>OY728159.1:1623266494-1624662404 GCA_963277665.1 Viscum album | reverse complement strand
ATGTTACTTGAACAATGTCTTTCTCATTAATACTGGAGGTAAGACATGGGTACTATTGTATATATTCAAAATCTATGTTTCTCTAGGGATGGTTCAGATATGACTCCTTATGAATTGTTTTATGAGAAAACACTATGTTAAAACCAATTAAGAGTTTTCAAGATTCAATGAATTATAAAGAAAGGTAGAAACTTTGAAAAGTTTGAGTAGAAAGGTGAAGATGCAATTTTTATTGGATATTCTCCAGAAGGAAGAGGATAAATATGTTTCAACAATGAAATAGGAAAAATTATTGATTATATTGATGTAAAAGTAATTGAATGATCTATGGAAGACAAGTGTATTCGGTTAGACAAGGAAGTTGAGAAGGATAAGGAAGGTTTTGAAAAAAAGAAGAGTTTCAAGAAAGGAAGAGTTGATAAAAATAATTATTTTAGAGAAATTCAAGAGTATTCCCTAATTTTAATTGATTATGTTCATTACATTATCTTTGTTGGGAATGATGAAATAAGTTTTGAAAGATTTGATAAAGATATGAAAAAGTTTGTTTAAATGTAAATGACGTGGGAAATGAAATACTTTATTGGGTTATAAATTTTACAAAATAAGAAACATATCTTTCTTTCTCAAGAAAATTATTTTAAGTAACTTCTAAAGAGGTTAAATATGGAAAACTCAAAACATGTCTCCACACTGATGTCAGTGGGAAAAATATTGACAAAATTTAAGGAAGGATATGAGGTTGATCAAAAATAACTTCAAAAGCTGATTAGAAGATTATTGTATTTTACTACCTCAAGACCCGACATTATTTATTCTACTACCTTATGTGCAAGATTTTAGAGCTCTCCAAAATAATCATATTTACTTATTGGAAAAATAATTCCTAGATATATAAAACACGTTACAAATTTTAGAATCAAGTATGATAGATCCGAAAGTATTAATTTGTTGGGGTATTTAGATACTAATTGGGTAGGAAATTTTGATGATAGAAGATCCACATATGGTGGAGTATTATTTCTTAGAAATAAATGTGTTAGTTGGAATTCAAAGAAATAGAATTCAATAACTCTCAGTAGAGATGAGTCTGAGTATATTGTTGCCACTCAAGAAACTACTCAACTTCTGTGGATGAAAACTAAATTAGAATACTTACTTTTTTAAGTGAAATTACCCTTGATCTTAGGTTGTGACAATAAAAGTATAATCAATCTCACCAGGAATCTAGTTCAACATTCTTGTTGAAAAAATATTGATATCAAATATCATTTCATCAAAGAGAATGCGAAGAAGAATGAATTGAACCTGGAGTATATTCCATCATTGTAAAAAGTTGCTAAAATTTTCAAAAAATCTTTACCAATGGAATATTTTTCTAAATTGAGGTTGACCATGGGTGTCCATCTAATTTCTCATCAAAGTTTAGGTATTTTTTTTCCCTCTCTCATCTTACCTTTGGATAGTGTTTTCAATGGGGAGAATTAAATTGTTTGATTAATATATATTTAAAAGTTATGTAAAGAAGCAGGATTTGTGGGTAAGCTATGAATTTATAATTATATTATGTGTAATCTATTATAAATATTTATTAGAGTGGTTTTAGGAAACAAATCATTATTTTCTAGGAAAGTTGAAGTAATAGAGACAATATGATGAAGAAAAGTTGGAAAGGTTTTCATAATAACTTCTCTTGGATAACATGGATTTTTTGTTAACAATTTGTGTTTCCTAAAATGAGTTAGATCATGTATTCTTGGAATTTTTGATATGTAATCCATTGTTCGAGTATAAAAATTTTAGTGATTTATGAATCCTGGTTGACAATAAAATCCAAAGGCGGAGATGGTTAAAACTGAGCTAATGATGAAGGTGATTTTATTCAGATGTTGTATTTTTTTCAAGAAAGTTTTTGAAGAAAATAATATCAACTCACTTTGTACTTGGTGAAAATTATTTTGACCATCATATTCAAATAAATCAGAATTACAATTCTTGAATATGTTCATCGTATTCAAGAGATGCTGGTTGGAAGAAAAGTCTCATCATATTCACACTAGTTCCAAAATGAAAAGATTTATCATATTGAGGAAGGTTATTACTATAAGTAAATGGTCATTGAATTCACTCGGAATGTAGTATATATGTTTTAATCATTATGGTAGAATCAGAGTCTACATGACTATGATAAAGAAAATGTGATGATACTTTGATGTTTTGGAATTCTCATAAATCATGATTTGGCGGTAAAAATTAGGATGAAATCCTAATAAAATAAAGGGGGGTTAAAAAAGATGCTACAGATCATATTTAGGCCAATTTTATTCTGAATATTCTTATTCATGCTGGATTAAAAAAGAAAGCTGGTTGATGGAAAGGATGTGAATTTACAATACTGTCAATTGTAAGTGAGACAATGCTAAAGTTGATCCTCAAAGAATTCAAAGTCATGAAGGAAGTCATGATACAATATGAAGTCTATTAAAGAATAAAGTTTTATAATTTAATTTATTCTAGACTTAGGATCAACGTAATGGTTTCATCAGATTCATAAAGTCTGATCAGACTCAGAATGTCATCATAATCAAAGGAAAAATTGTATGAGACTGATGATTATGAAGAATAGAAAAGATTGTGATCAATAATGTATTCCACCATTTTAAATGGATTTAATTAATTTTCATATCTATAAAGTGGTGAAGATAAGGAATTGAAGAAGAATATTTGTATTACAAGTGGATCAAGAAAGGAGATGAATAAAATAGATGGATGTTTTGTTGAGTGGGATCATTTATTCATAGAATATTTATTTTCAATTGGTACAAGGCATCATATTGAAGAATTCATAATGAGAAATCATATATAAAATATCAATTGAAAAGAAATTTTAAAGAGGAAATAAAGGTTGATGAAGATTCCAAAAGATTCTGGAAGAGTTGATGAAGTCATAAATGCACTATAAATTCAAGGGAAATTGATATTTTGGGTAATTTGGTTGAGCAGAAATGTTTTTGGGATTCCTGCCAAAACCATCCTTAGGTTTCCTATAAAAGGGGATAAGTACATCATAATTTTTTGAGGACTGTCATGGTAGTAGTATTCATAGGAAGAGAGAGAAGCTCTAACTTTATTGGGAGAGAATAATTTTTTTTATTAAGATTTTTTGTAGAAGTTTATATGGATTAAAGTGAAAATAGAAGTGATAATATCGCAACATTATTAATCTGATTATTATATTTAGTAATCATTGTATTTAGATGACTATTATATTTTTCTTTTCATCATATTCATCTAGTCAACGTATTTGGCTAGATAATTGGATCAAGATTTCTATATTGGAATTTTCTAACTAAGGAAGTATGTGTTTCAGATTTTCTTGATCATTTTCTCATAGATTCATAACTATCATATTGGGAAATTAGATTAGAAGAATTGGACTGGGAGAATTGGTTTGGGATAGTCATACTTTGAAATCATATTTTAATTCTATATCAAAGCCCTTTATGTTCATTCCATCTTCTAGATAAAAAATTATAAATTTTTTTTCCAATGATTAAATTTATGGAAGATGAAATGAAACATAGGTAACATGAGTTGTTAAACAAAAAATATTTCACTCTATTTTTTATAAGACGGTGCACACTCACTATAGGATTTTTTTTCAAAGTGATACATGAGTGAAAGGGTATATCCTACTTGTTGTATTCCACCAAAAGGATTGATTTCTAGTGGATTGTGTGTTATTGGATCATTTCCAAACCATACCTAGAATGTAGCAATTATTATTGGATAATGAACCTTGTAAAGGCTTGTGTTCCTGTGGATGTGTGTTTTATTTTTTTTCAATAGGTATGTAAATCTTTAATAGGATCCAAATGTAGTTCTATTTGCAAAGAAACATAAAAGAAAATTTATAACTAATTTACCCCCTCCCCCACTCAGTGATACTATTATCCTGACTGGGTAATTTTAGGGTGGAGCTTCTTAAGAGCATAGGAAAACCTTTAGAGGACTATAGAGAGGGAATGGAAGACTAAATTCATACTCAAATGATTTTTTGAAGAGTAATGGGTGTTTTTCTGTGTTTTTATATCAAAATATTTGGGAATACATTATTAATGTCAAAACTTAGGTTTTGGACTCTCTATGATAAAATAATCAAAAAGATAAACCTTCACATAGTTTTAACCCATGGTTTCTTCCAATGAGGATATTTTTTCAATATTTCTGAATTCTATAAACTAAACTCATTAAAATAATAGCATTGGTGATGTGTAAGGGAGTCATTCTCATAAAGAATTAATATTAAAACTATAAAATATAATATATCTTTTAGAGGATTCATTAAGGGATTATAAAATTAACAAAATAGAATTAAAAGTATATTATTTAAAAGGGGGAAAATAATTTTGGTCATGTATACCATTTATATTATTTATTTAATCAGTTTTGGGATTTTATGTTATCGTAATACTTAACGTATATTTATACTTTTGTTAATTTTGCTTAAAAATTTTACTATTTCAGAGAATTAAAAAAATTCACCACTGCATAGTTTTAACATGTTGATTTCAAAAATAATATTTATTTTTTCCCAAAATAATTCTATAAATTCAGTAATTCACACTTTTTAATCAAAGTCCCCATTTATTGAAAAATACTGGTTTTTACGACAATAATTGTTTTCTAACTATTATTAAAAAATACATTTGACTTCATAAAATTTTATTATCATTTATATTTAAATGAATATAATATTATAATAATATTTTATTAAAATAACATTTATTTAAATAATTATTGAATTCATCAAAAAGAGTTCTTGATTAAAACTACATATTTCCCAAAAATACAATTTGAGTCTCATCGTATAGAAATAAAAATTTTATCAAACCCATTATTTAATAATTTACAAATAAATTGTAAAAAATGATAAAAGAAATATTTATTTTATTAAATATATATATATTTATACATTCAGGATGTTAGGGTCTATATACATAACCCATTATTGCACCAACGTATACCCCATGGGTATGGTGTGTGATGGTGACACTTTTTTAGGATGGCTTGGTGAATATTGTTTTGACCGTGATCTTGAAAAGATATAAATTCTCCTGTAAATGATTTTGATCGTACTTAAGTTTCTAAACCTTGGCTTGGGATAGGTCAAGGGAAAATACCAAAGATTCCATATTCCTTGAAAGCTTCGGTAAATAGCTTTATATGGTATGATCCTACCGGTCAAGGCCATCGATTATTCCATCTATATCATTTATAATTTATCATAAACTTTAATATATACTAATCCTAATAGTCATGGTAAAATTACTATATTATCAATGGTTATGATTCTTAATTATATTTTTAAATCTTTCATGATATAACAATAAAAAATAACCAAATTAGTGATTGTGTTTTCTATAACTACATTACTTAATTAGTAATTTGTTAATTAAAAAGGGAATTTCATTTAAAAAAGTTTGTATAGTTACATTATTCCCCCATTTAGAAAATTTTCCATTGAAATTTTATTTCATACCATAAAATAGATGATGGTACTTCTATTTCATCACCTCTTCTAGTGCCCATGTCACTTCCTCAAACTGGTGGTTCCGATATAAAACTTTGAGAAGGTGAATTTTCTTGTTTTATAGAACTGTGTCTATATGATCTAAGATGTTCACTAGCTACTCCTCATATGAAATATTATTATGATTTAGTACATATGAGGGTTCTGGTATACAATTTTTCAAGAGGGATACATTGAACACATCGTGTACTTGATATAGGTTAGGTGGGATTTCTATTCAATCAGCCACCACTTCGATGAAATCAAGGATATCAAAGGGGATGATGTACCTTGGAATCATCTCTCCCGTATTCCCAAACTTAATGACTCTATTCTATGATGATATAGAAAGGAACACTTTATATCCAACCTCTAAATCTAGATCACATCAATGATTATATGCATAGCTTTATTATCAACATTGTATGGATTTTATATGTTATTGAATTGTTTAAACCTTCTCTTTCATGTCTTGGAAAAGATACGGTCCCATCAACTTCCACTCTCTAACACCATCCCAATATGTTGGAGTCTGACATCACATCACATACAGATCCTCATAAGGTATTACTTTAATGTGAAAATGGAAAATGTTTTTATATGAGAACTTAACTAAGGGAAGGTTCTAATCCCAACATCTTTCAAAATCCATTGACCATGATCTTATTATATCCTATAGAGTTTTAATAGTTCTCTTAGATTACCCAATCATATGTGGGAGATAATAAATATAGAAACTCATCTCTGTATACAATTCTTACTGAAATATACTCTAGAACCTTAAGGTAATCATCGTATCTCGATCAAATACAATAGATAATGGGACCACAAGAAGTCTTACCTCTTTGATTATATATATCATGGTGAGTTGGACAAGAGATAAATCCTCCTTGTCAATAATGAAATGTAATGAAAATTTAAGGTGATTGACTACCACCCAGATGGAATTATTTCCTTTAGATGTCATGGGGAGTACTACGATGAAATCCATGGTTACTTTTCCCATTTCTATAGTAGTATGTGAAATTGTTATATTTTAAACATAGAATTTATCATCTATCCTTGAACTTTTGGCATACCAATCATCGAGGAACAAATTTTAATTCTCCATATTAATCTCACCCTACCATAAATTTTAATTCATATCTCTATACATCTTAGTGATTCCTGGATTAATATAGAAGGATGATATATGTGAATCATCTAGATTTTACCTTTTCAACTGTTGTTTTTATGGGATTCATATCTGAGTTCCAAACCTCATAGCACGACATTTAGAAAATTCAAACTCTAGAATATTTACTACCCTTTTCTGTAGCACCTCATCTTCTTTCTAAACCTCCTTGGTCATCTCAAAAATGGATGGTTGAGAAGTTATTTGAGAATGGTTGAGAAGTTATTTGAGAATGGTAAGATGAATTTCCTTTTAATATTTTCATGTTCATTATTTTCAGGTACAATAATATCGTATCCCGTGGAATCCTAATCATTGATAGGGATTTGGGATTATTTCTACTCAGAGCATCTGCCTCTTTGTTTTCCTTCCATTTATTATAATATATTATACAATCATAATCCTTGATCAGTTATAACCACCTTCAGTATCCCATATTGAGATACTTTTCTATGAATATATACTTGAGGATTTTATGATCTGTATATATGTCACACTTCTCCCTGTAGAGATAATTTCACTAAATATTTAATGAAAATATCTTTACATCCAATTCTAGATCATGCATTGGGTAGTTATACTCATGAATATTTAATTAATGGGAGGCATAGGCTATCACTTTTTCATCTTGTATCAGTACACAACCCAATACCTTTTCGAACACATTACTGTAGATCATAAATCCTCACCCACTAGTAGGGAATGTGAGTACAAGTGTAGTGATTATCCTATTTTTTTTAACTATTTAAAACTCTCTTGGAATTCATTAGTCCAAAAAAACTTGACTCCCTTGTGAGATATATTAGTTAATGGGTTTGTAAATCTTGATAAATTTATGAAAAATAGATGATAGTACATAGATAATCCAAGTTAACAATGATTTTATATCACAAATATTGGTCTATACCATTATTCAACTACCTTTGTTTTTAAATGATCCACAGATATCCTTTTGTTGGTGATAAAATTCCCCAATAATGTTACTTTCTCCATCCAAAACACATATTTATTATACTTAATATACAAATTTTATTTCTACAAGGTCTTAAATATAAAATTCATATTCTCTTTATATCCATACTTACTTTTAGAGTGGGTAATAATATCATCTATAGATACTACCAAAAATATGTTGATGTAATCCCTAAAGACTATATTCAATCTCATCTGGCATCTTTCTCACAATAGAGTTCCCAATGAAATTTACCTCTAATCTTTTAGAATCTAGCTCTCCTCTAAGTGAAAAATCTGTAATCAGTATAGAGAAGATTCTAACCATCTCTTCCTCTCTTGTGCTACTACTTATGATATTTGGAACTATATTTTTGGAATTTTTTACTATATATGGTTGATTCATGATTCATTCAAAGCTCAATTAAAAAAAACTATATATATATAAGGCTCTTAAAAAATCTAGGAACTCTTAATTTCTATGGTTGTTGAGCTTCACCATGTGATAAGGTAGGATCAAAATTCTATTATTCATAACAATTACTCACTTAATAAAAATTCAGGTCAGATGAAGATCCTCATTTCCATACATGAATCTTCCTTGATTCAAAAGTGACATTTACACAACATCGTGCACTACTTTTGGAATCGTGAAGTTTCTAAAGATTAACAACAATTTCTATCAACCACATCACAATATGGAGGTGTTATAGAGAGAACCCCTCCCTAGATAGATCAAAATCAATATTGATGGAGCCTCCAAGGTAAATACAAGACCTACAGGGTGTGGTTTTGTCTTCAAGAATAACCTTAGTCAGATACTTGGATAATTCAAGGGTAAATGTGGCATTGTCACCTCCCTTGAAGCTGAGATGTTGATATTGATTTATATTATTGCCTTTGACAAGCTCTTTGGTTTAAACAACCTTTGGATTGAATGTTACTCAACAACCATCATACAAGCGATTTGGAATGGCATTACACATCTTGATTAGACAATTATTACCTTTTGGATGGATTTCACTTGATTTCTTATCGATCATAACTATATCATCACACATGTTTATCGAGAAGAAAACACGGTTTCTGATGGACTGGCCAACATGGGAGTAAATCAAGCCATTACCTGGTGCGAAGACCCCCCCCCCCCCACTAGTCTTATTTCCTTTCCTAAAAAAATTGTAATATGATCCCATATTTTAGACTCTTGTAAACTTTCTTTTAATAATATTTTTTCTTTGGTCATTTTGGTCCAAGGAATCAACTTTTAAAAAAACTATGAAATTTTAGTAAATGTACCATGTATGATTACTAGTCTTGGGTGTATCCCCATTCTTCACCTTTAATTGATAATATCATTACCAAAGATCCAACTTGGAGAAATATTCATCTCCATGAAGCTGATTGAACAAGTTATCAATCTATATCAGAGGATACATTTTCTTTGTCATGATGCAGAGGCATATTAACCCATACTTCTTAACAAAAAGTAAAAGTGAACCCCATAGTGAATCACCTCGTATATGAACCCTTTATCCTTATTCTCTTGTGGTTTATTCTTCATACCCTCAAGTTCAATAGTATACAATCTATATGGAGTATTGGATATTGGAAAATATCAAGGTATATGTTCGATTGAGAACCCATCCTATCAAATAATAGGAAGTTCATAAAATTATTTAGGAAACACAATAATGAATTCCTCTACAATATTCATGTTATCATGGATAATATTTTACTTAGTATCAATAATTTGGGCTACACACACTTTCTCACAAGGAATTAATATCTGTGATTGAGATGATTATACCAAAATACATTTATCCTCCTCCTTTTACTAGAATATAATTAGAAGGTGATTTTTGATATGGAGGTAGATTTTATTCTCTTGGAAATTTATCTTGGCTATATTAAAGGAATTAAAATCCATGAATAGAATAGAATCAAATTTCTTTAAAGAGAGTTTCAGAAGGTTTTTTGTGAAACTTATCTCACAAATTTTGATAAGGTGTGATTCATATGTTTAGGATGAAATATTTTAATATTCTTCCATCTTTATTGGTAACTTGACTTCCATGTTTTTAGGTGATGTTTTAATAGTTCTTCTAAACTTGCATGATATCTAATAATGTGTAAAACTAACATAAAATAGTGTGTTCACTATCCTTGAATGGATAACTAGCATATCACCAAATCATTGTTGGGATACACCTTATAAGTTGTGATGTTATAAGATTTCCTTTGTTTTATAATTCTTGGAGTTTGTTTTAATTGGTTTTTATCAAGAACCCTGACCTTAGTTCCTTATTCACATAGTGTCCTTATTCCTTACACTAGAAATAGTGTAAAATAGGATGAGATTTGACTATATAATTACTTAACATTGGCGGGTTTCTCCCATTAGAATTCATTAGATAGTTTTCCTTCCTTTACAGACCTAAATAATTTCTTTTTCACCTTTATGAAATTTTTAGGATGCTTCTTCGCAAACTTTTGATATGTGGGATTTTAGACTTTCTTACCCCCTTGATATTTATCCATCATACAATCAGAATTAAAATCTATCCGCTTCTTCCTATCTCCAAACCCATGAGCACCTTGAGATTCCCTGATATCTTCTTTGACTTTGAGGGAATATAGAAAATTTTCCTCATAGCTATCAAAGTCTTGAATTGCTAAGTCTTTTCATAGACTCATCTTTATCCCACAAAAGAAGTAGTCAACTTTACATTCAGAGGAGATGAAAAATCCAGAGGCATATCATGAAAGTATTTTGATGTTCTCCTAATTTATCGTAATGTACTAATCATCATTTTGATCAATTCTAGGGAAATACCTCTCTATTTTATGTCAAATAGTGTGAGGAAAATATCTATCAAAAAATATTTTTTTGAATTATTTCCCCTACATCACATTGATATACTTCTTAGGATTTGTATTTTTTATTAAAAACCACCATTGATCATATTATCCTTCCATATTATAAATAACCATCATCAATTTCTCTTTTTTAGAGAATTTATGGATTGATAATATTTTTCAGTGGAGTTGATCCATTATTTCATAATTAAGGGACTGAAAGATCCACTAAAATTCAGATCCCTTTGTCACATAACAGTCTAAATTTTAACTTGATATTTCTTAGGGTGATATATGTTTTCTTCATAATTAAATTTTATATTCAAAACATGAGGCAATTGAGAAATTATTTTCAGTAATTTCCCTACTCGTACTTTCATTAGGTTGGGAATCTCATTTGGTAAATCATCACATTACCCATCATATTGATTATTGAGTCAGTTCTTTTTATTTACTGCCATTGACTAAAATAAATGATATATTAGGGATGATAATTTCTCAAATGTTCAACAAATAAATGGGAAACCATGAAAATTAAAGGGATAACTCATAAATGAAATATATTGTTTAACCTATGAATTTCTAAGTTTCAATCTAAATTATCCATGATCTATTTCCTAACATAAAATCTTATTGTCCTTTTTTATTCCCTTAATAATGGTTCTCATGGAGCATATTATTTTACCAAATAATATCCCACAAGAGTTTCAAACCATGTGTGAATTAAATCCCCTTTATCATGCACTAGGTGATGATATATTCAAGAATAATGCACCCTTTTAGGGTTATTACCCCTAGGTACAATTTTTTTATAGCCACATCAACATGTAGTATCCATACATGGATTTATTTTCTTGAATCCCACTTAATTTATACATTATAAAAAATTAGGTATGTTTTAATATGTTTTTTATTATTCCTAATGATTTCAATAAGGTTTTATAATCCTAATCTAAAAAATATCTAGTCTTTCCTTTGATACTAACTATGAAAATCCATATTTTAATACACCTTAATTCCTAATGTATTACGTAAAGGTATAAATAATATAACACCATAAGATATTGAGGCATAGAGTATTTGTTAAATTAGGTATATAACCTAATACATTGAAATATGTGTACAATGACATTATTTAAAAACTCCATAACATGACCTTAAAATTTCATTACTCTTATAAAACTGCATTAGATAACTAGGGGATGTACATAAGAAATGGGCGAGCTACAAAGACCAATATGTGAATAATAAAATAATAATAAGATAAAATTCATACATGTTAATATATAAGTATATCTAGGTGAAATAAATGGGCTGATGATCAGAAACATGATCATCAACACCTGATATAAGATGATAACATAATTGCAATATGTGAATATAAGAATAATATAAAACAAGAAATCACAAACATATGTCATGGATAACTGATGATAAATCATAACACAGTGTTATTTGGATAACCCACCTTGCACCATACATAGTATCTCATGAGATAAAAACATTACCCAATTCATTTGATGGATATATAATTCTAGGCCCACCGGTCACATGTATATCATGTGCATGCATAAGTGTGAAACATTGATCATACAACACAAGGATGTATTTTACCACTTTTAATCCCATGATTAATGAGTGTGGGTTATATAAATGGAATTACCAAATAAATAAAGGGTATTCAAATCTAGGTGAATACCCTTGAGTGGAAATGGGTATGGGTATTCACTACAAAAATGTTTCTCATCGAAAATAGCATGATAATTTTGAAAACATGACATGAGTACATAAAAATTAAAGGAAGGGTTTAATGAGAGTGGAAGGGGTTTATTACTTATAAATAATAATTATAGTAATATGAATTTGTAAAACATATTCCAAAATGAGAAATTGGAAATCAACTGACATTATATAAATAAGATTCTTTAATAAAGAGGAGAAGGAGAGGATCACTTACCTTAAGAGGGTGATTCTAAAAGCTTAAGAGAAGATTAAACATGTTGAGAGGGATAAAGATTGTAAATGGAATAATATATTTATGATAAAAATGTTTTTAGTGATGGTTAATGGGATTTTGGGTGGTTTTTTTATAAAAAAAGAGAGGGGAATGCATTATTAATTTCTAAACATAGGTTTTGGATAGTATATGATAACATAATCAAAACCTCAAAACTTCCCATTATTTTTTCCCATTTCTATAATAAATAAGATTGGTTTTAAATATTTTATAAGGATCATAGTATAAATTATTAAAATAATTCCCTTAGTGATGTGAAAGTGAGTCATGTATATAAATTATTAATTTAAAAAAATATATATAATATAGGTTTTGGGGGATTCATTAAGGTTTTATAAAATTATTAAAATAATGTAAAAACACATTATTTTAAATTTGAAACATAATTTTGGTCATTGATATTCATTATAATATTAATTATAAATCTTTTTTTTCTTCTATGATGTCATAATATTTATAGTGTATTTATAACGTATTTAATTTTTACCAAAAAATTTGATTATCTTAGAAAATTATGTAAAAATCACTCTTGGATAATATTGATGTGAGGATTTAAAAATTAATATTTATTTTATCAAAATAAATATCTAAATATAATAATTTAAACTTCTAAATCAAAATCTCAATTTTTTGAAAATATTGGTTTTTACACTGATAACTATTTTTTGACTATTATAAAAAATACATTTGACTCCTTAAAATCATATTATCATTTATATTTAAATAAATATTATTTAATAAGAATATTTTATAAAAATTAAATTTATTTAAAAAATTATTTAATTCATCAAAAATATATTCTTAATTAAAACTATATATTTTCCAAAAATACAATTTGAATTTCATCATATAAAAATATAATTTTTTCCCAACACATTATTTAATAATTAATAAATTAATAATAAAAAGTAAAAATATAATGGTTATTTAAAAAACAAAAAAAATAATTCATACAGTTAGGGTCTAGATTCATAACCCCTTATTACTCCAACATATTCTCATTGATGTCATCTCCCTCGAAAGATCTAATAATTGGGATTCATAGGGTATGATCCTACTGGTCAAGGCCATCCCTTATTCTATCTATGTAAATTGGATTTTATCATAACCTTCAATATATAATAATCATAATAGTCATTATAAAATTACTATATTATCAAATGTTGTGAAACTTAATGATATTTTAAATCTATAATTCTGTAACTGTCCAAAATTACCAAAGTAGATCATGAAGTTTTACATTTATATTACATAATAAAGAATTTATTCATTCAAAAAGAGAATTTCATTTATAAAAGTTCAGTCCATTACACTGGTGGAAAATGATGTTGGTGATTCTTATAGAATGGATATCATGGAAATTTCCATGATCTTGAATTTATCTTTAATATGATTACTTTCATACTATAATTTTTTGATTTTGGACTGGACTTGGTCTAAGTCAAACCCCAGTGAAACTAGTTTCTTTCTATGCTTAGAAAAATGAACTTCATAAGGGATAATTTCTCTAACTAATCCCATTTAGTTTTTCTTATATATTTCTTAATATGGTTACTTAATTTTATACCCATTAATTTGACAACAATATTATAATTGTAATTTTTTTTACATATGAAATTTTAATATTAGTTTGGTGTTGAATTTAAAAAAAGCTATTAGAAAAATATTTATTAAAGAAAATATATAGTGAAATTTTAGGTCTTTAAATTCTCCCCCTTAAATAAAATATGCCATCACAATTTTAACTGTCACTTAATAATGAAATAGTTAACTATGACCTAGAGATGAATCAAGATTTTATTTCTAAAGAGGTATCAACCTTGGTAACTTGTGTAGGTCTAGGAAACTCATCAACCATAATAGATATATTAACATATGGGATTTATTCTTAAAATTTTAATCTAAATACTCTCCATGATTTAGGTTAAGGCCTTTATAAGGGAATGATTTTTTTTAGGGAGTTTATTTTCATACATGCAATGATAAGTTATCATAAATTGATTTGTGATATGAAATATGATATCTCTATTTCATTATTATGGAGTTTATGTGGATAGAGTAAATCTATTTCCGAAACCACATAAACTTCATCTATATAAATAATAATAATATTTTCATAAGTTACTTTCATATAAACCTAAACTTGGGAAACCAAAATCATACCACTAGAATGTTTTATTAAAAAAAATCAATGTATACTCATGTAGGTGATGTTTTTTTTGTTTTTATAAAATATAATAAGTATATAAGAGTGGTTTGAATAGTATTTAAATATAACACACAAGGTTATTGAGTGGATTATTACTATTAATCAATCCATTTTATTATATAAACCCACTCCAGTAGTTATGGTTTCATATAATTTCACTTATTCCATCAATATTAGAAATTATTTATACCTATCATCTTTATTATCCCTTGGATTAGGTCAATTATTTATATATTTCTTAAGTTCACCATATTTATGACATTATATTATTAGTGTTACAATGATATGAAAATTATTTCCTTTAATAGTGTCCATTGAGATCCTTCATTTTACATGGAAAAAAATTCTTCCTATGGCCTACTTTACCACTAATAAAACATCTCTTAGTTCCTTTAATACATTCCCATGTGTGATTCTTACCACATTTTTAATAAAAAACAGATTAAACATTATTTACTTAATCATCATTGTCATGTTAAATTCTATAAGACTCCATCCTTGTTATCTTTGGTGAATTTGGAAACTCACCTAAGTTAACATTGTCAATCAAAATCCTTGATAGTTGGTTTGGAATAATCAAAGGATTTATCACTCTATCTCTTATCCTATTAGATTAGTCATGGAGAATATCTTAGTATTTTCCATGACATACATTATTAACATAGTCCCTTTAGTTTTTAGGCATTACTAAATCCAAAAGGGTTTAATCACGAGTGATGCAAAATTAAAACCATAAGGGAATTATTATAAGATAATCACATGAAAAATTTATCCCCAAAATGTATTACTCTTAAAAATTATTACTTTATATTTTGGATCAACCTAAATCACACATGATTCAATATAGGTTTATTTATGTTCTGTTTTAACATACATCTTAACATAATCCCAAAAAGTAATTAGAACATAAATCTTTCATAATGGCTTATAAAGAGAATGTGATTAACCAATGAAATTATCCTGAGAGTGTCTAGATAGATGTGCAGTCTTAGGCCCACTCATCATACACTAGATTAAATATTGGTTTGATACTATAACATGCTTTTTTAGGGTTATTACCCTTACATGCAACTATTTCATATCCACATATACTTTAAAATATCTGATATGGACATAATTTCTTGAAGTACCACACAATCTCTAATTTACCTAAATGTTTGGAAGTTATCATATACATGGGATTATCCCTATCATTTTCTCTAATGTTATATATTTTTATCTCTAATATAAATAAAATAGTCATCAAAAATAACTAAACCCTACTCTAATACCAACTATAGAGACTGAACCAAAAAATATGGCTATTTAACAATATTTCCATATTTGAAACATTACATATCACAAAAAAATATCACAAACCCAAGAATATAAGAATTAAATTCTTTTAAAACTAGTTATATAATCAATTTATTTTACAATAAGTGTGAAAATTTCTCTATAATTGAGACACACTAGACTCCTTCTAGACTTAATCATAATTTATACTCATCTTCATAACCCAACAGAATGGAATCATCAGAAAAGAGTGAGATTAATTATCATCATGTTTATGCATAAGTTAGTAAAATGTATTTAGTGAGAATAAATAAGAATATGAGTACAATCAAGATATATGTGCAACATATACCCAATAAATCATAGATATTAATTCATGTAATAATGATTGTTACAACATTATACATTAATCAAATGAGTGTTAAAACATGATTCAATAAACATAATCAAAGAGATTATAACATAATAATGGAAATAAGAATAAAACTATGTTATCTTTCAAATATGGAACAAAACAGAGTATAGGGAAACATTACCTTCCTGATCCACACAATCAATGTCCACACTTATTATAAACTAAAAAATACATGATAATACTTATCTTATGAGAAATAAACTTATAACTATTTCATTATAGGGTGATATATGACCCCTCTGGTTATCATCCTTACATATGAGTGACACTTAAAAAACATTCCCTTATCCCACTATAAATAACCCATGGAAATAAAATGGGTTTCATAAAGAATTCAAATAAAAATCATTTACTTTTTACAACATGAATAACCCTTGGAGAGAAAATGGATTTTAAATCCTTTTCTAATTTAATCACATAAATTATTCATTTATAATTGTTACAAGATGAACCCATGGAATATAAATGGCTATGAAATGATATTTAATAAATTTAAAGTTAAATACCATTCAACCAAGATAATAATTTATATAGTATTTAGCCAATATAGATAAATGGTATTCATTTATGTAAATAATTTCACCAATCAATTGATATATGAAATCTATGTTAGCACCCTTAAAAAAGGAAGAAAATTAAGTGTGTTAGTAGAGGAAACACATTAGAAGATAGGTCATATTTATACATTGTGCTTGATTTGGAAAGACAAATTTAGTGAAAAGACATTCCTTCAAAATAGAAGAGAATTACATAATCCATAAAGAGAAAGAATTTGTATGGTATTGTTTTATGATTTTTCTCAAAAAAGTATATGATATTTCAAAGAATAATGAATTAGTTGAAAATAATTTTTAAATGTTTTAAAAAACCACTTTCAAAATAAAAAATATCCTTGATATTTTAATATCATTTTAAAATAAACATTTCATAAATTGAGAGAAAATTAATTTATTTTAGACACCATGAAAACATAGATAGAAAGTTTTATATCAAATGATAAAGGTGGTAGAGAGATGTGTTCAAATATAAATAAAATTAAAAATATATTTTATAATATATTAATAAAAATATGAAGTTATGGATCACAATAAAAAGTTATTTTTAAAAAGTTGAAGTGAAAACTTTGAAAAAAATTACCTTTTAAAATTAAAATTCAATAATAGATTATTGAAAAGACATAAATTTTTTGAAAATAAATATGGGGTGAATGATAAAACATTTGATATAAAAGGATGGAAATCCATTTTTATATCTTGAAATATATTTTCTTGAAACCCATATCATAAAAATATTTACAAAACTTGATTTTTAAAATATGAGAATTAAAATATTTAGGTTACATGAGAAACACATATTTAGGTTTCCAATTATAATGGATAACATTGGTAAGAAATGAAATTATGGACAATGAGGGGAAACCTTCATTGAAGAGGGTGAAAATTATTCTGAACAATGATATAATTTTTATGTGAAATCAATTCATTGAGGATGAATATTTGAATAAAAAATTTTATTTTCCCCCATGAGGAATAGAAAGTACATTGAAATAAATTATTCCTTGAAGAAATAATTTCCAGAAGATGCATTTTAACTCAAAAAATGGAGTTGTGTTTAGGGAAATCCTTATAACATTGGTATCATTTGAATAAAAATACATTTAAAAGATGAAAATGGTACGTATATTAAAACTCCATATATTATGTGAATATGGTAAAATAAATTCATTAAATGGTAATAAAAACATATCAAATATTTTTTGGTGTATAATAAGAAATACATCTCGAAAAATTAAATTTGATATAAAGAAACCCTTATAATGTTAGAATATTTCAAATAAAACCCCCTTTAAGGATATGGTTTCAAATGAAATATTAAATAATATGAATAATGATAATATCTATATAAGAATTATTAAATTAGTATTTGATACACCATTCCAAATAAAACATGTTTTATAATAAGAAATATGTCTCAAGGGGTGGAAATTTGAGACAAGAAACGCTTACCTTAATTATCGACTACCATAAAGAACTTGAATCCCATGTATAACAAAAATAACAATATTAATAATCTATTTCAAAACCTTATCCATATATATAGTATTTTATTAAATTTATTTATAATTATTCTATACATGTACATTAGTTAGTTATTATCTATTTTTAATATCACGTGTGAGTAATCATGATCATTGTAAACAAGTTTCATAATAACAGTGTTGTTATTTATTTTTATACTAAATTTTATCATTCATATATAATATAATATAATATAATATAATATAATACAATTTATATTTTATAATTATTTATATTTTTAAAATTTTATTCAATGTCAGTTTTGGTTACCGTCATTAAAGATGAAATGGGCAGTGTGCATGTTTCAATGATTTCTAACGAAAAGGATTTGGTATCTTAATTAATGAGTTTGATATTAAATTTTCCATTATAAAAAAATAAAATATTTATTTTCTTATTTATATAATATGTTATTAGAAATTATATTCCCATATTCATCCACGAAATTATTTTATATCAATGTTCTATTAGGTGGTTAGACTACCCCAAACATGAACACTCTTTAATTAATGGATGATTATGATAATGATAGTGGTTTCTTTTGATAGAATATCATTATTAAAGTACAATAATTATATTATTTAGATACTTTAAATTTTTTGAATCATTTATAAAGATATTTTAATATATAATGAAGAAACTAAATGAAAAATGACATAAGTTTTTTTATGGAGTCGGTTAACCGCACAACACACATATAGCATTTTAATTTCACAAAAATGAGAGGGAGTCATGTTTAATTATAAATTATTTATTAATAATAATAATTATATTATATAGGTTAAATTTATTCCTCAATTTCACACTTATAATCAGAAAATATTTCTGGTGGTGAAAATAATGAAATCATCACTTCTCGGAGGTGGTAGCGCTCACAAATCATGAATTACAATTTCATTTTTTTAATAGAGAAGGGGATAAGTGGTTAATAGTTATTGAAATATAATAATATAATTTAGTATAAAAAATAATTATATCATTATATATGAATTATAAAAATATATTTGGGAAAGTGTAAATGAAAAGTAAATTAGTTAGTAGAGAAAAATCACAAACATTCGGGACTTAAGCTTTCAATTACAAGACTCCTTGGAAATGGAGGTCTTAATCTAATATCCTATGAAAACAAGACAGTGTAAAATTAATAGGGTTATAAAATAAGTATAATTGAATTTTTTTTCAAGTGTAAACTGATTTTTAGGAGTCGTCTTGATGGGGTGGGGAGAGTCCCCTTTTAAAAGTGGCGATAATGCCATTTTTGTAAATATTTAAAATTAATATAAAGAGAGAACATGAATCAAATGTAAAAAAGACTGAAAAATGGATAATAATGGATTGAGTGATAGTATATGACTGATAATTACCCAACCATTATTTTTATCACATGTTTTTAACATGTTTATAAGTCCTTTACTCTTAGAAATTTTAATTTTACCATTTTTAGTTTTACTTTGGGAACTAGTTTTTACCTAAGTGATTTAATTTTAATACATCAAAATAAAATATAAATTATTAAATAATCTATAACTTTTGATTCTAAATATGAGATCCATTTTATTAGATAAAAACTATATATGTATTAAAATCTATTTTAACATTATTGCATGTAAAACGTATATACTTTTTTCTAGAAAAATAGTATATTCTTAAGCTTGACATTTTGTATAGGGTAAAACTATCTATTTATTTAAATTTAAAGATATATATTTTTTTATTAAATAAATAAATAAATTTTACCAAAATAAAATATAATTAAAAGAAAATACTAAAAATATTCTTTATTGGACAATTTTAATTAAGACCATAAAATGTGAATAATTTTTTTTATAAATTCAATATAGTATTTTTCCAAATTTATAGTTTTACATCTTTAAAATATATTTTATCAATTAAATTTTCTATAAACTTTGAGGTCTTGCTTATATAATTATAAAGTTATAGTTTTTCTAAAAACAATATTTTCACTATTCATATAAAAATAAATTATTTCAGAAAAAATTAAAAAATTAATATTAAAATAATACGGAAATTGTAAATAAACAAAAATAATTTGATTATTTAAATTAAAATTTTTTATTTTCTAATTTTACTTTTAAATAAAATTATAAAATAGGATGACACTTTCATATAGTAAATAAATTTTCAACATATTAACCATTCTTATTCTTATTCTTATTTCCTATTAATTACTAATAAAATTAGTCGTTTTAAATTATATATTTTATTCATATAAAAATTAAATAACATATTTAGTTTCTTCAAATAAGGCACATAAAATTCATTTTTTTAATAACATTTTTAAGAAAAAAATGATCTCATTAATGTTATTAATGCATTAGTAAATAAACATCATTTTTCATTAAAAGTAAAAATTAAAAATGGGGAAAATAAATGTGATAAATAAATTATTACATTATTAATTACCTAATTTTATAATTTTAATTTCTAGTTACATATCACTTTAAAATCTCCACATAATATCTAAGAATAAGGTATGCTCTAGTGGGAGTCAAGGGGGTGAATCCATTTAGCATGGATCTTATAGAAATTTCTAAGAGCTTGAATTTCACTCACATGTGATTTTATTAATAGTGTAATTGTTCACTTTTATCTTTGTCTTTGTCTATTTCAAACCATAATGAATCTAATTCCTTGACATTATGAGATAAATGAGCTTCATAAGGTATACTTCATCTACCCAAAGCCATTTCATTCATTTTTCTTCATAGAATTCAAAATATGATTACTTCCTTTTATACTTTCTCATTTGATAACTATATTATAATGATAAAATTTTATTTTAACATATCATGGTTAAATTTTAGTTTGGTTTTTAATTTGGAACAATATATTAACATAATATTTACTTAAGGAAAATACATAGTGAAATTCCAGGTCTTTGCATTATCCCCCTTAAATAAATTGCATACTCACAGTTATAATTATCACTTACTAATGAAATAATTAAGAATGTACTTAACATAGATATGAATTATTATTTTATTTCTAAAGTGGTATAAACCTTAGTAACTTGGGTAGGTCTAGAAAACTCATCTATTAATTTTTAATAGACATATCACAATATGGATTTTCTTCCTAACCATTTAATCTAAATACTCATCATGATTGGGGTTAAGGCATGTATAATAGAATATATTTTACTAGAGAGTTTATCATCAGCCTTAAAATGAAATGTGACATTATGTTTATTGTGGATACGAAACAAGATCTCTCTATTTCATTACTAGAGATTCTATGTAGAGATAGTTAATCGATTTCCAAAACAACATCAAATTCATATAAATTAAGGATAGTGAGATCGTCACATGCTACTTTCCCATAAACGTAAACATGGGATACAATAACCATAAAAATAGGATTATTTATTTAAAAATTCAACATATATTAATCTAGGTAATGATTTAATATTTTTAGAAAACATACTAGGTACAATGTAGTGGGTAAAACAATATATAAATAAGACATGAATAATTATTTAGTGGATGGTAAGTGTTATTCACTCTATATAATTTTCCAAACTCACTTCAAAATTTTTGGTTGCATATGCTATCCCTTTTTCCCATGGTCTTGGAAATTTTTTAGGCCTATCATCCTGATTTTCCCTTTTATTGTGGTATTTATTTGGGTAATGTCAAATTTCTCTACATTTTTGAAATTAGGCTATTAGTTGTCCCTTTAGAAGAACACTATTTTCTTTTATAGTTTCTTATAATATCTTTATATTTAATCTAAAATTATTTTCTCTATGGACTCCTTTACCACATATAAAAAATATCCTAGTTCCTTTAAGACATTCTCATTGGTGATTCTTTTCACATTTTTGACATGAAGAATATTGGACATTCTTTCCTTCATCATATTTATCACCTGAACTTCCATGAGACTCAATATATCTATTTTTGGTGAGTATATATTCTCAAATAACATTAAATTAGTAATCATAATTATTTATAGTTGTTTTGGAATAATCATTCTATTTATTACTCGATCACTTATCCCGTTGGATTTCTCCTAGGTAAAATCTCTACATTATTCATGACATCGATTGTTAACGTTTTCCGTTTTGGATTAAGTTATTACTTAAACCAAAATTTTATAATGATGAGTAATGAAAAATTATCACTATAATATAATTATTTTAATATCATTACATTAAAATTTTAGCCTCAAAATTTCTTAATATTTGAAATTATTATATTATATTTAAGATCAATATAAATCACTCAGGGTTTAATATAAGTTTTTTTAAGTATAGTTATCTCATATTTTTTAACATAATCCCATAAAGTAATTAGGAAATAAATCCTTAATAATGGTTTTTGAATATAATCTCATAAAACAAATCATATCTCCTTAGTATCTAGCCCTGTGTGTAGTCTTAATCCCACTCATCATACACCAGAGTAAAGATTTACATGATACTCAACCAACCTTCTTCATGGTGATTACCCATAGGTGTACTTATTCAATATCCATATCCACTTTCCAGTTTCTAGACACATATGTAATTTCTAGGATGACCACAAAATATCTTATTAACCAAAACTTTGGTATATTATCTTATTCTTAGACATATCCCTTAGAGTTATCCATAGTGTTTTCATTAATTTACTCTTTTCCAATCTCGAAAATAACTAAACTAATCAAAAAAAATAACTAAAACCTACTCTGATACCATCAATACGGATCCAAGCTAAATATATGATTGTTTTAAATTATTTCTATAGTTTAAACATTATATATAACAAAATAATCTCACTATTTCAAAAAATGAAAGGTTTAGTGTATTTGAGGACTGGATATATAAGTAACTTATTTTACAATACTTATAAAAATTTCTCTATAATTGAGCCACAAGATACTCTTTCAAGACTTATCATAAGTTATAATCATCTTCATAATCATGTTAAATTGAAGAATAAGATAGGGTTGGGCTCAGATGCTAAGTAAGGTTAAATATAAGAAATAATAATTGAATATCATTAGTGATCATAAGATGAGCATATGGGTATAATCAAGATACAAAAGAAACTTATACTTGAAAAATCTTAGATCATAAATCATATACAAATGCTTAGAATAACAGCATATATTAATCAAAAGAGTGTGAAAACATGAGTAAATAAACATATTCCATGAGAGAATAATATAAGAATGATAATAAGCATAAACCTATGACATCTTTCAAATATGTAACAAACATTAGTATAGGTAAAATTACATTAATTATCCACACCATTAGTTCCCATGATTATGAGTAAATAAAATGTACACATTAAGACTTATCTCATGAGATATAAACTCTTAACCAATGCATTGGAGAGAAATATATGACCCCGCCCATTATCATCCATACATATGTATTATACTTGAAAATCATTCACTTATCACATAATAAATAACCAATGGAAATAAAATGGGAATCATAAAACATTCAAATGAGAATCATTCACATTTTATAACATGTATAACCCATGAAAAAAATGGGTTTCATATGCTTTTCAAAAATAATCACATAAAGTAATAATTCATAATCATAAAAAAATAAATCCAAGTAAAATAAATGTGTATCCAATGGTATCTAGTATAATTCTATGTAAATAATATTCAATCTAGATAATAAATCATGTGGTATTTACATTATACAGATAAAGGGTAAACAATTAAGTAAATAATTTTCCCAAACAATCATTGTATATGATCTAGGTAATCACCCTTTTATCTAAGGAGGGAAATATAGAGTGTTCAAATAGTAAACACATTGGAAGATAGATCATATTTATACACAATGGATGATTAGACCTGATAAAGGAAGCGATGGATCATTACCAATCCATCTAGATAAAGGAGTTGGATGTTATCATTTAAATATTTTCCTTAATTAAGTATAATATATTTCAAATAATAATGACATAGTTTCAAAATAATTTTTAATAGTTTTAGAAAAATCACTTTGGAAATAAGAAATATCCTTGATCTTATGAAATATTTAAAAATATATATATATATTATAAATCATATATAAAATTAATTTCTTTTTGAAAGAATTAAAATTTAGAGAGGAAGTATCATATAAAATGAAAATGTTGGTAGAAATATGTGTTTACAAAAGAAAATAGTTAAAAATATATTTTAGAATATATTTGTTAAAAAATGGTTATGGGTCACATTAAAAAGATATTTTAAAAAATGTTTAGTGAAAATTTTGAAAATAAAAATTATTTGGAAGAGGAATTTCAATAATATATCCATTAAAATACATAAGGGTTATTAAACAAATGTGGAGTGAATTATTAAAAAACTATCTCATAGGATGGAAAATATTTTTAATATTCTGAAATATTTTTGATGAAAACCCACATCAGAAAAACTGAAACAAAAATTCATTTTAAAAATTTGAGTTAGAAAATATACAGGTCACATGAGATAATACATAATTATTTTTCTAAATATAAAGGACAATATTATTAGGAAATGAAATTTTTGACAAGTAGGGTAAACCATAATTAAATAGGGTGGAAATTATTTTCAATAATGATATACTTTCTATGGGAAATAAATTCATAAAAGAAGAATATTTGAATAAAAAGTTTCATTTTACATAGATAGAAAGAGAAAGAACCATTAAATAATGTCTTAATATGGAACAATGTTTTTTTGAAATAATGATGTTCAAAAGAATCATTTTAACTTAATGAATGGTGTTGAGTTAGAAAAAAACCCCAGTAACTTTGGTGTCCTTTAAATCAAAATATATTTAAAGAAAGAACACAATATGGATCTTAAAACCACTTGAATTACATGAATATGGTAAAATATATTCATTATGTTTTAATAACATCATATCAAATATTTCATGGTATATAATAACAAATATTTCTTAAGAAATTAAATTTGAGACAAGAACCCCTTATAATGTTATAAACATTCGAATGAAAACATTATTAAAGAAATGTTTTAAAATGAAACATTAAATACCATGAATAATTATATAATAATAATAAAAAATATACTAAAGGGGTATTAGATACTCATTTAAAACAAAACATGGTGTATAATATGAAATATGTATCATGGGGTGAAAATCTGTTATAAGAAACCCTTACCTTAATTCTTAAATCCCAATAAATATATTGAATATATTATATAATAAAAATAACTATCTGAATAATATATTTCACTTTCTAATTAATATATATAACCTTTTATAAAATTAATTTATAATAATTCTATATATCTGTATTAGTTAGTTATTATTTATTTTTAACATCAGGTTTGAGTAATCCGGATCATTTTGAACTAGTTTCATAATAATGGTATTTTTCTTTATTATTCTCCCAAATATAATATTTAAAATAAAATAAAATATGTTTTAATTTATTTTTTATAATTATTTATAATGTTATAATTTTATTCTATGGTCTTTTATATGATGGTAATTAAAGATGAAATCAGCGATGATCATGTTTCAACATTTTATAGCCCCCCGATGCATCGGTAGGTCTCATGAGATAAAACATTCGGGTATTTTAGTGTATGCCTTACCAAAACAAGATATTGACTTAAAGGTAAGATCATGAATCCTAATATCAATATTTATTTCATTATGGTAGGGAATTAGCTATCCGAAATTATGAATTTCATTGTTAAGAAACCCGTAATTATTATCCATGTAATGCATTTATTTTCACTTCTATCCAATGATATATTATGATCACAGTTTTAGTTTATTATTAAATTATGATGATTAATTATTTTTTCCATAATATCTATTCCATGTTTATTACATTATTTCATTAGTTTAATATTTTACCATACTTAGAATTTGATCTCACCCTTTCTTATGTTTATTTATCCCCAGGCCATAAAGAAAATAATTACATTTGATTTTTCTAACATGATAGATGTGTGTATAATTTTTGGAAGATGTTGAAGACTTGTTATGGATGAATTATATTTGAATATAGTGAATAATTATCCATTAGTTTTGAAATAAAAGTGTTTTGTTAGTTTATGTATTGTCTTAATTTTACAAATATCTACACCTAAATGGTCTTGGGAATGTATGTAATGCAATATTCTTTTTAATTCATGTAATTATGTGATAGTTAGGTCTTTAGATCTATAGATTTTATCAAATATAGTATGTAAAGTATTAGTTTATAGCACAACATCTAAGAGTATGGGTCTAGGGAATCATAATTGGTATCACAATAAGGTTTAGATAACTTTGGAGATTTAGATGTTTTTAAGGATAATTTAAGGGTTGATAAGGAAAGGTTTATAATAATTTCAAATTTATAGATAAACATTTAGTATAAGTATAAGATTTATTTTTTAGGTGATAATGAAACTTTTATTCAGGGATTAAGGTATAATAACCATAGTGATAACTCTAGAGATGTGTATATGTATAGGATGATATCATGAAATATCAATAAATTCTTTTGTATGTGGTTTTTCAAGAAATAAATCCTTGTCTAGATATTGTAAAGAGGGTATGGACATTAAACATATTAAACTAGGGTAAATAACCCTGAAAGGGGTTAGTTAAGCCCTGACATGATCATTACTAACATTTTACATTCTATTTATCAACCATTGTAAAGGATTTAATTATATTTTTAATGAATTGGGCTAGAGAAAATAATAGAAAAATGATCATGGATAACCATGGATAAAATAAAGAGAGTCATAGGTTAAGATAAAAGTATCAAATGTTAAAAATATTGTCCTATGGAAGACATATTTGGATTGATATTTTCATATTCATATTTTGGAAATTATCATAACTATTTTGGTTTTATTATTTGGTTGAAAAGGGATCATGAATATGAAGTTATGAAAGGTATATATATCTAGAAACCACTATACCTTATAAATAAATAAGGGTGTATACCGAAATGGTTAATAATTTTTTATATGCCTATTATGATGTAAAATGTGAGTTTCCTAGTATTAGGTTATATAGTGAGGTTGATATCTTTATTGAAATTAATTTTTGATAATCTTAGGTATTTTCATTAGTGAGTGATATTTTTCAATGATATTCTAGTATATTCTAAGAGCTATGAAAATTTTGTGAAACATCAATGGATTTTTCTTTAATAATATTTTCAAAAATGACTATAAGAATATATTAAATGGTATTAATAGCCTTCAAAATTGATTTTATGAAAAGTTAATATTTCATGGAAAACTATTAGAGAACAAATTATTGGGATATAGATAATTATATGGTTTGACATATGTTTTATATTAATGTAATAAAGGTTCAACTGGTTTTGATAGAAGTGAGTTAGATAGTATATATATCTTTGTAATTAAATTTTGATTTATTAAAAAAGTGATCCATGATATTTTCAATGAATTATATCTCATTTTTTTTATTACAATAGATTTTTACTGGTGTGAAACCTTATTATCTTGTGGTAAATATCATTTGAGTGTTAAATCTATATTTAATTTTTGGAAGAATATAGATAATGTCATTGTGGTTTAATGTCTTAGAGATTTGAATGGTTTTGGGAGAGGTATGTTATTGAGAATGTATGATTACTGTATATGCATGAGTATATGATTGTATAAAATATTAATGTTGTTTTTGTAAATATATGTAATTTAATATTTCCCAATATAGTATGATAGATGTCATGTTAGTGTTTATATCCACAATAAATAATTTTTTAAGAATATCCTCAATTAATTTCTTCGATGAGTAATAATTAAAATTGTGAGGGTGAAATTTATTTAAGGGGGTATGGAGAATGAAACACTATGAGATTTTAATATATTAATCACATTAAATAATTTAATTTTTTCAATAACTTACTCTACACACAACACTAAGAATGTATGAACCCGAATCATATTTTCATGTATAGATCTTGTTTTCTAGTGTTTTTTGAGAAAAGGGGGAGAATCTGGAAATTTAAGTACACGGTGTGTAATTAGAAGTACACTCCATGTATTCGGTTGCTGTGAGTAGCTGTGTACTGGTCGTGTAATGGCCGAGTACATGATCGTGTGGGGTGACCTGGAGACCACCTGAAGTGGGGCCCAGTAAAGGCATATACACGTCGTGTATCTTTAAAGAACTCGCTAGGTATTTTTATTTTTAATTGTTATATTGGACCGAGGTCACTTCTAATTTACATAATTGTATTCTTCTGGATCTGTCTCGTCCAGGAGTGAAGAGAATCACTGAATCTTCTCCGAGCCCCCGATCATCCTTTTGTGCTACGAATGAAAGACCATCAATTACATTGGCATCGAAATGGTGATTTCTTCCTTCTTATAGAGCCTCAAACCTGGATTTCTCCTCTTTAGTAAATATTCTCAATTGAACTTTTTACAGGTTTTGTAGATCTATGGACTTCTAGGTCAAATAAAATATTGATATTCAACTATATCGATCATACAATGTCAAGGTAGGCGGTTTGTGCCTTTCTGTAGATTTATTCGAGTTATATGGGAAAAGTTCCCAATGCCCTAGTTTAGGGTATTTCATGTTTAGAGAATTTAACCCTTTAATGCCAATTATGCCTTGATTTCTTATGATAGGGATCTTGTTTGAGAATAGTGTTTAATTACCTTACTATGGATGTTTTTTCCCATGTGTGAACTGATATTGGCCAATGGGCCTAGTTTTTCTTGTTAGTATACTTTGTTTTCCATACCTAGTACTGTTACGATGGGGTGATATTATCAGACATTCTTGTGCCATCCTTTGTATCTATTTATCCAAGTAGTATATTTTTATTTACTTTGGCTGATGGATATATTTTGTGCATGATTGAATTACAAAGGGCTGTGGGAACATGGTGTAGTTTGACCATAGGGGGAATGAACACTCAGGGATTCCCTAGAGTGTATGTACTTTTTATGTTGCAGGGCCATAGGGGGGATAGATGTTGAGTGCTCCCTCAGAGTGTTTGCAGTTCCACTTTTCATGACCATTGGTGGAATTGGGTGTTAAGTGATTCCTTAGAGTGTCTGTAGTTTACCATTATGAGACCATAGGGGGAATTGACGATGAGTTCTTACTCAGAAATTCTTTGTTATGTTGAACCAGATGGGTTAGACTGTGAGTACATCCTAGAAGGTTGCATGTGTTTTTTGGTTGATTATTTTGATAAATGTAAATGAATGTAGATAAAACTGTAGGATTGTTTACTTTTGAGTTCTTCCTTGTTTATTACTTCATTTTTCATATTGTCTGCAATATATATTCACTGATAGGTAGACATAGATATTTGGGTGGTTTCTTACTAGGATTCATCTCACACCTTGTTTGGTCATGCTTTTGGGCCCAAACAGATTATATTGTTATAGTTATAGATAAGGGAAAGTTCCCATCTACTTTAGGTACTCGATTTCTGTGGAGCTGGAGAGCATGTGACCAATATGAGGTTTGCGATGTTGTTGGAGTTATTTACTTGGTTTCCATTTTTTACTATGGTTTAGTAATTTATTCTAGCATTGTGACTTTTTTGGATACTTTCTTAGACATATGTTACATGCATCATTTATATATATTCTCCAGTTTTTTATCTACTAGCAGTCTTCTGCTATTTACTGTTTCATGTTATTATTAATGATTCTACTACTGTTATCTGTTTATTTCCACTATGTTACTCTACCAATGAGGGAATAGTTTCCCCACTATCACCCCCAAGGCCCTCGCTGCTAGTCAGTATCCTCTGGCATTCAGGGAAATGCGCTAGAGACCATGTGACCAACTGGGTATGGGGCACCTCTTGGCAGCACCCGGAACAGGGACGTTACAAAGTGGTATTATAGGGCATGTTATTTTCTTCTTGCCTTACTATTTGGAGCTTATAGATAGGGATAGGAAGGAATAGGTATTTGGTAATAAGTTGTGCCCGGGAGTAGGTAAACCTTGTACAGGGAAAAACTAATTTACCTTAATTATTGAATTTTTTTTCTAGTTTTTCAATTATTACAGTTGGTTTGATTTCACTGTTGGGTTGTTCACATGTTTTGGGTTGTTATAGTTTATTTTATTGAGGTTCTATTTTGGTTTCCACCCGATGAGATAAGGGTATGCCATCTCATGCATCATATAGGATCTTGCTAGAGATCACATTTGATGCATTTTTATCATGCCATTTGGGGTGAATTACCAATTTCATGTTGTTATAATAGATGTTGTTCTGGATATTCATGATGTTGTGATAGACGCCTTGATAGAATACCTATTTTTTTATAGGGTATTGATAATATGTAAAGTTTATTTTGGATGAATGCCAAACATTTGTCCCTGAGGTGTTATAGGCCCTCTTGGATCAGAATTTGGTGGATCAGGTGATTGATTGCACTATTATTCCTTGTAATATACATGAATATGATGCCAATATTTGATTTGTGGGGTGTATGGGCCCCCAAAGACTGGAATTTGGAACTTTAATGTTTGTTTCAGTGTTTTATGGGTTTCGGTGTAGTTTCTGAGGCTTAATATCTGGAAAAACCCAGAATACATGGTTTGTAGTGATGAATACATGCCATGTATCATTCTATTTAGGAAGGAACAAATTTTCTTAAGAACACACTATGTACTATATGCAAACCTCGTGTAGTCCTTAGCCATGTGACTGACTGTGTGATCAGGGACACGGGGTTGGGTTTTCTTTGGTGGATCACACCATGTCTATCTTGTACATGTCGTGTTGTAGGGACCATTTATCTGGACGTGTGACTAACAACATATCTGGATGAAAAATTAGGTATTACACGTTGTTTCCATCTTAAACATTCCATGTGGAGTCGACTGTGCAACTAGATGTGTGACTAATGACACAGGTCAGTGATTTTATTCTAGTACACGATGTGTCTGGAACAAACACGCAATGTAGTATCGTTATAAGGGAACCATGTGTCTTATCCATGTAGAGGAACTCAAGTTGGGGGATTAGATTCAAGTACACGATGTGTCCTTTAGAGGAACATGCCATGTGTTGGGGTGTTACATGACCAGTTTTGGTAGAATTACACACCCATGTAAAGGCTTAAGGGAACAGGCTTTGTAGTGGTCATACACATCATGTATCCATGTTTTCTAAAACATAAATGTTTTCTTATCCTGTTCCTTTCCTGCACTTCTATGGTTTTAGTTCCTGATAATCTTGAACTGAGTTGTGTGCTTGAACTTGCAGAGTCATGCCACCGATATGTCCTCCAGTTGTTCTCCAGATATAGGGTAGTAATCAGACACCAGACATGGCTGGCCAGGGACTAACAGAAGATCCTCCCAGCGTGCCTGTATTGGAACCAACCATCATTCTAGATATAGGTTCTGATTCACAGTTCCAAGAAGTATTCATGAGGTTTATGTAGACCTTCCAGGGATCACTTTATCCTGCCCCGTCTATGGAGGAGTTGATGTGGGTTTTTCAGCAGCAGCATCCTCCCACTTTCTTAGGGGAAGGAGGACCTTAGGATTAAAAATCAAGGTTGTAATCCTTGCTATTGATCATAGACCATCTAGATATGCCTCCAGAGAGGAGGGGGAAGCTCAATATGTATATACTTTTGGATTCCTCCAAGATATGGTGGGATGTGATCTAACAGGCGGGAAGCCAGCAGGTTATGGATTGGGATGAGTTCCAGCATGCCTTCTAGGATTATTTCTACCTGGAGACTTTGGGGGCCCACCAAGCCTGAGAGTTCATGAGTTTGGAGTATGGTACACTCTTAATTATGGAGTATTCTTCTCACTTCATAGTGCTGTAATGCTTCACACCCATTATGGGGGTTATGAGTTATTTCAGTCAAGGAAGTTTGAGGATGGTCTGTGGCATGACATTTGATCTCTGGTGAACATCTTGAGGTTTAATTCCATCATATCTATAGTAAAACAGGTTCTAATCATAGAGCACAACCTGAGGGATTCTAGGGCTAGGAGCCAGGGAGGCTCGACATCCATAGTTGGTACCCCACCGACTGATAACAGGAAACATCGTAGGGAGTCTATGCGCAGAGATTCAAGTAGGAGGAATAATTATTCAGGTATCCATGTGGTGTGCTACCAGTGCAGGAAGTGTTGGAATACATGGCCACATTGCCCAAGAGACCTAGTAGAGTTCTGATCTTGTGACAAGATGGGTCATCTTCAGTGTTTCTGTCAGTTTTTCTGACCAGTAGCTGGAGACTGGGGTTCTTCTATGACTCCACATTCAGAAGCAGGACCACCAGTTTCTCCTCACTCAGGGAACTGGACTTTGTCCTACCATTCAGGACAATGAGGTGGTCATGACCATGGGAATCAGACTACAGGTTTCTAATGATAGTAGGTTGGATCAACTCAGGGTAGTCAGGCAGGGTCACAGGGCCACGGTACAAGTCATACATTTGCAGTGCAGAAAACCCAGCAGGAGCAGGATCCCAAACCCTCTACAGTTTGAGGTGTGATTCTAGTGGACTCAATTTTATCTTCTACACTTTTGGATACATGGTATTCATATGCCTTAATATCTATTGCTGTTGTGGAGAGCCTGGGGCTCTATATCTTCACTTCTAAGGACTTTATGATGTTAGACACTCTGTTGGGGACTAGAACGACTAGTGTACGTTAATGCAAGGAGTTCCCTCTTGAGGTTAGTGGGTGTCACTTATTATGGGACCTTTATTTCTTAGATATGATAGGATATAATTTCATTTTCAGAATGGACTGGTTGGTTCCCTTTCAGGCTATTGTCGACTTCTATCATCATAGGTTGATCTTCACGTCATCAGAGGGCGGTTTTATCATACATAAGGGCGAATGGGATGTCCAGGTAACACCCAGACCCCTCTAGGCTGGAGCTGGTGCATTACTTGTGATATTGGCATTGTTAGAAGGAATGAAAATACCAAAGGAATAATCAGTTTAGTAGTCTTGAAGAAACTAGATACATAGATGTTTCTCAAATAACATTGGAAAAGTTTAAAAAATACAATACATAATGAAACTAAAAACCGCATCCACAAGAACTCAATAAACGATCTCCTCTTTGTAACCTGTTGAAAGTAAATAATGAAATGTGTGAGCTCAAATGATCAGTAAGGGTTAAAAATAGTAGAATCATGAGTACAATAATAATTGAATCACAATCAATCTGACATAATCAATATGGCATAGTGAATAAATGAATATATAATTCCATTAATAAATTGAGAATGAAACTGCAGCGATGGATTTTGTCATATTGAAAACCTAATGGATTATAATAATAACTAATAATGAATAAATATAATTCTTATTAATTGGAAGTCATGTATCTGGAACATGAAACCATAATACCATAAAAATGGTTTAGTTCTATGTGTAGAAACACGTCTGGTTTTTTGGAAGCAAACTCAAAGGGTTTGTCGCTAACAGATTTTTCTCATGAGACCTACCGATGCATCGAGGGGCTATAGTGGGCCCCACATGAAACTTTATGTCCAAATAATTATTTATAAATTGATTCAATACAAGATCAATATTCCTTTTCAATATCCTTATAGAGTAGAGTATACAGATTCATCAATATTTCCATAATTAAAATAACATTCCCAACAAACACCGTATGTAAAATGGTATATGGTTTAGAAAACAAACATATCCATGACATGAGATTATTGATATTTAATATAAATATAATTTCAAAATGAAATTTAATCTCAAATGGGTAGTAGGTACACCACATAAGGATTATTAGGTGCACAATACAATGTTAGTCACAACAAAATAGTAGTTGAGACAAAGACTCTAACCACAATGTAAATGGTCACATCATATGACAAAAACTTAATAAACCTCAAATGAATCATTGAATAACATTAATATAAATATAATAATGTTATTATATATCAAATGGTAGGATAAATATACCATATACAAGAGATAAGTGGTGAATAATGAAAATTTCATAGAAATGAAAGTGAGATGAGAAACTCTTAATAAACATTTCGGCATGGTAAGGAGTGTTATTGTGAAGGATTAATGAGAGGTAACGGGGCATTACATTATTTATATGTCGCAAGGGAATTATGGGGATGGTGCAAAAACATACCCCATCATTAGGAATTAAAAATAAAAGGGCAGAACATAGGGATGATTCTTGAACAAAAGTGAGAAAGAGGATCCCTTAGAAACATTTCGGCTTAGTAACGAGTGTTATTACAAGGGATTAATGAGAGATAAAGGGGTATTCCATCATTTATATTTCACAAGAAAAGTATGGGAAAAATTAATAAACATACCCCATTATTTGGAATTAAAAATAAAAGGGAACAACATAGGGGATATTTTTTAACAAAAGTGAGAGAGAGGATCCCTTACAAAGATTGTGTCATTAGAGTGATGATAAATCAATGAATTGTTTATGTGTGACAAATATAAATTCCCAAAATATAAGTGTATATACAGTATAAAACAAGCATAGGTCATTCACACATATTCATGGAACAATGTAACCAATGAAATAGATGTTTAGCTCAAAGAATGAAAAATGAGTTAAGCAATCCCTTACCTTATGCTCGATGGTGTTCTTGATTGTTCTTAACAACGTGAATAATAAAATTTAGATTCATTAATTAATAATTCTAGAACATAATAAACATTTATTTGATTTGGTATAACCCTATTAAGTTCATTTATGGCCTTTTTTATGGGTTTAAGAGATTCAATTTTATTGTTTTGGAAGCATTTTCTTTCTTGGTTTCCTGGTTTATTTACTTTTATTCATAAATGAAAGTTCTCTTGAAATATGGTTAAAAATACTGAATTGTTAATATACATTATTAGTGAAATTAAAGAGATATAAATTACCATATAATTATTCTGGTTATATACCATGAGGATTACTCATTCGATGAGTTAAAAATAAACGCTTGAATTTGGCTTGGCAGTTTTGAGCTCAATAAACTTATTTTGTATTATTATTCCATATTATGTACGTGTAAAGATTACAAAACATTAATAAAGATAAAATAAATATATTATGACCTGGTTCAACCATAAATATTGATTCATGACTAGTAATGAAGGAACTATTGAAGAACAAAACTTCATCGTCCACGAAGGTTATAAATTGGAACCTCATGGATGTTGATTTCGTTTATAAAAATAAAAGGGAGGGAGTAAGAATATTGATGATGGTTCATCCATTAACATGATATAAATCCATTATATAGATGATACTAGAGTTATAATGATCATTTGGATATATGAGGTGAGTATAGGATAACAAATGAAGATAAATTCAAATGAAACTAAAAGAAAAATAATTGTGTTTTACCTCTTGAAATAACTTCCTCGAGAACCACCTTAAGGGAAGGGATTTTGGTCCTTCGGAAAGAACAAGAGCTTCTTGGTCGTGGGAAGTGACTAGGTAATGGTATTTGGGCAGTACTTTGAGGATATTCAAGGCTTAGAGGTGTGAAGAGAAGATGGAGTGGTGAGGGGTTTTTATAGTGGAGGAGAGGGGTAAATTTTGAATATTTAATTCATTATTTTATTATTTCCCTCAAGACAACCAATAGTGTTGTTTCATGTGACCCCTAATAGTAATAAGTGCATGTGAGTTTTAATCAAGTGGCCTTACATCACTTATTATGTCATAAATAGTGTATTTAACTGATAATATTTTTATACGGTATTTTATCAAATTTCATTATTCATAAAAAATTCTAGAATTTAAGAAAAAATCCCAAACATTTACCCTAACCATTTTTTGAAGTGTAGAATTAAAAAATGAACTCCATATTTCAAAATTAATTTTCTAAATATTTTTAATTTAATTTTTAAATAAGGTCATAGTTAATTTGAAAAATAACAATCTTAAAGTGCAATTAGTTTTATTTCTCATTGAAAAACTAATTAAGATCTTATTATCTTATTTCCTTAAGAAAATAAAATAATATTATTATCTACTATTAATAAGAGTCATATTACTATTCATATTACTATTCTTAAGGGTATGTTACTATTCACCAAAAATCAAGTTTGTTATATCAAACCCGAAATGACTTACTGATAACAACTCTAGATGACCATTTTTCTAAATTAAAAACATAGAAGTGGAAATTTTATATTTAATTTCTAGGTTTTGACTATCTCCTAAATAACCTAGTGTTGTTTTAAAGGAAAACAATGATGCATAGATTGTATTTAAGAGAAACATACCATAAAATTTTTGGGGTGTTACATTATTCCCTCCTTCGAAAAATTGCATCCTCGCAATTCATTTCATAACCACAAAAGAAAGATCTCTGATGTTCTTACCACATCTCTCATCGTAGAGGATCCTCAGGTGCATTCAGAGGAAAACCCAAATTTATGCTCAAATCCTCTAGTTATATGACCCAGACACACCTCAGATGAAAGTGGTTTAATTCTTTCATCAAACACTTGGGCTTCCAGAGGGAGGCTCGAATGGTAGAATGTTTTGAAATGTCCAAATGGACCAACACCTGAAGAACTCGCCAAACTATGTCTTGAATGAGAACAACTAAGTCATAGATGTTGTTGTAGTGGCTAAAACTAAGGAGTTGGTACATATAGGCCACACAAATCTTTCCCTCTAAAGTATCCTCTTGAAAACATAACCTGGTCGTGTAGTTCCTCCCTAGGGTGAAACATAGGAAAAGCCCATCGTGGTATTTTCCTCTTTGCCTATACTCGGCCAATTGTATCGTGGCTATGCGATAGTAAATCAAAGAATTCCCTTGAAAGTTGTGGAGAATGTCCAGACTATTTTTCACTTCATATATATTTTTTACACATTTTTCACAAGTTTACGAGAGGTAGGTACTCCTCTTCAAAGGTTTTGATTGCAATAATCTTCAGTACCTCCACAGGAAGAGATAATATATGGGTTTGTCCTTCCATCTGGAAATTTATTATAAAAGCTCACTTAGTGATACTCATTCAAAAGTATAACCGATAAAGGATTAAAAAATGAGACAAGTTATATTCTTATATAACCACTAGTTCAAAAAGTAAAACAACGATAATGGTTTCCCCATTCCCCCAATACACAAAACCCCAAAACTAGTTCAAAGCTTTCAATCTCCCAGAACCATATGCAACACTAGACACACGTCATTCCCGAAGTCCCTTTACTAGGAACACCAACGATGCTAGGGTGCTAAAGACCTCAAGTGGATTCCTAAGGTAGTATTCAGCTGCACTATTTCCTTAGCCTAGACACATTGCAGATATCTAGGGTCGAATTTGTTCCTAAAACACTTAGCCTTCCATAGAGAGGTACAAGAAGTGTGGAGGTCGGAAATTTCAGTGTGGACTAAATCCCTATAATTCCCACGCACCATATCATTATTGAAGATATTTATGTCATAAAGTTCTCCATACATACTAAAACTCAGGATCTAAAATATGTAGGTTTCTCGATGATCACCATCCAAAGCAGCTTCTATAAATTTACCCACAGCTTTGTAGTTATCAGCCAAAGTGAAACATAGAAAAAGAGATTCACGATACTTCCCTATTTTCCTATATGTATAAAATTGTGCATATGCAATATGGTAATGGACCATATTGCTTTCTTGGTAAATATGGAGAATGTTTGGATGATTCGATACCCGATGGAGTAGTTTACAAGTCAGACGTAAGATGGCATAGGGATGGTCCTCTTCAGATCCTGTCATGAAAATTATTGTCTCTAACAACTCGATAGATAGTGATAAAATATTTGTTGGTTGAATCATATATTCTATATGAAATTTTTTAGTAAACCAACTTTCAGTATGGAAAATCCATTTTAAACAAAGTTATTGTTTTATATAAAAACATATCAAAAAACAGAATACAACATCATTAATTTAAACATGATTTATAAAATTCAAGAAATTACACAATATATTTCTCCCTTTCACAAAACACTAGTATGTACTTCCTTATGTCCTATAAGATGACTCCTCATAGATTCCACCGATGTTGGGTATTTCCCCAGTTTTCAAACAAACAGATCCCCAAAGAGATTCCAAATTTCTCTATCTCCTTGGTCAAGATGCAACGTTTGCAACTATGGTCAACCGCGTGTGGACATCTAGAATTAATATTGAGAGAAGCATGTCAGGTATCAAGTTGAAAATATCAGTATGAACATGATGCTGATAATCCAAACAGATAGTCTAGTTTGCAAGGGCTTTAAAGTCCACAACTTGACCACAGAGTTCGTAGGTCAAAATTTGACATAGATATGCTACCTGTAGGTCACCCCCTTGTGAAGCCTCCTCAATGTCCTCAAGAGAAAATAAATTATTGGATAGGGTAAAACATTTAAAGATATCCAAAAATTATTTCCCTTATCATACATATAACAGTAATTGTGCACTCATCATGAGGTAATAAATGAAACTTGCTCCATAGTGAAGTTGGAGTACCTGAGGAGAGTTGGATACTCTGTAGAGGGTTTTTCATGATAAATGAATTTTTTCATTAGTATTGTAGTTTTATACACATGATTTTCCCACTATGGTGTCTAATAATTCTATTGTAAGAGACTAAAGACAAGTACTTTAGTTTTCCATCTGAAAATTAAGAAAACATCACTCTTAGTATTTTTTAAGTAAGTTTTTCATGTTCAGTTCTGATTTCCAGTGTTATCCAAAACAAATCCTCTGAGGAAAATATACATTAAACTCACTCATAATGGATTTTAAAGAAAATGTGAATTATCCTAAGCATATACCTCAGGAGTTTCATAAACAAGAGTGCAGCAAGGACCGTTTTTGTGTACGAGTTCCTGTTCTAGTCTAGCTCAAAGTGGTGTTTTTGGGTTTTACCCCTAGATACATTTGTGCCAGAGCTGCCTATACCTACACATATCCAGACAGGGATTCATTTCTTGAAAGATACCTATAATCTATTCCTTACCAAAATACCAGGACATTCTTTTATGTTTATCCTCAAAGGCTTATCATAGGGATTCTTCCCTAATCTACGTTTTCTAAATCTAGTTCCCAGGTTTCCTACTAAACTTTCTCTAATACCAACTGTAACACACTGACCCCTCTAGGATGGAGCCGGTGCATTACTTGTGATATTGGAATGGTTAGAAGGAATGAAAAAATCAAAGGAATGATTAGTTTATTATTCTTGAAGAAACTAGATACATCGATGTTTCTCAAATTATGTTGGAAAAGTTTATAAAATACAATACATAACGAAACTAAAAACTACATCCACAATAACTCAATAAACAATCTCCTCTTTTTAACCTGTTGAAAGTAAACAATGAAAGGGATGATCTCAAATGCACATAAAGGGTTAAAAATAGCATAAGCATGAGTAAAATAATAAGCGAATCACAATCAATCTGACATAATCAATATGGCATAGTGGATAAATGAATAACTAATGCCATTAATAAACTGAGAATAAAACTCCATCCATAGATTTTGTCATTTTGAAAACCTCATGGATTATAATAACAAATGATAATCAATAAAGATAATTATTATTATTTTGATGTCATGTATCTGGCACATGAAACAATAGTACCGTAAAAATGGTTTAGTTCTATGGTTAGAAACTCATCTGATTTTTTGGAAACAAACTTGAAGGATTTGTCGCCAACCGATTTGTATCATTATACCTACCAATGCATCTAGGGGATATAGCAGGCCCCACCTGATACTTCATGTCAAAATAATTCTTTATACATTAATTCAATACAAGATCAATATGCCTTTTCAATATCCGTATAGAGTAGAGTATAACGATTTATCAATATTTCCATAATTAAAATAACTTTCCAAACAAACACTGTATGTAAAATGGTATACAGCTTAGAAAACAAACATATCCATGAAATGAGATTATGGATATTTAATATAAATATAATTTTTAAATGAAATTCGATCTCAAATTGGCAGTAGGTACACCACTTAAGGATTATTAGGTGCACAATACAAAGTTAGTCACAACAAAATAGTAGTTGAGAGAAAGACTCTAACCACAATGTAAACGGTCACATCATATGAACAGAACTTAATAAAAATAAAATGAATCATTGAATAACATGAATATAAATAGAATCGTTTTATTATATATCAAATTTCATTACACATATACCACATACATGAGATAAGTGGCGAACAATGAAAATCTCACAGAAATGAAAGTGAGATGAGAAACCCCTTACAAACATTTCGGCATGGTAACGAGTGTTATTGCAAGGGATTAATGAGAGGTAAAGGGGTATTCTATTATCTATATGTCAAAATTGAAGTATGGGGAAGGTTTAAAAACATAACCCATCATTAGGAATTAAAAATAAAAGGGCACAATATAGGGGAGATTCTTGAAGAAAAGTGAGAGAGAGGATCCCTTACAAACATTTCAGCATGGTAACGAGTGTTATTGTGAGGTCTTAATGAGAGTTAAAGGGGTATTAAATTATTTATATGTCAAAAGGGCTATATGGGGAAGATGTGAAAACATATCCCATCATTAGGAATTAAAAATAAAAGGGCACAACATAGGGGATATTCTTGAAAAAAAGTGAGAGAGAGGATCCCTTACAAAGATTATGTCATTAGAGTGAAGATAAATCAATGAAGTATTTATGTGTGACAAATAAAAATCCACAAAATATAAGTTTATATATAGTATAAAACAATAATAGGTCATTCACACATATTCTTGGAACTATGTAACAAATGAAATATATGTTTAACTCAAAATGAAAATTGACTTAAGCAGTCCCTTACCTTATGCTCAAAGGTGTTCTTGATTGTTCTTAATGACCTAAATAATCAAATTTATATTCATTAATTAATAATTAAAGAACCTAATAAACATTTAATTGATATGGTAAAAACTTATTAAGTTAGTTAATGTCCTTTTTGAGGGGTTTAAGAGATTTAATTTTATTGTTTTGGCAGCATTTTCTTACTTGGTTTCATGATTTGATTACTTGTATTCATGAATGGAAGTTGGCTTGAAATATGTTTAAACATCCAGAATTGTTAATATACATTATTCTTGAAATTAAATAAATATAAATGATATTATAATGATTCTGGTTATATACCATGAGGATGACTCATTTGATGAGTTAAAAATAAACGCTTGAATTTGGCTTGGCATTTTTGTGCTCAATAAACTTGTTTTGTATTATTATTCCATATTATGTACGTGTAAAGATTCCAGAATATTAATCAAGATATAATATTTATATTATGACCTTGTTCAACCCTAAATATGGTTTCATGACCAGTAATGAATGAATGATTGAATAACTAAACTTCGTCATCCACAAAGGTTATAAATTGGATCCTCATGGATGTTGATTTTGTTTATAAAAATAAAAGGGAGGGAGTAAGAATATTGATGATGGTTCTTCCATTCACATGATATAAATACAATATATAAATGATACTAGAGTTATCATGATCATTTGGATAGAGTAGGTGAGTAGAGGATAACAAATGAAGATAAATTCAAATGAAACTAAAAGAAAAAAAAGGTGTTTCACCTCTTGAAATAACTTCCTCGAGAACCTCCTTATGTGAAAGGATTTTGGTCTTTTGGAAAGACCAAGAGATTCTTGGTCGTGGGGAATGACTAGGAAATGGTATTTTGGTAGAACATTTAGTAGATTCATGGCTTAGAGGAGTGAAGAGAAGAGGGAGTGGTGAAGGGTTTTTATAGTGGAGGAGAGGGCTAAATTTTGAATATTTAATTCATTATTTTATTATTTCCTTCAAGAAAACCAATAGTGATGTTTCATGTGATCCCTAATAGTAATAAGTGCCTGTGAGTTTAAATCAAGTGTCCTTACATCACTTATGATGTCATAAATAGTGTATTTAACTGATAATTTGTTTATACGGTATTTTATCGAATTTCACTATTCATCAAAAATTCTAGAACTTTAGAAAATTCCCAAAAATTTACCCTAACCATTTTTCAATGTGTAGAATTCAAAAATGAACTCCATTTTTCAAAATTAATTTTCTAAATATTATTATTTTAATTTTTAAATATAGTCATAGTTAATTTGAAAAATAATAATCTTTAAGCGCAATTAGTTTTATTTCTCATTGAAAAACTAATTAAGATCTCATTATCTTATTTCCTTAAGAATATAAAATAATATTATTATTTACTATTCATAAGGGTCATATTACTATTCATATTACTATTCACCAAAAATCATGTTTGTTCTATCAGACCCCAAATGACTTACTGATCACTCCTCTAGATGACCATTTTTAGAAATTCAAAACATAGAAGTGGAAAATTTATATTTAATGGATAGGTTTTGACTATCTCCTAAATAACCTAGTGTTGTTTCAAAGGAACATAGTGATTCATAGATTTTATTTAAGAGAAACATACCATAAAATGTTTGGGGTGTTACAGTCCAGGCGAGCAGAGTAGGACCTGAGCATCATGGGTTGGGAGGAGTTACAGCCCAAATTGATAGTTTGAATCTAGATGACCAAGGGACTTCACAGATGAATTTTCCCCCAGTGGTTGATCATTTCAGGGATGTCTTTTCGGAGGGTTTTTCAGGTTTTCCTCCAGAGCGGGAGGTATAATTTTCTATTGAACTTGTGCTAGGGGTCACACTGGTGTGTCTATTCATCCTTATAGGATGGTTATACCAGAGTTACAGGATCTCAAGAAGTAGTTGGAGGAGTTGTAGGAAAAGGGTTTCATCTGACTCAGTAATTCTCCTTGGGGTTTTCTTTTCTAGTTTACAAAGAAGGCAGATGATTCCCTTAGACATTGTTTGGATTATTAGAAGCTGAACCAGTTTATAGTCATGAACCGATATCCCTTTCTAAGGATTGATGATCTCTTTAATCCGCTTTGAGGAGCCCGAGTGTTCTCAAAGATTGACAGGAGATCTTATTATCATCAGTTGCGTGTTAGACCATCAAATATACCTCTTACAGCCTTTTGGAGCAGGTATGGTCTCTATACGCATGTGGTTATTCCATTCAGTCTCATGAACATGCCTAAGTTTTTCATGGCCTTGATGAACCGAGTGTTTCGTCCATACTTGGATTATTTCATGGTAGTCTTCATGGATGATATCTTGGTGTACTATCACACTCAACACGACCATGAAACCCATCTTGAGATTGTTCTGAGTACACTGAGAGTGCATATGTTATATTCAATGCTCTCAAAATTCCACTTTTTGGTGGAGAAAATTCAGTTCTTAGTCATGTTATCTCAAAGATAAGAGTATCTGTAGACCCTGAGAATGTGAGAGCAGTAGTTTTTTGGGAGAATCCAAAGAAAGTCTTTGAGGTATGGAGTTTTCTAGGGTTGGCTAGTTACTGTAGATGTTTTTTATATGACTTTTCACACATAGCAGTGCCACTAATTGGCCTAACTAAGAAGGGTGAGAAGTACTTGTGGACAGATTCCTGTGATTCATCCTTTCAGTATCTGAAAGGGAGGTTGAAATCAGCATCGATGCAAGTTTTTATAGAGCTGGTAAAGAGCTATACTATTTATTGTGATGAATCATGTACCGGGCTGGGAGAAATACTTATGCAGAGAGAAGGAGTCGTTGCATACAGGTATTGGAAGTTGAGGCCACAGGAGAGGAATTACCGAACACATGATCTAGAGTTAGCTATAGTTGTTCATGATTTAAGTTATTGGATACATTATCTTTTGGGAGAGCATTTGTTGGTCTTCACTAACCACAAAATTCTCAATTACATCTTTACTCAGCATGATCTGAATTTGTGACAACAAATGTGGGTTGAGTACCTACAGTCCTTTGAATTTGAGCTTGCCTATATACATGGGAATGGTAACACATTTTCTGATGCATTGAGTAGGAGGAATTAGATAATGTCAGTTCAAGAGGCTAGTAGTGAGTGAAAACTTATGGATTTGTTCTCTGATATGAATTTGGAGGTGCACGACAGTCAAGGGAAGACGTTTCTTTCTTCTATAGTTGTTACCTCTACTCTTCTTAAACAACTGTGAATGAGGTAGCTATCATATTCGGAAGGCCTGGTCTTGAGGAAGACTATGTCAGGAATGGACCCTATTCCTAGATGCACTGTAGGTGAGGATGAGATCTTGCATTTTCATGGGTGCATATTGGTCTCAGGAAACATACGCGAGGATCTGCTGTGGGATTTTCAATCCTCAGCTTGGGCAGTTTATCCTGGCATCACAAAGATATATCGAGATCTACACCGTCAGTATCAGTGGCTAGGCATGAAGAGATATGTTTCTGGTTTTGTGATGAGGTATTCCACCTATCAACAGGTGAAGGTGGAGCATCAGTGACCATCATGGTTTTTCAGCAGTTACCCATTCTCGAGTGGAAGTAGAATGATGTCGTGATGGACTTCGTGATAGTTTTACCGAGGTCGCCTCATGGGAATGATGGATTTTGGGTTTTCATTGACATACTCACAAAGGTTTAACAATTCTTACTAATCAAGGAGACCTTAAATGTTGATGATCTGGAAAGGTTTTACATCTGAGATATTGTATGTCTATATGGGGTTACGCACTCCTTTATTTTAGATTGGGATGTCCGCTTTACATCTTGGGTCGGGTAGGGACTACAAAGGGCTTTGGGTACACAGGTACTTCTGAGTATAGCTTACCATCCTTAGACTGATGTCCAGTATGAGAATACTATTCAAGTATTGGAGGACATTCTTTGAGCATGTGTCCTATACTTTTGAGGTTCTTGGGATAAGCACCTACCTCTGATGGGTTTTTATTATAATAATTGTTTTCAAGAAACAATTCAGATAGAACCATATGTGGCTTTGTTCGGAGGCCATACCGATCACCCCTATGTTGGCTAGAAGATAGAGAGGGAGCTATGTTGTGACCTTATCTTTTCCAGGAGACCATGAAGCTAGAGGATTTGATTAAGAAGATGATGGATACTGCACAATCATGATAGAAGTATTATGCTGATAGATAGAGATGACCTCTATTTTTTGAGGTCAGAGATCAGGTTTTCCTATGTGTCACCTCAAGGTTGGTACATAGAAGGGTTAGAAGATAGGGAAATCTTTCACTGAGATATGTTGGGATGTTTTAGGTTTTGGATAGATTCAGTCTGATTTCTTATCGATTGTAGTTACCTAAGTGGTATCGAGCTATGCACGACATCTCCCATGTTTCTCAGCTATGGCATTACTTCTCATACCCATACCATGTTTTCATCCAGAGGAGATTGAGTTAGAGGTGGATGCATCATTCAAGGAGAATCCAATTCATATTTTTGATCATAACATCAAAGTTCTCCATGGCCAGTCTGTCCCTCTGGTATCGGTGTTGTGGAAGCATGAGTGAGTACAAGATGAAACTTGGGAGAGAGATACCAATGTGCAATTGCTGTGGCCAACACTGTTTTAGGATTCTTATTCACCACCTTCTTAAGGAAATTTGGAGACTAATTTATTAAGGGGAAGTTTTTAATAACCTATATCTTCTTTTTAGGTATGGATCTGGTTTTCTGGTGTTTTTGAGAAAAAGGGGAGAATCTGGAAATTTAAGAAGTACACGTCGTGTACTTAGAAGTACACGTCATTTATCCAGTTGATGTGGGTAGCCGTGTATTGGCCGAGTACATGGGCATGTGGGGTGACCTAGAGACCACGTAATGTGGGTCCCAGTAAATGAATATACACTCCATGTATCTTTAAAGAACACATCGTGAATTTTTATTTTTATTTGTTATATCGGACCAGGGTCGCGTCTAATCGATAGATCTATCTTCTTCTAGAACTGTCTCATCCTGAAGCGATGAGAATCATTGAATATTATTTGAGCCCCCGATTGATTGTCCTTGCTATGAATAAAACACCATCAATTGCGTTGGAATCGCTACGGTGAGTTCTGCATTCTTATAGAGCTTCAACCCTTGATTTCTACTCTTTTGTGAGATATTCTTGGTTGATTGTTTTATACTTTTTTGTATATCTATGGTGTTATAGGTCAAACCAAAGGCTAGGATTCAACTATATCGACCGTACAACATCGAGTTAGGTGGTTTGTTATTTTCTGTAGATTCCATTGAGTTATATGTGCAAAAGTGCCCAATACCATAGTTTTGGGTATTTTGTGTTTAGGGAATTTAACCCTTTAATGTCTTTTATGACTTGATTTCTTGAGTTAGGTATCTTATTTGAGAATAGGGTTTAATTACCTTGTTATGGATGTGTTTTCCCATGTTTAAAATGATATTGGCCGATGGGCCTAGTTTTCCCTATTAGGATGCTCATTTTTCTGTGCCTTGTCCTGTTAGGATGGAGTGATATTATATGACATGCTTGTGCCATGCTTTGTAGATATTTGTCCAATTAGTATATTTTGATTTACTTTGGCTATTGTATATTGTTTGTGCATGATTGAATTAAATAGGGCTGTGGGAACCTGGTGTAGTTAAACCATAGGGGGAATGGATGCTGAGGGCTTCCCCAGAGTGTCTGTAATTTTTACATTACAAGACCATTGGGGGATGGACGTTGAGTGCTCCCTAAAAGTTTATATAGTTCAAAATTGTGAGAACATAGGGGGAATTGGATGTTAAGTGCTTCTTAAGAGTGTCTGTAGTTTACCATTATGAGACCATAGGGAGAATTGACAGTGAGTGCTTTCTCAAAGAGTATTTGTTAAGTTGAACCATAAGGGTTAGACTGTGAGTACTTCCCAAAGGGATTTTTGTGTTGTTTGGTTGATTATTTTGATAAATGTCAATGAATTTTGATGAAACTGTAGGATTTTTTACTTTTGAGTACATCCTTGTTTATTACATAATTTTGCATATTTTCTGCCATATATATTCACTGATAGTTAGGCACAAATATTTGGGTGGTTTCCTACTGGGATTCCTCTCACACCCTATTTGGATCATGCTTTGGGGCCCAAACAAATTATATTGTTACATGTATAGATAAGGGGAACCACCCTCCTACTTCAAGTACTTGAATGCTATGACTGACTAAAAATTCATTTTTCAATTTTTGAAAAACACTTTTTGGTTAAGTGAGAACCCACCATTACAAATCACTTTGAGGGTAAGTGAGAACCAGCATGCCATTATAATGATCCAATGAGGGGATGATAAAATAACTCTATTTTGGTCCAAACCCGCCCAAAACACTACAAAAACACATGTGACCATCACTTTGTGGCTAAGTGAGAACCGAATACTTGACTGCTATGGGGGTGGAGGGCATGGGACCAAGGTGAGACTTGCAATGATATTAGATTTATTTACTTGTTTTCTTTTGTATTTGGTTATGTGATGTATTCTAGCATTGTGAATTTTTTGGATTCTTTCTTAGACATATGTTTCATGCATCATTTATATATACACTCCAGTTGTTTATCTACTTACAGCCTTCCTCTATATACAATTCCATGTTATTATTACTGCTTACGCTGTTGTTATCTGTTTATTTATGGTTTGTTACACTATCAATTAGGGCATAGTTTCCCCAATATTACACCCAAGGCCCTCACTGCTAGTCGGTAGCATCTGTCATTTGGGGAAATGCGCTTCAGTCCATATGAGCAATCAGGTACGGGGCACCTCTAGGCGGCACCCAGAACCGGGACGTTATAGAACACCAATGAAAATGTGATATATTTAGATAAGTTATAAATATTAAGTATGATCATTAATACCAAGATATTTAATTAGATAAAATAAATAAGAGTAACCAATTTATGACGTACTTACATAAATAAAATAAAGGGTACTTTTAATATGAAAAAAAATAAATTTTTATATCTAAAATGACTAATAAGATCATTTTATTCTTAGAAATGTATTTTCCTAAATATTTCATTTTTATGCGATATGAATTTCTATATATTTAAATGTATGATTAATGATGATAAATTATGTTTTATGATAATAATTGGTTAAAACCAATTTAGTTGGTAAATGATATGAAGTAGTAATAACAATAGTTAATATTTGAAAATATCATTTTCCAATAAAAACATTTTTCATTATATTTTATGAATTTATTCCCAAATTTAATTTATAAATTAAGGATTTTTAATTTTAAAAATGAAAATCATTTTCTTATTTATAATAACAATATTATCCTAATATGAATTTTTGGGACAATTATTAAATAATTGGTTTTTAGGTGAATTGGAAAAAATACCAATTTTGCTAAAAAATGTCACTTTTATGAAATTACCATAACACATGAAAGACATAAATTTTTTTGAAACCTTTTATATAAAATAATAATTTTATATGTAAAATATATCATTTAATATTACTATTTTATTTTTATGAAACCCATCTATTTCATTTTGTAAACTTAAGTAATATTTTACTCTAAAAACTATTTTTATTCTACTATATTAAAATATTAGTTTTAATCACATATAGAAATTAAATATATAAAATTGGATTTAATATTTTAAATTAAAAAATTTATTACTATTAACATGTTTAATTTCAATTTAAAATTAAAATTACTAAGATTAAAGTTAACACCCATGATAATGAGAAAACAGTTATTTTCAAAGAATTGTTTTATTAATATTATGTCATTTTAATATAATAAATTAAGTTAATATATCTTAATTTATTACTCTAATATGATGTTAAAAAAATATTTATTTAGCCAAACATGCATTAGAAAATTATAAGTATGATTATAAACAAATAATTGTTAAAACATCATTTTTCTATAAAAATTTGTTTTCTTATATATTAAATGTTGTAATTTAAAAGTTAAATTATATATTATTCCAAAATTAAATTATAAAAAATGATATTAAATTTGGTTTAATATAACCAAACTTTATTAAGAGTGGTTACTTTATATTTTTTTAGTTGGACATAAATTATTTAGTTAAAAGAGTTATCAAGGTAAAAATAAAAAAAGGAAATGGTAAAAGCTAATATGAAATTACATCCAATATGTTTCAAACATGTGTGTAAATACTTGGTTGAGGAAATATTTACCCAATATCATCCCAAAATCCATTATTTCTAACTTTTGGAGTCATTTACCCCTGAATAGTGTAATTATATCATTGAAAATTAAAGGGTGTTCTCAAAAGATCCTTTTTCTTCATTTATAAAAGGGGACACTTCTACCCATACATGAGAAACCCATCCATTTGAAATTAATTATTAAAATATTATATTTTTATTATTATATATTCTTATCTAAATTTCATAAACCTATACTTGAAATTATTTATTATAATCCCTTTATTTCTATGGAGACTTTCAAGAGAAAGTTTGAAGTCCCAAATTGAGTATTATTTAATCATTTACATTTTATTTTTAAAATTTCTCTCCAAAAAATATCCTTAAAATAGTAATATGATTACCTAAGTAACATTATTATACTATTTTTTTATTATATTAATTGAAATATTTTTTTTTATTTATTCCCACAAACATAGAAAAATAAAAGAATGTTAACCTTCTATTGTGCGGACTACTGCCTCGATAGAGTAACATTTTTTGTTTTCCATATGGATTTTTTATATTTATCTAAACAACATAAAATATAATTAAAAAACTTAAAAATACATAAATAATATCATTATTCTTCTGATATAATTATATTATACACTTCCTTAACCATAACTCACCTATCAGGATGTAGTTTGTTCATTCTTAGGTCGGTTTAACCACCTACTTGAATAACACTATAAAACCTTATCATGGTTGAATATGGAAACATAAATAGTAATATTATTATAAGTTAATAAAAAATTAAATATTGGTTTTTTTTAAATAATATTTATATTAAGTATTTAGCTTATTATTAAAATATCATCTTCGATTGACAAAATTACCAAAATAATCAAACATCGAGTCAATTTTTTTAAAAACATAAGAAACAAATTTATAATAAATGAATAAAATATGATAATAAATTTTAAATAATAAATTAAATATAGAATAAATAATATCATAATAAGGTATCTAATAAACTTAATTTTATTATTCAAGAAGTTAGGTTAATAATAGAACAAATTTGGAACAACGTAAGAGTTTTCATCTCAAATTCCTCTCCTTGAGACTTATTTGGTATTATGCACCAAATGTAACTTATGTGGTGTATATACATACTATGTGAGATATCATATAATGAATTATATTTTAATCATTTTATTTTAATTTCAATTACAACCCCACTCTTTCATGGGGTTGTGATTAAAATGTTGCACAAGACACAATAGCTCTTTGTCTCAAACTTTAATTCCATGAGACACATTTATGTTATAAACCATGATTTCCATTGAATGGTGTATTCAATATGAATGGATTTATCTTTATCATATATTTTTTATTCATGGGAAATACTAATCCCAATACTTCTTTTACAAATGGATTTTACTTAGTTGTTACCCCATTTGTAAAGATTTGGTAAACTAATTTTCATTTATTGAGTTATGATTATACTCTTGGACTTAAAAGTTGGGTAAATTCCACCAATTGATTATATTATTTGGTATTATATTTATTTTATATGAATTTAAATTTCTAAACCATAATACACCTTTTTGAAATATTTCATACTTCATGGAGTATGTTTCACCTACAGAATATTGATAACTTAAGTCTCCTCTCCTTGAGTTATATTGTTTTATCATGAAATTATTTATTACATGTTTATGTTATCCCATAATAATATTTTATTATATGGTAATTTCTATTCCTATATGGTAAAAAATATATTTTGATACAAAATATTATTTATTTACTCTTTTTACACTGTGAGTTTTGAGAAAATGTATTCTTCAAGATATTAAAAATGGGTTTTTTTCTTTCAGTTTCATACATTTTATCTTACTCTCCAAATTTCTCAAATATAAACCTTATGCCTTCTCAATTCCCTGTTATTTAATATTGTTTTTAAATGTAATGGATTTCAAATATCTTTCACTTCAAATTTTGAAAAATACTTATGGAAGTGACCCATAACATCTTCTTTTATATCAATGTTATTTTTTTATTTCTAAAAACTCTTTTATGTTTTCACATATAGTTCCCTTTTAATTTTAAAATATATTTTACCTAATAGTATTTATTTTTTAATATTTTCAATCTAATATATTTTTGTATTTTGGATTAATGAACTCACATTTCTTAACAATCCAATTCTCTATCCCTTCTTGGGTGGTATCATTCAAGCATTATTTTTCAAGGATGTTTTTCATCTATTTCAACAACCTTCTATGTTTCAATTGATAGAGTAAGGTTATTTCATTTTGTATCTATCCACCTGAATTAATTGGATGTCTTATGATAATTTCATTCTAGTATTTACTTATCCATATAATCATTACCCTATACGGTGTGAACATCACATTTTATATAACTCAAATTTGATGATGTTCACCTAGAAAGAATGTTTTTAATTTTGTTAATGTGGGGAAATTTATTACATTTCCATATATTGTTATTCTAATGTGGTTTATTATTCTCATGTTTATTATCTATTGTTTGACCATCCAACTTCTTCCTCCGGATGAGTTATGATCTTGTTATGTATTTTAATAACATGGGGAAAATTATTATCGTTTTATATGTTATTATTCTAATAAAGATGATTATTTTCTTATTGAATATGTATTTTTTGAGCATCCACCTTTTTTTCTCTATATATCTTATGATAATTTTATCCATTTTATTAAAAAGGGGTAACATATTTTCATTTCATTTGTTAGTATTCAAATATAGATGATAATTGATAATTTGACTATGTATTTTTTTGACCATATACCTTCTTCCTCTAGATGGGTTATTATCATGTTATATATTTTATTGGCATAGAAAAAATAATTTACCTATTTTATGTTATTATTATAATACATGTGATTATTATAAAATGCAATTAGGTATTGTTTACTCAATATATCATATAATGAATTCATTGGACTTAATCAAGTGATATGTGTGGAATAACATTATATATCCCCTCGATGCACTAATAGATCTCATGAGACGGACATGTTTGGGTATTTTTGTGTATTCCCACCCAGAATAAGATATTTACTCTATATTAAGATCATTATTTCTTAGCATATAATATATAATTAGTTGTACAAAATAATATATTTCAACCCCAAGGAACTAGTTATTATTATCTATGTTATCTATTTATTTTCATTAATATCCAAAGATATATTATAATCTCACGTTGAGTTGATTGGTAATTTATGATGATTAATTATTCCTACTGTAATATTTATTCCATGTTTTTTCCATGATCACTTCAACTATATATTTTCCATTAATAAGCATGTGAGCTTACCCCTTCTTATGTTTCCATTTCCCAAATTCATGATGAAATTTATTGCACACGATATGTCTAAAAGGATATTTTTATGGAGAATTTTTGGGAGAAATTGAAAACTTGTTATGGATTAAGTAGATTCTTATATAGTGGAAAAAATATCTAGTAGTTGATAATGAAATGGGTTTTTTTAGTATATTTTTTCCATAATTATCTAATGTTCTCAACCTAAAAGGTATCAGGAATTTATTTAATGAAATATTTTCATTAATTCATGTAATTATGAGATAGTTATGTCATAGAATATACAGGTGGTATCAAATACATTATTTAAAGTGTGTGTTTATAAAACTAGGTCTAGAAGTGTGGGTTTGGACCATCAAAGTTGGTATAAAGTAGAGTTTAAATAATATAGAAGATTATGATGTATTTTGAGGTTAATTTAATGGTTATTATGTTAAGGCTTGTCATAATTTTAAAGGTATATATAACCCATTGAGATAAGTATAAGTTTTATTGTTAAATTAATAATGAAATTTTTATTTAGGGATTGTGGATAATGAACCTTAGTGAAAACCTTAATCATGATTCAATTTATAAGATGATATCCTAAAATATTAGTAAATTCTTGAGTATGTGGTTTTACAGGAAATACATCCATGTCTGAATTCTAGAAAGTGAAAGTGGTTATGGCACAAATGCTCCAATGTTTAATGTCTCCGAAAAGGTTTTGTTGAGTATTAACTCCATCCTCAGGTTGATGCGCAATGAGTGGGCCTAAAAGTACACACCTAGTTAGACACTCATGAGGGAAATTCATTGGTTAAAAAAATTCACATTACAAACCATTATAAAAGATTTAAGAATGACATTAATGAACTAGGTCAGAGAATCTAATAGAAAAATGAAAATGGATAACCAAGGATTGAACATAGAGATACATTGGTTAAACTGATAGTATCATATGTTAAAAGTGAAGGTGTTATAGGGGAATAAAATCAGAATGATTTTTTCATATTCATGTTTTGGATATTATTATAACCATTTTCTTTTCTAAATTTGGTTAAAATAGTATCATTAAGATGAAACAAAGAAAGGTATATGTCTAGAAACCACTTTTTTATAACCAAATAAGGAATTATATGTAAATGGTTAATAATTTTAGTTTATTCCTATTATGATGGAAAATGTGAATTTTATAGTCTCACCCAATGTAGTGAGGTTGATATCCTAATAAAAATTAATTCATGATACTCTTAGATACTTTCATCAGTGAGTGATATTTATCAATTACATTATGGTATATTATAAGAGTTATGAAAATTTTACAAAATATCTAAGGATTGTTCTCTAATAATTTTTAATTAGAGGATCAGAAATATATAATAAATGGTATCAATTACCTTGAAACGTTATAATATGAAAAGGTAATATTTTGGGTCTAACTATTGAATAAAACATGATTTAGGTAAGTATGAATCTTAGGTTTAATTCATGCTTGATATTGAGGTAATAATGGGTCAATTTATTTTTAGAAATGTGATTTAGATACTATAGATATCCTTGGAATTGATTTTTGATTTAATGAAAAATTGATCCAATATATTTATTTGAAGTTTATCTCTTTTTTTGGATTATGATAGAAATGGAATAGTGTGCGACCTTATGAACTAGTGTTTAAAATCATTCGAAAGATAAATATTGAGTTAATTTTTATTATAATATATATAATATAATTATGGTTTAATGTAATGTAGATTCACATGGTTTTAGGCCCGAATGGTCCGAAGGCCTTATTTTTTTTATTTCATTATGGATAATCCACCTTTAAGGGTTGAAGGGGAACCCGTACATGACCCGTAGGCCCGAGCCACAAGGCTCGACTGACTTGAAATAATTCAATGAGTAATAATTAAAATTGTGAGGAAACAATTTATGTAGAGACCCAAAGCTTGACGTACATGGACATTACATTACTTTTGCAGAATACTTAGTACATAACAAAAACACACACACAAGGATCGTAATAGTTTAATGTCTTTGGAAACTCGGAATATAATCTTCTAATCGTGGTGAAAGATCTTTAACATCTCCTATAAAGATCTTCCTTTTTTTTACTTAAAACCTTTCTTTATATCCTGGGGAAAAACATAAAAGGGTGAGCTCAAATTCTCAGTAAGGGTAAACAAAAGAAATATCATTCACATCATATTCATAAGAACATAACATTTTGGAAATCTTAACCTGCAAAAGAGAGCATAACTTATAACATGGGATAAATCATAGTAGTGAAATGAAATCCCAATAATCATAACATAAAACATGAAACTTTGTGTCATACACACATAATCATAGAGAATCATTTTTTATTAGTCAAGACTCATTGCAGAGACTATCTTAGTGGACAAAGTCCATTTCTGAACCAAGTTACCCTCGTTTCAGTCCTGCTTCACTGAACCGGTATAACCTACCATTCCAGCCATGTCTATCTCATGAGATATAGAATCTTTACCCAATGCACTGGAGGGAGATATAGGTCCCACCCATCTCATAATGATACCATTATTATGTGTGCCACAAAATCATAAACCATACATCATAGCATAACCCATGTAATAAAAATGGGAATCTTAAACATCGTGACATCATAAAACAATTCATATAAGATAAAGGAATTCATAAACATAATTCCATCACAAAATAATAAAATCAATGTAATAATAGGGATAGAAATAGAACCCTTTATTATCTTAGATGGAAAATAATTTTGATAAAACACTTGAACTCCATTCTTGAGGAAAATACCCTTTCTACTTCAAAAACACTTTTCCTTTCATAAAATGTCATACAATTTTAAACTAAAAGAAGTTAATTAAAAATAAACTTGAAAACTTTTAAAGTAATATTCTTGGAAATAATTTTTTAAAAATCCATTCATTCCGTATAAGTTAAAAAAACATTCTTCGTACTTTTGTCGGAAAAGTCAAAAAGTACCTCGTACGAAAAACGACAAAATATTCCTTTCATATCCTTTACTAAAAACTAACCGAATGGTAAAATTAGATTTAAAAAATTGTAGGTAGATGGAAATAATATTACATATTGATGAAACATGGATGTGGATGATAAAATACACCCTAGTAAATACCAAAGTATAAATAATCTCGGATAAAAATGAGATTCTGATATTTCCCTTACCTTATGTCCGATATGCTTTGTACGTATTCGAACCTCATGTATAATGATTTAAATAATGTCATTAACTTATTACAGAATCATATTAATTGTTATGATATCATATATGGTTCACTTATGACTTTATATTACCCGTTCTTTTGTAAATTTAATGGTAAAGAAGCGTTTTGGGTAAAATCGTTTTATTTATCGTAGGTGTTTGGACTTGTTGTTCTTGACATTATTATTACTTATATAATTATTTACTTACTTCCAGAATATAAAACACGATTTATATATCATATATATTCAGTATATATATATATATATAATAGATAGATAAATGAAATGAAACACACCGTTCATGGAGACGGTAGTCCGTACGTACGCATGAACACTGTTTTCCTTTCCTTATTGTCTTGAATAGAAGTAAGTAGATGACATAAATATATATATACATAAATACAGTAGATTTAACAGGTCATATATTTCATTATTATTCATTATATATACTTTATAATCATTCATTAATGGTTAATGTGGAGAATGAATCTCATCGCGTCGTGGAGACGGTAGTCCGTACGTACGCACGAGCGATGATATCGTTCTCATGGTCGTGGAATTGTGTTGAAGTATGTATACTATTTCAGTATCAATATCACTTTATAATAATCATATATAGTTACTCATTACAACATTATACCCATCCTATTAAGGTGGTGTCGGAAAATAGATTACACCACAGCATGGAGATGGTATTCCGTACGTACGCACGCGCGGTGATTTCCTTTTTCCGTAGGATGGATAGAAGGTTAATTAGAGTTGTTTCATATTTATAATAACATATCAGTATATAATAAATAATTATTTTATTACTTTATCATGAAATAACTAAAGAATAAGAAGTTGAAGAAGAATGAAATTGAAAAAGATCGGTAATGGATATTACCTCTTTTTGACGCGCCTTCACTTAACCTCCACTTAAAGAACTAAGGATGGTCTTTTAAGAAGACCAGGACCTCTAGGATGATACTAGGGAAGTGGAGAAGTGATTTTTTCAGGGTTTGGCCGAGCTTGAATTCTCAAATTGGTGTGAGTAGGAGAGGGAGGAGGTGCCCTTTTATAAGGGAGGAGAGGGGCACCTTAGGAGAATCTCAAAATATTATTTTATATTAAGGTCAAATTCGGTTTATAATGGTTCCAAAGGGTCTTATTTAGAAGCTAAAGTGGGTATGGGTCTAAAACCTCTCATACAATATGATTTAGACAAGTTTAGGTTATTATTTTAACCTTATCAATTAGATTTAACTCTAAGTTAAATAATTTAACTTTTACCGTGTCTTTTTGTTTGCTTACACTATATGGTTAATAAACTTACCATAACAAGGCAAAATAACCCCAAGTTGTTTATTATTAATATATATATCCTTATATAAGTCATTTGTCCGAGCCTTAGATTTTTAATAATTAAATAACAATTAATAATATAATATTGTTTTTAAAAACTAATTTATGTCAATTTTGACACTATTTGGTAAATAATTTTTATGAAATTAATAACAGAATGATAAGTTCGATCCAAGTTACTTATATCAACCATAACATTCCATAGTAACCTATAAAATTAATTTAAGTCATTAAAAGTCTCAAATTACATTTATTTTGGCATTTATAACATCAATTATGTCAATATTTCATTAGTAAGACAATTACTACATCATATTTGTGTCATAATAAATGATACTTATTTAATCCCTAAAAATTATAAATAAATTCCTATGATGTGGATAATTGTATTAGCTTTCTGGAGACTATTCATGTTCGAAGTTTCATGAAGTTTATCACTAAATAAAAATTATTATACTTATAAGATTTAAGAAAGTGACATGTTGTCACATTCTTTGGTTTTAATAATAATTAAATTATTTTCATGGAACAAAGTCCATAAAATGAATCTAATCCGACCTTTAGCTTAAATGGGTCTACTTTTAGCCATCCAATAGGATTTTTACAAGTGTTAGGGTAATTTTATAATCTTATATTTACCCTTAATTACCCGATTTACCTTTAACTATAGTAAATAAAATTTACCGTAGTTACTATTCACAATGCCCAAAAATAAAAAGTAGCTTATTAACATAATTTGGACCCACTGATTCCAAATATGGAATCCATTTTTCCAAATTCAATACACAAAATATGCATAAATTAAATTAAAATAAATCCCGTTGTCGAAAGAAAACGGGTTTTTCTTTAAAACATTGCAAAAGATTGAATTGATTTAACCTACGAATTCAAGGTAAAATCAATTCTAATGACATACATTATATTAAATGGTAAAAATATATTCTATTTATACTTTAAAACCATTAAATATTATAATTTAACCACATAAGATATTACGATGAAAAAAGTTGTTTTTAATTAAAATATAGCGTGTTTTTACTATTCATTAAAATATGAAAGTTATCAGAAAAATATCAAAACTTTATCTAATGTAAATTTTTATATCCTGATTCAAAAGAAGAATTTTATTTTGTCAAATTGAACATATAAACATGTCAAAATCTAGATTTAAAGTGGGTGCACCATCAAAAGGCGGCAAAACTACATTTTTTGAAAAATACTTATTTTACCCAAAAAAAATATTTTGTTCTTATAACATGTTCTAGAAATGTGTAAGATGAATAATAATGTTATAAAATTCAAAATTTAGTTAACACTATTCATAATGGCTAGTTCATAACAATATTATAATAATATATCGTTGTTTAGTAAAACTCGGTATTGCGTACAAGACACGCTATTGAGGAAGGTCATGATTGCGTGTAATGAAAGCCAAGTCAGGGTTGCGTGTAGTGCACAACTCCTTTGATGTTGCGTATAATAGAATCCAGCCAAATTTTATTTAGACATTGAATATATATATATATATATATATATACACTCACTGTTGCGTAGAATAACTTCTATCAAATGAACTTGAAATTGTGTGTAACAAGAGCCAAGAAAAGTGTTGCGTATACTGCAAGCTAATACAGTGTTATGTATAGTGCAAGATAATCTTGGTGTGTCGTACAATATAAGATATGAATGAAATTAAAAAGAATGTATCTTATAAAATCTCGGTTTGTTGCATTCTACCCCCCCTTAAAATGAATTTCTCCCTCGAAATTCGTCGGGGTTATAAATCGTTTATTATTCATAAAAACCCACATCGTAAAAAGAAATACCAAATCTAAACTTTAAAAACTAAAGTATGAAATATAACAGTTACCCAAATGAACTCATCACTGGGTTTCCATATAAGAGAAAATATGGACATGGAAGAGAAATCTAACTGTCATGTTCTGATGGAGAGTGGTAGAGAACATGGCTATGAAAAAGCCAACAATCACAAAGCTATTGATTTGTGGTGATCTAAGGTACCATCTGATTGATCGGATATAAGGGCAGTAGGACAACATTTTTTGTTTTTTTTTCAAGATCATTTCCCTAAAGTTGATTAAATTGGAATTAGAAGAAATACTTTCGTGATTTTGGTATAGTCTCACCGTTTGTCATTCTTTGGACAATTTCCACTTCATCTCTAAAAGAAATGAAGTTGAATTTTTCATTCGTGATGTGTTAGTAGATCAGGTGATAGAATGATGGGTCATTCCATCTGTCTCAAACAAAATGTTAGAAAAGTTATCAAAAAACATACATAAGTCCATCTATAGTGAGATTAATCTTATATAGTTCCTAAAATGGACTTATACTGCTTAATATAATAAAACTAGTTTCTTCTAAACAAGAACTCCTGTAGGACAGTGGTAGGAAAAAAAGGCCAGTCACACTTTCGTTGTGGGTTCTATTCCCACAGCCTTGTCCGACGCGATGGGTTGTCACCCATCCTGTAGGTTGTCCTTTTTCCAAAGCTATATTACTATAACATCCCATCAATAATATCAAAAAAAGTTCTATCTTAACTTATGTCCAACATAATCCATTCCAATCTTTTGGCTTATCTAAAATACTTTGGTCCAAGATCATAGTATAAAGAAAACGATTACTTGAAATGTCGTCAACCAAGCATGTGAATACCTTCATTTATCCCCCATATATATTGTTTGTCACATTCCAATCATGTGAATACCTTAATGATCTATTCTATTGAAAAAATGAATACCCATTGAACCATAGTGAAAACTTGAATGCAGTTAAAAGTTAACACTTTCCACATACCAAAATTTTCAAAATTCTATATACTCAAACCATGATATAACCTTCTCCTTATATCAGTCATGAGGTCATGAATACTATCAAACATTTAATTTCCTCCTTATCCCTTCATTATTCGCATATCATCTACATTCCAAAAATATCTAAATAACCTTTCATAGATATTGGTACCATTAATCATACACTTTCAAAACTCAAGGAAATACAATAATGTAACAATCCTTAGATGTCTCTTTATTCCATAATACCATGAGATTACTTATACAACATTACACATGATAAACATGTAATCATTCCACTACATTATTAAACCATTGACCGAGCATCAACAATTATTTTATCTCACATATCATTTGTAGTCTCTTCATCATCATCCACATAAATACTACCCATACGACCATACTGATTCTCTTCATGATACTTTCCCTTAGGGAATTGGTTTGCATAATGCCCGTACATTCCACATTTAAAACATTTAACCATTGTTGATGTCGTAGCAATACCATTATCCTCATCCCTGGTGTTAACTGAACCTTTTCCTTTGCACTTACTGGCTTTGTGTCCTTCTTTTCCACACCCAAAGCATCTTCCAGTTCCTTTGAAACATTCTCCTTGATGCCTCTTCCCACATTATTTACATAGGGGAAATTGAACTTTCTTTCCTCTATGATTATCATGAAACTCCGTCTTTCTCTTATTAGCCGAGTCAGGAAACTTACCAAATTTTACTTTATTGATCATATTATGAGATTGCTGATTCAGCATAATAATGATGTTTGGAATTACAAATCCCATTTCATTTGGTTTTTCATGAAGAATATCATTCCATTGTCCATCAAATCCTCCATTATCGTGAATCATCTTGTTTCCAGCCATTTTCTAAAACCCAAAAAAGAATAGTGTGAGAGGAAAAAATCATAATAAAGGGGGAGTAACTTCAATATCTAACATCTTTGGTTTAATCTAATATCATTATCATAGTTCTAGGACTATATCCTATATGTATACTTATCCTTAGGGACATCCCTAGACATACCTTAGTAATATCTCTAGGGATCAAACTAACGTTTTTGCATCCTAGTTTCCAAAGGTTGACAAAACCTTTCCTCTGATACCAACTGTAGAGACCCGAATCTTGACGTACATGGACATTACATTACTTTTGAGAAATACTTAGTACATAACAAAAACACACACACAAGGATCGTAATAGTTTAATGTCTTTGGAAACTCGGAATATAATATTCTAATCATGGTGAAAGATCTTCAACATCTCCCATAAATATCTTCCTTTTTTTACTTAAAACCTTTCTTTATATCCTGAGAAAAAAACATAAAAGGGTGATCTCAAATGCTCAGTAAGGGTAAACAAAAGAAATATCATTCACATCATATTCATAAGAAAATAACATTTTTGAAATCTTAACCTGCAAAAGAGAGCATAACTTCATAACATGGGATAAATCATAGTATTGAAATGAAATCCCATTAATCATAACATAAAACATGAAACTTTGTGGCATACACACATAATCATAGAGAATAATTTCTTATTAGTCAAGACTCATTTCCAAGACTATCTTAGTGGACAAAGTCCTTTTCTGAACCGAGTTACCCTCGTTTCAGTCCTGCTTCACTGAACCGGTATAACCTACCGTTCCAGCCATGTCTATCTCATGAGATATAGAATCTTTACCCAATGCATTGGAGGGAGATATACGTCCCACCTATCTTATAATGATACCATTCTTATGTGTTCCACAAGATCATAAACCATACATCATAGCATAACCCATGTAATAAAAATGGGAATCTTAAACATCATGACATCATAAAATAATTCATATAAGATAAATGAATTCATAAAAATAATTCCATCACAACATAATAAAATCAATGTAATAATAGGGATAGAAATAGAACCCTTTATTATCTTATATGGAAAATAATTTTGATAAAATACTTAAACTCCATTCTTGAGGAAAATATCCTTTCTACTTCAAAAACACTTTTCCTTTCATAAAATGTCATACAATTTTAAACTAAAAGAAGTTGACTAAAAATAAACTTGAAAATTTTTAAATTAAGCTTCTTGGAAATAATGTTTTAAAAATCCATTCATGCCGTATAAGTTAAAAAAACATTCTTCGTACTTTTGTCGGAAAAGTCAAAAAGTACCTCGTACGAAAAATGACAAAAGATTCCTTTCATATCCTTTACTAAAAACTCACCGAAGGGTAAAATTGGATTTACACAATTGTAGGTGGATGGAAATAATATTACATATTGATGAAACATGGATTTGGATGATAAAATACACCCCAGTATATACCAAAGTATAAACAATCTCGGATAAAAATGAGATTATGATATTTCCCTTACCTTATGTCCGATATGCTTTGTACGTATTCGAACCTCATGTATAATGATTTAAATAATGTCATTAACTTATTACAGAATCATATTAATTGTTATGATATCATATATGGTTCACTTATGACTTTATATTACCCGTTCTTTTGTAAATTCCATGTTAAAGAAGCGTTTTGGGTAAAATCGTTTTATTTATCGTAGGTGTTTGGACTTGTTGTTCTTGACATTATTATTACTTATATCATGATTTACTTACTTCCATAATATAAAAAATGATTTATATATAATATATATTCAGTATATATATATATATAATAGATATATAAATGAAATGAATCACACCGTTCATGGAGACGGTAGTCTGTACGTACGCATGAACGTTGTTTTCCTTTCCTTATTGTCTTGAATGGAAGTAAGTAGATGAAATATATATATATATATATATATATATAAAGTAGATTTAAAATGTCATATATTTCATTATTATTCATTATATATATTTTATAATCATTCATGAATTGTTAATGTGGAGAATGAATCTCATCGCGTCGTGGAGACGGTAGTCCGTACGTACGCACGAGCGATGATATCGTTCCCATGGTCGTGGAATTGTGTTGAAGTGTATGTATACTATTTCAGTATCAATATCACTTAATAATAATCATATATAGTTACTCATTACACCATTATACCCATCCAATTAAGTTGGTGGTGAAAAATAGATTACACCAAGGCGTGGAGACGGTATTCCGTACGTACGCACGCGCGGTGATTTCCTTTTTCCGTAGGATGGATAGAAGGTTAATTAGTGTTGTTTCATATTTATAATAACATATCAGTATATAATAAATACTTATGTTATTACTTTATCATTAAACAACTAAATAATAAGAAGTTTAAGAAGAAAGAAATTGAAAAAGATCGGTAATAGATATTACCTCTTTTTGACGCGCCTTCACTTAACCTCCACCTAAAGAACTAAGGATGGTCTTTGAAGAAGACCAGGACCTCTAGGATGATACTAGGGAAGTGGAGAAGAGATTTTGTCAGGGGTTGTCCGAGCTTTAATGCTCAAATTTGTGTGAGGAGGAGAGGGAGGAGGTGCCCTTTTATAAGGGAGGAGAGGGGCACCTTAGGAAAATCTCAAAATATTATTTTATATTAAGGTCAAATTCGGTTTATAATGGTTCCAAAGGGTATTATTTCGAAGATAAAGTGGGTATGGGTCGAAAACCTCTCATCCAATAGTATTTAGACAAGTTTAGGTTATTATTTTAACCTTATCAATTAGATTTAACTCTAAGTTAAATAATTTAACTTTTACCGTGTCTTTTTGTTTTCTTACACTATATGGTTAATAAACATACCATAACAAGCCAAACTAACCCCAAGTTGTTTATTATTGAAATATATATCATTATATAAGTCATTTGGCCGAACCTTAGATTTTTAGGAATTAAATAACAATTAATAATATAATATTTGTTTTAAAACTAATTTATGTCAATTTTGACACTATTTGGTACATGATTTTTATGAAATTCATAACAGAATGATAAGTTCAATAAAAGTTACTTATATCAACAATAACATTTCATATTAACCTATAAAATTAATTTAAGTCATAAAAAGTCTCAAATTACATTTATTTGGGCATTTATATCATCAATTATATCAATATTTCATTAATAAGAAAATTACTGCATCATATTTGTGTCATAATAAATGATAATTATTTAATCCCTAAAAATTCTAAATAAATTCCTATGATGTACATAATTGTATTATCTTTCTGGAGACTATTCATGTTCTATGTTTCATGAAGTTTATCACTAAAGTAAAATTATTATACTTATAAGATTTAAGAATGTGACATGTTGTCACATTCTTTGGTTTTAATAATAATTAAATTATTTTCATGGACAAAAGTCCATAAAATGAAACTAATCCGACCCTTAGGTTATATGGGTCTACTTTTAGCCATACAATAGGATTATTCCCAGTGTTAGGTTAATTTTATAATCTTATATTTACCCTTAATTACCCGATTTACCTTTAACTATAGTAAATAAAATTTACCGTAGTTACTATTCACAATGCCCAAAAATAAAAAAGTAGCTTATTAACATAATTTGGACCCACTGATTCCAAATATGGAATCCATTTTTCCAAATTCAATACACAAAAGATTCAGAAATTAAATTAAAATTAATCCCGTTGTCGAAAGAAAAGAGTTTTTCTTTAAAACATTGCAAAAGATTGAATTGATTTAACCTACGAATTCAAGGTAAAATCAATGCTAATGACATACATTATATTAAATGGTAAAAATATATTCTATTTATACTTTAAAACCATTAAATATTATAATTTTACCACATAATATATTACGATGAAAAAAGTTTTTTTAAATTAAATTATAGCATGTTTTTACTATTAATTAAAATATGAAAGTTATCAGAAAAATATCAAAACTTTATATAATGTAAATTTTTATATCCTGATTCAAAAGAAGAATTTTATTTTGTCAAATTTAACATATAAACATGTCAAAAACTAGATTTAAAGTGGGCGCGCCATCAAAAGGCGGCAAAACTGCATTTTTTGAAAAATACTTATTTTACCTGAAAAATTTATTTTGTTCTTATACCATGTTCTAGAAATGTGTAAGATGAATAATAATGTTATAAAATTCAAAATTTAGTTAACACTATTCATAACAGCTAGTTCATAACAATATTATAATAATATATCGTTGTTTAATAAAACCCGGTATTGCGTACAAGACACGCTATCGAGGAAGGTCGTGATTGCGTGTAATGCAAGCCAAGTCAGGGTTGCGTGTAGTGCACAACTCCTTTGTTGTTGCGTATAACAGAATCCAGCCATATTTTATTTATAAATTGAATATATATATATATACACTCAATGTTGCGTAGAATAACTTCTATCAATCAAACTTGAAATTGTGTGTAACAAGAGCCAAGAAAAGTGTTGCCTATACTGCAAGATAATACAGTGTTGCGTATAGTGAAAGATAATCTTGGTGTATTGTACAATAGAAGATATGAATGAAATTAAAAGGAATGTATCTTATAAAATCTCGGGTTGTTACAATTTATTTAATGGGGGAGAATATAGAGCCTATGATATTAATATATGAATCCATTTAAATAATTTAATGTGTTTGATATATTTATCCACATGAAACACTAAACATAAATAAAATAAAGGTTTCTATCAATGTGAATGAAATTCAATTTGTATGGCTAAAATGACAAATAAGATCATTTTATTCTTAGAAATGTGTTTTTCTATATATTTCCTTTTTATGCAATATGAATCTCCATTTCAAGAAATGAATGATTAATGATGAAAAATTACTTTTGATATCAATAATTTATTACCACCAATTTATTTGGTATATGATTTTAAATAAAAATAATTTCAGTTAATATTTGAAAATGTCATTATCTAATAAAAACACATTTTTATTATACTTTATGACGTTATTCATAAATTGAATTTATAAATTTTATTTTTTGAATATTAAAAAATAAATATAATTTTATTATTTATAATAACAATATTATCCTAATGTTAATTTTTTGGATTTTCCTGAAATTATTGGTTTGTAGGTGAATAGTGAAAAATACCAATTTTGCTAGATATTTTTACTTTTATGGTATTATCAAAATACAAGAATGAATTGATTTTTTTGAAACATTTTTCTATAATATATATATATAATTAAATTAAATCATTTAAAATTACTATATTATTTTTAAAAAACCCATGAATATTGTTTTGGAAACATAAGTAATATTTTACTATAATGACTGCTTTTATTTTCTTATATTAAAAAAATTAAATTTCATCACTTTTAGAAATTAAATCTCTCAAAATGGATTTAATATTTTAATTATCTTGTTCATATTATGTATAAAGGTCAATTTAATTTTTTTTAATACGAGTATGATTACTAATATTAAAGTTATCAACTATTATGATGATAAAAGAGTTATTTTTAAAGAATTATTTTATTAATATTGTGTCATTTTTATCTAACAATTTAAATTAATTTATTTTAAATTTTTAATATTATTTTATGTTTAGAAACATATAATATTATATTAACAGACATTTAATTGGTATCCAATTCTAAATAAGTTTAGAAACACCTAATAAATAAAAGACCATTTTTCTACAAAAAAATGTTTTCATATATATAAAATGTTTTAATTTAAAAAGTAATTTTTCCTTATTTATAAATTTATTTAGATAAAATTTATATAAAATTTAGTTTAATTGAATAAAAATTTCATAATATTTTTCAGCATATAATTTCTAGTAAAACATAAAATACATATTTATAAACTATTTACCGAGGTAAAAAAGGTAAAAGTAAAAACCAAAGAATAAATGACTTCCAACATGTTTTAAACATATGTGAAAATACTATTTTGAGGGATTATCAAACCAATATCAACCCACACTCTATTTTTTATAACTCTTTGAGTCTTTAAACGTTGAATTGTGTAATGATATCATTGAAAATTGAAGGGTGTCTTGAAGTGTCCCCTTTTCTTCACATTAAAATGGGACAATTATATCCCTTTATTCCACACCCATATCTTTGAATGTCACCTTTAAAATCTGAAAAAAAAAATATTATCATTATAGATGTATCTCTCATGTTAATAAGTATCTCGTAACAATTATATAGCATAAGTCATTCATTTCCACAGAGACTTTCAAGACAAAGTTCAAAGTCCCAAAGTGAGTATTACTTAACCCTTGACATTTTATTATTAATTTATCTCCTAAAAAATAATCCATAAAATACTAATATGATAACCTAAATATAATTATTATACTAAAATTTTTTTATATTAATTGAAAAACCATTATTTGTTTATTTTTGTCTAATTAGAAAAACAAAATAATGTTCACGATGTACTTTAAAAACTATTGCCTCCACGAAGTAACATTTTTCATTTCCCATATTGTTTTTATCTAATTTTACTAACCACATAAAATATGATTAAAAAATTTAAAAAATAAAATAATGTCATTATTCTTCTAATATAATGATATCATACACTTTCTTAACCATACTCACCCATCAGGATATAGTGTTTTCATGTTTGGGTTGGTTTGACAACCAACTTGAATAATGTAATAAATATATATCATAGATGATTATAGGAACTTAAATAATAATATTATTATAAGTTATAATCAATTAAATATTTTTTAGTTTATCAAATAGTTATATTAAATTTTTAACTTATTATTAAAATATCATCTTCGATCGCTAAAATTACCAAAATAATCCATCATTGAATCAATTTTAATGAAAGCACAAAAAAATATAAAATAAATAAATATAATAATATAATAAATGTTAAATATTAAATTAACTATTTAATAATAATTTTTATAATCTATTAAACTTAATTTTACTATTTAGGAAGTTAGGTGCATACTCAGAATGAATCTAGAACAAAGTAATGGTTTTTGTCTCAAATTCATCTCTTTGAGACATGTTAGGAATTTCTAACCAAATTTTATTTATGTGTTGTATATAATACCTATTTTAGATATCATATCATGAATTATATTTTAATATTGGTATTTTAAATTCAATTTCAATCCCACACTTTCAAATTTGTTTGGTTAAAATGTTTCTCAAGCTGCAAGGTTTCTTTATCTCAAACATTAATTCCTTGAGGTATGTTTATATTATGAATGATGTTTTAATTTGAATGGTGTATTCACTAACCATGGATTAATATTTATCATATATTTTTATTATTTATGGGAAATAATAATAAAATTATTTCATTTTCCTCAAATTAATTTTAATCAATTGTTACCTTATCTATATTTCTTTTGGTAACCCAATTTTCATTCATTGAGTTATGATCGTCCTCTTAGAATTTAATGTTGGGAGAACTATAAAAATTGACTGTCTTATGTGGTATTATATTTATTTTCAATTAATTTACATTTATACCACATAATATAACTTTTTGAAATATTTATTAATTCAATTAATATATTTCTCGTATGGAATATTGATAACTCAAGTCTTATTTCATTGAGTTATATTGTTTCATCGGGAACTTATTTCTTCCAGACTTGGGTTCTACCACCCAATTTTTTATTTTATGGTAATTTATTAACCTCTATTTTGAAAAATATATTTTGTTATAGAATAATTTTGTTTACTCTTTTTACAATGTTAGTTTTTAACAAAGTAATTTCTTGGATATTAAAAGGGGATTTCCCCTTTCACTTCCATATATTTTGTTTTCCTATCTAGCTCTCTCCAAGATAAACCTTATATATTTTAAATTATCCTTAATTTAATATTGTATTTAAATTAAATGGTTTTAAAATAGTTTTCACACCTCCTTTTTAAAAATACTTTTTGAAGTTACCTAAAACATCATCTTTTATTAAATTTTAAAAATATATTCAAAAATGTATTTTATGTTTTCACTTTCATTTCAATTTTAATTTTAAAAAGGAATTGTCCTAATAAGGTTTTTGTTTTACAATTTATAATATAATATATATTTATGTTTTGGGAGAATGAACTCACAATACCAAACAATCCAATTCATAATCCCTTATTCAGTGGTATCGTTCATCCATTATTTTGAAATGATGTTTTATATAAATGTCGTCATCCTTATCTATTCCCATTTTTACAATGCGGTTATTTTCCAGTTAAGACATCCACATTATTCTTATAGATGGATTATGATCATTTTATTCTAGTATTGAATTAGTTTTATACTCATTTATCTATACGATGTGAATATCACATTTTATATAATTTAGATTGGATGATCTTCACCTGAAAAAATACTATCCCTTTTATTGAAATGTGAAGAGGAATTTAAATTCTATATAATTTTATTCCAATACGGATGATTATTTTAATGATAAATATATAATGTTGGAACATCCACGTTCTTTATCTGGATGGTTTACGATCATGTTATCCCATTTATTAACATGTGGAAAAGTATTGGTGTTCCATTTGTTATTATTCTAATACATATGATTATTATCATATTGACTATATTTTGTTTTTATACTCATCTTCTTCTTGATGGTTTATGATCGGGTTATCTATTTTATTGATATACGAGAGTGTATTGGTGTTTTTATGTTATAATTCAATTACAGATAACTATTGGTATGTTGACAATGTATTATTTGAGTATCCAGTATCTTTCTTCGGATCGGTTATGATCATGTTATCACTTTCATTGACATGGAAAAAATTATTGACCTACTTTATATTTTTATTCCAATAAAAATTATTATTATAAAATATGATTATGTTTTTCTTACTCAATATCTTTAATTATGAATTCACTGGACTTAATCAAGTGATAGGTGGGGCCCGACAATATATATCCCCTCGATGCATCAGTAGGTCTCATGAAACAAATATTTTTATGTATTATAGTTTATGCCTACAGAAGAAAAATATATTTTCTTGAAGGTAAGATCATGATGTCTAAGATCATGATGTCTTGGTTTATGGTATGTAATTATTTTCATGAAATTATTCATTTCATCCCTAAGGAAAGAAGTTATATTTATAAATTTGATATGTTTATTTTTATGTCTATCCATAGATATATTATTCTATCATTTTTAATTGATTATATCATTATAATGATTACTTATTGTTGCTATAAAATTTATGTCATATTTATACGATGATCGCCTCAGTTGTATATATTTTCTTATTGAGAATTTGAGTACACCCCTTCTTATATTTCTATTTCCCTAGGCCATGAAAAAAGTATTGCACATGATAAGTATAATAGAATATTTGTATGAATAATTTGTGTAAAAGTTTTAATACCTTTTATGGTTTAATTATTTTCTTATAGTGAGGGAAAAATTATCTATTAGTTGAGAAATTCATGGGTTATGTTAGTTTATTTTTTTCATAATTCATTAATTCTTTAAACTAAAAGGTCTTAGAGATTCATGCAATGAAAAATTTCCTTTATTTAATTCAATTTTGGGATACTTATATCTGGTAATATATAGTCGGTATCAAAGACACTATATAAAGTATGTGTTTATAAAACCAGATTCTAGAGTGTGGGTTTGGGGCATCATGGTTGAAGCTACTACACTAGTTCTTATTCCCAGAACCAAGCACCCATATCTTTTTTAACACTTCCACCAATTATTCTTTATAAATACTCTTATAATATAATTTCAAATATTCATAATTAAAGGATTCATCCTCTACTTCCTAACATCATCTCGTATGAACAACATGGTTTCATCAAGGAAAAGGGAATTCAAGGATCTATGGGTTTGGTTAAACAAATGATTCTGGTGTTAGAACATAATGTCTTGGGTGGTAATGTGATGAATAAAATTGATATGTAGAAATATTATCATAATAGGGGATTAGGATTCATTTTTCATGTTCTGAGTAAAATAAGGTTTTATATCCTTGTATGTTACTTGCTATTCAAGTTCTTTCCTCTCCCTATTTGTCAATCTACCACATGGGAAGAGTGTATGGATTATTAAATTTAGTTATAGGCCTTAAGAAAGTTGAACTAATCTCTTTTACCATATTTATCATTTCTTAGGATTCATTTAGTTGGAACATGAATTATTACCTAAAAGAAGCGGGTGTGGGGAGATTCGTAGGTTGTTATGGGTCGCTAAAACTCTTCCATATATTATTTATAAATTATCTCCAAGTTTTTATGATTAGAAAATAGAGATACGCGTCTAAATCCATGGATCTTCTTAACATTAATGGCTTATAGTGGGTCCAAAGCATGAACTCTAGTATGAGAATCCTACTGGTCTCTGAAAAAATTACTCATAAGATAAAGGATCTAATTGAGAGGTGGGCAAATATTGGCAAGAGTGATTTTACACTATAGTACCTTGGGTTAACTTTGATCTATATACATACTAGAATTCATCATATTGATGCTATTATTTTAAAATGGGATAACTGAGTTCATAACTGGAAGAATAATATATTATCATTTGGTAAAAGAATCACTTTTATAAAAAATATACTAATCTCTATGCCCTCCCACTTACTCCTGATGGTAGTGGCACATAAACTGATGGAACACAACCTAGAAATGACTCTATTTGATTTCCTCTAGGGTATTAGTAATGAAAAATGACTATATTTGGTTTTTTGGAATTATTTTTATATTCCTATAGAGGAGTTAGATATTATAATAAAACATATAGAGGGAAATATGATATCTCTTAATTTTAAACAATCTTTTTATGTTATACATGGATTTTCTATTTCATAATTTTTTACTCAAGCTAAATATAAAGATTTATTAGATTAATTACAGGGTTAAGGTTGGAGTGGATTCTAAAATCTAGATCTATATGGTTTGGATCATTCCTTTCATAATTTATGAAGAATGGTGAATTTTGGGTGTAACAACTCAATTTTTTTAAAGGAAATGTTATGTTCGATAGCATATATGATACGCCACATCGAGCTTAAACAAACAACTAAATATTATTATTTAATATGGTTATTATTGAATATCATTTAAATTGGGGGAATGAATAGTATTAACTAAATTATGAAAATATGGTTTACAAGTGTATATATAATTAATTATTTGGTGACTAATTATTTATAAATGAAAATAAAACTTTTTTAAACTTAAAAGAAATTATTATCTCAAAAACTATTTAAATGTGCACAAATCTATTTTATATGAATAAATAATAAAATCAGACCTTTTAATTATATTTATATGTAATATATTCAATATAATATTTAAAATTTATCTTATGGGTTTTTAGGGCACGATACAAGAACAAATCCAATTTTAAATATAAATTAAGTATTTTTCTAAAAACACAATTTTGCCGCCTTTTGATGGTTCAATTCTTCTAAATATAATTTTTGAAACTTTTATAAATTATTTTTAAAAAATTAAAATTCTTCTTTGAAATAATAATATCAAAATTTTCTTTGGTTTAATTTTTGTTATTTTTCTGATAAGTTTAATTTTTTTATGAATAGTGAAAAAATATTTCTTTTTTAATTGAAAACGATTTTTTCATCAAGTAAATTTATAGTGTAAAATTATATATTTTAATGTTATTAAATTATAATTATATTAATATTTTACCATTTATTTTAATTAAGTTAATTTGAATCAATTTCACACTGATTTTGGATCTAAAAATATTTTATGTTTTCGAAGGTTTTTACATAAAAACTCATTTTTCGTTTCATCAACGAGTTTAATTTTAAAATAATTTTATTCATCTATATGATTTGTATTTTTAAAAATGGATTATATATTTGGAATTATAATCTATAAATTTATAAAATAGTTCCATTTTTTAAAAAATATGAATAACAACTTTGATAATTTTTATTACCACGATTAAGGGTAACACAAGTAATTAAGGGTAAAAAAATTATTATAAATAACAAAAAATTACCATAACACTTGTACTAATTTTAAGAGATGATTATATTTTTCCTAATAATTAAAGTATCTTTTATGTGACTATTTATGGTCATTTTAATGAGAATATAACCTTTATAATATTATATTCAAAGAAAAATCTATTTTTGCATACTCTTGTTTTTAACAAGTGAAATATTTTTAATATGGGGTTATATAAGGGATATGTTCTCCTATAAATATTATTTTTATATCTAAAATTTTTATTTTATTCATGGTAATTTTTTTAAAATTTTAGGGATGAAATAATTAAATTAAATGTTTTCATAATGACGATGCATTATTTGTTTAATGAAAGGAAATTTAAATAAATGATATTAAGGATATTAAAATAAATATAATTTGAGATAATTAATATCATCCATGAATTTTACAAATGAATTTTACAAGTAAGTGATGAGTTCAGATATTTTTTTTTGAATATATCATGTTGTAATGATATTTTTAAAAAGTCAAGTAATGAGTAGTGTCAAAATTGAAATAAATGATAATTTAAAATAAATAATATTTTATTAAATGATATAAAAATCATAAAAATATAAAATTTGTAAAATTTATTGGTATAAGTCTGAAAATTTTCCCAATGACTCATTTCTTGGTATTTTTTTATTTTATAGTAATTATATTAACCCTCAAAGTGTAAATTTATTTATATAACAGTAAGAATTAAAAATGTTAAATAAGGGTTAAAACCTAAAAGATATGAACTAAAAATTCGTCCAAAATTTTATATTTTTTATTGGACTAATGGATTTATACCCATAATACTCATATATTCTAAATAAAAAACTTTGGATCCATTTTTAATAGGTAATTAATTTATATTAATTTAATATTTGGAAGACTTCCAAGAGTTCCCCTCTCCTCTTCTATAAAAGGGAACCCATTATTCTCAATTAAATACACTTAAAAACCATTTTTTCGAAAAATATCTACCCAAATTACGTAATATAATCACTCCATACTTTATATAGGACTTATATTGTGAATAAATCCATCCTTAGAGGTGTTAAAGAGTTAATAAAAGGAGATCATTGGAAGAAGAGGTATCATTTTAATTTAAGTATTTCAATTTTATTTCTTCTTCCACTTCCTTCAAACATTTATCCACCATAAAGAAATAATAACTATAGTATTCTCAATAATATTATATGTTATTATGTTAATATAATCACATTAATCTATCTCCACTTCCATTAAATGAGAAAATACTTATTGTTCATGTGTACTGAGAACTACCACCTCAAAAACTGATATAATTTGTTTTCTATCACCATCTATCAAGAATGGTTATAATGATATAATTAAAGTTTATATATTATATTAATGATATTTTTATCATTATTAAAAGGTAATATATCATTTATTTTCTTACCTTTCCATGCATGGAAATATTATAACATCGTTCACGCATATATGTGAACAATCACCTCTACGAAGTGATGTGATTCATTTTTCAGCACCACATCATATGGATTATATATATAAGTATATTTAAATAATTAATATGATATTAATTATATTATTATCATTATAGAAATATAAATAATACTTATCTTCTTTCCATAATTATCATTTCAAAATGGAAAGGTTACTCATGCATACGTACGGGTTATCATCTTCATGATTGTAACGTAGTTTATTTTTCATATCCATATATAATGGATGGATTTAAAAGTATAATTGATGTATAAAATTTATTATTATTTCATAATTATTATTCTAGATATGATTTACTTATGACCCCTTTGATATTATACATCATATCAAATTCATTTTGACTTAAGTATTGAATGTCGGCAAAACATCTGACATGAACATAAATGATTAAGTAATTGAATATAACCTAGAAAGGAGTGATATAAAAATAATAATAAATATAAAAATGATTCTCAATAAATTTTGAATTAAAAAAAATTATTATTCAAGAATAAAAAATATTTTACATGACAATTCAGACTCAACTTGAGGGACTTTTTAACTAAATAAATCTTTTTTAAATGTTTTAAAGATTTATTTTCTAAACATTTATATTTCATTTCCATGTTTTCTCAATGATTTTTATGAATGTATTTGTATGGAAAATAATTTTTTAAATGGTAACTTTTTAATTTCTCTCAAATGTTTTCAAAAGGAATCTTGTTATGGTTTTATGTATGGGTATTTATTTTAAAAACTCTCTTTTAAAGTTCCTTTTTCAACTCTTTTTTACAAAATCAAAAAGAATGTTTTTTAACTTATATGACATGATCATTTTCTCCCAATTTCCTGACTCTTTATAAATTTAATTTTTTATTTATAAGTTTTCATTGTCATTTTAGAATAAAATGGTTTCCCTATTATGTGCACCATTTTCAATATTTTAGAAGTTATTTTTACATTAAATAGTATTTTAATAAATAAAGTGTTTTACATGTGGGTTTAATTTTTTTTTCAATGATGTTATTTATTATTTGGTCCTTGTTAATTATATATAAAGGGTTGAGAACAATTAGTGCTCACGAGTGAGCCCGATATAGCTTATATGAATGGTTGAGCCCCATTATAGATCATGAAAAATAGGTGAGCCCGATATAGATTATATAAATGGTGATCCCCATTATAGATCTCTAATTAATTGAGTACTCTCGAGATAGAAGTCGACCATACAGTTTTTAAAATTTTAAGGGTTAATGTAAGAGTTATTTGGTAATGATTTCCTAAGGAACTGAAGTGATTTTTTTATTCTTTTTAATGATTTTTTAAGAAAATATTTTTAATGGGTTTCCATGTTTTCCCTAGACTAGTGATTTACTTTATTTACGTCCCTTACTGAGATTTTTGTGCTCATCCTTTGTTTTAAAAAAATAAAAAGTTTTAAGGAATAGTAGGGACAAGGATGAGATCAAGGTAAAAATATAATAATATGAGTATAAGAAATCATGTTTTATTTTAATTTTTATGTTTTATATAAAAAATTGATACTAAGTATAATTTTCCACTTGTAATGTTTGGGTTTACTATGTAAGATCTTTTTATAATTCTATAAAACTCTAAACCTAAAAGATATTTGTGAAAATAATGTGACTTCTCATTTTAAAATAACTAGAATATGTAATGTTTTATGGTTGGATTCTTACAGTTGGTATTATAGTAGGGTTTATAAAACATGGGAGATTAGGATGTTTTCTTAAGAGTTAGGGATATCATCATGTGTTTATAGTATTAATTTTTATCATTAGTTCAATGTCAAAAAAAATAATTTTTTTATACTTTATGTTATGAAATTATAAGTTGATTAACAGTATTTTTGGATGAATTTTTGTGTGTGGTAATTATGGGTTATTACATTTTGGGATAAAAAATGAAAGCTGGGAGATAAAATTTGAGGTTAAAAAATGTTAGGGTTATTTTTGAGTAATTTATAATATTTTTGGAATCTTATAATAATTATATAGTTTTAGAAAAAGGAAAACCCTCAGGATGGTTGCCAACCTATCACACCCAACAAGGTCATGTGAATCAAACATACAACTAAAGGGTGATAAGGGTGCATCGCTTACAACTGGGCTACACGAAGTCCCTATTCGTTCATTTTTTATTTAAAGTATTTTATGTATTAAAAATATTTTTATTTTGGGAATATATAATTTTTCGAATAGATAACCATGATATTTTAAAATTATTTGCTGATTAAGTTATTAATGTTATTTCAAAAAATGTTCATTATTTTGGGAACCCTATATGATCAAGGTAGACTAAATACTATGATATTTTATTTGAAGTAAATGTTCAATTATATTTTAGAATAATTTATGATCTTACTGTGGAATTATGGTGATTTAGGCTATTTATGGAAATAATTAGTATATCTTGGAGATTATATGATTTAGGAAATTACATTTTTGATATGAGACATTAAGAGTGATTGATTTTATTTGGAGATAAATGATAAAATTTATGTTAGAAGACTATGTGACGAAATCCATATGAATTTTGGGTTTCAATATTATTTTGTATTATTTTGAGTACTTTTAAGGATAGTTATTTTTCAAATGGTATGTGTTGAACTTTGGGTATTACGGTTGAATTTTTGAGATTGAAGTAGTTTTTCATCATATAAGGTTTATTCTTTTTAGGAATTTATCTTATCTTGTAAGAATAATTTTGGTTTTGGTTAATGTTTAATGACCGTAGGAATATAGAGTTAATCTTTTTTGGATTATGTGATTCTCTAGAATTTTATTCTAGTGCTTTAGGCATGAAAAAATCATCATGTATACTCATCATTTGGAGAAAAATATGAGTTTGTGGTGGGAATTATCTAAATGATGAAACTATACAGGAAAAATAAGTAAATTTCATTATGATATTAGTCTAGGAATTAAATTAATTCCTCAAATATATGAAAATAATATTGAAACAAAAACAATATTTGATTACTTATATTAATGGTCTTTGGAATCATCATATATTTATGGTTTTGTTATAGTTAAATTTCTTGTGTTCATGTTCTCTATCACTGTATATTCATCTTGTAGAGTTATCTTTCTCTTCCAAGTCCATGTTTTCTTACATGGAAACCTAGTATCAGTTATCTCAGGTGACCTTCATACTTTTCTTTCTTTCTTTTAAAGTGGAATCTTTGTTGACCCTTTTTCCGATGTGGGATTTAATGAAATATATTTTAAAAATTCAAACCCCTAGTTTCTAATCTTGATTTCAAATTACGAGGATGGAATTTATTAAAGGGGGGATAATTTAACATCTTGAGTTTTTTTAAAGGAAACACTATGTTTGGTAGCATACATGGTACACCACATCAAACATAAACGAATAACTAAATATTAGTATATAATATGGTAGTTATAAAATAAGCATTAGAATAGAGGGAATGAATATGATTAATTAAATTATTAAAATATGGTTTATAAATGTATTTATAATTAATTATTTGGTTACTAATTAATTAGAAATTAAAATAAAATCCCTTTTTAAAATAAAAGTTTTTTTTTCTGAAAAACTATTTAAATTTTCAAAAGAGTGTTTTATACAAATAATAATAAAATCACACTTTTTGGATTATATTAATATATTATATATTCAATATAATATTTAACATTAATCTTATGAGTTTTCAAAGACATTATATAAGAACAAATCCAATTTTAAATATAATTTTTTTAAAAAAAATGTAGTTTTCCTCATTTTGATGGTTCAGTTATTTTAAATCTAATTTTTTAAAATTTTAAAAAAATTATTTGAAAAATTAAACATATTATATTAAATAGTAATATTAAAATTTAATTTGGTTTAATTTTTAGTATTTTTCAAATAAGATTCATTTTTTGATGAATAGTGAAAAAATATTGCATTTTTAATTGAGAACACTATTTTCATAAAATTTATTGATAGTGTTAAATTATATATTTGAATGGTTTTAAATTAAATTTTGATAAATATTTTATCAGTTAATATAATTAAGGTCATTGGAATCAGTTTCACATTGAATTTTGATATAAAAACATTCCAATCTTTTGCAGGTTTTTACTTTGAAAACTCATTTTCTCTGTTCCATCAGTGAGATTAATTTTAAATTAATTTTATCCAAATATGTATTTAGAATTTTGAAAAATTAATTCCATATTTATAATAATAATTTAAAATTTTATCAAATTGGTCATTTTTTTTATTTTTTCATATGATTAGTAACATTGGTAATTTTTATTACCACGGTTAAGGGTAAATCAGGTAATAAAGGGTAAAATAATATTATAAATAATAGAAAATTACCCTAAAACTTGTCCTAATTTTATTATATGACTAATTTTCATCCATATATTTAGAGGAACTATTTTTAGACTATTTATGTCCATTTGGATTAGAACATAACCTTTATAATATTATATTCAAATAAATGTCAATTTTCTCAAACTCTTGTTTTTAACAAGTGAAAGATTTTTAATATGGGGTAATGTAGGGGATATGTTCGACTATAAATATTATTTTGAAATATAAAATTTTTATATTAGTCATGGTAATTTATTTTTAAATTTTTGGGAATAAATAATTTAATTAAATGCTTTCACAATGATGATGGAGTAATTATTTAATTAAAGTAAATATCAAATAAATAATATTAAAAATAATAAAATAAATGTAATTTGAGATAATTAATATCATCCAAAACCTTTATAGATGACCTTTACATGTTATTAATGATTTAATGGAGTTTTTTTTTGAAGATATCATTTTGTTATGATACTTTTAAAAGGTCAAGTAATGAATAATGTCAAAATTGACATAAATGGTATTTTAAAGTAAATAATACATTATTAAATGATATAAAATATTAAAAAATATAAAATTATGGAAGATTATTTATATAAGTCCAAATATTTCATCAATGACTCCTTTATTGGTTATTTTTATTTTATAGTAATTATATTAACCCTTAGAGTATAAATTATATTATATCACGGTAAGAATTAAAATTGTTAAATAATGGTTAAAACCTAAAAGATAAGTGTTAAAAATTAGTAAAAACCTATCTAATTGTTATTGCATGAATGAATTTAGACCCATCCTAATCCTATATTCTAAATTAATAACTTTGGATCCATTTTTAATATAAAATTAATTTATATTAATTTAATATTTTGAAAAATTCGAAAAGTGTCCCCCCCATCTCCTATAAATGGGAACCCATTATCTCAATTAAATACACCTAAAACACATTTTTTCAGACAATATCTACCAAAATACATTTTTATAATCCCTTACCGCATTCTAGAGGCCTTATTTTATGAATAAGACCATCCTTAGAGGTGTAAATGTGTTAATCAAAGGATATCATTCGAAGAAGAGGTATCATTTTTAATTAACTATTTCTATTTTATTTATTCTTCAACTTCCTTAAGATATTCCTGAACCATAATTAAATAATAAATATAGTATACACAATATTATTATATTTTATTATGTTAATATAATAACCTAAATCCATATCAACTTCTATAAAATGAGAAAATAATTATCGTTTGTGTTTATGGTGAACTACCGCCTCATAAACTGATATAATTTTTTTCCATAAATTTCTTTGAAGAATGATTATAATGATATAATTAAATTTTATATATGATATTAATGAAATATTTTTCATTACTAAAAGATAATATATCATTTATGTTCTTAACATTCTATTCATGAAAAATGATAACATTGTTCGTGCGTACGTGTGAACTATCACCTCCACGAAGTGATGTGGTTACTTTTTCAGCACCACATCATATGGATAATAAATATATAAGTATATTTAAATAATTAATAAAATATTAGGTATGTTATTATCATTATAGAAATATAATATAATACTTTCTTTCTTTACTTAATGATCATTGAAAAATTGAAATGTTAGTCATGCGTACATACGACTTACTGTCTCCAGGATTGTAACATAGTTCATTTTTCATATCCATATGTAATGGATGGATTTAAAAGTATTACTGATATATAAAATTGATAATTATTTCATGAATATTTTTCTTGAGATGATGGAATTATGGCCACTTTTACAATATACATCATATCAAATTCATTTTGACTTAAGTACCGAATATTGTCAGAACATCCTATGTGAACAAAACTGATTATATAATTGTATGTAACATAGAAATTAGTGATATAAAAGTAATAATAAACATGAAAAATGGTTATCATCAGATTATAAATAAAACTAAATTTATTAATTAGGAATATAAATATTATACATGATGACTCATACTCAAGGTAATGTACATTTTAACAAAATAAACCTTATTTTAAATGTTTTAAAATTTTATTTTATAAATATTTATCTTTCATGTCCATGTTTTTAAAATGATTTTTATAAATGAATTCAAATGGAAAATAATTTTTTAGTATTTTAATTTTTTAATTTCTCTCAAAAAAATTCAAAAAGAAATATTTTTATGGTTTTTTTGAGAGAAATTATTTTAAAAACCCTATTTTAAAGTTCCCTTTTCAACTATTTTTTACAAAAATAAAAAGGAATGTATCTCTTAACATATATATAATGATCATTTTCTCTTGATTTCATGATGCTTTATAAATTTAATATTTCATTTATTAGTTTTCTTAATTATTTTAAATTAAAATGGGTCCAGTATTATGTTTACATTTTTTAGATTTTAAAAGTGATTTTGACATGAAAATTGAATTTTAATATATGTAATTCTTTTACACATGGGTTTAAAAGTGTTTTCAAGGTTGTTATTAAATATTTTATCCTGGTAAATTATATATGATGTTTTGAGCTCCATTGTAGCTCAGAGGTGTTCCTGATATACCTTATACGATGGGTTGATCCCCATTATAGGTCCTGAAAATTGGGCGAGCCCAATATATCTTATATGAATGGTGAGCCCCATTATAGCTCTCTAATGCATTGAGTACTCTATATATGAAAGTCGACCATATGGTTATTTCATTTTTAAGTGTGAATGTAAGAGTGATATGATAATTATGTCCCAAGGAACCTATGTGCTATTTCTATTCTTTCTAACTAGTTTTTAAGAAAAGGTTTTTAATTGGTTTTCATGTTTTCACTGGAATAATGATTTATTTTATTTATATACCATACTGAGGTTTTTTTTATAATCCCATATTATTAAAAAATTTACATAGGTTTCATGGAAGATTAAGAAAAATGATGGGATTAAGGAAAAATTGTGAAGACATATCAGTATAAGAAATCATATTTAATTTTAATGGTTTTTTATAGAAAAAATGGATTCTGATTATAAGGGTCCACTGGTAATGTATGGGTTTACAATGTAATATTTTGATTTAATTCTCTAAAAATCTAAACATAAAAGTTATTTTGGAAAATAATTTTATTTCTAGTTCTAAAATAATTAGAATATATAATTTTTTAAGGTCGATTCCTTAAAGTGGTTACCTATGAAATTTATTTATAGAAGGATTGATTTATAGGTTCTCAACTTTACTTCCAACCCCAAACATCACATTCATAGAGAAATTATCTTACCCAAATTTTTTTAATTCATTCCTAGATGGGGAAAAATCAATTTATAAAGATATTTTTCTTTCATTTGATAAGGAACAACTTATGTATTTACCAAGTGTATATGGTATGTTCTCTCAAACTACCTATAACTATTTCAATATGTATCTAAAATCATTGGTTAAGTAGGGATCCTTCATCCATAATAAATTAATTCTTATTCAAAATAGATTTCATATATTTCTAATCATGAGGAATGTCTTACCTATAGATGGTGTGATCTAGAATAATGTTATTTATCTATTTTTGAAATATATTTTTATCTATTAATATGTTGAATATATAGGCCACAACTTCACCAAATGTTTTTGGGAATTTGTTTTCTGTTATTATTTTGAAATCATCATGTAAGTTACACTTAGACATGAATCCTTTGAGTCAATACTTGGATTCTAGTTTTGATACTCAATAAGTGTTCAATAAAGGATCCAATGACTATATTTTTGCAGTCATTCTCTTCAAACATTAATATATTTAAAAAAATATTTTATGGCATGGAGGATATATACTTCAATTATATTATACATCATTTTAAAAAAAACATAAAATAGATAGTTGTTGATATTTGATCTGTTTTGCCTTAATATTTCCTTTATTCTCTACATCTGGAGTTTCTAAGTTTGATACCTCATACAACTATTGTGATTAAATGGAAATGGATTTATTAGAGCTCTATTTGTATTAGGATTAAAGTAAACATTTATTCTTTGATTTTGAACAATAATATTGTGGGGGTAGGTTTGGTCTTTAACCAGTATGGTTTGATGGTATTGGGGATTCTTACCAGCTTTGGGAATGAATCCTCAATGTTGGTGAATGGTAAGGCTTTACTTCTTGGTATCAACTTTATAAATGAGATAGGTATTCATTTATCTGGCATTGAAATAGTTGTTTCTATTATTATTATATTCTTGATGAATTTGGATTCAATCTATTGGTCGGTCTCTTACATTATCCAGGCATATTCCATGAATATAGAAGAGGGAATCGTCATCTCGCACACCTAGAGAGAAGAAAATATGATGGATGATTATTTTCATTCATATGAGAATTTTAAAAGTTATGTTGTAGTATTCTATTCTCTTAAGAATATTCCATCATCATGTAAGTAGTTTTCTAAGTTTGATTCTCTAGGTCTTAATTTTTTATGTCCTCCTCAATGGTTGGATTTATGTTTTTGTTCCAAGATTCTTGTATGGTTGTATTTTTTTTGGAAAATATAAAAAATTATATTCAAAAAAAGGTTGTGGTCCTGAAATCATGAATTTTAATACCATAGAGAAAACTAAATTGGTTGTTTGAAACAATCCTACCAATGATCATAGAGATACCAACGGATAAAATATTTCTCATATTTTTTTAAACACAATTAGCTAGTGAAATTGACCTAAACATGTGGAAACAATTAACAGACTCAACTTTAAGAAGAGGAACTAGAAACTTCCAGATAATTAATTTAGGAAGCACACTATTCCTAAAGATGATATATATCATTTTCAATAGATGTTTTTTCATAGTGTCCCAATTTTCCTAAATAAATAGGTTGGTGAACCATTCTGGGATATGTACACTAGAAAGATTGAGACAAAACAATGTATATTTCATGTAATTGACATCTATCATTATTGTGAGAATGATTTTTTTTAGTTTCACCAAAAACATGAGGGAATAGATACTTCATTATCTTAATATTAATCATCAATTTATTGTTAAATATTTCTTTATAGTTCCCCAAAAAGTGTTCATTTATTTCATTCTTTCTAGAAATAACTTCATCACCATTAATCAAGTAAGTGATTGTCCTATTATCATTCAAAACCTTATAAATATTTTTGAGAAAGAATGTGTTCCAATTCACATACTTAATAAATTTAGAACTAAAATTATGTTTAAATATTTTCTCTCTCGAACCAATCTTAAATTTCAATTAAGAGGATAAATCAACTTCTTTATTAAAGATGGAAATATCAAATTCATCATTAAGAATGTTTTTCAACTCTTCTAAATCCATTTACAAATCATTAATATCCACATTAATTTTACTTAAACTATATTTACTGCATTAGCTAAGTTTATGTTTTATATTCTTCAACTTTATTAGACACACAAAGAGGTCATTAGAGAAAAAAATATTAGATAGGGCTTGCTGAAAAATGATTCTAAAATCAGGATGTTTAATCCAAGAATTATTGAATCTAAATGGTAGATTATCCCTTTATCCCACCTTATGGATAGTAGTAGGGATAATATGATGATCTGATTTTATATTTAATTGAGTTATATATTGGACTTATTCACATTTCTCAAGATCTTATAGGTTGAAAAATATTTTATCAAGCTTATGGACAATAACCTGATTGATAGATTTCCTATACAAGGTAAACTTTTCAACATTATAGAAAACATCCACAAGATCATTATTATTAATGAACTCCAAAAATATTCTACTATAAATGGAAAAGGATGGATCACCAAACCATTTATTCATATCTAAGACAATATTATTATGCAATGTGATCAATAAATATCCTTGGAAAATGTGTTTTAGATTTCCAATTTCAATTTAAAGGGACCTCCTACTATAATAATTATTCAAAAATATGTTAATGTTTATTATAGGGTTTTACCTTTAAAGGATACATTACTATTTAACATCTATTGATTTATGTGAATGAGGGAAAAAATAGTTTCTTTAATAGAAATAATAATCCAAATAGTTTACAAGACAACAATGTGCTAATTAATCCCTATAGTGTCATATCCTAGGGCATTGAACATTAATACTTCAAATTATTTTAAGTGGTCCATAGGATCATCAATCCCAGTCATAAAAGGATAATGTTTTAAAATAAGATATTTATGATAACTGATAGTTATTGAATTGGATATCCCCTAAAACTTTGAGTATAAAACATTCACTTTTTTACAAATATTATATTTTGAATTATTTACACTTGAGTATGATATTTTATTGCTAGATCCCTTTGGTAATCCATTTTTACCTATTCCCTAAGGAGAGGTGAAAATAACCACTCTATTTGTGTCACAGTAAGATCCATTATCTATGATTCTTGGGACCATAAGAATACCCAACTCAGGTAATTTATTATCAAGATAGAGAGAACCCAAGTTAGGAAAATCAATGGGTGCTTATTTATTTTTCCACAGGATGTATATTAATCTGACCAACCTACTTAAAAAATTAGTAGGGTCAAAGGAAACTCTTTCCTTAAAAGGATTTAGTTTACTTTTCTTCATTTTTTGGTGGTTTTGAAATCTATCCCAACATTACAGGTTTCTTCTACCATATCACTCTATATTATACCTTTAAGATCATCATTTCCAACTAGACATTCATCATTATCCACCTATATTCTCTAAAGGTTAATTTTATTATATGTAATTTAATTATTTATATGATTATTTATATGATTTTCCTTATTTATATTATCCCCCACTTGCATCTCCCTAGGCTGAAGATTGCAAAGATAACCTTTTTGATTAATTTCCTCTTTTTTTGTGTTGTTTTTTAACCTCCTTCCCTAGTTCCTTCTGATTGGTTGATATTTTCTAACTGATCTATAGCTTTCAAAAAATCATAAAATTAGTATCACCATTTACTAATCACTTATATTAATTGTATTTTTAAGTGATGGATTAATACCAAAGCTCAACTTTTATTTTTTTTACAATAGCCATAAGTTTCAAAATGTTAGAAAATGGAATATGATGGTAAACATCCATAATCTAACTATAATAGTACCAATTCTTCCCTTAAAGGGTGTTCTAATTAATATTTAGTTTCATTTAAATTCACAAGTCAATATCATTCAAGATTTTTTGGTGCCAAAATGCATATCCAGGACCATGAATCCTCACCCAAATCATTACATTTGTGTGCTTTTAGGAATTCTTATTGAGATTAATGTACTAAGATAATATTTTAAATAACACAAGTTAAGGTTATAAAATCATAATCTCTAATATGTTCAAATATCATTCATATATTAAAAAATAAGATTAAAAAATCCTTTACAAATAGGAATTATCTCTCAATTATCAAATAACTAAATAGTTTTATCTTCAGTTAATTTATATTCAATGAATTATCTTATTTTGTGAGAATAAGGAGACCAATAATAGAATTCCTACATGACTCAAGTCTCTCATTGAGTGTATCTAGATTAATATAAATAAATAACACTTCTATCTTTGGATCTTGAGATTCTTGATTCAGAAGAGGATTGAACAGATTTTATTATCTCCTGAGAAACTCACTTGTTTTATATCTCTATAAGAAAAACCCCAGTGACAAAAGGTTGTTTGATATTCATCTATTTTTCCTTTAACAAATGAGAGAAAAAAATGAAGATTTAGACCAACTTTAGCATGATCAAACCCGAATCAATACTAAATCTCCATTAAGATTCACTCATAGGAACTCCATCTAAAAATCATAAAAACAATAAAAATTATGGGAATAAGAAAATATCATAATTAATTTTTAATAATATTCCCAATATCACCAAAATATACTTAAAAAATCAACCCATTTATATTTTAAAAGAGTTGATATTTAATAACTCTTTTCTATTTAAATAAATTCAAAAACCAAAATAAATAACTTATAATAATAACCAACCATTTACAATAATTTAAAATTGTCATTAATATCAATTTGAATTATTATAATAATAAAAACACTCAACCAAATGAATATTAAATATGAATTTAAAATTTTAGAATGTTTTTTAAGGTATTAAATTAAGAGTTTTTTTTTAATTTTTAACCATTTTAATTGAAATTTTCAATAAATTTTTTTATTTAAATCATTATTAAAATTTTGGGTCTACATTAGTGATATATATTTTTAAAAAAATTAGTGCATTGACAATATTTTGTAAAAATTTATGTATTTGAGAACATATCCTCTTAATATAAATTTGATGTCTGGTATTCCCCTTAAATCTCATCTCTCTTCATTTTCTTGACATTCTCTATATCAATTTTTTTATTAAATTTTCTATTTTATTTTTTTCAGAAATATATTTTATTGTATATATTTACTAATATATCACACAATAGAATATTTTATTCATTTTTCTTTAATATTAACTCTATATTCTTATTTGATAAGAAAGTATTTATGGATTTTGACAAAATATTATAACCATTCAGAAGAATTAACAAGTATCCAATTCATTTATATGTGTAATATATTTATATAAAATAATTTTAAAATTAATAACTTTTACATCAAATAATAAAGGATATTTTTGGTTTTATCTTTCCAATTTTATAATAGGTATATAACCTACCATAATATCAATATCTTTATTCAATCAGTATTGGAAAATAAAAAGAGTAGAAGGATTACATACAAATTTTTATACCAGAATAGAAAATTGAAGTGGGGGTAAATTTATGTTTTGAAAAGTAAAATAATAAAATCACTGGATATAATTAATAATATAAAAAATTATTCTAAATAAATTTTGAATACGCAAAATAGGTAGTCTAGATTCTGAGTAAGTAGAGAAAAATATTCTCTGCTGAAAATGAACAGTTGAAAATTTAATACATAAAAAAAGTTTAATAAAAGTCTTGAAAATAGTTAGTAAAACATAAATATAAAATATAAAGAAACTAAAAATTTAAATTTTATTAATAATCACAAATTCATAGTCATCTATAAATATACTATAGTAGAATACACAAGTTTCTATACCCAAAAATCACTAATTTATATTCTAAAAAATGATAAGATCTTATAACCGTATCTAGTATATTTGGATCTACCTCCATTAAAACCATTCTTGAGAGAATCATGACCCCTGAAGACCACTTCATATAGGCCATGGGTTAGAAACTAGAACTGATTGTATAATAATATACACATGGAACCCAATACCATCATAAATCCCATAAATAAAGAAGAAACCACTAATAAACTCCATATAAAAAATTAACCATTTTGAACATGCATGTAATTTCATAAATAGATCAAAACTCCAAAAATGGAATTAAAAAGTATATCACCTATAACAATAACTCCATGAAAATAGGTAACTCTAATAACCACCATGAACTAGTAATTTCCAATTCATTCACCAATCTCCTCTTATGATCCAAAAAATATGTATATATATTTTGGTGAACATATTTAACCCGCTACCTATTCTAACGTATGAATTGGTTTCAATTTTTTCTAAATCATGGGTATTTAATGGTTTTAGACCTATTTATAATGTTTTTATTTAGCAATAGGATTTATTTTGTCCCTGCTCTAACTTTAAAAAGGCATGAAACCTCTCAATGTCCTATTGTGTTGATGATGGAACGTTTTTTTATACTATAGGATGAGGGTTAATATCATCTAACTAGGGATATTTCTACATATTCTAGGATTCTCTTATTTATTTAATCCTTATTTATAAAATATTTCCCAATAAAAATATTTGTCACCATTTGGTGAAAGTGATTTATTGGCATTAATGAATTTAAAAGGACATTATATAAGGGTATTATGTTGTTGTGTATTAGATATAAATGTTTGATTCTATATAGTTTAAACCTGTATAAGTGGGAACTCTAGGATTTATAGCCATAAGGGTTAGTGGAATGTGTTGTATGATGGTATTGGTTCCATAAAAGGGGATTCATACATTTCCTTATGAACGAAATCAAATCCAACATGGTTATATACAATACAATGAGGCTTATTATAACTTTTTAGGTCATGTGAGAAGAACCAAAATGGTCCCTTTTAAATTCATATATCTATGACTAATTCTAAAAAATTTAAATCCATGGATATTATACTACTATATAAAAGAAACTTATAAGTGGTTTTGTTTTGGGATTACTCATAAGCGACCCTATCTTGTTTAACCTGATAGATGTGTTAGTAAAGGAAGTTTTGAGTCACTTATAAGAGTATCTCAACTGAAGAAATTTTGGGGAAAAGATGAGGGTAATCTAAACTCATGCGATTGTGGAAATTAAGAGAATAATCTCAACTCAAGGAATTTTTGAATCCAAGAGAATTATCTCAGCATAAGGTATTTTGGGAAATCAAGAGGAGGATCTCAGTTCAAGGAATTTGGTGATCCAAGAGGATTATCTTGACATAAATAATTTGTGAAAATAAAGGTGAGTATCTTAACTCAAGGAAATATTCAAACCAAGTTATAATTTTTTGGTATCGTGATACAAATCCTATTTGGAATACCCTAAAAATTATATGGTGTGGCTTGTGAAATTTCGTGTGGGTCACCAATGGGATACAATTTCAGTTGGGGGGTGGATCCTGGTGGTATAGACTAGTTATGTTTGGATGGATGAGGCTATATAAGGAAAAAGGTTGTGTGCGCTAATGGTTCACCCTAGTGATAGCTTTAGTGCAGGGAAAAAAATTTGGGATTTTGACTTGGGTGAAGGTTTTCTATCATAACCATTAATGATCCTAGGATCAAAGGGTACAAATTCATATAAGTGAGTGATCTGGGTGAGTTGGGTGACCAAGTATACCCAAAAGGGATTTGTGTACTTTCAATTAATAAATCCTAGTCATGAATCAAATAACTTGTTGTGGATGCAATTCATTTGAAAATATACTTTCTTGTAGGAAAACCTAGGTGTGACTCTATAGTGGGATAAAATGTTTTCTATGATACATCTTCCTATTGTGCACTTTACGGATCTCCTTGAAAGGATTCCTTTTCCCTAGACCTGGTGGATAATTAAGTTAGGTTTCTATTACATTACATATCTATTTTTTATCATTTTAAAATCAACTAATGAAGAGTTCTAAGATATTTTGGTGTATAGGATAATGATTTGTGTGTTTAGGTTCTTTGCGTATCACTACCTGTCTAAATAAGAGGGGTCCTTTATAGAAAATCTTAGATTCGGTTCCTAGATTTGGTTAATAGCCACTTGTAACTATCTTGGTCTCCCAAGAATTTCATAGGGTGTATAAGTGATTATCAGCTAGGTGCACATGAGACTTATTCTGGAAACTAACATAGATGTTGGCTGGGTGTTCATGTAACTTTTGTCTTAGCACACATGTGCTGTTATATTGGGCGTGCATGGGTCTTCTTTAGGGTGAGCACATATATGTCAGTACAGTGTGTTCATGGGTTTTTTCATAATATGAATATATGATTTCGTAGGACTGATATGGGAATTCCTATGGGTACATGTGTTGACTTCTTCAGGGCATGAAATAGACTTTGGTAAAACATCTTCAGTAAAATCGTAACATGAAACAACCATAACATTTGATTCGACTATCTATTTTTGCTCCACGAGTTGTCAAATAAAAGAATATAAATTAAACTATTCCACATTATATATATTTCAATATATATATATATATTACCCATAATATGTGTTTTATAAGACCAATAGAGTCCTACTAAGGATCCAAAATTCATTTAAATATTGGGGAATCCATTTCTATAATAATGGATGATATTTATTACCTAATAAAAGTAGGATTTTCTCACAACCACTTAAATAGATAAGGAATTTTTTAAAAAGATATATATACCTCAGTATGTGAGAATTCATGTGGTACCTTAAGATCCCATCTTTAATTTCTTCATCGAGTGTAATACTCATTTCTCTTCAACTTGTCTCATGTCATTTATATGATTATTATATCATGCTCTTCAAAGAAATGAATGCAGCACATTTTTGGGTGCCAACAGATCCATTTTAGGAGATAGTGGAGGATTAATGTAGGTATTTGGGAATTTAGACCTAGTTTGGGAGGTCTGTCATCATTGAAAGATAAAACCAGTTACTTAATGGTAAGGTACTGAGTACTCAAATAACCAGATATAAGGGGTAACCCCTAGAGGTACACTAGGTGGTTCATGACCAAGGGATGAGTACCCGACAGAGCACTAGTTACCCGATATAAGTGGCCCAAGTACCTAGAGGGTACCAATTGTTTTTTGTACAATTTAATTAATTTTAATTAATTGGTTAAATTATATTAAATGAGTATTTTTATTCATTTCCCCCCCAAAAATAGCACATGAATCCCCTTTCCCTCATTCTCTTTGTACTTCCTTTTCTAATCATGGTTCTCATCCGATTAATCTTAGGGTCATGTTTTAAAATTACCATAACATCACCATAGGTTCTTTGATTTCTTCTATGATAGGTGTATTCATCTGATAAAATTTAGAGGGAAGTCTTCATGTGAATACAGGGTAGATGGTCTCTATACTACACCATAATATTATAATTGTGGGATGCATGTTGTGATATGCATGATAAAATAGGAAGGTTATAATGTAATAGAATGAAACCATATGATGTTTTTTTGAACCAAATAATGAATTAATAAGGAATATGGACATAATTGATTTCCCTTGAGTTTCATTTGAAATATGGTCCTTAATGATCACACCTTTGACAAATTTTCTATAAATATAGGAAAAAGAGATCCCAAGTGGGGGTTTCCTCGACTGTTTTATAGAATAAAGGACCTGATTGGTTCCTTAGGCAACTTTTTAATGATGATAGGTTTGACTGTACATGGAAAACATGAGTGTAGCCTCGAATAAGAATGGGAAATGGGGAGAAGGGTCATGTGTGAGTAACCAACATAATATAAATTGTATAATGATGTTAGATGAGTTTCCAACCAATTATAACTCATTTTAAGTATATATATTTATTCTTTATGTTTTATTATTTCTGATATATTATAAGAAATAATTTACACCATGTGATTGTTCATACTTGGCATGTTATATGGTTATGATTCTTGAAAAGAGTTTGGGCATAATGGCAACTCAAGGATGTGTTTTTTATGATTTCAGGTGTAATTCCAATGCGATGAAGTGGTTAAATATATAGTTTGGGGTAATTAAAACCTTATATAAAATTTTGGGATGTAGTTGAGTATAATTCCAACTTCTGAATATTGTTTACATCGGATCAGTTGTAATGTCAATTACAGGGTGTATTGATTAGTAGGTGTTTTGATGTAATATAGAACATAGAAATTTTGGATATGTTTGTAAGTAATTTAAGTATAATTATGACCATAGTATTATATTTTTAATATGGTTGGGTGTAAGGAAAACTTTGACACAATGGTAATGTTTATAAAATTGTTGGGTATTCTTTCAAGATTAGATAATTATGTGATGTGGGTTGGCGATAATGGAAAACATTAATTTTTTGAGACAGATGTTGGGTTTAATACAATCAAGAATGTTTCAGTGGTGTGAGTTGGGTGTACAAAAGACCTTTCTATACTTTCATTTTATGTTGTGTATATTGTAAACTAGTATTTTTGAGTCTTATGAGATAATCTTATGGGAAGACATCTTGAGGACCCTTCGTATTATTATGTGACATGTTCATACTAAACACTGACAATTGATAAAATAGGTATTGTTGATCCTAAGGTCAATGATATAACACAATGATGCAATAAGTTTTCTTATTCATGTATTATTATCATTATTACCATATTAGACCAACATAAACTTAATTGCTCTAGATTTAGTTTGGGACACCATTGGTGATGGCCTAAAGAGTTGTAATCACACCCTACATGGGCATCTCAATGAACATGTAAATTTAATTGTTTTTTACCCTACTAAGTGAAGCATACCTATAGTAATTGGTTGATTGTGATATACTGAGTTGCAGTTATGAGATGAGATCGATCCCAGGCTCGGGTGTAGTTTTGTGGAAGTCTCCCTTATGTTGTTTATTTTTGTATCATCTTGTATATGATTATCCCAAGAGAGATGTTATTCAATCCTATATTAATCATGTGACATTACAATAGATTATTTTGTTATATCATGGGATATGTGTTCTATTTATGGTTATGTCTTAGATATAATGTCCATATTCTACTTTTATATTTTGTTAATTATTATTGATACTTGTTTTACTATGATTTATAGTTATTTATAACATATATTTTATACACATCCTATAATATATACAAAACCACACTTCTGGTTAGCATCTTATAGCATATAGGGAGGCACACTAGAAGTATATAACTCTCTAGTTTAGTAATGATAGAGGTGAACCGGGTTGGGGAAATTAAAATGTGGTATTAGAGCCTTTTTAAATTTTTCTTTGTATTTGGGCATGGTAGGTAGTAGTGGGATGTTTTAATAACTTGATATTGAATCATTGAATTTGAAGTGGCTAACCCATATATATGGAAAGTCTAAGTTACTAGGGATGTGATTGTTGTTCATGGTATTTAAGGGTTATGACTTCATGATTTTCAATATTATGATGTGTGATTTATGGTTTATCATTTTATTCTTTTCCTTCGGTGGAAGGAGAGAATACACCCATGCATCATGTTTGGTATATATAATTCACATAACATTCATGTGTTTTCTTGGGGTTTAGCATCTTGATTATGATATAGGTTTGGATTTTATAATGAGTTATTAATATCTTATATAGATTTTTCAATATAACCTGATGGGGGAATTCTACTTGAACAAATTCATCATTATTTTTTTGTTATTATTTTATGATGAATGGTTATGTGTATCCTATATATATTGTTGACTCTTAGATTGGGTAGACAAGGATAAAGTGAGTTATTGAGTTTTTTGGACCCTTATATTATAGATAAAGTGTATAGGGTTGTGGGATTTTATTATGTTACTATTTATCCTTAAATATGACATCAATAATTGTGAGTGAAAATTGAATTGAGTAGTGTGTTTTGAATTATAGTGACATGCCACTAAAATGACCTACAATGGAGAGTCAATAGGGTGGGAACAATCTTTCCACACTAACAGTTGATCCAAAACCCTTTATTGGACAATTAATGACTATTGATGGGAAACACTGAGAGAGTCTATTGAGTACTGGAAGATTTATAGATAGATATTTTCTAGGTGTTGGGCCTTATATGTTTGTGTTTATATGGGATTTCAAGATGAAACATACACCTCTTTTAATTGGAATGGTTGGCTCGTCAGTTTTTGAGTTTTCGGTAGAGACAATATGTACCATTTTGTATCATCTAGAGACACCCCTTGAGAGGAGGATGAAGCTCGTGGCATAAATGTTATATTGAATAGATAAATATTAATTCGATGTACTAATGTAGGTGGACCAACATGTAGGGTTTTCCTAATAGGATTTCCAATTCTAGTTTTATAAGAATTAACTTCAGAAGAAATCATGGGATGATAGGCCTTAGGTTTTTATGCATCTCACCCAGAGGGAGATGTACTATATGGATTAATAAATCCTCTTCAATGATAGGTTGTTTTTTATGGTGTGACAAGTGATGAAACCTCAATTCACAAGAGTCACTAGGCTCGAGGCATGATGCAGATGTCTTCTTTAAGCTCATATTGTTCCTTTATTAGCTAAGACATGACTCTTTTTTCCAATTTTAAATTTGGAATTATATTTTTCTATACTAATCTATCAGTTTTAGTCGTTTTTTAGAATTGTCTTCTGGTCATTGAGTAAGGTTACCACTAATCCAAAAAAAACTTATTTTATGGAAAAAATGTATTGGATTTATTATGAAACGCATTTTGTAGAGACACACTACTTTGTTTTATTTTTCGAAAGGGATAAGGAATCAAGGGTTAGGTGTTTTTAAGATAGTTTGAGATACACAATTCATCTTCAGGTGAATTTTTTGTCACCTGAAATCTTATATAGAGGCAGTGAATCAAGAACTTGTAGTTGATAGGAAACTAAATGAGGGAAGGGATTTAGGGAATTCATCTTCTACTTCGATCTCTATTAGTAGGTATTTAGTTAGAAGGAATCAAAAGTACTGTGTTTCATGGTAGGGTGGGGATGGTAAGATTAGCTTGGATGGTCGTTTATCTCTTCCACCCTAGGGAATATATTTTGTTGAGTGATACTAGTATTCAAAGACTATTCATGTGTGATATTTTCACAATAAAAATATTATAGACTATCGATTATATGGGTATATATGGAACATGTAATGGTTTTTATATGAGTTATCTACATTTGGTTCGTGTTAGAGGTTTTAGACATACATAGGGCTCTGATGTAGGGTAAAGAGTTGCACAATAGAGTGGTATTTGGGAATCCTCTGTGAAAAGACCTGGAAATTTCGAGTAATTTTTTTTCTTAATTTCTTTGGAATTTTATGAGTCCACTGTTTCTGACAGAACCTGATTCCGAGGCCCGGTGTGCCCGGAATCAATTTCTGAAATTTAGCTTGGGTACGTTCAGAGAACGAATGACTGGGTTTTTCTAACTTTTGAACCGGTGCTCGGAATCGAAATCCGAGGGCACCGATGAAATCGCAGCGCCGCTAATTGCTCAAGAGCACCTTTTCAAAAGGTGCGTTTTCTTAGGAGGAGTTGTTAAAAATGTGGTTTTAGTGAGGAATAAAATAAAATTGTATTACAATTTTATTTCTTTTCCTCTAAGTAATTATATCCTAAGTAAGGGTTTTGGGGGTGGGACCCACTTGTTGTTAACTAACCATGAGAGGATAAAGGTGGGGTGGGGCCCACACAAGCCTAACCCATCACATTCTTAACTCTTAAACCCCTCCACCTCCCAAGCATTAATGAGGCCATCTCTCCTCTCTTAATGTGTGACAACCCATTTAGTTAATAGCTTGAATTAATTTGGGTTTTTAAATTTTTTTTTTTGAATTTTAAATCTTTCACCCTCCTATCTCTATTAAATATTCCAACCCATATAATTAATACTTTTATTAATTATTTTTGGAGTGTCAACAATTATTTGAATTTTTTCATTCTGCATGGAAATGTTTTTATTAAAGGGGCCTTGTAAAATATTTGTGGAGAAAATATTTTGGGTGGGGGAAAACCTCTGGAGAAATTGGAGGATTGCTCCCTCCTTCCAATGAAGAATGTTCTTGATGAAGAACAAAGCCTCTTCGATGAAGAATGCCTCCGGTGGAGAATGTGAAGTCACCGATGATGTGACTTCTCTTCTTCTTCCTCCACGTCAAGGGAGGAGATACCACCACGGGGAACGTCGCCATCGATGATGACTCTTCCTATGATGTCAACAAAATCGGCACTGATCTACCGTGACGTCCGATCATCGCGACGCTTGCCTCTTTTCGCGTCTTGATGCTGTGAGAAGACTTTACAGGGTAGGGGTTTGATTTTACATTCATGGTTATTTCTGATGTTCATCATTAAATAGCCGCTTGCTATCGTTATAACGGGAAGAGGTCGGACCGCAAAAACACGGCCAACCCTCCTCCCCCTTGTTGTTGAACTTCTACGTGGCTTGGAACGGAAGCGACGCGGTGTCGTCGCACCGCACAGAAATGAAGGAATTGTGGCCGGTGCAGGCCGCGGTGAAGGAGCGTGGTGCCGTTGCGCCGCACCGTTGAGACCGAAAGGGGCTGCGCCTGGAGTCGGGCCATGACAGAGGGGCGCGGCGCCGTCGCGCCGCATCGGAGCCTCATGGAGGGCCGCGGCAGAGGGGTGCGACGCCGTCGCACGGTGCCGGTCGGACAAGGTCCATGGCCTTAGGCCACGGCGGTGCAGGAAAGGGCGGCCTGATCCGCCGGCCGCCGGTGCTCTAGGAGGCGGGACCGGCAAGTCCCGCGGTGGTGGTTCAGAGAAGCGGTCGGCTAAGCCGGCTGCTGGCGCCAGGTGGAGGTGGGACCCACCGGGTCCCGCGGATCAATTAAGGTCGGCCATAATTAATTGGCCGTTTACAAATCAAGGAGGGAGCCCCCCCCCCCCCCCGCGTCCGCTCAGCGCGTGGGCGCCCAGGCTGGACCTGCCCCGCCAGGCCGGACCCCCGCGTCGGGCCGGGCCGGGCCAGCCATGCCGGGCCATGCCCAACCGGGCCTGACCCGGACCCGGGTTAGGTCGACCCGGTTTGGGCCGACCCAGGGGGTATTGGGCCAGGTCGGAACGGGCCCAAACCCCTGTTTTCGGACAGATCCGTTCAAACACCCATCACTTGGGCTACAAACCTCCGATCGACGCACTGTCAGTTGCGTAGCGATCCTTGGATCAAGACGGTCGATTTGGTATATTACAATAAATGTTTCAAAAAACTATGGGTACAGACGGGTTGGTTCGAACACAAAACTAACCGGGCCCTCGGAGTGGAAACGCTTATAACATGAGCTCCGGGCGTCAGATTGGCGTGTCGTCGACTTTGTTGGATTCCTCTTAGTGAGACGGTTCTTTTTTATTACTATTCTAGAGGTTTGGATGTAGTTGGAGTATGGTCGGGTTGGTTTTGACTTAAAAACCAACAGGGCCCCTGAGACGAAAAAGCCAATAACTCTCAAACCGGGCGTCTGATTGACGCGTCGTCTGTCACGTTGAGTTCCTTTTGACATGACAGAACTTTGGGATACATCAACTCCTATATTTGTGTCAGTTGATGTATCAACCCCCTTGTCTCATGGAGCGAACCCTTCTAGAATCGAGCATGCTGTGTGCGGGAACCCTAAAGCTGGCTGCGACGAAGATGACTCCCGTACTAGTATCCTCCATGGGTTCGACGATGACAACCACCGTACTGGGATCCTCCATGTGTTTGATGAGGATGACTACCATACTAGGATCCTCTGTGGGTTCGACGAGGACAACTACCATACTGGGATCCTTCGTGGGTTCGATGAGGATGACTATTGTACTGGGATCCACTGTGGGTTGGACTACTGTGCTGGGATCCTCCGTGGGTTCGACGACGATGACTACTATACTTGGATCCTCTGTGGGTTCGGCAGTGATGACTACTAAACTTGGATCCTCCGTGGGTTCGGCAGTGATGACTACTAAACTAGGATCCTACATGGGTTCGGCAGAGGAGATGATTCTGAGGCTACATCTAATCATCTCCACCCTTCTTCGTCAATGGATACCTGTGTGAGATGAGTCTTGACTTTCAATCATTATCTTCGATGTGATTGACTTGATATCCTATGTGGATTGGATTAAGATTTCCTATGTAGATTGGGTCCTACTTTCTTGTGTGGATTAAGTTTTACTTTCCTGAGTGGACTGGATTGTACTTGAGCTCGTGAGTTGGAGTCGAACTGGATTTGATGACTTAGGTATATGTATGGGCATATACCTAAGTAGTGTTAGATGATACTTCATGATTGTATCTTTTCTTTTTCATTTATCCTTTGTGGATTCAGGGAGACCTTCGAGGGTCTTTGGGTCCCTACTAAGTATCGTATACTCACTCTTACACTGGCTATGCCCGCACTACGTTGTGTTGGTTGTAAATGATGGACATCACTGATTGTGGTTGAGGCTTATAGAGCTGGACGGTACTCGGAGGGGGATCTCACGATGAGTCGGTGCCCGGAGGTGGATATCACGTCGAGTCGGTGCCCAGTGGTGGATTTCACGAAGAGTCTGTACCCGGAGGAGACAGACGGACGTGGAGTGCTGAGGAGGTTATTTGTACCTACCCTTCAGGTAGGAAGCTGGAGGATGATCCAGGAGTAGCTTTTCACCCTTCAAATGTTTTCCTTTGAGTTGTACTTTACTTTTAGTTGTAGTTGTACCTTTCTTTTGGGATAGTATTTCTGGCCCCTTGTACACTTAGCACGTTTTTTTTATATTTTACTTATTGTTTACTTTAGTTTTCATACTCTGTGGTGTTTGTTTTCTTTTATAAAGGAAATACCTTCCCTTTTATCGGGATTTACTCCTTTGATACCAATTTTTCACGACCCGTCCTCAGGGCCCGTGTCGTGACTACCCCAAGCCCGCCTTCCATCGACCAGGGGCTGGAGACTAGCACCAAAGGCATAAATCCCAAAAAAGGGAAGGCATTGCCTTTATAAAAGAAAAAAAACACCACAAAGTACTCAAACTGAAGTAAAAAACTAAGTAAACTATATACACAAGTAAGTGTTGGAAAGTAAATGGGCCAGTATACAAACCCAATTGAAAGTGAAGTACAACTGAAAATTAAAGTACAACAACTAAAAGATAAGCAGAAACCGCCAGGACGTCCTCTAGAAACTCCCACCTGAAGGGTGAGTACAGTCAGTCTCGTTAGCTCCTTGAGTTCGTCTGTCCTCTCCATGTACATCCCACCTAATAGTCCACCTCCGGGTATCGTCCGCTCCTCAAGCCTCAACCACAAACAGCGATGTCCGTCGTCTGCAACCAAAAAATCGTAGTGCGGGCATAGCCCATGTAGGTGTGAGTATATGATACTCAGATTGGACCCAAAGACTCCCGAAGGTCTCCTAGAATTCACAAAGGATAACATCAAAATAAAGATACAAATACAAGTATAAACCAACTCTACTTAGGTATATGCCCATACATATACCTAAGTTATCAATTCCAGTTTGTCTCCAACTCGTGAGCTCAAGTTCAACCCAGTCCACACAGGAAAGTTCAACCCAATTCACACAGGAAAACACAACTCAATCCACACAGGAAAACACAACCCAATCCACACAGGAAATCAAGTAAATCATATCAAAGATAATGATTGAAAGTCAAGACTCAGCTCACACAGGTATACTACTTCGGAAGATAGGTGGACATGATTAGATGTAGCCACTGAATCATCTCCTCTGCCAATCTCACGTAGGATCCTAGTATAGAAGTCGTCACTGCCGAACCCACAGAGGATCCAAGTATAGTAGTCATCACTGCCGAACTGAAATAGGATCCAAGTATAGTCGACAAGGATATTTAACCCATAGATGATCCTAGTACAGAATTCATCTTCATTGAACCCACGGAGGATCCCAGCACGGTAGACTTCATCGTCAAACCCACAGAGGATCCCAGTACGGTAGACGTCATCGTCGAACCCATAGAGGATCCTAGTACGATAGTCATCCTCATAGAACCCACTGAGGATCCTAGTATGGTATTTATCCTCATCAAACCCACTGAGGATCCTTGTACGGTAGTCCTCCTCGTCGAACCCACTGAGGATCCTAGTACGGTAGTCTTCCTCGTCGAACCCACTGAGGATCCTTGTACGGAAGTCGTCATCTTCGCCGCAGCCAGCTCTAGGGTTCCCGCACATAGCACACTCGATTTTGGGAGGGCCCACTCCATGAGCCAAGGGAGTTGACACATCAACTATTACTAAGTCCATAGTTGATGTATCACAATGTTTCATTTTTTCAACAGGAACTCAATGCGACAGACGGCGCATCAATCGGATGCCCGGTCTGAGAGTTATTGGTTTTTCCGTCCTAGGGGCCCGGTTGGTTTTTAAGCTAAAACCAACCCGACCGTACTCCAGCTACATCCAAACCTCGAGCAGAGTATTCCAAAAGAACCGTCTCACTAAGAGGAATTCAACAAAGTCGACGGCATGTCAATCGGACGTCCAGAGTTCAAGTTATAATTGTTTCCGCTCTGAGGGCCCGGTTGGTTTCGTGTTTGATCCAACCTGGCTATTCCAAAAGTTATAGGAAACCCTGAGTGTAATATACCTAAACGACCGTATCGATCCAAGGATCCAAACTCAACTAACAGTGCATCGATCGGAGGTGTGTAGCCCATGTTATGGGCATTTGAACAGATTTGTCCGAAAGTAGGGTGTTTGGGGCCGGTCTGACCCGGCCCAATACCCCATGGGTCGGCCCAAACCGGGTCGACCCGACCCGGGTCTGGGTCCGGCCCAGTTGGGCGTGGCCCGGCCCGGCGGGCGCGGCCCGTCCCAGCTAGCACGGCCCGGTCCGGCGCGGGGGTCCGACCCAGTACTGGCGCCCGTGCGCTGAGCGGACACAGAAGGGGGGGGGCACCGCCCCCCTGTTTTCCCGAAACGGCAGACTTGTGGGGTCTACCCTAGGTGGATTCTGGGGGTTTCAAATCTCTGTTCTTCTTGGAAACGGCTGGCCATTACAGCCGGCCGGTTATGCCATGCGGGACCCGCGGGGGTCCCACCTCATTGAGTGTCGGCCGCCGGCAGCCTCCTTCTGCTCCGTCACGGCCAAAGGTCGCGGCCCTTGTCCGACCTGCGTGGTGAGACTGTGCTGCGCCCCTCCGCCGCAGCCTGATCCTGGCTGCGACCCCCTTTGGCTTCACTGGCATGGTGTGACAATGTCGTGCTCCTCCACCGCAGCCCACTCCGTCCGCGGTCTTCTTTTTCCTCGCGCGGTGCAACGACACCACATCACCTCTGTTCCAAGCCAAAACGATGAACTACAACAGAAGGGGAGGAGGATCGGCCGTGTTTTTGCGGTCCGATCTCCTCCCGTGATATCGATATCAAGTGGTGAATTAAATTAACGAAGAACATTAAATAGTTCTTGAACGATGAAACAACCCCTACCTCAAGGAAATTCATGGAATCTAGCATCGTAGGGGTGGTTTCTATGGCGGCGTTGAAGTGAACCCAAGGAGGGGATGGCGTCACACACTGGCTACAGAGAGGAGAAGTAACGACATGTCGATCTCTCCTTGCTGTGATGGAGTTCTTCATCGAAGTCTTGACGTTCTTCGACGAAGGTGATGGAATTCTTCAAGACTTAGAGTTTTCCCCCAAAATCTCCACACAACGAAACAACCCAAAATAAAATAAGGCTCTTTCCCTATTTTATTTACTTATGTCAATATTTCAAAACTTCAAAAGATGAATTCAATTAATTAATCTTGAGTTGTCAACGTGAATGGGGTGTTATTTTGGCAACATTAATGTGGAAGAGGAGAAGCCACATCATTAAAAACAAGGGAGGTTTAAAAGGAGTTTAAGGGGTTATGGGGAATGTGAAAAGGTGGGGGTTCGTGTAGGCCCCACCTCCTTCATAACAACACATGGGAAGTTGGGTGGTCATGGGACCCACCTACAACTTCCCATGAGAGAGTTTAACTATCATGGATAAAATAAAATTTCACTCAATTTTATTTTACTTATCATTTAATCCCCAATTTTTTTACAACTCCTCCTGAGCAAACGCAACCCCAGTAATGGACTTCTTAAGCAATTATCGGCGCTGTGGTTTCATCGGTGCCCTCGAATTTAGATTCCGAGCACCGGTTCAAAAGTTAGAAAAAAATCACTTGTTCATTCACTGAACGTATTCGAGCTAAACATCAGAAATTGATTCCAGGCACACCGGTCCTCAAAATTAGGTGCCATCAGAAAATGCGTACTCATAAAATCCCAATGAAATTTATAAAAAAAATTCCTTGAAATTTGTGGGTCTTTACATTACTCTCACCTCATAGCTTTACGTGCCCATAAAGATACATCACAAACTAGGGAAATAAATGAAGGTACTGAACCTGCATCTGAACCTCCCACTCCTAAGTTCTCTCCTGGAGGTTTTTGTGCTGACACCTGATGCACACTAGAGGAATCGACCGCCCAGGTAGGACCCGCTCCTATCGATCCTCAATCTCCACCGGGACCTCCGCAAAATTCACCCCGTCATCAATATATAGCTCCCCGTGATCAATGATATGCATCGGGTCGTGCATGTATCTCCTCAGCTAAGATACGTGGAAGACGTCGTGCACCCGGTGCAACTGAGGTGGAAGAGTCAGGCGATAAGCCACCTCACTTATCCCACTGAGAACCTGGAATGGTTCAACGAAGCACAGATATAACTTTCCACCCCAACCAAATATCCGTAATCCATGCCAAGGTGAGACCCGTAAGAAAAAGTGGTCATCATCCTCGAACTCTAGTGGTCTCTACCTCCTATCAGCATAAGAATTCTGTCAGCTCTGAGATATCCTCATCCACTCCTGGATGACCTAGACCTTCTCTGTTGTAGCCTGAACCATATCTGGTTCTACACGTAATCACTCCAACACTATCCACAATGGATATCTGAAAACACATCCAGCTATTGTCTCGCCACTCCTAACAGTTAAATGCCCGATGAGGACAGCTCAGAGCCGGCAGAAGTCTTATGCTGACAAGAGGCGGAGACCACTATATTTCGAGGATGGCGACCATATTTTCCTGTAGGTCTCACTGCAATGTGGATTACAGATATTTGTCTGGGGTGGAAAGTTATCTCTGTGCTTCATAGGACCATTCCAGGTTCTCAGCAGGATAGGTGAGGTAGCTTATCGCCTGGCATTACCATCTCAGTTGCACCAGGTGCATGACGTCTCCCACGTATCTCAGTTGAGGAGATAGGTGCACGACCCGACGCATATCATTGACCATGGGGAGCTGGACATCGATGATGGGGCAACTTTTACGGAGGTTCCAATGGAGATCGAGGATCGATAGGATCGCGTCCTACGTGGACAATCGATTCCTCTAGAGTGCTTTCACTTGTAGCTCGAGAACCTCCAGGGGAGCACATGGGTGAGGAAGGCTCGGATGCATGCTCAGTACCACTTTATTTTCCTTAGAGTGTCTTGAATCTTTATGGGGATGTAAAGCCCTGAGGCGGGAGTAATGTAAAGACCCATAAAATTCAAGGAAATTTTTCTTTCTTAATTTCTTTGGAATTTTACGAGTCCTCTGTTTCTGACAGCACCTGATTCTGAGGCCCGGTGTGCCCGGAATCAATTTTTGAAGTTTATCTCATGTACGTTTAGTGAACGAATGAGTGGGTTTTTTCTATCTTTTGAACCGGTGCTCGAAATCAAAATCTGAGGGCACCGATGAAACCGCAGTGCTGGTAATTTCTCAAGAGCACCTTTTCTGAAGGTGCGTTTTCTCGGGAGGAGTTGTTAAAAATATGGTTTTAGTGAGGAATAAAATAAAACTTTAATACAATTTTATTTCTTTTCCTCTAAGTAATTATATCCAAAGTAAGGGTGTTGGGGGTGGGACCCACTTGTTGTTAACTAACCATGTGAGGATAAAGGTGGTTTGGGGCCCACACGAGCCTAACCCCTCACATTCTTAACTCTTAAACCCCTCTACCTCCCAAGAATTAATAAGGCCATCTCTCCTCTCTTAATGTGTGCCAACCCATTTAGTTAATGGATTGAATTAATTTGGGTGTTTATAATTTTTTTTTGAATTTTAAACTTTTAACCCCCCTCTCTATATTAAATATGCCAACCCATATAATTAATACTTTTATTAATTATTTTGGAGTGTCAAAAATTCGTTGAATTGTTTCATTCTGCATGGAAATGTTTTTATTAAATGGGCCTTATAAAATATTTGTGGAGAAAATATTTTGGGTGGGGGGAAACCTCTGGAGAAATTCCAGGAGAGCTCCCTCCTTCCAATGAAGAACGTTCTTGACGAAGAACAACGCCTCCTCGATGAAGAACACCTCCGGTGGAGAATGCGAAGTCACCGACGACGTGCCTTCTCTTCTTCTTCCTCCGAGTCAAGGGAGGAGATATCACCGCGGGGAACGTCGCCATCGACGATGACTCTTCCTCCGACATCAACGAAATTGGCACCGATCTACCATGACGTCCGATCGTCGCGACACTTGCCTCTTTCCACAGCTCGACGTTGTGCGATGACTTTATGAGGTAGGGGTTTGATTTTATGTTCGTGGTTATCTCTGATGTTAATTGTTAAATAGCCTATTACTATCATTATAATGGGAGGAGGTCAGACCACACAAACACGACCAACCCTCCTCCTCCTTGTTGTTGAACTTCTACGTGGCTTGGAACGGAGGCGACTTGGTGCCATCGCACCGTACAGAAATGAAGGAACCGCGGCCGGTGCGGGCCGCGACAGAGGGGTGCGGCGCCGTCGCGCCGCTTCGGAGCTTCATGGAGGGCCATGGCCGAGGTGGGCCGCAGTGGAGGGGGGCGGCACCATCACGTCGCGCCGGTCGGAAAAGGGCCCCGACCGCAGCGGTGCAGGGGAGGGTGGCCGGATCTGCGGGCCACCGGTGCTCCAGGAGGCGGGACCGGCAGGCCCTGCGGCAGCGGTTCAGAGAAGTAGCCGGCTGAGCCGGACGCTGGCATTAGGTGGAGATGGGACCCACCGGGTCCCGTAGCACAAATAAACTCGGCCATAATTGGCCGGCTGTTTACAAATCAACGGGGGCAGAGCCCCCCCCCCCCCCCCTCGCGTCTGCTCAGCGCGTGGGCGCCCAGGCCGGACCCCCGCTTCGGGCCGGGCCACGTCCAACCATTCAAGACCTGGACCTGGGTCGGGTCGACCTAGTTCAGGCCGACCCAGGGGGTATTGGGCCAGGTCGGACCGGGCCCAAACCCCTGTTTTTGGACATATCCATTCAAACACCCATCACTTGGGCTACGTACCTCCGATCGATGCATCGTCAGTTGCGTAGCAATCCTTGGATCGAGATGTTCGATTTGGTATATTACACTAAAGGTTTCAAAGAACTTTGAGTATGGATGGGTTGGTTCGAACATGAAACCAACTGGGCCCTCGGAGCGGAAACACTTATAACATGAGCTCCGGATGTCCGATTGGCATGCCGTCGACTTTGTTGGAATCCTCTTAGAGAGAAGGTTCTTTTGTATTACTACGCTCAAGGTTTGGATGTAGTTGGAGTATGGTCGGGTTTGTTTTGACTTAAAAACCAACCGGGTCCCTGAGACGAAAAAGCCAATAACTCTCAAACCGGGCGTCTGATTGACGCACCGTCTGTCGCGTTGAGTTCCTTTTGACATGACAGAACATTGGGATACATCAACTCCGGTATTTGTGTCAGTTGATGTATCAACCCCCTTGGCTCATGGAGCGGACCCTTCCAGAATCGAGCATGTTGTGTGCGGGAACCCTAAAGCTGGTTGCGACGAAGATGACTCCCATACTAGGATCCTCTGTGGGTTCAACGATGACAACCACCATACTGGGATCCTCTATGGGTTCGATGAGGATTACTACCATACTGGGATCCTCTATGGGTTTGACGAGGACGACTACTGTATTGGGATCCTTCGTGGGTTCGACGAGGACGACTATTGTACTGGGATCCACCGTGGGTTAGACTACTGTGTTGGGATCCTATGTGGGTTCGATGACGATGACTACTATACTTAGATCCTCCATGAGTTCAGCAGGGATGACTACTAAACTTGGATACTCCGTGGGTTCGGCAGCGACGAATACTAAACTTGGATCCTACATGGGTTCGGCAGAGGAGATGATTTAGAGGCTACATCTAATCATATCCACCCTTGTTCATCAATGGATACCTGTGTGAGATGAGTCTTGAATTTGAATCATTATATTCGATGTGATTGACTTGATATCCTGTGTGGATTGGATTAAGATTTCTTGTGTAGATTGGGTCATACATTCTTGTGTGGATTAAGTTTTACTTTCCTGAGTGGACTGGATTGTACTTGAGCTTGTGGGTTGGTGTTGAACTGGATTTGATGACTTAGGTATATGTATGGGCATATACCTATATAGTGTTGGATGATACTTTGTGATTGTATCTTTTCCTTTTGGTTTATCCTTTGTGGATTCATGGAGACCTTCGAGGGTCTTGGGGTCCCTACGGAGTATCGTATACTCACTCTTGCACGGGCTATGCCCGCACTACGTTGTTTTGGTTGAAAATGATAGACATCACTGATCGTGGTTGAGGATTGTAGAGCTGGACGGTACCCGGAGGGGGATATCACGACAAGTCGGTGCCCGCAGGTGGATATCACATCGAGTCGGTGCCCAGAGGTGGATTTGACGATGAGTCTGTAACTAGAGGAGACGGACGGACGTGGAGTGCTGAGGAGGAGATCTGTACCTACCCTTCATGTAGGAAGCCAGATGATGATCCAGGAGCGGCTTGTCACCCTTCAACTGTTGTCCTTTGAGTTGTACTTTACTTTCAGTTGTAGCTGTACCATTCTTTTGGGATTGTATTTCTGGCCCCTTGTACTTGAAGCATGTTTGTTTTACAGTTTACTTAGTGTTTACTTCAGTTTTCATACTCTATGGTGTTTGTTTTCTTTTATAAAGGCAATACCTTCCCTTTTATCACGATTTACTCCTTTGATACCAATTTTTCACGACCCATCCTCAGGGCCCGTGCCGTGACTACCCCAACCTCACCTTCCATAGGCCAGGGGCTGGCGACTAGCACCAAAGGTGTAAATCCCAAAAAAGGGAAGGTATTGCCTTTATAAAATAAAACAAACACCACAAAGTACGCAAACTAAAGTAAAAAACTAAGTAAACTGTATACACAAGTAAGTGTTGGAAAGTAAATGGGCCATTATACAAACCCAACTGAAAGTGCAGTACAACTGAAAATTGAAGTACAACAACTAAAAGATAATCAGCAACCGCCAGGACGTCCTCTAGAAACTCCCACCTGAAGGGTGAGTAAAGTCAGTCTCGTCAGCTCCTCGAGTCCGAACGTCCTCTCCATGTACGTCCCACCTGACAGTCCACCTCTTGGTATCGTCCACTCCTCAAGACTCAACCACAATCAGCGATGCCCGTCGTCTGCAACCAACACATCGTAGTGCGGGCATACCCCATGTAGGGGTGAGTATACGATACTCAGTAGGGACCCTGAGACTCCCAATGGTCTCCCAGAATTCACAAAGGATAACCATAAAATAAAGATACAAATACAAGTATAAACCAACTCTACTTAGGTATATGCCCATACATATACCTAAGTCATCAATTCCAGTTCTTCTCCAACTCATGAGCTCAAGTTCAACCGAGTCCACACAGGAAAGTTCAACCCAATTCACACAGGAAAACACAACCCAATCCACACAGGAAAACACAAACCAATCCACACAGGAAATCAATTCAATCATATCAAAGATAATGATTGAAAGTCAAGACTCAGCTCACACAGGTATACTACTTCTGAAGAGAGGTGGAGATGATTAGATATAGCCACTGAATCATCTCCTCTGCCAATCTCACGTAGGATCCTAGTATAGAAGTCGTCACTGCCGAACCCACAGAGGATCCAAGTATAGTAGTCATCACCGCCGAACCGACGGAGGATCCAAGTATAGTCGACAATGCTAATAAACCCATAGAGGATCCTAGTACAAAAGTCATCGTCATTGAACCCACTGAGGATTCCAGCAAGGTAGAATTCATCGTCGAACCCACAGAGGATCCCAGTATGGTAGACGTCATCGTTGAACCCACATAGGATCCTAGTACGGTAGTCATCCTTGTCGAACCCACTGAGGATCCTAGTATGGTATTCGTCCTCATCGAACCCATTGAGGATCCTTGTACGGTAGTCATCCTCATCGAACCCACTGAGGATCCAAGTACGGTAGTCTTCCTCTTCGAACCCACTGAGGAACCTTGTACGGAAGTCGTCATCTTCGTCGCAGCCAGCTCTAGGGTTCCCGCACACAGCACGCTCGATTCCGGGAGGTCCCACTCCACGAGCCAAGGGAGTCGATCGATAAAATGTTTCAAAGTCCAGATTTGATGTATCACAATGTTCCGTTTTGTCAACAGAAACTCAATGCGACAGACGGCGCGTCAATCGGACGCCCGGTCTGAGAGTTATTGGTTTTTCCGTCCCAGGGGCCCGATTGGTTTTTAAGCTAAAACCAACCCGACCGTACTCCAGCTGCATCTAAACCTCTAGAATAGTAATCCAAAAAAACTATCTCACTAAGAGGAATTCAATAAAGTCGATGGCATGTCAATCGGACGTCCGGAGTTCAAGTTATAATTGTTTTCGCTCTGAGGGCCCAGTTGGTTTCGTGTTCGAACCAACCCGGCCATTCCCAATGTTCTACAAAACCCTGAGTGTAATATACCTAAACGACCGTATCAATCCAAGGATCCCAACTCAACTTACAATGCATCGATCGGAGGTCTGTATCCCAAGTTATGGGCGTTTGAACGGATTTGTTCGAAAGTAGGGTGTTTGGGCCCGGTTTGACCCGGCCCAATACCCCATGGGTCGGCCCGAACCGGGTCGACCCGACCCGGGTCTGGGTCTGGCCTAGTTGGCCGTGGCCCGGCCCAGTGGGCACGGCCTGGCCCAGCCGATGCGGCGCGGGGTTCGGACCAGTACGGGCGCCCGTGCGCTGAGCGGACACAGAAGAGGGGGGGGGGCACCCCCCTGTTTTCCCGAAACGGCGGAACCATGGGGTCCACCCTTGGTGGCTTTTGGGGGTTTCAAATCCCCGGTCTTCTTGGAAACGACTGGCCATTACAGCTGGACGGTTATGCCATGCGGGACCCATGGAGGTCCCACCTCATTGAGTGTCGGTCTTCGACGGCCTCCTGCTGCTCCGCCATGGCCAAAGGTCACAGCCCTTGTCCGACCTGCGTGGTGCGATGACATCGAGCCCCTCCGCCGCAGCCTTCTTCTGGCCGCGACCCCCTTTGGCCTCACCGGCACGGCGCGACAACATCGTGCTCCTCCACTGCAGCCCAAAATATCCACACAATGAAACAACCCAAAATAAAATAAGGCTCTTTCCTTATTTTATTTACTTATGCCAATATTTCAAAACTTCAAAAGTTGAATTCACTCAATTAATCTTGAGTTGTCAAAATGAATGGGGTGTTAAGTTGGCAACATTAATGTGGAAGAAGAGATGCCACATCATTAAAAAGAAGGGAGGTTTAAAAAGAGTTTAAGGGCTTATGGGGAATGTGAAAAGGTGGGGGTTCGTGTAGGCCCCACCTCCCTCATAACAACACATGGGAAGTTGGGTGGTTGTGGGCCCCACCTACAACTTCCCATGAGAGAGTTTAACTACCATGGATAAAATAAAATTTCACTCAATTTTATTTTACATATCATTTAATCCCCAATTTTTTTATAACTCCTCCCGAGCAAACACAACCCCAGTAAAGGTCTTTTTAAGCAATTACTGGTGATGTAGTTTCATCAGTGCCCTCAGATTTTGATTCCGAGCACCGGTTCAAAATTTAGAAAAAACTCGCTCGTTCATTCACTGAACGTACACAAGATAAACTTCGAAAATTGATTCTAGGCACATCGGGCCTCGAAATTAGGTGCCATCAGAAAATGCGTACTCATAAAATCCCAAAGAAATTTAGAAAAAAATTTCCTTAAAATTTACGGGTCTTTACATTACTCTCATATTAGAGATTTATGTCCCCGTAAAGATACATAAAAAACTAGGGAAACAAATGAAGGTACTGAGCCCGCATCTGAGCCTCCCACTCCCAAGTTCTCTCCTGGAGGTTTATGTGCTGACACCTGATGCACACTAGAGGAATCGACCGCCCAGGTAGGACCTTCTCCTATCAATCCTCGATCTCCACTGGGACCTCCTCAAAAGTCACCCCGTCATCGATATCCATCTCCCCGTGATCAATGATATGCATCGGGTCGTGCACGTATCTCGTCAGCTGAGATACGTGGAAGACATCGTCCACTTGGTGCAACTGAGGTGGAAAAGCCAGGCGATAATCCACCTCACTTATCCTACTAAGAACTTATAATGGTTCGATGAAGCAAGGATATAACTTTCCACCCCAACCAAATCTCCATAATCCACGCCGAGGTGAGACCCGTAAGAAAACGTGGTCATCATCCTTGAACTCTAGTGGTCTCCGCCTCCTATCAGCATAAGAATTCTGTCGGCTCTGATCTATCCTCATCCGCTCCTGGATGACCTGGACCTTCTCCATATTAGCCTGAACCATATCTGTTTCTTCACATACTCACTCCAACACTATCCACAAAGGATATCTGAAAACATGGCCAGCTGTTGTCTCGCCACTCCTAATAGCTGAATGCCCGATGAGGACAGCTCAGAGCCGATAAAAGTCTTATGATGACAGGAGGCGGAGACCTCTATAGTTCGAGGATGGTGACCACATTTTCCCGCAGGTCTCACCGCAATGTGGATTACAGATATTTGGCTGGGGTGGCAAGTTATCTTTATGCTTCATAGAACCATTCCAGGTTCTCAGCAGGATAGGTGAGGCAGCTTATCGCCTGGCATTAACACCTCAGTTTCACCAGGTGCATGATGTCTCCCACGTATCTCAGCTGAGGAGATAGGTGCACGACCCGATGCATATCATCGACCATGGGGAGCTGGACATCGATGATGGGGAGACTTTTGCAGAGGTTCCAATAGAGATCGAGGATCCACAGGACCGGGTCCTACGTGGACAGTTGATTCCTCTAGAGTGCTTTCACTTGTAGCTCGAGAACCTCCAGGGGAGCACATGGGAGCGGAAGGCTTGGATGCGTGCTCAGTACCAATTTTTTTCCTTAGTGTGTGTTGAAGCTTTACGGGGACGTAAAGCCTTGAGGTGGGAGTAATGTAAAGACCCATAAAATTCAAGGAAAGTTTTTTTCTTAATTTCTTTGGAATTTTACGAGTCCGCTGTTTCTAACGACACCTGATTCTAAGACCCAGTGTGCCCGGAATCAATTTCCAAAGTTTAGATTAGGTACGTTCAGTGAACGAATGAGTGGGTTTTTCTAACTTTTAAACCAGTTCTCGGAATCAAAATCTGAGGGCACCGATGAAACCGCAGTGCTGGTAATTTCTCAAGGGCACCTTTTCTGAAGGTGCGTTTTATCGGGAGGAGTTGTTAAAAATGTGGTTTTAGTGAGGAATAAAATAAAACTTTAATACAATTTTATTTCTTTTCCTCTAAGTAATTATATCCTATGTAAGGGTGTTGGGGGTGGTACCCACTTGTTGTTAACTATCCTTGTGAGGATAAAGGTGGGGTGGGGCCCACATGAGCCTAACCCCTCACATTCTTAACTCTTAAGCCCCTCCACCTTCCAAGTATTAATGAGGCCATCTATCCTCTCTTAATGTGTGCCAACCCATTTAGTAAATGTCTTGAATTAATTTGGGTGTTTATAATTTTTTTTTTAATTTTAAACTTTTAACCCTCCTCTCTCTATTAAATATTCCAACCCATATAATTAATACTTTTATTAATTATTTTGGAGTGTCGACAATTCTTTGAATTGTTTCATTCTGCATGGAAATGTTTTTACTAAAGGGGCCTTGTAAAATATTTGTGGAGAAAATATTTTGGGTGGGGGGGAACCTCTGGAGAAATTCCAGGAGAGCTCCCTCCTTCCAACGAAGAACGTTCTTGACGAAGAACAACGCCTCTTCGACGAAGAACACCTCTGGTGGAGAAAGCGAAGTCACCGAAGACTTTCCTTCTCTTCTTCTTCCTCCGCGTCAAGGGAGGAGATATCACCATGGGGAACATTGCCATCGACAACGACTCTTCCTCTGACATCAATGAAATTGGCACCGATCTACCGTGACGTCCCATCATTGCGACACTTGCCTCTTTCCGCAGCTCGACACTGTGCGATGACTTTATGAGGTAGGGGTTTAATTTTACGTTCGTGGTTATCTCTGACGTTCATAGTTAAATAGATGCTTGCTATCGTTATAATGGGAGGAGGTCAGACCACAGAAACAAGAAAAACCCTCCTCCCCCTTGTTGTTTAACTTCTACGTGGCTTGGAACGGAGGCGACACAGTGTCGTCGCACCATGAAGAAACGAAGGAACCGCGGCCGGTGTGGGCCGCCGATGGAGTTGGGCTGCGACAGAGGGGTGTAACCGTCACGCCGCTCCGGAGCTTCATGGAGGGTCGCATCCAGGGTGGGCCGCAGCAGAGGGGGCGGCACCATCGCGCCTTGCCGGTTGGACAAGGGCCCTGGCCTTAGGCCGCGGCGGGGCAGGGGAGGGCGGCCGGATCTGCCAGTCGCCAGTGCTCCAGGAGGCGGGACCGGCAGGCCCTGCGGCGGCGATTCAGAGAAGTGGCCGGCTGAACCGGCCGCTAGAATTAGGTGGAGGCAGGACCCACTGGGTCCCGCAGCTCAATTAAACTCGGCCATAATTGGCCGGCCGTTTACAAATCAAGGGGGGCAGCCCCCCCCCCCCCCACCCCCCCCCCCCACCCCCCCCCCCCCACCCCCCCCCCCCCACCCCCGCATCCGCTCAGCGTGTCTGCACCCAGGCTTGGCTGGACCCCCGCGCCTGGCCGGGCTGCACCCAACCGGGCCAGACCCGGACCCAGTTCGGGTCGACCTGGTTCGGGCCGACACAGGGGGTATTGGGTCGGGTCGGACCGGGCCTAAACCCCCTATTTTCGGACAGATCTGTTCAAACGCCCATAACTTGGGCTACAAGCCTCTGATCGATGCACCTTCAGTTTCATAGTGATCCTTGGATCGGGGTGGTCGATTCGGTATATTACACTCAATGTTTTGGAGAACTTTGTGTATGTCTAGGTTGGTTCGAACACGAAACCAGCCGGGCCCTCAGAGCGGAAACGCTGATAACATGAGCTCCGGACGTCCGATTGGCATGCCGTCAACTTTGTTTGATTCATATTAGTGAGACGGTTATTTTATATTACTAGGATTGAGGTTTGGAAGAATTTTTAGTACGATCAGGTTGGTTTGGACTTAAAAACCAACCGGGCCCTTGGGACAAAAAAGCCAATAACTCTCAAACGGGGCGTCTGATTAATGCGCCGTCTGTCACATTGAGTTCCTTTTGACGTGATGGAACTTTTGGATACATCAACTCTGGTCTTCGTTTCAGTTGATGTATCAACCCCCTTGGCTCATGGAGTGGACCCTCCCAAAATCGAACAAGCTGTGTGTGGGAACCCTAGAGCTGGTTACGATGAAGATGAATCTCGTACTAGGATCCTCCGTGGGTTCGATGATGACGCCCACCATACTGGGATCCTTCATGGGTTCGATGAGGCAGACTACCATACTAGGATCCTCCATGGGTTCGACGAGGATGACTACCATACTGGGGTCCTCCGTGGGTTTGACGAGGAAAACTATTGTACTGGGATCCTCAGTGGGTTCGACTACCGTGTTGGGATCCTCTGTGGGTTCGACGATGAGGACTACTATACTTGGATCCTCCGTGGGTTCATAAGTGATGACTACTAAACTTGGATCCTCCATGGGTTCGACAGCAACGACTACTAAACTTGGATCCTACGTGGGTTCGACAGAGGAGATGATTCAGAGGCTAAATATAATCATCTCTACCGCTCTTCATAAATGGATACATGTGTGAGATGAGTCTTGACATTCAATCATTATCTTCGATGTGATTAACTTTATATCCTCTGTGGATTGGATTAAGCTTTCCTGTGTAGATTGGGTCGTACTTTCTTGTGTGGATTATGTTTTACTTTCCAGAGTGGACTGGATTATACTTGAGCTCGTGAGATGGAGCTGAACTGGATTTGATGACTTAGGTATATGTATGGGCATATACCTAAATAGTGTTGGATGATACTTCATGATTGCATCTTTTCTTTTTGGTTTATCCTTTGTGGATTCAGGGAGACCTTTGGGGGTCTCGGGGTCCCTACTGAGTATCGTATACTCACCCCTGCACGGGCTATGCCTACACTACATTGTGGTGGTTGCAGACGACGGACATCACTGATCGTGGTTGAGACTTGTAGAGATGGACGATACCTGGAGGGGGATCTCGCGACGAGTCGGTGCCCAGAGGTGGATATCACATCTATTCGGTGCCCAGAGGTGGATTTCACGACGAGTCGGTACCCGGAGGAGATGGACGGACGTGGAGTGCTGAGGAGGAGATCTGTACCTACCCTTCAGGTAAGAAGATGGAGGATGATCTAGGAGTGGCTTGTCACCCTTCAGCTGTTGTTCTTTGAGTTGTAATTTACATTCAGTTGTTGTTGTACCTTTCTTTTGGGCTTGTATTTCTGTCCCCTTGTACTTGCAGCACATTTGTTTTACTGTTTACTTAGTGTTTACTTCAGTTTTCGTACTCTGTGGTGTATGATTTCTTTTATAAAGGCAATGGATTCCCTTTTATTGGGATTTATACCTTTTGTGCTAGTCGCTAGCCCATGGCCTATGGACGGTGAGCTTGGGGTAGTCACGGCACGGGCCCCGAGGACGAGTCGTGACACTCTGGTCATTCCATATAAGGATGTGGATGTGGAGACCATAGGTATGGGAAACCACATCCACAGAGTGATACCTCATAGGGTAGTCAGGTTATATTAACTCAATGTTTCTTCTCATTATAGTTTCATAATATCAATCCAAATCCTATTTATCATGACATTTATCTATAAATTGCACAATGAATGATTTTAGTGTCATCTAAACTTTATTTTGTTTTTTTTATTTGGGTTAATCAAACATATTTATATATTCTTCATTCATTTATATATTGGTTTTGATTGTAAAGTATCTATATGGGGTGATATCTATTGATACACTCTTAGAGATTAAATCTAAGGGTATTCAGAGATGTATAGAGTGAGCTATCATAATCAATGGCTATCAATTTTTCTAGGATTCCTTTTTTTTATGCACAACTTTGATTTTATCCTTGAGAAGGAGTGTCTGACTCATTATTGAGAACACATTCATTATTAACCTTGATTTGTACCATTAATTTATATTTAGGGTAATTTCTATATCATTTTTAGAGACTGGGATTTATCGGTAGGATATTTAGGACCAGACCATTGGCAGCTGAGGACAATCTCAAACTAGTTTTCTAGTTTTGTTTTAGTTGACAAGGCTACATGACAACTATTCTTTCCTAGTGTTGTTGACCTATCTGGGTAAATATTACATGATAACTTCCTGAGGATTCCTCAAGAAAGAGAGGTAAAGTTTATGATTGATCTGATTCTATGAAAATAGCCTGTATACATTTCACTATATAGGATAGATCCTATAAATCTTATATAGTTGAAGTTTCATCAAGAGGACCTTGAGGTGAAGGTATTTATTCACCTGAGCACATCCCCTTGGTTTAATATAGTGTTATTATCCAATAATGAAGTTGGTAACTTATGTTTTTGTGTATATTTGTAAAGGTAAAACCTGTTGATAGTTAAGTTCCAATATCTTAATTATTATATAGATATCCTATTTGACCAGTTTTGGTGATCTTTGTGGTTTTTAAGATTGAATTGAGGTCAAGATATCATCAGTTTTGGGTGAGTCTTTCTAATATTCCTCATAATTCTTTTAGGAGTAGGTATGGAATATATGAGTTTTTTATGATACTATTTGCATTGATGAATGTGTTGATAATATTTATGGACCTAGTAATCAGGTTCTTCTATCCTAAAATAAGGGTAGTTTTTTTGAATACCATTTAAAAAGTATCCATATAAAAAATATAGTACATTTATCCCTGTGATGTATTTTGAGAAGATTACATGCTATATTAGAAAACTATCACTTTTTTCAATAAAAATAAATGAAAAATAGATATTTTATGATTTGAAAAAAATTTAAACTAAACTAAAAAAAATTAAATTAAAAGAAATTAGAAATTAGGTTTATAATGAAAAATAAACTTATCTTGAAATGTAGTGTGAAATTCAAATTCTAAAGCAGTAGTAGCGGAATAATTTTGACCTTTAGAGATTTTATTATTCCTTATATATAATTATAATCTAATTTTATTTCTAAATGTTCACAAAAAGACCTATGGGTGAACCCTTAAATCTATTTGAACATTACACCAAGGCCTTAGTATGATTTTTTTTCTTCCTATTGATGTGATTCAACTAGTTAATGACCTTTGGGTAGTTAAACTTAATTGAAATCATTGTACCCAAAGGAAATAATTCACCTGATAAATTTAAATAGTGAAATAAATTAAATTACTTCATAGATTTAGACAATCCTTAATAAAAAATATAATGAAGTGTAATTAATAAAGAAAATGACATCCTTCATTCAAGAAATATAGTTTACAGTGAAATAAAAAAAAGATATATTGAAATAAAATGACTTGAGAAGAATGAATCCTTAGGTATCCACCACCACAACCACTCATGGAGTTTATCCAAGCATGGATAAATAAACTCCTATATCCTCCTCCTCCCCTCTTCTTCTTCTTCTTTACTCTCCCACTCTATCATGACTGTATAGAATGGCATCAACCATTCCAATCATCCACCGAGAAGCAACAAAACACCCCTCAATATCCATCTTCCAATATTTGGTGTGTCTTAATTATACTACTATAATAGATGGAAAAGAATATTTAAAAATTATGAAAAAATTTAATCTCTCCCCAAGAACCTCCACATGCATGATACTCTTTTCCATGATCATCCACTAGGTGGCAGCAAAAGTGTTTTTATTTCCAAGGAAAGTTCACATGAGATATTTAAGTTGGTTATTTTTCTAATCCTATTTATATTACCCCATGATTTATAATCTATTTTTCTCCCATACATAAAATCCATGCATTTGTGACATGTGTTTAATAAGAATATTGAAATATAAATCTTTTTCTCTACAATCATGAAATTTTACAAAGTAAAACATCATACGTGTGACTATCACAATTCAGCCACAAGACTTTTTAGGGTAACCCATAATAATTTTATCTAAAAAGGATTAAAAAAATATTATGGTATAAAAAATATCTTACATGAAAGGGGAAAATATATTATATATGTGAAAATTCATACATGATTTGATTTTTTAGAAAATGGAAACATCATAAAGGACGAAAAAAGTCTTACATGGATAAAATTTTTCATAAACAAGAAAAAATATCTTATAAGATCACAATTATCATAAATAGGCTCTAAAAGTTATACATAATGATAAAATTATTGATGGGACTTAGAAAATATCTTAATAGATCCATTGAAAAATCCTTATAAGATTCTACACTTAGACAAAATTTCAAATTTTATGTTCAAAATGACTTTTTTTACTGAAAACTCAAAAAAACTTATTGAACTATTTATATAAATGATTAAAAAACTTAAAACCCGTAAATAAATACATATAAAAAAAATAAAAATGTTATATAAACATAAAAATGATGTAATTACTTTGAAAATATAAAAATAGAAATAATTTATTACTTTAAGTACACATGAAATGTAATTAAAATAGTAACTCATATTTGTGGATGATATTCTAGTGTACTTCTAGTCATCAGAGAGCCATTCTTGGCATCTAGAGACAGTATTGATCTCACAAATAGAGTTTCATCATTATTCCATTCTTTCAGAGTGTTTATTTTTTATCTATGAAGAAATCTACTTAGGTCACATGATATCAAAAGACAAAATATTAGGGGACTATGATAAGTTTATGGATGTTCTTTATTAAGAGTTACTTAGGAATTAATTTTATACTTGCAGATTCTTGGGATTGGAAAGATATTATAGTAGATTAATTTGATACTTCTTTGTATCGGAAATACCAATTATGATCCCAACCAATAAGGGGTGAAATTCAATGGTACAATATGTGTGAGATAGATTTCCATTAGTTATAGGTAAGAATAAAATTTATGAAAATTTGGACCTTATATGATCTAGGTGAGGAGTATACACTATACTTTGATGCTTCAAGGGTTTTTTAGAGATATTATAATACAGGATGGGTGAGTAGTCACTTATAGATCTATGTAGTTGTGTCGGCATAAAGAGAACAATTTGAATCATGATCTAGAGTTGGTAGTAGTAATGTGCGTGCTGAGATGTTGGTGCCACTAGATATTAGGTAAAAATTTTGGCGTGTATATGGACAATAATATCTTGAGTTATATATTTTATTAGCATTACTTGAACCTTTTAAAGATGAGGTAGTTCAAGTATATTAATATATGAACTATGTAAGAAGACATTAAAACATATGACATAGGATTCAAGTAGCAAGTGATAGGGTATGAGTATCTTTGCAAAGATGAACCTTGATATCTAGATGTATTGGTTCGAAGATACCCTTATATATTTAGTGATTACCTTTTCAATACTTGATAGGGTTAAGGAGATTCAACAATCAGATACACATTTTTTAGTTATGAGGAAAAGTATATGTGGGGGGAATCCACCATTATATTGATCCTAATATGATGAAATTATCATTTACAAATGAGGTGGGGTTATGGTCTTTATAAGTATGCAAGATGATCTTATGTGAGATTTATAAGCCTTAAGATATTCTATTCACATTGTTGTTACTAAGATATATTACAATATTTATAGGTAGTATCTATGGTTTAGGATATATAAGGATATTGTTATTTTCATCTCATGATGCATCACTTGATAGTAGGTGAAGGATGAGCATTAGTGACCCACATGTATTATTATTCCTTTACACTTTTCTAAGTGGAAATGGTATGACATGATGATATATTTATTGAAGGAATTATCAATGTTAGCATGTGGTAGTGATGTTGTATGGATTATCTTGGGATATTTGATGATTGTTGTAGATTTCTTACTAAAAAGGGAGACCCATTTTGTTATCAAATTGGGCTAGTTTTATGTTTAGAAGTTAATAATACTTCATGTTGTTCCCTAGAACATAATTTTAGATTGGGATAACTGATTCACATCATACTTATAGAGAGTTTTATAGAAGGGGATTGATAACTAGGTGAATTTTGGAACTACTTATCATCATTGAATATACATGAAATTTGATTGTACAATCTATGTTTTAGAGGACATGATTAATGCATGCGTACTTGATTTTTCTAATTCATGGGAGAAGTATATTGTTATAGAGGAGTGTTTTAAAAAAAAGTTTATCAGGAATATATATATATATATATATTCTTCTAAAGTGTTTTATGTTAAACTATGATAATTGACTAGTTAGAGCTAGGATATTCTTAAATTATTTGGATAAGTATTATATAGAAGACATCTGATAATATTTAGAAAATTAAGTAGTGGTTGGGAATATCTTAGTGTAGGTAGTGATGGTATTCTATCATTTGAATCAATCCCCTAGAGTTTGATTTGGGTGCCCTGGTATTCTTATGAGTGTCACCTTAATTGGGAAATATGTGGATATAGTGTAGTTGAAATTGGTGACCAAGTTTGTGGGTGATAGGTGAGGTTGTAGAAAGGATTGGTATCATGGTATATCATATAATTATTCCTCTGAGATATAGTGTTATACATGATGCATTCATGTATCTTAATTTTAGATATACCATCCTGATCCCTCTCATGTGATTATCATTGGTTATTTCAAGATAGATTCAGATGAATTGTTTTAGGAGTGACCCATTCATATAGTAGATAAAAGTAAATAAATTCTATGGGGGAGGAATATATATCTATTTTCTATACATTAGTAGTATGACTGTATCCGTGAGGACACTTGGGAGTGAGAAGATGATATATGAGTGTAGTGGCTGGAGTTGTTCACTAGAAATGCTCGATAATGAAACTAAAGGATGAGATACTATATGTTGGGGAGGTTGTAATAAACCTCCCATTTCATGTTTCAAATTGGTTTAAACTTTTACCAAACCATGTGTAACTTCATGGTTTTGGTCTATTCGATGATATGGTGGAGGTCGGGTTTGGTATTCTGGAATTTAGACCTTGTATGAGAGGTATGTCATTTTTTACAGATAGAACTAGGTGCTTTGTGGTCTGGTATTGGGTACCCGATGGACCTACTAATAGTGGGTAGCCCTTGAAGGGACACCAGGTGGTCGGTGACCATAGGGTGGGTTTCCAGTAGAGTATCATGTACTCGATTTAAGTGGATTGAGTACCAGATGGGTACAGGGGTAATGTTTTTCAAAATTAAATTCATTTTAATAATTTTGTTCAATTTATATTAAATGGTGATTTTCCTCCATTTCCCCAATAACAATGACCTAATTCCCTCTCAATTTCTTCTATGTTCTTCCATATCCAAGTATGGTTCTCCTCCGATTGAGCTCAAAATCACGTGACCTCTATACCATAGGGTCACTATAGGTTATTTTATTTATTATATTAGAGGTTGATTTTTCTAAAGAAATATCTCTAGAAATAACTTATAGTTACAGGGTAGGTGGTCCCTATCATTTTATTTTAGATAATATTTTTTGAAATGTGTATTGTTATATGCATGATTCAATAGACATGTATTAATTATTCATAATGAAACCACATGATGTTTCATTAAATTTTAAAAAATAATTAATAAGGAATGTGTTTATAAGTGTTTTCCCTTGTGTTTTATTTGAAACCATGGTCGTCGATGACTATGCCTTTGAATAAAGTGATATCATGATGTGAAAAGGGAAACACTTGAGATGATTCCATTACTTTTTTATAAAATAGGGGACCATGATAGGTTCTTTATCTTACTTCTTAAATATGAGAGGTATAATGATATAAGGATAACAAGGGGGAATCCTTAAATAAGATGGGAAATGGAGAGATGGGTTGTGCATGAGATACAGTCCTAATGTAATGTGTATAACAATTTTGGGAGAGTTTCCAACCCATGTGGAAACTTATGAATTATATCTATTGATTATACTTGTATTATTATTTCTATTGTATTTTAATAATTAATACACACAATAAGATTTGTCAAGTTTAGTTTGATATATGTATATGATTCCTTAAAGTATATTGGGTTTAATTCCTACATGAGGATGTGTTTTATATGATGTTAGGTGTAATGACAACCCAAATATGTCTTTAATATGTTTTTCCATGTAATTCAAAATTAAAGGATATATTTTTGGTATATTTAGTTGAAATTCCAACTAAATAATATGTTTGACATTGGTACAGGTGTAATTCTTTCTCAAGGGTGTATTGATTGGTAAGTGGTTAATGATAAACCTAGATATTTTGAATATGTTTCTAAAATATTGGGTGAAAAGTTTAGTGAAAAATGATATTTGGAATGTAGTTGGATTTAATTCCATTTTTTCACTATTTAATTTTTTGGGATAAGGTTTGTAACACCCCAACCCATATTCCACTAAACTGGAGACCCAGGCCAGCATGCCATGTGTCCATAAGAATACCTCAACATACACAAGAGGCCACTGACATACAGTGAGGGTCTATAGGTGGTATGGTGGGTATATTATTCCCTTTGTCCAGATATCAACATAATATAAATAAAGTAACATCATATAAGATCACATATAGACAAATAAACTACACGTGACAAAATACTACGTTACATCCCATGCAATTTTGGAATGACGCTACATACCTAACAGACAGGGAATACATATCAATCAAGTCAAGAACAACCATCACAAAAAATAAGAAAGGGTAAAAGTTAAAAATATTGTAAGAACCTAGAATTAATTATATCTATCTTGGCCCCCAATTCCCAAAATTCATCATATCCATACAATCAAGTATCAATCGCAAGTAATTTTCCCTTGTCCAGACCTATATCTATTATGACTATTCAGGTCCCAAATGAAGACCTAAATAAGGTGCGAGTACAATTCATTAGGAAACCACAAATGGTTTATAATTCAATTCTAGTATTTAAGTGTAAAGATTAAATTCATTTAATAAATAATTGAATCAGTAATAATAAGAAGCTCTGTAAATAAATAGAACCATGTCGAGCCTCAGGTCTAAAGGAGACAACCCATGATCACCCTATCTACTTTGGTCAATGATAATATCTCTCATCATGGTGGATATATCATGGCTCAATATGGTTCCAAGTCACATCACCAAGATAACCATAATCAAATGACCCATGAAAATACATGTGGCACATCTCATTGTTATATTCTAGAAGTTCCCAAGGAAACCCATTTGATTGGTCTAAACTAAAGGAAACATCCATGACATTAAAAAAAATGGATTAATTGGAAACTGTGAATCACACCTAAGGAATTACAAACCAATAGGATCAATCCAAATATGAGGATATTATCCCTTAATACTCATAAATTGGCCCCCACAAGAATCCACAACCTGAATACGTGGAATAAAATAAGAGATGACATTTTCTAAATATAAGGGGGAGTTGCACCAAAGAATTATAGGTAATAAATATAAGTAGAATATATGGTATAAATAAAAGAATTAAATATATTTGGACCTCAAATAATACAAGGGTGATCACACACCCCAACATTCACATGAGTCCTGATCGTGTTGTTGAGCATTTCAAATTAGTTGTTTATTTTTAACTAGAATTTCGGCAGTATAACAACAACCATAGGTCGTCTCTCGATGAATCCTTAAATCATTAATTATAAAAGGATGTTATGATTAAGAAACTAAAATTGGAATGGGGTTTTATAAAACTTGGGTTTTTTCTTTAATAACAGAAATTGAATGTATATTACTACTGAGAGAAAACAGTTGAATAAATTGTGATCAACCCAGGTAAGTGTCCCTTGATGCTCAATCCATCGTCGCTCTCAAGGGAAAGGGAAGGATAATTAATTTTGTGATTTTATACATACTAAAACTAGTAATGGTATGTGATTTCTTATTAGGTTACTACTTAGGATTTGATTGATCAATGATATTGATTATCAGCAACGGCTTAAAATCAACATACATAAATCGATATAAAAACGGAACTCAATTAAAGAATCACTTAAAAAATGTGATGAGAAGACCAGATTTATTTCAATGATAAAAATATTACACAAGACAATAACATGCATATTCATAGGTTCATGCTCTTAGATTTTTTCAACCAACGCAATAGCATACTCATGAAACAGATGTGTGAGAAAAGAGGCAATCACACTCAAATCATCACAAGATCTGAGTTATGCATGGAAGCATGTGGATTCTTGTTCCTTTTATTTGTATTGGATAATACTAATAAACACAAATTTAGAAGGTTGAAATGAAGAAAAATTGACAAAAAACCTAGAAATCAATCACCTTATGAATATTATAATTGTGGAGCTTGGGATTACAACAAGGAACACCCCCCAAATTGATCACTACGAGATTAAGTGCATGAGGGATAAGAGAAATAAAATGGGTAAAGATAGATATAAAATAATAATATCCTTCACCCCTAGTCTTGAAACATGATATAATGAGGTGTAGGAGTGATTTTATGAACAAAAATATCACACTTTCCCCAAAAGAGGTCATGTGCATAAGGGACTAGGTCACTATTCAGGATAGAATTTTTAATCCATGTTTATCCAGATGTTTGACTGAGCCAAATGCGTTCAATTGTCATGAAATTAGGTGGGGATATGAACCTTAGAGTTATCTGTCCATTGGAGGTAAAATTAGACCAATTGTATCTCTGAGGCCTGATTTATGTCCCAAATACAGAAAGGTGGTCCAATCTGGCCCGCCCAGAAATTCTTCACCTTGTGGGTCTATTTTGGGCCTTTAAAATGATGAATTGGGCCTCATAATCTTCTATAGAAATGTATCCTGCATATGTTTTTCTCTCATACACCCATTTGTTAGCCCATATGGATGCATAGATTATTCAAAATACAAATAATTGTCTACAAGCATGCTTGGGATCTCGCATAGTTTGGCCCATTTTTCTTGAATTCTATCACAAGCTCTCCAAATCACCTCCTCCTACAATGTAAACACCAAAACAAGTAAAAATTACCTATTAAAAAGTGATAAAAATTAATTCATTTATTCAAACATAAAGTGAAATTTATTATTATCTTTGGAATATTCATTACAAACCCAGTTTAAAATAGCAGTGTAAGGGTGGATTTGAATAGTGAATAACTATTCAATCACACCCCCAGACCTAAACATTTGCGCTCCTAGGAAAAGTCACATATCCCAAAAAATTATGCATGTATATATTTCCAATATCACTAAATTTTAAAATTTGATTAAATTTAAATTCATTAAAGTAATGTGATCAATGCACAAATCACACCAATGAGTTCTTCCTAGTGAAAATGGAAAAAGATGTCTCATAAATAATATCACAATGAAATAAAAAGAGCTTCATGATACCAAATTGAGAAAGGAATCCAAAAGTCAACCATGCCACTAAATCTCTATATGTGTGTATGAAAACAATTCCATGATATTCTTTCCACTTTCTATTCAATAAATATAGGTTATTTTAACATTTTTAACTTTTTTTCCACCAAACTTATCGTACATATTTTGCAATCATATTTCAAGACCCACTCACTTAAGAATTCCTAAAATTCAAACCATAATCTACCGACCTAGATATCCCCATATGTTTCACATTTTATCACTCCCCTCATTTATTATTTTTTTAGAAGTTTCATTTGGAAAAAATATCACACTCATCTCTCAACCCTTGTTTGATCTCCTAACAAAACTAATTGTAAATGTTATAACAGGATAAAAGGTTGAGGAGGAGTGGTTTTTGACCTTCCCAAGACACAACCCATTTTTTTTTGAGGGCGTGAAATAGTTGGATATCAAGTACACATGCATAGGTCAATCCGATACAGTAATGAAATAGATTAGATAAAACCTGGTGGTTCACACCTAGAATTTGTAGTGTCCTCACTATAATAATTGAGAATGTGAGAAGGAAAGATAAAACCTGGTGTGCTTCACTGGTATGTTGCTTCTAAATAGTGGATTTACTCCACTATATTCTTTGTAAAATCCTTATATAAGTGTTTAAGTCACTTCCCTTTGATGGTAAGACTTCGTCCACTTTGATCATGCATAATCTGTATTACACCAAAATGGTTAACATTAGTAGTAGTATAAGGACCGATCCATCGGGAATGAAGCTTACCTGGGTGGAGCTTTACCTGGAATTGTACATGAGGACCTTCTCACCAATATGGAACTTCTGTTGATGAATCATGCTATCATGGATATCCTTTGTCTTCTCTTTATAGATTCGGGATTTCTCATATGCATCACGTCTAATTTATTAAAACTCTTGAATCTACAACTTTCTTTGTTCACCTTCATGTGAAAGATTCATATTACATTGTTTAAATACCCAATATGCATGGTGTTCAACCTCTACATGGAGGTGAAAATCCTTTCCAAACAAATTTTTTTATGGTGACATTCTGATTGGGGTTTTAAAATCTATACGATAAGCCCAAAGTGCATCATCCAAGCGCAAACTCCAATTTTTCCTATTGTATTGTACCTTTTTTCCAAGATTCTCTTAACTTCCTGATTTTATATTTTTCTCTTGTCCATTAGTTTAGGGGTGATATGCAGTGGATACTTTATGACCATCCCTATACTTACAATTAAATTTTTTGATGTTGTAATTGTTAAAGTGGGAAACCTGATCCCTAATGATGAATCTCAGCAAAACAATCTGATTAAAAATCTGGGACCTCACAAAATCAACAACAACTTGGGATTCATCGGTCCTAGTAGCCTTTTCTTCAATCCATTTAGACATGTAGTCCAAATCTAACCAAATTTACATAAATCCAAACAAATTTGGAAAACGCCCCATAAAGTCAATGCCTCATGCATCAATGATTTCACAGAATAACATGGGTTGTTGGGGCATTTCATTCCTCTTGGAGATATTCCCTATAAATTGAAAAGGACTACATGACTTGTCAAATTTATGGGCATACCTATAAAATTTTTTCCAATAATTTCATGAGTTAAGTACCTTTTGAGCTATTCATTGAGAGAAAAAGTTCCCCCCACAAGCCAAGGTGTGACAGAAGGTCAAAACAGAGATGAACTCATGATTAAGGACACACCAAATAACTACTTGGTCACCACAAATTCTCCAAAAATATTGGTCATCCCAAATGTACCACCGAGAATCATGTTTAAGTCTCTAGGATTGGGAAGTTCTGAAATTAGTGGGGACCCTAGATGTTTTTAGAAAATTCACAATGTCTGCATACCAGGGGGTAAGGTCCACAACATCACAAAGGTTCTCATGAGGAAAGAATTCTCCAATGGGGAGAGATGAGTCAGTATGGTGGTCCAGTGGTGGAGAAATCCTACTAATATGGTCATCTACAACATTTTATACTCCCCTATTATCTATAATCTCAAGATAAACCTCTTGGATGAGGATCATCCACCGAATGAGGTGGGGCTTAGCTTCAGGTTTCTTTAAGAGGAATCGAAGGGATGTATGGTTAGAAAACACAATCACTTTTTACCCAAGAAGATATGAACAAAAAATTTCCAAGGAACAAAATAGAAAAGAGTTTTTTTAGTGGTTCTATAATTTACCTGGGCATGGTCAAGGGTACGTGAGACATACGCAATGACATGAGGAGCCTTCTCAACCCTTTGTGATAAAACTTCCCCAAATGCAAAGTTATAGGCATCACACATAAGCTCAAATGGGAGATCCCACATTGGTATTTGGATGATGGGAGGTAATGTGAGATTCCTTTTTAGTGAATTGAATGAATCCTCACAATTTTTATCAAACACAAACTCGACATCTTTTTTCAATAATTGGGATAATGGAAGTGCAATCTTACTGAAGTCTTTAATGAGTCGGTGGTAAAAACCAACATGACCCAAGAAATATCTCACCTCACGAACACATTTTGGATGTTGAAGGGAGGAAATTAATTCAATTTTAGATTTATCAACTTGAATTTCCTTATTTGAAATTACATGCCCAAGAACTATCCCCCGCTCAACCATAAAAAGGCATTGCTCATAATTTAAAATACGATATTTTTCAATGCAGCGGTAGAGGATAGAACCTTGGTGTTCCAGAAAATCAAAAAAAGAAGAACCATATACCATGAAATCATCTATAAAGACTTACATACCACTCTCTAGGTACTCAGAAAAAATACTCAACATACATTGCTAAAAAGTGTCGGGAGTTTTACAAAGACCGAATGGAATCCTTCTATATGCAAATGTGCCGAATGGATAAGTAAATGTTGTCTTTTCTTGATTCTAAGAGTCTATATGAATTTGTAAATAACCTTAATATCCATCAATGAAATAATAATGGGACTTACCAGCCAATTGGTGTAACATTTGGTCAATGAAAGGTAGAGGAATGTGGTCCTTCCACGTGGCTGGATTTAGTCGACAATAGTCAATACAGTCTTGCCAGCTATTTTGCACATGCATTGGAACTAACTCGTTCCTTTAATTTGACACAACTATTATTCCTATTTTTTTATGCACAGTTTTTACTAGGCTAACACATTTACTATCAGATATAGGATAAATGATCCTCGTAGAAATTAATTTACTAACTTCCAATTTTACCACTTCAAGGAGAGTGGGATTCAACCAGCATTGAGATTGTCTTACGGGCTTAGCCTCATCCTCTAAAATTATATTGCGTATACAAATAGATGGGCTAATCTCAAGAATATCAGACAATTTCCATACTATTTCCTTTTTACACTCTCTCAAAAGGTTGATCTATTTCGATTCATGTTGTTGAGATAGGTTATTTGTAATAATGATAGGATATTGGTCAATACCCTCAAGATATGCATATTTTAAATTAGAAGGAAGCATTTTAAGATCCAACACTGGTGATTTCTAGATTGAGGGAGGGGATTTATGGGCATTGAGGTCCATTAAACTGTCTATCATCTTATGTTTATTCTCTAAAGATAGAGAATCTATTAAAATGAGATTTTTTGAATCATCGACGGTCATGGGTACCTCATAATGAAAACACTCATCAATTAAAGCACAAAATTTACAATTTTCAGAACCCACAAAACACTCAAAACATGAAACAAGACTCAAATCATCCAAGGGTGAAGAAGAGGAAAATGAATCAGAGTATGGGTTGAGGAGAGAATTCTGTGTGTGCATCGTTTCAGATCACTTCCATTGAATAGATAGGAAGAGTGGGGAGATCTTCAACGAGGTGTTTCATAGCCTCAAGGATGTTAAAACATACCTTTTCTCCTTCGAACTCCATGGAATATGTACCATTTTGAATGTTGATGATCGTCTTTACTGTTTTGAGGAATGGCCTCCCAAGTATGAGAGGAGAATGTCCTTGGGTTTGTGTATCTTCTATCTCAAGAATATAAAAATCAATTGGGAATATGAGATTCTCTAATCCTACAAGTAAATCTTCAATAACTCATGTTGGGTGCGTAGTACTCCAGTTTCCAAGTTGCACAACAATGCTTGTTGGTTGAATCTCTCCAACCTATAGAGAAGTATAAACAGAGTGAGGCATTATAATGATGGAAGCATCTAGATCTAGAATAGCATTAGAAAAGAAGGTCTTCCCTATGGTACACAGTATTGTGAATGTACTCGAATCCTTGAATTTGGTTTGCATTGCTTGTTGAATAAAGTCCAAGACATTCCTTCCCAAATTGACTCTCTCATTCCACTCAACCTTATTCTATGGGTGCAAAGCTCTTTAATAAATTTGGAATATAGATGGATTTGTTTAACTACATCCAATAGAGGAATGTTAACTTGAACTTTTTTAAATGTTTCCATTATTTCTTTATCAATATTATTATCAAAATTCTTATTATATTTAGAGAGTCTTTATGGGAAAGGAAGAGGAATGTATTGTTCATATGAATCATCAATGGTAATTAGATTACCCTTTTTTTCTTTTTTTTTCTTTACTTGAAATTATTAAGGGTTGAGAAAGAGTGTTTTAAAGAGGGGGACATACCTGTTGTGCAGAATCAGTATAATTATGAACTTATTTACCACTACGAAGTGTAACTTCACATAAATTACCTTTGTCCTTCGGATTGGAAATGGTTTGGGATGGTAGTTTTCCCGAACCTTGCAACTTAAGCTCACTGATGGTTTTTTCAAACTTCCCCACTTGAGTTCGTAGATATTGAATAGATGATTGTGTGGTTTGTTGGAACTGGAGGTTTTTGGATTCCATTTCCTCCACCATGTCCTTGAGTCTTGGTTCACATTTAGGAGGAGGATGAGGAAGATTATTTTGAGAACTTAAAGGATAATAAGGTTTCATACCTTTTCCTTGTTGATACCAATTATGCTTAGGGTATCTTGACTTTCCTCCATATTAGTACACAGGTTATTCTTGCAACCCGAGATTTGGATTTGGACTAAATTTTTCTTTCTTAATTGGAATTTCTTGTTGGAATGCATACCCTAGGAACATGACTGCACAAGACTCAGGTGAATCTTGATGTTGTGGGAACTGGTTAGAAAAATGAGTATTGTTAGAACAAATACCACAATGTAATGGAACAAGAGGATATTGTGAGTTACCCTGTGCTTGAGATAATTACCTTATAATGGTATGCATCTCATAAAGCTTGTTATCTAGGTTTTTTTCTAGAGATGAATGACTTACCTCATGAACTCCTCGAGTTAGTGCAATAGCTCGTCTACCAAATTGTTGTGCATTTTGAGCCATGTTGGTTATTAAGTCACGAGTATAGGAAGGAGTTTTATCAAACAAGGAACCACTAGATACTTCATAAATTATTCCATGATCCATGGGGATAAGTCCCTCATAGAAGTATTGGATTAATAGTTGGTCATTAATCTAGTGGTGGGGGCAGCTTGAGCAGAGTCGTTTGAATCTCTCCCAGTATTCATGAAGGGTCTCTCCTTGTGATTGCCTAATGCCACAAATTTCTTTCCTAATTGATGATGTTCGAGAGGTAGGGAAGAACTTATATAAAAATAGTTTTTTCAGCTCATTCCATCCCCCAATTGTGTTAGGAAAATAGTATAGACAATATTTGGCTACACCATCAAGGGAGAAATAGAAGGCCCTAAACATAATTAAGTCCTTAGAGACATTTTGGGGTTTCATGGTGGAGCACACTATGTGAAACTCCGTAAGGTTTTTATGAGGTTCCTAACTAAGAAGACCATGGAATTTGGGAAGTAGGTGTATGAGGCCTAATCTCAACTCAAATTTGGCTACTTCCCCAAGATATTGGATATACACAGGTTAGTACTCCACATTCGGGGTTGTCAAATCTTTTAAGGTTTGATTATTTGTAGTAATGTTTTCTTTGGTTTTATTGGGTTAAATTTTTGATTTTTTTATGACCACTTGAGGTTCCAAAAAGGGTTCCTTATATTTACTTGATTGACCTTATCAGTATGCCTTGATTTGTGTGTAAAGTCTCTTTTCAATTTTAGGGTCAAATTCAAGCAGTTTTTCTTTTTTTTGATCGGGTCATGCAAATAAGTTGTGAAGTTTGTTTTTTTATCACTAAATATGGATAAAATCACATAATAAGGTTGAAAGGATAATATAATGTTATAATATATAATTATAGAGAGATATGGATAAGAAGAATAGAGAGAGAGAGAAAGGAAGAACACACAAAAAAACAAAAAATAAAAACTAAAAACCAAAACCAAAACAATAAAATGGGGGTGGGGTATTTAAAGGAGTACTAATTAAAAAGTAAAATAATTAAATAAAATGAAATAAATAAAAAATGATCTTGGCTCCCCAGCAATGGTTCTAAAATTTGATCGTGTTTTCGTGCACGTCAAATTATTTGTTTTTTTTAACTAGAATTTCTATAGTATAGCAGCAACCCTAGGTCGTCTCTCAACAGAGCCTTGGATAATTAATTCTAGAAAAATGTTATGATTAAGAAACAAAAAGGGAAATGGGGTTTTATAAAACTTGTGTTTGGTTTCTTTAATAATAGGAATTGAAAGAATATTACTACTGAGAGAAAATGGTTGGAGAAATCGTGATCAACCTGAGTAAGTGTCCCTTGATGCTCAATCTGTCATCGCTCTCAATGGAATGGGAAGGACAGTTGATTTATTGATTTTATACTTAATGAAACATGTAATGTTATGTGATTTCGTACTAGGTTACCACCTATGATTTGATCGATCAATGATATTGATTATCGGAAACCGCTCAAAATCAACAAACATGAATCGATGTAAAAAACAAAACTTAATCAAGGCATCACATCAACAACGTGATGAGATGGATAGATTTGTGTCAATGATAAAAATATTAAAAAAGACAAGAACATTCATATTCATAGGTTCATTCTTCTAGATATTATCAACCAATGCGATCCATTTGCACACTAATGAAAGGGAGGCGTGAGAAAAGAGGCAATCACACTCAAATCGTCACAAGATCTAGGTTATGCATGGAAGCATGTGGATTCTTGTTACACTGATTTGTATTTGATCATACCAGAATAAACACAAATTTAGAAGGTAGAAATTAATAAAAATTAACAACAAACCTGGAAATAAATTACCTTATGAATATTACAAGTGTGGAGCTCAGGATTACTACAAGGAACACCCCCCAAATTGATCACTAAGAGATTTTGAAGTACATGAGGGATAAGATTAATAAAATGGGTGAAGAGAGAACTAAAATTAGACTAAACTTCACCCATGGTCTTTCAACATGAGATAATGTGAGGTAGGAGTGATTTTATAGACAACAACATCACACTTTCCACAAAAGAGGTCAAGTGCCTAAGGGACTAGGTCACTATTCATGACATAATTTTTAAGCCTTCTTTATTCGGATGGTTGAATGACCAAAACACATTCAACTGTCATGAAATTAAGTGGAGAGGTGAACATTAGACCTAGATGTACATGAAAGGTGTAATTATACCAATTAGATCTCTTACGCCCGAGTTATGTCCCAAATACAGAAGCATGGTCCAATATCTCCCGCTCAGAATTTCTTCACATTGTGGGTTTATTTTGGGCCTCCAAATGGACGAATTGGTCCTCATGATCTTTAGAGAAATTTATACCACATTTTTCACTCATACACTAATTTTTATCTCAATTGTTGAACATATTATCTACAATACAAATAATTGTCTACATACATGCTTGGGCTCTGGCGCAGTTTGGCCCATTTTGCTTGAATTTCATCACAAGCCCTCCAAATCACCTAATCCTATAATGTAAACACCAATACAAGTAAAATTTCTCTATTAAATAGTGATAAAAATTAATTCATCGATTTGAACATAAAATGAAATTTATTATTATATTTGGAATATTAATTACAAAACTAGTTTAAAACAGCGGTGTAAGGGTGGATTTGAATAGTGAATCGCTATGCGATCAAGTCCACTATTTGAATCCAAGGATCATCCATGGTATTCCACATTAATAAATTAACAATTAATATAAGGTAACTCCAAATGAATACCAATTATCACATTCAATTAGAGAATTTCATTTCAACCCATTTATCTATATTTTACAAATAAGTATTTAATCCATTCAATGAAATTTTATCATATGGTACAATTAATGTTATCCTTTAATAATTTCATAACCATTATAGCTACTAATTATTAGGGGTTATCCTAGTAAGCTCACATTCCATGTTAATTCACTACACTACCATGGGAATCCCCAAACCACCCTTTTAATTTAACTATTTCCAAAGTACAATAATAACTAAACAATTTAGTGGATGAAACAACGATATACCCAAAGAAATGATGCACTTAAAATCCCATGGGAGGTTCCAAGACATCAATAATGTAGAAAAATATTTAATTTTACTCAAGTTAAAGAATCTAGTAAGCCGACACAACCGAAAAATCCAAAATTTATTACGATGGTAAGATCTAAAGGTAAAAAACATAGATTGTCTACCTTAACCTCGTAGGGAACCTCTAATCTAGTATATAACTATAGTTAGATCTAAATTAGACGATGATGAGAATCCAAATAAAATCCCTGAAAATAGGTAATTTATGTAAAAAAATTCAAGAGATATTTTATCAACAAAGAAAAAAATATTAGACCTTATAAGAGTGTTAAAATTATAATGAGTCTTCAAACATGACAAGAGAAAGTGAAATTTGTGGAATATTTAAGGAGGGTCACTAAAATCCAATAATAATAGGGAATAAAACATTCATTACTAAAAATGTAAAAAAATCCAAAATCAGGTTATGGGGAAGAGGGAAAAGGAATGAAATGACCATTTTTCCATTAACAATGGTTATGAAACCCACTGGCTAGCCTATTATGAGATTTCTGGCTAGTCGGTGGCCTAGTGGCTTTATGATGCAAGCCTGACTATGGTCCCAAACCTCTAGAAAGCATCATAAACCTCACAACCCCATTTTCAAATCCCAAAAACACCAAATTCAAGTAGTTAAAGAGGTTCAATTAAAATATAGAGGTTTCATACTTAAAGGGATAGGATGGGTTTTAAAACCTCTCCAATTCAAGGAAACTCATCCTCAAGTTATACCCCCAATCATTGGTAAGCCTCATTGATGAAAATTCTTAACCACTGAGATCATATGTTGGACTACCTCTCCCATGTTTCCTTCTAGAGACACTCTTACTACAATTTAACACATAGAAAGAAAATTCCAAAGATCCTGAGTGGACAATAAGGGTTTCATAAGGATTAATCTAAATTGTCACTTGATAACTGTTATTATAGGTAAATTACAAAATTTCAATATGGTTATCCCAAGAACCTAAAAAATTTTGGACACATTCTCTCAATATGTTCTCTAACACCTTAATATTCCCCTCAAACTATCCATTAGTATGTGGGTGGTATTCAATACAAAAAAGAACCAAAGTGCCCAATGCTTTTTGTAAACCCAACTATAATTTTGATGTGAACCAAGAATCTCATGTAGAAATAATGCTTTGAGGAATCCCATGTATCCATACGATCTATTTAATATAAAACCTTCTCATCTCATCCATAGTAAAGGTTTCCCAAATCAATAGAAAATTAGAGACCTTCATTGGTAGATCCATGATGACCCATATTACATATTTCCCTTAGGGAATCCTCAATAATTCCATCATGAAATCCATGGTTACATCATCCCACTTCCAATTTGGAATGGTTCAATAATACAGAAGACTATAAGTCCACCTATGTATGGATTTCACTCATTGATAGGTAGAGCACCATGTAACACGAATTTCTATATCCTACTTCATTCTTTGACACCAATACAAAAGGCATAGATCATGATACATTTTTTTCTATCCAGGGTATACTTCCCATATAGAAGCATGATATTACCTCATAAATTCCTCTTTCATTCCAATAAGAACTAAAATAACCCATGAAGATAGATAATATCATCCATATCTATATTCTAATATGATGGTGGATCCCCTCCATCAAAGTTTCTGTAGATAGAGAGCCAATCTGGATTTAAAAATTACATCCACTTAATCTGATATGGAAGAAAAGTAACAACAAATAAGGACTTAAGAACTGATCGAACCTAGTTATCTTGTACATCAATAGGTATTTTTGAAAAATGTGTCATGAAATGAAACTCGATACTCAACACCTGATCAAAAAGAGGTTGTGTCTTCCAGATCAGGGAATCAATAACTATATTTAATTTTCATGGTGTATTGTCCAACTCAAAGTCAAATGAATGCAGGTACTTGAACCACCTTAGCTATCAAAGTTTTAGGTCCCTCTAAGTGTATATCTATTCCAAATTTGTATTCTCTATATTGACCATGAACCACTCTTCCAAGAGATAGTATCTCCAACATTTCATGGAACACACTACTACTACTAATTAGATGTCATGCATAGGGTAATTGTGATCATGTGGCATCAATTTCCAAGACCTATACTCCATAAGTTGACCTACCTTGGATCATAACAACATCCATACTAATACCAGATGCATCATAATGTACAATATATTTCCTTCCTAGTTCTAAAAACGCCAAGATCAGTATTGAGGTCAATCTACCTTTTAAATATATAAATTCATTCTCGCAAGCTTCTAACCAAATGAACCTTAGCCCCTTTTTTGTTAGTCTTGTCATTTATTCTTCAAAATAGGAAAAATCTTGTATAAATATTCTATAGTATCCTACAAAGCCTAAGGATCTATGAATATCAAAAATATTCTTAGGATTCTCCCAAAAAACAATAACTTCTTCTTTCTCAAGTTAGATATACTTTCCCACTTTTGATATGAAATTCCCCAAGAAGTTTACCTGGTTGATACAAAAAATGACACTTTAAGAGCATTTCATACAACTGGTGCTCCCTTAGTGTACCCAAAATGACCTCCAGGTGTTGTGCATGCTCCCCCTCATCTTGGAATACTTGGGAATATCATCCTCAAAACCCACTATGAAGGAATGTAGGTATTGATGGAAAACTCTATTCATCAAATCAATAAATACTTCTGGTGAATCTGTCAAGATTAATGACATCAACAAGTACTTTAAAAGGTTTTAATACTTTAGAAATGTATACATGGTATATCAAAGAGTTTCACCCTAACTTGGTTATAGCTCAACCTCAATTTGATATTGGAGATGATTTGATCACCCCATAGCTGGTAAAAAAGATTATCAATACAAAATAGTGGATATTATTTATTTTTATTCACTTGATTCAGCCATTGATAATACACACACAATCATAAATTACCATTAGCCTTCCTAGAAAAATAACTGAATATCCCCAAGGAAATGTACTAACGGGGATAAGTCCATTGGTCCCCAAGTCCTCTTACTAGATCTTCAACTCATAAATAACTAATGGGGATATACTATATGGATTAATAAACATAGGCTTAGAGCCTGACATAAGTTCAGTGGTGAACTCCACCTCCCTCTTGGGAATAAATCCCAAGAATTCATTATAGAAAAAATCGACAAACTGTTCTACCATAGGAAGGTATACTACCAGCTTCTCCCTCCATCATTTAACATATGTCTAATAATATAGGATGAAAACCCACCCACGTTCTTCTAATAAGGACTTTCTCGACCATCCTACAAGTCCTACTCCTCATTTTTAACATAAATATCACCTTCAAGCAACATGAAGGACATCCATCAGTGGTAGAATATATATGAACTTAAAAGGTTACCTAACAATTCATTACCAAAATAAATTCAAATCCAGTCATATCTAGCATGAAAAGGTTCCATAAGAATGGGTAACCTCCTGTATAAAGATCACACTCCTTAAATGTAGGACCACATAATATATTGAGAGGGGAGGGGTAAATCAGGGTGTTAACCTTTTCATTTAAAGTGATAGATCTTGTTCCCACATTGGTATAAACTTGTTAAACCTACCTGATAGAATAGTATAGTGATTAAACATGCACATGCAGAGTGATAACACATTAGTTTTACTCAGTTCACTACTAAGGGGTTGTCCAAGGAGCTTTTTCTGATTTTTTTTCAATTGTACCAAAATCCACTAAGATTCACTAGTTGTTGAGGAATATATAAGTTTAGGCATAATCACTCTCTTATAGGAACACTTCCTTTACAAGAATTTAGGGATACCACACTTCCTCCCACAAAACACTTCCATTGACTACCCTAGCTCACTGATTTAGGTGAAGACTTACTCAGTTTAATGACTTGAAGGTCTCTTCCATAGATTTTCATTTAAGTCTTTTTCCCTAACTTGATTGAGACTCTTCTTGAATTATAGTCCTAAGTTAATGCACATGAAATAACTTTTCATTGAAACCAAATGCTTAATATTACTATTTTTGAATCTCCTAGACTTTGAAGAGCCCCCTTTATGATACAAATAAAATCCAACCTTCACTAACCCACACACTTTCATGAAGCTACCAATCATGGTGAAGCTCACAGACTTTGTAGTACACACTACCTTTGTGATGCTCACTACATTCATGGGACACTAAGTCTTCAAGAAACTCCCAGTATTTACAAAACTCCCATAACTCAAAAGTATTGCAATCAGTTAATATTTAATCATTGTTTTCAGGATTCTCAATATTATAAGGAAATTATGATTCATGAAGCTTCTTTCCTTCATGAATTTAGAGCGATTCATCCTTTTCTCCAAAACACTTCATACAAAATGAAATGGGTGTGGCTGCCTATTTTTAGGCCTTTAATTTCAAAAATCTCCCATGATCCCATCGGCTTTTTTTAACCTCTTCTATCATGTTCACCAAGATCCACCATTTTTAAAGCTCTAGTTAACTTTTCCAGTTCATGAATATTTCTAATAATTGTTTAGAACACTGTCTTTCCATCTCACAAACATAATGCTCCACAACTTCATGAAAACAGATTCCTTAATGAAACTCTATAACTTTTAAAAACTCCAATATTCACAAAACCCATGCCTTCACCATATATATGAATATTTTTCCTTGGAAAACACCTTTTTTGAAGATTTATTATTACTTATGATTTTGAGACAAAAAATTTGGAAAACACTGGGAAAATATTCAACCTTCAACACTGAATCCATATGCACCATAACATCTCTTACATTTAAAAATACATTATAAAAAATACTATGTATTGACAATAAACACAAAAAACACTCCATTACTAGAAACGAAAAGTCTTGGTTCCAATAATATCCCCATTGGGTTAGCTAGAAATAAACATATAAGTTTTAATAAATAAACTAAATTGATCAAAAAGATGATATGCCTCAAATATATCATCCATCACTCTAAGTCTATCTTAGAAAATATCAGTATAGAAAAAAAGAGTGGAAACAAAGAAATTTATGCCACCACTGACCACCAACCAATCTTGCAAACCCTTCCTTCAAACCTATAGATCAATAATTGAATTCCACTTCCACTAATCTATCCCTTTGTTAATAAACCGGAAGAGATGGTATGTGAACTTTGAGTGCTCAAAAAAAATCCCCTGGGATTATAAATCCCTTATAGACCTACATCACATCCACAAAATGATTAAAATATTAAACACAACCTAGGAGAGAGGAACTACTATAACCTACTAATGAATTGGGAGGTGGCTAAAAATCGAGGTTCAACTGATGTTTCTTGAACATATGTGATACCAATAGATTGGTTGTATTATTATCCACTTGTTCATCATTTCATACAAGCTCAATTATGATCACACCTTGTTCAACTTTTTCTTTGATGAAGTGATATTTGATCTTAATATGGTTTTCCTGAGAATGATGAATCGGATTATTCATTAGATCAATCACAAACTTATTTTCATAATTAACCACCATTGGCTATTTCACCACATCACCAATATTAGTAATTTGTTTCTTCATCCCTAATAGCTAAGTTCATGCCTTTGTAGAAAATATATAATCTACTTCATCTATACTTAGAAAAGTGATTTCTTATTTCTTTCTTAACCAGTCCACACATTTTTTTCCAATGGAGAATTATTCACCACTTGGGGAATATCTATCCACCACATATCATCTCTAATTAGTATCTGATAATTCTTATTATTCATTATCTCTTCCTAAACAAATTATAATCAAAACTTGAGTGTACCTTGAATATACCTCATGATTCATTTAACTACTAACAAATCCTCTTCCTTTGGATTACTTTTAATGTGATCCGCTAATCATGTTTCAAATACAATATCTGGAAATGTTACAGTAATGTTTAATAAGCTTCCAATGATTCTTTTGTATATGGTGGTATCCACATATTTCCCATCCTCATGCTTTCCAAGTTTTTACCAAACAAAAATAAGAGTTGACATTAATTTGGAGTCATGTGTGTTGAATTTATTTAGAATATATCTTGAATATGTTTACTAAGAAATGAAGGTGTAATAATTCTTTTGAATCACCTTGTAGCCCCAATAAGTATGTGAGTTCACCAATCATAGATATTTCAAAATTTTATTTCATATGATTAAAAAAGTGTTTTGTTGTTCCCTGGATCCTTCCACGCAAAATAATATCATCCACATCCACAAGAACCATAAATTAATCTTTTTAATATTATTTAACATATTGATTATGGTTGATACCTCCTCTTTTAAATTATGGTCTCTTTAGATAATCATCCAATCAAGAATACCATGCTTTTGGTGCCTACTTCAGACCATAGAGATCATTCTTTAATCTAAAAACCTTTGTCTTGTCACTTAAAATCAAAAATCCAACTATTTTTTCAAAGTAGACTTCTTCTTCAAGAACCCCATTTAAGAATTTTGTTTTGATATACATATGATAAACTTTGTACCCACTTTAGATTTTTATGCAAATAAAGATCCCGATCAACTATAGTTTATCCAATGTTGAAAATGTTTCATTAATAACAACACTGTCAGTCTGTGTATAGCCTTTACAAACTAAGATTTACATATTTATGATCACATTTCCATGCTCATGAATTTTTTTAAAATAACGTATTTATTCCAATCACATTGTGATTGTTTGGTATTTTAACAAGATCCCATATCTATTTCTTGTCAATCTGATCTATTTCTTCATTCGTGGCCTTAACCAATGATTCCTCCTTTGATGATTCTTCGAATGAGGTTCGTTCCACAATTTATAGGAAGGGAGAATGCACTTCACTTATCATTCTCCTTGTCTTTTTTGGTGTGGTGTAATCCCTAATGATGTTGGATTGATCAATTTCTACACATCTATTTATTTTTTAAGGTAATAATGATGTTTCTTCAACAATGGTTTCCTCTTCTAATTATTATTATGAATCATCATTATTTTTTTAGCCCTAAATGCTATTCAGTCCTTCCACTATTTATGCATTTGAATATATCCCTTTTCCACTTTCTTCTTCATCTTCAATCATATAATCATATGATATCCTTGAGGTTTTTATGGTTTTATCTTCAATGATATTGTCATCAATCCTTTACAATATCTTTATAAGATGATTATTATAATGATTGTAGGCTTTAATCTTCATTTAATATCCAAGTAATATTCCCCATGCTATATCAATATACTTTTCTTGATTACCTTCATTGTTTCAAATGAACCATTTACATACAAAAACATTGAAATACATCAGAGAGGCAGCATTTCTATACCATATCTCATATGGTGTCTTGGATTATCCCATAAAAATCCATGTTTTATTTTGAGTGTACGTTGATACTTGAATATCTTCTTTCCAATAATGATGAGAAACACAATTCTCAATCAGCATAGTTCTATCCATTTTGTTCACCTATTGATTTCTACGTTAAAAAAACCCCATTTTATTGAGGGGCTCTAACTATAGACACCTCTTGATTTATCCCATGTTTTTTAATATAGTTTTCTAATTAATTGTATGTGTATTATCCTCCATTGTTTCATTATAGAATACTAATTTCCTGGCTAGTTTCATTCTCATCTCTTCGATGATAACTCTTCATTCAGTCAAGATCTTTCAATTTTTTCTACATAGACATAACACAAGCCATTCTACTTAATCATAAAAAAATAATGAAGTAAAACTCTCTATTTTTTCTAGATATATTCATTGGACCACATACATTTGTTTGGATAAGATCATGAAGATTCAATTCCCCTTTTCTCTTAGGCCAATATGAACTTCCGACCATCATTCCTCGTATGCATGACTCACATGTCTTTCCTTGATCACGATTTAGATTGGGTATTTTAGTTACTATCTTAAGCATTGATATTTGTTCTATGATATTTTAATTAATGTTACCAAACCTATGGTGCCACAAGTTGTTTTATTTTTTAATTATTAAGTAACAAGTGTTCTCTTTACTGTCAACCTGGTATAAATTGCCATATGTTCTGTTTCCTTTCATGAGAAAATTACCTATATTTCCTTTGATAGTGACCACTTTTTGAATAAATGTTACTATCATCCCTAAGTCACAAATTAGTCACACTTAGTATATTGTGACACAAACTATCTATATAGAAAACTTCTTTTTTCCTCAGCTCATCATTTTCTAGTTCTATATTTCCTCTTTCTTTGATCTCTAAAGCACCGTTTTTTATGAATTTCACTATTATATAAACCCTTTTATTAAAATTCTTCAACAAATATGAATTTCCTATGATATGGTATGGGAATAAACTATCAAGAATCTAGGTTCTACTGTTCATTGTAGCTTTGATGGCTATTTTTGCAATATTGGATTTCTCGATTTTCTACTTTTCCTTCCATGAGATGCACGATTGAGTGAAGGAAAATTATATAATTTCAAATATCTTTTCAATATTATTGGTTTTATCATACTCATATTCTTATTCTAGATTATAATACCTATTTTTAAGTGTAACTCTACTTTGTTGACATGTATTGAATTGTCTTAGAGTTCTATAGGTATTTTCCCCACTTTTCATCTTCTTGCAATGAATCACCTTATGAACATAGTTTAAACAATGAAAAAAATATCAAAATAAAATATTTCTTTATATGATCAAGGATATGGTCTTAATATAATTTTTTTGACTTCTAGGTCATTCCCTATTCAAATATCTCCTTGACTCTTCATAATAAGACATGTTATTCTCTAGGAAGCCACAAAATTGACATTTCATAAGAGGAAATGTCTTATCACTTCCATTCCTCCTCATGTTACCTTATTATATAATGATATTTAATTAGAGATAATATATAGATATTGAGGATAAATTTTAGATCACTTTTTTTTTATTTTAAGATTTCTTTGTTAAGACAATAGCTACTTTAGTGATATGTCCAACTTTTTTTACCTTTATTTTGGATCATCTCATTTCTAGTCTTTGATGTTTCTGCATCATAGTCAATTACCATTTTTCCCCTTATTTTGGATCTATGGTTATTCAAGGCCTTCTCTACTCCTTTATATCCTTTTTTAGATCTTTCTAGCATATCTACATTTGAGAATCTTTCAAACTATAATTTCTTCTTTTTTACTTTATTTTTATTCAGTTTGCAGTTTACTCCTTAGAGTAACAACTTATTCATCAATTCCCTATACGCTCTTATCCCTTTCCATCAATATCGTTGTCATTTCATTGATGGATTTTTCCTACTCTTCAATATTGATTTTAAATTCCATAACCTCTTCCGAGCTTTCATGAATTGTTACATGTTCTTCTACCTCTCCTTCCAATCGATCAAGGTCTATATCACACTGATCAACATACTATGATGAATCTTTCATCACATATCTCATCTTTTTATTTATATTTTTATGATTTTAAAGCTCATCAAGATCACCCTCAATTTACACTTTGAGGTAAATAACACCAAGCCACTTATTATCTCCTTTTTTTGTTGGTTATTTATTTTAAAATATAGCCATCATGGATTCTTCAGGTTTATATTTAAAAGTTGGTTCTGCATACTCTAAAAATTCAATATCATCTAGTTCTTATATATAGAAAAAGCTCTTTATTTGAAATTTATTTCCTAATTTGAAGTATACTTTATTATAGGATCTCTTTTGAGGCTTATTCGTGATTTATTCTTCACTTTCTACATCATCAAATCACTTTGGGAATCAAGAGGAAATGTTCCCTACTTTACCACTGTGAAAACCTGCCAATGGAATATTTCCTTCAAATCCCAATTATCCTCATTTGAATTTATTATAAAAAATAGAAATAAGTTCTTCTTCCTCATTATCACTTACTCTATAAATTTAATGTTTTTTCATGGATTTTAATTCCATTTATTTTTTTAACCGAGTAGATGCATCTTCTAGTTTTCACTAATTTTATAAACCACGAGATTGCTCAGAAAATAATCAATAAAGATATTAGAAAAATATTTTTCCTCAAGAGCCAAAACTTTTGGGTTTTAAATATATGGGATCCTTCTCAATATTTTCTTTAAAATTTAAATATCCTTAATTTCTTCCAAAAGTCCTCGAATCGCTCCAACAACTTCAGTTATGCGATTATAGAAGAGATCTTCATTTCCATCTAGATGCATTTTCAAATCATCAAAATGATTGTGAAACACTTGATGGTTGGCCTATTTTACCTTGTTATCACCATTGAATATATTTTCTAGTTTCTCCTATATGGACTTGGCTGTAGTGAAACTCATCAACTTCAAATAGATTTGATTATAAAGTTTTTCATTAAGAGTATTTTTTTCTTTGGAATCTATATTAATCATTTTCCTACCTATTTCAGTACTAGAAAGAGATGTCGCTTTGGTGACCTAAATCCCTTGATCAGTGGAGAAAAGTAATTCCATCCCAAGGGATCTTAGATGAGATCTCATCTAGTTCTTCCAAATCTGGAAGTTTCTTCCATAAAAGAGGGGGACTCCACTAATAGTCACTGAATTCTCCATGAAAGAAATTTAAGATAGATTTAAATCCAAAAACCTTTCCACTCTAATACCACTTTTAGGACCCCAAAACACCCTGATAGGGGAGTGGTGAATTAAGGTTCCAACATTTTCATTTAAAATTATGGATCTTGTTTCTTTTTTCTCTATTGGTAGAAACTTGTTAACCATGTCTGATAGAATTTTGTAGTAGTTAAACATTCACTTTTAGAGATACAACACAACAGTTTTACATGGTTACCCTCTAATGGATAGTCCAAGGATCATATGATAGTGTGTTCCAGATATACCTACATCCACTAATATTCACTAGTTAATGTGGAATACAAAAGTTTATACATATTCACTTTATGCCAGGCACACTACCTTTATAGGATTTTAGAGACAACACATTGCCTCCCTCAGAAAACATTTGTCAACTACCCCTATATCTCTACTTTGGGTGAAGTCTTACTCAGTTTAACAACTTGAATTTCACTTCAATATATTGGAATTTATGACTTTTCCATGAATAGAACAAGACTCTGATTACACCATATCCCTAAGTTGATGCACTTGAATGTACTTCTCACTAAAACAAGATGTTCAATATTACTATTCAAAAATATTCTATCCTTCACAAAAACCCTTTATGATTTAATGAAATACCATCCTTCATGAACCCACACACTTTCGTGAAGCTCAAAACCATCACAAAGATCATAGCCTTAGTTGTGCATACTACCTTGGAGAATCTCACTTCCTTCATGGAATAATAATTCTTCAAAAAAATCTTAGTCTACTCAATACTACTATCACTCAAAATAATAATCATCAGTTAATAGTTAACCAGTATTTTCATGATTCTCAAGATTGTAAATAAATCTTGATTTGTGAAGCTCCGTGAATTTAAAAATTTATATCAATTAATACTTTTCTTCAAAACTCTTCATACAAAATTAAGTGGGTGTGGCTGCCTATTTATAGGATTTTCTTTTTATGAAGATCCAATGATCCCAACATCCTTTTTGAGAACATATTCTATTATTTTCGTAAATATAAACCATTCGTGAAGCTCTAGTGAAATTTTACTATTGGCCAAATATTCTCGTAATCTCATAGAACACCATCTTTCCATCATGCATTCTCCATGCTCCACACCTTTGTGCGACTAAATCCTTTCACGAAGATCCATAACTTCACAAAACTCTAATCTTCACAAAACCCATTTAGTCACCATATATATGAAGATTTGGTCTTGTAAAATTACCTTTCATGAAGATTTCTCTTTCCTCATGATTTTGAGCCCAAACATTTGGCATACACTAGGAAAAGATTCCACTTTAATAATTTCACCCATCTACATAGTAAGATCTCTTGACTTAAAAACTCCCTGATCAACCCTAGTGTGGATTTAAAACCATCAAAAAAATACACAAAATTTGTAGATGTGAAAATACTTAGTTAAAAAATTATAGTTACATTATCCCTTAGATCAAACTCCCAATGAGGTGTCAATGGACATCACTCCATAAATATACATAATAGATAAACACAAACCTTCCACAAAATGAGTAGATATGAAAGAGTTTGATAATCATGAATTAGATAAAACATAATATATTGTTGAATCCACCAAGATCCTACCTCTCATGGTATAATTCCCAACATCTTGATCTGTGGGAGTAGGTTAAACTACATGAATCTCACTTGAACCTTATCATTACGTCATAGCCTGATATCCCAGTGTTGCACTACCCCAATAGCATGATTAAACTTGACTCTAAAACCCCTGATACTACATTAACCTATAAAATCAGTTAAACATCAGTAACCTACCTATTTTGGTATAGAATATTCATCTATGAGACCCTGAATTGGCCTATAAGTTCAATTGATATATGATGTCTTCCTGCAAAACCTCTGAAGATGAACCATCCTCCCCCAAGATCATCACTCGATTGGAAGATTGTCACAAGGCTAAAAGAAATTATTGGTCCTGAAGAACTGATGACATATAACTACACTATCTCCCTGACCATTGTAATACCCTATAATTTTATGATATATTTCTCTTCAAATAAAATTATTTCGATAGCTTGTGATACATGCAACACTAAGTCTAAATGAACCATAAAATAGTATAACATTATAACCTAGATATTAAATTGGTGGATTGAATAGTAATAACAACATTTTGAAAGAAATATCTGTATATTTTTTAGATAAAAAAAATATACTAATAAATAAGTACTCAAATTTTAGTAATGTCATCTCATACTTTAAAAATACCATTTCTTCAAAAATGGGTGTTATTGATTTTTATGAGAGAAAAATAAAATTAATTTATTCAGATTTTTTAAAATGTATTTGAAAAAATTACATTTATGTTTGAAATCATCATATTGAGATTAACTATGGATAAATTTTTTTTAATTTTCTAAAATTACTGATTTTTATGTCAATAGAGAAAAATACATATTTTTCAAATATTTCCATTTTTTCATTAAATCAGGTAATTTAAAAGTACCATTATATTTTTTATTTTAAATTATATTTAATTATAATCCATTTTATTTATAATAATATAATTTATTCCATTTTAATCATTAATATTTTTTATTTTGATATAAGTTAATTTTTCTTCTTAAATTTGTTTTTCTAAAAAATTGTATTATCTTTACATTTTAAATTTTTTTATGAAAATAGATTTCTACCACTTATATATATTTAATATTGAAAATTTTATACCATATTTAGAATTATAAGGTTAAAATTTGGTAAATATTTCCATTTTTGGGTCATTACACATAGTAACCGTGATAAATATTTATCACCTTGATAGGGGTAAAATGGGTAAAACAGGGTTAAAACCATGAGGTAAGGTTTCGAAATCAACCCAAAACTAACCATTATTCCATTTAATATAGTAAATTACACCATATACATCCAAATTATAATATATTTTATTTTTTCCATTTATTCTTAATAATGATGTTTATATTATTTTAAGTAATGAAAATTCCAAAATTTCACTCTCCTGAATTTAATATCTCTAAAATTATTATATAAGGATAAAAATAGGATATGTTTAGTTATAAATGTTTTTATAAAATATGAATTAATTTTTTCATTATATTAATTTATTTATATTTTTTTGTTCAATAATAACCTTAAATGCTTACACAACACCAACATAATATATATTCCATTAATAAAATATAAAAAACTATTTTAAAAATATTAAAAGTAATATAGTTTGGATGAATTATATTTTTTCATGAATTTATTAGATAAATATAATATCTTAGGGATGTTTTAAATGTTTATATTCAATTTCCATAACTATCTTTATGTTTTTAAAGTCAAATGAAACGAATAGTGTCAAAAAATGGAATTAATGATATTTTGTGTTAAATAATATAATATAATATTATTTAAAAAACATAAAAATATTACAATAAGAAAATTAGGATTATAAATGGTCTAAAATTTCACACCTTTTCCCTTTAAGAGATAATTGATAAATTATAAGCAAAATTATAACCCTTTAAGATTGAAAAAGTCTTTACCGCAATTATGGTTAAAATCGATTAATAAATGGGTCAAACCAATATATAAGGTTTAAAATGACACAAAAACCTATATAAATTTCATTTTATGATTATATTTAAACCATATAATCACTTTATTTAAACATTTTTCCATTTAGAATAATTGTTTATCAGAATTACATAAGTATATTTTAATCTTTTTTGTAATTACAAGTGTGTCCTTTCCCTCCCTCATAAAAGAACACCCCTTATCAATTTTATTTTCACCACATTGAGTGATTTAAAGTAACCAAAACTTAAACATTTATCTTAAAAACTTCCCTTTAAATTAATTAGAGGTTCTTTTTTTCTTGAAATATCATTACAATGGTCCTTAAAAAGTGATCTAAAGGAGGCATACTGAAGAAGAGGTAATATTCCTACCTGACCTCTTTCAATTTATTTATTCTTCTTAAACCTATAAATCTATTGCATTAATAATAAAATAATTACTTAATAATCCTAAATATAATTAAATTTTACTATGATTATGTAACTCCCATTATCGACCCTATTTTCCAATGAATGAGAAGTGAAAGTATCACTCGTGTGTACAGGTGGACTTCCACCTCCATGTAGTGATAAAACTCATTTTCCGTCACTATGTTTCATTGATGGTCATTATTATGGTTTTAAAATTTTTATGTGATATTTAGGAAGTAATTATTATTATGTAATTATAATATCATATTTACTTTCTTACCTTCCGATCCGTTAGAAAATGATAACGTCACCCATGAGTATGTATGGACTACCACCTCCACGAAGCGATATGATTTGTTTTTTATTTATTATTTTCATGGATGGTAATAATTATAGTTTTAATGAATATATATGATATGTATGATATAATAATGATTTTTTAAAGGTGTATTATTATTTACCTTTCTTTTTTTCCATCTGTCAAAAGGTGAAATCAGTGATCATGTGTTTGTACGACCAACCATATCCATGAACAGTGTATTTAATTTTTGTATACATAACATTTATGGAAGATTATAAAGATTTATATTATGAATATATTTTATTTTTATATCATAAATTAGGTTTTGGATATAATGTAACCATGATAAAAGTACAAGGAATAGAACTACTGAATAAAAATTCTCATGATAAATGAAACAATTAACACCAAGAAATGAATATTTTAATATGGATATTTTGATAAATGTGTGTTGAAATATTATAAATGGATAATATATGATATTATGTGTATTTAATTTAATATTTTATTCAATTATAAAAAATTTAAATGTATTATACAAGAGGTTAATGTGCTCTCAAATAAAGTCAAACTTGATGAAAGATATTTAGGTTATAATCACATTGTTTATCAGGATTATTTATGATTATGTTTTTGATGATGATATTTCATGATACATATCTAAATAATATCATTAATATTATTATCATATGGTTATTTTATAATAATACATATTTTAATTTCATTTTCCTCACTTTAATTGCTCAAGAGACCAAAATAACATTTTTAAGAAAACCCGACCTTTTTTCTTTATCCGGTCGAAAATTATTTTTCATTCATGTCATTTTTTTAAATGTTTTTACTATTATTATATGATTATTTAAAGTCATTTTTATCAATTATTTAATTTTTCAAAAATGGTTTAAAACTAATCTTCTTTATGTTTTACATACAAGTTACTTTTGACCTTTTTACTGAAAATGTGAAAGGAATCTTTGTTTCAATATACACGACATGAACAAAAATTACATCTATCGTGAATTCTCAATGATTGGAAGATTAATTTACAAGTTTCCATAATTATTTTAAAAGAAACAATTTTCCCTAATATGTTGTAAATTTTAAAATTTTAATCAATTGATTTCAAATTGAAAAGGGTTTCATTCTCAAGATATTCTCCAGTAATCTTTTAAAATAATTTTCCATCTATGATAACATCATTTTATGTTACTTGGATTTTACTAGGAATATAATACCATGATATCATATTTACTATTTTTATGTATTTTTTATGGTTATGATGTTGAATTATCAATTAAATCCATTTTCCTTTCCATGATTTAAGTTATGATGAATGTTTTTTATGATCTCGTGAAATAAATATAGATGGATTTAGGATTATGTGATGTTTGAGCTCAAAATTATATATCCCTCAAATTAATTGGAGAAATTTTAATTTTCTATTTTTTCAAAGGGTACATATATGTTTATCTCAATCCTAAAAGAGGGTCACAATAGGTTATCCTAATCCCAAAAGTGGGTACTTGGGAGGTTATCGCAAGCCCAAAGTAGGTACAAGAGTGGTTAGCCAAATCCTAACATGTTGTGAATGTTTTTATGAGTATCCTTGACATAGGATTTATATGATTATGATTATTGCACAATTATTCAACAAACTTATGGAATGATATTATTACAATGTTATGTTCTAATGGATAATGTTCTTTTATCCCTTTATGATTCATATCGTATGAATTAAAAGATTTTTTCCATGAATCATGTTTTTGATCTAATAATTACTCAGTATGACTTTAAAAAGTTAACATCATGTTCTCATACCCATTATTCTCATGATATATTTAAATTATCATTGATATATCCTTTGTCCACCCTTAATTAGAATCAAATACCACCCTTTATTATGTTTTCTTTTCCCATGGATATGAAGAAAATGTTTATGTAAGATGAATATATGAAGGGTTCTGTATGTGAATAACTAAATGGAAGATGATGTAGAGATTTTATAAACTAGTTATTTATGTATCAATTTTTTTAGAAAATAAAAACCTTTATAGTTTTGGAATTGATCATAGTATTATGTGATGAATATTCATCTGATAGGATGTAATATTTATATATTAAAAACATGGGTTGTGAAAGTTGGTATTAGAGTGATGTTTTTTCCCTTGGAAACTAAGATGAGAAAAATTTAGTGATAAACCTTAGGATAATCCTACATATAGGATAATATCCTATTTTATGGTAAATAACGGATTATATTTTCCAAGAAAAACATCGATATCTGTAAATTACAAGTGGACATGGTTTTGGTACAGATGCATCTAGGGGTAATTAATAACCCCCCAAAAGAGTTGGTTGAGTATATATCAACCATCATTCAAGTTCATAGTGAGAGTCCCTTACTACATACTTATTTTGACACTCTTGGGGTATATTCATGGGATAATTCACATTTTGTTTATAAACAATTATGATGGATTTGAATATATTGTGACCATGAATGACCTAGGTTAAACATAAGGAGTAATAGATTAAAAATAAGGTGTCATTATTTATACATATTATAATTGATTTCTCATGACTATGTGATTTTCCAATATTATTATTGTTTCTCACACTATCATTTTTTGTTTTAGTTAATGGATAAAACCTAAAGGAACAATGTTAATTCTTAATGATATGGAAAACTCTAGATTTTCCTCATGAGAATCCAAATGTTATGGGAGATGGATTAAAAAATATCATTTCCTTGCTTTTATAAATTTCCCAGGATGTGTATTATGCGGAGCAGTACCATTGAAAATATATTTTCCATTATTTTGTGTTTATTGAATGAAAAATTCATTGTGGTTTTCTGTAGTTTGGAAGGAGAAACAGATCAATATTGTACTCTCATTAAGAATATGAGGCAGCTGGAAAAAATGACTCCATGTAGTGGGATAAGTATAAATGGTTTTTTAAAAAAATTGCATTCCTTATTTTCTTTATATGAAAGTTAAGATGAAATTTATTAAGCTAAGTTAAAAGGATCATGAATCCTTTAGTCCATATGAGGAAAATTTTACAATACTTTTTGAGGTATGATTCTAGTATTATCATTGAACTAAAAATTAAGACCGATTGATTCTTAAGTGGATTAAAACCATGTTTCCAAACGTTTTTTCATTAAGTTACTTCATCAATTATGAAGAAATCATTTGATGTGATATTAAGGTAGAATAATAGATTGGATTTATGCATCAATATCATGGTTTTGATATGAAATAAAATATGTATTTCCAAGGAAATTATAATAACAATAACCATGGAGGGAAGAATATGATACTTCTACTATGCTCGAGGTGTGGAAGGATACATGGAGGAAATTACCTTAAGTGTACTAGTAAAATTTTTAAGTGGGAAATAAGGTCATCAAGAAACCAAATTCCAATGTGATGGGAATAAGTTAGCCAATGATGGAGGAAATTCACCAAAAAATGCACCACCCACACTCTAGTGTTTCAAATGTAAGGAGTATGATAATTATTAAAATAAGTGATCAAATACAAAGGTTAATGATGATTTCACCATCAGAAACCTTTTAATACCAAAGAGAAATGCGAATATCACATGATCACTATTACTGATGTGGGGTAAAAAAGGGAGTTTTGAATGGTACACTTACCATCCACTTTAGAACTACTAATGTCTTTTTTGATTCTGGATCTACCCACTTTAATATATGAATAATTTTCTAAGGGTATCATAATGTCATCCCATCAATTAGATATTGAATTATTTTTGAAAACTATAAATGGTATTATGATCGGATCTCAATTATATGATTCTTCCACCAATTGAATTTTTTGGGAATGTACTTACTAAAAATCCCATTATTCTTTGTCTAGATGAATTTGATGTTATCTTAGGCATGGACTAAATTTATTTACATAAACCCCACATCAATTATTGATTAAGATAAATAAAATTTTATACTTCCAACCAACATATGATCATCTATCATTAAAATGAAAAATATAAACTTCTGATATAAATTTCATCCATTGTATGGGTCTTGATTCCTATTTTAAAATGGTGTTTTTCTTAGATGGATGGGGAGAAACTCAACATCTAAGATATTCCTATTATAAAAGAGTTCCTTGATTTTTTCCAAAATAGTTTCCTAAACTTCCTCCAAATCACAATTTTGAGTTTTCAATAGAACTCATACCTGGTGATACAACTATTTCAAAGAGCCCATATAGAATAGCCCCAATTGAGTTTTAACAATTGAAGAAGAAACTCCAGGAAAATATTAATTATGAATTTATTCGACTAAGTTCATCACCTTGGGGAGTAAATGTTCTTTTATTTAAGAATAAATCTTTATAAATGAAAATATTCATTGATTATTGAGAACATAACAAGATCAAATCAAGAATAAGTATCCTCTTCCCCTATATTGTATACTTATTTGATTAACTACATGGAGCTCAAAAATTGTCCAAGATTCAACTTCATTAAGGATATGATCAATTTACTTTCCAGAAGGATGATATACCCAAGAAAAAATTTCATATGAGGTATGAACACTATTAATTTATAGTGACTCCATTTTTTCTTACTAATCCTCCTAGTATCTTTATGGATTTAATGAGTAGAGTGTAGGATCGAAATATAATATGAGATGCTCAATATACAAGAGGGGGGTGAATTGTATACTTTAAAAATTCCTTTGGAACCTTTAAAGTTAGTTATGAATAACTCAAGTTTCCTTAAGAAAAGGAAATGACTAAGTTTAACAAAGTTAAACTAAGTTGATTCACAACACCTCTAACACCGAACTAAACTTGGAAAGAGATTCCAAAAGTAGGTTCCGGAAATATGGTTCCGGAAATTGAAACTTAACAAAAGTTACAATATGAGATTCTACCTTAAAGCGTATAGAATCTAAACTAATCAGAGTAAGGAAGTATAAGAAAGTTATACTTTCCTTAAGATACAAATTGCAGCGGAATAAAAACAAGTAGTAAAACTACTAGTAACAAGATAATAGTCTTTTAACCCAAAGAGAAGGGTATCCAACAACCTTGGATAAAGGTCCCTTGATTTATACTTTCAAGAAAGTCTGTCTTACCCACACCAGGGTAAGCCCTCGATACGAAGATCAGAGTCTCTGTCTTTCTATCCCTGCAAGCCCTCAACTTCAAGGTAGTTAGCAACCTCTGTCTTCCTCAGCAAGGAAGTCCTCGATCTTTAAGGTAGTCGGCAACCTCTGTCTTTCTCAGCAAGAAAGCCCTCGATCTTTAAGGTAGTCGGCAACCTCTGTCTTTCTCAGCAAGAAAGCCCTCGATCTTTAAGGTAGTCGGCACCTCTGTCTTCCTATCCCCGGAAGCCCTCGAATGTAATCACCAACATTCGGAGTCGCACGAAGCTTTGAGAGTTAATAAGAGACTCTCTCTCTAGAAATCACTTCAACAGCATGTAAGCACTTTTTCAGCAATCAGCACCGAGCTCTTTCAAATGAGCTCCTATTTATAGGTAAGGTCGGCTCCTCTCCAACGGTCATATTTTCCTTAAAGTTCGGAGGGACCTGTACACGTGTCACTTAGACAACGGTTAGTTTATAACAAAATGGACGACATCGTTTTATAACAAGGTAAGTGTAACAGAATGTACGACATCATTTTAAACTCTAACATAAAGGTTCGGAATAGAAATTTCGGAGTGAAAGTTCGGAGTGAATGAATTCAGAGTGTATAAAACAATGATAATCAGATTCTGTTTAATAGGTGAATTCGGAATGAGAATTCGGAATAGGAATTCGTCATCAGAAATCGTAAAGAGAATTCATCATCAAAATTCGTAATGAGAATTCGTTATCAAAATTCGTAATGAGAATTCGGAATGAGAATTCTTCATTAGAATTCGTAATGAGAATTCTTCTTCAGAATTCGTGATGAGAATTCAGAATGATATTTCTTCATTAGAATTCGTAATGAGAATTCTTCTTCAGAATTCGTAATGAGAATTCGGAATGGGATTTCTTCATTAGAATTCGTAATGAGAATTCTTCTTCAGAATTCGTATCCTGAATCTGGAATAGAACTTAGTCAGAATTCATATCCGGAATTCGGAATGAAACTTCCTTATAGTTCTTGTCCAGAACCGAATCTTAAAACAGAATGCTTTTTATCAGTTTTAATGATTCCGAGAAAGTGAATCCGAATTTCATACTTAAGAAAAATATTAATGAAAATATGATAAGGATAAATTTTTCTTATAAAAGCGATTTTCCTTAAGAAAGCATTTTTCCTTATAAAAGCAATTTTCCTTAAGAAAGCATTTTTCCTTATAAAAGCAATTTTCCTTAAGAAAGCATTTTTCCTTACAAAAGCGATTTTCCTTAAAGATAAGGTGTTTGTGATTTTCAAAACAAGAAGGAATGGAAAAGTCATAAGGAAAACCTTATTGACTCAACAATCTCCCCCTTTTTGGAAAGCACAAACATCCTTACGAAAAAGCTATTCTAAGAAGAAAGAAACATATTAAAGCTTATCTCCCTTGGTTTAAGAATATAGATGAATACGACTAACTCCCCCTTAGGCTTTGAAACTCTAAGGATCGTATTCATATTTCCGGAGTGATGTTTCTTTAAGAAAAACTCCCCCTTAAACAAACTCTTATTAGAGTTCTTTTTCCTTGGGTATTTTCCTTTCTCCCCCTTTGAAAAACTCTTATTAGATTTCCACTTTTTCTTAAGGATATTTTCCTTCTCCCCCTTTGTGATTTTCAAAAAGAATTGGAGGAAATGGAAAAAAATAACAAAGTACCTGAAAAGATTAGTAACGACAGCAATAAAAACAACAAGCACAATTTTCATTATATTTGAAATGTCAGCAACAAAAATAGATTACAACAAAAAGATCGGATTGGTCATTTCGGATCTTTCTCCTTCGACATGAGCCCCTTGAGAATTGTCTTGATCTTCTTGAGGTCCTTATGATCTTCCTCTGCTTGCTTTTCTAAGGCAACTATTCTTGCTGACTGAACTTCAATGATTTCTTCCTGAGCCTTCAACTTTTCTTCCTGAGCTTCCATTTTCTCTTCCTGAGACTTTATCCTTTCTAGAAAATTGATCCGATGATCTCTTTCAGATTTCCAATTCTGAGAAACAGAATTGAGCTTTCCATTCAGATCTCTTACTTCCTGACTCCGAATGTTCTTTTCCTCTATCAATTTCTCATCGAATGATGCAGTCATCTCATGAAACTTCTTGTCCTCGGTTTGAAAAGCATCCTTAACATTCTCCTGAAACTCATCCAGCAACCTCATCTCTTCCACATTCTTCTTCGACTAGCTAGTCATCCTTTTGCAAGATCTTTTATGGGCTTCGTAACCAATAAAGAAATTTTTGAACTGGGCTTCTATCTCAACACATTTATCCATAACCATGGATACGGAGTCGGTTTTCTGATTCATCGTATGTTGAAGCATCTGGCATCTAGAGTCTATACTGGAGAAGGTCGGAATGGTTCCCACCAACTTCTTCAAGGACTGAACAATAAAATCGTTCCCCAACGATGATGACTCCGAATCAGAAATCTTGCTAGGAGAATTTTCTTCCTCAATAAGCTCCAACTTCCTCTTAGAAGAGCTACCAGCTTCCTTCCTCATACTCTTTTCTGAACTCCGGGTATCAGCAAGAATTTTCTTTCCCTTTTCTTTTTCCGGAATTGAAACCTGTTCCGGAGATCTGTTCTCACTATCAGAGACTTGAACAATTTTATCTTCCTCATCAGCAACTTCTTGAACATTGGCTTCCACGTTTCCCATCTGAGCAGCATCAAGTAAAATATTTTCTTGACAAGTAACTTCTTCTTCTCCCTTTTCTTCTTCCATTGCAGGAGTAGAAAGCTTTGAAGATTGAGCTTCAGATGTTCGGAGCGAGAGGTGTTCCGAAGGAGTTCCCTTATATTCATCTACTTGTTTGAGCACATCTCCTGTCTCACCAATTCCTTCAGCCGCTTCTTCAACCTCTTCCACTTGCTCTACTTCCTCAGTAGCAACAACCTCTTCCGGGGTTACAAGATTTCTTCCTGGATTCTCAGGTAGAGATTCCAGAGAAAAAGATCTCGGAATGGGAATGGTTGCTAAAACCATTTCATTAAATTTCAACAACGCTTGCACAGCCTCATCTTCTGACAACTTCTTCTTCAGCTTCTTTTCCTTTGCTTGTTTCTCGAGCTCATCAGCAGCCTTCTCTTTCAGAGCTTTAGCCTCTGCAGGATCCAATCCGAACTGCGGATCTCCTTCCTTCCTCTTCTCCTTGTCAGCTCTCCACTTCGCTGCAACCTCATCAGTATATGTCTTCTTCTTCTTAGGCTTAGGAGGTGCGGAAAGTACTTCCTTAGACTTAGGTTCCTCAGCAACGACTACCACTTCTTTCAGCTTCCTCTTCCTTACCGGCTTGGATGATTCCGGATCAGCCACTTTCGGAGTCACTTCTACTTGAGGAGGTAGATCAATGAACTTCCCAGACTCCTTGTTAAAATCTATATTCATCCTTTTAAGAGTTTCATCACTGAGCAACATGATCTTGCAAACTTTCGGCTTAGAACTGCAGGCTACCTTGAAGGATTCTAGGCACCGAACTATCAGCTTCGACAATATTTCCGGATACATCACTATCTGAGCTCTCAGATTCCCCTTCTTCAAATTATCAATGTTGAGAAGAATATGCTTCATCAAGTTGAACTTTCTTAGATTTATCAGGAAATCCAAGATGTATATCTCACTCTTCTTCAAGCTATCCTTATCTCCTTTTCTCGGTACAATAAGCCCTTGCACCCATAACTCCAGAATCCGGAAGTTTGTAGAAAGACTTGCAATTTTCGGAGCCTTGTCATCATCCAATCCGAGAATTTCTAAGGCTTTCTCCTTGTTGAAACTACCCAAGGAGTCTGGCAGAACGTGCGAGATAAACTCAGCTTCACCTTCATAACTCAACCCTACCAAGCTTGCAGCCTTGGTGTAAGATAGCTTATATGTCTTGCCATACGATTTGAAAGAAAATCTTTCTCTATTTTCTTCCTTGAAGAAAGCAACTGACTCATAAAACTCGACAAGCAAGTCAGAGTAGACTTCATCTTGGTTGCCGGTTTTTGATACCGCAACATCTTCCCAGCCATTCAGCTTGATATTTTTTGATATAATAGAATCATAGTTGCTGAAGAAATTTGGATGAACTAACCGTTCTCTGTAGACTAACCACTGTGAAATGGGCTTAGTTGAAGAAATTTCTTGAGAAGCTAACTCTGCAGACATTCGGATCTGAAGTCTCTGAGAAGTTCGAAACAGAGAAGACTGAAGTTCGGAATGGCCTTAAATCGTAGAGACAGAGCTTCAGCACGCAAAAGCTTGAAATCGATGTGGGACGAGAAAATAGGGTCCCCTTTATATAGGCATTGGGATGACGGTTCAACTTCCTCGGTTGATCTAACGGTTTAGAATGATCTGTGATTAGATCTGACGGTTGAAAGCTTGAATCCGATCTTTTTGAGGTTTTATTAAAACAAAGATTTAAGAAAACTATAATCCGAAAACATAATATAAGAAACTGTCAGCAAGTAAAATATGATTACGAAAACTTCAGTAAGGAAATCATACCTTTCGGATTAGCTTAGGAAAGTTATTCGTAATAGGTAATATAAAGACGACTACGAAAAATTCAATACGAAAAACTAAATACGAAAACCTTAATACGAAAAACTTAATACGAAAAACTCAATACGAAAAACTCAATACGAAAAACTCAATACGAAAAACTCAATATGAAAAACTCAATACGAAAAACTCAATATGAAAAAGTAAAATATGAAAAACAAAACTTGGTACGAAAATCTGGTTATGAAAGTCCCCGTACGAAAGTTGTCCATTCCGGAAATTTTCAATACGAATACTTTCATTCCAGAAGTATTGAAAATATCCATTCTGGAAAATGGTAGTTCCGAAAGTTCCATTCCGGAAATTTTCGTTCCGAAAAATTTGAAAACAAATTTTGAAAAACTTTGTTAAATAAACAAACAAATGTACTCCCCCTATGAAAAGGAGTTTATTACTGTAAGGAGATTTTTCAACAGAAAGTTAATTAAGGAAGATTACCTTACGGTTATCATTCCTAACTTCTGTTTAATATATTCAAATCTATCAGAAGGTAAAGATTTTGTGAAAATATCAGCAAGTTGATCTTGCGTTCCGATAAACTGAAGAATAATGTCTCCTTTAAGTGTGTGATCCCTAAGAAAGTGATGCCTAATATCTATGTGTTTTGCACGGGAGTGATGTGCAGGGTTTTTACTTAGGGCAATGGCACTTGTGTTATCACACAAAATTTGAGTTTTAGTAAAACTCAAGCCATAGTCTGTGAGTGTGTGTTGCATCCACAACACTTGTGCACAACAACTTCCAGCTGCTACATATTCAGCTTCAGCAGTGGAGAGTGCAACAGAATGTTGCTTCTTGCATGACCAAGAAACTAATGAATCTCCTAAGAAATGACAAGTTCCGGATGTACTTTTCCTATCCATTCTACATCCACCAAAGGCAGCATCAGAAAAGCTTTTTAGAACAAAATCATTTCCAGAAGTATAAAATAATCCTAGATCCATGGTTCCCTTAAGGTAGCGAAAAATTCTTTTTACTGCCTTTAAGTGATATTCCTTAGGATTGGATTGATATCTTGCACATAAGCATACTGAAAACATTAAGTCTGGTCGACTAGCTGTTAAGTAAAGTAGACTTCCGATCATACCTCTAAAAGATGTTTGATCTACTGGTTTCCCAGCTTCATCAAGATCTAAAGAGTTTGAGGTACCAATGGGAGTACTTATACTCTTAGTGTTGTCATAACCATACTTTTTAAGAAGATCTTTAATATACTTATGTTGAGATATGTAGGTTCCTTCTGGTTTTTGAGAAATTTGAAAACCAAGGAAAAATGTTAACTCACCCATCATACTCATTTCAAACTCAGATTTCATTAGACTAGCAAAGGAGTCAGTCAAAGATTGCTGAGTTGAACCAAATATAATGTCATCAACACAAATTTGAACAATCAAAACATTTTTCTTATCTTTATTTATAAAAAGGGTTGGATCTGCATTTCCCTTAACATAGTTATTTTGAAGCAAAAATCCAGTGAGTCTATCATACCATGCTCGTGGGGCTTGTTTAAGGCCATACAAAGCTTTGGTAAGTCTAAAAACATGATCAGGATGTTTTGTATCTTCAAAGCCAGGAGGTTGTTCAACAAAAACTTCCTCTTGAACATAACCGTTAAGAAAAGCACATTTCACATCCATTTGAAATAGTTTGAAATTAAAGAATGCTGCAAAGGCAAGTAGAATACGGATAGATTCAAGTCTAGCTACTGGAGCATAGGTTTCTTCATAGTCTATTCCTTCTTGCTGATTATAGCCTTTAGCAACAAGTCTAGCTTTATTTCTAACAATGACTCCATTTTCATCGCATTTATTTCTGAAACCCCACTTTACTCCAATAACATAAGTTTCCTTAGGTCTCTCAACCAAGGTCCAGACTTTATTCCTTTCGAATTCATTTAGTTCATCTTGCATTGCTTTGATCCAATCATCATCACCTAAAGCTTCATCAGTGCTTTTAGGCTCTAATTGGGAAAGAAATGCTAGATGTTCTACTTCATTTCTTAAGGAACTTCTGGTCCTTACAGGTTGATTTACATCACCAATGATACTATCACTGTGATGATTCTTAAGAAACATCTGATTTGGGTTTTGTAAAACCTGTTCATCAACATAGGGTAGAAAGTCTTCTGGGGTAAATGTTTCAGAAGTATCTTCTAGAACAATTTCCTTATCAGAAGGTTCCTCTATCAAAGGTTGATAATCAGTTTTTGAAAACACATCCGAAGATGTAGGTTGGGAGGTTTTAAAAACAAAAGGATCTGATTCATCAAATTTTACATGTACTGTTTCCTCAACAGTACAAGTATTTTTATTAAAAACTCTATATGCCTTAGAGGTTGTGGAATAACCTAAGAAAATTCCTTCATCTGATTTTGGTGCGAATTTATGTAAGTTATCTTTAGTATTCAAGATGAATACTTTGCAACCAAAAACCTTGAAGTAGGAAAGTCTAGGTTTTCTACCATTCCATAACTCATAAGGTGTTTTATTAAGAAAAGGTCTAATCAAAACTCGATTTATAGTATAACAAGCAGTACTTACAGTTTCAGCCCAGAAATGTCTAGCAATAGAATATTCACTCAACATGGTTCTAGTTATCTCTTGAAGAATTCTATTTCTTCTTTCAACTACACCATTCTGTTGAGGAGTTCTAGGTGCTGAAAAGTTGTGAGTAATACCTTTCTTACTACAAAAAGTTTCAAAAACTGAATTTTGAAATTCTCCTCCATGATCACTATGAATAGTTTTCAATGGAAGGTTTTTCTCATTTTTAACTTGAGCTCTAAAACTTTTGAAATAAGAAAAAGCTTCAGATTTCTTTGCTAGAAAATAAACCCAAGTAAATCTAGTGTAATCATCAACTAGAACAAACACATAGTATTTGCCTCCAATGCTTCCAGTTTGTGTTGGACCAAAAAGATCCATATGCACCAACTGTAATGCATCGGTTGTTGAGACTTCACCGATCGACTTAAAACTAGATTTATGTTGCTTGCCATATTGACAAGGATCACAAACTTTAGAAGAATCAAATCTAAGCTCCGGTAGATCCTTAACAAGTTTCTTCCTAGAGAGTTTACATAGGTTTCTAAGATTACAGTGTCCTAATCTTCTATGCCATAACCAAGAGTGATCTTCCATTGCACTTAGGCAAGGTAAATCTTGGCTTCTTAGGTCTTCTAAGTTTAAGATGTAAACATTCTCTTGCCTATTGGCTGAGAGAATAAATTCTTCCTTGGAATTGTGAACTAAGCATTTATCATTCCTAAAATTCACAAGGTAACCTTCATCACATAACTGACTTATGCTAATGAGGTTGTGCTTAATAACTTTAACAAAAAGAACATTTGAAATCAAAGTTTTACCTAAAAGAACAATATTACCAATACCAACAATCTCTCCCTTAGCATTGTCTCTGAAAGTTACCTTTCCTCCTTTCGTTTTGATAATCTTTTCAAAAAAGCTTTTGTTACCAGTCATATGCCGGGAACATCCACTATCCATGTACCAAATATTGTTGCTGGAACTTTCTTTATTTTCCTGAAATTAAGAACAAAGTTAGATTTTCGGAATCCAAACTTGTTTGGATCCGAGATTTCCAGACAATAAAATTTTTGGTACCCACATTTTCTTAGAAAAATAAGCTTTATGAAAACCTAAGGATTGGGTTTTGTTTAAGGAACAATTTCTTACCCAGTGACCACCACATTGACACTTAGTACAAAATGGGGCACTTTGAGGAACAAAATAATTGTTGCTGAAAACAGGTTTTTCTTGGGTATAACCAAATCCGGATTTATTTCTTAAAGGTCGTATTTGAGAATACATCTTATCAAAATTTTCCTTACCATGGGTAAATTTTGATAAACACTTCTTTAAGGAAAAAATTTCGGACTTGAGTTTTACAACCAAGTTTTTATCCTCAAAATCATTAGTTTTGGAACTAGAGTTAGGCTCGAAAACATTTTTATTAGAAATTACTTTTTCTAATTCTTTAGAAAGTTTGTTCTTCTCAGAACATACTTCCTCAAGATTTTTTGAAATATTTTCAAAATCAGCATTTTTCTTATCAAGATCTTTAGAAAGATCTGATATCTCTTTAGTAAGAATAGAATTCCTAGAATTTGCCTTATAAAGTTTCTTGTTGAGTTTGGAATTCTCAATCTCAAGAAGTTCAGCAAACCTAGAGACTTCTTCAAAAGTAGGAAAAGTATTTTCCTCATCAGAAGATGATTCTTCATCAGAAGAGTTATAATACTTACTATCATTAGAATTTAAAGAAACATTGGTCAATGATTCAGCATTTCGTACCTTAGCCATGAGACAATGATTATCAATAGGTAATCTGGCTATAAGACCAAGATTCTTCTGTCCTGAAGATTCATATTCAGAAGATTCATCTGAAGAGTCACCACCACTGGCACTCCAGGTGTCATTAGCTTTCAGAACTTTCTTAGCTTTGGCTTTGTAATACTTCTTCATGTTCTTGTCTGAATGCCTTTCCTTCCTTTCTTTCTTTCTGAGCATAGGGCAATCTGGTCTAATATGTCCAGCTCTTTTACATTCATAACAAGTAACTTCTCCATCTTTCTTATCTTTCTTATCCTTCTTCTTATACTTGGATTGAAAGTTTCTCTGTCCAGCTATCTTGTTCATCCTTCGAGCAAGATTGGCTAATTCATTTTCTGAGACTTCACTCTCACTAGATTCGGATTGGAAAATGACATTCTTAGATTTGGATCTGGTAACTCTCTCAGGAGTCTTAGCTTTCATCTGATTTGAAGTTGAAGTAAAAGCAACTGTTCCATTTCCATTCTTCTTCTTGATGTTGTCAGCATCTCTCTTCATTCTTGTCTCATGTTGTAGAAGAGTTCCAAATAATTCATCAAGAGTAATTTGAGTAACCTTCCTGTTCTCGTCTATTGCTGTTCTCTTGGATTCCCACTCATTGGGCATAATGTCAATAATCTTGTCCACAAGAGCTTCATCATCTAAACCTTTCTCTCCCATAGATTGTAGACTGTTGACGATAGTCATAAATCTTTGTTGAACTTTACAGATAGGTTCTCCATAAGGAAAACTGAAGCCATGATATTCAGCTCTAAGCATAGCTCTTCTAGTCTCAATCACCTTAGAAGTCCCAAAGTGTGTAACCTCTAACTTCTTCCATATACAGTTAGCTGCTTCACAAGAAGAAATTTGGCTATATATATTTCTGGTCATTGAACACAGTAAAGTATTGCGTACCTTATAGTTGAGTTGATATTCTTGCTTTTCCTGGTTAGTAAAGGTTCTGAATTCCTTGTCAGGAATTTTATAGTCACCAGTAAGCATGACAAAGTTATCTACTCCAGTATTGATAACAAAAGTCTTCATACGATCTCTCCAGTATTCATAATCATTACCATCAAAGATAGGTGTCCTTGTAGGATTCAGATTGTCAATAGATCCAACATTCATTCCTTCCATACTTGATAATAACTTGGAAACAAACTTGTTAATAGCAAAAGATTCGTAATCAAAAAGTTCAGAATGAGAAAAGTTCAGAATGGATAAACCGGAATGACAAAGTTCGGAATGAAAAATTTGAGCAAGAAAAACTTGTATGTGAGTACAAGTATTTCAGTAACCTTGGCTCTGATACCAAATGTAAGAATGGTATAGAGTAAGAGGTTTCCAACCTCTGATACCAATTGTAGGATCCAAATATAATATGAGATGCTCAATATACAAGAGGGGGGGTGAATTGTATACTTTAAAAATTCCTTTGGAACCTTTAAAGTTAGTTATGAATAACTAAAGTTTCCTTAAGAAAAGGAAAGGACTAAGTTTAACAAAGTTAAACTAAGTTGATTCACAACACCTCTAACACCGAACTAAACTTGGAAAGAGATTCCAAAAGTAGGTTCCGGAAATATGGTTCCGGAAATTGAAACTTAACTAAAGTTACAATATGAGATTCTACCTTAAAGCGTATAGAATCTAAACTAATCAGAGTAAGGAAGTATAAGAAAGTTATACTTTCCTTAAGATACAAATTGCAGCGGAATAAAAACAAGTAGTAAAACTACTAGTAACAAGATAATAGTCTTTTAACCCAAAGAGAAGGGTATCCAACAACCTTGGATAAAGGTCCCTTGATTTATACTTTCAAGCAAGTCTGTCTTACCCACACCAGGGTAAGCCCTCGATACGAAGATCGGAGTCTCTGTCTTGCTATCCCCTCAAGCCCTCAACTTCAAGGTAGTTGGCAACCTCTGTCTTCCTCAGCAAGGAAGTCCTCGATCTTTAAGGTAGTCGGCAACCTCTGTCTTTCTCAGCAAGAAAGCCCTCGATCTTTAAGGTAGTCGGCAACCTCTGTCTTTCTCAGCAAGAAAGCCCTCGATCTTTAAGGTAGTCGGCACCTCTGTCTTCCTATCCCCGGAAGCCCTCGAATGTAATCACCAACATTCGGAGTCGCACGAATCTTTGAGAGTTAATAAGAGACTCTCTCTCTAGAAATCACTTCAACAACATGTAAGCACTTTTTCAGCAATCAGCACCGAGGTCTTTCAAATGAGCTCCTATTTATAGGTAAGGTCGGCTCCTCTCCAACGGTCATATTTTCCTTAAAGTTCGGAGGGACCTGTACACGTGTCACTTAGACAACGGTTAGTTTATAACAAAATGGACGACATCGTTTTATAACAAGGTAAGTGTAACAGAATGTACGACATCGTTTTAAACTCTAACATAAAGGTTCGGAATAGAAATTTCGGAGTGAAAGTTCGGAGTGAATGAATTCAGAGTGTATAAAACAATGATAATCAGATTCTGTTTAATAGGTGAATTCGGAATGAGAATTCGGAATAGGAATTCGTCATCAGAAATCGTAAAGAGAATTCATCATCAAAATTCGTAATGAGAATTCGTTATCAGAATTCGTAATGAGAATTCGGAATGAGAATTCTTCATTAGAATTCGTAATGAGAATTCTTCTTCAGAATTCGTGATGAGAATTCGGAATGAGATTTCTTCATTAGAATTCGTAATGAGAATTATTCTTCAGAATTCGTAATGAGAATTCGGAATGGGATTTCTTCATTAGAATTCGTAATGAGAATTCTTCTTCAGAATTCGTATCCTGAATCTGGAATAGAACTTAGTCAGAATTCATATCCGGAATTCGGAATGAAACTTCCTTATAGTTCTTGTCCAGAACCGAATCTTAAAACAGAATGCTTTTTATCAGTTTTAATGATTCCGAGAAAGTGAATCCGAATTTCATACTTAAGAAAAATATTAATGAAAATATGATAAGGATAAATTTTTCTTATAAAAGCGATTTTCCTTAAGAAAGCATTTTTCCTTATAAAACCAATTTTCCTTAAGAAAGCATTTTTCCTTATAAAAGCAATTTTCCTTAAGAAAGCATTTTTCCTTACAAAAGCGATTTTCCTTAAAGATAAGGTGTTTGTGATTTTCAAAACAAGAAGGAATGGAAAAGTCATAAGGAAAACCTTATTGACTCAACATAGAGTCTTTATATATTACCTTGATAATTTTTTGGAAGTCTTTATATACAAAATTCTTATATATTCAAATGAAAAGTCAGATCGTGAATATTAAAGATTATACTAAAGACCTTTAGTAAGGATAATTTATATGAAAAATTTACAAAGTATGACTTTTTTACAAAAAAAATTGTTTTTAGTTTATATAATTTCAAGAGAGTGTATATCAGTTGATCCATCAAATACAAAAGTATTAAAATTTATCCCAGAATAATCATTGTGACTATGGTCCTTAGTTTTTTATATTTTTATGGATATTATCAACACTTAGTGGATAATTTCTCATGGATATATAATACACCCATCAAGTTAACTCAAAAGGGATCCAATTTCCTTTGGATAGATGATTGTAAAGAAAATTTAAAGGAACTGAAGAGAAGGTTAGTCATAACACCTGTTCTTACATTAACCTATAGTGGATAAGGGTATGTAATCTATATAATGAATCAAATTAGGGGTTTGTGATGTGTCCTCAAGAATAATGATACAGTGATAGCTTATAACTCATGCTAATTAAAGGTTCATGAGAAAAATTACCAAACTCATGATTTGGAGTAAGATATGGTAATTTTTTCATTAAATATATAGAGGAATTATATTTAAAGAGAAACTGTAGCAGGTACTGTAGAGGGAACTGTGCAGTATAGTGGTAGGTACTGTAGCGGTAACTGTAGCAGGTACTTTTTGGCACTGTAGTAGCCAAGAATAAGCCCCCATTTGGGCCTTCGGGCCACTGATTTGGTCCTTGAGTCCTTTAAGGCATTCGGGCCACCCAAGCCTTCGGGTTAGTAAGGCCTTCGGGCCACCTCAAGGCCTTCGGGCCACATTAAGTGCTGATGCAATCAAGATGACCTACAAGGAACAAGATCTACAAGGAGGATGAGCAAGGAGCTTTCACCACATCAGAAGATGAACGGATTGTAAGAATGAGAGGGTATGGAACCTGCCATCGGGACAAGCCTGTGCATGCAGAGGAATGCCTAGTCGAACAGCCATGCGAATGTGGAGAGCTGATTTCACGATGAAGATGATGGGGAGGAGCAGTTCCAAGTATTTATTCTGGGTTGTATATAATGTTTGGAGCCTAAGGGAAACTAAATTCCTCTAAGGCCTATGGGACATGTAATACTTATGCCTACAGGCCTTGTAAGGGTTCCACCTCACCCCTTGAAATGTGGATTATCAAAAATCAATAAAAATGAAGGTTTTCGGGCCATTGGATGGAGTTAAAAGGATCGTGATATCATATATATTATGAGGATAAAAAAGATCCAATATTTCTATATTTGTAAAGGATTGATCTAGAAATGTTGAAGGAATGGGAGAAATATCATTTTACTCAAATGAGTGTTCAATAATCTATCTATGTTAGGATTAAAGAAGTGCAGAAGGAAGATGTGAAACTATAGAAAAAGGTCAAAAATGTTCATGTGTTCAACATTTATTATTATGGAATGATAAGGCTTATGAACCATGATTTTTTTTCTTACATACCATATTTAAAGGAGTTGTTTTATGAAACTCAAAGTTAATTATTCTATTTTCATCTTTGAAGTACAAAGATGTATAGTGATTTGAAAGAGTATTTCTGGAGGGTCAACATAAAAAGATATATTTTTTAGTATGTATCTTGGCACTTGGTACATCAAAAAGTTAACCCTTAGAGATATAATTATAAGTTGATATTAAAACCTTTACCCATACTATAATGGAAATGAAAAAAACCATGGATTTAGTTATCAGAATCTCTAAAATGTATAAGGGAAATAATTATATTTTGGTTTTATTTGATCACCTTATAAATTAATAACACATCATTTAAATTATATAATATTTATCTCTTGATCATCTTGGAAAAGTATATATTAAATAAGTGGTAAGGTTTCATGGAGTAGCATATTCTATTTTATCTGATGAGGATCTGAGGTAAACCTAAAAAATCTATCGAATTCTTCAGTAGACACTAGATACATAGTTGAGTTTCAATACTATTTATTATCCTTAAAAAGATTCTCAATATAAGATAACCATTAAAAACCTATAGGATATTCTAAGATATTGTTAAATGGATTTCAATGGTGGTTGGAATCAACACCTTCCCCTAGTTACGTTTTCTTATAACAATAACTTTCACAAGATAATTTAGATGGATCCTTATGAAGACCTCTATATGAATAAGTATATAACTACAACGTTCTAAGATGAAGGTGGAAAAAGAAAGCTATTGGGACCTAAGATAGCTAATGAAATGGTAGAGAAAGTTAGAGTCATTCAGTAGCATATCAAGGTATCTCAAAGTCAACAGAAAAGTTATAACGACAATCATTTGTGAAATATTGAATTCAAAGTTGGTCAGAAGGTATTACTAGGAATTTCTCCCTGAAATAAGGTTATGAGATTTATAATGAAAAAAAATTGATACCTAGGTATATTATCACACTCAATATTCTTGATCGATTATAGATGGTAGCTTATCACTAGGCTCTTCCACCAAACTTCTCTCAAGTTCAATATGTGTTCCATTTATCGCTCCCAATGAAGTAAATAATTTATCCATCACATGTACTAAACTCAAAGTTCATACTAATGGATAAATATTTCTACAATTAATTATAACTGGTATAAATCTTAGATTGTAGAGATAAAGTTCATACAGAACAGGACTATTCACATGGTTAAAGTTCATTAGAGGAATTAAAAATTCAAAAAAGCTCCATGGGAATATGAGGATGTGACAAAAAAAATATACTCATTTTTTTATCAAAGAGATATAATTTTGAGGGTTAAATTCATATTAAGGGGGTATAATGTAACACCTAGAGATTTTAGGAAATGTTTATCTTTAAATAAAATTTCTCTGATAGATTATTATACATGAAACCTAGTGTATAAATGAAAGATAAAACAGTATATCGTTATAAATTAGATATTAAACTGATATAGTGAATAAGAATGGATAAATTTTGAAAAAAATATGTATAAAGTTTTAAATGAATAAAATATATAGATAAATAAGTACTCAATTTATAGCAATGTCATTATATTGTTTAAAAAAAATTCCTCGAAAATGGTTTTCATGGATTTTTATGAGTAAATAATAAAATTAATTTCTTAGAATTTTAGAAAATATATTTAACAAAATGAAATTTATTTTTGAAATATGTATATCAAAATTTACTTATGATGAAATATTTTTATTTTTCTAACATTATTGTTTTTTCAGTGAATGGTAAAAAATAATGATTTTTCAAATAATTTCAATTTTCATTAAATAAAATAATTTAATAGTCATGTTATATTTTGGATACGATCTTAAAGTGATATATAATCCATTTGATTTATAATAATCAATTTTATTTCATTTGAACCAGCAATATAAATGATATTGATATAAGTTAAGTTTTATGCTTAAAAAACGTTTTTTCTAAAAACAATTTTTCATTCCATTTTAAGAATTTATATTAAAATTGATTTATTAAACTTATAGAGAATTAATATTGAAAAATGGATACCATATTTGGTATTATAAGTTATAAATTTGGTATGTATGTCCCATTTTTATCATTATGAATAGTAACAGTGGTAAATAGTTATCACCTCGATAAGGTTAAAATGGGTAAAACATGTTTAAAACCATGAGATGAGGTATAAAAATCAACCCTACACTTGAATTTATTTAATTTTATGGAATTAAATGGACCCTAAACATCCCAAATTCTAATATATGTCATTTTTGTTTCATTTTCCCTTGAAATTGAAGTTTATATTATTTTAAGTAATGAAAATTCCAAAATGTCAATCTCTTGAATTTAATATGTCTAAAATTATTACATAAGGATAAAAAGAGGATAAGTTCAATTTTAAATGTTTTTTTGAATTCATAATTATTTACTATCATGATAACTTATTTATAATTTTTAATGATTGAATAATTACCTTAAATTCTTACGTAATGCAAACATAATATTTATTTAATAAAGAGAAAAATAAAATAAATGATATTAAATTTTTTAAAATTAATACAATTTTGGGGAATTATTATGTTATTGGAATTTTTTATATAAATATAACATTTAGGTATTTTTAATATATCTATATTCTAATTCCATAAGTTTCTTGATGTCCTTTAAGTCTAATTAAATGAATAGTTTCAAAAATTACATTAATGGCATTAGTGATATTTTATGGTTAATAATATTTTGATAAATTATTTAAAAATAAAAAAAAAATTAAGAGGAAATGGAGGATTATAAATTGTCTATAATTTCACTTCATGTCCATTTATGAGTTAATTGTAAAATGATAAGTAAAACTATAAACTATTAATATTTAAAGGTTGTTACTACAGTTACGGTTAAAATTAGTTAACAAAGGGGAGAAACCAAAATATAAAGTTTAAAATAACACCAAAACCTATGTAAATTTTATTGGATAATTATATTTATACATTATCCGATTTTTATTCAAATATATAACCATTTGGAAGCATTTTTATTGAGAATTACTTAATTATGTTTTAATCTTTTTTGTAATTCCAAGTGTGTCTTTTTCCTCCCTTGTAAAATAAAACCCCTTATATATTTTATTTAGATCACACTAAGACATATAACTCAACAAAAATCTAAAAAATTATATTTTAAAATTCCCTATCCCTGAATTAGAGTTTTTGGTATTATTTTAATACCTTTACAAGGGTCTTAAAGAAGGGATCTAAAGGAGGCATACCAAAGAAGAGGTAATCTTCCTACTCAATCTCTTTCCATTTATTTATTCTTATAACTTCTATAAATGTATTTTATTCAGCATAAAATAATAAATTTATTATCCTAAATATACTAAAGTTTTTTTTCTGATTATGTAAATATCATTATCCACCCACTTTTCTATCAAATGGTAAGTGAAATTATAGATCATGAGTAAATGCAGACTACCACCTCCATGTAGTGATACAATTCATTTTTCATAACTATATTTAATGGATGTTTTTATTCTAGAATTAAATTTTATATATTATTTTTATGATATAATTATTCTTATGTAATTATAATATCATATATACCATCTTACTTTCCTATCCATGGGAAAATGATAATATTGTTAATGTGTACGTGTGCACTACCACCTCCATGATGAGATGTGATTTGTTTTAATTTTCCATTAAATTGATGATAATAAGGAAATTTTTAATTGATATATATAATATAAATGATATTATAATGATTATATAAAGGTGAATTATCATTTACCTATCTTTTTTTCTATCTTTTGAAAAGTGAAAATAACATTCATGCGTATGTACGATCTACCATCTCCATGAATAGTGTAACTAATTTTTCTATCTATACCTTTTATAGAAGATTAAAAATATGTATATAAGTAAAATATATGATACTTATATCATAAATTACATTTTAGATGATTTAATCATAATCAATGTACAATTATTGGAAATATTGAAAAAAAATCTCATGAAAAATGAAACAGTTAACACCATGAAATGAAGATTTTAATAAGTATTTATTATAAAATAGGCATTGAAATATTATATATGGATCATATATGATATTATAATTATGTACATTAATCAGTTATATAATTATAATAAGTTTGAATTTATTATACATGAGGTTAAAGTGATAACAAAAAAATATTAACTCAAGGTAAGAGATTTATGTTACAATATCATTGTTTATTGGTATTTTTTATGATTAAGTTTATGATGATGAAATTTCATGGTCTATCTCTCAATAATATCATGAATTTTCTTATTCTCTGATTATTGTTTGATAATACAGTTTTCCATTTATTTTCTTCACATTAAGTACTCAATAGGCTGAAAGATCATTTTTAAGGAATACTGACTTTGTTTCTCTCTTCAGTTAAGAATACCTTTTCATTCATGTCAATTTTTTCTAAAAATGTTTTGAATAATTTTTTTATATTCTACTAATATTTTTCAAATTAATCTTTACACATGATTAAATTTTTTAAAAATGGTTAAAAATTAATCTTCTTATCATTTTCTGAATCAGTTACTTTTGACCTTTTTATTGAAAATTTTAAATGAATCTTTATTTTAATATAAAAAACATGAATAGAATTTCCCACCATTATGATCACGTAATTCTTTGAATATTACATTAAAATTTTTTAGAGTTATTTTCAAGAATTTGTTTTCTTAATATTTGGGAACTTTTTATATTTTAAACAAGTTATTTCAAAGTGAAAATGGTATCTTCCTAAAGAAATATTATGGTGATATTTTAAAGGTAGTTTCACATATGATAATATCTTTTAATGTTAATTATGATTTAACATGGATATTTTCCAATGATATTAGTTTTATTCTTTCTATGGATGGATTTTTTGTTTGGATATTGAAATATCAATGGAACCTATTTTATTTTCCATGTGTTAAGCTATGATTAATATTTTTTATGATCTTGTGGAATACATATGAATGGATTTAAGATTATGTTATGGGTAAGCCATGAATAATATATAATTTTAATGAATTGGGTAAATATTAATGTTCTATGAACTCAAAGGGTACATGACAGGTTATCCAAAGCCTGAAAGACTGTACATGATAGGTTATCCCAAGCTAGAAATAGGGTACATAGGAGGTTATCTCAAGGCCAAAATAGGTACATAAGTGTTGTCCAAAAACTAACATGTTATTAATGTATTTCTGAGTTTCCTTAACATAATATTTATTTGATAATGATTTTTCCACACTAATTCTATAAACTTATGACACGATATTATACAATTGTTATGTTCTCATGGATCATGTTCTTTGATCCCTTTATGATTCATGTCTTATGAACTACCAATATTTTTTACATGACTCATATTTATGATCATAGAATTTATAGGTATGGATTTTAAAGGTTAAGATCATGTTATCATACCCTTAATTCTCATGTAGTGTTTAAATTATCATTGAGATATCCATTGTTTACCTTTACTGATCATCTAAGCTCACCATTTATTATATTTTATTTTCCCCAAGATATGAAGACTAATATTAAATATGATGTGTCTAATAAGGGTTATATTTGTGAAGAACTAAGTGAGAGGTAATGTATATATTTAATGAATCATTTTTTTATGTATCCAAGTTTCCAGAGACACTAAACATGTATATTTATGGAATTGATATTAATTTTATGTGATGAAAATACATATAATAAGATATAATATTTATATATGAAAGGTATGGGTCTCTATAGTTTCTTTCTCCCTCACTTCCCTATCGAGACCCATCAAAGTGGAACTTCTTACCACTATATAATCCACTACCAATTGGTCCTTCTAACCTTGGACCACATGTCTCTATCAGATTCCTCCCAGTAATCAAAGCCCGATTCACTATTTTGAAGATTGTGGTCAGGTGGAAGATGTTCACTTGTTCCATTATCTCCTACCAAAGTATATCCTTTAAGAACCTCCCTATATATATCATCAATATAGAAAGATAGTTTGAACCACAATAGCTTAGCAAACCAAGAATCATACTCCATGATAGAAACACTCCACTATCCAAATTCATTAATTCTCTAACCATGTTAGACCATAAGGTCTTGGAAAAAAAGTAGATATAGAAACTAGTGTAGAAATATGATCGGACTGCATGACATCACTGATTACACATAAGCATTGATTAGATTAGAATATATATTTCCCAAACTTCACTCATCTATAGAGGAATATCACTAGGGATGTGTGGGGTTGAACCCATAGGGACAATTGGTTGGAAGACAACTATGTGGTAAGAACCTTTTAGAAGGAGTCCTCTTGATCACTCTTTGGATTGGTTTTACTAAGAACTATGTAGCTTTGGTTTTAATTTATGAATTATAGAAGGGTTTATGGTCAATTTTAGGGTTTAGGTAAAATAAAATCCTAAATCTAGATTTGTATAATCCTATGGTCTAGGATGAGAAGTAGTGCAAAGGTCACCAATTATTCTTGGTCCAACCAATTAGATACACCTAAGCTATAAATTACTTCTTGGACAATAGATATTCAACAACCTAAGTATGAGAATCTTTTCTTCTAGTTAGAAAGTATCACAAGATATTGGCCTTAAATTTCTCAAATCCAGCAAGGCTAGGGTCATTCAATTACATCTCTTATGGAAAAGGTAGTGAAAAATAATGTGATTAAAATTTGTTTTTAACCTAATTACTGGACATACTGTAACCAAGTTTCTATATAGAAATTTATTAAGTTCAAAACCACCATTACTCTCAACCCCTAACCCTAAGTTGGTTTTCCACGCATGTTGGTATTAAACAAAACCATGGAAATAGATGGAAACATTCTCAAAATGACAAATAAACAACTTAAATCAATGAAAACCACAATTTAAATAATATAAAATTAATTAAATACTAACTTGAATAAGGAAACAATGAATAACTCAGCAACACATGAATATGAATAGTAAATGAAATTTTATTCAAGCATTAGAACAACAACGCACAAAGAATGGGTCTTGGAATCAAAAGTGAAAAAATAATGATTAAAATGGTAAAAGAATGTAATAGTAATAAGTTTTAATAAATTTGGAAAATAAATAAAAAAAAAAAGAGGAGGTTCATCTATTATGTTTCGAAATCTCTTATACCCATTGAGATAATCTCATATTTATAGAGCTTGAGTGGTTTATGATGTTTAACTGATTGATGTTGTCAACATGCTTTAAGTGACTTCTACATCCAGGCATTCATGGCATGTAAGTGACTTTCATGATGTGTACTTTAGATCTAAAAAGTTCTCTAAAGATCTTTGGTCTACTTATTTTTGGACTTATATCTTCATCAAGATTTAGTTTTTGAATGTTTCACATCGTGCAATGAGTTCATGTAGTGTATGTCATCAGATTTGAAATTGAATTATTTCACAACTTGTAAGATGAATTCACATCATGTACTTGGTTCATTCCTTTTAATTTGGATTCAAGGGGAAGCCTTCAAATCAAAAAGGTTATCTAATTAAGGAATAAACATTGTGTACTTCAGATTCATGAAGTGTACTGTCCAATTTTGATGTTTTCTATCATGTCCTCCTTTGAGCCTTAAATTTATAATTCCTATAAAAACACATAAAAACACAATATATTATCGAATAAAGATTTATTTAACCTTAAATAAATGTATCCAAAATATTTATATGAATTCATCTTATCAAATTCCCCCACACTTGAATAATTTCATATCCTTAATAATAAACTATCTCAATAGGGATTCCAAATAAACCATTTTTAAACAAAAAACATGCATTTAAACCAGGAAAATAAAATTAAGTGAAAGAGAAAAAAGAAAGTCCTCCAAAACTAACCACGTAGAGAAAATCAGTCATGCCTTATAATTATGTTCTTTATTCAGATTTTGTCTTCCTTTAATTACAATTTCCTAATTGTTCCTCAGAATCTATACCCATTTTTACATTTATCACATAATGAATTTTCTTTCATCATTCATGGTAAAATTAAATTGTGGTTATGTTCATACCACAAATAAATGTTTTTAACCATAACAATGAATTGGTTTATACATATCCACTTTGTAAACACAAATACAAAATTAATTATGAGGAACAACACAATAAGGTTCAAATGTCCCACAGGTTGAGGGTTGGCAGGTAGATGATAAAAATAAATCTATAAAGGAGGGTAAGATCTACCTTATAATTCATGATAATCATGATTATTTTAATGATTTAACTAAACATAGACAACAATGATGCCTCTATGCTCTAAAAAACTCAAAGAGGGTCCATGAATATGTCAAGAAATCATAAATATCTTCCCCTTCCTTTCTTTTTCTTTTTTAGTTTTTTTTTCTAAAAGTCATGTCTAGGCCATATCTAACATCCATCACCAAACCACATATGATCCATCATAAGATTCATCAGCCTAGTAATGGTTATTTTTTCCTTCTTAATATACAACCCATATTGTTATTATTTTTTACTTTTTTTTGGAATATGGTATGCATAGAAAATACCAAAGGCAATAATGTACCATGACATATAAATCTCATGGATATTCCACCACATGTATCCTCATTATAAACATCCAATTTATAGAATAGATGAAAAATCCCCCACACTTGTTCAAAATAAAAGCATGCATAGTGTCAAGAGTAGGGTAGGAAGAGAAAATAGGCTTGAAATGGCTCTATATTAACAAGGGTATTCATGGATCCTATGGGTTAAAGAAGGATAGATGTACTTTTGGGTATCAAGTTAATAGGATTAATAAAGATTTATTAAATCATTTTAAGAATTTATTTATTCATCCATAACCTTTATTAGATTCCAATGAAATTTCTGATAGGTTTGCATGCCGCAAGTATATCTCAATAAATACACTCAAAAAATAATATGATAATGAAGGTGTATAATAATCTTGGAAATGGTAGTGTATAAAATATAATTATCAATCACATAGGGAATAATATCTTGTAATAAGTAAATCAAACTGAATTTGTAATAATCTAGAATTAGAATTAAATTACACAACTCATAAATCATACTAAAGTTCTAAAGAGGAATAAAAATGGATTTCAAAAATATATAACCAAACATTGTATTTTATTTAAATAGGTGCAATGAGATTTAAAGTTAAAGAATGATTTCAATGAAAAATATATCCTAAAATAATGAGAAAAAGTAGAAACCAAAGTGCGTAGACAATAAAGCTCAATAATGACCCACACCCACTTAAAAAGAAGTAGTTTTTTCAATGTTCCAAAAAGCAACATGGGAGAGATAGCAATAGAAGAATAGATATAAATGAAATAGAAATTTATGAATTTTAAATTAGGGAATATATATCTCCTAGTAGTGTAATTCATCCCATGGGGAAACGTGTTGTATGGTGATAGGAAATTCTGTTACCTATAAAAATTTATAAAAACAAATTACCTATAGTAGATAAACTATTAGTACATAGAGGTTAACCAATATGGAAGTAGAAAAATATAAAGGTGAACCAAGTCAATAGTAAGAGAAAAAAATATTTGATAAATGTATGAATGGACTATAATGAATCTTCGGATGACCTGAAAACAAAAAATGCTAGAAAAGTAAAAACAAAGGTCTTAATAACATAATGAAAATATAGAAAACAAAAAAATTATGGGTTTCCACCCATAAAGTGATAAAAATTACGTCTTCATCCAGGAATAGGGGAAAATAATTAGTTAATGTCATCCATAGGCTCAGATTTCCTCTTCCTCCTATAGGAACTGGTGGTAGTTTAGTTGAGCTTATAGTAGAACTTAGTGGGGTTAACCACCTCATGAATGGTTTTACAAAAATTATCATGTGTAATTAGTAAATTTTATGAACATTATGAAGGAGACTCCTTATAAGTATAGAGATGGAGATGGAGCTCCTAAATCTATATCTTTATGTCAGCCACATTCTGATAGATCTCATGAGGGATTCCCGATGGTGTCTTGATAAACTCATCAATGACCATAGATGATGTATCAGAGCTAGACAATGCTAAATGAATGCATGACTAAAAATGAGATAAAGCAATCAATTTGTGAAATAGAAAATTTATCCCATAAATATATATGATAAAGGATACATTAGTAAATAGGGAATATAATGGAAATACAAAAAATATATTCCTAGAAAAGTGTACAACATGGGAGGGGTATAAGTGAATAACTAAATAGTATAATCCAAATTGCAGTTATCCACATCGGCAACCCCCTTATGAATAGTGGGTTCATGAAGATTCCCCTACCTATATATGCTATATATGGATGTTATGTCTATGGATTGACTTTCATGGTGGATTTTATGGCATTGGAAGTGGGCACAATTGGGATGGGTGGCGGGGAGGTGTTGATCTATATCAGGGATGAACATCTAGTAGTTGGATCAATCAAAGGAACCTTAGAGGTATATGGAAGGCTAGTTCCCTTTATGAGAGGACCACCCATGGAAGAATCTAGGATGAGTACCTCAATATTACTAATGTTTATATGTGTATATCCTTAGGGTAACTAGGCGTGATCTATATCCTGGTGGATAATACGTAAGGCGAAACCCCGCAACAGGGTTATCTTCACTGTACAAGGATCAAGGATGATCTAGAAGTCCCAAGTTATCACTACTTAGCTCCTCACAACATCTTAATTGGATGGATCCAACTGCATGGAAGATTAGTCTTGTAAATCAATGAAATATTTGGGGGTAGATACTAATATTAATTCCAAAGTCTCCTAGTGTGAGCTGGAAAGTCCCTCCACCAAGGTGGAAGCTTACATGCACCACATTGATCTCTAACAAGGCCAAGAAATCTATAAACAGATCTGGGTACGTCTCCTCACATACCTTAATGATGTTGTAGAGGTGAATCTATCCCAGTAGATCAATAATGTCCTCATGCATGTGAATATACTTTATAATGTCTAGGTACAACATCTTTGTGGTCTGAATCAACTTGGCCTAAAGATGGACCAAGCATACTTGATGCTTGGATGCAGAGAAATTTTGGAACCGGTGTAGGTTTGAGTCATGGGGACTGTTTCTGGGATGGGATAGATGAGGCCATATACTTTCTATAAGTGGATAAGGTGGTAGAAGAATATGTGGACAATGAGGTTTGGGATTTTTAGGTGGAGATAGAGGTGAAAGGTATAGTTTCTTGGGTGTTAGAGGATTGGTGCCCTATGTCATGTGTTTTATGGTCAAGGTTTTGTCCATGATGATGGGATAAAAAAGGTTATAGAAAGTGGGAGAGGATCAGTGAAAATTAGTGACGGAGGGGAGGTGAGGGGTGATCGATGGAAAGGGGGAGGGGAATAGGGAGCGATGGTCGGGGGGTTATGGGGGTGAAGAGTAAGGTGAAGTTTGGTGAACCTAGGATTCACAGATTTTAATGCCGCCACCATGGAATTCATATTGTTTATTCAATAAAAAAAGTGTAAAGCTTGGGTTTTTTATTTTTGTATCCCCAAAATTTTCACGTCGTGTATTTGTTTTACACACCATGATTTTTTTTTGAGTATTTGAATTTTAAATTTTATAGTTTTTGGAACCAAAAACCTCTAAACCATCTCAATCATTATTTGTATTCCTTAATCACTAATATATCCTATTTATCCTATCATGGTTTTCCTCCCAGTGACCACTTCATTTATTTTATAGAGATATAAATGCTTCAATTCAGATTAATTTAAAAAGTAATGAAAAATCCCTTGTCAAATGGTTCTCGATAACAGAGGGTATTAATGGTGGGGAGACATTACTCATTAGAGGTTTAGTGTAATTCACATCCTTTTAATCAATGTATCCATTTTAATCAATATGTAAGGAGTTTATGAAAGCCTTAATGGTCAAATTATCATTTTACTCATCATTAAGAAAGATGGATTTATAATCTAATGACTCATTACTTTTCTTGGTGGCTTTCACTATGTTGAAAAAAAAATCTTCTCTAACTATAAATTTAATCCTTCCTTTATTTTTTTAAATAAAAACCTTCATAGTGGTGAGAAATGTTCTCCCAAGAATTATGGGTACATTTCTATCTTCCTCCATATCCGAGACAAGGAAATCAATAAGAAATATGAACTTGATAACTGTTAATAAGACATCCTCAAGAAGTCCTTGAGGGTATTTGACTGAGTAGTCTACCAACTGAAGTGAAACTCTTGTCAGTTATAATTATTCTAGCCAATATTATTTTAATACACTTATAGGTATAAGATTGATATTTGTGCCAAGATCACACAAGGCTCTTTCAAAATTGTATGCCCCTATATTTCATGGAAGAGATAAACTTCATGGGCCACACATCTCTAGTGGAAGCTTCCTCTGAACTAATTTAGATAATTATTCATTTAAGGAGATAAATCATAGATCTTATATTTTCCCCTTGATGGAGAGTAATTTTATTAATAATTTTCATAATAAGGCATTTGAGTGATGACCTATGCAAAGGGGATGTCGATGTATAATTGTTTAAATATCTCAATAATATTTTTATATTTTTCCTATATTTTTTCTAGACTCATCCTCTATGGAAATGGGAGATGGGATTTTATAGTGGTGGTTCCATAAAAACATCCTTCCTTTTAGTATTCTCTTGAACTTGAGCTTTTACATTAGGTTTAGATTCCATATTTTTCTCCTAACCAGCTTCATTTTTTTATCATTGTTTTCCTCATTGATGATTGTCATACATTATTTAGGTTCTTTCAAATTATTTTCCACTAATACTTGTGGATATTGAAAATCTCATATTATTCCATACTTAAGTACTAAAATCTTTAACACCTCTCTTAGATGAGTCTTTGTATTATTGAGAAACATACCTGGTAATCAATCCCATAAAGTTTTAGATATTTTCAAAACATGGTGATCAATGTCGCATAGGGAATCCCTTTTGGGATTCATTTCATTCTCATGGTTATTAATCCTATGGTATTATATCTACATGAAGGTGGTGAGAAGGTTTTTAATAATTTATTTCAATGGTAGGGATTACTTTTTCTACCATGGAAGAGCTTTTTAAAACTTCTATTTGTATGAACTAACAGGAAAATATCGTTGAAATTTTTTCTCTAGTTGAGGAACAGTATTTTTTGGTGGGATCCCAAGTGGTTCTTCATTGCATGGTGGCTCTTTACTACTCTTATATTGATATTAACCTTGATTTAGTTACTGTGGATACTGAGTCGGGATCTGATGATAGTAATGCTATAAATATTATTGGGGTTATTGAAACTACTTATTTTTTTGATTGTAATTTACATAATTACAATATTGTATTTGAGGTTCCTCTATGCCTACCCAATAGTCCTGATATGTGTGTTGGAATATACAGATCTCACATGTTTGGATCTCTATAATAAGGGAAAGAGGGGGAGATGGTGTACTAAGCATCTAAAAAGACAAAAAAAAATTATAAGGGATTCAACATGATCTACATGGTGGGTATTCTCTTCAACCTGATGGATTCTATTATGAGGTATTCCTTTATCACTTTACCATGGAATGGAATTGTGTGAAATCTCTTATAAAAATGCTCATCCACCTTTGGGTATCTTAATCATCATTCTCCCATCAGCAGTGGTTTCCACAATAGTGCGGGTAGTGGGATGGAGTCACTGATAAAAAAAATTAATTATAGACACACATTGAGTCTGTGATGTAGAAACTATTGGGTGAGGTCCTTAAAACAGTCTCATGCTTCTCAACTGGACTCTCTATCCACCTATTTGAAATTTTTGATTTCATTCCTTAACTTCTAGGTTCAGATTGGTGGGAATTATTTATCCATGAATTTATTAGCTAACTCATCCCAATTCATGATGGACTTGGTCACATGGATTTTAATTCAATACCTGTCTTTGTCACAATAGGATAAAGGAAAAACATGAAGTTTTATGACATTAGAGGATATGACTTGGTTATAAAAAATTTTGTAGACATCTAGAAAATTATAAATGTGTTAATGGAGATCTTCTTTCCGAAGTCCACTAAATTTCACCCTATTTTGGATCATGTGGATAATTACATATTTTATTTCAAAATAATACACCTGAATAGGAGGGAACATGATGTTGGGTGCATCACCACTATTGGACAATAAGTTGTGGTCTATAATGGTGCAATCCTGTAGCATCGGCCGCTCCACCTGATTTTTATGTGTCATATATTATAGATTTTTCTAGTTAGATGGCATAATATTTTTGTGTTAATCCATAGTTATGTGATTGTGTGCGGTGATAGGTCTCTCAATTTTAGGATCAAATGGAGACATGTATTGAATTTCAAGACTCTTTAAGTGATTTAGAGGGCCCTAATGCACACACTAGGTTGAAGGAAAGAGTGGATGCAGGTTCCAGTCCATCAGAAAAATTTAAAAAAATGAAAATCAAGAAAGGAAGTGGGTGAGGTGATCCTAGGTTTGAACCAAAGGTTATTGTGTCAAGGTACAACCAATCTCCAACAACAACACCAAAATTTGACTGGACCACGTGACATTATTGATTATATGAAGGCATTGATAATATTAAAATTTCTATTTCTGAAACTACACTCATATATAAATGTATAGTAGAGTTTTCATGTGGGGTTGAACCCATATAGACTTTTGGTAGGTAAGAAACCTAGAATTAAGAGAATTTTATATGGATTATTCGTATTCACAATTTGTTTTAGTTTTACTAAGAACTAAATAGCATGGGTTTTAATTCTGGAAAGATATAAGGGTTATAGGTTAATTCTAGGTTTTCGGAAAAATATAATATTAAATCTATCTTGGTATAATCCTATGGTCTATCCTGTAAAGTTGTGAAAAGTTTTCAAATTGGTCTTGGTCTAACCAATTGGATCTACCTATGTTGAAAACTACTCCTTGGTCCATATCTAGTCAACAACCTAAGTGCATGAAGCTTGTATTCAAGGAAAAAAGTATCACAAGTTATTGGTCCCATAATTATTAACTCCAACTAGGTCAGATTTGATTGATTACATCTCCCATTTTCATGTTAGTCTAAAATAAATATTAAAAAATTAAAATAATTACTATCCATAGGGTTATCGAGTTTCAATATATAAATTCATTAGGTTCAAATCCACTCTTACTCTCAACCCCTAACCCTAAGAGGATTGGAAGCACATAACAGTATTAAACAAAAGTTGGGAAAATATGGAAACATGATTATCATGACAAATAAACAACATAAATCAAATCAATATACAATTGAAATCATATAAAATCAATTAAATACAAACTTCAATGAAGAAACAATGAAGAACTCGACAACAGATGAATTTGAACTGCAAATGAAATTGGATTCAAGAAATAGAACAATAACACACAAATAAAGAATCTTAGAATTGATAATAGTAAGAAAAAAATGATTAAAATAGTTTTAAAATAAATAGAAACATGATTAAATAAAAAAAGAAAAGAAACGAAGAAGAAAATAGGTGGTTTAGACATCATGTGCAGAACTCTCTTCTATGTGCTGGGATGCCCTCACATTTATAGGTCTTGAGTGGTTCATGACACACAAATGATTCATGTCATGAACATAATTTAACTGAATTATAAATTGAGGATTTCATTGTACATTATTTCTTCAATGTCCTCCAAAGATCTTAGATCACTAGATTTTGTGGATTGTATCTTCGGTTGGATTTAGATTTTAACTTTTCATTTCATGCAATGAGTTCACACTCATTGTCTCATAAGGTATCAAATTTTAGTTTTTCAGAACATTTATGATGTATTCACATCATTTACCTGGTTCATGCCTTGCACATTGGATTCATGGACTAGACTACAACTCACACAGGTGCCCTATTTTAGGAATACATGTTGTGTACTTTAGATTCACGACATATACTGTCCAATTTTTATTGTTTTCAAGAATGTATTCCATTGAGCTTAAAATTAATAATTACAATTAAAACACCAAAAACCCCAATGTATTAACAAATAATTATGATTAAACCTTAAATAAATTTATCCAAAATATGTATATGAATTCATCTTATCAAAATCCTTCCAAGTGATGCCCATACACTGATCTACACGAACCACAACATCCAACCATCATTTATCTTAGACTCAAGGAATATAGGTGGAAAGCTTAATTATGTTCATAGGATTTGTATCTAAATGTTCTAAGATAATATGAATATAATCTGGAAAAGTCTCTACTTCTTACGGCCACCCTCCCCAGAGAATGTAGGTGGATGTTGAAGCTGAAACTCTCTGGTCAACTCAGACGTTATCTACGCAGCTTGAGGTGCCTCTCTTTCTAAATACTACATCACAAAATGAAAAATATCCCTATGATGAATATCTATAATCTATCCTAGTACCATGGGAGGCCCCACCTGAGGCTTGACCCTCTCAATCATGTGATCATTCTCATCATTCCCCCCTTGGTGCTTAGCTGTTGGTCGACGAGGAGTCATTTATCTATATATCAAAAATACTATCTCAAAACAAATCAATACCATATTTTTTGACACCATAGTATAGTGAAAGAGGTAACAAACATGGGCCCTTGAGATCTCAACTCTAGTTCTCTCACTAGCCCCAACCACACACTAGGGTTAAGTCACACATATTAGAAAACCTCAGGTTATCACATTCATCCAAGATCCCATCATTTTATTTAATCCAAATATCATATATCATATGAATTTAGGTCTTTATAATATCCTAATTCCCTTAAATTTTAATATTCCATCACCATGGTGTTGTTATATGAAGTTTTAATCACAAGTTAAAGAGAAAAATTCCCTTCATGTTTTGATTGACTCCCCATTTAATAGATAAAAATTTAGAATCAATGTTAAGAGGTCATAATTTCAAATCATTATTCATTTAGATATTGGTTAGATAAAGTTACACTATTAAGATATATAGTAAAACACTATTTAGGTTAATGCAAGTACTTTAAATTGTTGGGACCACTTTAGGGTATGTGTTTTCTTTGTTGCCAATAATTGAAAATACTGATCAAAATGAAGAAGTAGACCCTATGTTAATATATTTTGGTAAAATTGATGATGCCAATAAAGTTTTTATGGATTCATAGCATTGTATTATACTCTTGGAAGATTCTCCATGTTGTTCAAATCAGACGATTGTTGCACTGATCATTAGATCAAAGAACTTGTATCATATGTGATACATTGTTTATCACAGTGAAGATGAGTGAGGATGTTTGATGTTATTTTGGAGTTAATAGTCCAAAAGGCATAATAAGAATAATGATGGTTTAAGTGGAAGATAAGAAGGGAAGTTTTTCATAGGCTTGTCATTCTAAGGTGTCTATGCATGGGCTTGTAGTTCTAAACATAAAGGTGTCCATGCATATCAATTCATTTTTTAAACTAGTTATTTTTTATGGGGGTTTACCAAAAAATATTGAACGTTCACTAGCCGACCGAACAACCTCATCCCTAGAAAAATGTGGGAAATATGGTTGGACGTGCCTCAGGGAGTCCAACATGTCTAGTACGCGACGACAGGGCTGTGTGTAGGCCCGTAGGAGTGCACGAGACAATATCATGTCGAGATTGGGCTGAAGCCTATAAAGAGTTGGGTACAGAGAATTACCATAGAGAACATGGTACGAGGCAGTACCATGAAGGCGGAAGGAGTAATCTGAGTGATGGTTGGAGAGACTTGATACTTAAATCGCACCTCACTCATGTGTTAATTTCGATGTTGGGTGGAGTTTTTAATGAACTGAGCGCTCACGGCCATCCATCTGATCCCACACGACATATCGACCACTCAGTTAATCTTGTATTTGATTATCCTATCATGGATATCCATTAAATCATGTATCTTTCCAAACTGAATGAGGACCATTTAATCCTCCCCCCCTCGCAACCTCTATTTCACCAAGCACCATTATCTTCTTCATTTAGTGCTTAACAGTTCCATTGGCATTTACCAGAGATAATGAAAAACCATAGCAGAACCACCATGGATGATTTATTGCCATAAAAGGGGGGTTCTTGGATTGAACTGATTACATGCATGCAATCTGCATATTACATGCATGTGGATAACTCAAATAAGGACAAAGCAAATATAGTTGCAAGGCCTCATCATTATTCTAATTTTCACGGAGGATCCTAGCTTGGTTTTAATGATACTTTCATGAAATATTGAATGCATGCACGTCATTTTATCACCATAAATGAGTAGTTTTCATGAAAAGTAAATACACTGAGATATGTGGAATCTCTCTACATGGGTTTTAAGATCTTTAAAACTAAAGATATAAGTTATTTAAAGAGAAGAATTCAGATGATTAAAGAGAAAAGTTTTAAACAATGTATCTAATGTTTATTTGAACACAGTGCATGATGTGATACTCTCCTATAAAATGAGAAGCATCGAGGCCAAGAGTGTTTTTGTTGTCTACACACTCAAAGGATTTCATTTCCAGAAATAGATCCTCTTCGAGCATCTCCTTCGTGAATGACAATAAGGGTCCTGCAAACCACTCTGGTTTCATGAAGAATAAGATTCTTGTAGGCCTTTGATAATTGATAATCACTCTAAGAGATTCCTTGAGAATAAGGGAGTACCATGCACCATATTGGTGTATGAAGAACACCCATGGACATGCAACAAGTGTGTAAAAACCCTTTTCCTATTTCATGAGGAGAGGAAGATCTACACACCCTATGTGAAGAAGAATCGTGCATCCTTACGTGAAGAATAAGAACATGAACACTCGATTGGGTACACTTGTTTGTGTGATAAGAAACTATATACTTTTCTAGAGTTTTTTCTGTATAGAAGAAGTTTGTATGAGGTAAGTGGTATTTCATGAATTCATGCACTCATATGTGAGAAGAAAATAAGGTAGTGTGTGCATCAAGGATTCCATCCATTTGAATGTGAAAGAATAAAGATAATTTTGAACTACACCCATTCGGGCTTAAATAAGATTCATGCATAAACACATACATGACACATAAAATTGAATGAAATAAATAAGGTAGTGTGAGTGTGTAAAGGGTTTCAAAAAGAAGAGAATAAGTGGACAAGTGTGTTCGGTTTGTTTGAGAATACACCATGTCACATTCATGCATTATTTAATGTACATGAATATGTGAAAGAGTTTAAAGAGAGAAGAAAGAAATTGGAAGCATGTGTGTGAAGAAAAAGAAGTGAAAGAAAAGGAAGAGATTATTTAAATTCTATATGAATGACTTCATGCATACATGAAAATAATATAGGAGAAGAAGTTGATTATGATGATACCCAATAAGTTGACCCTCATTATTTGAACAATCGCAGAGGTGCTTGTGATTCTAACTAAAGGAAGAAAAGGTTTTAGTGCATTTAGTTTTTTTACTAAATAAAAATAAAGAATAAGAAGAAGTTTATATTCAGTCTTACACTAATTAAGAAGAGATAAGAAGAAGAGGGTTACTTATATGATGTTTATAAAGTAACAAATGAAGAGTAGAAGATCAAGAAATAGTTTGACATCCAACAAGTCTCAACAGTTGGAAGACTATATTAGTGTTACAAACCCTATTTGATAGGGAGACAACTATCTTAAGAGGGAGTATAAAGAACTTTCAAGGAGCTACAATTTGGACATAGTCATCACCAGTTTAGGGAAGTATAGTTGTTTCATTCCCCCCTCCAATGTGTAGGGACTCACACTGTCTTAAGGATTGTTTTCTAACCAACACACTATAACCTATTACTAAATTATAGTGGAGAATCCATTTATGGTTCATACCCATATAAAGAAAGTATGTATCTACTCTTATTGAGTGGTCAACCTAGTAAAAATATTGTATGTTATTTTTTACTTCTTTTATATTATTCGATGTGATAGAGAAAAGTGAATAAGATAATCAAGATTCTAAAAATTCAAGAGGTAGAGGGATACAAAGTTGGAATTGGTTTAAAATGTCCCCAACATTGATTCCCCCCCCACATCAATGTTAGGCATTTCCCAAACTAGTCCTTTCAATTGGTATCAGAGATAGGTTCAATAATGTTGGATTCTTTACAGTGAAGCTATTCTCTTTTGAAGACTTGTGTTTTTTTCCTAAGTAAACAATGAAGTGAATTTTTAGTGAATATTCAGTAGCCTCTAAGTAGAAGTCTATATCTACCAAGACCATGATGAACATGAAAATTAAGGATAAGATAAAGTTTAAGAATAATTCACTCTTATCTAAAGAATATAAAGTATCTGGTTCTCCATACCTTATTGAAAATGAGGATACATAGGTCTTGGAAAGTAATGAGAAGGTGGATCTAGTTTCCACAAATAATATGGACAACCTTCCTACCTCAAGTCATCAAGAGATATGTGTTGGTACATTTATAAATTATTCTCCTAATGAAAATACTGGCACAAGTGGTGATGATCAGTCTAAAAATTCTCAAGAATTATTTATTGATAGATTAAGAATAATTTTTCACGGTATTCCCAAAGAATGTACATCCATGGTGTGTGGAATATTTCAATGTATGAAAGAATATATCACTCAGATGGAAGAACAAACTAATGTTTTGTAGAAGGGCTTATAAGAAAAAATTGTTGAAGGTCTAATGCTCTCAAGATAGGTTGGAACCTCTGAAGCAACAAAGAGGGAATTTGAAATAAACATCACTCAATTACTCAAATATATTGAAGATTGAGATAGGGTCAATGAAACTATAAAAGAGAAGATCCTATTCACTTGAAGATGAGATGATGAAGAGTTCTTAATTAAAGGGTTTATATTTCTAAAAAACTTCCAAGAAGATCAAGGAACTTGACTCTTTGTTACCAAAAAAAGTTCAGATGCATAAATATGAAGTTAAAAGATTGGAGAAGACCTGTGAAGAGAATATGGTTATGATTGAAGATCAAAAAATCATCCTCAATATGAAATTTATAGAAGTGGAAGCTCGGTTGAAAAATCTTGATAAGACTCTTATTCACACTTCACAAAAGAAATAGACAGTTTCTACTAGTACTCAATATTTGTTGGAGGATTTTAATCTTGAAAGATCTATAATATGTGATACGAAGATCGTGAATTCACTCTTTGATCTATCACAAGTTTCTTGGAAGGTTCAGGTTCCATCCATACCATCTTGTACTCATATTTCTAAATATGTTTACACACAGAGTGCAAGTTGGAAGATAGATTAAAAAAGTGGGGATGAGTAAAGGTGATGAGATACCTACCACCATGACTAGGGTGGATAATAAGAATAATGTGGATGGTGGTTCCCCATATAAATCATAACACATCTTGAAGAATCCCCAATAACCTTATACAGAAGATATCATGAAATCGAGATTTTTTTCATCAATGTTGGTTCTAAAATAGGTTTGGGCGTTGTGCATTATGTTTCTAGTACAATCCACAAAATATAAATGCGCAAAGGATGCACATTTGAAGGGGGATAAATACAGAGAGGAATAAACCAAATCCATAGATCAAGAAGAATATGTATACTGCAAACATATTTGTAATGCTTGATAACATTTATGATGTATACAATGGAAGTGGTCTTAAAGTTGGTACATGTTCATCTCAACATGTATCCAAATCTGATAAGAAAATAAGATCACAAAATTTGGATAATAATAAAGAATCTACCTTGGGGAGAAATCATAAGAATGTTATAAAAAAAATTTCCTATGAATAATTCAAGAAGGAAAGGTGATAAGACCTTGTATTCTAAATCCAATAAGGTGAAGGGTAGTGCATCCAAAAGAACTTCTAAAAGGGATGACACTCGGAATAAGCCATGTGAAAAATCAAAACTTGATTCCTTGGTTCCTAATGAAATATTGGTTATATGGACAGAAGATTTGGAAGGAATGAGGGAAATTGAAAATGCACTAGGTAAGTCTAGAGAAAAAGGAAGTGAAAAAAATCCACATGATGAAGAAAATTTGAATAAGAGGTGGAAAACAAAAACAAACTCTTGTGTTAAATAAGTCATGTGTGTGATGTGCAACAAGGCTAGTCACCTTGTTAAAAAATACATTCCATTTATTCCATCATAAGAAGAATTCCTCAAGAAGATGAAAGTTGCACCAGGATATACTAGTGATTTAAAAGCTCTTGAAGAAATAAGGCTCACACACAAAGAGATAGAAGAAGAGATAATATCAACACAACCACAATAATAATTGAAGATGAAATGTGAAAGTGTAAATAGTGGAGAAAATGGAGCATCTTGGTTGAGAAAATTATCTCAACCTTTCTATTCACATTGATGATGAAAAGAGGATCCATGTTATTCTATTAATTTTTTTTGTATTATATTTGATCATACAATACAAGGAATTGAATGTGAATCAATTTATCAGGGGTAGAACCTAATAAATAGTTACGATAAGTGTTCCCCTTGAGGAGGGAGACAAATTAAAAAGCTACCATAGTTATTATTTCAATTTGTATCAAATTAAATTACTCTAGAAATTGCATGATGATCATGTCATTGGAAAAGGTATGTCATTTATTTTAATCTCTCATCCTTGGTTATCAAAAATAAAAAACACTTTCTACAAAGGGGGATCAGTTGAATTAATCAGTGATATAAGAAGAATGGAAGTGCCCTAAGGTCACTTATCCTGCCAATTGCACTTGAATGATTTTAATCTGTTTTTTGAAGTGAGTGCATGATTTTCAGTTTTATTTTTATTAAAATAAATTCATCTCACATTGATTATCTTTATCATGGAATGAAAGTGGACAGACCCTTGAATACAAGTATATGTGTTCTCATCTCATAAGGTATCATGATCAGTGGCTTACAGACAACTTTTTTGTCTAAACAAAATCCTCTTGTTTTCTACACCAAGAATTTCTCAAGTAGACTTAGAGTGAAATTATGGATGATAAATTTCTTAAGTATGGATTTATACCCTTTTAACATGAACTTTGTATTTCTTGTCAAAAAGGGGGATATAAAGTGAAATGAAAGTTCAAAAGTGAAATGTGGAGAGAAATAAAAGTAAAGGGGAGATAGATGATTCACATTTTGATAATGACACATTCATTTGAGAGAAATTTTAATTATTGAAAACAAATACAAGGGGGTATTTTTGGGACTATGTTTGTGTATGAGTTGTATTTTTTGTCAATAGTTGTCAATATTGATCAGAATGAAGAATTATCCCCTATGATAATAGAGGTTGGTTAAAGTGATGATGCCCAGATAATTGTTATGGATTCATAGAATTAGATTCTACTCATAGAAAATTCTCTATATTGGTCAAATTAGAGTATGGTTTCACTAATCCTTAGATCAAATAACTTAAATAATTTTTGATACATTTTTTACAAAAATGAAGATGAGTGAGGTAGTTTGATGTTATTTAGATTTCATAGTCTGAAGAGAATAAAAAGAATAATGAGGGTTGAAGAGGAAGAGAAAAAGGGAAGGTGTTTATAAGCTTGGAATTATATGGTGGCTATGCATGGGCTTATAGTTCCAATCATAAATATGGAAATGCACCTCAATTAATTTTTTCAACTAAGTATTTTTTATATGGGTTTACCCAAAAAATATGGCCAGTGCACTAGCTGACCAACCAACCTCAACCCTAGAAACATGCATGACATATGGTCGACCAAACCTCTGGGAGGCCAGTTAGGCCAGCATGCGGTGGTAAGGTCATGTGTAGGCCCATAGGAGTGTACAGGGTGACCCTGTGTAGAGATTGGGCTGAATCTTGTGAAGAGATAGGTGCAGAGAGTACCCATAGAGAACATGGCATGGGGCGGTACCATGGAGGGGGAAGGAGTAATCTGAGTGGTGGTTGGAGTAGCTTGATACTAAAATTATACCTCACCCTCATGTTTCTTTCTATGTGGGGAAATGATTTTAATGAACCGAGTGATCACGGACATCCATATGATCTTACGCAAAATCTCGGCCGCTCATTTAATCCTGCGTCTGATTATCTAATCATGAATATACATTACATCATGTGTCTTTCCCGAATTAATGAGGACCATTCAATCCCCTTTTATCCTCTATTTCACTGAGCTCCATCGTCTTTTTCCTCTAATGCTCGATAGTTCCATTTCTATTCACTGGAGCTGATGAAAAACCATGACCGAACCACCATGGATGATTTATGGCCATTGAAGGAGGTTCATTAGATCGAACTGAGTCCATTCATACAATCTACATTTTACATGCATGCGGATAACTCAAATAAGGCTGAAGAAAACAAATTAGTGAGGCCTCATCATTCGTTTGAGTTTTATGGATGATCTAAGCTTGGTTTTTAATGAAATTTTCATGGGATCGTGAATGCATGAATGTGATTTTCTCACCATAAGTGAGAAGTTTTCATGAAAAGGATATACATTGAGATATGAAGAATATCTATACATGGGTTTGAAGATATTTAAAATTGAAGATCTCGATTATTAAAATATAATATCTAAGATTATTAAAGAGAAATTCTTTAAATAGTGTATCTTATGTAGATTTGAACATAGTTTATGCTATAATAATCACCTATAAAAGGAGAATTACTGAAGACAAGAGATTTTTTGCCTTCCACATTACTGAGGTATTTTGTTTCAAGAAACAGAGCCTCTTCAAGCATCTCTTTCATGAAGGAAAAGAATGGTATCATGAACCACTCTATTTTCATGAAGAAGAAGAGTCATACAATCCTTCGATGAGTTATAAGAGCTCTTAAAGCTTTGTTGAAAAGAAGGGAGTACCACACACCATCCTGGTGTGTGAAGAAGACTTGTGGACACATAACAGGTGTGTAAACACCCATATCATGTTTCACAAGGAGAGAGAGATCTACACACCCTGTGTAAAAAATGAGCCGCACATCATCTACGTGAAGAAAAAGATAATAAACCATCATCTGTGTGCTCTCTACTTGTGTGATAAGAAACTATAAAATTTGCAGGAGTGTTTGTGTGAAGAAAAATATTGCACAAGGGAAGGGTAGTGAATGAATTCATGCAGTCATATGTGAGAATAAAATAAGTTAGTGTGTTCTTGAAGGATTCCATCCATTTGAGTGTGATAAAACAAGGAGAATGCTAGACTACACCCATTCAGGATTAAAGAAGATTCATGCATAAACACAAACATGACACATAAAATTGAAAGAAATAAATAAAGAAGTGTGTGTGAAATGGGTTTCAAAAATATGAGAAGAAGTGGATAAGTGTGTTCGGTTTGTTTAAGAACACACCACATCACAAGAATGAACTCTTTCATGCACATGAATATGTGAAATAGTTAAAATAGAGAACCAAGAAAGTGGGTGCATGCATGTAATAAAAGAAGTGAAAGAAAAGAAAGATTTCATTTAAATTATACATGCATGAATTTATGTATACATGAAAATAATATAGGAGAATAAGTTGATTCTAATGATGCCCAGTAAGATGACCCTCATTGTTTGAAAAATCATATAGGCACTTTTGAATATATTCAATTGAGGAACAGGTTTTAGTACATTCAGTTATTTCACTAAATAAGAATAAAGAAGAAGAATATTTTGCATTCATTTTTTTACTAAAGAAGAAAAGAGAAGAAGAATAGGGTTACTTGCATTTTGATAAGCAAGTAAAAATTGAAGAGTGGAAGATCAAGTTGTAGTGTGACATCAAATAGGTCTTAATAGGTGGAAGACTCTATTAGTGTTACAAACCCTATTTGACATGGATTAGACTATCTTTAGAGGAAGTATAAAGAACCAACAAGGAGATACATGTTGTACTTAGTCATCACCATGTTTGGGAAGTTAAATTATTTCATTCCCCCTAAAAATTGTAGGGACTCACGCTGGCTTAAGGATTGTTTTCTAAGACAACCAACTATATCATGTTACTATATTATAATGTAGAATCCATGTACTGGTCATACCCATACATGTAAAGGATTTAGTTTCTCTTATTGAATGGTGAATCTTGTAAAAATAATGTATGCTATTTTTAATTATTTCATATTATTTAATGTGATAGGGGAAAGAGGATAAGAGAATCAAGATCCTAATAGGCCAAGAGATGTAGGTATAAAAAGATATAATTGGTTTAAAAATACCCCAAACTGGTCCTTTCAAATTATATTAGATCCAATTTCACCTCTATTGGATTCTCTATAGTGAAGCTATTATCTTTTGAAGAATTCTGTTTCATTCCTAATTCAACAATGAAGTAAAATTTTAGTGAATATTCAATTACCTCTGAGCATAAGTCTATATCTACCAAGATTATGATGAATATAAAAATGAAGAAGATTAGAAAGTTTAAGAATATGTCTCTCTTATCTAAAGAAGAGGATGTATCTATTTCTCCATTCCTTACTAACAATTAGGATACATTGGTCTTGGAAATTAATGATAAAGTGGCTCAATTTTCCACCAAGAATATGAAAATCCTTCCTACCTCAAGTTATCTGGTGGTATGTGTTAGTACATTTGGAAATTATTCTAGAGATGAAAATATTATCACAAGTGGTTATGATCAATCTACAAATTTTCAATAATTATTAGTTTATTGATTAATAATGATTCTACATTGTATTCCTAAAGAAAGTACATCCATGGTTTGTGGAATATCTCAATGTATGCAAGAATATATCACCCATCTAGAAGAACAAACAAATGTTTTGGAGAAGGGATTATAAGAAAAAATTGTTGAAGGTCTAAATATCTCCAAATAGTTTGGAACCTTTGAAGAAACAAAGAGGGTATTTGAAATAAACTCCACACAATGGCTCAAAGATATTGAAGAGAGAGATAAATTCAATGAAACATTGAAAGAGAAGATCTGTGCACTTGAAGAAGAGCTGAAGAATATCACTGAAGACCAGGGATTATATTTGAATGAAACCTCCAAGAAGATCAAGGATCTTGACTCTTTTTTTACAAAACAAATTTCTAATGAATGAAGAGGAAGTTGAAATATTGAAGAAGACCTATGAAAATAATATGATTATGATTGAAGATAAAAAATTCATCATCAATTTGAAATGTCTAGAAGTGGAATCTTAGTTAACCAATCTTGAGAAGACTCATATTGACACTTCAAAAAGAAAGATACAGTTGCTACTTGTACTCAGTGTTTATTGGAGGATTATAAGGCTGCAATATCTACAACATGTGATAAGAAGATCATGACATCTCTCCTTGATCTATTAGAATAAGCTGAGAAGGTTTAAGTATTATCCATACCATCTTGTACTCATATTTCTAAATATATTTCTACAAGCTGTTTAGGTTGGAAGATAGATTCAGAACAAGTTTGGATGAGGAAAGGTGATGAGCTACCAACCACCATGGATATGGTGGTTAAGAAGAATAATGTAGAATGTGGTTTCCCACAAAAAGAAAAATTCATCTTCAAAAAGACCCAACAACATTATATAGAACATATCAATAAATAAAGATTTTTGGGTCAATGTTGGTTATGAAACAGGTTTGGGCATTATCCATTAAGTTTCTCATACAATCATCAAAATATAAAATTGAAAAGTAAGCCCATTTCAAAGGGGAGAAATCGAGAGAGGAAGAAACAACATCCAAGATCCAAACGCATCTGTATACTGCAAAGATATTTGGAATGCTTGACAACATCTGGGGTGTATGCAGTGGTAGTGGTCACAAGGTTGGTGCATGTTAATCTCAACGTGTATCCAAATTTGATAAGAAAATAAGATTTCAAAATTTGGCTAACAATTAAGAAGCTACCTTGGGAATAAATCATAAGAATGTTGTAAAAAAACTCCCCCAGGACGACTTCACAAAGGAAATGTGAGAAGACCGTGGATTCTAAATCTAATAAGGTGAAGGGTAGTGCATAAAAAAGAACTTCTAAAAGGGATGACACTCTGAAGAAGACATGTGTAAAATCAAAACTTCATTCCTCAGTTACTAATGACATATTGGTTATATAGCCATAATATTTGGTAAGATTGAGGGAAATTGAAAATGAACAAGCTAAGGATAATGAAAAATTAAATGAAAAAAATATACATGATGAATAAAATTTAAATAAGTGGTTATAAATAAAAATAAACCCTTTTGTTAAAGAATTCATGTGTGTGAGGTGCAACTAGTCTAGTCACACTATTAAAAATTTCATTGCATTTATTCTAGCATAAGAATAATTCCTTAGGAAGATGAAAGTTTCACCCGGAGATGATAGTTCTTTAAAATATCTTGAAGAAATAAGGATCACACACAAAGAGATGAAAGAAGTGATAAGATCCAAAAAAACACAATTATAATTGAAGATGAGATGTGAAAGTGTGAAGAGTGGAGAAAATGGAGCATCTTGGTTGAGAAAATCTTCTCAACCTATCTGCTCACATTGATAAAGAGAGGAGGATCCACCTTATTCTCTTAAATTTTTATTTATTGAATTTTATCAGATAATATAGGGAATTGAAGGTGAAAAAATTTCTCCAGGGGATAATGTGAGAAACAATGATGATAAGTGTTCCCCTTGAGGGGGAGACAAATTAATAAGCTACCATAGTTTTTATTTAAATTTTTATCAAATTCAATTACTCTATAAATTTCTTTAAGATCATGTCATTGGAAAAGGTATGTAATTTTTTTTAATATATCATCCTTGGTTATCAAAAATAAAAAACTTTCTACACAGGGGGATAAATTGAATTAATCAGTGACATAGAAAGAATGGAAGTGTCCCAATGTCACATATCCTGCCTATTGCACATGAATGTTTCTGATCCATTTGTTGAAGTGGGTAAAGAAGCTTCAAGTTGATTTTTATTAAAATGAATTCATCTCACATTTATTATCTCCAGCATAGAATGAAAGTGGAAATACACTTAAAGACAGTTATATAGGTTCTCATCTCATAAGGTATCAAGATCAGTGGCTTAAAGATAGCTTTGTTTCACAAATAAAATCCTCTTGTTTTTTACACCAAGCATAGATCAAGTAGACTTAGAGTTAAATTATGGATGATAAATTACTTAAGTATGGATTGATACACTTTTCCCATGAACATTGTATTTCTTGCCAATAAGTGTGAGAGAAAGTGAAATGGAAGTTCAATAGTGAAATTTGGAGATAAATAAAAGTAAAGGGGTGAATGAATATTCACATTTTTATATTGACACATTCATTTGAGATAACTATAAAGTATTTCTGACAAATACAAAGGGGGAGATTGTTGGGACCAATTTTTTGTATGAGTTTTATTTGTTGTCAACTGTTTTCAATACTTATCAAAATGAAGAAGTATCCCCTAAGTTAATGAATTTCAATTAAAGTGATGATGAATTTTGAATTATTAAGGATTCATAACATTGGATCACATGCTTGGGAAATAGTCCATGTTGTTCAAATCAAACAATTGTTTCACTGATCCTTAGTTCAAAAAACTTCTATCATATGTGATACATTGTTTACAAAAATGAAGATGAGTGAGGCTGTTTAATGTTCTTTGGAGTTCATTGTCCACAAAGAATAAGAATAATAATGCTGGATGAAGAGGAAGAGAAGAAGAGAAGGTGTGAATAGTCTTGACATTCTAGGGTGGCTATGCATGGGCTTAGAGTTCTAAGCATAATGGTTTTTATGCATCTCAATGCATTTTTCAACTAATTATTTTTATGGGGGTTTACCAAAAATTATGGCTAGTGCACCAGCCCACCAACCAACCTCAACCCTAGAAACATGCTGGATAGAGAGTCAACCACACCTAAGTGAGACTAGCTAGGACAGAACACGATGGTAGAGTCATGTGTCGGACCCCAGGAGCACATGGGGTGAGCTCATGAAGAGATTGGTTTGAATCCCACCGAGAGTTGGGCACAGAGCATTCCCACAGAGAACAAGGCATGGGGAGGTATAGTGGAGGTGGAAGGATTAATCCTAATGATGGTTGGAGTTTCTTGATAGTTAAACCGCGCCTCACCCGCATATTTGTTTCGATGGGGGGAAAAGTTTTTAATGCACCGATCGATCTCAGCCATCCACCTGATCTCGCACAACATCTCAACCACTCATTTAATCCTATATCAAATTATCTAATCTTGTTCATATATTGCAACCCATGTCTTTCCAAATTTAACAAGGACCATTTAATCCCCCTCACAGCCTTTGTTTTACCAAGCATCATCATCTTCTTCCTCCAGTGCTCTACAACACCATTTTGATTCACCAGAGCCGATACAGAACCACGATCAAACCACCATGGATGATTTTTTTCCATCGAAGGAGGTTCGTTGGATCGAACTGAGGCCACGCATGAAATCTAGGTCTTTCATTACTGTGGATTAGTCTAACAAGTCCAAAGAGAGCATATTTTTTAGGACTCATCATTTTTTGAGTTTCATGGATGATTCGAGATTGGTTTTGAATGATATTTCCATGCACGTTATTTTATCACCATAAATGTGGATCTCGCATGAAAAGGAAATACACCGAGATATGTGGAATATTTTCACATGGGTTTGAATATATTTAAAACTGAAGATCTCGGTTAAAGAGAAGATCATGACTGATTAAAGAGAAAATATTTAAACAGTGTATCTTGTGCAGATTTGAACATGGTTCAAGTTGTGATACTTGCTTATAAAAGGAGAAGCACTAAGGCCACTAGAGTTGTGGTCATCCACATACCTAAGAGATTTTGTTTCAGGAAATAGAGCCTCTCTGAGCATCTCTTTCACGAAGGACAAGAAAGGTCCCATGAACCAATCTAGTTTCATGAAGAAGAAGAATCTCGTAGGCCTTCGACATGTGGTAAGAACTCTCAAAGTTGGCTTGTGAAGAAGGGAGTACCAAACACAATACTGGTTGTTTGAAGAAGACCTATGGACACACAACAGGTGTGTAAACACCCTATTCATGTTTCATGAGGAGAGGGAGATGGAAAAGAATGTGTGAAGAAGAACCACACATCCTATATGTGAAGAAGAAGAACACAAACCCTCATTTGGGTGATCCTATTTGTGTGATAAGAAACAATATAGTTTGCATGATTATTTGTGGGAAGAAGAATATTGCACGAGGGAAGGGGTAATTCATGCATTCATTCCCTCAAATGTGAGAAGAAAATAAGGCAGTGTGTGCATGAAGGATTCCATCCATTTGAGTGTGCATAAACAAGGAGAATGGTGGACTACACCAATTTGGTCTTAAATAAGATTCATGAATACACACATAAATGACACATAAAATTGAATGAAATAAATAACACAGTGCGTGTGTGCAATGGGTTTGAAAAATAATATAATTGGACAAGTTTGTTCAGTTTTTTTGAGAATACACCACATCACATGCATGCACTCTTTCATGAACATTCATATGTGAAAGAGTTTAAAGATAGAACCTAGAAAGTGGGTGCACATGTGTGAAGAAGAAGAAGTGAAAGAAAATGAGGAGTTCATTTAAATGCCACATGAATTACTTCACGCATTCATGAAAAAAATGAAAGGATAAGTGTAGAGACCTGAAGCTTGACGTACATGGACGTTACATTACTTTTGCAGAATACTTAGTACATAACAAAAAAACACACACAAGGATCGTAATAGTTTAGTGTCTTTGGAAACTCGGAATATAATCATCTAATAGTGGTGAAAGATCTTCAACATCTCCCATAAAGATATTCCTTTTTTTACATAAAACCATTCTTTATATCCTGGGGAAAAGAAAACATAAAAGGGTGAGCTCAAATGCTCAGTAAGGGTAAAAAAAAGAAATATCAATCACATCATTTTCATAAGAACATAACATTTTGGAAATCTTAACTTGCAAAAGAGAGCATAATTTCATAACATGGGATAAATCATAGTAGTGAAATGAAATCCCAATAATCATAACTTAAAACAATAAACTTTGTGGCATACACACATAATCATATAGAATCATATCTTATTAGTCAAGACTCATTGCCAAGACTATCATAGTGGACAAAGTCCATTTCTGAACCGAGTCACCCTCATTTCAGTCCTATTTCACTGAACCGGTATAACCTACTGTTCCATCCATATCTATCTCATGAGATATGAAATCTTTACACAATGCATTGGAGGGAGATATAGGTCCCACCCATATCATAATGATACCATTATTATGTGTTCCACAAAATCATAAATCATACATCATTGCATAACCCATGTAATAAAAATGGGAATCTTAAACATCGTGACATCATAAAACATTTCATATAAGATAAAGGAATTCATAAAAATAATTCCATAACAACATAATAAAATCAATGTAATAATAGGGATAGAAACAGAACCCTTCATTATCTTAGATGGAAAATAATTTTGATAAAACACTTGAACACCATTCTTGAGGAAAATATCCCTTCTACATCAAAAACATTTTTCCATCCTTAAAATGTCATACAATTTTAAACTAAAAGAAGTTGATTAAAAATAAACATGAAAACTTGTAAATGAATCTTCTTGGAAATAATTTTTTAAAAATCCATTCATGCCGTATATGTTAAAAAAACATTCTTCTCATACTTTTTTCGGAAAAGTCAAAAAGTACCTCGTACGAAAAACGACAAAAGATTCCTTTCATATATTTTAAAAAAAACTCACCAAAGGGTAAAAATTGGATTTAAACAATTGTAGTTGAATGGAAATAATATTACATATTGAGGAAACATGGATTTGGATGATAAAATACACCCCAGTAAATACCAAAGTATAAACAATCCCGGATAAAAATAAGATTGTGGTATTTCCATTACCTTTGGTCCCATATGCTTTGTACGTGTCTGAACCTCCTGAATAATGATTTAAATAATTTTATTTACTTATTACAGAATCATAATTATTTTTATGATATCATATATGGTCATATTATTAGCTTATTATTAGTAATTTTTCATTACTACTTGTTATTCGGGTGCTTATTACTTTTTGTTCTTATGCGTGTTTCGTCGAATAAATTATTATTCTTCTCTTTAGGTTATAGATACCTCATTTCCAAAATGGTATTAGTGTAATATATATCATATTCATTCATTTAATTCATTTATATAATCATTATGAAATGAAGATCATGTAGAACGAGTCGCATCATATCGTGGAGACAGTATTCCGTACGTACGCACGAGTGATGATATAGTTCCTATGATCGTGGAATTGTATTGGAGTGTATGTATACTATTTCAGAATCAATATAAATTTATAATAGTCATATATAGTCATTATTTACACCATTATACACATCCAAGTAAGGTGGTGGTGTAAAATAGATTACACCACGGCTTGGAGATGGTATTCCGTACGTACGCACGCGCGGTGATTTCTTTTTCCGTAGGATGGATAGATGGTGAAATAGGGTTGTTTCATACTTATAATAACATATTAGTATATGAGTGATACTGATGTTATTACTTCATAATGAAACAACTAAATAATAATAAGTGGAAGAAGAAATAAAGATGAAAGAATTGGTAACGGACATTACCTCTTCTTTGAAGTGATTCTTTGAGACCTCCTTTTAGGGCACTAAAATAGGTCTTTGAAGAAGACCAGAACCTCTAGGATGTTTCTAGGGAAGTGGAGAGAAGAAATTTTCAGGGGTTGGCAGAGCGTGAAGGCTCAAAGTGGTGTGAGGAATAGGGGGAGGAGGTGCCCTTTTATAAGGGAGGAGAGGGGCACCTTTGGAATAACTAAAAATATTATTTTATTATAAAGTCAAGTTCGGTTTTAAATAGCTCCAAATTGAGTTATTTAAAAGATAAGGTGGGGCTGGGTAGAAATACTCTCATCCAATATAATTTAGACAAGTTGAGGTCATTATATTAACCTTATCTTTTAGTTTTAACTCTTAGTTAATTAGATTGACATTTACCATGTCACTTTGTATTTTTATATTATATAGTTAATAAACTTACCATATACATCTAAGTGACCCCCAAGTTGTGTTTTATTAATATATATAACCTTATCTAAGTAATTTGTCTGAACCTTAGATTTTTAGGAATAAAATAACAATTAATAATATAATATTGGTTTTAAAAACTATTTTATGTCAATTTTGACACTATTCAATAGTTGATTTTTTTGAAACTTATAACAGAACGATTACTTCGACCAAAGTTAATTAAATAAATCCTAACATGTCATATTAGCCTAGAAAATTAGTTTAGTTCATAAAAAGTTTCAAATTATACTTATTTAGGTATTTATAATATCAATTATGTCAGTATTTCATTAATAAGATTATTACTGCATCATCTTTGTGTTATAAATAAAGTAAATTATTTAATGTATAAAAATTACAAATAAAATACCATTACGTAAGAAATAATTTTATATTTCTAGTGAATATTTATAGTCGAATTTATCGTATGTATAACCCCATATTAAAAATGATTTATTTATTAAACTTTGATTTTAACTATTTTAACCCTTCTTTAAATAAATTAATAATAAATGTCCTAATCTAATCCAAGTGGGCATAAATGGTCATATTTTATTCCTAAGGTTGTTTTCGGTCGAATTACACTTTTCCAATAGAATTAGGACATGTGTTAGGGTAATAATAATTTCATTTTTACCCTTAATTACCCTATTTACTTTTAACAGTGGTAAAAAAAGTAAAAGGTTACTATTCCCCAAAAATTATTTTCATCTCATTGAACGACATTTTAGTCCTTGATATTAACCGTTTCTCTCGGATTTTCGAAATTCCACTCACAGAAGTGGTAAAATTATGTTTTATTAAAAATTCAGTTTTGTTAACTACCACTTAGTGGTTTCACTATTTATCAAAAAATGAAAGTTTCCAGAAAAATACCAAAAATTAGATCTAATCTATATTTGATATTATCAATTCAAAAATGATGTCTATTTTATCAAATTCAAAACATATCAGTTGCATTAATTAATTTAAAAATTAATTCCCGTCGTCAAAACAAATAGCGTGTTCTTAAGAAATAATAACTATCAAAAGATTGACACTTGTTTATGACTGGTTTAAATGTGCAATTACATCCAATGACCAACATTGTATTAAATTGTAAAAATATATTCTAAATATACTTTAAAACCACTCAAATTAATAATTTATCACTATTAATTATTTCAATTAATAAAGTTGTTTTTAATTATAATTTAGTAATTTTCACTATTCATCAGAATATGAAAGTTATCCGAAAAGTACCAAAATTTCACATTAGTCTAAATTCGATACTCTGAATCCAAAAATGAAGTCCATTTTGAGATCTAAAATTTCTAAAATTTTAAAATGTGGTTATTACTATTCATAACGGCTAGTTTTAATAATATTTTAATAGCATATTGTTGTTTAGTGAAACTCGGTATTGCGTACTACACACGCTATCAAGGAAGGTCATGATTGCGTGTAATGCAAGGCAAGTCAAGGATGCGTGTTGAGCAAGATCCTTTTGGTGTAGCGTACAACACAAGACATTAATGAAATTAAAAAGAATATTTTTTATAAAATCTCGGGCTGTTACATTCTACCCCCCTTAAAATGAATTTTGCCCTCGAAATTCGTCGGGGTTATAAATGGTTTACTACTCGAAAGTTTCTTTAATAGAAACCCACATTGTAAAAAGGAATACCAAAACTTGGCTTTAAAAACTAAAGTATGAAATGTAACGATTACCCAAATAAACTAATCACTGGGTTTCCACATAGGTGAAAATATGGATATGGAAGAGAAATCTAACCATCATGTTCTGATGGAGAGTGGTAGAGAACATGGCTATGGAAAAGCCAGCAATCACAAAGCCATAAATTTGTGACGATCTAAGGTACCATCTGATTCATCAGATATAAGATCACTAGGACAACATTTTTGGTTTTCAAGATCATTTCCCTAAAGTTGATGAAATCGGAATTAGAAGAAATACTTTCGTGATTTTGGTACAGTGTCACCGTTGGTCGTTCTTTGGACAATTTCCACTTCATCTCTTAAATAAATGAAGTTGAATTTGTCATTCGTGATGTGTTAGCAGATCATGTGATAGAATGATGGGTCATTCCATCTGTCTCAAACTAAAGGTTAGAAAAGTTATCAAAAAATACATAAGTCTATCTATAGTGAGATTAATCATACTACTTAATATAATAAAACTATTTTCTACTAAACAGGGACTTCCTGTAGGCCAGTGGTAGGCAATAAAGGCCAGTCGCACTTCGGTTGTGTGTTCGATTCCCACAGCCTTGTCCGACGCGATGGGTTGTCGCCCGTCCTGTAGGTTGTCCTTTTTCTAAAACTATATTACTATAACATCCCATCAATAATATCGAAAAACTTCTATCCTTAAACAATACTAACTTATGTCCAACATAATCCATTCTAATCTTTAGGCTTATCCATAATACTGTCATCCACTCTCATAATATAGTGAAAACGATTACCAGAGATTTAATACCATCGTTGATCCCCATATATCATAAGATATGTCTTGTTGGTCACATTCCAAACATTAAAAGGCCTTAATCATGTATTATCTTGAATACCCATTGGACCTTAGTAAAATCATGAATGCAGTTAAAAGTCAAAACTTTCCACATACCAAAATCCTCAAAATTCTATATCCTCAAACCATGATATCACTTAGTCCTTATATCAATCATGATCTCATGAATACTATCAAACATATTAGATTCTCTTTATCCCTTTATTATGTGCATATCATCTGCTTTATAAAAATATTTCAATCACTTTTCATGGTTACCGATTCCATAAAATTATTGAAAACCACAATATACCAAAACATAAATATTCCAATATTCCACGATACTATATACAACATTATTCTGGAATCCCATTACATAAACACTTAATCATTCCACCACATTGTTTTCATATTCAACATCGCCAATGGTGACTGTATGTGACTTCCCTTTGTCCTTTGCCTTAAGTGGTTTCTCATTTAGATCATCACTAACCCTTGGATTAGGGAATTTATTAGCATAATGCCCCATTTCTTTTCACTTAAAGCATTGAAGTGTAGTAGGTTCATTCTGTGTATCCCTTCCTTTGATTGCATCATTAGACATCTTCTTCCCATCATTGCGGTATTCAAATGCCCGATGACCTTACTTTCCACATTTGAAACATTTACTTGTCCCTTTAATACAATATCCACCATGCTTCCTTCCACACTTTGAGCATAAGGAAACATTCATCTTCTTTTCACCATTATTCTGAGATTTCTCCATGAACTCCATCTTTCATTTCTTGTCAAAACTATGAGATGGATAAGTAACACCGACTTCCATTTCTACCTTGATAGCACAATTCACAATTTCTTCATAGCTACTGAAGTCTCTTATAGCTAATGCCCTTAGAAGATTTGGTTTTAAGCCACTGAAGAATCGATCAACTTTACTTTAAGGTTGGATGATAAATCCAGATGGATACCTTGCAAGCCTTGTAAAATTCGCTTCGTATATACCAACAGATTCATCATCCTTTTTCTTTAGTTCAAGAAACTCCTTCTCCATCTTTGTTCGAAGAATATGAGGGAAGTACTTATTGAAAAATAAGTTCTTGAACTCGTCCCATTCCATGGACTCAATTTCATCTCTTTGCCTCGTATTCTTGATAAGATTCCACCATTGATCAGCTTCACCTTTCAAACGATATACTAATAAGATGACTTTATCATGTTTAGAACATTGAAGAAATGAAAATATCTTTTCAGTAGTACTGATCCATTGTTCAGCAACAAGTGGATTAGAAGACCCACTAAAAGAAGGTGGATGTTACCTCATGAAGGACTCAATAGAATATTGTTCCCTTCTCTACTCATTTGGAAGTCCAGAATGATTCATAGCTTGTGTAAGTATATCAATAAGATTTTTCACTCCATCTCCCATAACATTTGTTTGTTCAAGAGGACAATCATTGCATTGTCCATTGCATTGATCAACACGGTTCCTTCGGGTTCCAACCATCGTCTAAACCCCAAAAAGAATAGTGTGAGAGGCAAAAATCACGCTAGGGAAAACAAAATAATAAAGGGGGAGTATCCTCAATATCTAACATCTTAGGTTAAATTATATGATCGTTACCGTGGTTCTAGGATTGTATCCTATAGGTATACTTATCCTTAGGTACATCCCTTGACATACCTTATAAATATCTCTAGGGATCTCACTAACATTTTCGCATCCTAGTTTCCAAAGATTGACTAAACCTTTCCTCTGATACCAACTGTATAGACCCGAATCTTGACGTACATGGACATTACATTACTTTTGCAGAATACTTAGTACAAAACAAAAACACACACACAAGGATCGTAATAGTTTAGTGTCTTTCAAAACTCGGAATATAATCTTCTAATCATGGTGAAAGATCTTCAAAATCCCCCATAAAGATCATCCTTTTTTTACCTAAAACCTTTCTTTATATCCTGGGGAAAAGAAAACATAAAAGGGTGAGCTCAAATGCTTAGTAAGGGTAAACAAAAGAAATATCAATCACATCATTTTCATAAGAACATAACATTTTGGAAATCTTAACCTGCAAAAGAGAGAATAATTTCATAACATGGGATAAATCATAGTAGTGAAATGAAATCCCAATAATCATAACTTAAAACATGAAACTTTGTGGCATACACACATAATCATAGAGAATCATATCTTATTAGTCAAGACTCATTGCCAAGACAATCTTAGTGGACAAAGTCCATTTCTGAACCGAGTCACACTCGTTTCAGTCCTGTTTCACTGAACCGGTATAACCTACCGTTCCAGCCATATCTATCTCATGAGATATAAAATCTTTACCCAATGCATTGGAAGGAGATATAGGTCTCACCCATCTCATAATTATACCATTCTTATGTGTGCCACAAAATCATAAATCATACATAATTGCATAACCCATGTAATAAAAATGGGAATCTTAAACATCGTGACATCATAAAACATTTCATATAAGATAAAGGAATTCATAAAAATAATTCCATCATAACATAATCAAATCAATGTAATAATAGTGATAGAAATAGAACCCTTAATTATCTTAGATGGAAAATAATTTTGATAAAACACTTGAACACCATTCTTGAGGAAAATATCCTTTCTACTTCAAAAACATTTTTCCTTTCTTAAAATGTCATAAAATTTTAAACTAAAATAAGTTGATTAAAAATAAACATGAAAACTTGTAAAGTAATCTTCTTGTAAATAATGTTTTAAAAATCCATTCATGCCGTATAAGTTAAAAAAACATTCTTCTCGTACTTTTGTCGGAAAAGTCAAAAAGTACCTCGTACGAAAAATGACAAAAGATTACTTCAATACATTTTACTAAAAACTCACCGAAGGGTAAAATTGGTTTTAAACAATTGTAGGTGAATGGAAATAATATTACATATTGAGGAAACATGGATGTGGATGAAAAAATACACCTCAGTAAATACCAAAGTATAAACAATCCCGGATAAAAATGAGATTGTGATATTTCCCTTACCTTTGGTCCGATATGCTTTGTACATATCTGAACCTCCTGTATAATGATTTAAATAATGTTATTGACTTATTACAGAATCATACTTATTTTTATGATATCATATATAGTCATATTCTTATATTATTATTAGTAATTTTTCATTACTACTTGTTATTTGGGTGTTTATTACTTTTTGTTCTTATGTGTGTTTTGTCGAATAAATTCTTATTCTTCTCTTTAGGTTATAGATACCTCATTTAGAAAATGGTATTAGTGTAATATATATCATATTAATTAATTCAATTCATTTATATAATCATTATTAAATGAAGATCATGTAGAACGAGTCGCATCATATCGTGGAGACGGTATTCCGTACGTACGCACGAGTGATGATATAGTTCCTATGATCGTGGAATTGTATTGGAGTGTATGTATACTATTTAAGAATCAATATCACTTTATAATAGTCATATATAGTCATTATTTACACCATTATACCCATCCAAGTAAGGTGGTGGTGGAAAATAGATTACACCACGGCGTGGAGACGATATTCCGTACGTACGCACGCGCGGTGATTTTTTTTTCCGTAGGATGGATAGATGGTGAAATAGGGTTGTTTCATACATATAATAACAAATAAGTATATTAGTGATACTGATGTTATTACTTCATAATGAAACAACTAAATAAGAAGAAGTGGAAGACGGAATAAAGATGAAAGAGTTGGTAACGGACATTACCTCTTCTTTGAAGTGCTTCTTTGAGACCTCCTTTTAGGGCACTAAAATAGGTCTTTGAAGAAGACAAGAACCACTAGGATGTTTCTAGGTAAGTGTAGAGAAGAAATTGGCAGGGTTTGGCCGAGCTTGAAGGCTCAAAGTTGTGTGAGGAAGAGGGGGAGGAGGTGCCCTTTTATAAGGGAGGAGAGGGGCACCTTTGGAATAACTAAAAATATTATTTTATTATAAAGTCAAGTCCGGATTTTAAATAGCTCCAAATTGAGTTATTTCGAAGATAAGGTGGGTATGGGTCTAAATCCTCTCATCCAATATAATTTAGACAAGTTTAGGTCATTATATTAACCTTATCTTTTAGTTTTAACTCTTAGTTAATTAGATTGACATTTACCATGTCACTTTGTAGTTTTATATTATATAGTTAATAAACTTACCATATACATCCAAGTGACCCCCAAGTTGTGTTTTATTAATATAAATAACCTTATCTAATTCATTTGGCCGAACCTTAGATTTTTAGGAATAAAATAACAATTAATAATATAATATTTGTTTTAAAAACTATTTTATGTCAATTTTGACACTATTCAATAGTTGATTTTTTTGAAACTCATAACAGAATGATTACTTAGACCAAAGTTAATTACATCAATCATAACATGTCATATTAACCTATAAAATTTGTTTAGATCATAAAAAGTCTCAAATTATACTTATTTAGGTATTTATAATATCAATTATTTCAGTATTTCATTAATAAGATAATTACTGCATCATCTTTGTGTTATAAATAAATTAAATTATTTAATGTCTAAAAATTACAAATAAAATACCATTATGTAGTAAATCGTTTTATATTTCTAATGAATATTTATAGTCGAATTTATCTTATGTATAACCCCATATTAAAAATTATTTACTTATTAAACTTTGATTTTAACTATTTTAACCCTTCTTTAAATAAATTAATAATAAATGTCCTAATCTAATCCATGTGGGCCTAAATGGTCATATTTTATTCTTAAGGTTGTTTTTGGTCAAATTACACTTGTACAATATAATTAGGACATGTTTTAGGGTAATAATAATATCATTTTTACCCTTAATTACCATATTTACTTTTAATCGTGGTAAAAAAAAGTAAAAAGTTACTATCCACCAAAAATTATTTTCATCTCATTGAACCACATTTTAGTCCTTGATAATAACCGTGTCTCTCGGATTTTCGAAATTCCACTCACAGAATCAGTAAAATTATGTTTTATGAAAAAATCAGTTTTTTAACTACCACTTAGTGGTTTCACTATTCATCAAAAAATTGAAGTTTCCAGAAAAATACCAAAAATTAGATCTAAGATATATTTGATATTATGAATTCAAAAATGATGTCTATTTTATCAAATTCAAAACATATCATTTGCATTAATTAATTTTAAAATTAATTCCAGTCGTCAAAACAAATAGCGTGTTCTTAAGAAATAATAACTATCAAAAGATTGACACTTGTTTATGACTGGTTTAAATATGAAATTACATCCAATGACCAACATTGTATTAAATTTTAAAAATATATTCTAAATATACTTTAAAACCAATAAAATTAATAATTTATCACTATTAATTATTTCAATTAAAAAAGTTGTTTTTAATTATAATTTAGTAATTTTCACTATTCATCAGAATATGAAAGTTATCCGAAAAGTACCAAAATTTCACCTTAGGCTAAATTCGATACTCTGAATCCAAAAATTTAGTCCATTTTGAGAGCTAAAATTTCTAAAATTTTAAAAGGTGGTTATTACTATTCATAACGGCTAGTTTTAATAATATTTTAATAGCATATCGTTGTTTAGTGAAACTCGGTATTGCGTACTACACACGCTATTGAGGAAGGTCACGATTGCGTGTAATGCAAGGCAAATCAAGGATGCGTGTTGAGCAAACTCCTTTTGGTGTAGCGTACAACACAAGACATTAATGAAATTAAAAAGAATATTTTTTTATAAAATCTCGGGCTGTTACAATAAGTAGTTGTTTCTGATGATGATCAGTAAGATGAACCTCATTATTTGAACAATCATATAGGTCCTTGTGATTATAACCAAAGGAATAAGAAGTTTTAGTGCATAATGTTATTTAACTAAAGAATATGATATAAGAAGAAGAAGTGTGCGTTCATTTTTTCCCTAAATAAGAAGAGAGAAGAATATGAGCCTTACTTTCTTGCTGCTAAGCAAGTAAAAAAGTGAAGAGTGGAAGATCAAGCAGTAGTGTGACATCCAATAGGTCTCAATAGGTGGAAGACTCTTTTTGTGTTACAAACCATATTCAATAGGGAGAAGAATATCTTCATAGGCAGTATAAAGAACCAACAAGGGGATGCAATTTGGACTTGATCATCATGAGTTCAAAGAAGTATAATTGTCTCATTCCCCCTTCAAAGTGTAGGGACTCACATTGGCTTAAGTATTTTTTTTCTAATCCAACCCACTATAACATGTTACTAAATTATAGTGTATAATCCATTTACTTGTCATACCCATACATGGAAAGGATGTAGCTTCTCTTATTGAGTGTTGAACCACGTAAAAATATTAGGTCCTATTTTTACTGCTTTTATATTATTGTATGTGATAGGGAAAAGAGAATAGGAGAATCAAGATCCTAACAGGTCAGGAGGTATAGGGATAAAAATTTGGAATTTCTTTAAAAATTCCCCAACACTGATTCACCCCCCCCCCCCTCTCTTAATGTTAGTTGTATCCCAAACTGGACCTTTCATAAATAACCAACCAAATTTCATAACAAATTAATTATGGAAAGAATGAAAATTTTCATTTAAATACATATGTGCCTAATATGATGCATGGATGGGAACCCTCTTTTCATACCAACCTAAGAGTGAAAATACAATAAACCATAAATTCATAAATATTTGCCTCACTAAAGTTGAATATAGATCAACTATAACAATAAATTCCATGAACTGCATTTCCCACTCCTACAACTTGTATTTTCCATTATACATGGCTTAAATATTCCCAATAACGAGTTTATTACCATGTAACGACACATCCTAACTCATATATACCATAACTAAATAGAAAAATAAATAAATTACCATTTTGATACCATTTTTTAATTAAATTACCCTAATTCCATTGAACTGGAACCCTAGACTATTTTTCCATGTGGCCTCAAGCATGACACCCTATATACCTGAGCTTTTCGATAAAGAATGAGGGTCTATAGGTTGTATGATGGGGAGACTATACCCTAGGGTCAGATGTAAATATAGAAAAATAAAGGAAATATCATATAATAGAACATATATAAAAATAAACTATAGGTAATAAAACACCAAGTCACATCCCATACAATTTTATAATGATTCCGCATACATAACAGGCTTGTAATAAATATCAGGAAAGTCATGTACAGCTATCCCAAAAAGTAAAAAAAAGTAAAAATACCAAAATACCAAATGACCCCATAAGTCCAAATCTATATCCTAGCACTCGGATCCCAAAATCTATACTAGCTATACAATCAAGAATCTACATGATAGAACTATCTGTTTTCTAGACCTACATCCATGAATTTTATTCAGGAACCAAATCGAATCTCAAATAGGGAGTGAGTACAACTGAGTAGGCCACCATCAAAGGTGTCTAATTTAATTCCATATTGTAAGTGTAAAGTATAAAGGTGTGTAATAAATAAGTGAAATAATAATAATAATCTTGAGAAATAAATACAACCATGTTGAGCCTTGGGTCTCAAGGGGACAACCTATACCAAACTTACTTAATTTAGCCTTTTTTGGTATCTCTGATCATCGTGGAAATATCATGGATCATTTTAGTTCCAAGGAACATCACCAAGGAAATCATAATAATGTTACTTGATGGAATCTATGTGGCTCAAACAAGAATTCCCATCCACCAATTCCATAGTAAATTCATTTTCCTGTTTGAACATAAGAAACCATCCCTGACATTCAGAATTATAGCTCGATTGGAATCCATGGCTCACACCAAAGGAATTCTAAACCTATAAGATCAAGATGGATCTGAGGATTACTTCCCATGACATGCAACACGGGTAACCAATAAGAATATACAATATAAATCTATAACATTATATTAGTGGAGACATTACCTGAATCCAATGGGACCCACCCCATGGAATTCATGGTAAAGAAACTAATTAGAATACACTGGCTATATTGAGGCATTCCATGTATTTGAATCTCATTGAATCCAAGGGTGGCCTCACAACCGAATATTCATAAGATCCCCTTATTAGAATCTAAGTCTCATCCATGGAATTCCACACCAATATATTCGCTAGGAATCCAAGAGACCTCCCATGTTTTTCCAATGCTCAACTGCAATTCAAGAATTTCATTCCAACCTATTTAACCAAGTTTCACATATAAAAAATTTATCCATTAAATACATGTTCATTATATATTTCAATTCACATTTTTATTTAACATTCCCATGGACATGATAACTACTATGTCCTATGGGTCATCCTAGGAAACCCATATTCCAATTTAATTAATTAAACTACCAAGGGTAGCCCTAAACTACCCAATTAATTAACCCATTTCCAAGGTGCAAATGAAAATCACCACTTCAGTAGATTAATTGAAGTTATAAAATGATCCAACATTCCTTTATAAGACCAAGGTATTTTCCAATACATCAACAAGTTAGAAAAACATTTAATTTAAATCTAGTTAAAGTTTATTGTAATACAACATGAACACGTGATCCAAAATGAATTGTAATGGTGAGATCATAATCGTAAAGAACTTGGAAAAAATACCTTGACCTTTTATGGATCCACTAATATGATATTGACCATCAATTAGATGTAAATCAAAATATGTTGAGAAAATAGAAAAAATACTTGAAAATTCGAAATTAAATTTAAACATATCATGAGATATTTAGACTATTAATAAAAAAACAAAGTTAAATACTAAAGGAGTGTTATAGTTGCCACAAGAATTCCATCATGATAAATGAAAGAGAAAATGATGGAAGATTTAAAGAGGTTCACAAAAATACAAGAAGAAGAGGGGAGGGATTCTATGATGTTGTAAACTAGACAAAAATAAGACAAAATTAGGTCACATGTGTAGGGGAAGGGGGTGAAATGACATTTTTTCCCATTTTAAATAAAAGGGTTCTAGAACCCACCGAACAATTGATGATACCCTCACTGGTTATTTGGTGTATTTTCACTAGCTAGATGGTGGCCCTATAACATTATGCTGCAGGCCCGACTCTGTTCTCCAACCACCTGGATAGCCCCAAACACCTTGTGGATCCATTTTCTAAGCCCAAAAATACCCAATTCAAGTAAATAAATAGGTTTAATAAAAATTTAAATAGGGTTCATACCAGAAGATAATCACATGGTCTTAAAAGGTGGGTATACTTTCTTCCTTATATAATAATGTAATGTGGGATTGGGGTAATGTAAACTATAGAGTTTTTGAGACATGGGTTGGATTTACTAATGTTTCAGTGTTGTATTTTGGTGTTTTGAAAACTATACCATACTTGGTTATGAAGTTTGGATTATTACTAATTAGTATTCCTGGTCCTTGTGAGAAGATATTATTAGCATGCATCTTATCGACCCTTGTTGTTGTTATGTGACATATTCATACTTGACACCCACACTAGGAAACCAAGGTATGGTTGATAAATGGTGACATAATGGAAACAGATGATGTGATTGGAATTTATTGTTGATTTATTATTATTATTATTATTATTATTATTATTATTATCATCTCACATTAGTATGCAATTATATAATCTATAATTGGTTAGGGATGCCATTTGTGGTGACCTTCTGACTTGTAGTCATTCCCTACCTAGAAATCTTTGTGCACATGTATATTTTATGGTTTGTGACATAGGTATGGGAAATGAACCTTTAGTGGATGGTTCAAATAGTTATGTTCTGTTATATTTGGGATATGAGACTGGGTTAGGGATCAAGATTAGTTTTGTGGATGTATCCCACCAATTGTTTATTTTTAAACCATATTATTTATGATTATCCCATGGGAAATCTTTTTCAAATTAGTACTATTTTTGTGGATTTACAAATGATCATTTTGTTATATCATGGGATATATTATAAATTTATGTTTAGTTTATGGAATCCTAAATTTGATAAATTCTTTAATTAATTTCATGACTCATATCAACACATATTAAATAAGAAATAATCTTAAATCACATTTATTGTAAATTCGGTTAAAAATTTATTACAATAAGGATTCATATTCCTGATTTTTATTGATCATAACATTTTGGAATTAATTTGGATATTTATTACACTTATAAATGGGTTTTAAATGAATTTCATATTGTATTAGAATATTAATTGATGAATTATGGTCTTTCATGTGCTTAACTAGAGGTTTGAAACCTTGCGTAAGAATCATTTGGGTCGGAGAGAGTTGTGTATGAATCAATCCACATTTGAGTCTCCATGAAAGAATAACTTAGCCTTGCATACAAATAACCTAAATTCCCATCAGCCTCAAATAAAAATTATCTCCACTAAAACACCAAAAAAATAGATTAAATGAGCTGCTTGTATCTGAATCACCATGAACTCCAACCATTACGTAAGAATAATTTGGGCTGGAGGTGTCACACATATAATTAGACCACTATACCATGTGAGATTAATTACTAGGGGATGTAGATACATAAGAAATTTTAGTATTCTATCACATATGATATTTAATAAATTTTACTTTATATATAAGATTATGACTTCACTACTGAGAATAATATCAGGACACATGAGAATAATCCAGTGGATTCTCTATAAATAAACACCCATCACGTTTGAATCATTCAGCCCAGGGGGTAGCAAGATAAAATACACAACCCAATATTTATGTATTCACTATCCAATGGCTCACATATGAATAAAACCCATTAACATGTGAATAATTTAGAAGAGGGTGGGGGTCACATCACAATAAAATCAACAACCTAGTCTTCATGTAAGGTGAACCACTACATTCATTTGACTCAATTCTTGCTTTCTAGTGTGAACTCGTAAAATAAGAACATGACCATCATGTCAATATAAAATTGAGCCACCTATAGATCATGTAATATTAACAAAACCATGAAACCTAAACCAAATCTGATTAACTCTAGTAGAACTCTACTTTTTAATGATATAAGAATACAATTGAGATGTTTTTTTGAAGGGTATACGATACTATTTTTTCCCTCCCAAAGAATGGATTACCACAAGAACTCAGAAAACGAATTTATAGACCTTTGGTACACTAAGGAAGATCTAGGAAGGGTTGAGAGACTCAACTAATTCCCTTTGATTTATCACATGTTCATTATGATTATATGCATTCCAAGATAGAATAAGAAAATATTCCTAGTATGGAATGTTGAACCATTTTGGGAAAATAGTTATAAAGCTTAGCCACATATCAATAATTCTTGTAGAAGGAATAAAATTCACATGGGTATGTTGGGAGAATCTATTATAGGAGTAGCATAAGAAGATACTCAAATATGGAAATAACTAGAAGATTTCAATATGGAATAAATCTACACCCACACATGGTGTGATCCTAATATTCAATAAAAAATTTATATGTTGTTGTGATGTATTTTAAAAAAGTGTAAGATTACTGTGATGGGGGTTTATCTCCATGAAAATGGTATAGAAATTATTCTCCTTCCCAAGATTAGTTTCACTCGAAACTTTCTGATTAGAGTTGGGGTTTCCTTTTTTCTTTTTATGGATTCTAGGAGTGTCAAAGGAAAACTGATATGTGATTTCTTGGGAGATATACATAAATACTTGAAGTATCTAACCTATTAATTTCTAATCCTTTCAAGAATTTAATTTTCACTTAATTTTACATTTATTATTTAAAGTTCAAGTATTGGTGAGTTTTTGAGTCAAGTGATAAGGTTTACCAATGATCCTCTAAGACTCACCATGAAAGTGATAACATGAATGAAGAGGAAGCAAGAGGAACACTTTATCCATATTTCTTACCCCTCATATTTCATTCATTTTTTAGGTATATATATTCCCCTACTTGAATACACAAAACTTAGGTTGGAGTAACATGCGTGATATGAGAGTGTAGTGTGAGGCCTTGGATAAAAAAGGAGATGTGAGTGAGTTTTAGCATTCACAATAGTGTGTTCTTTATATATCCATTTCATTGTAATAGGAATGTTATCTAGAATAATGGTTTAGAGTCTGACTATTGAGTGAGTTAGGAAAGAAATCATTTCAAAGTAGACTATGAATTAGTGGATTTCTAGTCTCCTAGGTACAACCACCTCTCAATCTTGGTTTCTAAACTTTTTTCTTATTACTTTTTTTTCCTTTCCCAAATCACTAATTCTCATATTTTTTTATTTTCAATATTTGAAAACAAGACTAAAAAAAGAGGAAAATAATATATAATTCAATGGGTTATCATTGAACCTCACTGGAAGAGGACCCAAGGATTTCACTATAATATATTCCTATGTAGTTTTAAAATATTATTGATAAGGGGCTTGTGATAACCTATTTCATCAATCTGGCACTGTTTATTGGGATTTAGGTCTTAATTTTTTGTTTTTGTATTAAATTATTTTATAAAAACCCAAAAACAATGGATTTATACTCACTCTCCCTGGAATATAGTGTGTCATAATTTTCCATAAAATCTAAGAGGATTTTCAAGGCTATTAGTGAGTCATATTTCAATGAATCTATTAATAAAATTAAATAAAATATGGAACATCAATACTCAAAATCCTTAGAAAAGTATCTTAAAAGTTTTCACTATTTTTCCTTGACTTCACTATAGGAGTGTTGGAGGATATGTGTGAACTTCAAAATGATGAAAAAATAATCATAAATATTCATGTAGATTTCTAGGAGGTTTAAAGGAATCTTGAGTACCACCCAAATGCTAATAATGATTAGCATTCTAGTAGAAGAGAATGATGAATATATAAAAACTGAGTTAATTTTGGGAGAATCAGAAGAGGTAAATTATTTTCTAGATTAATATTGGTCTAAATATCCACATAAAATTTCTCATCAAGAACATTCCATATTTAATAACGATGATCCAACAATTATACTCATTGTTCTGGATGATGGAAATGAAAAAAAACTTACTAGTTCATGATTTAAAGAAAGTATTGAAGACTCACTGCCTATAACCATCGTGAGTTGGTTTCTAAGAGTATTTTATAAATAGAAAGGGTTTCAAGATATCTTTCATAATGGATAATATATTTTCATGTATTTTTTTATTCATAATTATTTAAAAAATAAAATGCAATGTGAGTTTCTCTATATTATATTTATAGATATAGTAAAGTTCTTGAAGGCTCTAGATGATAAAGAGATCATGCTAGGGGTGTTTAAATGGGAATAAAATCTAGAATTATCACTAACTCTAACATTCAGACTCTTAGTGGTAGAATATTAGGAATTAACACTACAAACTGATATTTTTATGGGAGATTATTTGAATTTGGTCACATTTAATTTACAATATTCTCAATTTATCTTATGAACTAATTTATATAGTTTTCACATGGAAGACATAGATGATGGAGGCACTCTAGTTTTGCAGGAATTAGAGTACATTGATGATAGAGACATAAATAAGGTGGATAAAGATGAAAAAAGGTTGGAAGTACTGGATATGAGGCTCAAATTTTTTATAAAGTATAAGGTAAGGAGATGAGTAATCTAAGAATATATAATGCTCAACAAGAAGAAGACAAGCCACTCCTTGGAACAAATATTACATTTTCAGTGGGATTTATCTCACTACCATTTGAATTTTAGAAGGATGAGGTTTCATTTGCCGTATTTTCACTCCCACTTATTCAAAGTTTTTTCATTGGGCATGGGATGGAAAAGAATTATAAATCACAAAGGAAACTACAAAAGAATAAGAATCAATATATGAATATTAAAGGAGCTAAAACAATGTGGTGGTTTAAATTACATAAGCTCCACCTTACATTAGATGAAGGATGACACAAAATCATCTTGAAATGGATGATAAAAAACATGCATCACTTATTTGGGGGTTACATACACATTTTATTCCATTATATCTTATTTTTAATTTCCATTATTTTAATGATAGTTTTTATATTTATTTTTGTGTTTTTACATGTAGTTATGAAGGTGGAAAACATCACAAAAGAGATTGAAATAGGGAATCTACTACTACCCACTTCTAAAAATAAACAATCAGGTAGTTGTTCTAGTTTTTTCTAAATAATAATATATTTTTTTCTTTTATTTATAGATAATAAGGAGTGGAAAACATCTATTTGAAATTTTTTATGATATCATAAAATATACCCAGACTGTACACTCCATGAATTGGTTGTATTTTTTTCACACTCCTTGTGAAAACTTTTCAAATAATATTCTACTTACCATGCACATACATATTTAGGATTTGTTTCTATTAAAATTTATATTAAGTATGGGGAGGGATTCCAGTGTGTCAGGTTAAAAATCATTAGTGAATTTTCTTTTTTTTTTGAATTTTTCTTTTATTTTATTATGTTTACTTTTTTCTTAAATTAAAAATCCCATAACATTATAAATATGAGTCATTTGGGAGGTAAAATTCATTATTTTTAGAAAAATGTGTTCAAATGATGGTTGATATGGAGTCTCTTAATGGATTTTGTATTTTAAAAACATTCTTAGTAGTTTAATTAATTACTGAAACTCATACCATATTAGCATTGACCAATTGAATTTCCCTCATCTCTAGAGTCACTCTATAACCATTTGATATATTCTTCCTAGTACCCTAAATTCTTAATTTAACTCATGTTGTGTTTGTAATATAGAACTTGGTTTTATCCTTAATCAATTATTTTGATAATGAATAAGTGTGATGGTGAGATAGAGGTACTTATTTGGCATAGAACCTTGTTTAAAAACTTCAATTCCAACCCTCAAAGTTTCCCTTATGATTCCCATAGTATCCAAAAATTTACTTATAAGTTAGCTACATTACAAGCTTATTACCTACCTACACTCACTCTTAAATTCATTGCATGACCATAGTTAAAAATGAGTGCAATGTAATTAGGTACTTAATGTGTTATTATATGTATGGGTGTCATTGTATGAGGGGTTTCGGTTGTTTAACATTTTAGGGATGTACCACAATACATTATTAATATTGTTATTAATTTGATTAATCTTGGAAGAAAGTAAAAAATCTAAATGAAAAAAGAGATATGGGATTGGAAAATTCATTATAATAATTTTTATGACCCATGAAATGCATAAAATGAAAAGAGAATGTTTCATAAATCATTCATTGCACCTTATTTTCATCCCATATAGTACAACAAAAAGAAAAAAAAAATATATATATATATATAAAAACATCAATAGGATCAATTATTCATTGAAATTCATTTGTTATGACTTATGGTCTAGTTTTTAAAAGGTGGAAAGTTGAGTGAATAATTCCTATATTAGTTCCTTTAGTGATGAATTATTATTATTTTTTAAAATACTGATCATGATTTGTATTTATAGAGTCAAGCCTCCTCCTTGTATCCTAAATTTTATGTATTGAACCCCCTAATATTTCGCCTTAATGCACACCTATGAAAAATACCTATGATTATCACAAAAATCTTTGTCTCTTATGTGCAGAATAATTATTATACTAAGCCTATGGTATGACTTTAATGTTGATTATATGAGAATAAATTTTCATACTTTTCACAGTTGAGATATTAGTGGTGTGAATTCATTGTGAGGTAAGTTGAAACATGTAGTATTAATTAATTAATGACGTTGAAACAATTTGAATGTGAGTGAATTAAAACGAATAAAAATTGATTCTCTAAATGATACAAGAAGAATTCCATTTTAAAAATAATTTTAGTTAATTCATCATCTTTTATTTTTTGGGCATAAATTATATTTTCAGTAATCTGGTTTTAAAAAATACTTTACTATAAAAATGATTAATATTCATGTTTTTTATTGATTATATCATCTTGTAATTAATTTTGATATTGAATAAACTTAAAAAATGGTTTTAAATGACTTTCATGTGGCTTATAATTATTAATTAATGAATTTTGGCCTTGCATGTAATTAAATGGTGGTGTGCATCCTTGACTTTGAATTATTCAGGACACATTAAGTTTTTTATGAATCATCCCACATATAAGTCTCTATAGAAGATTAATTGAGCATCTTGTATGAATAAGATCATTTCTAGGATACCTCATGTAAGAATCACCTCTATTATAGTGCCCTCACATTAGATTAATTAAGTTTCTCATGTCAAAATAACTCAGAGCTCTATTTACAACATAATAATCTTCTAGGCAGGATCTATCACACATAGGATTAAACCACAATGCCGAATGAGAATAATTATAGGGGAATGTTGGCATGTAATAAATTTTATTTGTTCAATATAGGAAATATATAATAAATTTTAGTTGATATATTATAATCTATCTTTATTGCTATGAAAAATATTATTCTATTTGATAACTACCCAACAACTCATGTAAGAATAAAAACACCTTACTTATTAATCATTCATCTAGTGGGGGGTTCTCATGATAGAATAAAAGACTTGAACTAGCTGCTTTGTGGTATTCCACTCACATATGAATTAATCCTCGCATGACATTGCTCTCAAATAAGGATAACCATGCCTTTATATCAGGATAAATCCATGTCAGCCATTGATCGCATAAGAATCATCAAACAATGAAAACCATCCTATGTTATATTAAATGTGGGATCTTGATACTGCATAAGTATATCATACTACTATTATGATATTTCAAAAAGGCTGTATAATACTTTCTTTCACTATCCAAAGCTTATAATAACACAAGAACTTGAAAAATTCATGCTTGGACCATGGGAATAATCATTAAGATAAAGGAAATATGTTAAAAAATAAAATTGTTTTATTTTGTAAAACTATAACCATCTACTTCTATAATAGAGGCTTAGTGACTTTAGATAGGGTTTATTTGATGTGTCTAGCTTTTGAGGCTTGGGTACACCTACTATAACCAATTTTGTGAATTATTTTTTCCTTTATATAATATCTTTGTTTGGGTGTGTGCTTATATCCCTATAAATAGGGTGTGGTGTGTGAATTTATTTCATTCTAAGTTGAAGAAATAATATCTAGTTTGTTTCAATTTCAGTTTGTGATCTTGTGATCACCTCTAGCGATTTTCATATCTACTTCTATGTGTTGTTGTGTTTTCATGCTGCTACTAAAAGCACCTTCAGTGGTATGAATGGTTTAAGGTGATTTTTCTTCTTGTAAGTGGGTTCTTTTGAACTTAAAATCAAACTACTAAACTTTCAAAATGGAGAACGAATATCGAATAAGATGAACATTTGAGAAGTTTTTTTTTCAAAGAGGAATTACTTTTTTATTCTACACATTATTTCTATCCATTTTTCAAAGGTATATAATTTTTTTCACAAAAAACATTCCTTTTCCATTAAATAAGACATCCCCCTTTGACCTTTAACCTCCATGCCTCCCTCTGTCCCAAAATTTCACATGAAATTTTCATTCACCCAATTCTGCATCAATCATCTCACTACATTTTCCTTCTCTATTTCAAAAAAAATTGAAATCCATTTTAATTTATCCCACTTTCACACCTCTCTAAAATCCTGAAAAACAAATTGGAAATCTACAATTATGAAGAAAAAATAGTAGATTTCTTTTATGATAAAAATTACAGTCTGCACCATCCGAAAAAAATAGATCTTATCTTTAATTTTCATTCAAATATATTTTTTCTCCCTAGAGAACGTGATTTCATAAAATTTGATCCCAAAGATAATGAATAGAAATTATGACAATTGGTGCATCCAAATTCAATCACTCCATAGAACCCAAGATGTCATGGACATCGTGGAGGACAAATACACTGATCTAGAATCCAATGAAGTGGAGGATGATCTTCTGGATGTCCAAATGAGATCCATTTTTGGAGAATATAAGCAATAATGCAAGGTGAAAACCATTATTTATCAATATCATGATGAAAAGGCTTTAAAAATAATCACTACCTTAAAATCATCAAAGGATATATGGGAAAATCTTCACAAATCATTCAATGGTACCAAAAAATTGAAGTTTATACATATTCAATCTTTATAAGGTGAGTTTTAATCCTTATTTATGAAATATTATGAATCCATTGCTAATTATTATACTCGTTTAATGCTTTTGGTGAACCAACTGTCAAGGAATAGAGAAAATATTACCAATATGTTGGTATGTGAGAAAACTTTGTGATCCTTAAATACAAAAATTTATTACATATCCATTTCCCTATAAGAAACTAAAAACCTAGAGATGATATCTATCTAAGAACTTGTGAGTTCTGTACAACTTGAGGAAATGAAAGTAAATTTATGAAGTAATACCAATATAGTGGAGCATTCCCTAAAATAAAGTATATATCTCAACTACCCTAAAACGGAGAAAGGGGTCATTTTAAAAAACCTAGGGTAGATAATTCCAAGGATAATAATTTGATCCAAGAACAAGAGGATGTGGTGAAGGAAGGCTAAATATCGGAAGTCATAGATATCAAAATTATACTCCAGGAGAACAAGGGTGGGGAAGAAGGGTAGGATTCAACAATCACTAATAGAAAAAAAAATTAGTTCTATAAATGTAAAAAAAATTATAGAAATAAATGTTAGTTTTGGCACCAAATTCTTCTTAAAACCCCAAACATTCATCTTGAATCACATTAAAGACACCCTTTGACTGAACAAAACATTCCAAGAAGTCGAAGGGAGTTGTGCACAAGATTTAGAGGATGCACGCACAATGGAAATTTGTGTGTAAGATCCTTACGTTCTCAATGCAACATCGAAGGGTAATTGTTCATCCTAGCCACCCAAAAATAGCCAAGGCATATGCACAAAAGTAGAGACATCGGTGTATAAATGACCAGCTCGTGCATAAGTTTGTTAGGCGCCCAATGTGACATCAAATGCCCACTTTTGTGCTGTAATTATTAGATACCACCACCAAGTATTTTTCCAGTATATAGAATGATTCCCTCCTTTCTTTAGGGTAACAATCTAGAAGTAGAACCATTACTCATATATCCACAATATCGCCTCCTCTATGACAGCTCACAAGCCATGGATCACTCAATGTATAAGATCTTGCATGACAGTTCCCCTATGCCCCCCCCCCCTTCGTGTGGGCCCACAAGGTTTTAACCCTCACCCATTTTCTTCTAGCCTAAGGAAATTTCAAGAAAAACTTTCCCCTTCACATCACTTCTTTTTCTCAGGCCCCTTCCTTTTTCATGCAAGCCTCCAATCTTATGTGCACCCCTTCCCTTAAGCTTCATGGATTGCTTTTACTCTAAATCACCATGTTTAGTCCCTTTTTTCATACACCCTTCACATCTTTTGTGAACCTCTTCCATGTGGCCTTCTAGGTTTTCACGTAGTGATTTATTGGTCCCTCATGCAATTTTCCTTTTTTGTTTCCTTACCACATACCTTTTCGCATAGATATGCTAATGGATATTGATTTTTCACATAGCTACACTAACATAGATCACGCTATCAAAAACTCCCTCTCCTAACTCCCTTCGGGAATTACCTTTGCATTCCCTTCTTCTAGTATGGGTGGGTATTATTTATATAAGTCTAAGGGGTGAGGGGTGAGTCCTCCCCATCTGTGCTTCATGACATAACACTACCAAAATCCATCATCCTCTACACACTATGTTAAACTGTATTATCACCCCATGCAATGAATAAGGGGTGTCACACATCAAGAATCTTCCATTCCCCCTCATCTCCATGAGAGTGACATCTTCCTCATATAGAATGAGTTCCTCCTCAAATTGTATGAGATACTCCTTGGGATACATCCATGCGTAATCCCCACTCCACCCCTCATCGATGCCTCTTTTGCGATGTGATTATATGGCCTACTGCTCCCTCCTATTTCTCATACCAATCATAACTCACGTGGGCTTAGAGGTTAGTAGTGATTGTGACAACCTTCACAATCTCTCGGGCATCCATCCTAGATTAATCCCTAGTTTCCACATCCATTTGGGTCATCTTAACGTGTAAGCCCCATCCATTTCATTGCTTCTCCTAGTATCATACATGTAGTCTCAGTGCGTAATACCCAAAAAATCCAACCAAGATAAATCCTCTTTTTAAGGGAATTCTCAGTGTTTAAGCCCCACATAATTTCTTTCCGAACTACAGGGGTTTTTATCCCTATCTTCTAAATAGGGTATATAGGACGCCTCTAGGAGGTTCCATCGCGACCAATGGTAAACCTTGGTGCCCTCCCTCCTAGGAGCACACCTCTTAGATCTTAGTATCTACGCTTCATCCACATTCATGATAATCTCTTCGAGGGTATCCCTGGTAAGATCATGGCTTTCACCTGGGAGACCTCATCACTTCCTGGCCCATTGGGCAGTCTCCGTACATAAGCCCCATGCCCCCTCCCCACTCTAAACTAAGTGGAATTTGAATCCCAATTAATGGGGATACATAAGAACCTCCCAGAAGTTAAAGCCCAACACCCTCAACAAACAATCCATTCCACCCATTTCTCTCACCTCATTCACTTCCGTCCTGATTCCTAACAAGTCCACCACATACCGGTGAGAACACGCCATTCATCCAGACAGCTTCTATGCATAAACCCCAATCATCTTCTCTATTACCTCACCCTTGTCATAGTAAGGTCTTTTCATCCATTTGGGTCATTTCAGTGTGTAAGTCCCATTCGTCCACATCATCACTACTCCTAGAAGCACCCGAGTAGCTAACCATGATTATGTCCCACATAACCCACAATCCAACAAAGATAAATCTTCTTGAAAAGGTAATTATTTGAGTATAATCCACACACTATCCCAAACGGACAATTTGGGATTTTATACCTATCTTCTAAATAGGGTACATAAGACACCTCCATGAGGTTCAATCCTAACCAATGGTAAACCTTTATGTCCCCTTCATTACGGTATACCTCTTTGATCCACCCTTACTGGTGTCCAGATCATCCTTCATGGTGTGACATCTTCCCTTTATGGGATACTCTATCTCAGGTTCTCCCTCATTGGGTGTTCTGACCCATCCATCTAGTAAACATTCCAGGTGATCCCTCTTAGGGATGTATCTATCTAATCCACATTTAAATGTTTTTCGATCAGTCCATTCCATCTATGAATGTTGTTAAACTGATGACCCTTTATCTTTGTAAGATGGTAAACTCATGGAATACATTTTGTTAAACATGGGATGCCTGAGAAAACCTCGGAATACATGCCTATAGTATAAACTACCCCACAATCAACATGGGATGCCTTAGGTTTCCATTCCCTTGAGAAGACCTCTTATGAGAAAGAATATAGGTGTTCAATGTTCCAACATCCAGACCTGCCAATGATTCTCTAACATGACAACTCTCCTGATCAAAGGTTTCTTCCAAGAATAGACCCCTTAGAATGTCCTAAAAAAGTAGTATTATTAACTGGCATCCATGAAGAGATGGCACCAGGAAGGAGATTCATGAACAACATCTTAATCTATAAGGGAGCCCTGGACTAGGAGACGAATTCCAAGTAGGAATCCACAGAGGGGGAACCAATATCTCATCATCCCATTTCAATCAAGGAGAAAACATTTTTTAATAAGTGATTAATTCCACCCACATTTTTAAATATGGAATGTTGTGTAAATGAATATCTAGCTAACAAAAACATGAATAGAAGGTGTACCCCAAGGAAATGTATCAGAAACAAAACTAGTGACCCTGAAATGAATACTTCACCTCGATATAAGGATCAGTAGCACTGGAGACATTAGAAGATAATTTTGTCACTAGATCCAGCTATCCATTGTCAGGTCTTGCAAAGAAAATAGTGGTCCTGGTGTGGAACTCACTAGAGATTGGGGCAGTTAAATTTTGGTCATTGTGGTCTATGACATTGTCAATTTCGATCTCTCTCTTAATCTATAAAATATTGGACAATGATAGGGCATTGGTAATTGCTTTCCTTAAATAAATACTAATAGATAAATCTTCCTAATTTGTAGGACTCAAGTTACAAGAAACCAGTCACCCCCGCCCACAGATGTAGGTGCAGGAGGAACAATAATGTGGAAACCCCGCGTGACTCTGCCTCTTCCAGGATGTTGTCCACGACCATAGATACTAGGTGCTTAGGCCCCGAATCACCCTTAAAAATTTTTCAATGGAGGATTATTGATGCACTCATATGATGTTACGAGTAGAATGGGGTCATTCCCATTAGGGACATGGACCTCTATGACCTAGAGTCTTCTGGGCCTCTCCATCACCACCACCCCTAAAGGTTGTGCAGGGAGTCACTACTCCCCACTCCTACATCAAGTTGCTTTGAGAGCATCTCCAAAAAGTGATCTTATGACATGCTCCCCTATGAAAATAAATTAGAAGATTCTAGGGTCTCCCCAACTATGACTATATCCAAGGAGTTTCCAAGGAGGTCTCCCACCAATCTATGTTAATGACACCAACTATCGGTCTCTAAGGTCTAAGAATAAATGGTCTACACCCATGCTCTATTGGCCTAAGTCCAGATCACCCGACTCTAACATCGGGCGCAAGATCAGGAAAATGCTTGTTAGGGGGAATCATCATCCATAGCTTTAGTGGACCATGCCACCCCTGGTGAATTCCACTAGATCCCTACTACTATAGATCAGATATTCATTAAAGCTCAATTGGGATCTAGACCTCAGCCACCCCATGGGCGGGTTGGGCTGACTCTTTTGATCATCGACACATATAGCAGCCATTATGGACTAACCCTTGATAATGAGATCTAGTGCAGAGGTCCTCCTCATACTATCTCCTTCCAATGTTGAGGTACTCCCCACTCTCACACTCAGCATGGAGGTCATCCTCATGCACTCAACATTGTCCAAGTGGAGGTACTTCACACCTTGTCAATGTCCGGACCAGAGGTCCTTCATGTGCATATTGTTCATGATATGGAGGTCATCCTAGTGTCACAAACAATCAACATTAATTACCTCCTTGCATCATCCTCAGTTCTAATGGAGGTCCTCCCCTCTCTAGAACCCATCAATGTGGAGCTCCTCCCCACTTCATCAACAGCCAACATGGTGTTCCTCCCCTATCCAGTTCAATCTGTATGAAGGTCCTCCTTGTGCAACCACTTCCATCCAGCACGTAGGTCCACTCTATTCCACAGACATCCAACATGGAGGTCCTTCTAATTTTCTAACCAGCTTCAACGGATATCCTTCCCACTATAGCAATTATCAGCATGGTGGTCCTTCCCATGCATCCAAAAACTAGTAAAATGGTCCTCCCCCTACACAAACTCAACAACACAAAGGTCCTCCTTGTATCTCATTTGACATATGCACAGGTTCTCACTGCACCTCATCTAACTAGAGATAAGGTCATCCCCATTATCATACCCAATATGGAGGTCCTCATTATGTCCTTAGTGATTCATGTACAGGTCGTCCCTACTATGCCATCACCCAGAGTGGTGGCCCTCTCTACTCTCACAACAGTCCCATTAAAATTCCTCCCCGCTTCAACGACAACTGATACAAAGGTACTCCTCATATCGGGACCATTTCAAGCGGAGGACCTCCCTACTCTTTCACCAACCCACATGAAGGTCCTCCCTGTGTAAAATATTTACCCTACCCTAAAGATTTGTCTCGGGGCAGAAGGGTGAATAGTTACCACTGAAGAAAGAACTCTGATAAGTGCCAAGTCATTATTAACCTTGTTCACTTATCAAATTCTGAAGTAGAATGAGACTCAGTGATGGAGCCTTCACCATGATCCTCTGTATCAAAGTCTGGGGAAGGATCCCAATGTGTGAGTCTTTCCAACATAGAAGGTGAGATGCACCAGATCCCTAAATCCCTTATCAGGTACATACGCAGGGAAGAATATTTGTCTCCCTTCCAAGGTCTCACAGTGAATTCATACCTATCATCATCGGTTTTATCCTCGATACAATCACGTCTCTCCTCCAATGGGGTAGTAGGGGTAGCCACAAGTCCTCCTTGTCCAGTTTCCTCCCATAGATCTCAAAAATATCTTTCATTCTGATAGCTTAGATACGAGATCTAATGGTAAGAGACTATGGTATTTATCATTGAACCCACCCGAGCTACGTAAGAACCCTCTTTGAGACCTGGCTTAGGTCATTCCTCTAGCAGATCCATAGGTTATTCCTCCAAAATCTCCATAGGCCACTCTAGCCACTCCATGAATTGTTGAGACTTCCTATTATGTTATAGATCCTTCCAATTCACTATTGTTCACGAATCCTCATCAATATAGGAATCCCCGCCAAGACAATCTGATGGTTGCTCTCATCACCCACCTTAAGACCATTGAGACATAGTAGATAAAAATACTTCCTGATGACAAGACATATCTGAAATGGATGGATGACATTAAAGCACCCCAGATTTTGAGAATCCTATATTCTCCCCCTTCAATGGGATGGGTGACCTGCTACAGCATCTAGTCCACTTTATTTAGATATTTGGACTCATGATGTGAACTCCAGCACAACAAGAAGCCGCCAAGCTCTGTTGTTTCATAAATACATTGGAAAGACTTATGTTTGTCTGGTATAGCTAGATACCCATTGGGTCTATTTCTAGTTGGGAAGATCTTCGTAGGTAGTTTCTTTAACAATTCATCTCCACTTCCCATATGAAAATTATTTCTAACACCTTCAAGTGAAAAAAATGGGTGGATGATCATGTTGTAGACATCATTTCTAGGTGGAAGGGCCTCACGTATTCACTCGACATGTCATCAACTTAAGAAAAGCTACTAACTATGTGTCTAGGGAATATAAATACTGAATTGGTTACTTCACTCATTACTTAGAATTTCACAGGTGGATTTTGGGATTTCTTTGAAAAAGAACAGGGAAAAGAGGAGGCCTTTTATCAAGCTAATCATGTGTATTTGTGGCCTCCAACAGCTCCTGCAAGAAGAGATGCAAAGTTAGTGATTTCTATTGTCACGTAGATAGAGGCCCCAAGTCACTAGAATTGTTGCCAACAGAGCCTCACCTATAGAATCACCGAGGTAATCAGCCTTAGGATGAGCCCTATACTTGGCATCACCCACCGTAGAATCAACAAGAACCACCTCGTCAACCACTACTGCTTAGGAAAGACAATCAAGCTCTAGTACCTTGACAGGATCAATCCCCTCATCAGGGTCAAACTCCAAGAGTTCCCTTCCCATATAAGAGAAAGTATACCTACTCCTTCAATGAGGCCCATATCCCTAGTTATTTTCATAGTGCCTTGGATCAAGGAATCCTGAAATTTTCCGAACACACAAATCCCAAAGAGTCTGAGTTCACAAATCACCCTAAATACTATCCTTATCTCTAAATCATTGGAAATACCATCACAAAATGTTATATGTTCAAGGTTTGGATCTAGGATTAGGAAGATAACAATGTATTCAGATTGGGCCCTACACTGGAATAGATATCATGCATCTCTACAAATCCTGATAGTGATATTGAGGTTTAATAGTAGTGGGTATAAAACCATGTGTCTCAGAAGTATAAATATGGGTTATCTCATAGATTAATCATTCTCATCCATGTTTTTATCTTTTCCCATTTGAATCAAACCGAGTCTCCTAAGGATTCCACTTCTGCATCCATGACATGACCTTATTCTTCTTAGAAGAGATAATGTAGACGGTGTATGGGAAAAAAAATCCCCCCACTGGTGCTGAATCCATATCTCACCCTCTAATATTTCATACCTCCAGATATGGGAATCACCTTGAGAAAACTTCCACCATTGGAAGACTCCTCAGATGATGAGCTGAAGTATGCCTCTATAAATACCATTGAGCTAGTGGATCTTAATATAGTCCTCAATGATGATCAGTATCAGTAAGGTCCTTCTAATGTCCCTAGACGACGCTATCATTGAATGGGTCATGGATATTTGAATCATCATAAATATTAGGCCAGTTCTTCCAGCCAAGATTTCATACTACCATGACTAGACAAAAGATTTGATGTAGATCTTATCAAACACAGTCCTCTCTGCCCGTCTTTTCAGATTCGCTGCCACCACCGATCATTCTACTCGACTAGGTTGAATATCCATAACTACATCATGATCATCCACACCCAGTTTTAGTTAGGCTTCATTCATCCAGTAGATAGACGGTAGTAATTTTTCATGGTTTAGCAAGTGATCAAGAGGATATCCCCAGAACTATCTAGAATCCACCAGTTCGACCAACAACATCCATCATACCTCCCGCCAAAGAGAAACCTATTGATGAAAGAAGTGTGTCTCTAGTATGTAAGTATTATGTTCTTAATAACCTTGCTATAATTCTTGAAAATATCTTGATTATATAGGCCCTTGTCCTTTTATAAGAGATGTGTGATTCCCTTACATAGGCCTTGAAGAGCCCCCTCTAGTTTGAGACAAAGGTAGAAGTTGTAGATGACTTCCATTCCATGGAAGATGAGTGAGAATAATGTCAAGATGTCATCTCATTATCAGGATAGGATGAAGGATCACCCATAAAGGGGAACATCCATATGATGTACATCACTAGCCATTTCAATAGCGTGTAAGTCCTTCACTATCTAGTTGAAATAGGTTTTGGGGTCAATCCCATCTTGACCCATACACTTTGTAAGAAAGGATTGACTGAAGAAGATGTGACTCCCTCTAACCTGAAGATTTAGGGTTCTGATAGGACTGACCATAGGATGTGTGGAAAAATATTTCTGAAGACCTAGTTTGGTGGCCTGATTGAAAACACCAGATTCATAGTTATCTTGAAGGATACCATCTAAAATGTGTTGATGGGTAGATCTTGGCTTCATCTGCCCATAGGGGTTACCTCCTTGCATCACCAATGTCTCAAGTACTCCCTGAATAGTCAAGTGGGCATGCTCCAAGGTGATGCATCTCCCTTTGTCTCTTGTGAATTTGGTTATCTAGATGTCGACTATTATAAGAGCAAGGAAAAATGGGTTCATAATAAAAAGATCAATCACATTACTAATATTGTCGACCCTTGGAAATAATTGTATGATTATTTCATCTTCACGATTAACCAGTTAGAGGCCACAACCCTAGACTTGGGACACTAATTAATCATTTCTGATATTAGGGGAAGACACATTCTCAGGTATAATGAACGTTGGAAGATTAACTTGTATTCCTACACAGGTCGGGATCAAGTGATACCAGAGCCCCTTTCCCCTATGAGGTATAGAGATGTTCACCATATGGCTACAACGGTATTACAAACTTGCCTATTTCACCAAGCTGGGTTGAATCGACACAAACCAACCCACCACCACTGCTTTGAAATCATTATGTGTGGACCCCTCGGTTGAAGGCCTGAGGGAATCGGGTTGAAAACCATTGTCTCCATGGTTTCAGTAATGTAGAAGTATCCCGGTGAATATTCCACATCCTCGCAAGTGGGAACCAGTGTTCCTCCAAAATTGGTAGGTTTGGATAAGCCATCTCTCCACATATATCATCCTTTTATGGATGATGAATAGGATTTGGAATATGCTCCTCTAGCATGTGAATAGTTTGTCTCTATCATAGTTGATGAGCTAGTTTAGGTGAACTGTGACACTGAGATAGATCTAAGGCCAACACTGATTAGTACAGTTATTACTGCAAAGGAATAAAAAGAGTATATAGATTTTCTAAAGAAACATTGTGATTTATTTTCTTGTATCTATGATGAGATGTCAGGACTAGACACTTAGGTATCTGTCCATCGCCTTGGCCTTCTAGTGAGTCATCATGGGTTCAAGAAACCTCCCAGGAAAATGCACCCCTCTCATGGTTCTATGGTCGAGGCTGAGGTTCAAAATCACATCAAAGGCAACTTCTTCAAGGAATTCCAGTACCCCATATGGTTATCCAATATCATTCCTACTAGGAAGAAGAATAGACATATCAGAGTCTCCATAAACATCCAATATCTCAACCACATTGTCCAAAAGATTATTTTCCCCTTCCTAGGATAGAGTTGTTTATTGATTCCACCACTAGATTCTAGGACCTCTCCTTCCTAGATGGGTATTCCTGATATAATAAAATCCAAATGGACCTGAGGATGAAGATTATGGTACCTTTATGGCACTTTAGGGGACCTTCTGCTATCAGGTAATTCCCTTCGATCTGAAGAATTCAGGATCCATATATCAGCATGTCATACACTGCATATTCAAACTAATTCTCAGGACACTACTGGAATGCTACATGGAAAACTTGGTGGTCAAATCCCACCAGTACTAGGACCATCTCATAGATCTTGAGAAATTGTTCTTCTTCCTCTGCTCCCACTATTTGAAGATGAACCTTTTTTAAATGTGCCTTTAGGATTACCTCTAGAAAGCTTCTTAGATATTTGGTCAAGTATAGAGGCATTGATATTGATCAATAGAAGATCAAGTCTATTAGTTAGATGATTCCTGTGAGAAAACTCTGGGAGCTCTGAGGCTTTAATGTACACTTAGCCTACATACTCCAATTCATGGAGAATCTGTCCAGTAAGTGTAATCCATTTTCTAGGCTCATGAAACAAGGTTTTATCTACCAATGGGATGAAGATTTCTAGAACACGTTTTAGGAAATAAAGAAACATCTTCTAAATCCTCTGGTTCTGATGCCACCCATCTTCAGGAACCCATTGGTCCTCTATGTGATTTCCTTAAAGTGATCTATTAACACCATTCTCGCTCAGAAGAACAAACAAGGTCTTGAGAATAGTTTTTACTATCTCAGTAGCATGCACCTAGACATAGATTCTAGATACGCTCCTATCAAGAGGAGATGTCTAATTCTTTTTTTCATTACAGAAGTTACAACACTATCTGCAGCATCATGAGATACATATGGTGTCTTATGTGGATCTACTTAAGTATATCCTAAACCAACCCATGTTGAAATGACTTCTATCTTGTGGGGAGGAGATCCTTCATTAGTTAAACATTAGGTTCATCCTGTAGAATGTTGTCAAGGGTTAGGCACTGGTAGAATTTTGTCTACCCATTCATCCCCTACAAAGAAATCACTAGATCTTTACTTTCTAGATGATGATATCCTCTCAGTGGATCAAGTTGTTCTACATTGGAAGATTCATTTAAATGGTTCTTTCTAAAGTCTAACGAGTAGAAGAATAAATGATCCCAGGCTAAATAGAGTAGGTCTGGGGGTTTTCTTCATCATGCCCACACTAGATATCCTACCATATTCATTATTTCAATCATAAGTCTTCACCAATAATGAGGTAGAGTATTAAGATATTAATGGCGACTACATCATTAGGAATCCATAGCTTTTTCCCCTTCTAGAGTGCACTCACCAACTGATGGCCAATTTCCCTTCTTACCTAGAGGTCACTCATATTCTATAGTCATAGAATGGTCGATCCAATGCCTTACCCAATTTAGTAGAATCTCTTATTGAGCTTGACTAGGATGATCAAATCACCCATGTGGCACATCATAGGGCCATCACTCTTGTTACTCTAGAGAATGATGACAATAAGAAGGTGAGCCATCTTATAGACAATGCATCTACATTAGAAACTTCAGGTTATCCCACAACTGAAGAGACCCATGATTGGATGAATCCCTATATTGAGTATCTCCAATAAGGTAATATCTCTTCAGATATAGTAAAAAATGAGTGAATCTATCAGTGTGCAGTACATTTCACCCTTCAAATTGTCCCCATTCTTGATTAGATTCTCTAAAATGTGGATTTTATGGAATTATCATCCAATTTATTCAAGGATATGAGATTCATCATGCTATATAAGAAGTTCATGTTGGTTCCTATGGAGATTATCATGCAGCGTTGAAGCTATCTCATCAGATCTAAAGGATAGCCTACTTTTGGCCCACCATGGTCCATGACTATATCGAGTTTTCCCAGAGGTACCATGCATGTCAGACACATGCTAACTTCATGTATCGACTTTTAGAGCCCCTCCAAAATACCAAGTACTCTAGTCCCTTTTCGGTGTGGGGACTCAAGGTTGTGGGACCATATCCACCAGTGATATCTTGCTAGTGAAGATTCATTCGGACCATGAAGGATTTATTTTCTAAATGGGAAGAATTTTTTCCAATCAAAGAAGTCAAGGAATATTATATTATTGAGTTCATGAGCTCCAACATCATCCATCGATTTGTAATCCCTCGTGCTATTATCACTGATAACAACACCAGTTTTCGAGAAGCTAATCTGAAGAAATTTTACACCAAGTACAGTATCTGGTCCAACCATACTTCTCACTATCATTTTCAAGAAAATTCCCAGATCAAGGAGTTCAACAAGACCCTATAAAACATCCTACGGAAGATGGTGGTTTAGAACAAGAATAGTTGGCCGAACAAGCTCCCCAACGCCCTCAAGGCTTATCTAATGATGACTCGAAATTACACCCAGGTGAACCTATATTCCTTGGTGTAAAGAATGAAGGAATTATTTCCTATCTTGATTCAGTTTCCATCACTCCTCATAGCTGTATATGATCAGAAGATGTCATAAAAAATATACAAGGTCTGTTTAGCCGAACTAGAATCCCTTGAAGAGAATAAGCTCCAAGTCTTGCACAATATAAAGAGGCACCAAAACAAGATAGATAGGTCTTTCAACAAGAAAGTTTGTATCCTCTATTTTCTTAGAGATGATACAGTATTGTCTCTCTAAACATCAATGACACCTAGAAAAAATCCACCAAATTTGGAGCCCAAATGGGAAGGGCCTTACATCATTCATAAGGTATATCCCAATGGTGTGTATTCTTTGGTCACCATGTATGGTGAGTGATGCCAATTTCCTCAAGATGTATTTCACTTAACTTTCTTCTCTCATCCTGATTAGATGACGATAGATTATAAAATGCACCATCCTAGCTGCAAGATGATAAAATACATAGTAACTACCGTCCTAGTTTCAGGATGATAAATTGTGTAGAAACTACCATCCTAGATGAATGACGATAAAATTAATAGCAACTATCATCCAAGATACATGATGTTAAACTGTATAGCCTTGGTCCAGGAAACACAACCTTAAACTATTTTCACACATTCGGATCACATGATGTTAAATTATACCATATATACATCCTTGGACATGACGTTAAACTATTCTCTAACGTCTTAGCTACACAATGATAAACTGTGTATCAATTAAATTCCACATCCCATGATGTTAAACTACATGGCCCCATCCTAGAAACATGATGTTAAAGTAGGTTCCTGATTCCAAGAATTATGACTTTAAACTATATGAAAGATTATCTTTAGATTGTGTCATGTGGTTATGAGGCCTCCTAGGTCCTCATTCAAGTTGGGTTTTCTGTACCACCATGTTATGCATGTCCTCTTGAAGCCCTTTTTCATCCATATTCCAATTTCTATAAACTTAAAATATGAACCCTATAGTAAAGGTTTCATGACTCTAAACTAAACAGTTCCATCATGACATTCTCATCTAAGAGGACATCACCTTCGAAACTGGTCTTCTAATATGTCATGTTCAAGAACTATGTATGTCTTTATTCTCATCCTCATGGGATATGTAGTGATGCTCAGGTACTTTGTCTTCAATTCCATCCATAGTAATTCCTTGGGGATGTATGTCACAATATGGGTCTCTTTGGTACTCATTCATGCAAGGTTATAGCGACTGCATTATATATATTCCTTTTTAGTTACTCCCCCAATGTATTGGTCTCATGAAGATAAACTATGTTGCACTGAACATCCTTACCACATTATTTTAAACTTCAAGGAATTCAAGAACTATGTGTGACTTGATTCTCATCCTTATTGGATACATAGTGATGCCCAAAAATTTTGTCTTTAGGTCCAACCATAGGTTTATTAAACTTTTAAACCCTCCTCACCATCCTCTGCATTTGACACTGGTCCTCTACTATGTCACATCCAATAGTTACCTCGGTACCCCTCTCCTTGATAAGGGGTTTGAATCCCTCTACCTGATATGACCCATTGACATACTCAAATACGATGTGGCATAGAACCTAGAGAGTTGGATTCTGCATGGACTTTCTCTCATTCCATTTCAATGATTCACATGTCCCTTTATTTGGGTCTCCATCATTTTCCATATCTAAAGGGACCCCATAATGACATGTTACCTAGCCACATGAATCACCTATTGTCCCATTCCAATGCCCCGAAAGGCTTCAGATGGCATTTTGAGATAGGACTAGTGTTTTTGAACATGGTCAGTAGTTGACCCTCATATTTCTGTTCTCATCCCAGGTAATGTGATATGGATGTTGTTTCCTTGAACATGGACAGATTTAATACTTTATCTTCATGCAACCATCATTTTTTCGCAAATATCGAGCATTTTGATTCATATTTTCCACCTCGTTATGTTTTAGTGGAACTCCAACACCCTAGTTGTTACCCCTACATGCATCATTGAGCATTGAGTAGGAAAGTCATGTAAAGACCCATAAAATTCAAGTAAAATTTTTCTTAATTTTCTTTGGAATTTTACAAGAGCTCAGTTTCTGACGGCGCCTGATTCCGAGGCCCGGTGTACCCGGAATCATTTTCCAAAGTTTGGCTCGGGTAAGTTCAGTAAACGAACGAGCGGGTTTTTCTAACTTTTGAACCGGTGCTCGGAATCAAATTTTGAGGGCACCGATTGAATCGCAGCGCCAGTAATTGCTTAGAAACACCTTTTCCAGAGTTGTGCTTGCTCGGGTGTGGGTTTAAGTTTTCGGGTTAAGTAAATGAATAAAATAAAATGGTGCGACCAATTTATTTTATTTTTTTAAGTTGTTTAACCTAAGCTAAGAGGCTAACGTGGGACCCAAAATATCCTACACCACTAGGTAGGATATTTTGGGGGTGGGACCCATATGAGCCCCACTTTTTCAACCCCCCTCCTTTAATTAAGTAAAGCACCCACACCCCCCTTTTTAATGAAGTCAATCCTTGCGTTTAATCTGGTAAATAAACGCCTCATTAATTTGGGCGGTTAAATCGTCGCAATTAATTCAATTAATTTTTTTATTCATTTTTGAATTTTAAAACGCATGGCTTGAGGAATAAAATAAGAGAACTCTTATTTTATTAGTCTAGTTGTCTTGAGAGGGGATTGGGAAAAGAGGGGAGGCTTGAAGATCTTCATCTTCTTCGTCGAAGAACACGAAGAATGCGAAGAATGCGAAGAATGCACCGATCTCCGACGAATAACGCCGAATCCTCGGAGATTGACTACGCGAAACCGTGTACCGCGATGCCAACGATCCTTCTTCCGCGACACTTCTTCCGCGATGCTTCTTCCGTGGCATTCCTTCTCTGCGACGCAACGATCCCCCTTCCGCGACGCCTTCTTCCGCGACATTCTTTTCCGTGAAAAACCCTCACTCGACGACGCTTGAGGTAGGGGTTTTGGTTCAATAAAATCTTTGTGATTTATATCATCGGCATGTGTTTAAAATTTTTCGGAAGCCTTTTTAAACCGCTAACGCGGTGGGTGCGGACCAACAAACAAGTCCGAACCCACCGTCTTTTTGTTCTTGATGTGCGGATCAGAGGGCGACGATGAAGCAGGCCGCAAGGGCGTTGTGAGGTATTCACAGGGAAGAATTGGTCCCGGGAGGGCTGTTGGCGAAGACGATAGGAAAAACCGACCACCGGAGCTCATCTGGTGGTCCACAGAACACTCCGCCGGCGCGCCTTGCCAGCAACGGCCGGCCGACAGGAGCCGGCGGCACCCGGAACGCCGCCGGGAAGGGATGTCGAGGTGGAAGCGACGCCCGCAGGCCGCAGGTCCCGCAACTATGCGGGGCCGAGGGAGGCGGGACGCGGCGCTCGGCCGCGTCCGTTGGCAGGGAGCGGTGCCCCCCTTTGCGCATCCGCTCGGCCGAAACGGTCGAGCCACCTGGCCATCGGGCTGCGCCCAGGCTGGGCCGGGCCGCGCCCAAGCGGGCCGGACCCAGACTCGGGTCGGGTCAACCCGTTTCGGGCCGACCCAGGGGGGTCTCGGGCCGGGTCGGTCCGGGCCCGAAACCCCCAATTCCGGACCCCTTTCGATCTTTTGCCCATAACTTGGGCTATGGACCTCCAATCGACGTACCGTCAACTGAGATGCGATCCTTAGATTGAGATGGTCTTTTCGTTACATCACACTGAAGGTTTCGGAGTACTTTGGGTTCAGCCGGGTTGGTTCGTACATGAAACCAACCGGGCCCTCGGAGCGGAAACACTTATAACTTCAGCTCTGGACATCCGTTTGACGTTCCGTCGACTTTGATGGATTCCTCTTAGTGAGGCAGACCTTTTGGATTACTCCTCTCAAGGTTTGTATGTAGTTGGAGTACGGCCGGGTTGGTTTTGACTTAAAAAACAACCGATCCCTTGGGACAAAAAAGCCAATAACTCTCAGACCGGGCGTCCGATTGACGCGTCGTCTGTGAAGTTGAGTTCTTGTTGACGATATGGAACTTTTGGATATATCAACTCCGGACTATGTGTTAGTTGATGTATCAGCCCCTCAGCTCTTGGAGCGGACCCTCCCGAATGAGCTTGTTGTGTGCGGGAACCCTAGAGCTGGCTGCGACTGCGACGACGGTGACGACTATACAGAAATCATCCATGGATTCGACGGTGATGACTACAGCACTCAGTGATCCTACGTGGATCAGTGCTACCGATCCTGTGTGGGTCAGATCCTGTGTGGGTCAGCGCTCAACAGTCCTGTGTGGGCCAACACCTACAGATCCTGTGTGGGTCTGATCCTGTGTGGGTCATTGCGGGGGTTAGTACCTATCGATCCTTTGTGGGTCATTGCGAGGGTTAGTACCTATCGATCCTGTGTGGGTCCGATGGCTTAGATGAATCAGTGGCTATATATGATCATCTCTATCTTCTTATGAAGAAGTATACCTATGTGAGCTGAATCTTGTTTTGCTTTCCTATGTGGATTGAGTTGTACTATCCTGTGTGGATGTGATTGAACTTGGGCTCGGATGTTGGAGCCGAACTGGAATTGATAACTTAGGTATATGTATGGGCATATACCTAAGTAGTGTTGGATGTTACTTCGTGATTGTATCTTTCCTTTGTGAATTATCCTTTGTGGATTATGGGACACCTTCGGGGGTCTCGGGGTCCCTACTGAGTAGCTTATATTCACCCCTGCACGGGATATGCTCGCACTACGTTGTGTTGGTTGCAGACGACGGACAGCGTTGATCTTGGTTGAGGCTAGCAGAGCAGGTCGGTACCTGGAGGTGGACCACTGGGCGGGATGTACTCAGAGCGGACGGCTGGACCCGAAGAGCTGTGGAGGCTATCTTTACCCACCCTTCAGGTGGGAATTCTAGTGGACGGCTCGAGGCTGCGGCTATACTTTTCAGTTGTTGTACTCCCTTTTTCAGTTGTACTTTACTTTCAGTTTGGGTTTGTATTCTGGCCCACTTACTTTTCCGCACATACTGTTGTACCCAGTTTTTACTTAGTGTTTATTTCTGCTTGCTTGCTCTGTGGTGTTTGTTTACTTTACAAAGGCAATGCCTTCTGGTTTTATCGAGAATTATGCCTTGGTTCTAGTCGCCAGCCCCTGGCCTATGGAAGGAGGGCATGGGGTAGTCACGGCACTGGCCCCAAGGACGGGTCGTGACAAATTGGTATCAGAGGAGTTAGGTTCTACCGTAAAACTCATGACTCTGATATTTTTCTATGTGAAGCAATAGTGTTAAGAGTATTGAGTGTGGTTATCATTCCAGGGAGTCCAGTGTTGGTGTCACGGCCGATGTATCCGTACACCAGGACCCTGACTTCTGATTTCTGACTTAATGCACGAAAACATTGATTGCATGTGTGTTTCAAGTTTTCTTTGTGATTACTTTGTGTCACCTCACTAGATATACTATTTGACCATGGCACACCTATTTATTTTCTGGATGGCCCCACGATGGCAGCCAGCTAGGGTTCCGAGCATTGTGCGTGACGACAGCCCATCGAGCGATGAGGCCTCGGTACAGGGCCCTTTGACAGCAGAGGCACCAACGATATCTCTACACGTCGAGCCACCGATGCTACCAGCCCCAGCCGCTGACGATGCACGTCACCTTAGTGAACTACACGAGTTCCAGTGTCAGAAACCGCCCAGGTTCCATGGGGAGACGGACCCTCAGGTATCCGAGGATTAACTGGAGGCAGTTGTAGGAGTTTTCAGGTTAGTGAGGACACCAGCAGACCTCATGATGATCCTCGCAGTGAGCCTCCTGCACGCGGCAGCAAGCAGATGGTGGAGCTTGATGCTCCAGGTGCACGACGAGGCATCTCTCCTCTGGACTTACTTTGAGAGCCTCTTCCGCTCGGAGTTCTTCCCAGCCACCCTCCATGTGGTGCGCATCTAGGAGCTTCTACATCTGCGGCAGGGCAGTTTGACGGTCACCCAGTACTCGGTGAGATTTACTGATCTCTCGCGCTATTCGACAGACATGGTACGGGACCCATTCTTCCAGGCCCGAACCTTTGAGCAGGGGTTGAGGCATGAGATCAAGGCATCGCTGATATCCCTCAGCATTCTGACACAGGAAGGGGTACTGAAGCGAGCCCTTCTGATCGAGAGATTCCTTACTGAGCCTACATCAGCAGCGAGACCTACCACTGGGCGGCACGTAGCATAGTCTTCTGTAGCAGGCAGTCGGCGGATGACTCATGGGTCCAGGCAGAACAGACCCTCAGGAAAAAGACCTCAGGACACTGGCTCAGTGGTGCGGGTCACACAGCGTGGATCTAGTCTTTCGAGAGGCAGACATTGCTACGCATGCGGCGGGCAGGGCCACATGGCTCGTGACTGCCCGACCCACCGTACCGAGGAGCAGCAGACAGTTGAGGGACCACCCAGGCAGAGGCAGAGGGTTGACCGTGGAGGTCCACAGGGAGCAGGAGGATGAGGCAGAGGAGTTGGCTGAGCAGCAGGTGGTGGGGGACGCTTTGAGGCTCTACCACCACCGCCACCAGGAGGCCCACCCCGACCACAAGAGCTGGCGGGCAGAGACAGGCACAGCTCCAGGCAGTGAAGGCCTATGACCACGGTGTGCCCGAGATTATTCGAGGTACTATCTGTCACTATTCTACCCTTGCTTCAGTTCTTATAGACACAGGAGCGAGTCATTCTTTCATAGTTGTTGCCCTTGTTCGGAGCTCGGAGATTCCGACGGAGCCGTTGGCTTGATCCTTACAGCTAGAGACTTTTATAGGTGCAGACTCAACGATTACGCACTGGTGTTGGAAGTGTGAGCTTACTCTAGGAGGCGAGAGCTTCGGCTGGGATCTTCTTGTAGCAGCGTCGATCCCTTATGACGTCATCTTGGGCATGGATTGGTTATCCACAGTCCATGCTCAGATTGACTATATTAGGCGCAAGGTGCGGTGTGTACGCACCGACGGGAGCAGGTTCACCTTCACCGGCAAGAAGGGAGCCTTCGCAGCATAGGATGGACTCTCACAAAGGATAGGAAAGTCCATCACTCATCAGTTGTCTAGCCTCATCCTAGGAGCAGTTAACGTGCGGAGTCCTATTTTTCCTACAGTGGTGGATCAGCATGTGGACGTTTTCCCCGACGACGTTCCAGGACTACCTCCTCGCAGAGAGGTATACTTTTATATTGATTTGTACCCCGAGACAGCCCCGATATCCACCCCAGCATATCAGATGGCTCCCGCTGAGCTTCGTGAGCTACGAGTACAGTTGGAGGACTTTCAGGGCAAGGGATTCATCTGACCCAGTGTTTCACCCTGGGCTTCCCCGATATTGTTCGCCAAGAAGGCGGACGGGAGCTTGTGACTGAGTGTCGACTATCATCGCCTGAACTAGGTGACAGTGAGGAACAAGTATCCACTACCGAGTATTGATGACCTCTTCGATCAGCTCAAGGGAGAATGGTGGTTCTCGAAGATAGACCTCAGGTCAGGCTATCATCAGCTCAGATTTCGGGATGAGGGCGTGTAGAAGACGGTCTTCAGATGTTGGTATGGCCACTACGAGTTCTTGGTTATGCCATTCAGCATAACCAATGCTCCAGCAGTGTTCATGGGACTCATGAATAGGATATTTCAGCCACACCTCGATCGATTTGTCGTTGTCTTCATCGACGACATTTTGATATACTCGACGACTATGGAGGAGCACGCCTACCACTTGCGGGTTGTACTAGACAAACTCCGAGAGCACCAGATTTATGTAAAGCTCTCGAAGTTTTAGTTATGGATACACGAGGTCCACTTTTTTGGACACGTCATCTCTGAGGCAGGAGTTGCGGTGGATCCTGCGAAGATCGAGGTAGTGCTAGCTTGGGAGCCACCCTGGAGCGTACGGAGGTGTGGAGTTTCTTGGGACTAGCTGGATACTATCAGAGATTTGTGCCATACTTCTCCAGAGTTTCAGTGCCACTCTTAGCTTTGACGAAGAAGGGGAAACCCTTTGTGTGGTCAGACAGATGTCAGCAGAGCTTCCAGGAGCTGAGACAGAGATTGACTGGCGCCCCTATCTTGAGGCTACTGGAGGAGGGAGTAGGGTACGTAGTCTACTGAGACGCATAAGGGAACAGACTCAGATGTGTCCTAATGTAGGAGCGGGCAGTGATCACCTATGGATCACTTTAGTTGAGTCCGCATGAGAAGAACTACGCTACCCATGACCTGGAGTTAGCAGTAGTGGTCTTCTCTCTGAAGATGTGGCGACACTATCTGATGGGCGAGTGCTTTACAGTCTATTATGACCATCAGAGTCTCAGATACATCTTCTCACAGAAGGACCTGAACCTGAGATAGTGGCGATGGCTCGAGTTCCTCCAGGATTATGACTTTGAGATAGTCTATACTCCTGGGAAGGGGAACGTAGTAGCCGATGCTCTCAGCAGGAGGACGGGCATTTGGCTACTTGGGGAGGCGACAGAGTAGCTAGTCACCTTGTAGATATCCTTCGTGGATAGAGATGGAGCATCCTTCCTTCAATCACTCATAGTCACTCCTCCACTACTGTAGTGGGTTAGAGAGGCAAAGCATGGGGAAGATGACTGTGAGACGCGACGTGCGCAGATATCCTCAGGACAGGCACCTGATGTTTTCTCTGTAGGAGGAGAGCACGTTGTCCTTTTCAGAGGACGTACCTTGGTACCAGTTTCTTTATGGGAGTAGGTGCGGAGAGAGTTTCACACTTACCCTTTGGCGGTATATCTTGGCATGGCAAAGATGTACCAGGATCTCAGACGCCAGCACTGGTGGTCGGGCATGAAGAAGGTTGTGGCAGAGTTCGTTTCTTGATTCCTCACCTGCCAGTAGGTGAAGGCAGAGAACCAGGTACCAGTAGGCTTGGTACAGCCCTTAGAGGTCCCGTAGTGGAAGTGGGACGGGATATCTATGGACTTCGTGACTGGACTTCCACGTACTTCCAGAGGTCAAGACTCCATTTGGGTGATTGTCGACCGACTCACCAAGTCGGCTCACTTCTTACCCATCAGAGAGAAGGGCTCAGTAGAGAGCTTGGGACGCCTCTACATTCGGGATATTGTACAGCTTCATGGTGTGCCATCATCTATCATCTCCGATCGAGATGCTCGATTTACTTCCCATCTTTGGAAGGGGTTGTAGGAGGCGTTCGGGACACAGCTACATCTGAGCACCACCTTTCACCCTCAGACAGATAGGTAGACAGAGAGGACCATTCAGACTCTTGAGGACATGCTCTGTGCATGTGTCCTCGACTTTGGTCACAGCTGGGAGGACCACCTACCCTTGGTGGAGTTCGCGTACAACAATAGCTACCACTCCACCATCGGGATGGCACCATACGAGGCGTTGTACGGCCGACCTTGCAGATCTCCTTTGTGCTGGAAAGACCCTGGAGAGTCAGCACTTGTGGGACCAGAGATGGTCCAGGCCACGACGGAGAAGTTCCAGGTCATCCAGGAGCGGATGAGGACAGCTCAGAGCCGGCATAAGTCTTATGTTGACAGGAGGCTGAGGCCCCTGGAGTTCGAGGATGGCGACCACGTCTTCTTGCGGGTCTCACCTCGACGTGGATTACAGAGATTTGGCCGAGGTGGCAAGTTGTCTCCACGCTTCACCAGACCATTCCAGGTCCTCATCAGGATTGGCGAGGTGGATTATCGCCTGTCTCTACCACCTCAGTTGCACCGGGTGCACGACGTCTTCCACATATCCAAGCTAAGGAGATACGTACACGACCCGACGCATATCATTGACCATGGGGAGCTAGACATTGATGATGGGGTGACGTTTGTAGAGGTCCCGATTGAGATTGAGGATCAATAAGAGCGAGTCCTACGTGGACGGTCGATTCCTCTAGTGCGCATCAGATGGCAGCACAGGAACCTCCAGGAGAACACTTGGGAGTGGGAGGCTCAGATGTGTCCTCAGTACCCACATTTGATTCCCTAGTTTTCGATGTATCTTTATGGGGATGTAAACCCCTGAGGTGGGAGTGATGTAAAGACCCGTAAAATTCAAGGAATTTTTTTTCATAATTTTCTTTGGAATTTTACAAGACACAGTTTCTAACGGTGCCTAATTCCGAGGCCCGGTGTGCCCGGAATCATTTTCCGAAGTTTGTCTCAGGTACGATCAGTGAACGAACAAGTGGGTTTTTATAAATTTTGAACCGGTGCTCAGAATCAAATTTCGAGGGCACTGATGGAATCGCAGCATCGGTAATTTCTTAGAAAAGCCTTTTCCAGAGTTGTGTTTGCTCGAGTGTGGTTTTAAGTTTTCGGGTTAAGTAAATGAATAAAATAAAATGGTGCGACCAATTTGTTTTATTTTTTTAAGTTGTTTAACCTAAGATAAGAGGCTAAAGTGGGACCCACAATATCCTACACCACTAGGTAGGATATTTGTGGGGTGGGGCCCACACGAGCCCCACTTTTTCAACCCCCCTCCTTTAATTAAGTAACGCACCCGCACCCCCCCCCCCCTTTTAATGAAGTCAACCCTTGCGTTTAATCTGGTAAATAAATGGCTCATTAATTTGGGCGGTTAAATCATCACAATTAATTCAATTAATTGTTTGATTCATTTTTGAATTTTAAAACGCATGGCTTGAGGAATAAAATAAGAGAACTCTTATTTTATTAGTCTAGTTGTTTTGAGAGGGGATTGGGAGAAAGAGGGGTGGCTTGAAGATCTTCATCTTCTTCGTCGAAGAACGCGAAGAACGCACCGATCTCCGATGAAGAACGTCGAATCCTCGGAGATCGACTATGCGACGCTGTGTACCGCGATGCCAACATTCCTTCTTCTGTGACGCTTCTTCCACGACACTTCTTCTGTGACCTTCCTTCTCCGTGACGCGAAGATCCCCCTTCTGTGCCACCCTCTTCTACGATGTTCTTTTCCACGACGAACCCTCGCTCGATGACGCTTGAGGTAGGGGTTTTGGTTCAATCAAATATTTTTGATTTATATCATCGGCATGTGTTTAAATTTTGTCGGAAGCCTTTTTAAACCGCTAACGCGGTGGGTGCGGAACAACAAACAAGTTCAAACCCACCGTCTTTTCATTATTGGTGTGCGGATCGGCGGGCGACGATGAAGCAGGTCGCACGGGAGTTGTGAGGTCTTCAAAGTGAAGAACCGGTCCCGGGAGGGCCGTTGGCGAAGATGGCAGGCGAAACCGACCACCGGAGCTCGTCTAGTGGTCCACGAAACACTCCGTCGGCGCGCCTCGCCGACACCGGCCGGTCCTCGGGAGGTGGAGGCGCCCGGCACGCCGCCGGGAAGGGCCGCCGCGGCTGAAGCCATGGTGGAAGGCCACAGGTACTGCGACCACGCGGGACCGAGGGAGGCAGGACACGGTAATCGGCCGCGTTCGTTAGCAGGGAGTGACCCCCACGCGGGGCTGCAGTTTCATTCAAGGGGGCGACATCCCCCTTTGCGCATCTGCTCGACCGAAACGGCCGAGCCACCTGGCCACCGGGCCATGCCCAGGCCGGGCTGGGCTGGGCCGCGCCCAAGCGGTCTGGACCCAGACCCTGGTCGGGTCGACCCGGTTCGGGCCGACCCATGGGGGGTCTCGGGCCGGGTCGGTCCGGGCTCGAAACCCCCACTTCCGGACCCCTTTCGGTCATTTGCCCATAACTTGGGCTACGAACCTCCGATCGATGCACCATTAGCTGCGATGCGATCCTTGGATCTAGAAGGTCGTTTCGGTAAATCGCACTCAAGGTTTCGGAGTACTTTAGGTTAGGCCGGGTTGGTTCGTACATGAAACCAATCGGGCCCTCGGAGCGGAAACGCTTATAACTTGAGCTCCAGACGTCTGATTGACGTTCCGTTGACTTTGATGGATTCCTCTTAGTGATATGGACCTTTTGGATTACTCCGCTCGAGGTTTGGATGCAGTTGGAGTATGGTCGGGTTGGTTTTGACTTAAAAACCAACTGAGCCCCTATAACGAAAAAGCCAATAACTCTCAGACTGGGCGTCCGATTGACGCGCCGTCTGTGACGTTGAGTTCCTGTTGATGATACAGAACTTTTGGATATATCAACTCTGGAATATGTGTCAGTTGATGTATCAAACCCTCAGCTCATGGAGCAGACCCTCCCGAACGAGCTTACTGTGTGGGGGAACCCTAGAGCTGGCTGCGACTGCGACGACGGTGATGACTGTACAGAAATCCTCCGTGGATTCGACGGTGACGACTACAACACTCAGCGATCCTACGTGGATCAGTGCTACTGATCCTATGTGGGTCAGATCCTATGTTTGTTAGTGATCACCGGTCCTATGTAGGCCAGCGCCTACAGATCCTGTGTGGGTCTGATCCTATGTGGGTCATTGCGGGGGTTAGTACCTATTGATCCTTTGTGGGTCATTGAAAAGGTTAGTACCTATCAATCCTTTGTGTGTCATTGCGGGGGTTAGTACCTATCGATCTTGTGTGGGTCTGACGGCTTAGATGAATCAGTGGCTACATCTGATCATCTCTATCGTCTTACAAAGAAGTATACTTGTGTGAGCTGAATCTTGTTTTGCTTTCCTATGTGGATTGAGTTGTGCTATCCTGTGTGGCTGTGATCAAACTTGGGCTCGGATGTTGGAGCTGAACTAGAATTGATAACTTAGGTATATATATGGGTATATACCTAAGTAGTGTTGGATGTTATTTCGTGATTGTATCTTCCCTTTGTGGATTATCCTTTGTGGATTCTGGGAGAACTTCGGGGGTCTCGATGTACCTACTTAGTATCTTATACTCACCCCTGCATGGGCTATGCCCGCACTACGTTGTGTTGGTTGTAGACAACAGACAACTCTGATCGTGGTTGAGGCTAGCAGATCAGGTCGGTACATAGAGGTGGACCACTGGGCAGGACATACTCGGAGCGGACGGCTGGACCCGAGGAGCTGTGGAGGATATCTGTACCCACCCTTCAGGTGGGACTTCTAGTGGACGGATCGAGGCTGTGGCTTTACTTTTCAGTTGTAGTACTCTATTTTTCAGTTGTACTTTACTTTCAGTTTGGGGTTGTATTCTGACCCACTTACTTTTCCACACTTACTATTGTACCTAGTTTTTACTTAGTGTTTACTTCTGCTTGCTTTCTCTGTGTTGTTTTCTTACTTTACAAAGGAAATGCCTTCCCTTTTTACAGGGAATTATTCCTTGGTGCTAGTCACCAGCCCCTGGCCTATAGAAGGCGGGCTTGGGGTAGTCATGGCACGGGCCCCAAGGACGGGTCGTGACAAGTAAACATCACTGGGATATCCTCATCCCACCTTCTCCATCACCTTAATATGTGCTTCCATGTGTCATGGAAACACTTTATACTCCTTGTTTCCCACATCAATCATAGATCATGTGGTCTTAGGAGTTTTGTTATGGTTTTCACACAAATAGAAGGTTTTCATAATCTCATTAGTCCAAACTCTATGACCTTAAACTATGATTTTATTTCTCATGAACATGATGATAAAATATGCCCCAGAGTCTAAGCATAATGACTTTAAACTATGTTTGAATCTTCCTGGGAGTGTGTTTTGTGGTACAAGACTACCTAGTCATCATTCACATCGGTTTTTTTCGGTCTTTCGCCACACATACCCTTCCTCGAGAATATTCCCCTCTATGGTTCAAAATCTATGAACTTAAACTTATAACCTATGGTGTAGGTAGCATGACATTAAACTTTCTACAACATGGTCCCATTATTATGACCTTAAACTATTTGCAGCCCCTATAGTCCAATAATCAAGACTCTAAACTATATTTAAATATCCCTAGAAGTATTTGGGGTGATGGAGGACCCCCAGGGTCCTCGTTCATGTTGGGTTTGTCACCTCTCCATGCTACATACATCTATTTGAGAGGCATACCCTATCATCTGAATTCTATAACCTTAAACTATGAACCATCTATTCCAAGATATATGACATTAAACTATACAACAACATTTTTAGTGTAATTTCCTGAAAGTACATTGCTTTTGGCATGGGTCACCTACCATTCCATGTTTTAGAAATATGTGTGGATTGATTCTCATCCTCATGGGATGCGTAGTGACACCCTTACATTTATTCCTTGGGCCTAGCCACAAACTCCATCAAACCTTTATCCCCTTGGCCTCGATCATGGTTCAATCTCTATGACCTTAAATAATATATTGTTCATCCTAAGGTGTCTATATGATATGTTGGCTCTTTTCACCCTTGTTTACATTAGGTTTTATCTCTTCATGTCACATGCATATCCTTGGAATGAATATTCTTCTTTGGCCCCTCCCACCTTAGCATAGTCCATGAAACATGACTTTAAAATTTATGCAAGCTTCCTAAAAAATGAACATTTGGTGTGTGTGGGCCTTCTTAGTCCTCATTCATGTCAGTTCTGTCATGCCACTACATTATTCATATTCCTCTGGGTGTGCCTCTTCCATGCTCTAAACTCTACATCCTTAAACTTGGATCCCCAAAGGGAAAGTGTAGTGTGTAATATTTTATATTATTCTAAACCATATATACCTATGTTTGGGAATCCTTCTTCCCATATGTTTTCCTTATTTGTGTGGTATTCTATCCCATTTTGTCTTATTCACATCAGATTTTCTTCCCTATATACCACATAGATACTTTAAAATATTTAGTATTCAGTGTAACTTGACTTTAAACTATTGTCCAGGGTTCATGAAATATGACCGTAAACTATGTCCAACGTCCTAGGAAGTATGATGTTAAACTACAATATGAATCCTGATTAAACGACATTAAAATGGTCTATGCATGGTCCTTAGAGTATGATGTTAAACTACGTGTTTATTGTCCTCACTTTCATGATGAAAGCTGCAAATAATATAATGCCTTGCTTTATAGGTCTTATCCCTCGATTCTATTCATCTACCACATTTTTCACATCCTTAGTTGTCACTCAGCATCGGAAATGACGCTCCCCTAGAAGATAGGTTTGATCTTTGTTTAGACCAGTGCACTCACACCATGTTCTCTAAGCCACAATAGCATAATTCTGAGAGGTTTGGAATCCATTTGAACATTCCATACCTCTAAATTCATTCTTTGTTTTCACCTCATTTTGATCATCATCCTCTTCCATGTCTGAAGGGAACCCCTAACAACCTGGTCTCATGCTTCTTTGGCCTACCTACCATCCTGGGCCAATGTTCTCGAAGACTTTAGACGTCATTTTGAGATAGGTATCGTGTTTTGAACATGGTTGGTGGTCGACCCTCCTTTGTCTGTCTCCATTCCAGGCTAAGTGGTATAGATTTTGTGTTGTTGAACATGGTCAGTGGCTATCCTATATCATGACTCCACCCTCATTGTACTCTATATTTTGGGTTTTTTCATTCATATTTTCCATTCCCCTTTATTCAAATATACACCAACACCTTGGGTATTATCCTGTTTGTGCACTAGAGCGCTTCAAAAAAGGAAAATTGGTTGTTCTGAGAGCCTTGTTCTACAGTAACAACCTATCTTGGACTATTTTTCAGTCACAAACTCTATTGTATTGAACACTATAGGTGGAACTTCAGCAATAGAATCCATGAGTATTTGATGATTATTTGACACTCACATTCAAAGTGAAAAATTATGTGGTCTTAACTTATTTCTCACACTGGATTTGACTCATGTGAGCTCAAGGATTGGTAATTGGTTATTTCAAAAATATGATTGATATTAAATAATTAAAGTAATAATGAATAAGTCCATGCATGAAATTTGAAACAAGTAAACAAGAAATTTTGTTTCATAAGTTTTTAAAAAAACAATACTTATGGATTTTCCCCTTCAATGGAATGCTTTAGCTTCACCACCTTCCAACACATGGCCTCCATAGTCTACTATCACTGCTTGATCTCCCACTCTTCATCAACGGTCATAAGATGGATCTCATCAAAACTTATCTGTACTTAGTTTAGTTTATCTCAAAGATTTGACACTTGAAGTGATCCCTATCTCAGCTTCTCTTGGGCCTCTTCTATTTGGGTCCAAAGTGGTATGATGAGCTCTGATTGATCAGTGAAAAAGGAAGAACACTTGTTCATCTGTTATTCTAAGCACCAGATCTCTTGTTCATCCTCTTAGAGCTTCTAAATTTTGTTATATTTATCTTGGAATCAGGTAGTGTTGAGGTGTAGACTGATTTCTCGCATCTTCTCCTCAAGATGATTGTGAATCAGCATGTGAATATTGTGAGCATCCAACCCCCCCCCCGAAATAGAGACAGTGAAACCATGTGTAGATTGAAACCATTAGGCTCACCCATTGTGCCTCTGTGACCTCAAAGAAATGATTGATGAACTTCCACACTATGAATCATGTCATGCAGCTTTCCTCAGTTTCTTCAATATCATAATCATCCAATTATTTACGATCCATGTGTTTATACTCTGGGAAAATGGCCTGAAGTCATACAGAAGGATCTTCCTCTAAAATCCTCTCTGAAGGACTAGGATCTATGAAATGAGGATGACCATATTCACTTGTTTCCTCTTCAGCATCCTCAACTTCTCCAACCTCTAGTTCTTCCCCACTAATGGCATCACCCATAGCCACTATTTCTAACTCATTTGTTTCCAAGTTCAAAACATCTTGAATGATTATCTCCTCATGGGAAGGTGTAGTCAATGGAAGAGCTCGCACAGATGTACCCAACATTCTAGTTTTCTAGGCTTGTAGTATCATGATTATTTCATGGAATGTGCACCTTAGTTAGCTTAATTCTTAGATGATTGATATGGGTCTTTAAAGGTAGATACTTATGAGATTTGGGTGCTTCTAGATCAATTTCCTGACTCATCATAGAGACTTCCACCACTGGAGACCCATCATCCCTCATTACTTCAATGATCAGAAATGGTTCCCTATATTCAATAAGAATGATCTAGTATTTTTAGATTGTCCCCTTGACCACCTGGATTGGACCATCACTAGCTACCTCGACCACAACCAGCTCATTACCTAGCTCAGCTTCAGATACAGGCCTAGGGATACGTCCCTCCATATCCATTGGAATGTTCTCACCCCTATAGCAGGGGATCCTTGATCAACATCAATATGTTCCCATACACAACAATTTTGGTTATTGGATCTTAGTTTTGAATTGAAAATAAATAAATTATATTTAAGTTAATACTTTTTGAGAGATATTCAGTGAGCCCCTCATTAGAGCTTGTAATCTCGCCACTCACCCAGGGACTCCCTTGATAGTCGGTTGTCCCTTGGGGTTCCCCACCATTAGGATCTTCATCCTTAGATTATTATTAATCTTATTCTTCTTTCTTAGACACTCTTTCTTCATCCTATTCTTCTTCTTCTTCGTCACCATTATCCTTGGGTGGCATCTCTTCAAGATCATACTCTTGACTAAGAATCACATTCACCAGGATGTCTGTTTATTCATATTTTCCCTATTGGCATGAATAGACAACAATGGCCATCAGGTATTCATATCATTGTTGAAATTCCACCCTATCTACAATCTGGATGATCTCAATATTTGGCAGCATGACCTCATCCCATGTCAGCTTCTGCCATAGGTCTTCTCGAGATAATGACTATCGTAGAATCATCCAGAAAGACCAAAGGGTCAAGAAAATGGAATCTTTGGTAGGTTGAAGTAGATATATTAGTTTATTTCTAGAGAAATATTTCACCATCCCTTGATGTTTTCATTGCGACCACCTCACTTCAGTGGATAAAATTACGAAAAAACCTTGTGATGTCATTGCCATCGAAATTCTAGATCGTGTCACCCTAGTGGTTTGACTTACTTCCTAACCTCACCTTTAATGGAAGCCTGCCTGCCTTCCCACTTCCTAGGATCCATGCTCACTAATTTGATCTGCTGAATGCGTATTCACAAGATTGCTTCTAGATATGTTTCCACCATGTTTTTTCCATAGTCCGTTGATAAGCCAACATCCACATCTGTGGGAGGTAACGTGATATTCTCGCCAAATTCAGTAGTTGTTAGCATGCACCATGGCTGATGAAAAATACAGGGATGTTTCTCTTCATGAACCACTATATATATCTTCTTCGACACCTACTAAAGTTATAATAACTATTTGGAGAAATGAGATGGAATATACAGTTCACAAAGAATCATTCCATTTATTTGGGCCACTAAAACACCGCCCCTAATGCTCTAAAGATATTCTATCTACTCTAATAAATATCACTAGTCATCCACCATCTGGTCAGAAGAAGAGTGTAATGGATGGAAATTGAAGTTCTCATATTTACCAATCTGGATCTTGACCCCTTTTTTATTGCGAATCAGTGGATGGACCCCAATGATGTTCAATAGGGATAGTAGTAGACTATTTCCTAAAGGACAGATGGAATTTGGGAAATCATACCCTCTAAAGTGGGATACAATCCATCCATGTAAGATCTGGAACGGTCCACATATTCTCATGGGAATTCCTCCCCATGAGATTCACCCTATAATTCTATAGAGTCTTTCCGAGATAGGAACTCTCAGGTTAACTTTGTTGCAGGCTTCCATGATCCCCTCCATCACCAAGGTCCTTTAGTGGACCCCCATTCTTGTGTACCTTACCAAAAATAGCCATCCACAGAGAAAGGCAGTAAGGAAATTAGTATAGAATACTCATTGGTCCCAAATCTCATCCATACTATACCCCCGTGTTTGATATTGTTCAGCCTCTAGTACCACCCAGTATGATACATCCTTTCACCTCTATGATGCATTCGTGCACTGCTTCCCTCGACCTAGAATCCTCACTTTCTTATCTCTCATAAATAATAGGTTGAAACATGCTATGAATGATATTTCCTTATAGATTTAGTCAATGTTCAGCTTCTCCTTCACCTCATTCAATAGATACCATGTCAGAATAGTATTTCATGCTCTATCCACCCGAATGTCCTCTGTTAGACAGAACTCGTCATACCGAAGTCCCTCCAATGGAATTCGATTAATACAGTGAACATTCCACATAATAATTCTAACCTCCCTATGGTGGAGGAGGAAGGTGTTCGTGTCAGGAGACCACTGTCTAAAAACATAGGTGATAGTTCTAGTTGGCGATAAATGTGGAACGATGATGCCCATGGCGCTTCAAATAGCCCAATATTGCGCAGTTCATCCTAGAACTCCTAGAATGTAAAGTGTACCCAGTATTCGCATGCCTATTCACTTGTAAAGGTACCCTTAAACCTTACGCCCCAATATTACTACCATCCCACGCTCTCATCCATTATACTGCTTCGTATGGTGCTTGTATAGTGGGATCGGGATTCCTCAGCCACCGGCTCATCCCCCATTATTGTCCTAATCTTTTTATTCATGACAGTTATCTTCCAAATCTTCCTGGAAGGATGACCATTCATAGTGATGTTGTATCTTGAAATGTTATCTTCCCACATAAACCATGACTATGGATAATTAGTTTTGAAACCCGGGATGGCCACTTCTTTTGGAAACCCAAATTCAAACATGGGAGACTCTCACTCAAGATATAGTCCTTCTGAAGCTACATCAACATTCCCAAGAGTATCTGATTGTCTGAAAAAAACCTCCTATAGTGAAGTATTTTCAAATTACCAGTAAATTATGCTCTCCAAAAAGAAATGGAGGCTTCCCTATTAGCATTATCTTATTCATTGGTCATCCAGATCAAGATTTGTAAGTACTAAGGTTGGGGGAAAAAGATTGGATTTTGGAATGAAAAAGAATGTATGTGCATAAGATTATGTGAATATTGCCAAAAATGTTGGAAATTTCTTCCAATTATGACATGTTTAATAATCCAAGGACTGTGTGTATGGAAATGATTAAGTCCTGATTTCCCACATGGGATTATTAAACTTATGTGTACGAGAGAAAAAATTCTTATCATATAGAAATTAAAAGTATTGTGCCTAGGGGCCTCTGTGTAATTATAGGCACAGACCATGTCTTCCCCATGAATGCAAGGAACCTTGTGCACCGGTTTCCAGATTTTATATGAACCCTCCCATATACACCGTTGTTTTTGGAGTTTCCCTCAAAACCCAACCTTATGGTCCCCTTTTATCTCATATTTTTAGGGGGGTCTGTTGGTGCCAAATTCTGATTAAGGTTGAAAACAGTCATCTTGATGTACATTAAAGACACCATTTGACTCAATGAAACATTCTGAGAAGGATAAGGGAGATACATATAAGATTAAAAGGATGTGTGCTAGATAGAAATTTATATGTAATATCCCTATGTTTCCAATTCAATTTTGAATGGAAATTTTTCACCCAACCACCCGAAAACATCCAAGGAAGTTTCACGAAATTGGAGAGGTCAGCATGTAAAATACTGGTCTATGTATAATTATGTTATGGATCAATGCGATTTAAAATTCCCACTTCTACATTGTAATTCTAATGCGCCACCACTATGTATTATATATATATATATAGATGGCCACCCCTTTATTTAGGGTAATGATCAAGAAGTAAAACTGTTACTCTCACGCGTGGAAGACCGCCTCTTTTGCAACAGTGCACAAGCTATGGATCACTCAGGGTACAAGATAATTTGTGACCAGTCCCCTATGGGTCCCCCTTCATGTAGACCCACAAGGGATAAACCCTCACCCATTTCCTTCCAGCTTAAGGCAAGTTTTTACAAAAGACCCATCTTGTGCACAAAACTTGTCCTTGCACATCACCTCATCCACTCAACCCCTTCCTTTTGCACGCAAGCCTCCAATCTTGTGTGCACCCCTTTCCTTAAGCTCCATGGATTACCTTTACACTAAAGAACCATGTTTGAACCACTTTTTTATGCAATATTCACATATTATGTTCACCTCCTTCATATGGGATTCCAAGTTTGTGCATAGTGATTTCATGGTCCCTTATACGAATCCCTTCTTGTGTTTCACTGCCTCATGCTTTTTCACATAGGTACACTAATGTCTATTGATTTTTCATAGAGATAAACTAACATGGAAAACATTATTGACCACGAATCCACCTCACTCTCATTAAGAATTGCTAATGACTTCCCTTCCCCATGTGCAGGTGGGTATCAGTTATGTAAGTCCAAGGGGTGTGGAGTGAGTCCACCCCATCCATACCACTTGATGTAAAATTTTCATGCTCCATCGTCCTCAAAAAATGATGTTAAACTGTAGTCTCACCCCATTTAATGTACATGGGGTGCCATGCCTTGATCATCTCCCATGAACACTCATATCCATGAGAGTCATATCTTCCTTACACTGAATGGGATCCTCTTAACATGGGATGAGATCCTCCTTGGGCTACTTCCATGCATAAGCCCCACTCCACCCCTCCCTAATGAAATACCTCAGAACACCCTGAGAGGGGAGAGGTGAATCAGAGTGTTAAATTTTTATTCTAAAGTGACAAATCTTGTTCCCATATTGGTAAGAACCTATTAAAAATGTCTGATAGGAATGCCCAAAAAACAAACATTCACATGGAAAGAGACAACACAACAATTTTTACTTGGTTCACTACTAATGGTGAATCCAAGGATCATATGTCGATAGTGTGTCAGTAATACCTAAATCCAATAATCTTCACTAGTAGTGGAATAGAAAAGTTCAAACACATTCAATATATTCTATCCCCATTTCCTTGAAAATATTTTAAGGATATCACATTGCGTCCCTTAGAACACTTTTGTCGACTCCCTCAAGATCACTACTTTAAGAGAAATATTACTCAGTTTAACGACATGAAGGTTGCTTCAGTAGATTATAATTTAAGTCTTTGTCTCTAAATATTAAGATACTATTCTTACACCAAAGTTCTGTGTTGATAAACTTTGAAAGAACTGTTCACTTAAACAAGATGTTCAGAACTACTTTCCATGAAGCTCATTCATGAAGCTCACATCCTCCATGAAGATAATGGCCTTCATGGAACAAACTATCTTTGTAAATTACACTAATTCAATGAAGAATAACCAATAATCATGAATCACTCATTATTAAAAAACATTTGAATCAATCAAGACTTAACCAGTCTTTTCACGATCCTCAAGGTCTCATAGAAATCCATATTCACAGAGCTCCCCTAGCTTCACGAAATTAGAGTAATTTTATATTTTACTAGAATAATTTTGTGTCAAATGAAGTGGGATAGCCTTATATTTATAGGATTGTATAATTTCAATTTTTTAAGACCTCTAGTTAATTTTTCATATCTTTTAAAAACATATTCATGAAACTCCTCCATTTTGGAAGATCCCTTGATATTTTTCTTTGTCGTGAAGATCTTCATAGAATCATCACATAATCATGATGCTCCAATTCTCAAAATCACGTAATACACCATCTCCATTCTAAATGCTTCATATCTTCATGAAACTCAACCCAGAGTTCATGAAACCCATGCCTTTACTATATTTATGAAGAGTTATTCCAGAAAACAACCCTTCATGATGCTAACCCTTCCTCCAGACTTTGAGCCCAAAATTTTGAAAACACTGGGAAACAACACCACTTTCAACACTATGATTATAATTTAATATAAGATCACTTGTATTTAGAACTCCTTGATCAACCCATTGTGGATTGACAAAAACATAAACCAAACTCCATTTCTACTAAATAATGGCCATGGTTCTAATAATCTCCCCTTTTGGTTTTTTTAACAATCTGTAGATAAGTTCAATAAAGCACCATCCACTATCAAAACCTAATATGTAAGAAACAAATCATCCAAAATTCTAAGTCTAAATGAGATATGATCAGTGTATAAAACAAGAGGGGAAGCGTGAATTGGGTACTCATATTTTGGAATACTTAAAGATGTCTAACCTATGCTCTCACTCTTTCCCCATAACACCAAATTGTTTTATCCATTCTCATTATCCACCTTTGTAACTCATTATTGGTTTCCTTATAACACTAAAAATGTTGAATGTATCTATTTATCCATTCTACCCCTTTGTAAATTATCCCAAAGAGCCTAATTTTTACTTTTAGATCTCAAAAACACAGTCCCCCTAGATCATATCTCCCCTATAAACCTGCATCAAATCCAAAAAATAGATTAAAATGATTCACACAATTGGGGAGAGGGGATAATTTGTAACCTCCTCATGCATTGGGAGGTGGTTGAACATTGAGTTTCAACTGATGTTTCTCAAACAAATGTGATACCATTGGAACTGTCAGAGTGTTAGTCACTTGTTCATCAGTTCCAACATGATCCATTTTAATCATTCCTTATTCAACCTTTTCTTTGATGATGTGATCTGTGATCTCAATATTTTAAGTATTAGAGTGCTGAATCAGATTCTTCATAAAATTTATTGTGATCTTGTTACTACAATGAATTACTATTGGTTGTTTCACCTCATCACCAATATCAGTTAGTTGTTACTTCATCCACAAAAGTTGAGTGCAAGACTTTGTAGCAGAGATATACTCTACTTCAATAGTACTAAGAGAAGTGATTTCTTGTTTATTACACAACCATACCACGCATTTATTTCTAATAAATAATACTCCACCACTTGTGGAATTTATATCCACCACATCTCCAGCCCATTCAGTATCATAAAATGTTGATAATTCATTGTCTCTTCCTGCAATAAATTATAAGACAAAATTTAGTGTACCTTGAATATACCTCATGATTCGTTTAAATTATACCATATGTCCTTCCTTAGAATTGATTTGAAAGTAGTCCACTAATCATATTCCAAATAAGATTTATGTCCATGTTGTAATCAATTATAATAAACTTACAATGATTATCCTATACATGGTGGGATCTATAGAAGTATCATTCTCATGTTTTCCATGTTTTTTCCCAACCGTAATCAGAGTCGACATTTGTTTAGTGTCATGAGTATTTAATTTTTCAACAACTCTCTTGAATAATTTGCGTGTGAAATGAAAGTGTAATCCCTCTTCTGAATCACCTGCATCCCTAAGAAGTATGTGAGTTCACTAATCATAACATTTATAATTCTGATTTCATATGATTATCAAAGTCTTCCATTTAACTCTACTTACTTCTGCCAAATATAATATCATCCATGTACACCAACACCATAAATTGATCTTCCATCAAATTATACACATAGAGATTATTGTAGACAAATCCTATTTTAAATTATATCTTCTTCAGATAAGAATACAGATGAGAATACCATGATCGTGGTGTCTGCTTCAGACCATAGAGAGCCTTTTTTAATCTACAAACTTTTGAATCATCATTTCAAATTATAAATATCACTGGTTGTTCAATGTATACTTATTATTCAAGAACCCCATTTAAGAAAGCAGTTTTTTAATCCATTTAATACAATTTTTATCCTATTTGGATTTCTATAGTAAGTAAAAGTTTTATTGACTCTATTCTCACCATTTGAGAAAATGTTTCTTTGATATCAATTCTTTTAATATATTCATAACCTTTACTCACTAGAAAAGCATTTTTTATGATCAAATTTCCATGTTCTTCAAAAAAATTGAAGATCCATTTGGTTCCAATAACATTTTGGTATTTAATTCTATTAACAAGATCCCATGTCTGGTTCTTTTCAATTTGATCGAGTTATCCCATCATGTATTTAACCCATGATTCATCTTTCATAGCTTCTTCAAATGAGGTTGGTTCCACAACTGATAGAAATGAATAATTTTATTGAATCCTCATTATCTTTGTCTATATTGGTGCGGTATAATCCCCAATGATATTGGATTGATCTATTTATGATCTTTTTTTTTCTATGAGGCTTTGATGAAGTTTCTTTAGACATTGTTTCTTCTTATAATTCTTCTTCTGAATCATCATCATTTTGTGACCTCTGAATGTTTTTCATTCCTTCCTATATGTCTATATTTTAATATTTTCCATGTCTATTTTCTTCTTAATATTTCATCATGTCATCATAAGAGATCTTTGAGGTATTTTTGGTCTTATAATTAATGATCTTGACATCACTAATTTCCAAAATTCTTCCAAGATTATTATGGAAACATTTGTAGGATTTCCTCTTCATAGAATATCTAAGGAATATTCCTTCATTTGCAGCATATCTATATGTTATATGATTTCTTTATTTGTTTCAAATGAAACATTTACTTCTAAAAACAAGAAAATATTTCAAAGTTTTCTTCCTTCCATGCCACAACTCATATGGTGTCTTGTTTTCTCCCATATAAATCCCTGTCCTATTTTGAGTATACACTGCTATTTGAATAGCCTCTTTCCAATAATGGCAAGAGATATGACTCTCAATCAGTATAGTTCTGTGTATATTGTTCACCTGTTGATTCCTACACTCAAAAAATCTATTTTTTATGTGGGTTTCTCCTAGTATACACATCATGTTGAATTCAATGTTTCTCTAGGTAATTTTCAAATTCAATGGATGTGTATTCCCCTACATTGTTAAGACATATAACTTTGATAGTGAGGCCAGTATCATTCTCTTATATTCGGTGATAAGCTTTCATGCAATCAATCACTTTTCATTTCCTTTGTATAATAATAACACAATCCAATATACCATAATCATCAATGAAAAGAACTAAGTACCTTTCTCTATATGTACAAGCAACATTTATCATACCACATATGTCTATGTGAATTGGATCATGAAGATTTTATTCCCTTTTCTTCTTTGGAAAATATGAACTGCAGACCAACTCCCCTCATATGAAAGTGTCACAAGTCTTTTCCCATTAACATTTAATTTTAGTGATATCTTTGAATATATTTATATTAGATATCTTTTCCATGTTTTTTGATTAATGAGACCCAACCATCGATGTCACAATTTGTTTTCTTCTTTAATTGGCAGATATACAATGTTCTCTTTAATGTAAACCTGATATAAGTGGTCCTCTGTTTTGTATCCTTTCATGAGATAATTCCCTATATTTATTTTTATAATGAACCCTTTTTATTAAATGTAACTATAAGTCCTGATTCATAAATTTGACTCACAGATAGAAGATTTTGACATAAACCATCCACATAAAGAACTCCAACTGTAGAGGCCTGAAGCTTGACGTATGTGGATATTACATTACTTTTGCGGAATACTTAGTACATAACAAAAACACACACACAAGGATCGTAATAGTTTAGTGTCTTTGGAAACACGGAATATAATCTTCTAATCGTGGTGAAAGATCTTCAACATCTCCCATAAAGATCTTCCTTTTTTTACCTGAAACCTTTCTTTATATCATGGGGAAAAGAAAACATAAAAGGGTGATCTCAAATGCTCAGTAAGGGTAAACAAAATAAATACCAATCACATCATTTTCATAAGAACATAACATTTTGGAAATCTTAACCTGCAAAAGAGAGCATAATTTCATAACATGGGATAAATCATAGTAGTGAAATGAAATCCCAATAATCATAACTTAAAACATGAAACTTTGTGGCATACACATATAATCATAGAGAATCATATCTTATTAGTCAAGACTCATTGCCAAGACTATCTTAGTGGACAAAGTCCATTTCTGAACCGAGTCACCCTCGTTTCAGTCCTGTTTCACTGAACCGGTATAACCTACCGTTCTAGCCATGTCTATCTCATGAGATATAAAATCTTTACCCAATGAATTAGAGGTATATATAGGTCCCACCCATCTCAAAATGATACCATTCTTATGTGTGCCACAAAATCATAAATCATACATCATTGCATAACCCATGTAATAAAAATGGGAATCTTAAACATCATGACATCATAAAAAAATTCATATAAGATAAAGGAATTCATAAAAATATAATTCCATCACAACACAATAAAATCAATGTAATAATGAGGATAGAAACAAAACCCTTTATTATCTTATATGGAAAAATAATTTTGATAAAACACATGAACTCCATTCTTGAGGAAAATATCCTTTCTGCATCAAAAACACTTTTCCTTTCTTAACATGTCTTACAATTCGAAACTAAAAGAAGTCGATTAAAAATAAACTTGAAAACTTGTAAAGGAATCTTCTTGGAAATAAGGTTTTAAAAATCCATTCATGCCGTATAAGTTAAAAAAAACATTCTTCGTACTTTTTTCAGAAAAGTCAAAAAGTACCTCGTACGAAAAAACGACAAAAGATTCCTTTCATATCTTTTACTAAAAACTCATCGAAGAGTAAAATTGGATATAAACTATTGTATAAGGATATAAATATTATATATTGAGGAAACATGTATGTGGATGATAAAATACACCCCAGTAAATTCCAAAGTATAAACAATCTCGGATAAAAATGAGATTGTGATATTTCCCTTACCTTTGGTCTGATATGCTTTGTACGTGTCCAACCCTCCTGTATAATGATTTAAATAAATTTATTGACTTATTACAGAATCATACGTATTTTTATGATCATATATGGTCATATTCTTAGCTTATTATTAGTAATATTTTATTACTACTTGTTATTCGGGTGTTTATTACTTTTTGTTCTTATGCGTGTTTTGTCGAATAAATTCTTATTATTCTCTTTAGGTTATAGATACCTCATTTCCAGAATGGTATTAGTGTAACATATATCATATTAATTAATTCAATTCATTTATATAATCATTATGAAATGAAGATCATGCAGAACGAGTCGCATCACATCGTGGAGACGGTATTCCGTACGTACGCACGAGTGATGATATCCTTCCTATGATCGTGGAATTGTATTGGAGTGTATGTATACTATTTCAGAATCAATATCACTTTATAATAGTCATATATAGTCATTATTTACACCATTATACCCATCCAAGTAAGGTGGTGGTGGAAAATAGATTACACCATGGCGTGGAGACGGTATTCCGTATGTACGCACGCGCGGTGATTTTGTTTTCCGTAGGATGGATAGATGATGAAAAAGGGTTGTTTCATACATATAATAACATATCAGTATATGAGTGATACTGATGTTATTACTTCATAATTAAACAACCTAAGAAGAAGAAGTGGAAAAAGAAATAAAGTTGAAAGAATCGGTAACAGAAATTACCTCTTCTTTGAAGCGCCTCTTTGAGATCTCCCTTTAGGGCACTAAAATTGGTCTTTGAGGAAGACCAGAACCTCTAGGATATTTCTAGGGAAGTGGAGAAGAGAATTTGGCAGGGGTTGGCCGATCTTGAAGGCTCAATGTTGTGTGAGGAAGAGAGGGAGGAGGTGCCCTTTTATAAGGGAGGAGAGGGGTACCTTTGGAATAACTAAAACTATTATTTTATTATAAAGTCAAATTCGGTTTTAAATAGCTCTAAATTGATTTATTTCGAAGCTAAGGTGGGGATGGGTCGAAATCCTCTCATCCAATAGAATTTAGACAAGTTTAGGTTCCTATATTAACCTTATCTTTTAGTTTTAACTCTTAGTTAATTAGATTGACATTTACCATGTCACTTTTCATTTTTATATTATATAGTTAATAAACATACCATATACATCCAAGAGACCCCCAAGTTGTGTTTTATTAATATATATAACATTATCTAAGTCATTTGGAAGAACCTTAGATTTTTAGGAATAAAATAACAATTAATAATGTAATATTTGTTTTAAAAACTATTTTATGTCAATGTTGACACTATTCAATAGTTGATTTTTTTTAAACTCATAATAGAATGATTACTTCTAACAAAGTTAATTAAATCAATCATAACATGTCATATTAACCTAGAAGATTATTTTAATTCATAAAAAGCCTCAAATTATATTTATTTGGGTATTTATAACAGCAATTATGTCAAATTTCATTAATAAGATAATTACTGCATCATCGTTGTGTCATAAATAAATTAAATTATTTAATGTATAAAAATTAGAAATAAAATACCATTATGTAAGAAATATTTTTATCTTTCTAATGAATATTTATATTCGAATTTATCTTATGTATAACCCAATATTAAATATGATTTACTTATTAAACTTTGATTTTAACTATTTTAACTCTTCTTTAAATAAATTAATAATAAATGTCCTAATCTAATCCAAGTGGGCCTAAATGGTTATATTTTATTCCTAAGGTTGTTTTTGGTAGAATTACACTTATCTAATAGAATTAGGACATGTGTTAGGGTAATAATAATATCACTTTTACCATTAATTATCCTATTTACTTTTAACCATGGTAAAAAAAAGTAAAAAGTTACTATTCACCCAAAATTATTTTCATCTCATTGAACCACATTTTACTTACTAACATCAACCATGTCTCTTGGATTTTTAAAATTCCACTCACAGAAGCGGTAAAATTAAGTTTTATGAAAAATTCATTTTTTTAACTACCACTTAGTGGTTTCACTATTCATCAAAAAATGAAAGTTTCCAGAAAAATACCAAAAATTAGGCCTAAGCTATATTTGATATTATGAACTCAAAAATGATGTCTATTTTACCAAATTCAAAACATATCAGTTACATTAACTAATTTAAAAATTAATTCCCGTCGTCAAAACAAATAGCGTGTTTTTAAGAGATAATAACTATCAAAAGATTGACACTTGTTTATAACTGGTTTAAATGTGAAATTACATCCAATGACCAAAATTGTATTAAATTGTAAAAATATATTCTAAATATACTTTAAAACCATTCAAATTAATAATTTTTGATTATTAATTATTTCGATTAAAAAAGTTGTTTTTAATTATAATTTAGTGACTTTCACTATTCATCAGAAAATGAAAGTTATCCGAAAAGTACCAAAATTTCACCCTAAGCTAATTTCGATATTCCGAATCCAAAAATGAAGTCCATTTTGAAAAATAAAATTTACAAAATTTCAAAAAGTGGTTATTACTATTCATAACGGTTAGTTTTAATAATATTTTAATAGCATATCATTGTTTAGCGAAACTCGGTATTGTGTACAACACACGCTATCGCGGAAGGTCGCGCTTGCGTGTAATGCAAGGCAAGTCAAGGATGCGTATTGTGCAAGCTTCTTTTGGTGTATCGTACAACACAAGACATTAATGAAATTAAAAAGAATATTTTTCATAAAATCTCGGGGTGTTACACCAATTTTCCTCAACTCGTCGTTTTCCAGTTCTGTGCTTCTACTACCTTTAATATTCAAAGCATTTTCATTACTGAACTTGACTGTTCCATAAACCATTTTATTTAAATTATTTAATAATTATATAATTCTTGTCTTATGGGATGAGCATCCACTATCAAGAATCAATGTGCTACTGTTCTTTGTATCTTTGAGAGTGAATTCTATAAGATTGGAATTCTTTGTTTTCTTATTTTCCATCCATGAAATACTTCATTGATTATAGGGTTTATAAGTCCTTTCCAATCTATTTTTAGTATGCATTGGTTCATCATACTCATCATTTTCTTATATAATAGAAAACCTATTTGTAATAGGAACTCTATCTGGTTGGCGGGTATTGGAATTTATTTGAGTTTTATAGGTAGCATTTCCACCTTTACTCTGCCTGCAATGAATAGGTTTATGGACAAATTTAGAGTAGTAAAAATAATATCCATTAAAACTATTTCTTCTATAATATATAGGATATTAATTATTTCTACTTTTTTGACTTATTAGATCTTCCACATTCAAATAGATTCTTTCCTCTTCACAGTTTGACATTGTGTGACCCAGATAGCCGCAAAAGTGGCATTTCATAAGAGGAAAAACCTTCTCACTTCTATTCATCCTCATGTCCCATTCCTTAAGAAAGGTTTTTGGATACTGATAATTTTTTGATACTTGAAGATATTTTTTAGTTCTCCTTTCAATTTGATTTGAGGCTTTCTTTGTTAGGACATTAGGTGACTTTGCGACATGTCTAACATTTAGCTTTTCTTTATTTTGGCTCATTTTATTTACAACATTTGATGTTTCAATATCACAACTAATTATAATTTTTCTTATGCATGTGAACATATGATCATTCAAAGACTTATCTACACCTTCATAACCACTCTTATATCTCTCTAATAGCACAACATTTAAGAATCACCAAAACTATATTTTCTTCTTTGTTTCCTTTGAATTGGATTCACATTCATGTTTACTCTTTAAAGTTACAACTTCTTCTTCAGGACCCTCAATTGTATTGAACATCTCTTATAGTCTTGATGTAAGGTCATTGATGAATTTTTATTGTTCTTAAATCATGAGATTCAATTCTACTACATCTTCTAAGCATTTAATAGTTGTTGAATGTTCTTTTACTACTTCTTTTAGTCAATTAATTTTAGCTTCAATCCTATCAACATATTCTGATGAATCTTATTGAACTTCTTTCTACTTTTTGTTTTTGTTTCTTTAATTTTCAAGCTTATTAAGAGCATCCTAGAGTTCCAACACGAGATCAACATCACAAATCAATGGATTATCTCTAGAATTATCTTTTTATAGATCTAACTTTTCAACTATAGCCATCATGGATTCCTAGGTTCTAGATTTTAACTCTAGTTATTCATTATCAAAAAAATCATTATCATCATCTTCTTTTTTATAGAAAAACAATTTTATCTATAATTTATATCGATATTTTAAGTCTACCTTTTTGGGAAACCTTTTATGAGGATTTTTTATGTTTTCATCTTCACTGTCTTCATCAAACTTCCTTGATTATTGATAGGCAATGTTCTCAACTCTACTTCATCAAGAACAAGCTAGAGGAAGATTTTCTTCAAATATCCCTTTTCTTCTCTTGATTTTTTTTTGAAAAAATTGATTTAATTTCATCGTCCTCATTATCTTCATCAACTCTATCTCCATAAACCTCATGTTTTTTCATGAATATAATTTTCATTTACTGGATTAATTGAGTTGTTTTATCTTCAAGTTTGAATATCATTTAATATGCCACCAGACTACTTAGTAGATCATCAAGTGAAAATTTAGATACATCTCACTCTTCGAGGGATAACACTTTCTGATTATAGAGAGGTGGAAGACTTATTACTATTTTATTTAGGATATCAATATCTTTATTTTATTCCCCAAGTCCTTGAATAGCTCCAAAAAAATTAGTAATTCGATTAAAAAGGTATCTGTATTTTCATTAGGATGCATCTTTAGATCATCGAACCTATTGCACATAAACTTGGATGAAGTAAAAATCATCACCTTTTGATATATTTGATTAAAGAGAGTTATACTAAGTTCATTATATGCTTTTTCATCAGCATCAATCATTTTCCTGTCTGTATCTATCATAAACAACCATGTTTCATCAGTTCTATGTATCCCTTGTGTTGTAAAAAAAGTACTTCCATTCCAAGAGACCTTATATGAGATCTCATCATGTTCTATCAAATATATAAGTTTATTATATCAAATAGGGGGCCCTAGAATTTATTTAATTCTCCATGATATCTAATAAGGATAGATTTAACACCAAAAACATGTCACTCTGATACCACTTGAAGGACCCCAGAACACCCTGAGAGGGGAGGGGTGAATCAGGGTTTAAACTTTTTATACTAAAGTGAAGTATCTTGTTCCCACATTGGTAAGAACCTGTTAAAACTATCTTATAGGAATGTGTATAAAATAATAAATCACATGAAAAGAGACAACACATCAATTTTACTTGGTTCACAACTAAGGGAAAGTCCATTGAGAATACGCCAATAGTGTGTTGGTCATACCTAAATCCACTAATCTTCACTTGTTTTGGAATAAAAAAGTTCATACATAGTCACTCTGTTCTAGGTACAATTCCTTAACAATATTTTAGGGATACTAAATTATGTCCCTCAAAATACTTCCATCAACTCCCCCTAGCTCACTGCTTTGAGATAAGTCTTACTCAGATTATTGACTTGAATGTCACTTTAGTATATTGGAATTGAATTATTTGTCTCTAACTAACATGATACTATACTTTCACCATAGGCCTGAGTAGATGCACTTTAAAACTGATGTTCACTTAAACCATATGTTCAGAACTACTTTTCATAGAGCTCCTTCACAAATCTCACAACCTTCTTGAAGCTAATTGCCTTCACGAAACAAACTACATTTGATAATATCACTAAGTCAACATGGAATACCTAGTCATTGTGAAGTACTCATTACTCAAAATCATAGGCATTAGTAATGACATAACAAGTATTTTCATGATGTTTAAGGTTGCATAAAAAGCTAGATTCATGGAGCTCGCCTAGCATCATGAAATCAGAGTGATTTCATATTCTCCCTGAATAATTTTGTGTCAAATTAAGTGGGGGTAACCTTATATTTATTAGATTGTCCATTTGTCATGCTCCACCTCCTCTAGAACATTCATTTAGATCATTCAAAAACATCTTTGCAACTCTCCTCCATTCAGCAAGCTCCCTTTAGATTTTTCATTGTCACTAAGATCTCTGTAAAATCACCGTGCACTCATGATGCTCCAATTCTCATTATTTTAGAGAACACCATATCCATTCATGATGCCCTATATCTTCAAAAAACTCAAATCAGTATTTAAAAAACCCATGAATTTACCATATTTATAAATAGTTGATTCCAAAAAACAATCCTTCGTGATTCTAGCCCTTCCTCTAGATTTTGAGCCCAAAAATTTGGAAAACATTGTGAAATGATGCCACTTTTTACACTATTTTCAACCTGTATTGTAAGATCACCTATCTTGGAAACTCATTGATCAACCCATTTATGATTGAATATAAACACAAAATGATCTCCATTTTTAGTAAATAGTGTCCTTGGTTCTAAAAGTTGATGCATCTTTCACAACGTGACCAGCCGGTCTACTAATTCCTCTTATTTCTCACACTAAGCATGACTCATGTGGGATTAGAGGTTTTTTGTGATTTTGAGACCATTTTAAATCCCATGGTAATACCTTTGGGAGTAATCCTTGGTTTCCACATCCACTTTGGGTGCCTTAGTACTTAATCCCCATCCAGGCCATTGCTACTCCTAGCAGCATCCAGGCAGTCTCACTACGTAAGCCCCACACAATCCAACCAAGAGTAATCCTCTTTAGAAGGGCATTCTCATTGCGTAATCCTCATACTATTCCTTTATGAACTATATAGTTTTTTATATCTATATTCTAAATAGGGTACGTAGGATGCCTCTATGAGGTTCAATCCTAATCAATGGCACACCTTAGCGCCCTCGTCCTAATAGCACACCTCTTGGATCTCAGTATCCACCCCTCATCCACATTAATATTGATCTCTTCCGGGATATTCCTATTAAGATCATGCATTTCACCAAGAATAAATCATCTCTTTCAGTCCCATCAACTATTCTTAGTGAGTAATCCTCATTCCCCCCACTTATAACTATGTGGACTTGGATTCTAAATTAAGGGTGATACGTAGGAAGCCTAACTGAGGTTGAATCCCAACACACTCAACAACCAATCCATTCCTCCCAATTATAACATATTATTAACATCCATCCCGATTCTTTCCTAATATTCCACATCATGGTGGGATCATGCCATTCATTCGGACAGCTTCTATGCATAATCCCCAATCATCTGCTTCATCACCTCACCCTTGTCACGGTAAGGTTATGTCATCCATTCGGGTTTTCTCAGTGCGTAACTCCCATTTATCCACATCAACACTAATCCTAGAAACACCTGGGAAGATAACCATGCTTAAGTACCACACTCATAATCCAACCAAAAGAAATCTTATTGTGAAGGGTAGTCTCAGTGCATAAACTCCACACCATCCCCAATGAACTACGTGAGTTTTGATCTCTATCTTCTAAATATGGTATGTAGGACACCTCCATGAGGTTCAAATATAATCCAATAGTGAACCATGGTGTTCCCCTAATTGGGGTATACCTCCTTGATACACACTCAATGGAATCTAGATCATCCTTCATGGTGTGAAATTTTCTCATTTATGGAGAATGTCATCTCAGGACTTCCCTCATCAGGCATTCTGACCCATCCATCGGGTAAAACTTCCTGGTGATACCTCCAAGGGATGTACTTATCTGATCCAACTTTACAAGTGTTCTATTTAGTCCATTAAATCTCCAAAATGTGTTAAACTTGTGTCCCACCATCTCCACAAGACGTTCAACTCATGGCCTACTCCGTGTTAAACATGGGATGCATTAGGAAAACCATATAAGACATACCTTAGAAAAAAATACCCCATAATCAATGTGGGATGTCTCATGTTTCCATTCCCTTGATAAGTCCTCTTATAAAGAAGAATATAGGTGTTGAATGTTCCCACATCTAGACGTGTGAGAAATTCTCCAACATGACTACTCTCCTAACCGAAGGTTATAGCCCTGACTTAACCCCTTGGAATGTCCTGAAAGAAGTAGCATAATTAATCAGAATCAATGAAGAGATGGAATCGGGAATGAGTTTCATGAAAAAATGTATTAATATATAAGGGAGACCTTTAATAGGTGATGAATTCTGAGGATTATTCCATAGAAGAAGGAATGGAAACCCCATCATCATGTTTAAATCAATGAACAAACATCTTTGAAGAAGTGATTAATGCCACCCACATTTGGAAAGTAATAATGTGAGGTATAATTCACTTTTAGTGGAAAAAAACACATGTGGGAGGCATTCCCTAGTGTAAATCATTATAAATAGTTAGAATATGAAGCTTATAGAGAATGAAATTGAGGCGACACATGTCATTAAAGTAAGAGATGTTTTTGGAGAATCCCATGTTTTGACAGCATAAACACTTACATAAAATCAAGGTATTTCATATCACGACTCTGAATCTAGAAACCACATGAAAGGTCACAAGTACTTATTTATTAACCTAGATGGTAGGGTTTGAGGAGATATTTTGTTTGGTTATCTCTCAATAATATTTTTCTAAGGAAGAAAAGATATTATAATCAAGCAAAAAACATGAAAGTCATGTTTTCATCTCTAATGTCTACTATGTACTTGACATGAAGACCAATATCTTGGGTCTCTAGAAATTTTTTGAAAAAGAATTTCTCATAATCCTAAAAAAAATGTTAATTTTCAATGATAAATGAATGTTAGTAACAAAAGTACTGATGGTGAATAATCACATGTTTCCACTTATGATCCAACCTGATATATCATGATGTTTGATGATAGTATATAATGAAAAATATAGACTATGGAATTTCACGTTTGGGAATTCAAACTTTGAAATTTAAAGATTATTAATAAGTAAGAAGATGGTGAATGATATTTCTATCATTAGATGCCTAAATAAAATAAGTGAAAGATATTTTCTAAGAAAATAACTTATAAATAACTTTACAATGAAGGCCAACTGGAATGTTATTGTGCTACTGGAGTTAGTCCATACTAATGTGTGTTATCCATTAAATCAGAAATCAAATGGAAAAAGAGGTAATTTATAACATTTATTGATAATTATAGTAGTAAAACATGGATATACATCCTCAAGATTAATTAAAAAGTGTTTTATGTCTTCAAAGAATTTAAGGCGTTGGTTGAAAAATAAATCAACAATCATATACAAAATTTGTGATCTGATCAAGGTGGTGAGTACACCTATGATAATATCATAGGTGTACCTAAAATCCCATCTCAATATGGAAATAATCATGTTAAAAGACAAAGGAGTGCCCCTGGATTTCTAGGCAGAAGTGGATTTGTGTGTGGTGTATCTAATCAATATACTCCCAACTAAAAATCATAAATCAAAGATTCCACATGAATAATTTGGTACTCATAAACCAAGTTTAATCCATCTTAGAGTATTTTTTCATTTCCTATGTCAAGATCCTGGAGGAAAAACAAATAAATCTCAAGGAAAAAAGGAGTGATGTGTGTCCCTATAAGATATGAAGACTAAAAAATGGGATATAGCTTCTATAATCCCATAACCAACGAGATTATTTATAGTAGAGATGTTATCTTTGAAGACAGGGGGTCTTGGAAATGGAATCAATATGATGATTCAAGAGAGGTATGACTCACTCTAGAAGTTGAAGAAATCTTAAAGAAGTTCCATTGGAGGAATAAGGAATTGAAGAATCAATGAAACCATAACCACATACTCCTATATTTGAAGAAATTAAATGAGATAATTCTTATATAAGTCACCAAAATATTTCAAGACTTATGGATATATATGAGATAATAGAACCAATGGAGGAGTATGTAATTTTTTATTTTCTCTTGGAAATTTCAAATCCAGTTAGCTTCGAGGAAAGCTAAATTCAATGAAATAAGGAGGAAATTTATTGATGAAGAAATTCATTCCATAGATTCCACCAAAGGCTATAAGTAGAAGGAAGGAATTTACAATGGTGAAGTCATTACACCTATTGATCAACCACCCAGATATGATGAAAATTCATGGGTCATGAGGAAAAGAATATTAAGTAGGAATTTTAGAAATAAAATTGTTTTCTCTTGGATGGAACCAACCATATACTACTGTAATAGAGGGATGGTGTCTTCATAGAGGGGATTCATGACGTGTATATATTTGGAGTCTTGGGAGGCACCTACTGAAACCAATGTTTTGACTTTATTTTTTTCTATGTTTCTATCTTTTTGTATCTTGTATCCCTATAAATAGGTTGTAGTGTGTGAATTATATTTTTATTCTATTTGAAGTAAAATTATATAGTTTTTTTCTATTTAAATTTGTGTTCTGATGATCACCTATAGTGATTTTCATATTATCTTCTATGCACAATTTTTTTGTATGATGCTACTCAAACTACCTTCAGAATATCTATACACTCTACTAGAGCCCTTGGATTTATCACAATTACATGGGGAATATATTTAAGATATAAGAGAATAGAAAAATAATCCCATTACAGAATGTAAAACCATTTTGAGAATATAGTTACAAAGCTATAACACATGCCAAGAATACATGTTGAAGGAATGAACTTTATATGGGGATATTGAGTGAATCCATTTTAGGAGTGGGAGAAGAATAATCTCAATATTGGAACCTAATGGAAGATGGAGAAATGGAATGAATCTACACCTACGTGAGGTTTGATCCTAGGATTCAAGAATATTTTTGAATGTTGCTCGAAAGTATTTTAAAAATGGGATAAGATGACTATGATGGGGATTTAAAATCTTAGCTAAGGGTAGAGTAGTTCATATTCTTACTGAGTGTAGTTTAGATCAACACTTACTGATTAACCTATGGTTTTTTTGTTCTTTTATCGGCATTGGGGGTGTCAAGGGAAGAATTTTGTGTAATAACATAGGTGATGTACATCAATCCTTAAAGTCTTGTACCCATGAGAAGCTAATTCATTTAGGAGTTTTATTTTATCTTTATTGTGCTTTTCTCATTTTCAATTTGAGTAGTGGTGGATTTTGGAGTCAAGTTATTATGTTTTACACTAGTTTTACAAGAATCACCATGATGATGAGAGTGTGAATGATAAGGATGAAGGATCCACTCTCGGGTTAGCTGCTGCCACCCAACTTCCCTCCTAGTCCTCTCCTTTACCCTTGATGCACCCCTACCAGAGCTGCTAACACCACTGCCTCTAATCTTTGTCACTGTCATCGCCCCCTCTCTGCCACTTACCATGATTCGGTAGCTGCTTCACCCTCTTCTTTCTACCATCTCATATTCATCATTATATATGATGAAAACCCTATGATTTTGGATATGTTTGAAATACCATCTATTTTAGGGTTTTGATTTTGATAAAAACCATGTATTGATTATCTTTCTTGAGAATTTGATACATAATTTCCTACTCATTGCAATTAAATATTCATAAATTATTTTATCAAAATTTTATTTATCTTAGAAATATATTTTTATTGACATGTGTTTCATTGGAAACATCAATTTATACTCCATAGTAGCACAAAACTCATTATAATAATTTTTATTGGGTAGGAAATGTGGAGATACAATGAATATACATGCACATTCACCCATGGAAAGTCAAACCTATGACCTCCTAGATGGCCAGTCAATGAAATAAAATTTTAATAATGATAACAATGATAATATTATTATTTATCAAAAATGATAATAAATATATTCAAAATGAATTTTGAAAATTATGATAAGGATAAAAACCATTAATATTTTATAAAAATGATGATGAGTATTTTTTAAAGTCATTTAAATTTTATTGATGATTATGATAATGATGATAAATATTATTACTTATCATATATCAAGATGAGTACACTTAAAATCCATTTTAAAACTCATTTTAATGATAATGATAATTATGAAGATGATAAATATTATAATTTTAAAATTTTAATTTTACATTTTTAATAAATTTTAATTTATCATTATAATATTTTTTAAGATATGATACATTATCTTAAAACATAACTAATTATAAGAAATTTTATTTATCGATACACTAACATATCAACAATAGTTGAGTAACATAATTTTACATAGTCTGGTGTTTTGATAACTAAATTTATAAAATAACCTTTGGTCATATATTAATATATACTTATAATTGTTTGTTTTCAATTTAAATTATTTTTTTATCCATTATTTTATAAGAGACTCTCTAAAAAATATTTACTCATGTAAAAAATAATAATTTAAAAAATAAAAGGTATAAATAATTAAATATAACTTAAAATGTGAGGATAATTTCATTTGTGAATTTTTTTATTGTTTTGGATAAGTATGAATTGAAGACTACATGAAATTGGTTATTATTTATTTTAAATATATTTTTTTGTTTTGAAATTATAAAAATTCCTACAATATGAAGTCATGTGGGAATGTTATTATTTGTTGTACAAATATAAGTGTGGATAAAAGATGGATTGATCTTCCAACTAGAACATCTAGGGAATATTTTTAAGGAGTTTTGCAGTTTATTGATTTCATTAGAGGATTTCAAAGTGACTATATTATTTTGGATGTAGAAAGTGTGCCAACAGGTACAAATTTACATGAGATACCATGAGGGAGAACCTATTCTTGGATGGGTTTCTAAAAAAATTATAATATTTGGAATTTTCATGGGGAATAATATATTCATTTTAATTATATAGAAATGGTTTGTATGGATGTTTATGTGGGGAAGAATGATCTGATACATGAAATTATTATGGAAATGGTATGTGGGATGGCTTCTAAAGGCATTGACATCAAGAATTTTTAGACTAGTGAGATCAATATGTTCTCTAGTATAGATCATGATTCCTTGAGTTTTTATGAAATACTTGATGATTCACAAACTAAATTAAATTTGAGGTGTACTACTTATAGTAAATTTTCATTTATCATTGAGTTTTTTCACTTGAAGACTTTTAATCAGTGGTCAAACACATTGTTTGACATGTTATTGGTGTTATTGAAAAAAGTAATTTTGGATAATTCTATAATTCTTGATTTGTACTACCATGATTGTATATTAACAGAGAACTTAGGTTTCACATATGATACCATAGATGCATGTAAAAACAAATTTTTTTATAGAAAAAAATGTCCATATGGATAATTATATGGTCTATGACTCTTCAAGGTGAAAAGATAATGGGGTAAATTAGACTCATCAATGTCTGAATATGAAACAGGTGAAACTAGTTATTATAAAAAATGTTTTAATTTTTACTAAAGATGGGGTTGAAAATATTATTTATGTCATCTAAAGTTTGTAAATTATTGAGATGAAATGTGGAGAGAAATAAGGAAAGTGATATGATAAACCACCTGAAAGACCCTCTTGCATGGAAGGATTTTGATCAGAGACACCCTAATATTAATAAAGATAGTTGTAATGTATGATTGGGGTTGGTAGCAAAAGTTTTTAATCCATTCAGGTTTATGATTGGTGAAACTCATAACACACTGACTATGGTGTTAGTTTAGTATAATCTTCCACTCTAGCTTTGTATAAAACAACATCTTCTATTACTTTCCATTTATATTGATGGACTTAGAATTATTAGGGACAAGATTAATGTTTACCTTCAACCATTTATTGGTGAGTTTAATTAATTTTGAGTAGATTATGTGATGACTTACAACTATGAAAGTAATTAATTGTTCAAACTACAGACTACTTTATTGTGCATAATCCATGACTTCCTAGTCTATGAAAATTTATTAGGTTAGAGTATGAAAGGGGATTTTTTATTCCCTTGCTAAAATAAAATGAAATATTCTATATTCATTACAAACTATAAAAAATGGGCATACAAGGGTCATAGACATCTCTTGTTTTAAACCTGAGGGGGTGAACCTGATTAGAGGGGATGCCCTCGGCCTGCATTACTTTAGACCCCCTTAGATCCAGCTGCCTTTTCTTGGGCTTTGGCGGTTTCTTCCGAAAATAAAATATACAATGATGATGATTATGATAAAGAAAACATACACATGTTATTTCAATTTTAGGATTTGGTGGCACATCCATTACCCAATATTCGTTGTGCAGATAGACAGTGTAGTCATAATTGGAAGAATAAAAATATTTTTTTAATCTACCTTACTAGAAAACTAACATGCTAAGGAATAATATGTATGTCATGAATATTGAAAAAATTATTGTGATAGTATATTTTTGGAAAATGTTTGGTTTCGGTTGAAAATAAAAGGACTATCTCGATGCATGATGTGATCTAAAACAAATGGGTTTAAGGAAACAATTTCATTTAATGTTGGGTGACATAAATAAGGTATACATTCCAAATGAACAGAATATGATGAGTAAAAAAGAGAAAGAGAAATTTGTTTCCATTTTGAAGATTCTTAAGTTGCATGATGGTTACTCTTCTTATATTTCCAAGTGTGTGAATGTGACAAGTATGATATTGCAAGGGTTGAAAAGTAAAGAAAATAACATTCTACTTCAGCAATTGATTCCAATTACAATTTGTGATTGTTTATCAGCTAATTTTGTTCAAACATTGATTGAGATGATTAATTTTTTTAGATAGATTTGTTTGAGAAATCAAAAAATGGGTGATTTAAAAAAAATCATGATATAATTGTACTTACACTTTGTTACCCTGACAATCTATTTCTACCCTAATTTTTTATGTTATGGTTCACTTGAAAGTGCACCTATCCAATGAAGTAATGACTACTGGTTCTGTGTAATTTAGGTCCATGTATCCTACTATGAAATATTTGAATACATTTAAAATATTCATACATAACAGATATAATCTAGAGGAATCAATAGCCAAAGGTTATTTGATATATGAGTGTATTAATTTTTGTACAGAATACCTTAGGGATGTTAAAAAAATAGTTAATCATGCTTTGAATAATGATGGTCTCCATGGAGAAGGAACTATATTCAATATGGATAACATCGAGTTGGTACAAGTTCATCAATATATCTTGTTCAATACTGCATCAATTTCACCATTGATGCAGTAAGTGTCTTATCACTTTTATTTTTTAACTTTTACATGTTTTTTTTTGATATATAAGTTGATCATTTAAAAATAGAGTTAACATTTTCAATAAATGCATTAAAGATATGAAATAAGAGAAGTCTTATGCGGGGGATTATCAAATTCAATAGTCCCATTGTGCATCATTTCTTGATTATTTGAAGGGGTTTTTATGTATAAATGAATTTTCACTATGATTTAAGTCCTGTACTAATCTATTTCTGCCTAATTTTTTATTGAATCATATAAAATATATTGGACCATAACCCTCAAGAGTTAGGTGACCCTACACTAATTGTATAATTTGACCAACAAACTAAGGGTCTATATATAATGTCTCATCTTTATAAAAATTTAAATGTTAATAGATTTCAGTTTCACATTAAATATGTTGATAAAAAATGAGAAATACATAATAGTGGCATTGGTTGTCCATAAATAGATTTTTTTATTACTTTGGTCAATTAAAAGACATCATTGAAGTATTATATGTGCATAGGATGAAATACATACAGTTAAACTGTAATTTGGTTGATCTAGTCTATGAAAGTAAATTCAATCAATATCAGTTGACATTGGTGAACTTTAATAGTATGTTATATAGAAATGGAAAAGTTATTAATGGACCTTTTATTTTGGAATCACAATAAGAACAAGTTTTCTTTTTTTACCTTGAAATCTAATCTGAATTGGCTAGTTATTGTGAAAATTTCAAGGTAGGGGTGTTTTTTAGTATATGAGATGAACCTGATAAATTTTCCTTTATTTTATAAAAATTTTATCACCACACCATAGTTCATTGTGAAAAAGTTATTCATTGGGTTAGAGAGATTTATTAAAGAGAAATGGTTGATTTGCATATTTAATAAAAGGTATGATTATACTCTCGCTCTTCGGTAGTAAATATTTTTTAAAATTATTTAACATTTTATAAACTTTTTAAATATTTTTTTGTGTTTTTTTTAGAAAAGTGAGAAAAAAATGCTCTTCCAATATAAAATCAATGTTACACACGTATGAAGGAGGGGATTTATCATTTTTTTCCATTGAAAAACAAGAATCATGTCGCAAGAGAGATTAAAAGAGAAGATACAAAACTTATCAGAAACTTTTTTATTTGTAAGTTTGTAGATGATTTTATTTTCTTCACGAAAGAAATGTGTGATAATGTAGTTTAATAAATAAATAATTCTATAACAATTGGACCATTTTTTTGTCAACCTCCATGAAATATGATTATGTCCTAGCTGGATTTCTTGAACAATGGTGGTGGAGTTTCTCTCGAACCATATTTTATTCCAATTTCTCTAGTGTGATATCAAAACAAAATTTATAAATACCATCATTTTCACCTCAAGATCAGTGACCTTACCTTAAGGTCCATGTGTGCATTCCATAACCTCACTGTTGTGGTCTCTAAAAACAATCCCATAACCATTTAGTCTCGAGTTCCCCCACAAATCACTGTCAGAGTTACATTTAATTCATCCCACAAAGGGGGGATTCCATAAAACATCTAGATTTCTAAGGGATTTAGTATAATTTCCAATGATTTTTAACTTTTTCAGAGAAAATAAAACACTAACTAAATTATTTCAACGTGCCTCATACAGCAGTTTGGTACTTTGAACTACAATCATAATTTCTGAAGTGCATCTCATGGATTGTAGCGAGTATAATCATGTATGCACTTGTTTTTTATTATCTAAATTACATGGATTAGTTTAGTGCAAGACACTTTGAATAGAATTTCTAGTTGGTTGGACAGTATAACACCCATCAAAGAAAGCAGGAAATCATGGAGATTGTGAGAATGCACAGGATGAAGCTCAAACAGATCAAATACTGCTCTCCAAAAGGAGGTTTCAGTGTCACAACACAAGAATAAGTGGTAAGTATCTTTATGATGTTGGTGAAATAACATGCATCATGAGCAGAGAGAGATACCAACTCTCTTTAGATTAGTATTGACTAGCAGTTTGTTGAGGGAAATTCTCCAAAGTAATGTGAATCTTAATAGAGAGCCATTTTTTTCTAAAAGTACCAATTCACTTGTATTCACCTTGATTAAAATTCTTATAGAAGGTATTGGAATCAATAATTCCACTTAGGTTTTATTCCCAAATGAGCATGTTATCTTGGTTCAAAAACTAATAAGAAGAAACAGTAAGAGTAATATGAGTTGGAAGCATGTTCAGATTGGTCAACTGATCCTTGATGGAGATATTATAACCATTTTATGGATTAGGGTTAATAAATCCATAAAGGAGAGGAGTTCCCAGACATTTATCATTCCATAAATTATGGGAGGAGTTAACACTAACAAGCCAATGAGAGTTTTAGGTAATTTTTGGAAATATTCTTCTAAGACCAGGTCATATAGAGGATTGAAAGTATATATGTTTCACATCAATAAGTTAGGTTAAAAAACTATCATTGGGAAAGATCAAAGATTTATACCTTCCATTGATGAGTCTCCATAAAAATTTTTCTTGTAGATATTTATTGAAAATCTCAATGTTTCTAATTCTAATACCTCCCATATCCTATGGAATGCAACACTGTTTCCAAGGTGTTGTGATGATTTTCTATTCCAGAATACTGCCACTCTAAACAAAGTTTCTCATCATAGTGTTGATGGATTTGATAACATATTCAAGCCAAGAATACATCGTGAAGGATTACACATGCTTAGACACCACAACATGCTTAACCAAACATGTTCTTCCAACCATTGAGAGGTATTTACCCCTACAAGAGGATAGAGTTATTCTAATTTGGCTGACCACATTAGTGAAGCGAGGGGCCCTAGTTTTCCCCCAAAACATGTGAACTACAAGATATATTAATGGAATAGATCCTTCTATAATACCCAGATCATTCATCATACAAGATTTACTGGAACCTGAGATATTCTTTCCAAAGTAAATGAATGATTTGTTCTAATTGATTTCCTGGACCAAAACACTTTCATAGTGTATTATGATCCTCTTGATGTTTTGTATGTTCCTCCTATCACCCTAACAAAATATTATAATGTCATCAGCAAAAAGAAAATGGGAAGGAATGGAGATACCTAAGGCCTCTTTGATTGTTTTGTGATCACCCATGATCACATTGTGAAGAAGAAGTATACTAAGATAGTCCTCAGCAATAGAAAAGATGATAGAAGAAAGAGGATCACCTCGTCTCACCCCCCTTAAGCATTTTAAGTATCCCTCTGGGGATCCATTTATGAGAATACATATGTGTACTGACCCAAAAAGGGATTTAATCTGTGAATAAACCTCATAATAAGGACAAACTCATATAGAATCTTCTTAATAAATACCCATTCCATAGTGTAAAAAGCCTTATTGGTGTCAAGATTATGAGATGTATTTCCACCCCTAGTGGTTTTTTGAATAAGCTTCACACATTCAGAACTAGTGACAAGGTAGTCATGTATTTTTCTTCCTTTGATAAATCGAAACTGGTTCCCTGAGAAATTTTTTTCTGAGATGCAAGCGAGGTGATTGGATAGAATTTTGGTGATAAATTTTTAAATGGTGTTGACAAGTTCCACAAGCCTAAATTGGTTGATATAACATGCATTCTTCACTTTAGTAATTAAGGAAATGAACAGGGCATTAAATCCCTAAGATAAATTTCCACCTCTGAAGAAATATTTAACAGGCCTGCAAACATCATTTTGAATAGTATCCTAGTAGAATTGAAAAAATTGGTTGGTGAATCCATAGGGGCTTGTTGAACTTTCTTTATTTAGGCCAAAAAAATCTAATTTCAACATCCATAGGAATATAGTTAAGATATTTATTATCCTCTTTAGTGATCATTTTTTGAATGATTCCTTCCATGAGTCTCTTACTTGGTCCATTGAAGAGATTTCAGTAGAAAGAAACAATGTGATTTGAGAGATATTGTCTATCATCTAGGATGGTGTCTCTATCTTGAAGTAGAGACAGGGGTCTATTATCCCTTCATACCCTTCGAATTTCTTTAAATAACTTGGTGTTTCAATCCATTTCAATAATCCATATGATCTTGAAATTATCCTTTTGAATATTATAACTCAACATGATGAGGTGTTGTAGCATAGATGACATCAAATCTTCCTGACTAAAATCCCCAAAGGATTTTTTTGGTTAAATCCTCGTGTATGTCATGCAGGGAGAATTCCAAGGCATTTATCTCTTCATCTATGGAGCTGAACTCTTTATTGCTCTATTATTTCATTTTAACCTAGATAATTTTGATTTTGAATATGCAAGATAGAGTTTATAATATAATCATCCATTGGCCATGTTTTATTAACAATTTGAGTGAATTTCAAAAGTGTGGTCCATGCATTATTAAATCTAAAGGGAATAAAATTCATTTCCTTATTGTCAATAAAATTCTACAGAATGGAATGATGATTAGAGTTATTTATTTCCAGGGTGACACATGAGATCTCTCTTCAGATTCAAAGAGATACTTCATTGAAAAATGTTATGTCAATCCCACTTTCTCTCATTCCATCCATATGCCTTCTATACCATGTATATTTGGAACCAATGATGTTGATTTCAGTCAGATTAGCCTCCTCAACACAAGCTTTAAAGTCCTTAATAGAAATAGTGTTGGAAATAGGACCAAGCTTCTCAACATCATGTAGAATTGTATTAAAATACCCCTAATAACCTAACGATCATAGAAATATATTAACAAGCCCTTCATAAGAAACCAAAGAATATGTCTATAAATGTAGTTGTTGGAGGAATAAACCATTGAGAAAATAATTTTTTGTCCAAATTTGGAAAAACATCATGTGATAATTTTGTCATCCTCATGAATAAGGGAAGTATTTTCCATATTATTATGGACTAGAGGCCATATACTGTCACTAAAATAAGATTGTTGATCTTTTCATAGAATATTGTAACCAAAGCTATCCAGGGGGAAGTTTGGTCAGTGGCATATTTCTATGACTCTAAAATACTAATTATTTCTAGTTTATACCTACCATTAAGAAGCCTAAGGGTACCCATAGTGATAGTATTGTATAATCCTTACATGTTCCAGAATATAATCCTCATTTTGGTCTTTGTTTAGGAGTAACTACCCCTTTTTCTTTTAACTCCAACATCTTCCTTCTGTTAGATTTTTTGGGTTCATCCTTTTTGGAAGTGTTCGCATAATGTAATTCTGTTGAGGCACCATCTATGTGAACCAAATTTGAAATTGTGCCTTCCTCCTTTGTGTGGTTTTTTGTAGGAGTATCAATCACCAAGGGGTCAACTCTATATTGTTCCTGTATATGTATGGTCACTTGTTTTGCATCTAATTCATGCTATTTGTCATCTTTCATAGGGGATTCCTCATTTATGGCTTCATTTAAACCATAACTTATCATGTCAAGAAAAAATACTCATATTGAATAGAGATATAAATTGAAAAAAATCAACTGATAGCTCCAAGAGAAAAGATTCATCAATACCAGTACACTTATTTTCTTACATAATTTTAATGCGTTAGGTCTCAACATTTTAATCTAGACATAATCGTTTTTGTTCCTCTTCTTCAACCAATGTAGCCCATGTCTTACTGGTACCAGCATGGTCACTCCATTTCACACCTTTGAGCTGATCATGTGCATCCTTACTAACATAACCCATTGAGAATTTCTTTTTTTCTTTGTGAAACTTCCTTCTAGGCCATGTTGTCCTTAACAGGTTTGACAATATTTTTGACCACATGGAAATTCTTGAGGGCATGATCCACCACTATGAAATTATTATAGTATTCAGGGATATTCTAAAATTCAAATAAAACTTCAATTAAGTGATCATTTACATCTAAAGAGACTCGATCTGGAGGAGGTGACTCTATATCAAATTCAATAAGAACTCGAACATACAAACCTAGGTCACCACCGATTATACACTGGTCGATTTTAATAAGAGTACCAATTCCATAAGCCAAATAATTTAGGATTTTAGGATGAAAATAAATCCATGGAAGCACATGGATATTGTCCCATACCTATGCAATGGAGTGATTTTGAGTGAAGGGATTGAATTTGGCATCCCATTCTAAGAGGAAAAGAATTCCAGGCTTCAGGTTGAGAGTTCCAGCACACCATACCGCATTAATTTCCTCTTGCTTCTCCAGTATAAGATGGAGGGATATTCTAAAATTCAAAGAAAACTTCAATTAAGTGGTCATTTAAATTTAAAGAGACTCGATCTGGAGGAGGTGACTCTATGTCAACTTCAATAAGAACTCGGACATACAAACCTCGGTCACCACCGATTATACACTGGTCGATTTTAATAAGAGTACCAATTCCCTAAGCCAAATCGTTTAGGATTTTAGGATGAAAATAAATCCATGGTATCCTATGGATATTGACCCATACCTATGCAATGGAGTGCTTTTGAGTGAAGGGATTGAAGTTGGCATCCCATTCTAATTGGAAAAGAATTCATGGCTTTAGGATGAGAGTTCCGGCACACCATACCGCATTAATTTCCTCTTTCTTCTCTAGTATAAGATGGAAGTATCCTTTACCTATCAGAATAATTCTCAATTTAGAGAGATTCGAACAATTAGATATTTGAGTTTTCATATCTATGTATAATCAAAGATTAATACCTTTTTCATATGAAATACAACCAATTACCGAGTACCTAAAAATATCCATTCATTGCTTCACCACATCCGGATCCAAAACCACTATAATGGAACCTTCCCCTGAGCATTTGAAGATATGAGGTTTATTATGCTCAGTGTCTGTAGATCTAGGTAGGGCTTCTGCGAAGGAAATTGTCTTACACTCTAGGGTAGAAGAGAACCCTTACATAAACTCACGTTGAGGATATTTTAAATCCAATTACCATAGAAAAACATAAAATATATATAAACTATGATAAGAACATAATAATGAAAATATGTTTATCGTATCCCACAATAATTGAGATACTATATCACTTCTAGTAATTTATTACAATTAAAATATTCACTAAGACTTAATTTCATCAAATTTATGAGGCTTGGGTTATCAAATGTTAATTGGAACAAATTATTTGAATCCTAATCTTAATATAAGAACACATTTTAAATTTATTCTCATTCAATCATCTCACCCTGCTATCCAATTTCCCCTAATAAATGATTATTCACTACTCAAATAATCAGATACATTCATTTCTCTATTAGACATCATATTTTAGTATTCCCCTTCTTTACCAGGTCCTTTAATAACAAGGAACACTTTCATCATTAATATATATATATATATTAATATATTTATTGTGTATAAAAATTATTCATGTAATGAGTATATTAAAATCTAGAACTAAACCATTCCAAATATAAAACATCCCATGAGGGTAATTTTGTAACTAGGGAATGGAAGTAATACATGATTACCCGCATTTAGATTTCACTTAACACTTATTTATGGATTTAATTTTTCATACACACACACAAGGATATGATTTCTCAATAAACATAATTTTATATTCCAAAATGATCCTTTTATTCCAATTAAAATGACTTTATTTAATTAGTTGTTTAGAATGAATCATTGAAGTTATACTCATACAGAAACATGCAAGTAACTATAGGTTGGTTTTATTAATCATGTTAATCTAAGAAGAATTTTGATTCACATAAATTTTATTCACCTAAAATTAATACAGATTCACTGAGAACATGTGAATCAATGACTTCCATGTGATATTGCCTCTTTGAGTTTGAAAGACAAGTTTCAATCAAATATTTTATTCATACACAAAACACAATACATGTACAACCTCCACACTTATTTTTTATTACTTAATGAATATATACACTACAAGTGTGATGAATAAAATTTTGTAAAAATTAATAAATGTATTAGGAAGGTGATATATAACGCATTATAGAATACACTAATTCCTTTGAGGTATTTCCATGTGATGTGTGTATTTATTCCATGTTCTTATTGTTTTATTTTTTAGTGAGATTCCTTTAAAAACAATGTAACACATTTAGTGGGATGAATGATCATTTTCTTAGGAAAAAATAATTCAAATAACAAACTAAAAGTCAAATTATTGGTTTTCCATTTAAGGGTTCTTGTTTTAAATTATTCATCCATACTTCTTCATCCATATATTAATCCATAATCCATGGGTAGTTTGAACATCATTAATGGGAACCTAAGTGGATCTTAAACAAATGATTTTTCTTATAATACCTTCATGTCAAAATCAATCATGTATTTTTTATATATTTTCTTATAATATCACCTCAAGTATTTAATTTTTATACTTATTTTGTATGATTTCAACATCGACATCTTGTTTTGATAACAAATCCATGAGGAATTTTTTATTTTATAAACAAATTTTGTCCTAGATTATGATGTCAGCCTTGAGGTATTCTTTTATTTTCCATTCCATTTTTACCTCTTGAAAAAAAACAAGTCTTCTTTATATATTCTCCTATTTGAAATTTAAATTTCCAATTTCTCATATCAAATAGAGATTTTCCTATAAAAATGATGTTCCCTCATTATTTTATTTTCATTTATCCATTTTTGAATGGTACTGGATGCCCATATTTTTCTGTCCCATCATTAATAAATGTTTCTAAATTCATTCATATTTTTACTTTTATTCATTATTAATTATATTCCTTAAATTCTCTTCCCATAAAAGTTTTTTTTCATTCCTTAAATTGCATAATATCTTCTTTCTCATTCATTAACTCATTATTTAAATTTTTTGGACCTTATTATTCCATATCACAACTATTACATATAGTAATTTCTATAAATCACTACATTATATTAAATTTAGTACTAATTATTATTCTTAATTTATCCCATACACTATTTTATCTATTCATATTCTCTTCCTAGATTTTAAATTCTGGGATACATGGATGGTTATTTTGAGAAAAAAAATTTAATCAATTTATCTATTCAAGAAAATTTTTCTTCAGTACATTGGATTTGGGTTTGATACTTTTTAATTGAGAATTATATTCTATCTTCATTCCATGATAATTTAGATTGAATTTTATGAAAAATTCTCCAAAATAATTACATGTTTTTCTTTCATAGGGTGGATGGATGTTTTCTGCACATGAATCACATTTTATAATACACTTTGAAATAATTATTGGCATTGTATTTGAAATCCCAAAATTATTTTTTGATTGAATTTTCTTTTCTAATTATAAGATAATTCATGAAGATCCCTCTAAAATATTATATACATGAAATAATGGATAAATTTTATTATGATTTTTCTCATAACTCCCCATGTATTTATTCTATTTCACTTAATAATATGAAGGTTATTATAGAATATCATGGTTTATGTAATGATTTGAACTATGATCAAAGATCTCATAGTAAAAACAACACTCTTTATTCCCTTATTTCATTAAAATCTTGATTTTCAACTATTTTTTAACCCCTCATATCCCTACATATAGTGATAATTTTTTCTTTATGTATTTATATAATTGTAAATTACACAACTCTTACAAGTGTATAAGGTACTAGTAGAATAATAATTAGTAAGCAATAGACCATATCCATAAGGATGGTATATTTATTATATTATTTATTTACTTATGTACAAATAATGAAAAATAATAATTAATGGTGATCTTTTTGAGAATCACAATAAGAATATAAATGTTTTTGGTATTTTTTATTAATTGTGTGAGTGTGAGAATGAGTTAGTGGAATTAGAAAAATTGATTTTTGATTTCATAATAGACAAGTAGGGTTATCCTAGTAGTGGTTTCCCTTCTGATTCATATAAAATGAATTTCAAATAAATTTTTTTATCAACATAATTAATTTATTAATGTTCTATATTAGGATATATAAGGACTTACTCATAAGGTCATGATTCACTATGATTTGTGACTATTCATTATGATAATTGGTTCATTAAATTTTTATGAATATGTTTCTACTACAGTCTATGAAATTCCATTCAAAAAATTCATCGATCATAAATATTTTCCAAGATTTAGTCTTCTACTCTCTCTTCATCACCCTCAACTTAAAATATATTAACTAGTAATCAATCAATTATATTTTTAGGATGAATATCCTAAATTACATGTTTGATTAATACTCCACCTTTTATTTATCTCTCTCTTCATATTCTATATATGTGTGTCCCTTATAATAACCTTACCTGAATTGGGTGAAATATTTCTATTTTTATTATTTGTATTATCATGCTACCAGAATGTAATTCAAATGAATTCAGTGGCTATATTTTAGCTTAAGTGGTCCCCTTGTAATGGAATTTATATGTGTTTATATAATATTATACCTATAAAAATTTTATGCCTCTCTTTATGATATATGAAATCATATTTTATTTTTAAGCATGTAGATGCCACTTGTCTACTATATGACAGTGATGATATTTAATTTTTGGTAGTGGAATTAATCATTTAACACCTTTTATTTCCTAGTGTTGAGAAAATAAGCCTTAATAAATTCTCAATATTGATAAATAAAATGAACGAGTGTTACATATTTAACCTTTCATTGTGATTTTGAGGTCATGAAATAATAAAATGTCATAGCTTGTCCATGACATGTGTTTTGATCCAACCACTCATTTATATGTAATAAAATATGAGTGAAATAAATAAAAATTGCATGATTCATATTTAGTTTACATTATATTGAAATATAATAGGCAATGAATCATTTTATTGCTAATAATTTCTCTGATTCTAGACATGTTAGGGGAAAACAACCAAATCCACAACATTTTTCAGATCCATATACATCTATAGGTCACGGTATGTATGAATGTAAATGTTTTTTTATTTTTAAAATTAAGTGTTAGACATATATATTCACATCTGTCTAATTATTTATGTTTTTTTTAATAGGATCAAACCTGACCAATTATTCCTCACGTTGGAGAGGCACTTTTCATGGTATTTCATTATGGAATTTCAACACGACCCTTAGCGCATCATTTTATGATACATACCATAATGTTGGAGTTTTTACCCCTATATTTACTCTCTATTAATTCATATCATATGAGAACCACACAAGTTTTCATTGACAACATGTGACTATTCTTCATTCCCCCAAGATACATTAGATCGTCTGTGGAGGGATGTTCGGGTAAGAGGATCCCTTTTTTTCTTAGCTATGTTTAAAAAATACATATATTTGTGATAATTTTTTCATTAAATAGAATAATATAAGAGTGTTACCCTAATGAGTTTTGAATATTATGTATGGTAAATTTTCATAAAATGAGGAATTATTATGAAGGTATATTCAAGAGGGAGTACTGGGTACCAAATGTGGGTTCCCCAGAAATTATGGACAAAGTCTCAAGAGGCATTATCCAATATCAATGGCATGATTTAGTTTCATATTGGTCCCCTGAGGCTGAAACAATGAGTATTTTTTTGGTTTATGAATTTTGAATAATGTGTATAATTTTAAATGTTCCAAATTTCAATTAATTAAATAAAGGAGGTGGAAGTATTTCATTATGAGAATTGTGCATTACAGGGACCATGTCATAGGCTTGGGACTCATCACGTGTCCTAGATTTGACATGATGTATTTATTATTCACTTTTTAAATTTATTATTTAATATGGTTTTTTGTTCTATATTTATATCTTATTGTTGTACAGTTATGAGATAAAGGTGCATGACTGATAAAATATTATTGTGGATGAAAACTCATGATCAAAATTATCTAGAGTTTACTGCTCTTATAGTATGTTTTTTATAATTATCAAAACTTGTATACATATATATATACATATATATTTATATTTATATATTACACAATCTCAATTTGAGGTTGAGTTAGCATATCTGCTAAAGGACCAATAACAACTTTCCATGTGAAGGGATGATAAATTTCATCACATTATTTGTTTTGATGGACATGGATATAGCTTAACATATGGCATGGGGTTCCTCATTCTATAGTTCCACACACTAAGGCTATGTATCCTTTTGTTTTTGGGATGACATATCAAGTGATATATTTTGAGTCATGGATGGATGCTTCTGAGGAGGTAAATGCACAACTATTAGCTGAGGTTGGTGCACTGTGGGAGTATATGTGCTAGGTTTATGGTGCAGGGGATCCTATGATGTAGGTATATACTGAATTTTTTATCACATTCATTATTATTATCCTCATATTTTTTATTTTTTGTAGGCCCTTACCACACTGGACATAGGTAGCAGACATGGTCCTGCATGATGCATCAAATTTAAGATGTGTGTTTTGTTTTATCTTTCTGGTTTCTCTTTCAAATTTATTGTCTCATTTTTTTTATTTTAATTGAATTCAAAAATCACATTTTTCATTTTCATTAAAATGAAATTTGAACAAGTAGGGATTCAAAACCAACTAAATAAATTTATACATATGAGAAAATAAAGGAAAATAATCAGCAAGTGATTTTTTATCTTTAAAATTCAACCACACATCACATGTGGAGCATACAAAAAGTTATCAGTTAGAGAACTTCCATAACATAGTAAAATCAGCTTCTTAATCAAGATAAGAGTCCTAATTTCTAAGGAACCTTCATTCACATGACCAGTAGTCTTCCCAAAATAAGATATCACCATACCCAATGACCCATAACAAGTCCTCAATGAGTGTGTTAAAGATGTATTACATTATTTTTTGTAGGGAAATTGTCATATAATATCTATCATGTAAACTTTTTAGTTAAGACCGCATTTCTAATTACTATAGAAATTCTATTAGATAGAGTTTTTATAAGGATTTTATAAACTGGACTAGAAATAAAAATAGGACTAAAAATATCCAAAGGATCAACATGATCTACTTTTGGAAAAAGAACAAAAAATTAGGAATTGATTCCTACTATAAGAAAACTATTTATGAATATGTTTTAGAATATCGTAAATAAATCATTATTCATAACATCCCATTATTCCTAAAAAACAAGTTTGAAATTTATCATGACTAAAAGAACTGTTTGGACTGGGAGATATGTCATCAATTTAAACTTCATCCATGCATGGTACCTTTGAAAGTATTCCATTTTCATCTACATTAATCATAATAGGAACCATATCAAGCATGTTTCTAATGTTAATTGAATAAGTTATTTTAAAATAGTTTTTATAACATATACTAATATGATCCATGATATCATCTCTTTTTTATAAGATCTCTTGCCAAATTTTAAAATAAGTAATGGGATTTAAAATTATAGTAGGATTTTATAGATTATTAAAAAATAAAGTGTCCTTATCAAATTTTTTTGTGAAATTATTTTATAAAAGTATATTTATAAATTTACTATTTGAAAATTTGTAATGATTTAATCTTATGGGTTAAGTAAACCACTTATTAAAAAGAGTAATATTACAATTAGATTCATTGATGTTTTATAGAAGTTCAATTTCTATTTCCAAATAAATAATTTCTATAGATTCTATGAGTCTAAAATTGGTTGAAATAAAATTATTTTATTATTTCCAATTTGAGGTGTTTAAATTAGCAGCGCAAATAACTCATTGACACCTTTTTCCAAATTTACAAGGTATCATACCTAAATTTCCATATCTATGTATTTTTTCAAATCCACCTCAATTATTTATTATCTAATAACCTTTTATATCCATAATATGGGATCCTTCTCCATCCATTTATTTTTAGAATCTGATTTTGTGACTACATGAGTAAGTGTATCTCAAATTTAAGATCATAAAATAATTCTCTTATTCAATTGGTTGCTGGATCTAGTTAAAGAGATAGGACACACAATGCAGTGTACATGAGTTCATCTTCTATTTTTACCACTCCCATCTCACAAAACATCAATATTAAAGGATATAATTGACTCCATTAGGAATTTCCTTTGCACTAATAGCTTAACATTCTCTAGGATATCCACCATATTTGATGGTATTTACATTAAAATTGTCCTTTAATTAGATTTTCCTAACCATGAATTTTTGTGGGTGAGGTATTATATATCATTTTAGAGGAGAATTGATTTCCTCAAAACTTCTTCCTTTTGTTTGATATGTCACATGAATGGTATTATGATCTCTAATTTTAGGATATCTACTTTGGAAATACTCCATGTCAATTTGGTTTTATCTTCAAAGAATCATTATATATCATTGAAATAATTGATGACCCCAATGTTATTTTAGAGGGATCTTATGTTATAGACCATTTTTTGGATGTTCAGTCTTCTAGAAGTAATTATCATTGGAAAATTAAAGAGTGATGGGTTAATATAGAAAGTGAAACTACTTAGGATAGAGCTCTATTGGCCCAACATACTTAATAAGATCTATTTTAATATTTAGTTACTTCAACCTTTATATTCCAATAATCACAATTCCTTTGCATTAGTTATTAACACTACACTATTCAACACATAGCATCTCACAGTTTTTTTTACAAACTCGATATGAATTTATATTGTGAGATCACAACTACGGCATAAAATTCCTTCATGCTCATCTTCTTCTTTGTATAACACAACTCATCTATGCACCATACTCACTATTATCATCTTCCATAGCTCCAAATGATATGAAATCCTAGGAAAATTTCATTTAATTCATTTAAAATATGTAGGAAACATCGAAACATGGATTAGATACCTGAATTTATTAGTATGATTAATGTGGCATTTGTCCCTCAGATTTGGAGTTAAGTGAAAATCATTTAAAAGATAAAAATACTAAGAAAACACACTTTTATTGATATTAAATCATTAGATAATGTTTATTGAGCCATTTTTATTTATAGTAATAAACATTGTAACCATCTAATATTCGTGTCACCCAGTATAATGGAAAATGATGGATAACATTGTCCAGTGTTATTAAAATGACATATCACTCATAAAGGGATCAAAATTAAAAAAAAGTCTTTTGATTTATGTTAAAATCTAGGATACAATTACTATAATAATATGTGAAATATTGTAATCAACCATGTCTCAATCTAATGCTTTTATTGGTCGCTATAAATAAAAATTCAATTTCAATTTTATTATCATTTTTGTAATAATGAGAAAATTATGTGTGTAGGGGTCAAAACCAACCAAACAAGCTATTATTAACAATAAATCTTATTAAAATGATCTTTATGCCATTTAAAATATGTATGAATCATCAAAAAATGTATCAGATACCTAAATTTCTTAGTTTAATCAAAAGTGGTGCTTTTCCTTCAGATTTGGATTTTAGTGAAAAAAATCACCTAAAAGGGTCCAATGCTAATAAAACATGCATTTATTGACATTAAATAATGGGATAATGAATATTGATCGAGTTTTATCTATATAAATCAAAGCTGCATCCATCGGATGTTTGTGTCGCCTAATATGATGGAAAATTAAGGATAACATTGTCTACCATTATTAAAATCACATATCTCCCATCAGAGGGTAAAAATGAGAAAAATACTTTTATTTATGTAAAAATATAGGGAAAATTACTCTAATAATATGCAATATATTGGTATCAAACTCACATCAATCTGATCCCTGGAATGGCCAGTATAGTTAAAAGTTCATTTTCACATTTATTATCATTTTCATAATAATAAGAAATTCTTGTGTCGAAGCGTCAAAACTGACCAAAGTTGCTCCTACTAACTTGAAATGTTATGAAGATTATCTTTATGTAATTTAAAATCTCTATGAATCATTATCATGTTTATTTAATACCTAAATTTCTCGGTATGATCAAAAGTGGTGTTTGTCCCTTAGATTTTGAGTTAAGTGAAGAATCATGTAAAAGGGTCCAATACTAAGAAAACACAATTATATTGAGATTAAATCATATTATAATGATCATTGATCCATTTTTTATATTTAGGAATCAACGGTTCATCCATCATATGCTCATATTTCCTGGTATGATGGAACACAATAGATAACTCTCTCTCTAGGGGCTAAAGAGTGTGTAAACAAATTATTATTGATGCGAAACACTAGGATGAAATTAATAGAATAATATTTAATCCATTGGAATCAAATATATTTCAATCCATTCCCAATATTTGTTGATACAATTAAAAGTTCATTTTCACATTTATTATCATTTTTGTAATAATGGAAAAATCTTGTCTGTAAGGGTCAAAATTGACCAAATGAGATTCGATTGACATGAAATATTAGTAAAATGATATTTAAGTCATTTAATATTTGTAGGATATACCGGAATGTGGATTAGATACATGAATTTATCAATATGATCAAAAGTGACATTTGTCCCTCAAATATGGGGTTAAGTAAAAATGACGTAAAAGGGGTCAACACAAAGAAAACAAAAAAATATTAACATAAAATCATGGGATAATTATCATCAAGACATTTTTTATCTATAGGAATCAATGTCACATCCATTAGATGCTTTGTCACCCAGTATGATGGAAAATGATGGGTAATGTTATCTATTATTATTACAATGATATATCTCCCATCAGGGGGTCAACAAAGACCAACTAATTTCTTATTGATGTGAAAATCCAAGAGAACATTCCTCAAATAAAATTTCATATATTAGAATCAACCATACATCAATATGATGCCTAAATTGATTGATATACGGTAAAGTTGGTTTTCAACATTAAATAGTCATAGCTTAATTGATAAATACTATAAAAAGACAATCCAAGTTAGCTTTTCATCATTTTAGTATCTATAGTTCTTTTTATACAAAACACTATATAACTTTTTTTGATTATTCTATATATATATTAACAGAATAAATATTATTAATATTAAATATATTAATTTTTATTTTCTTTGTTTAAATGTTTTTTGTATCTTATCAGTAGGTTTATTGAGAGGGAATATTGGAAGGATCGGTAGTTGTTTTATTAACTAAATATGTTTGGATGCTTATCTTTTATTTTACTTATTTTTTTCTTTATTGGATATTTTTTGGTTATTTATCTGTTTTTAAAATGAATTTTTTTAAAAAAATCATTTAGGATAGTGACCACTATAGGCAGTCTGTAATGCTTTTATTTTCTGGGTGTATTAGTGACCACCTCTAAGGTCACTATATATTTATAAGTTATGACCTCATTTTGTAGTTTTTAATTATCTTCCTAGATACTGCCATTTTAATCATCTAGAGACTACCTATAGTGACCATTTTTTCACTAATTCCCTTTAGTTATGGGATAATTGCAACCACCAAAAGCGGTTGGATGGAGGTCCCTAAAGCCCATTAGCGACCACTTTTACCGGTCTCTAAAATAAAAATTTATAGCAGTTCATGGAGACGTGGTTTAAGATCTATCTAGTGATTGAGTTAGGGAACAAATTATTTAAAAGAAGACTATTAATGAGTGGATTTGTGGTTTTATATGTTTGGACACCTCTCTCTATTGGTTTTTCCATTTTCTTCTTATTGTTTCATTTTCTTTTCCAAAATCCTCATTACTCTTATTTCCTATATTTTCCATTATTCTGAAATCAAAACTATAAAAAGAGGAGAAAAATACACAATTGACTAATTTAGTGTCTAGCCTTGCTTGGAAATGACCCATGTGTTTCCCTATACTATATTCCCATGGAGTATTAAAATATTATTGATAATAATTTCATGAAAAAATCCTTTTTTATTATCCATTAAATGTAATATCCATATTCTACTTTTATATTATGATTTTTGTTTTCATTATTGCTTCCACTATGATTTATGTTTATATATACCAAAGAGGGTATACTATCCCCGTGTTATATATAGACCTTCACGATTGGTCTATATCCTATTATGAATGAAGAAACATGCTTGAAGTATGTAATGCTCTAGTTTAGTCTTGGTGGGGGTGGATTAGAGAAAGGATATAGTAGAATAAAAGTATAGTTTTTAGGATTTTCCCAAACACCTCTCATGAAAATGGGTAATAAACATACTAATGACTTGAATAATAAAAAAACTAACTCATTGCCTAAAGTAGGTTAACTAGTTTCACATCCTCACTAAATATCAGTCATAAAAAGTTTAAAAAAATAAAATAATGATATTATTGAAAAAAAGTATAAAAAGGTACCTCACATCCACTTCCATATTGAACCAGTCACGCTCATGCCCTAGTAACATACATCATGGTTCTCTCATCTCCTCCATGTCTATGCAACCAAATATCCACATTTCAAAATCACAACCAAAAAAACATCATACCAAAAGAACTACCACAAACCATATATTTATATATCCACATAATGATATGGTATATAATAATTAAGTACATAAACCTCATGATCCCCCACCATGTACCCACACCATAAGTATAATATCCTTAATCCATCACAACCCATGCATCATAAAACTGATCCAATATAGACCATACATATAAATAAATCATAACCTTAAGCCATCACAACCCGTATATGTACACATACAAAAATATTTTTTGAAGAGAGGTTATGTAAGGGGGAGTAGTTATCCATCCATATCCTCTACAACTTGGATGTTGGGGAAAGGCTTAAAAACCAAAAACCACATATGGGAATATATTTTATTACCTGGTTTTGGTGGTGGTTCATACAAAATAAAGAATTTAAAATCAATATAATAGAACACATACCCTCTTTATGGTCAACTACAAAAACTACTACAAATCTAACCTATATCCACAGACCTATAGCCACGGTTCTATAGGTCCGTGGTATATCTTATATACTTGCACGTTAATATCTTCATCTGTGGCTATATGCAGCAACCCTATTTTTTTTCAAACCTATCGGGCTACTTCTCCCCCCCCCCCTCCTCGCGATTGCTCCTCCTCGCCGCGCCCTACTCATCCCCGAAGCCTCCTCGCCGACACCTCCTCCACGCCGCGCCCTCCTCGTCGTGCCCTCCTCGACGTTCCCTCCTCCTCGTCGCGCCCTCCTCACCAACGCCTCCTCGCCACGCCCTCCTCCCCGACGCCTCCTCCGTGTCATGCCCTCCTCGCCACGCCCTCCTCACCGCGCCCTCCTCGTATAAGTGTGTTAATGATGGGTGCTTCGATTCTTCTATTTGTCGCAGTGTTTACTTGATAATAATTCTTCGATTCTTCTATTTGATATCCCCTTCAAGCATTTTTCCTACACTCGATACTACTCAGATGGTTGTAGCGCTTTATCTATCATCATTTCCATGAGTTCTAATTATTGTAGAAACCATTCCATCATCTACTCTATCGAATCCAATTTCATCTCCATTATAGGATGCACTGACCATGATCCACCGACACTACCAAATCTCTAAATTAAAGCACCAAATTTGTTCTATTTTGAACTTTAAATTTTATAAATTAATGTATATGTTTACACTTATAGGAGATAAAATTTTGGAAATCAAAGGTATTTAGTCAACAATAAAAGAAGGGAAATTTTTTCCAATGATCTCAAATGAATAGAGCATCTACACCATGGGAGTAATAGTTTAAATTCTGTGATTTTTCTACTTAAACTTGAAAATTCACTTCCTTTTTTTAGTTGAAATAAATGGTTGGAAGTTTCCTTTTAATAAATTTTGTATGCTGAAATCATCTTGTTAAATCTGTTGGTTATTGCTTCCTTTTTTACAACCTTTTTGTATTGAAATTCTGGTGTGTATGCTTATTTTAATGTTTTACTAAAAATCATTTTTGAACTTCAAATGTTAACATGAATCTACTTTAAAACCCATGAATATGTGTTGAAGTTGTTAATATAGTAACTAGTGGGTATCATTCATGCATTTTGTGTGATTGTTTGAACTCTATGTTCTTCATTTCTTTTGTTTTTAATATATTAGTTATATGCTTTGTTTGTAATTAGATAAAAAAATTCATTATTGTTACAAATTGATGCATATATCTAATTAATCATTTCTACCATAGGACGAGGTGGTTGGTGTTGGTTCTAATGCGGGCACGTTGGCATGCAACCGACAAGCAGGGGGGAACATCCCTTCTTGGTAATGGGCATCTATGTGAACTTCACTTCTCAGTTATTGGTTTTGATTAGAGTTATATTAACATACTATTTTGTTCACATGTAGTTTTACAAACATAAAATAAAAATTTAATCATAGTTTTATGGTTGCAATTCTAAAATCTTTTTTATGAGCTGAATTCTACGGTACTCAATTTTTGTGCTCGATATGATTGTATCACCTTCTTTCTTCAATAAACCTTTTACAGTTTGATGAAGATAGGGTGCAACTGGTGATGAAATTTTTGAAGCTCTAATTTCTAATAGTAACTTTTCAAAACAAAACATTTTCCTCTCAAGTAAGATTTGATTTGTGGTTCTTGCATCTACTATTTTTGCAGGATACATGTTTGTATTCAGGCACATAAACACAAATATATTTCTTATCAATTATTTATTCTCTACATAATTACTTCTGATTTATTTTGATCTTTTTTTTCTTTATTTCTTGTAGGTAAAATATAGGCCTAGGGTGAAAAATAAATATGCACCCAAAGTACTCTTAATGCTCCATTTTGTATGATGGTAACATGTTGGTAAGTTCATTTATTTCTTTTTACCATACTACATCATGTATGTTGAGAGGGGTCTTTGATTTGTGGTTCTTGCATCATATATTTTGGTCTTTTGTTATATTTGTTGAAAATAGTCATTTTATGTCTTGAAGTGTTTTTGATAATATCTCCGGGATGTATTGAAGTATGATAGGGGGCTGGGTGGAGGGGGGGCAGGGGGCAGGGTGCAGGGGTGCAGGGGGCAGGGTGGAGGGGGGGAGGGGGCAGGGGGAGGGGTGTCCGGGGGGAGGGGTTGTCCGGTAGGGGGGAGGGCTGTCCGGTAGGGGGAGGGCTGTCCGGTAGGGGGGAGGGCTGTCCCGCATGGGGGAGGGCTGTCTAGCAGGGGGAGGGCTGTTCAGTAGGGGGAGGGCTGTCCAGCAGGGGGGAGGGGTATCCGGCAGGGGGAGGGGTGTCCAGGCAGGGGGAGGGGATGTCCAGCAGGGAGGGAGGGGTGTCCAGGCAGGGGGAGGGGTTGTCCAGTAGGGGGGAGGGGTTGTCCAGCAGGGGGGAGGGGTGTCCAGCAGGGGGGAGGGGTGTCCATCAGGGGGGAGGGGTGTCCAGTAGGGGGGGTGTCCAGGCAGGGGGAGGGGCTGTCCAGCAGGGGGGAGGGGTGTCCAGGCAGGGGGAGGGGATGTCCAGTAGGGGGGGAGGGGTGTCCTTCAGGGGGAATTAAATAAAACTTATACTTGGTTCATGCTCTGAATTATTCCCTTATTTATGAAATTGTGTCAAGATTCCAAAACACTCCTATATATTTCACAGGGGTGAGTGGTGTAACACCCCAATCTTCTACGGTACGCTTCTCTTTGAATGATGTGATAGCGTGTGTTGTATGCAACACAGAGTTCTAACACACCATAACCAATCAAACTAGCCATTAGGAATAGTAATACCTACATTTTGAAATTATATATTTTAGTTTTTAAAATGGACTTCATTTTTGGATTCGGAATATTGAATTTGGCCTAAGGTGAAATTTTGGTACTTTTCGGATAACTTTCATATTTTGAGGAATAATGAAAATTACTAAATTTTAATTAAAAACAACTTTTTTAATAAAAATAATTAATGGTGATAAATTATAAATTTGAGAGGTTTTAAAGTATAGTTAGAATATATTTTTACCATTTAATACAATTTTGGTCATTGGACGTAATTTTACAATTAAACCGGACATAAACAAATGCCAATCTTTTGATAGTTATTATCTCTTAAAAACACGTTTTTTGTTTTGACAACGGGAATTAATTTTAAATTAATTTCTGACACTTCTATGTTTTGAATTTGGAAAAATGGATTCCATATTTGGAATCATTATTTTAAAATTGTGTAAATAGGTAACTTTTATTTTTAGACATTTTGAATAATTACTGCAGTAAATATTTTATTTACCATGGTTAAGGGTAAATCCAGTAGATAAGGGTTAAAAAATAATATTATAATAATAAAAAATTACCCTAAAACGTTTCCTAACCTTATTGGTGGATACATGTCCGACCATGGGCATCTTTGGGTCAATTTTTGGACCACATGGATCCACTTGTAGGTGATAGGGACACTTTATTTTAATTAAGTTAAAATGAATACAAAAATGACACAAGAATATATCTTTTAGCAAGCCAATTTTTACATAGGGTTATATATGTTGGATTTTCGACTATAAATATTCATTAGAAATCTAAAAAGATTTCCTACATAATTATATTTTATTTATAATTTTTATACATTAAATAATTTATATTATTTATGACACAATGATGATGCAGTAATTACCGTAATAGTGAAAAATTAACATAATTGGTATTATAAATACCCAAATAAATCTAATTTGAAACTTTTAATGAATTAAACTAATTTTATAGGATAATATGACATATTAGGATGGATTTAATTTACTTTTTTAGAAGTAATCAATCTGTTATGAGTTTCACAAAAAAAAATTATTGAATAGTGTCAAAATTGACATAAAAGAGTTTTTAAAACAAATATTATATTATTAATTGGTATTAAATTCCTAAAAATCTATGGTTCGGCCAAGAGACTTATATAATTATAGGTGTATCCTTAATGGACCACTGGGGGGTCTATTGGATGAATATAGTAAGTTTATTACCTATATAATGTAAAAATACAAAGAGACATTGTAAAAGTGAAACTAATTAACTTAGAGTTAATACTTAAAGATAAGGTTCATATAAGTAACCAAACCTATATAAATTCTATTGGTTGAAATTTTTTCGACCTATACCCACCTTACACTTTTAATAATAAACTTTTTATCCATTAGAAACCGAATATGAATTTATTATAAATTAATATTTCTAGCTTTTCCAAAGGTGCCCCTCAACCCTCTTATAAAAGGGCACTCCTCCTTCTCTTTTCTTCACACCTTAAGAGCATTTTGGTTCAGCCAAACTCTGCCCAAACACTCTCCCAACTTCCCTCACTACAACTTAGAGGCCTTATTTTGATCAGAAAGCCAACCTAAGGATCCCTTTTGATCAAATGAAAAAAAAAGAACCTGAAGAAGAGGTAATGATTTCACCACCCTTTTCCAAGTTCCTTTCTTCTTCCACTTATTCTTTCTTTGTTATTACCATTCTAAAATGATAACTCCGGTATATTATATATACAGTGATGTTATTATAAATATGGTACAACCATATTCAGTATTCTATCCACCCTTTTAATAACATGTCACCAAACGTGCGTACGTACGGCTTACTGTCTCCACGTCGTGGTGTAATTGTTATTCAATATATTATTATTTGGATGGGTATAATAATGATGTGTAACTCATGAAAATAATAAATATAACATGATAATGATTATGTATATATGATATACCATCCAATTATATATTATTTTAATATCAAAAGAATGATATTGTCGCTCGTGCGTACGTACGGACTACCGTCTCCACGAACGTGATGAGATTCATTCTCCATCGTATCCATTCAAGTATAATTATCATTTTCTGATTTAAAAATTATGTTTAAGGACTTTATATAATTCTGGATATGAATAATATACAAACTATCCATTACAAACATGGCTTACGTAACAAAACATATAAAAGAAAATGAGTAAGTTAACACCTGAAACAACGATAATTCTAAGATATTATTAACAAAGAAATATTAAAAGATCATATATGATATTATATGAATGTATATGATTCTTGTATAATTTAATAAAAATTACTTCACCATTATACAGGAGGTTAACCTACCCCAACCAAGGAAAACTACAAGGTAAGGGTTATTTCACAATCTCTTCATTGTCCGAGGTTGTTTATACGTAATAATCTACTGGGATCTCTTTATCATCCACATCCATGTTTCTTAAAAATGTATTTCAAAACATTTTTAATATTTACAAGAATATGGGTTAAAGTCATTTATACCCTTTTTTGACTTTTTATAAGAGGTTTATAAAGGAATCTTTCTGTCGTTTTCCAAACAAGGTGTTTTTTAACCTTTTCGACAAAATTAAGGTAAGAATGTTTTTTTTAACTTATACGATGGGTGCGGCTATTTTCCACCATTATAAAATCGTTGAACCTTCCATTACAAGCTTATAAGAATATTTTCAAAGAAAATGTTTTATTTTATAAATATATGACTCTTAAATGATTTCAAAAATAGAAAGAGATATTTCTCTAAAGAGTTTTGATTTCATCTATGTCAACATCCTTTGATGGATTTTATGCTTATTTGTAGTTGATTTATTATGATACAAAAATTCTATATTGTATTGAAGGTTTTCTGATATGTTTGACTGTGGATGTGCTATTTTTATACCATTCATAGTTTATGATGAAAGTATTGACATTTCGTATGCTAGTTTTAATACGAATGTTTATGTTATGTTTAAACCTTTTCATATGGGAATACATTGGACTTAATATGTGACGGGTGGAGCCCGCTATAGCTCCTCGATGCATCGGTAGGTCTCATGAGACAAACTAGTGTCTTGGCACAAGTCCTTGACAAAATCTTATTTGTAGTCTTGGCACGAGGCCTTGGCTATGTGGTTATGATAGTCTGGAATTATGCATTCCATCATTATGAAAGTGGTTATTGATATTGCATGTGATTATTCGATTAGTAGAATATCCATGTGAATATATAAATGGCATTATTTCATTTTATTTATGTCATACTATGTTGAAATTTTAAGTTTAAAAGGCTTTTGTTTTAGTTATACATTGCCTTAAATGTTTATTCTTATTTATGAAAGTTTCCTCTATATTGTTATCCTTACTGGGCATTTGAGCTCACCCCTTTTCTATGTTTTATTTTCACAGGATGTGAAAAAGTAAATTAAGAATGACTTGCAGGGATATTATGAGGGGTTAATAGTGTGGACTATGGAGACAATATTTTGTTGTAGTAGTTTTTCACTTTATGATGTAATGTAAAACTTTATGAATATATCTAGTGTTTCCAAGGATACTAAACCAATCGGTCTTTCAAGATTTGATCTTTCTTGTGATCATGAAAATGTTATGTAATAATGCACTGACTCTAGGTAACTAGGGTCGGGGCGTTACAGTTGGTATCAGAGGAAGTTTAGTACAAACCTTGGAAGCTAGATTTAGATAAACTCTAATTAGAGCACATATATTTAAGATGGACTTTGAGGATTATTATAGAAGAACTTCCTAGAATTTTGGTATTGTAGAGATTTTGTGAGTTTTCTGAGCAATATATCCCTGTCTCGATACGAGCAGGTAGAGGTGGCTCTGGCACAGATGTACCTAGGGGTAAAATCTGAAAACACCACTTTGAGCTAGACTTGAACGGGAACTGGTGCACGACAACGGGCCTTGCTGCACTCTTGGTTACGACACTCCCGGGGGATATGATTAGGATAACTATCATTTTCTTTACAAATAATTATGAAGCGTTTATGAGTATATAATTCCTCAAATAAAACAGTCTTATGATTATGGATTATATCCATAAATAGTTCAATTTATGTTAAGTGCTTTATAAGTATGGGATTATGTATTTTGATTCATAAACTGATCTAGTTTATACCATTGTTTAGAAATGGCGCCTAGTGGAAGAAATGGAAACCGTATCAATGCATGCACTCCATGTAGGGATTTCCCTCCTGCTCAAGATAATTATAGTGGAGCTGGTGATGCAACTGGTGCTGACCATCTAATCACCATATTTCGACAACTCACTCAGGTTATGAATAATAACCATACCCGTATGGAGCACCCTGATCCGCAGCGTGGAGGATCAATGTTAGATCGATTCATGAGGCAACAACCACCAACGTTCAATGGGAGTACAAATCCCTTAGTAGCTGAGCAATGGATATTTTCCCTAGAGAAAATATTTCAGGCTTTGGGGAGTAGTGAAAGGGAAAAAGTTATCATGGCAGTTTACCGCCTCACTGGAGATGATGATCAATGGTGGTCATTGATTCAAAATACGAAGGAAGATGATGAAGTATCAAATATGGAATGGAGGGAGTTCAAAGATATATTTTTAGAAAAATACTTTCCTCACGACCATCGAGCAGATATGGAAAGGCAGTTTCTGAGTCTGAGACAAATGGAGGATGAGAATGTCACAAAGTATGAGGCTAACTTTACAAGGTTAGCAAGGTATGCTGGAGATTATATACATAACCCAAGAATTAAGATTGATCGTTTCTTTGATGGGTTAAAACCATTTATCCATCGAGCATTAGTCTCACAATTCTTTTCATTGTACGAAGACATTGTCTCATGTGCTATCAAGACTGAAAAGGAATTCTCTAAGTCTTATGACTTTAAAGCAAAGAAAGAGAAGAAGAGACCTTCTGATCAATCTGGGAATGGAAATAAGGGGAAGAAGGGAAAGGTTGAATATCTATCATGTGGTAAATGCGGGAAGAAACACCCTGGTACTTGCTTGAAGGGAATGGGAGTCTGTTACAAGTGTGGTGAAAAAGGCCACCAAGCTCGTGATTGCAAGGGGAAGAAGGAAGCTACCAATGTTCAGTGCTACAATTTTAGGGAGATGGGGAATTATGCAAATGAATTTCCTAAGCGTCGTGAGAACTTACCTCAGAAAAGGCCAAGGGATCAAGGCCAAGCTTATGTTATCACTACTGCTGAGGTAGAAGCTCCAAAAGACGAGGTGGCGGGTAATGTAATGGTTTCCTCAAGTTTAGAAAATGCATTATTAGATTATGGATCATCGCATTGTTTCATATCTTCCCAGTTTGCTAAGAAAATTAGATATTTACAATTTGATTTAATAATGAAGTTGTCAGTTAAAACTCCTAAGGGAAGTATCATTGCAACAAAGTTTTGTGAATCAGTCCCCATTAGAGCACATAAATGTTCTTTATCTGCTGATCTCATCGTCATACCTATGATTGAGTTTGATATAATCCTCAGTATTTACTGGCTTTCGGACTATGATGCGAAGATTTATTGTAAGAAGAAAGAGGTTACGATTCTTGATGATAATGATAAGTAACACCTTATCTTTAGAGAAGAATCGTCACCACCTAATTCTTATCTAGATCCACCCCCAGTAGCTCAACTAAATTCAATTATTGTGGAGGAAGAGAATGAAATAACTATGGGTGAGGAAAGGAATGTTCAAATAGAGAATGTGCCTGTTTTGAAAGAATTTGTAGATGTATTTCCGGAAGATTTACCTTGACATCCTCTAGAACGAGAAGTTGAGTTTTCCATTGATTTAATTCCTGGATCAAGGCCTATATCGAAGACCCCTTATAGAATGGCCACTTTAGAATTATTTGAAATAAAGAAACAACTAGAGGAATTGAGTAATAAGGGATTTATTCGCCCTAATGTTTCTCCATGGGGAGCCCCTGTTATTTTTGTTAAGAAGAAAGACGGATCTATGAGGTTATGTATCGACTACAGGGAGATAAATGTTATAACAATAAAGAACAAGTATCCCCTGCCTCGCATTGATGATTTATTTGAACAACTACATGGAGCTAAATACTTTTCAAATATTGACCTTCGATCTGGATACCATCAGTTGTGTGTGAAGAAGGAAGACATTCCGAAGACAGCATTTCGATCCAGGTATGGGCATTACGAGTTTACTATAATGCCCTTTGGATTGACTAATGCACCCTCTGTATTCATGGATCTGATGAATAGAGTTTTCAAGTAATATCTCGATGAATTTGTGGTGGTATTTATTGATGATATCTTGGTATACTCAAAAAGCTATGAAGATCATGAAAATCACTTGCACATTATCTTGAAGACTCTGAGAAGACATGAATTATATGGGAAGTTTAACAAGTGTGAATTCTGGCTTCAGGAGATTTCTTTTCTTGGCCATATTGTCTCTAAAGATGGAATATTTGTTGATCCTTCTAAGACTAAGGCAATCCAAGAATGGCCAGAACCTACGAGTATAACTGAGGTACGTAGTTTTATTGGTTTGGCAGGTTATTATCGACGATTCAACCAGAATTTTGCCTGATTGGCTAACCCATTAACAAAGCTCACGCGTAAAGGGGTTAAATTTGTTTGGACAAAAGAGTGTGAAGATTGTTTCGAAGAATTGAATAGAAGATTAGTCAATGATCCTATATTGACTCTACCATCGGGGAATGATGGGTTCATTATTTATAGTGATGCATCGAAGAAAGGACTTGGTTGTGTCCTTATGCAGAATTATAGGGTTATTGCCTATGCATCACGGCAGTTGAAAATTCATGAACAAAACTATCGTACTCATGATCTCGAGTTAGCAGCTGTGATCTTTGCTTTGAAGATATGGAGGCACTACCTCTATGGTGAAAATGTGAGATTTATACTGATCACAAGAGTTTGAAGTATATTTTCTCACAAAAAGAACTCAACATGAGGCAAAGGAGATGGCTTGAATTACTCAAGTATTATGATTGCACGATACACTACCACCTAGGGAAGGCAAACAAGGTGGAAGATGCTTTGAGTAGAAAATACCATGGAGTTTTGAATGTGATGAGAATTGAAAGGGATCCAATTTTGATGGATCTAGTGAAGATGGACATGGGAATAACCAGGGAAGGTGAAACATCAATGCTTTTTCAAATGGTTTCCAAACTATCTTTAGTAGAAAATATTAAGAGTTCTCAGACTAATGATGGAGAATTTCAAAAGAAGATTAAAGCTGTGAATGATGGGATATTGAGAGACTTTGTGTATGAAGATGGAATTTTGAAATTTGGGAAGAGACTTTGTGTTCCCGATATACCTGATCTAAAAAGGGAATTGCTGGATGATGCTCATAGTTCCAATTTCTATATACACCCTGGGAGAACCAAAATGTATAGAGATTTGAAGGAACATTTTTGGTGGGACAACATGAAGAGGGAGATTGATAATTTTGTGTCAAGATGTATGGTTTGTCAACAAGTGAAAGCTAGAAGGCAACAGCCTGGAGGAGTCATGCCACCTCTTCCTGTACCGGAGTGGAAATGGGACAATATTACGATGGACTTTGTCATGGGGCTACCAAAGACTCCTAGAAGGAACGATGCAATATGGGTTATTATTGATCGTCTTACCAAGTCAGCACATTTTCTTGCTATAAGAGAAGATCTACCATTGGAACGTCTAGAAAGACTATATATTAATGAAGTTGTGATACTTCATGGAGTACCCCTATCAATTGTTTCTGATCGTGATCCCGTTTTACTTCAAGATTCTGGAAGAGTCTTCAGAAATCCCTGGATACTGAACTTCATTTGAGCACTGCTTACCACCCTCAGACAGATGGACAATCAGAACGGACTATTCAAACCTTAGAGGACATGTTGAGATCCTTCTCACTTGACTTTCAAGGTATATGGGATCAATATTTACCTTTGGTAGAATTTTCCTATAACAATAGCTTCCATTCGAGTATTCAGATGGCACCATATAAAGCGTTATACGGAAAGAGAAGTCATACACCAACCTATTGGGATGACGTTGGTGAAAGAAAACTTGTAGGCCCAGAACTGGTGGAGGAAATGGTGGAAAAGGTGAAGGTAATCCAAAATCACATCAAAGTAGCTCAAAGTAGGCAGAAGAGATATGCCGATAATCGAAGGAAGGATTTGGAATTTCAAGTCGGTGATCATGTTTTCCTGAAGGTATCTCCATGGAAGGGAGTAATAAGTTTTGGTAAGAAAGGTAAATTGAGTCCCAGGTACATCGGACCTTTTGAAATTCTAGAACGAATTGGGGCTGTAGCTTACCGATTGGCAATGCCGCCAACTCTCTCCAAAGTTCACGATGTGTTCCACGTATCTCTGTTGAGGAAATACATGCCTGACCCAACGCATGTACTCACCTATGAAGAATTAGAACTGGAACCCGATCTTTCCTATTGTGAAGAGCCCATCAGGATTCTTGATATGAGAGAACAAGTACTGAGAAACCGGACGACGTGTCTGGTAAAAGTTTTGTGGAGAAACCATAAGATGGAACAGGCAACGTGGGAACTCGAGGAACTTATGATGAAGAACCACCTGAGTCTTTTCATGTGATATGTATTCTAGAAATTTTTAGGACGAAATTATTTGAAGGAGGGGAGAATGTAACACCCCAAGCTTCTACGGTACGCTTCTCTTTGAATAATGTGATAGCGTGTGTTGTATGCAACACGGAGTTATAACACACCATAACCAATCAAACTAGCCATTATGAATAGTAATACCTACTTTTTGAAATTATATATTTTATTTTTTAAAATGGACTTCATTTTTGGATTTGGAATATCGAATTTGTCCAAAGGTAAAATTTTGGTACTTTTCGGATAACTTTCATATTTTGATGAATAGTGAAAATTACTAAATTTTAATTAAAAACAACTTTTTTAATAAAAATAATTCATAGTGATAAATTATAAATTTGAGAGGTTTTAAAGTATATTTAGAATATATTTTTACCATTTAATACAATGTTGGTCATTGGACGTAATTTTACAAGTAAACCGGACATAAACAAATGTCAATCTTTTGACAGTTATTATCTCTTAAAAACACGCTTTTTGTTTTAACAACGGGAATTAATTTTAAATTAATTTCTACCACTTCTGTGTTTTGAATTTGGAAAAATGGATTCCATATTTGGAATCAGGATGTTTAAATTGTGTAAATAGTTAACTTTTATTTTTATACATTTTGAATAATTACTGCAGTAAATATTTTCTTTACCATGGTTAAGGGTAAATCCGATAAATAAGGGTTAAAAAATAATATTATAATAATACAAAATTACCCTAAAACGTGTCCTAACCTTATTGGTGGATACATGTCCGACCATGGGCATCTTTGGGTCAATTTTGGGACTTTATGGAGCCACTTGTAGGTGATAGGGACACTTTATTTTAATTAAGTTAAAATGAATACAAAAATGACACAAGCATATATCTTTTAGAAAGACAATTTTTACATAGGGTTATATATGTTGGATTTTCGACTATAAATATTCATTAGAAAGCTAAAACGATTTCATACAAAATGATATTTTATTTATAATTTTTAGACATTAAATAATTTAATTTATTTATGACACAATTATGATGAAGTAATTACCATAATAGTGAAAAATTAAAATAATTGATAATATAAATACCCAAATAAATATAATTTGAAACTTTTAATGAATTAAACTAATTTTCTTGGATACTATGACATATTAGATTTGATTTAATTGATTTTTTTAGAAGTAATCAATCTGTTAAGAGTTTCACAAAAATCAACTATTGAATAGTGTCAAAATTGACATAAAAGAGTTTTTAAAACAAATATTATATTATTAATTGGTATTAAATTCCTAAAAATCTAAGGTTCGGCCAAGAGACTTATATAATGATAGTTGTATCATTAATGGACCACTTGTGGGTCTACTGGATGTATATAGTATTTTTATTACCTATATAATGTAAAAATACAAAGAGACATTGTAAAAGTGAAACTAATTAACTTAGAGTTAATACTTAAAGATAAGGTTATTATAAGTACCCAAAACTATATAAATTATATTGGTTGAAGGTTTTTAGACCTATCCCCACCTTAAACTTTGAATAATAAACTTTGGAGCCATTAGAAACTGAATATGAATTTATTATAAATTAATATTTCTAGCTTTTCCAAAGGTGCCCCTCACCCCTCTTATAAAAGGGCACTCCTCCTTCTCTTTTCTTCACACCTTCAAAGCCTTTTGGTTCGGACAAAATCTGCCCAAACACTCTCCCAAATTCCATAACTACAACCTAGAGGCCTTAGTTTGATCAGAAAGCCAACATAAGAAGCCCATTTTGATCAAATGAAAAGGAAGAACCCGAAGAAGAGGTAATGATTTCACCACCCTTTTCCAAGTTCCTTTCTTCTTCCACTTCTTCTTTCTTTGTTATTACCATTCTAAAATGATAACTCTAGTATCTTATATATACTGTGATGTTATTATAAATATGGTACAACCATATTCAGTATTCTATCCACCCTTTGAATAACATGTCACCATACGTGCATACATACGGCTTACCGTCTCCACGTTGTGGTGTAATTGTTATTCAATATATTATTATTTGAATGGGTATAATAATGATGTGTAACTCATGAAAATAATAAATATAACATGATAATTATTCTGTATATATGATATACCATCCAATTATATATTATTTTAATATCAAAAGAATGATATTGTCGCTCGTGCGTACGTACGGACTACCGTCTCCACGAACGTGATGAGATTCATTATCCATCGTATCCATTCAAGTATAATTATCATTTTCTGATTTAAAAATGATTTTTAAGGACTTGATATCATTCTGGATATGAATAATATACAACCCATCTATTAAAAACATGGCTTACGTAACAAAACATATAAAAGAAAATGAGTAAGTTAACACCCGAAACAACGATAATTCTAAGATATTATTAACAAATCAATATTAAAAGATCATATATGATATCATATGAATGTATATGATTCTTGTATAATTTAATAACAATTACTTCACCATTATACAGGAGGTTAACCTACCCCAACCAAGGAAAAGTACAAGGTAAGGGTTCTTTCACAATCTCTTCATTGTCCGAGGTTGTTTATACGTAATAATCTACTGGGATATCTTTATCATCCACATCCATGTTTCTTAAAAATGTATTTTAAAACATTTTTAATATTTACAATAATATGGGTTAAAGTCATTTATACCCTTGTTTGACTTTTTATAAGAGTTTTATAAAGGAATCTTTCTTTCATTTTCCAAACAAGGTGTTTTTTAACCTTTTCGACAAGATTAAGGTAAGAATGTTTTTTTAACTTATACGGCGGGTGCGGCTATTTTCCACCGTTATAAAATCGTCGAACCTTCCCTTACAATCTTATAAGAATATTTTCAAAGAAAATGTTTTATTTTATAAATATATGACTCTTAAATGATTTCAAAAATAGAAAGAGATATTTCTCTAAAAAGAGTTTTGATTTCATCTATGTCAACATCCTTTGATGGATTTTATGCTTATTTGTAGTTGATTTATTATGATACAAAACTTCTATATTGTATTGAAGATTTTTTGATATGTTTGACTGTGGATCTACTATTTTTATACCATTCATAGTTTATGATGAAAGTATTGACATTTCGTATGCTAGTTTTAATACGAATGTTTATGTTTTGTTTAAACCTTTTCATATGGGAATTCATTGCACTGAATATGTGATGGGTGGAGCCCACTATAGCTCCTCGATGCATCGGTAGGTCTCATGAAACAAACTAGTGTCTTGGCACAAGGCCTTGACAAAATCTTATTTGTATTCTTGGCACGAGGCCTTGTCTATGTGGTTATGATAGTCTGGCATTATGCATTCCATCATTATGAAAGTGATTATTGATATTGCATTTGATTATTCGATTTGTAGAATATCCATGTGAATATTTAAATGGAATTATTTCATTTTATTTATGCCATACTATGTTGAAAGTTCAAGTTTAAAAGGCTTTTGTTTTAGTTATACGTTGCCTTAAATGTTTATTCTTATTTATGAAAGTTTCCTCTATATTGCTATCCTTACTGGGCATTTGAGCTCACCCATTTTATATGTTTTATTTTCCCAGGATGTGAAGATGTAAATTATGAATGACTTGTAGGGATATTATGAGGGGTTAATAGTGTGGACTATGGAGACAATATGTTGTTGTATTAGTTTTTCACTTTATGATGTAATGTAAAACTTTATGAATATATCTAGTGTTTCCAAGGATACTAAACCAATCAGTCTTTCGATATTTGATCTTTCTTGTGATCATGCCAATGTTATGTAATAATGCATCGACTCTAGGTAACTAGGGTCAGGGTGTTACAAGTGGTATGTGAAAATCATCATGAAGATTCTATATACAAATGAACAAAAAATATTCTTGAGGAAAATGTTGGCTTAAGGAGTATGTCAACTCCTTTCACCATGAAATGAAATATAAAACCCTCTCATTATCCTACCATTTGTATTTTGAGAGATTTAGTATGTTTTTCTTCTATAGAATCAAGCTGAATTGGAACAGAAACATCCAATAGAGATCTTCCCACCCTGTAATTGATTGAGTCGATGAACCGGTGTACCCTACAAATGTTGGTCCCTATAATTTCTTTATAAAGATCTTGGGTTTCACTACTTATTTTTTAGGGGTCCTCATCATGGAATCACAACGGGACACAAAATGGTTCAAATTCTTCTTTGGGTCCCCTAAACCATTGAAAATTGGAAATGTAGTGTTTCCCAAATTTAGTGGGGAAAATTCAGATCACCCCCTTTAGGGTAAGACTTGTTTTATAGTTGTACCAATTCCCACTATACCTCTATGGATTCTAATCAATCCATTAGAGAATCAATAGTTTTTATGAGCCCTTGAGGAATTTCTAGCTGAGAAGGAGCATGAATAGGTGCAACAGCAGGTAGAGTAAAATGTGGCAGCCCTATTAGTATATGTCATGTGTAACCTATAGGGTGAGGTCTGTAATGATGCTCCTAGACATGTTTTGGTTGTGTAAAAAATGTTGGGAACTCTCTATTTTCTATTTCTTGATTCATGTATGTTGGTTGTTGGTACCCCATGTTGATAGGATGTTTCATCTTAATTCTAGTTGCGGTAGAGAACCCTCTTTGATAAGGTGTTCAAGTTGGGAGTACGAGTTGAGGTTCTGCTTATAGAATATATCTAGCAGGAACACTACCTCAGAGAAGTTATTCAATTATTCTTCTCAATTATTTCAAATCTTCTACCTATTGATAAAATCCTTCCTCATGTGTAAGGGGTTCAACCACTTCAGTATGTGGTTGTAGTGTATCCTTAATTTTACTCTTTTCCTTGGTGGATAATATCTAAGGAGGTAATCATGGAGTGGTTGAGTGAATTCTAAATTTCAGGGAAAGCATCTGAAGGTTGTAAGAATTTGATGGTCTAAGAATTATTAAACATATAAAGAATTGTTAGCTTGTCCCCCTTAGCAATGAATGTTGTAAGAATTGGATGGTGATCAGAATTGTGCTTTACTAGAGTGACACAAGAGATGGTTTTCCAACTTCCATGAAGAGAGTGATTACCAAAGGCATGGTCAACCCTACAGGCCCTACTTCCATTTAGATTCCTCCTATACCAAGTGTATTTGGCACCAATCAGATTGGTTTCAATAAGTTTTAATTCCTCAATACAAGCTCTGAAATATCTCATTGTGGTAGCATTAGAAACATGACCAATCTTGTCATCTGCATGTGAAATAGCATTGGAATATCCCATTATAACCGAGGGATCTAATATAACTCTTGAAATCTCATTCATGTGTTTCCAATGAGTTCTTCGACTGATATAACAGTAGAAAGTATAAACCATTTAACAAAAAGAGATCTGACCCTCGTTAAGGAATGTGCAAGTGATAATTTGGTTGTCCACTCAAAAAATGGAAGGATTAGTAACATTATGATGGAAAACCAAGAATATTATTTCAATACTAGTGATATCTTTCACAGAACATAGAAAAGAATTACCATTTTGGGAAAAAAAGAACCATAAGTGATGTTATTAGATTTTAGCTCAGAGATGCCAATGAAATCAGGTTTCTGTTTACTCACAAGAAGCCTAAGGCAACATAATTTTCTAGGGTTGGCTAGCCCCTGGAAATTCTAGAAGAGGATACACATCATTGTTTCTGAATGGGGTAAATTCCCCCTTTCTATTATTTCTCAGTTTCACTTTTTTAATTGGAGCTTCTCAACTCTCTCTTGTTGGAATGGTTGGTAGAATAAACATTCTTTATAGTGAGCTGGATTCCCAACCTAAAATAATATTCCCTGGTTTTTAATCCTTTCATTATAGATTATGAATCTTTTATAATGATGTTTATATGTTGAGAAGGTGTGTGCTTTGACAATTGCATAGAGAGAGCAGCCTGAGAAAATCCAGCTGCAAGTCTGTCATCTATATCAACTGTTTTTAATAATTCTGAGGTAATGAACTCCAAAAGAGGGATTCAGACTACAGATTTAAAGAAAAAGAGAGAATATAATCTGATGCCTCTTGGAAAATTAAGGATTCTTTAGAAAATCACTTAGTATTTCCACACCATTAGAGTTACCAGTTTCAGCATGAACACATCCTTGGGATTCTTATTCCTCTATTAAGTCTTCCTAGGATTTACTATTAGCAAAATTGTTATCCTAGGAGACCTCTTTTTAACCTTATTTGTATTTTTTTCTAACATAGTGTTTGGTATTAATATTTTTCCCTTTCAGAGCATCTTTCAATGAAGTATTAATAGAGGATTGCTTGCATAATTTCTGTACAATTCTGCACTTATCAGGGGGTCTAGGGGGGGAGGGAGGGTTGTCTGGGGGGGTCCATGGGGGGTGTCTAGGGGGGAGGGAGGGGTGTTCAGGGGGGTTTTCTAGGGGGGGAGGGGTGTCCAGGGGGTTGTCTAGGGGGGGGGATGTGCAGGGGGTGCAAGGGGGGATGTGCAGGGGTGGTGCAAGGGGGGATGTGCAGGGGGTGCAGGGGAAGCTATACAGGTGGGGTGGTAGGGGGGCAGGGGGGTGATCCTCACATTTGGAATCTCTCAAATAAAGAGTCATTAAACTCTTTTATTTTCTTAATCTTCACTTCCAACTGAGCATCACTGACATTCATGGATACTTTATGCAATTTCTCCAAAGCATGGATCACTTTTTTAACATCATTTTCAAACACTTTTCACATAAACTCTTTTCAATTCTTCATCATCTTGAAAAAATCTTTCATTGCAGGGGTGGGGGTGTCCAAACATGCATTATTTTTTCATTATTTTGTTTTTTCTATTGCATTCTATTTTTGCATTCTATTTTTGATTAGTTATTATTTTTGTTTGTTCTATTGCATTCTGTTTTTTTTATTTTGTTGTTTTTAAATTTCTGTTGTTCTGGAAACATGCATTCTATTTTTTTCCATGTGCATCAACAATCCCCATGAAGATATGTCAACACAATTCATCTTGTTGATGTATACAGGTGGGGAATGATATTTCTCTACCATTTCCCAACGAATAGAGGATTCCTTGAAAAGTACTAATCTCAAGTCCAGGAAAACTCCATCAGCCCCTATAAAAAATAGTGGGAAGAGATGAAATAGCTTCTGTTATGCTTAATATACCCCCTACACTAGCAGGAACTCCATGCCCTGTACCGAATAGTACAGGTCCCCCTAGATGTCAAAAACATCCTCTGCATTGACACGACTAGAAGAGGTGATCCAAAAGAATTCAATTAAAGGAGAAAAGGAAGAAAATCTACTAATTATGATAAGATCATGTCTATTGATACTTTTTAGACACTATGAATTATAAATTTATTCACCTACCAATGCTGAATAGGGATGATGATGCAAGTCTTGATGACTGACCATAATATCATCTCTTCCAATGGATACTATGACACAACATTCAAGAGTGTTTTTTCTTTAAATTTTTCATGTATAGGGTGACAGATTCTAGGAATGTGATGCTGGGACTGCCACCACCACATGATTTATATGTTTCCACCATTGACTTGGATGAAGGACAGTGGAAAAAATTGTTATAAAAATATTAGAAGTTTAATAGTTGGGTGTCTTAAAAAATAGTCCACTGAGCTCATGAAAAAACATTTGAATTGCTGAATAACCCTACTATTCTCCCAACAGATCCTGATGTTGTGTAGAAATAATACTCATCCCCATGATCCTCCAAGGGTTAAGAAAATCAAGTATAGGAAGATGAACCTACACCAAGAACAAATTTGTGTTGGACACTCTTAGATATCACACATACAAATATAAGGAAATGGGAACCAACCCGCCAAATGAAACCATGACCACCTTCTAGCCAAAAATATCCACCTAAAGAAGTTATTTGAGTATACTAATCTTCTAATTAGTAACTAATATTCGACCCCGTTATTGTCATAAATTTAATAGAAACCTTATCCAATTCAGCTCCTATAGATGAAAGCAATACTAAACAATTCGTATCCCCCCACCAACAGCAGCCCCTCCATTTAATAACCCCCACCCACCGCCAAGGTGTCGAACAGAACAGCTTGCAAGTTGGGTTTCATGTCCTCAAAGCACACAAAATTTAGAAAAGTTCTTAAATTGTCCCTACTATTTTGTTTACATCCACATTGCCCAAAAACTAATTCCCAGCTCACCAAAAGCCTGACAAGGATAAGCTCTCTCTTTTATCCAGTTCTGATACCGCCATCACTAGCTAGAACATTATGGACACTTAATGAGTAGGTTTTAACTGAAGGTAACTTTACACCCCATGCTACAACTCTATTCTTCTATGAGGAAATTTCATTGGGCCAATAGGGGGGGCTGTCCAGCAGGGGGGGCTGTCCAACAGGGGGGGTTGTCTAGCAGGGGGGCTGTCCGGTAGGGGGAGGGGGTCTAGGGGTGGTGTCCAGGGGGTGTCCCGAGGTTTAGGGGGTCCAGGTGGTGTCCAGGTGTGGTGTCTAAGGGTGTCCAGTGGGGGTCCAGGTGGTGGTGTCTAGGGGTGTCCAGTGGGTGGTGTCCAAGAGATTCCAGTGGGGGCAGGTGTGATTGCATTTCTGATAAAAAGTTCTGGAATTTGAAACTGATGAATTATTCATGTGTAAAAGATTTTTGAGTTTTCAATGGCAATCTCTACCTTAGCTACTGGTAATGTTTGTGTTTTCTTGCAGGGTCTCAAGCAGGAAGTTATTGTTGATTTAGTGGAACAGTGCCATGCATACAAGTGAAGAGTGGTACACATTGTTCATTTGATATATCAAATTTGGTTTTCCTGCACTTAGAATGTTATGTGTTATCTTTTGCTATTTTTAATCATGGATGATACTAGAATCTATTCAGACTTACTAGTTTGGTTCTTTATATAGGAATCCATATCCCCTGGGAATGTATATCTTGAATATGGTATTTTATTCTCATGATTTTATTTTATGTAATTGAATCGTTTCTATACAGAATTTCATTTTTGTTGCTATGAGGTTGAGGTAGGGTCCCTCTCCTAGACCATTTAATTTTAGAATGTTTTAAATTTCATTTAGTTTCCTTCTTAATTTTTCATGTTTATATTAAATTGAAATTCTTGAATAAGTGTTAGTTCAGATAATTGTTTCGTTTGATAAATAAGTCCTGGTTTTGTAATAAAACCCCTCCAATGGAGATGCGTTGTCTGCGAAAACTCACAGTGGTATACCTTGCTTAACATTATTGCATTGATGTTTTCCTTATACTTGATGTCATTTTTAGTCATAAAGCACACATCGTACTTGACCCTTTTTATATCCCTGTAGGGGGTTTCCCTCTTTTTATTAAAACAGTTGTTTGAACCAAGATAATCTTTAAGTGCCGTTAGACTTTTAAGATGGGTCCCATGTTGTGTGACCATGTCACATGGCATGTGATATTTAAATCCAACCAAAAGCCCAGTTCCACAGCCCAGGGGTCCCACAGTACCAGTAATGTCAGATTACATGTTATGTGACCTGTGATTTTCCTGATCCCATGGGGTATTCCTCTAGGTATTCCTACAAATTTCTAGATCTCCAAACCTCACCGAATTAGGTATATCAGGGCTCATCCAATCCTCTAGGCATCACAGATTAGCATTAATTTCTTTAAATCTTATGAGAAAACATCCTCTCATGCCATCCATATCATCCTATTTGAAACTAAGTGGAAGATTTTGCCTCGCGGATGTCGCTGGACCAGGCCAACACGTTGTGGTCACACTGTGGTCACGCCGCGGTCACGCCGCGGTCATGCCGTGGTCACACCGCGGTAACGCCGTGGTCACGCCGCAGTCACGCCGTGATTTGGCCCTGCTCCAGGACGACACCCTATGGCAGTTACTCCTCCAGGATGACACCCTGCGGTGGTCACGTAGCGGTCACGCCGCGGTCACGTCGTGATTTGGCCCTGCTCCAGGACGACACCCTGCGACAGTTACTCCTCCAGGACGACACCCTATGGCGGTCATGCCACGGTCACGCCGCGGTCACGCCACGGTCACGCCGCGGTCATGCCGCGGTCACGCCGCGGTCACACCGTGGTCACGCCGTGATTTGGCCCTGCTCCAGGACGACACCCTGCGGTGGTTACTCCTCCTTAGAGAAACATTGAATGGTTAGCTCTATAATTTTTCATATTTCCTCATCCCTAAACTATATCTCCTATCAGCGCTGCCTCTCATCCATCTTTCCACAAAACGTGCATAGAAGGTGGTACAAAGGCTCAATTCAACTGAAAACATTGGTTTGGAATTGTCTGGCATATTTTATTGTACATGTATCACATAATATTTGTTCGGTAATTCTTCTTTTTCCTCATCCTCTTCACATGTTGTCCGAACCAGATCATCCTCATCCTCTGCACATGTCGTCTGAACCAGATCAGCCTGTTGTGATGGAAATTCAATGTCTGCTTTTGGCTGTTTTAGATGAAATTCCTTCCATAATTCCCTCATCTCATGTAGCACTCATTGGAGGAGGATGATCACTGCCAAGTTGAGTTTTAAAGGATGCACACAATCTGTTTGATGAAATTCCAAAGAGGTTGTTCTATTATGAGGGCCTATTTCATGCTGGAGTTCCCACATTTCCCCCACAAGCTGGAAAAGGGAGGTCTGTTTGGGCCTATGCAAACAGGGCTTGTTTGTTGTGGACAAAGATGCAACTGGAGACCTAGTTTGCTTGAAGAGTTTCCATGAAGGGTCTTCACTGTAGAGGAGACTAGCTCTGGTCTGTATTTGGTATTTTCTTCCATGATGGTTCCCACAACCGTTTGACTGAATTTCACACCAAACCAAGCCCTGCTAGTGACTATTTTTCGATGCACTATAAAAATCCCATGGCCAACCCACCAAAATCAAACCAGCTATTCCAGGGCCATTTCCACTCTCACTAAAAAATTCAAACTCAAGCCCTACTACAATTCCAATCTCCCACTTCAATTTAGCCACTATGAACTCCTTCCCAATCCCCCACCATTTTTCAATCCACCTAGGCAACCCATCCACAACTTGACCACCAATCCGGCCTACCCACCTCTCAACTTCTAAGCCACCAACCCCACATTTTCCACCAGGCATCCCACTTTAAAACCATTCCAAACCTCACCCAATTCTAACCAATTAAACTAGACCCCTTAACATTTGAATCCCTCATCTAAATTCCTATTCTAACTCCATTATTTTAGACCCAATCAGCCCTACCACTTCAGAAAAACAAGAGTAGCCTACTTAAAATCCAGTCCAACTTAGTTTCCTTCATGATTTCCCCCATGAGTCCACAGCCTCACCTCAACCAAATTATTAACCACCTGGACACCTGGAAGCCACAAGAGGAGAGAGAAGGTTTATAGATTTTTTGTAATATTTTATTCCATTGGAAGAGAATTTGTTGGATGTTGCCACTTGTAATGAGGTACTTAATTTCCTCTCCCTCTTTATTCCATTAAATATTAGATAGATCCTATGTAAAAAAATCATTCTCCACCTCCAGGGAAGGAACTCTCAGCTACCGTTCTTCTGTTCTTCTTCCTGCTGATGAATAAAATTCCCCAAGTATATTGGGAAAATTTTATTCATTTTTCTTCATTTACCTCTTCTTACTTACTGCTGATTTCAGCAGCCGGATTCGGTCTTTTAGCAATATCCCATGACATCCATCCGTTTTCTAGGGTGTCCAGTGGGGGGGGGTCTGTCATGGGGTGTCCAGGGTCTGGGGGGGGCTGTCCTGGGGGGTCTGTCCATGGGGTGTCTAGGGGGTCCAGTGGGGGGGGGGTCTGTCCTGGGGTGTCCAGGGTCTAGGGGGGGGGGGGGTCTGTCCTGGGGGGTCTGGGTTTGGGGGGGTAGGTTCTGGGGGGTGTCCATGGTCTGGGGGGCTGTCCAGGTTCTGGGGGGGGGGGTCTGTCCTGGGGTGGGGTCTGTCCTGGGGTGTCCAGGGTCAGGGGGCAGGGGGCAGGGGTGTCTAGCAGGGGGAGGGGTGTCCAGCAGGGGGAGGGGTTGTCCAGGAAGGGGGGAGGGGTGTCCAGCATGGGGGAGGGGTGTCTAGGGGGTGGTCCAGGAGTGTCCAGGGGTGGTGGTCCAGGGGGAGGGGTGTCCAGCAGTGGTGTATATTGCTGGTATTATTTTTTTGGAATTCAACAGATTATGAAAGGACTCGGCGAATGGTCCTTTAACAGATTATGCAAGGACTCGGCGAATGGTTCTTCCACTTCTTCCTCTTCTCCCCCAAACTGTAACTCTCTCTCTCTCTCTGTACTTCTTGCTCTCAATGCAGAAATTTACCATTGAACCTTCTTGTTTTTCTCCTCTCTCAATTTTATTCCTAACAAAATGTGTGTCCTCTGTTTCTATCAACCTTCAGCACACCTTTTATACATCTTTAACTTGTATTCCTTCCACCTATTTCACAAATAATATGTTCCAAGAAATGTATGTTTTTTGTTGTTCTCAGTGGCTATAGAATGGTTATACCAACGGATGAAAATTCATTTGTGGGTATATGTGCGATTTGGCCAATATTCTCTCGGGATCCTCCTACGGAACCCTCCCCGACTCACTCCCCTCCCCCGACGCACTCCCCTCCCCGGACGACCGCCCCTCCCCCCACCCTGGACGACAGCGCCTCCCCCGACGCCGACGGACTCCCCTCCTCCCCCGACGCACTCCCCTCCTCCTGACGACCTCTCCTCCCCGGACGACCGGGCCTCCCTCGACAGACTCCCCTCCTCCTGACGAACTCCCCTCCTCCAGTCACCATTAATATATTTGAGGGCTAACTTGGATCTCCCTTCATATCCATTTGGGGGAAATAAATTTCATCTGATAACTGATGACCAGTAATGAGAGCCTAATAATTTGCCTCATCATCAGTGAAACCTTATAAAAATAGGAAAAAGTATGATTGGACGTCTTGTGTTGGTGTGATAAAGACAACCACCTGGCCTACTCAATTAAGATTGGAATTATTAAGCATTATTTCAGTCGATATTTGAAAATCACCATCAAAATATGTTTTCTAATACTCTTTGACATGATCCACTAAGAGGGTAGCCTCATTTGGGAAATCAACATTCAGGGGTAGTTCTTCAGGGGTGGATGTGTGTCCAGTGGGGCTGTCCAATTGGGGCATGGGGGTTGTCTAGTGGGGTGCAGGGGGAAGGGGGTAGGGGGAAGGGGTGTCCAGCAGGGGGAGGGGTGTCCAGCAGGGGGAGGGGTTGTCCAAGCAGGGGGGAGGGGTGTCCGGTAGGGGGGAGGGCTGTCCAGGGGGTGCTGGGGGTGTCCAGTGAGGCTGTCCAGTGGGGCTGTCCAGTTGGGGCATGGGGGTTGTCCAGTGGGGTGCAGGGGGGGCATGGGGGACTAAGGGGGGAATGGGGGTGCAGGGGGGTGTTCAAGGGGGCTGTCCAGGGGGTTTCAAGGGGGTGCAAGGGGGCTATCCAGGAACCTAAGCCCATGCAGGTTATGAATGTCTCTATAGAGAAAATGCAGTGCTGTCCAGATCTGGAAAATATCATAAAACATCCCATAGATACTTCACAGGCACCAGGTATAACTATTTCACCACCTAAAGATGGTGAGCACAGTGCTATAAAATCTGGTAACTCTATTTCAAATCATAATTCCAATGTTTTGTTTAATGCAGTACTACATGAAATGCAAGCAGATTTTATCTGAGGATGAGCATGTGTGACCATGATTTCACCAAGCAGTTTGTTTAGTTGATAAACATTTTTTCTGGTAATGTTTTCCAATTTCAAATATGTTTTATTTTATTTCCATAAACATTTTATAGTTTATTCTGTTTTATTTTCCAGACTGATTATATGTATGTTTTCCTAGATTACTCATATATAGTTACTTCTGAATTTTGTTTCAAGTGTTTCCCAAGTCCTACTAAGAACCGATAGTATGGGGTGGTCCTACTAAGAACCTATAGTATGGGGCTAGTGTCCAGCAGGGGTCCAGTGTCTAGAAGGGGTAAATATGCAGGGGGATTCCAGTGTCCAGGGGGGAGTCCAGTGTCCAATAGGGGTAAATATGATTTGGGCATCCTAAGAACTAGTTTCCCGGGGGGAGTACTGTGTCCAGCAGGGGTACAAGGGGGCTGGTAGGGGTGGGGGGAGTATGGGTCCAGTGTCCAGCAGGGGTCCAGTATCCAGCAGGGGTAAATATGCAGGGGGAGTCCAGTGTCCAAGGGGGGAGGGAACTAGTAGGGGGCAGGGGGCAGGGGGGACTGGCAGGGGGCAGGGGGGCTGGATGGCAGGGGGGAAAGCAGGGGGTGGTAGGGGGGGAACTAGCAGGGGCGGGGGGCAGGGGGGGCTGGCAAGGGGTGGCAGGGGGGACTAGCATGGGACAGGAGGGGAAAGGCAGGGGGAAAAGCAAAGGTGGTAGGGGGGAGGGGTGTCCAGGCAGGGGGGGAGGGGTGTCCAGGTAGGGGGAGGGGCTGTCCAGCTGGGGGGAGGGGTGTCCAGGTAGGGGGAGGGGCTGTCCAGCAGGGGGGTTGTCCAGCACGGGGGGGAGGGATTTCCAGCAGGTGGGAGGGTTGTCCATCAGGGGGGAGGGGTGTCCGGCAGGGGGGAGGGGTGTCCAGGCAGGGGGGAGGGGTGTCTAGCAGGGGGAGGGGTGTCCAGGCAGGGGGAGGGGCTGTCCAGTAGGGGGTGGGGTTGTCCTGCAGGGGGGAGGGGTGTCCAGCAGGGGGGAGGGGTGTCCAGGTAGGGGGAGGGGCTGTCCAGCAGAGGGGGAGGGGTTGTCCTTGAGGAATTTCAAGCTGAGAACAAGCATGAATAGGTGTAACAGCAGGTAGAGTAAAATGTGGTAGCCCTATTAGTATATGTCATGTGTAACCTATAGGGTGAGGTATGTAATGATGCTCCTAGACATGTTCTGTTTGTGTAAAAAATGTTGGGAACTCTCTATTTTCTATTTCTTGATTCATGTAAGTTGGTTGTTGGTACCCCATGTTGATAGGATGTTTCATCTTAATTCTAGTTGCGGTAGAGAACCCTCTTTGATAAGGTGCTCAAGTTGGGAATACGAGTTGAGGATCTGCTTATAGAATATATCCAGCAGAATTGTGCTTTCCCAGTTTCAGCATGAAAACATCCTTGGGCAGGGGGGGCTGGTAGGGGGGACTGACAGGGGGCAGGGGGGCTGGCGGGGGGGGGACTAGCAGGGGGCAGGGGGGCTGGCAGGGGGACAAACAGGGGGGTGGCAGGGGGCGGACTAGCAGGGGGCAGGGGGACTAGTAGGGGGCAGGGGGGACTAGCAGGGGGTGGCAGGGGGCAGGGGGGACTGGCAGGGGGTGACAGGGGGGACTGGCAAGGGTGTGGCAAGGGGGTGGTAGGGGGTGGCAGGGGGTGGTAGGGGGGTGTCCAGGGGGTGTCCAGGGGGGTGTTGAGGGGGTTAGGGGGTATTTTTTTATGGATTTGGACACCCTATAGCCACGGTTTAAACCGTGGCTATTGGTTTATTACCACAGTTATTAACCGTGGCTATAGACATAATGCCACGGTTTTAAACCGTGGCAATTAAGTCTTTCTGGCCTTTAGTATAGCCACGATTTCAACCGTGTCTATAGTGTTAACGCCACGGTTTGGAACCATGGCTATAGGTCTAGGCCTATAGCCACGCCAAACTTAGCCACGGTTTGAGGAACCGTGGCAATTACCTATAGCCACGGTTTTAGGGCCTATAGCCACGATTTAGAACCGTGGCTATAGCTCGGATTTCCAGTAGTGAAAATTCTAAGTCACTGATCAATGATTGTCGTCACTATAAAACAACACTACATCTGACTCTAGCCACAATAGGAACCAACATAACCACTATACACAATAAGAATTCTCAATCCATTTATTGTCTCATAATCATTACATATTAATCAATTACTAATTACTCATATATATATATATATATATATTCATCGTCTTTAAGTACTTACAATTCAATTCCCAATAAATTAATAATCACATTAACAATCATTATCCAAGTTATATTCATTAAATCCACATGAATATTCCAATATTAATGTTCCACATTAGAACCTTCATACAAAATTTTTAATTCAATTCCCATATATAAACTAATTAACACTTATTTAAAATAATATATCATTATACCATCATATTCCATTCCATTCACAATTAACCAATTCATTCATTTTCCTTCAAATAATTTACCTCTTTATCATCATGTCATCGTAACCCATTCACATTAATAGATTATTTAATTCATTACCATTCCACTTCCAAAGAAACTATGACATGACCATATCAACCATTAAAAATTACCACATAAAAAATGAACAAACTATCATGAAATCATCACCTACACCTTATTCCAATAGGCATAAAAATATCCCCATCATTGTACAAATCATACTACCACCATAATAAAAAACAAAAATATACAGAACACATCAAAACCATTATGATCATATCAAATGTAACTATAATAATCACCATAGTGGTTAAAATCAATAAAATTCAACAACATTATAATATCTCATGCATGTTAAATAAAATGAATAATTTTATATGCAATCAATAACAATAATCAACTTAATATTAAACATCTTATTTCATTTCCTTCATTAAGTTATTATCCGATTATGAAAATGATAAGTAATCAAAACTAGTGTGATGTCACAACAAGAATCTATCAAATAATCTAATAAATAATATATAAATAATGACATGGGATTAAATTTAATAAATCAATATCAAAAAAATCATGATAAACACATAAGATTACATTTCTCCTTTTCCAATTCATTAAGTTCATTTTATTATCTTCATAAGTCATTTTCATCTATTTACCTAATGAAAAAAGAATTATAATTCTAAATTTACACATAATAATAAAAGAGATATTTTAAATTTACTACCTCAAAACGAATCATCAAGTATTATTGTATAATAAGGATAATAAGAATGATTACCACACTAATGATAAACCCTTAGAAAAACTGATAAAACCCTATAACCACCATCCCATCACGAGGGAATGACTAGAAATATCTAAAACTAAAGAAACCTCAGTACATGGTATTAGACAACAGATAATACATGAGTAATATAGAACATATAGAGGAAAATATTACCTTGGTTTGAAAAGGATCAATCAAATGAAACTTAAGGCTAAATATTGATGATAGAGAGATAGGTCCACGAAAAAGTTCACCTACACCATTTAGGGTTTTAGGTGAAAAGGGGAAAATAAACTAAGAATAATGGTTGTCTTGGATTTAAAATAAAAACTCTAGGGACCCTATTCTGTTTTGGTGAGAACCTAAATGGGTGTTTTCGTCTCGATTAAATTGAGACCAAAGATTCAAGACCATTGAAACAGCCATCAATCCCTTAAAAAACTCCAAAAATTTTATTATAGGTACATGATAATGACATCCTCCATGTCATAGTGTCCCCTATAAATGAATGTTTGACCTTCAAAGAATAGATGAAACCAGGAATTTCTATGACATACCCACCTATTCATATCCATTTATCCACTAAATTCACATGAATACCATTGAATAAAACACCTCTATCCATGAAATAAAATCCCAACAACTTCTAAAATGGTTTCTCTAAACCCTGTTTTATACAGAACCTTTATCAATACACAACATCCACTAAAATATCCACTGAAATGTGAATTACATGTCCCAACCTCCAAAATGGAATTAATAAATACCAAAAAGGGTGTCTCACACTCCAACCTCAAGAACGGCTAAAATAGAAAATTTACCACACTATAAAAACCACTCTGAGACCCAAAACAGATTTACTCTATCATATAACATTTCTTCAAAATGGCTATTTTGGCCTTCAAAAAATACAAAACTCCACCTCTAACAACCAAAATCACTCCAAACTCCAACCCGACACCTCTAACACATTAAAAGAGAAATGTAAATGACCAAGGAAGGCCTCGGCCTCATTCATGTCCTCAAGAATAAAAAACAAACTCAGGAAAATAAATAGATAATTGAAGAAAAAATATTCCATGAGATGCCTCTTAAACAAAAATCTCACTATCACAAAATCAAATCAAGAACACTAGAACACAATGAGGAACAATCTCAAATTAATCAACATAAAGTAACATTAACATCTAATAATACTAGAATAATATCATACAATTCATCACAATAAGGATCAATAATCAAACAACATCATATACTAATAATGCATCTCTATCTCATATTCCCACACACATTCACCTAAGCCACCATGTCTCCATCTAAAATGTAATAAAGGAATAACACATCCATTATTGAATACCCTATACCTTAGAAAACTAATAATTACATGATTTATAACATGGGGTGAAATTTATTACATTTTTATGATCTTTTCAATTTCAAATTTTATAGAATTATGCAAAAAAATTCATAAAAAACTAATATATCTCCATAGAATCCATTTTTACAAAACAATATTTTTTATAAAGACATACTAGATTTGTTCAAGGTAACTCCTATATCTAGAAATATGACTTTATTAAGTTTTTTACCAATCATTAACCACTATGGAAAATAATTTTAATACGTGGGGTGAGAAAATAATATCTCATTAGGATACAATTAAACAAGTTATTCTATTTCTAAACATGAAAAATATATAAGAAACTTTTCATTTTTCACAATGACCATTTGACCTCAAATATCCATTTACTTTTTACTAAAAATTACTAAATATATTAATATTAATCATTTTATATACAACCATAAAATAAAAATCATAAACATAAGGGTTTCTTGGAAAACATGAAAACTCATGACAACCTTTCCTTAAAAAACAATCCTTTTACCTAATAGAAAAATTCATAAAATTTTCATAAAAGCATAATCTTATTTTCTTACCTTTTGAACTAAAAAAATTCCATTTATAAACAATTAAAAGAATATCATATTGGTACCTTGGTAAAATAACCTCACATTCATCTTTACAAGAACCATTAAAATAGAATCAATTAACGAGATAATTATCCTATCCCTTATGAGTAACCTACAACTGGTAAACTATGTCACTTTACACAATGAATTGGAGAGATATAATAGGTTCACCCATCATCAAAGCTATTTTGAGCTCACTCTTCGTTAATATAAACTGTTCAAGAACCATAGTATGAAAAAAACAAATTTCATAAACTTTAAACATAAAACACATTTGAATTTTCATTCAATCCCACAAGAAATATTATATTCAGTTATTTTATAAAGATTAGAAAAAGTTCTCATTCCCTTAAAAAACTTTTTAAAACTAAAAATTCAAAAAATATTGAGAGAAATTTTTTTATTTTGAAATAACCATTAATTCTTGTTGATGAATACTGATAAATAATAATGTCTATGATGATAGTAAAAAACAAATATCCCATATATGTTAATAAAAACATTCATTTTGAATTATTGTTAAAAACATCAAAATAACCCTTATGGTAAATATTTCAAAGTTTCCTTTTTTAAGACTTTAAAAAGAATGTAAAAAGTATCTGAAAATTAAATTTAAAAATATTTTACATTTAAATAATAACATACATGGAATATTTTTAAGAACATGGATATGGAGGAAACATATTTTAAAGGAATAATTCAAAATAATATCTTAAAGAAATATCCCTTACCTTATGTCCATCTAGATTCATATATTCTCTAACTCCTGAATAATAAATTTATATTAGTTTTATTCTTTACAAATAACTTTTTTGATGTTCATTTAATTATATTTACTATATTTATTTCATTTATTTCCTTGTTTTATTTATTTATTAAAATGGGTATGTTCACATTGGACACTTGGGGTCATTAGATTTATAACCTCAAAACCAAATCAGTGCATTGAACATGGTCATTGGGGTTATGGTTTCATTATATGCATAATATTAAACATTTTAAATTCATAATATTACTAAATTAGACAAATTTTTAAGTCCAAACATTTAGGGTAGTTATAGAAAATGAAAAATTTTATTTCATGGAGATGATTTTCCATACGTATTCATGAACGTTACTTTCATTTTTTCTAACAGGTGTAAAATAAATAAATTAGAAGATGTTTTATTGTTGTATAATGATATATGTGTAATATATGTAATATTTATTCATTATTTTCATCCTCATGGCCATCTTTATCAGGTGAAACTGAAAAATGAATCACATTGCTTTGTGGAGGTGGTTTTCCACACGTACGTGTGAACGACATTATCAATTTTAAATTGATGGAAATAGAAAGAGGATAGGTAATATATTATATCTCTAGAATCATAATTATTTAATAAATATCATATATATTAAATTTTTCAATCATTATTACCATAAATATGATCTGGTGATGAAAAACGAAGAGCATCACTTCATGGATATAATATTTCAAACTTATGCACAAGAAACATTTTTATTTATCATAAGATGGAAAATTTCATGACCAGAAAAATGTTGGGGCTTGATTTTCAGCTACCCCATGACTTCCCCCATAGGCCAAGGGATGGAGATAAGTTTCAAAGGAATAAAAACTCAGGGAGGCCTTTTCCTAAGTACATGTACACATGCACACAATCAAATCAATGAAAAAGTATAGAGTAAAAGGAAAACAAAGTACAACACTGTTATAAAAAACCACAAAGTATGAATCAACCTATAAACAGTACAATTATAGGTGACGAAATGTAAACTGAAAGGTAAAGGGAAAAAATACGCGCCCAACCAAAAAAGTGCCACAACTTGGCTACAGGTCGAAAAGTAAAATATCTGAGAGATCCATTCTCTTAGATCCCAAGATATTACTACATCACATGGATTAATCACCCTATATCCCTAAGATTCTCTAATTCCATGATCAACATATCTATCATCTGCAAGGTCACACTTTGTGTTGGAAAATCCCTAGTAGGGGTGAGTATAAAAATACTCAGTAGGATGCCCCAAAGGCTCAAGGGAGCAATAAAAGAGATTCTAAAAAGGGTAGAATTAGATAGAACAAGGTAAAATGAAAGAGTATAGCTCAACCCAACAAGATTGTGAAGTAAACTCATCCAAAACAAAAGGAGATATAAATGGTGAGAGGATGAACTTCTCATAGTGTCTTTTCTACCTATAATAGGATAGTAGACTCATCCAACCACAATAATATATACATAGAAGGAATGTTTCATAACTCATGCATCTTCACCTCTCCTGGAGGTAGAGTAACGAAAACCCAAGGAGTTGGTACTGAAATAGGATACATATATACGCTTGGTCAAATAATCCCAAATGAGGGAGTAAGGGGATCTCCATCTCATAGCTCAGCCTTGGAAAAAAAGTCACAAATAGTTTGAGAAGTCACCACCAATGATGCCCAACATCCCTCACATCTTCCCTGTACACATAATTGAAAGGGAATAAATCACCACACCTTGATACTATCTATTTTGGGAGGGTCTGTCTCACCCACACAGTTTTAGGTCACATCACTAAGACGCGTCTTGGTGGGGAAAGAATCCCTCTTTCTCGTGAGTTCAAAGGTACTTCAACCACATCTTGTCACTGTGTCACAAAATAGAGGAATCAAAAATTCATCGTAAAGGACTCACGCCCTTCTGTGTTAGAGGGAGTCCACTCTGATAGTCATCGTAGAGGACCCAAACCCTGATGTGCCAAGAGGATTCAACTTTGATATTCATCTTATAAGACCCACACACTAATGATCAGAGGGATTCCACTCTAATAGTTTTTATAGAGGACCCACAACCTGATGCGTCAGGGGGATTCCACTCTTGTTTATCGAGGACCCTATCCCTAGTGCATCAAGGGGGTTCCGCTCAGTAGTTGAAAATAGAGGACCCACACCTGTGTCGATGGGGTATTCCACTCTTATTGTTGTTGAGGACCCACACCATGATGTGATAGGGGGATTCTACTCTCATAATATTCATAGAGAACCCACACCCATGTCGATGGGGGATTCCACTCTAGGTCATTAACGAGCCACTCCCTACCTAGTAGGGGGAATCCACTCAGAAGGTATCAGGGAACTACACTGGACATCCCTAGTGGATGATACCTCTCGGAAAGCACTGGTATGTCAGTGCCTGATCACTATGGTCATTGGACATCGCCTGAATTGTCATCACATAAAAAACAACCTGTATCATATCTCAAAATCCACTATATAGGGTACCATTGCATTCTACATGGAAAAACACTCAGGATAGGCCACTCTCATTCCAAAATATGAGTCCAGATGAAGTAGATACAAGATATAGAATATTCATAGTGTGGTACACAAAGTGTTTGGGGCCCACACGATGTGTGGCCCCACCTCATCACCTGGACAAGTACATAACCATGATTAGATACCAAACTACTACACATGTACCCCTTGTCATGCCCACATATTCCTGAAGTACATGACATATATGGCCAAAAAGGGCAGACGAGCGCTCGCCACTAGTCCCAAGGTAAAAAAAATCATTTCCATAGACATTCCTCCCCAAATGGCCCTAAGTAAGCAAACGAATCATGTCATTGCATTCCTTACAAAAAATCACACTAGATAAACTATTCATTCACTCAAATCGGACATTCAGTGGAAAAACTATAACTCCCAGCATTACTCATTAACGGTGCTTCGTGGGGACCGCGCCATGATCTTGGAACAAGCCATACAGATTTCACCATTGTGATCCTCTTGGAAAACATATTAAAATGAATTATCATTCTTTTCAAATGGACACCTAGTGAAGAAGTTTCAGTTCACTATAACACACACAAGCGATGCTACATGGGACCCACTCCATGATCCCAAAGCACATCCAATGGATCACACCATTGCGATCCTCTCAAAAAATCACATGAGATCGACTATTTTCTTGTCCTAAATAGACACCTGGTGAAGAATCTCCAATTCACCGTCAATGTCAAAAAGGTTCCTCATGGGGCCCGCACATCCATTTTGGTTTAAGTGCCCGAAATCAGTCTTGAAAATTCCACCTTAACTCTAAGGTCACAATTCCTTTGATGGCTCATCAACCAGACTTCGAATACAGGAGATATGTTCGATAAAAGTTTCCTCAAATAATAATAATTATATTATTATTATTTAATACAGAGTATCAATCCACCAAGCTTCGAACATTGAATTAAATTTCCAAAACCCCCCTTACATAGTCTGCCTCTAAGTAAGGTTTGTGATGTTGCTGATGGCTTTCCAATCATACATCACATGTAAGAGTTATTGTGGTACAAAGATTTAATAAAAATTGTAAATCTATTATTTCCTGAGCAATTTATGGGCCCATGACATGGGTTAAAGAAAAAAACATCCAAAATGGTTTTGAAATGACCATACCACAAATGGGATCACACCATCATTGATGGCGCATTAATCAGACTCCCTAAGTAGGAGTTATAGCTATTTAAAGATTAATAATATTATTATTATTAATAAAATTACTAATAATATTATTATTATTTTCAATTTTAATCTTTTTTTCTTTTCATTTTTCTTTTTTTACACCTAGTTAGGGGTACCTATGGTTGCCGTCATCGTCACCGGGCATGCCTGCCCGCACCCCCGTTTGCTGACCCCGCACCACTACACGCTAACACTGCTCCTTAGGGTACCATCAGTCTGCTCACCCTAGTCATCATCTTCTGTCGTTTCGTGCTGCCCAGCCACACTGGACCACCGTTGGTCCACCGACCCACACCTAAAAAACATTCATGGACCACCATGATCACTACGTTGATCAGAAAATTTTCCAGGACTGGATCTGGACTCCTTGAGAAAATATCTTCACTAACACAACCTTCACTCGATGATCCATCGACGTTTCAGTAAGAAAAAAATTTAGAAGATCTCACACTCGCCTGAACACCTCCTCTGGCACCCAAAACTCAAATCCAGGCATATATTGGGACTCCACGGGTTGAGAGATTCACACATATATTCTCCACTCTGCGTTTTGTTGAAGATTTGGCAAATCAAAAAGTTAGAGGATGAATAACGTGAATAATAGGCAACTAGAAATTAAATCGGACAATGGTCATTATTAGTTTGGCCATCGTTAAAGGATTCCAAAGTCTCAAAAATAGACTAAAAATTTTTTCTACAAAAATTTCTACAATCAAGAGATTAAGAATATGAAATTGGAATCCTACCTAGTTTTTGGATCCACTATCATATTCATTGTGCTTTTATCTTTTAGTGCATGATTTTTTGTCATGATCTGACAAAGAACAGAAGATGAATTGCCATCAGAAGGTAGAGTGGTACTTCGCCTGTGCCTAAGAGGAAATGAGCTAAACCCCTTTTTATTTCCTTAAGCACCTATTTATAGGAAACTGTCAGTGGTCATCAGATCTGAACCTCACGCCCCCTCTGAACTAAGGTTTCCCATACAGAAAGCACCAAACTATGAACTCAACAGAACTCTCGTATTTCTAATCCTAATATCTATACATAAGTTATTCAATATAAAATCCAAAATAAATTAATTATTTTAATTTATTTATTTATGAAAACACCCTCGATAGAGTTTTCCACATGAAGTCAACTCCCACAAAAGTTATTCCCCTCTTAGGGTAAACGGCAGGCTCTGGACTCAAACTTGGCCTCAAATTTCTGATCCAAGCTACTGTTTTTGAGATATCTCATTTCCTCTGCATGCATAGTGTGAAAACACTTGATATTTTTATAAAATTTATTCCAGGCACACCAATCCTTAGAATCACACGTCATCTCAATGCCTATATCTTCAAAAATATGTATAAATATACCAATGTCTTATGATGTGAAAACTAGGTCTCTATATCATTATCTCCTTTAAGATTTTAATCCCTGTAAATAAAAACTAGGGAAAAATACATGGGATACTAAGCCCGTTCTTGGATCTCCCACTTTCAGAAACTCTCATGGACCTTTATATGATTCCACATCATGAAAAACAAGGAGATGGTCCATCCTTGTAAGGTCTATTACTGCTGATAACATGCATAAGAAAACATGTACGCATCTTCTCAATTATGCCACATGGAAAATGGCATGTACCTTTTCCAACTTTGAGGGTATTTCATGGTTGTAAATAAACTCACCAACCCCCAGCATGATCTCGAACAACCCAAATTATCCCTGGGGTAACTCACCTCCTCTACTGAAAACCAACACACGAGTCCTTAGCATATCATCTGACACCTGGATAGCATGCTCGGTCTGCCCATCGATCTGGGGGTGAAAGCCTATACTCATCCGAAACTAGGTCCCAAGCACCTCATGCATGTCTCTCCACAATCATAACATAAACCTCATGTCATGATCAGAGAATAATTTTGAGGGTTCCCCGTGAAGGCGGGCAGTCTCCCGCACGTATAACTAAATCAGGCCCTCTATTGAGCTCATCTCCCTGAGCAATGGAGTACACCGGCTTCGTGAGTTGGTCTACTGTCACCCAAATAACTTCATATCCCTTTTATTTGTGTGGAATCCCTATGAGTAAGTCCATGGATATGCTATCCCATTTTCACTCTTGAATTCCTAAAGGCTGTAACAATCCACCAAAACTTGGTGCTCAGCCTTACCCTACTGATAGTTGAGGCATCATAAGATGAATTCATTTACACTTCATCTCACGCTGATCCACCAGAACTATCACTAAATATCCCTATAAATTTTCCCACACTGGGATGTACACCTAAGGGAGAGGTGGAACTCTTTCATCACTTCCTCTCGTACCACATCTGGTACCACTAGTTTCCCCTAAAACAAGATCTCAGGATTCCCTCTATTAGAATATCCATAAAGTTCATTGCATGTGGATATTTGAGTCATGAAAGATATCTCATTATATGTTTCATATTTGGGAATCTCTCGCACACTCATGAAGCGAATGAGTCAACATTTTCGACTGAAGAAAAACTATACACTCCTCCTCCACTAGGTTCAGTTGTAGGAAAGCTAACAACTCTGAAACTTCCCGCACTAGGAAAGCTCGAGACATCCTGCTAAAGTAATATACTAAAACATTTCACTTTCCCATTATATAGAATATCTCAAAGTCATTATATTGTTGGAATTTCAACCAGCATCACCACCTCAGGTTCATGTCTCTCTTAGAGAAGATGCACCTAAGACTCTAGTGGTCTGTGCAAACCAAAAAATGATCTCCTAAAAGGCTATGTCTCCTCACTCTATAGGCGAATACTGCCTCTTCCAACACCATGTAGTGAGTTGCATAGTTATTTTCATGGGTTCTTCGTCACCTCGAATAGTACTTAATATGTTGTATCAAGATTGATGTTGGGAACTCAAGGTACCAACGAATAGGGAACGTGACTAAACTCATCTGACCACAAGAAACAAGACACAAAAAGCATGTGTTATACCCTGAGTGTCTTTTCTTATCTTGGAAAGAGAGTGAACCTAACCCAGAAACTCTACCAAACCCACTGGTGGTATTCTAATCAAAATAAGATCAAGATAAAAAAACTCCACTGGAAAATCTAGGACCTACTCAGACACTCCACTGTACTTCACCATGAATGCACAAGTCAAAGGGATTCATCCACAACACCTCGATACTATCTTCTTTGGGTGGAACTTACTCTACCTCGTGTTTTTTCTCACATCAAAAAAATGTCTCTCAGTAGGGGAAGGATCTATCTTCCTCATGCATTCAAAGCTACATCGAACAACACTGACACAGGGTTAAACTGACACCCCATGTCACTTAAATAAAACATCATGCTTTATGTTGGGAGAAAAGAGTACCTCACAGAGTGTCTAACAGGTTATACTGAAAAAAGTTAGAAAATATATAGAGAATACTTCTTAATATCTCACATAATGTATGATCATAGACATCCAGAACATGCATTTGACCATGGCCTCAGTTATTATCTCCCCAATCCTGACGTGGGCCGCTCAGTGGTGGGGTAAGGACCCTGTAATGTCGCCCACCAACAATAATTTCTCCTTATCTTCTACCAATACCTCCTCCCTAGGGACCACCATGTCCCTACCAAGGAGATCCCAAATCATGACACTATCTCTGATGTGGAGGTGCATCAACCATCTACCTGGGAAGCTCAGCATTTCTGGCCAAGAAATCTTGTTCCAATTGACCTCTCCCATCACAAGAATATAACCATCCCTCCCTACTTTTCCCTGGAACTCTACGTTGTCCCCAACCATGTGCCTGAGTCTGATCATGGAAAAACCTCATGTATCGAGACCATTCTAGCTGACGTCTGATAACTATGGAAAACATCTCATCCCTGTCGTGCACACTTGCACAACAATCCTATTGAAGCCCCTCTGGAAAAAAAATCTTTTTCATTAGTTATCACTCTAGCACCTCGACAATGGTGTGAAGGAACAAGGGTACAACACTTGCACAAATCTCTCTACATATACCCTTCTCAAACTCTTGTGGTCAGAAGTATCCTATGTGGACCACATTCAAAAATTACTGAGTAAGGTCTGCTAACCCAATCATGTACTATACCACCTTCATCCCTCCTTGATGATGATCTAAAATATCTTGACCTTGAATTTAGTATAAGAAAGAGGGGTGGTAATTCTCATGGAATAGTTTCTGGAAGTCATCCCATGAGAGTACCGACTCATCGTGCATCAGAGTCACCGAACTCCACCAACACTCAATTGATCCAGGGAAAAGACATGCTACCAAAGCCACCATCTGATCTGTCAGTGTCCAAAAAAACTTGAAGAGGTGAACCACAAAAACTAGACAAACCTATAATACTTGAGAATATGACTCACTATGAAACCACAACACTCTCTAATGTTGGAACTCACAGAGTGCACTCATCCTACACACTTCCTCAATCTGCTCTACTAGGACTAACTACTACTCAACAGGGGGAGGTGCTTCTACCTATATATTGGTCAGATTAGAGTACTCAAGTGGGGGGTGAATTGAGTATATATAAAAATTTATATTAAGTTTTCTTAAAAAGGTTCCCCAATAAAAATAAATATAGCCCATTCAATCAAGGTAATACAGTTATAAAATTTTGACTGTTCAAATAACCTCTCAGACGATTGATTATTTCTCATTAATATCAATATGAGTTATTGATACTACTTTTGAATCTATTCTAATAAGGAAAAACATTTATAAATTCTATCCAAGACTAACTATCAAAGTAAAATCTAGTGTTTTCGGGAATATACAGTAAAATAGAGAAAAAAATAAATTAAAAGACACAGTGGATAAAACAAGTGGTTTATTCTCAAGTTGATACCTAATCCACTCTACCTGGTGATCAACTGCAACCAAGAATTTTATATTAATAAACTTGATCCACACCCTGTATTAGGATAAAAAATAGTTCACAAGACTGTCTAGGTCACATGACCATTTCCACTATTATTTGTGGGTATAAACTACTAGGTCACACAAGGACCAATTCCACACTTATCTGTGGGAGTAAACAAATGTAGAAAAGATATGATAGGAAGTATATCTGGTATCCTTCAGTTTAGTGTAGGAGACAGTGTGTGTTTTAATACAGATTTACAACACTGCTCCAAAGCTAAAAACAATACAAAATAGAGAAAAGATAATGATAAAGGGTTGGTAGTGCACTGAGTGTTATTCTATGCAGCTCTAGACTTGTAGGATGAAGCAGATGCAAGTATCGAGTCCTCTTGTGTAAAATAGAGTATCACAAGTTTTCTGGTTCAAAGGTGCAATCCGTCTAGATCATTTTCTTAATGAAGGTGGATCTATGAAGATGTTTTTGGCACTGATCTACAGTCATCCATCCTTTTTAATTGAGATTGATTCAAGTGTTCTTTAGTTGCTTCTTGTTTCATGTATCGGTTCACTTTTCAAAAGTGCTCGCACTTCTACTACACACTACTACATATCTCCTTGTTCCAGTTCCACATTTTTCTTTTTATTTTGGAGTGAAAGTGTTGGAGCCCACAGTATGCATGTATTCTACACCTCGTACCTCATACTATAAGGTGACATGTCTACAAAGAAACATTAATTATGTTAGTTCATTTAAAAGACTCAAATAAGACTGTTAGAAATTAAATTGAAAACTAAAAAATAAATTAAATAACTATGTCACAGTCTATCTATAAACGGTATCACTTGGAAATGATGTCACCATGAAACAATGTATTCTTCATTTCCATTGAGTGGTGAGACACTCATGATGGAAAATTTATATCGAGATCAGAAACTGGTAGCACAGATGTGGTGTTAAGATCATAGTGTCGAATCCTTTTTCCAAACATCAAATAGTGTCTTAGTGATGACAGCAAGGAACCGGTGTCACAGAATTCATGAGATCTAAAATTGGTTACAATATCTAGGTTACGGTGTCTGGTCACAGTGTTTGGGTGACGGTGTCTGGTCACGGTGTCTGGGTCATAGTGTCTAGGTTACGGTGTCTGGGTTATGGTGTCTAGTCACGGTGTCTGGGTCACATTATCTGTTTCACGGTGTCTGGGTTACGATGTCTCAGACTTATCCAAATGTCTATATATAGACTTAAGTGGTAATATTCACAGAATTAATTAGACTTAATCATTCATAAAAGAAATTCATTATAGAACAAATTAAATATAGTTTACAATAATTACACATGATTTAGGATTAATAGGATTTAGTGGAAGTTTATTTAAAGCATAAAGAAACCAAACATCAGTGGAAGTTTATTAACAAAATTTTTGATCATTAAAACATGATTAAAACATGAGGAGTCCAACAATCTCCCCCTTTTTGATGATCACAAATCATATGAATTAGATATTTGTTCTTAGTGTGATGTCTCTCTATTAGGGCACTTTTTCTCCCCATTTTGTGATTATCAAAAAGAGTACAAGAAAAAGAAAGAATAAAAGTAAAGAAGAGAATAGACAACAACAATCCACATTGCATTAGATGTAAAAAGATGTGTCATTACAAACAATAGGAAAAAGGTACAAAACATCCCTATCAAGATACAATTTAACTTTTCTTCAGAACTATCTATATTCTCTTTTCCCTTGGTAGTAGGATCATAAGGATCCATAGGAGTAGAAGTAGAAGTTGAAGAAGGGAGTGAGCTAACTATCAAAGAAGGAAGAGGGAGACCTTCAAAAACAGAAGGTGCCAAAGTAGGTTTGGTGGAAGACTAAGGAAAGTTTTGGTCAAGGATTATATGTCTGATCTGGATCAGAGCTTGAGATACATACATTGAGGTAGATGCAAATGCAGTGGATGAGAAATGAGGTAAACTATGTTGTAAGGGTGTTTCTGTAGGATCCACAGTAGCATTGCTCTACCCATGAAGATAAGGTTTGAAAAACTGAATGAAGTCAGTAATAATATTACCACCATACTGCATTGCTTTCTCAAAACCATCTTCTTTCTCCATGAATTTGTCTAATAAAGGAGATAAAATTTTCATCTTTTGAACTTGATTCTTGAAAGATTGAGTGACAGAAGGAATTTTAAAATTCTTTACAAGATACATGAAATTATTGGCCATATCATGCTTAGAGAAGATCCTATTAAAGTAGAAATCCACTTTTTTATTAATTTCTTCCTAAGCATCATTTGTAATATTTAAATGAATACTTACCAAATCAAGTACTCTGTCACTATTCTTGAAAACTATAGATAGACTCTCTTTGTCAAAGCCACTTAGCACTGATTGAAGTTCCTCTTTCACAACAGTTCTGATCAGATCACTATCAAAGGGTTAAGATGATTGTCAAGAGGCACTAGATTCTATAACAGCTGAAGTGAGGGACTTGTGCTGATTGATAACTTTTTGTAAACATCATTTGTACTCATCAGTTAGTTTGTTGATACCAATAACAAGATCACACATCTCTTGGACTATATGCTTGTTTCTCTCAACCACCTTGTCAGCTAATGAAGTCAAGTTTGGTTGAATCATAGAGGAAACTTCCTATGGAATCTGACCACTAACATCCTCAACTGGATGAGAAATCGGATCTTTTCATGATTTCAATATTTTTTGCAAATATTCAACCATATCTCTAAGGTACTTTACTTCATCACTCATCTGCTTGTTCTCAATTCTGACCTCTTGAATTTCATGAAGCATTTTTGACTGAATCTGTCATATGATCTTCTCTAATATCAATGCATCATCTCTTTCCCTTAGGTTTGTTATAGGAGAAGGTTGTGTGTTCATGAGATTTTCTACTCCATCCAATAAAGTAACTCCAAAGGTTTTCAAAACACTCTAACTCACAATGGTAGGAGGTTCTTGTGAAGCATCGAGAATAGGAGCTGAGACGGGCTCAAGTTCCTTAGTAGAAATTACTTCAAGAGTAGAGAGAGGTTTTAATTGAAACGCAATAGAAAGGTATATGCCTTGAACCGAGGCTTCCAAGGTATCACCCACATAAAAATATCTAGGGAACATTTACCCAATATCCACAATGCTTTGATTAATAAGATTAGGAACTTCAACACTTTATAGACTAGGGTTTTTCTCCCCCTCAACAAGTGCATCTTACATAGGACTAAGAGATTCTGTTCCTTTATCTAGTTCTAAAAGATCATCTCCAATACTCTAACCCATTTCATTTCTATCTAGTTGGAAGTATTTTAACATTCTCTCCTTAGAATATAAGATAACATCAGGATTAGCTTGTTCTTCCAAATGTTCTTCAACCGTAGCATCTTTCTCAAGAGAAATTTCTTCTTCTAGATGCTCTTCCAGAATAACATTTTCCCTTACATTAACAACAAATTATCTTCCAGAAGCAGGTTCTTCTTCCAAATAAATAATTCTTTCAGTAAGAGGTGCTTTCTTCTCAACTATGTCTTGTGGAACAGGTCCACCATCTTCCTTATCCAAAACAGTTTCTTCTAGAGGTGTAACAACTGCCTCTCCTTCCTCTTCAATAGGATAGTCCACAATTTCGTCTTGTTCCAAAACAGAATTAGATATGGTCATAGTTCTTGAAGGATACTCAACTAGATTAAACTTTTCATATAACCTTTCATTATCCTCCACCCAAACATTTTTTCATGGATTCCATCTAATTTTCATCCTTTTGACTCTAACCTTTGAGATACAGAATTCACAGTCCTTGATGAATTCTTCATTCATTATAACCATTCCTTTATAATATAACATAGCAGAGATTAACCTTGAGTAGAACAAGGAGGTAGACATTGATTTTTTCTTTATCAACTCACACATGTGAAGTATAATATAATTTCACAGGTTAATCTTGTATCCATTCTTCATAAGATGTATCAAAAATATATCTTGATATTTGAGGGTAGAAAAATATTCTTTTCTTGGACTAATCAAATTATGGATAAACTTAAACAACAATCTATTTTCACCATCTAACTAAGAATCAATAGCTCTTCTATTCTTTTTGTTTTCATTCAAGCTTCATAAGGATTCTTATAAGACAAAAATATCACTTTGAGGAGGAGGACCTATTTGGTAGTCCTCAAAAATTCCTTCATGAGGTATCTCTATGTAGGCAGACCATAACCTTGAAAAAAATGTGCATATTTGTCCATTAATCCATCTCCTCACAACAAACTATCCTCAGCATTGAAAGAAAACTAAACAAACTAATAAAATTGAGAAAAAAGTTTTGGTTAAATCAACCTTTTCTCTTTTGTGAACCAGTCCGGCCATCCCTGTTCTTTCAGTACTTTCAATACTAAAGACTTACTTGACAGCAACCACTTAGGACAAATATACTTTTCTAGAACTAGTATTCTATCAACAAGATTTCGGTTCATCGGTCCTTTAAGTTCTACCTTCGGTGATATTTTTACGTTCTTCTAAGATCTACGATTCTTAGGAGTTTATGAATATGGGTAATTCATTCTGGGAATTCCATGAGGGGATTGAGAGGGAGAGAGAGAGATAGAGATAAAGGATTGAAGGAGGAATTATGGTTTGAGAGAGAAAGGTTTTGGGTTTGAGAGAAGAGAGACCGAGTGAAGAAAATAGTGAAATACATTTGGTTTTTATCAATTAGGGATTTCAAGCATCACAAATCCAAAATTGTGGGATTAATATAACAAAATAATTAACATAGAAATACATGAAATAAAATATAAATAAATCAAAAAGTGTTATTACGGTGAGACCAAAATAGACTTTCATGGTGAGACCAGAACATGTTTTCATAGTGAGACCAGAACAGGTTATCATGGTGTCACCATTACAGTGTGACTCTAAATAGTGAGACTGTATCATTTAAAATAGTAAGTGCAAAACAATAATTGAGAGATAGTAACTGTGACACCGTAAATATGAAACAGAAACTTCAAGATAGTAATTTTTGAAATCGTAAACTCTGAAACAGTAAGTTGTGAGATTGTAAGTTTTGAAAAAATATACTTTATACTTGAGATTTTTCATTCCAAATTCATGTTTGATGTAATTTATCCTTTTAGAATTTAATGGTTGGTGAATATATCAGCAAGATGATATTCAGTTCCAATTAATTCCAAAGTGATATCACCTTTTGGATAATGGTCCATCAAAAAGTGATGTCTTACATCAATATGTATTGACTTAGAGTGTAAAACTGGATTTTTTGGATGTTAATAGCACTTGTATTATCACAATTTATAGGTACATTGCTGAATTGATATCCATAATCAAGTAATGTGTGTTTCATCCATAGAATTTGTGCATAACAACTACCAGTAGCTATGTATTAAACTTCGACAGTAGATAATCCAACAGAGTTTTGTTTCTTACTACACCATGATACTATAGACTTGCCTAAAAAGTGACATGTTTTAGAGGTTCTTTTTCTATCTAACTTACAGCCACCAAAATCAGTATCAGAATAACTAACTAACTTGAATTATTGTCCTATGGGATAGAATAGTCTTAGATTGGGTGTCTTCTTGAGGTATTTAAAAATCCTTTTAATAGAATTTAAATGAGATTCCTTAGGGTTTTCTTGAAAACGAGAACACATACATACACTAAACATAATGTCAGGTAAAGTAGTAGTTAAGTAGAGTAATCTTCCAATCATGCCTCTATAAGTGGTTTGATCAACAGATTTTCCATCTTCATCAAGATCCAACTTACAAGTAGTACTAATTGGAGTATCACTACTTTTAGTGTTATCCAAGACAAAACGTTTTAGAATATCTTTAGTATATTTTCATTGATTTAAAATAATACCATTTTTATTTTGAAAGATTTTAAATCCAAGAAATAATTTTAGTTCACCCATTAAACTCATTTCAAATTCATTTTGCAACATTTTAGAAAATTCAATACATAAATAATTTTTTGAAGATGAAAAAATAATATCATCTACATAAATTTGAGCTACTGAAACACCATTGTAAAATAGTTTTATAAAAAGGGTAGGATTAGCTATACCTTTTTTAAAACCTTTAGAAATAATAAAAGTACTTAATCTATCATACCAAGCTCTTGGAGATTATTTTAAACCCTAAATATCTTTTGATAATTTGAAAACATGATTTGGAAAGTGATGATTTTTGAAACCAGGGGGTTGTTCAACAAAAACATCCTCAGCTATATACCCATTCAAGAATACACTCTTGAAATCCATTTGATATAGTTTTAAATTTAGAGGTACATCATAAGAAAGAATGATTCTAATTGCTTTAAGTCTAGATATCGGTGCAAAGGTCTCCTCAAAGTCAATTCCTTCTTCTTGACTATAGCCTCGTGCAACTAATATATCCTTATTTCTAAAAACATTACTAGCTTCATCTACCTTATTTATAAATACCCACATAGTGCCTATTGTAAATGTGTCTTTGGGTCTATTAACAAGTTTCCAAACTTTGTCCCTTTCAAACTAATTAAGTTCTTCTTGCATAGCCATCACCCAAAATTCATCATTGAAAGAATCATTAAGGTTTTTAGGTTCAAGTTTTGGAAATAGAACATGATGTTAAACCTGATTTCTAAGAGAAGCTCTAGTTTGGGTTCCTTTATCTAAATCTCCTACAATATCATATAAAGGATTGTTCTTAAGGGTTCTAACTACCCTAGAAAAAGAGGGGCTAGTAATTTCATGTTCTTTAACAGGTTCGGGTTCATTATGACTTGAATTTAGAGAATTTCCATAACTATAAGTTTTCACAGATCCTTTTATAGGATGTTTAGAGTATTTAGAATTGATGTATAAATATGACATAACATCCTCTAGGTTCTCTATAGGGGTATTAGGATCATGTGGATATGTCTCATCAAACTTGACATGGATATATTCCTCCACACATTTAGTTCTTTTGTTAAATACTCTAAAGGATTTAATAGAGATTTAATATCTTATAAAAATTTCTTCATCACTATTAGAAGAAAACTTTTCAATATTTTCCTTACTATTAAGGATATATACTTTGCAATTAAAAACTTTTAATTAGTTTACTTTGGGTTTTCTATTGTTCCATAACTCATATGTAGTAATTTTAAGAATAGGTCTAATCAACACTCTCTTAATGATTTATCATGCTGTATTTACAGCTTCATCTAAAAAATAAATAGGTAAGTCATATTCACTAAACATGGTTCTAGAAATATCTTGCATGGTCCTATTTATTCTTTCTACAACTCCATTTTGTTGAGGTGTTCTAAGAGTAGAGAAATTATGACTATAGCCATTTTTTGAGCAAAAGGATTCAAACTCTTGATTTTTGAACTCAAGACCATGATCACTTCTTAAGGATTTAATTCTAAGTCCACTAAGGTTTTCTACAGTTTTATCATATTTGGTGAAATGAGAGTAGGCTTCAATTTTGTATGGTAAAAAGAAGGTCCAAGTATATCTAGGAAAGGCATCTACAAGAACATAAACATAGTGGTTCCCATTTAAACTAGAAACTCTAGATGGTCCAAAAAATCCATGTGAAAAAACATGAGAGGTTGATAAATTGAAACTTCTTTATTTGGTTTTAAGGAAATTTTATGTTGATTTCCCTTTTAACAAAGATTACACACTTTATCATTTGGAAACTCATGTTTTGGTAGCTCTTTGACTAAAATTATTCTAGTAAGATTTCTAAGGGAGTGAATATTGCAGTGTCCTGGTATTCTATGTTAAATCCAAGACTTTTTGTAAAATACACTTAATCATGAAGAATTTTGAGAAACTAAATAATTTAAGTTAATAGAGCATACATTTTCATTTCTCAATGCAGAAAATACTAATTCATTTTTAGAATTAAAAAAATTGAAAGCATCATTTTCAAATTTAACATGAAATCCATCATCACATAGCTGTGAAATACTAAGAAGATCATATTTCAGTCCATTAACAAAAAGTACTTTGGAAATTAAGACTAAGTTAGAGTTACCAATTTGGAGAAGGCCAATGATTTTTCCTTTGGAATTGTCACCAAAGGTGGCATGTCCACCATCTATTTTTATTAAGTTCTTGAAGCATGAATAGTCCCTTATCATGTGTCTTGAATATAACACCCTCAAATGATAAAGGGTTAAATGGATAAATGATATGACTCAAGTCAAAAAGGTGCACCTTCCTTTTCAAAATCCTGTCTGATTAGAACTTCACAGTTAAGCGTGTTTGGCCTGGAGTAGTGATCAGGATGGGTGACCTTCTAGGAAAAGGCAAGGTGTTTGTGCTGTCATCAGGATTCGGTTGTAACATTTGGTATCAGAGCTGGTACCCAGCCTTAAGTGTGGTGGACTGCCTGGGTTGAGGTGTAGGGCCCACAACGAGGACGTTGTGCTCTAAAGGGGGCATGATTGTAACACCCCCAAATGATAAAGGGTTAAATGACTAAATGATATGACGCATGTCAACAAGGTGAACCTTCCTTTTTAGGAGCATGTCTGATTAGAACTCCATAGTTAAGTGTGCCTGACTTGGAGTAGTTATCAGGATGGGTGACCTTCTGGGAAGATTCTCAGGGTGTGTGTGAGTGAGAAAAAAGCACACTGAAAAGGACATGTGTCGGCTTGTGGGGACTATCATTAGTCAGATGACCCATTCAGGCATGTGGGTGGACCCTGGGGTGGGCCCCACATGTCTTCGGGGCAACTAGTGGTACCTGGTAGGCCATGACCCGATGACCTTGTTAAGGCGGGGTGTTTGTGCTATCACCGGGATCCCATTGTCACATTGAACACCCATTATCCAAGTACCATAAGATTTTATAAGATCTCTTTAAACAACTTTCCTACAAAATAGTCAAATAAAAATAGACTTTGGTGACCATATTTGTTTGGGTCTAGTAATATTAGTAGCTAGTGATTTAGGAACCCACATCTTCTTCAAAGGTTTCCTATAAGCATTATGTAAAGTATTTTAAAAATAAACTCTATTTGGTAAATAAAATCTTGAAACACTAGAGAGTGTATCATAATTAAACTAGAAAAATATTTTTTTGAAATATGAGTAAAGATGTATGTTCTAGATTAAGAAACAAAATTGGTTTTTCCAAAATTTCTTTTTCTAGGTTGATAGCCAATACTAGTAGTGTATTTAGGAGCAATCTGTTTACCTAGAATTTGTACCAAGGTATCTTTACCATTATTAAACCTTTCAAGATCCTTTTTTAGTTTCTCATTAGATAGCTTTAGTTCATTGTTTTCTTTGAGTAATTGAACATTTTTCTCTTTTTCTACAGTATGTTTAGATTTAACAGCTGAAGTAAGATCATATTGTTTATTTAAAGACCTGTATTTATCCTTTAGTTCATTGCATGTCTCTTCAATCATATTACAATACTCAAACATTTCTTCTTTATACATATTTTCAGAATCACTTTCATCTTCAGAATAATAGGAATTTTGTACAAGAGATTCCAATGTTACATCAGATGTCTTTATCATGAAACACATATTGGATTTGTTAGCCTACTCATCATGTGAAGACTCTGAGTTACTTGAACTATCCTTAGAATCACTCCTTGTTGATTTCATTACCTTTTTATACTTTCTATCCTTGTCCTCATATTTATTTTTATACTTGATCTTCATACAGTCATCCTTTACATGTACCTTTTGCTTACATTCATAACATAATATCTCATCATACTTGTCATTTCTTTTCCAATATTTCTTCCAACTACCCTTTTGATCATATATTCCTTTGAAGCTAGTCTTTCTGAAAAATGTATTCCTTTTTTTAAAATTTCATAAACCTTCAAGCTAATTGATCCATCTCCTCATCAATATCAAGTGAATATTGGTTACAGATGGAACATTCTACAAAGACTTGTAGTTTCTCTTTTTCTTTGTGTTTAGAGGTGTTAGTATTGAATGCCACAAATTTTTTTTCGGGTTCATACTCCTCTTCCTTATTTACTTTCATCTCCTCTTCATACATCATTTATTTCCCAATGAGTTCTTTGACAGTCAATTTGCTGACTTCACATGACTCTCTAATAGATACAGAGGTTACTCTCCATCTATTAGGTAGGCATCTAATAATCCTCCTATCTTGTTCTTTGGTAGTAACTTCTCCTAAAAGAGAAATCATTTTGTTAAAAATTTTGTTGAACTTAAGATACATGTCAGAAATAGGATCATCAAGCTTCAATTGAAAGTTATCATATTTAATAGTATAAGTATTGTGTCTCATTTATTTCACACTAGAAGTTCCTTCATGTGAAATAGACAAGGTATCCCAAATTTCATGGGGAGTTTTACATGAAGATATTTGGTTAAATTACTCATCTCCTAAAGAGGAATATAAACCATTCATGGCTTTGAAATTTTATTTTAAGAAGTCTTGTTTGGGTCATCCAAAGTAATTCTATAAGTAGTAGGAATCTTATACTCATCTATAATTGAAGACCAAATTTCAAATCCCATTCTTTCTAAATGCATTTTCATTTTAATTTTACATTGGGAATAATTAGTTCCATTAAATAATGGTGTTCTTTTTTTGCAACACCTTACAGTCTATTTTCCATAATAAGGAAGTACTTTGAAAGATCTAGAAATTTAGAATTAACATAAATTTACAGATCATTAAATTACAACTAAAATCATAGTTGAATAGTTTTAAAAACAAAGTCTTAATAAGAAAAAACTCCTCTTATACCAAATTTTGGTTAGAGTAGAGAACTCAAGAGGGGGTTAATTGAGTATCTATAAAAATTTATGTTAAAAATTTTTCTTAAAAAGGTTCCCCAATAAAAATAATACAGCCCAATCAATCAACGTAATACAGTTATGAAAGTTTGACTGTTCAAATAACCTCAGAGAAGATTAATTAATTTTAATTAATATCAATATGATTTATTGATACTACTTTTAAATCTATAATAATAAGTGAAAACAATTATAACATCTATAAAAGACTAACTATCAAAGAAAAATCTAGTTTTTTTTATATACAGTTAAATAGAGAAAAACTAAATTAAAAGACACAATGGATAAAAATAAGTGGTTCAGTCACATACTGAGAACTAATCCACTCCAATTGGTGATTACCTACCTCTAATAAGTTTATATTAATAAACTTTATCCATACCCTATATCGGGGTAAAAAACATTTCACAGGACTGTCCAGGTCACACGACCTCTTCCACTATTCTTCGTGGGTATAAACTAACAGGTCACACAAGGACCTCTTACACATTTATCTGTGGGAGTCAACAAATGTAAAAAGATATGAGAGGAATGATATCTTTTATCCTTCAATTTAGTGTAGGAGATAGTTTGAGTTTTAATAAAGACATACACACACTTATTGAAAGTTAAAAAAAATACAAAAAATATCATAGATGATGAGAAAGGGTTAGTAGTTATCTGAGTGTTATTATATGAAACTCTAGACTTGAAGGATGAAGCATATTCAAGTACTGAGTCCTCTTGTGAAAGATAGTGTATCAAAAGTTTTCCCGTTCGAAGGTGTAAACTATCTAGATCGTGTTATTCTTGAAGTTGGTAATGCGGAGATGTTTTTGGATTTGATCTATAGTAGTCCAGCCTTTGGAATCGAGAGTTCTTCGAGTATTCTTCAGTTTCTTCTTGTTTCATGTATCATATCACTTTTCAAAAATGCTCGCACATCTTCTACACGCTATTTCATGTCTCCTTGTTCCAGTGCCACATTTTTCTTTTTATTTTGGAGTGCATGTGTTGCAGCCGATAGGATTCATGTATTATCTACCTCATACCTCATACTGTTAGGTGACATGTCTGCAAGGAAACATTAATTATGTTAGTGTGTTTAAAAGACTCAAATATTACTATTAGAAATTAAATTGAAAAAGACAAAATAGATTAAAGAATGGTGTCACAGTCTATTTACAAATGGCATCACTTGGAAACATTTTCACCACAAAACAATGTCTTCTTATTTTCCTTTAAGTTGTGATACATTCATGATGGAATAGTTGTATTGAGATCAGGAACTGGTAGAAAATATGAAGCATTAGGATCATGGTGACTGGTCCTTTTACAAACTTCGAATGGTGTCTTGGTGATGGTAGCAAGGAACTGGTGTCAAGACTTCCTGTGATCTGAAACTGGTTATGGTGTTTGGGTCATGGTGCTTGTTCAGGGTGTCTAGGTGATGGTGTCTAGTCGCAGTGTCTGGGTCATGGTGTCTGGGTTATGGTGTCTGCGTTATGGTGTCTGTTCACGGTGTTTGTGTCATGGTGTCTGGGTCACAGTGTTTGGGTCACGATTTCTGGGTCACGGTGTCTCAGGCTTAGCTAAATATTTGTATACAGACTTAATAAGTAATATTCACATAATGAATTAGACTTAATCATTCATAAAATAAATTCATTATATAATAGATTAAATATAGTTTATAATAATCACACATGATTTAGGATTAATAGGATTTAGTGGAAGTTTATTTAAAGTATAAAGAAACAAAACATTAGTGGAAGTTTATTAACAGGATTTGTGATCATTAAAACATGAGGATTCCAAAAATCTCTCCCTTTTCAATGATCACAAATCTTATGAATTAGATATCTATTCTTAGTGTGTTATCTCTCTCTTAGGGAACTTTTTCTCCCATTTTGGGATTATCAAAAAGGGTACAAGTAAAAGAAAGGATGAAAGTGAAGAAGATAATAGAAAACAATAGTCCACATTGCATTAGATGGAAAAATATGTGTCATTACAAACAGTAGGAAAAAAGTACAAAACATCCCTATCAAGATAAAATTTTCACTTTTCTTTAGAACCAATTGTCTTCTCTTTGTTGAGACCAATAAAAATCTTGTGTATCTCTTGGACTATCTTCTTGTTTCTCTCATCCACCTTATCATCTAATGAAGTCAAGTTAGGTTGAATCAGAGAGGAAAATTCTCATGGAATCTTACCACTAACATTCCCAATAGGATGAGTAATAGGATCTTGTCCTTATTTCAGGACCTTTTGAAAATCATCAACCATATCTCTACTAGACATTACTTTATCACTCAACTTTTTGTTCTCAATTCTGACCTCTTGAATTTCGTGAAGAATTTTTGACTGAATCTATCATATTATCTTCTCTAACAACAAGCCAGCATCTCTTTCACTTAGGATTGTTATATGAGTAGGTTTTCTGTTCATGATATTTTAAATCCAGCCAATAAAGTATCTCCAAAGGATTTCAAATCACTCTAACTCATGAAGGCTGGAGGTTCTTGTGAAGGTTCAGAAACAGGAGCTGAGACAGGCTCAGGTTCCTTGGCATATATGACTTCAATATCAGAGACAGGTTTCAATTAGAACACAGTAGATGAGTCTATTCCCTTAATCGAGGATTCCTAAGTATCATGCACATCAAAATAGCTAAGTAACTTATACCGAGTATCTATAGTGATTTAATCAATAGGATTAGTAACGTCAGCCCTTTTTAGACTTGTGTGATGCTCCCCCTCAACAAGTGCATCTCTCATAGAACTAATAGATTCATTTCCTTGATCTGGTTCTAAAAGATCATCTCCAATACTCTGACCCATTTCATTTCTATAAAGTTAGAAGGCTTGTTCCATTATATCCTCAGCAAATAGAATAACATTGAGATTAGCTTGTTCTTCCAAAAGTTCTTCAACTGCATCATCTTTCTCAAGAGAAAGTTCTTCTTCTAGATTCACTTCTAGAACAACCTTTAACTTACATTAATGACATATTCTCTTCCAAAAGCAGGTTCTTCATCCAAATAAATACTTCTTTTAGTAACAGTTGCTTCCTTATCAACTTTTTCTTGTGGAATAGGTCCATTGTCTTCCTTATCCAAGATAGTTTCTTCTAGAGGTGAAAAAACTACCTATTCTTCCACTTAAATAGGATAGTCTATAATTTCATCTGGTTCCAAACCAGGATCGGATATGTTCTTAGGTCTTGAAGGATGCTCAACTGGATTAAACTTTTTGTATAACCTTCCATTATCCTCCACCCAAGCCTTTATCAATGGATTCCAACTAATTTTCATCCTTTTTATTGTAGCCTTTGAGATACAGAATTTACAGCCCTTGATAACTTCTTCATTTGGTCCAACTATTCCTTTAGCATACAGCATAGCTGAGATTAACCATGAGTAGAACAAGGAGTTAGACTTTGAGGTTGTCTTTATCAACTCACACATGTGAAGTATAACATAATTTCACATGTTAATATTGGGTCCATTCTTCATAAGATGTATCAAAAATATATCTTGATATTTGAGGGTAGAAAAATCTCATTTTCTTAGAATAATCATATTCTAAATAAACTTAAACAGCAATCTAGTTTAACCATCTAACTCAGCAGAAATATCTCTTCTCTTCTTTTTTTTCTAGTCAAGCTTCCAAAGGATTATTCTAAGAAAAAAATATAACTTGGAGGAGGAGGAATTATTTGGTTGTCCTCAAAAATCCATTCCTAAGGTATATTTAGGCAGGAAAACCATAACCTTGAGGAAAAAGTGCATATTTGACTATTAATCCAGCTCCTCACAACAAAATCATCTTTAGCATTGAAAGAAATATGAACAAATTGATAAACCTGAGAAACAAGTTTTGGATAAATCAGCCTTTCCCCTTTTGTGAAACAGTCCATTCATCCATGTTTTGTTAGTAATTTTAAAACTAAAGACTTACTTGATAGAAACCAATTAGGAAAAATTTCCTTATTTGGAACTTCTATTCTATCAACAATATTCAGGTTCAGCAGTCCTTCGGGCACTAACTTCAGTTATCTTTTTACTTTCTTCTAAGATCTATGCTTCTCAGGAGTTGATGAAGATGGGTGATTCATTCTGGGCATTCCATGAGGGGTTTTAGAGAGATATATAGAGTGATAAAGGATTTAATGAGGACTTATGGTTTGAGAGAGAAAGGTTTCGGGTTTGAGAGAATAGATCTCAAGTAAAGAAAATAGTGAAAGACATTTGGTTTTTATCATTTAGGGATTTCAAGAGTCACAAATTCAAAAGCATGGGACGAATATGATAAAATAATTAACATAACAATATGGGTAATAAAATATAAATAAGGTGAAAAGTGATATTATGTTGATACCGGAACAGAATTTCATGGTGAGACCAGAACCGGTTGCCATAGTGAGACCGAAACAGGTTATCATAGTGTCACCTTTACGGTGTGACTCCAAATAGTACGACTGTATCATTTAAAATAGTAAGTGAAAAACAGTAACCAAGATACAGTAACTGTGAGACTATAAACATGAAATAGAAAATTCAAGATAGTAATTCCTGAAACCTTAAACTATGAAACAATTTGTTGTGAGATAGTAAATTTTGAAAAAGTATACTTTCTACTTGTGATTTATAATTCCTAATTCATGTATGGCGTAATATATCCTTTCAGAATTTAATGGTTTTGTGAATATATCAGCAAGATGATATTCATTTCCAATGAATTCCAAAGTGATATCACCTTTTTGATAATGGTCTCTCAAAAATTGATGCCTTACATCAATATGTTTTGTCTTAGAGTGTGAAATAGGATTTTTTTTAGATATTAATAGCACTTTTATTATCACAATTTATAGGTACATGCCTGAATTGATATCCATAATCTAGTAATGTGTGTTTCATCCACAAAATTTTTGCACAAAAACTACCAGTATCTATGTATTCATCTTTGATAGTAGATAATGTAACAGAGTTTTCTTTCTTACTACACCATGATACTAGAGACTTGCCTAAAAAGTGACATGTTCTAGAGGTGCTTTTTCTATCTAACTTAACCCACTGAAATCGGCATCATAATAACTAACTAACTCGAGTGATTTTCCTATGGGATAGAATATTCCTAGATTGGGTGTATGCTTGAGGTATTAGAAAATCCTTTTAACAGCATTTAAATGAGATTCCTTAGGGTTTTCCTGAAAACGAGCACACATACATACACTAAACACAATGTCAGGTCGGCTAGTAGTTAAATAGAGTAAGCTTATAATCATGCCTCTATAAGTGGTTAGATCAACATATTTTCCATCTTCATCAAGATCCAACTTACAAGTAGTACTCATTGGAGTATCACTACTTTTAGTCCTATCCAAGCCAAAACGTTTTAGAAGATCTTTAGTATATTTTCTTTGATTTAAAATAATACCATATTTATTTTGAAAGATTTTAAATCTAAGAAAAAAAATTAGTTCACCCATTAAACTCATTTCAAATTCATTTTGAATCATTTTAGAAAATTTAATACATAAAAAAAATTAAGATCCAAAAATAATATCATCTACATAAATTTAAGCTACTAAAACATCATTAAAAATTCATTTTATAAAAAGAATAGGATCAACTATACCTTTTGTAAAACCTTTGTAAATAAGAAAAGTACTTAATATATCATACCAAGCTCTTGAAGCTTGTTTTAAACCATACAAATCTTTTGATAATTTCAAAAAATGATTTGTAAAGTGAGTATTTTTGAAACCTGGGGGTTGTTCAACAAAAACATCATCAGCAATATATCCATTCAGGAATGCACTCTTGACATCCATTTGATATAGTTTGAAATTAAGATGTACAACATAAGAAAATAGGATTTTGATGGATTCAAGTCTAGATATAGGAACAAAGGTATCCTTATAGTCAATTCCTTCTTCTTGACTATAGTCATGTGTAACCAATCTAACTTTGTTTCTAACTATATTACCAACTTCATCTAACTTATTTCTAAACACCCACTTAGTTCCTATGTTAAATGTGTCTTTGGGTCTGTCAACAAGTTTCCAAACTTTTTTCCTTTCAAACTGATTAATTTCTTCTTGCATAGCCATAACCCAAAATTCATCTTTTATAGCATCATTTATGTTTTAGGTTCAAGTTGTGACAATAAAACTTGATGTTCAACCTAATTTCTAAGTTAATCTCTAATTTGAGTTCCTTTATCTAAATCTCCTACAACATCATCTAAAGGATGGTTCTTAACAGTTTTAATAGCTCAAGAAAAAGAGGGTCTAGTGATTTCAAGTTCTTTAACAGGTTTGGGTTCATTATGACTTGAATCTAGATAATTTACAGAACTATAAGTTTTCACAAATTCTTTTACAAGATGTTTAGAGGATTTAGCATTGATGTCCATATTTGACATATCATCTTCCAGGTTCTCTAGAGTGGTCTTAGTCTCATGTGGATCTATCTCATCAAACTTGACATGGATAGATTCCATCACCCATTTAGTTCTTTTGTTAAACACTCTATAAGCTTTACTATGGATTGAATATCCTAGAAAAATTCCTTCATCACTCTTGAATGAAAATTGTCAAGACTATCCTTAGTATTAAAGATATAGACATTGCAACCAAAAACTTTGAAGTATCTTACTTTGGGTTTTCTATTGTTCGATAACTCATGTAGAGTTATTTTAAGAATAGGTCTAATCAACAATCTATTAATTATGTAGCATGTTGTATTTATAGCTTCATCCCAAAATTAAATAAGTAAGTCATATTCACTAAGCATGGTTCTACAAATATATTTCAAGGCCATATTTTTTCTTTCTACAACTCCATTTTTTGAGGTGTTCAAGGGGTAGAGAAATTATGACTATAGCCATTTTTTGAGAAAAAGGATTCCAAATATTGATTTTCGAACTCATGGCCATGTTCTCTTCTTAAGGATTTAATTCTAAGTCCACTAAGGTTTTCTACAGTTTAGGCATATTTGGTGAAATGAGAGCAGGCTTCAGTTTTGTGTGCCAAAAAGAAGGTCCAAGTATATCAAGAAAAGTCATCTAAAAGAATATAAACATAGTGCTTCTCATTTAAACTAGAAACTATATATGGTCTAAACAAATCCTTTTGAACCAACTTGAGAGGTTTATAAGTTGAAACTTATTTCTTTGGTTTGAAGTAAATTTTTTGTTTCTTTACCTTTTGATAATGATTACAAAATTTATCATTTAGAAACTCAAGTTTGTGTAGGTCTTTGACTAAAATATTTCTAGTTAGATTTCTATGGTAGTGAATATTGCAGTGTCCCAGTCTTCTACGCCAATTCCAAGACTCCTTGTGAAATAAACTTAAACATGAATCATTTTGAGAAACTAAATAATCTTAGTTAAGATATTATACATTTTTATTTCTCAATGCAGAAAATACTAATTCATTTTCAGAATTAAAAAGATTTCACGTAATATTTTGAAATTTAACATGAAATCCATCATCTCATAGTTGTGAAATACTAAACTAATTATATTTCAGTCCATCAAAAAAAGTACTTTGTAAATTAATATTGAGGTAGAGTTATTGATTTGGCCAAGGCCAATGATTTTTCCTTTGGCACTATCACCAAAGGTGACATGTCGACCATCAATTTTTATTAAGTTCTTGAAGAATGAATAGTCTCATATCAGGTGTCTTGAACACCTAATGTCAAAGTACCAAAATCTTTTATATGATATCTTCAAACAACTTTCCTATAAAATAGTCAAATAAAAATAGACATTGGTACCCATATTTGTTTAGGTCCAGTAATATTAGTAACTAGTGCTTTAGGAACCCACATCTACTTCATAGGTTTCTTATAAGAATTATTTAAAGTATTTGAAAAATAAACTCTATTTGGTCCAGAAAATCCTGAAACACTAGAGAGTGTATCATAATTTGAACTAGAAAAAATGTTTTCCTGAACTAAGAGTAATGCAGTATGTTCTAGATTTAGAAACAAAATTGGTTTTTCCAAAATTGGTTTTTCCATGTTGATAGCTAATACCAGTAGTGTATTTAGGGGAATTCTATTTATCTAGAATTTGTACCAAGGTATCTTTACCAATATCCTTTTTTATTTTCTCATTAGATATCTTTAGTTCATTATTTTCTTTGAGTAATTGAACAATTTTCTCTTTTTCTACAGTAAGTTCAGATTTAACAGTTTAAGTAAGATCATAATATTTATTTAAAGGCTTTTATTTATCCTTTAGTTCATTTCTTGTCTCATAAATCATATTACAATACTCAAAAATTTCTATTTTAGACTTATTTTTAGAATCACTTTCATCTGCAGAATAATAGGAATTTTTTACCAGAGATTCCAGTGTTACCTCAGATGTGTTTGTCTTGAAACACATATTGTCTTTGTTATCCTGTTCATCATGTAAAGAATCTGAGTCACTTGAACTGTCCTCAGAATAAATCCATGTTTCTTTCATTTCCTTTTTATACTTTCTATCATTGTCCACATATTACTTTTTATACTTGCTCTTGGGATATTTAGCCTTTAAATGTCCATTTTGCTTACATTCATAACATTATATCTCATCATACTTTTCATTTCTTTTCCAATATTTCTTCCATCTACCCATTTTATAATATCTTCCTTTGAAGCTAGGATTTTTTTTAAATTTATTCCTTTTTTAAAATTTATTAAACCTTCTGGCTAATTGAGCCATCTCCTCATCATTGTCAGATGAATATTGTTCACTGCTAGAACTTTCTATAGACACTTGTATTTTCTCTTTTTCATTGTGTTTAGAGGTAGCAGTCTTGAATGCCACATATTTTCTTTTGTGTTAATCCTCATATTCCTTGTTTACTTTCAACTCCTCTTCATAAATCATTAGTTTCCCAATTATTTATTTTATAGGAAATTTTCTGATGTCACATGACTCTCTAATAAAGACAGGGGTTCCTCTCCATCTATCAAGTAGGAATCTGAGAATCCTCATAACCTATTCTTTGGTGGTAACTTCTCTTCCAAGAGAAATCAATGTCTTGAAAATTTTGTTGAACCTGAGATACATGTCAAAAATAGTATCATCAGGCTTCATTTTAAAGTTATCATATTTAATACTATATGTATTGAGTCTCATTTTTTTCACACTAGAAGTTCCTTCATGAGAAACAGATAAGGTATCCCAAATTTCATGGGTAGTTTTACATGCAGATATTCTGTTAAATTTCTCATCTTTTAAAGAGAAATATGAAGAATTCATGGAATTGAAATTTTTATTGTAATAAGTCTTGGTTGGGTTATCCTAAGTAATTCTATCAGTAGCAGTAATCTTATACTTATCTATAATTGAAGACCAAATTTCACATCCCATAATTTCTAAATGCATTTTCATTTTAATTTTACATTGGGAATAATTAGATCCATTAAATAATGGTGGTCTGTTTTTTACAGCACCTTCCAGTCTATTATCCATAATAAGTAAATACTTTGAAAGAGATAGAAATTTATAATTAATAGAAATTTATAGATCTTTAAAGTTCAACTAAAATCATAGTTGATTAATTTTAAAAACAGAGTCTTAACAATAAAAAACTCCTCTGATACCAAATTTTGGTTGGAGTAGAGTACTCAAGATGAAGTTTAATTGAGTATCTATAAAAAAAATTTAAAAAAGTTTTCTTAAAATTGTTCCCCAACAAAAATAAATATAGACCAGTAAATCAAGGTAATACGGTTATAAAAGATTGACTATTCAAATAACCTCTCAGATGAATGATTAATTCTCATTAATATCAATATGAGTTATTGATACTACTTTTGAAGCTATTCTAATATGGAAAAAAATTATAACTTCTATACAAGACTAAATATCAAAGTAAAATCTAGTGTTTTCTGAAATATACAGTAAAATAAAGAAAAACTAAATTAAAAGACAGTAAATAAAACAAGTGGTTCAGTCTCAAGCTAAGAACTAATCCACTACACTTGGTGATCACCTCCCACCAAGCAGTTTATATTAATAAACTTGATCCACACCCTGGATCGAGGTAAACAATAGTGAAATGGACTATCCATGTCACGTGACCTCTTCCAATGTTCTTCGTGGGTATAAACTACCAAGCCACACAAGGACCTCTTCCACACTAATCCATGGGAGTTAAAAAATGTAAAAAGATATAAGAGGAAGGATATATTATATCCTTCATTTTAGTACAGGAGACAGTGTGTGTTTTAATACATACATACACACACTACTTGAAAGCTAAAAACAATACACAATAGATAAAAGATGATGATAAAGGGTTAGTAGTGCTCTGAGTGTTATTCTATGTAGATTTGGACTTGTAGGAAGAAGAATATGCAAGTATGGAGTCCTCTTGTGAAAAATAGATTATCGTAAGTTTGTCAGTTCAAAGGTATAAGTTGTATAGATTGTGTTATTCTTTAAGGTGATAATGTGAATATATTTTTGGATTTGATCTATAGTAGTCAAGACTTTGTAATCAAGTGTGCTTTGAGTGTTCTTTAGTTTCTTCTTGTTGCATGTATTGGTTCACTTTTCAAAAGTTCTCACACTTCTACTACAAACTACTGCACGTATCCTAGTTTCAGTTCCATGTTTTTCATTTTATTTTGAATTGCACGTGTTGGAGACAATATGATTCATTTATTTTTCACCCCATACCTCATGCGGTCAGGTGGCATGTCTATAAAGAAACATTAATTATGTCAGTTCATTTAAAAGACTCAAATATGACCATTAGAAATTAAATTAAAAATGAAAAAATAAATTAAAGAACGGTGTCACATTTTGTCTATAAACATTATCACTTGGAAAAGGTTTCACCACAAAATGATGTCTTCTTTTTTTCCATTGATTGGTGAGATAGTAATTATGGAATATTTGTATTGAGATCAGGAATCGGTAGCATAGATGTAGTGTTAGGATCACGGTGTCTGGTCTTTTTCCAAACTTCGAACGGTGTGTTACTGATGGTTGCAAGGAACTGGTGTCACAGACCTCAAGAGATCTGAAACTAGTTACGGTGTCTAGGTCATAGTGTCTAGTCATGGTGTATGGGTTATGGTGTCTAGTCACGGTATTTGGGTTACAGTTTCTGGGTTATGGTGTCTAGTCACAGTGTTTGGGTCAAGGTGTCTAGGTCACGGTGACTGTGTCACGGTGTCTGGGTCACAATGTCTCAGACAAAGCCAAAAATATGTATACAATATTAAGAAGTAATATTCATAGAATGAATTAGACATGATCATTCATAAAATAAATTCATTATAGAACAGATTAAATATAGTTTACAATAATCACACATGATTTATTATTAACAGGATTTAGTGGAAGTTTATTTAAATCATAAAGAAACCAAACATTAGTGGAAGTTTATTAACAGGATTTGTGATCAATAAAAAAATTAAAACATGAGGAGTCCAACAATGTCCACCTGGATGAAGGTGTATCATATGATGGACCCTAAACTGAGGCCTCATCATTCACCGAATCATTATCATTAACTGGGGCTAGTATCCTGGTTGGCTGTCATCGCAGAAGCATCTTTAAACTTATCAAAGAATACCATGATCAAATGAGCATATATATATATATATATATATTTCAAATATAAAGGGGATCTAACTCATTAAGGATATTCAATGACTCAATACTATATGATGCATGTACTAATGTCCCCTACAACAAATGTCTCAGCATGCCGAGTCAGTAAGTGGGTAATTAGGGTCCTGGTGAATGGCGACGTTGACCACCGCACTATTATAGGACTGCCTGGACTGAGATATGATCTTGATACATGTTGAAATTTTTTCTATAAAACCAACCAATACCTTTTTATGGAAATTACAAACAATGTCCCAAGGGTCGAACCACCTCTGATACCACTTTGTCACAACCCGACTGATGTTGGGGCTCGAGCATCAACTACCCCAAGCCCGCCTCTATAGGCCAGGGGATAGAAAGAAGTGTCGAAGGCATAAAAAAATAAAGGATTCCTTTCCCTAATTACCTATAGACACACACACAACCAACTCAATTCAAAAGTTCAGAGTTAAATAAAAAAGTACAACACTACTATAAAAAACCAAAAAGTGTACATCGACCTCTAAACAGTACAAGTATAGGTGCTAAAAAGTAAATTGAAAGGTAAAGGAAAAAAATACACGCTAAACCAGAAAAGTTCCACAACCTGGATACATGTGGAAAAGTAAAATAGCTGAGAGAGCCCCACTGCTAGATCCCAAGCTATGACCACTACCTGTGGTTTAATCACCCTGTATCTATAAGTTCCTTTTATGTCAAGATCAACCTATCTGACATCTGTAAGGGCACACCAAGTGTGGGAAAATACCAAGTAGGGGTGAGTATAAAAATACTAATTAGGATGACTTGAAGGCTTAAGGGGGAAGTAAAATACATACTAAATAGGTGAGAAATAGATAGAACAAGTTAGAGTAAAAGAGTATATCTCAACACAACTAGATAGTGAAGTAAAATCATCCAAAACACAAGGATCTAGAAAAGGTAAGAAGATGAACATCTCGTTTGGTCTTCACTACCTATAGTATGGGAGTATACTCATCCAACCACAAGAATCTATACATGGAAAGCATGTGGTATACCCCATGAATCTTCACCTCCCATAGAAGGACAGTAACCAAAACTCAAAGAGTGGGTACTGAAATAGGATACCTATATCTACTCAGTAAAATAATCCTAAATGAGAGAGTAAGTGGATCCCTATATCACAGCTCAAACTAGGAAAAAAAGTCCCCAACTCTTCCAGAAGTAACCACCAATGATGCCCAATATTCCTTACATCTTCCTCGGACACACAAGTCAAAGGTACTCAATCACCACACCTTGATACAATCCACTTTGGGAGGTTCTATCTCACCCACACAGTTTTAGGTCACATAATAAGGATGTGTCTTGGTGGGGAAATAATCCCTCTTTCTCATGAGTTTATAGGTACATCAATCATATATTTTCACTATGCCGCACAATCGAGGGATCACAAATTCATATTATAGGACACATTCCCAAGTGTGTTCGGGGGATTCCACTCTGATAGTCATCATAAAGGACCCACACCCTGATTTTTTAGGTGCATTCCACTTTAATATTCATCATAGAGGACCCACACCCTAATGTCGAGGGTGATTCCACTCTCATAGTCATCATAGAGGACCCACACACTGATGTGTTAAGGAGATTCCACTCCTGTTCATCAAGGAACCTCACCCTAGTGTTTCATGGGGATTCCACTCAGTAGTTGCTGATAGAGGACCCACACCCATGATGATGGGGGATTACAGTATTATTGGAATGGAGGACCCACACCCTAACGCGATAGGGGGATTCCACTCTCATAGTAGTCATAGAGGACCCACACCCATGCTGATGGGGGATTCCACTATAGGTCATTGAGAACCCACGCCCTACCTAGTAGGGGGATTCCACTCAGAAGTTATCAAGGAACTACATTGGTCATCCTTGATGGATGGTACCTCTCAGAAATCACTGGTATTTCAGTGTCTAATCACTACCATTGTCGAACATTGCCTGAATAGGTGTCACACATATATCATCTTGAATCATGTCTTGAAATCCACTACAAAGGGCACCATCGCATTCTACATGTAAAAAACTCATGATAGGCTACTCGCATGCCAAAATCCGAGTCCAAAAGAAGTAGATATGAGAGGTAAAAAATTTGTAGTGTGGTGCACAGAGTGTGTGGGGCCCACATGATGTGTGGTCCCACCTCATCACCTGTCCATGTACACATCCATGCTCTAGTACTAAATTAATACACAAGTACCCCTAGTCATGACCATGTACTCCTGGAGTATATGAAATCTCTGGACCAAAAAGGGCAGATGAGCGCTCGATGCTCGCCACTAGTCTGAAGGTCAAAAATGTCATTTCCATCGACAAGCCTCCTCAAATGGCCTCGAGGTAACCAAACTAATCACATCATTGCAATCCTTGTGAATAAGTGCCCCATATCAACTATTCATTCTTCCAAATCGGACATTCAGTGGGAAGAATCCAACTACCAACATCACACATGAACGATGGTTCATGGGGTTCATGCCTCAATCCTGAAATAATCCAAACAGATCACACTATTGCGATCCTCTTGGAAAACACATAGAAATTACTGTTCATTTGTCCCAAATGTAAACCTGGTGAAGAAGATACATTTCACCGTATCACACATGAGTGGTGCTACGTGGGACCCATGCCAAGATCCTAAAATACATAAAATGGATCGCACCATTGTGATCCTCTCGGAAGAGTACATGAGATCAACTATCCTCTTGTCCTAAATGGACACCCAGTGAAGAAGCTCTAATTCATCGTCAATGCCCAAAACGGGCCTCATGCGGCCCACACCTCCATTTCATTTTATGCGCTCGAAATCATTCTTGAAAATTCCACCTCAACTCTAGGGTTGCAATGCCTTTGATGGCATGCCAACCAGACTTTGGATACAGGAGATACATCTGATAAATGTTTCCTCGAATAATAATAATAATAATAATAATAATATTTAATACATCATTTCAAGCCACTGAGCTTAGAACATGGAATTAAATTCTCAAAACCCCCTGCACAAGGTCATCCTTAAAGAAAAGTTTGTGATGCTACTGACGGCTCGCCAATCAGAAGTTACATGTAGGAGTTAATATGGGACAAATATTTAATAAAAATGTTAAATATATTATTTCATGGGTGTTTCATGGGCCCAGGACATGAGTTAGTAAAAAACATTAGAAATGGTTCTAAAATGACCATACCGCAAATGATATCATGTTTTCACTGACGGTGCATTAATTAGACTACTCGAGTGGGAGTTATAGCGGTTTAAAGATTAATAATAATATTAATAATAATATTATTATTATTTTCAATTTTTATCTTTTTTCCATTTTTTCATTTTTTTTCCACCAAGTTAGGGGTACTTGCAGTCGTTGCTACCGTCACCTGGCATCCCAGCCCATTCTACCGTCTACTGACCTCATTCCACCACGCGTTGACCCCGCTTCGTCGGTCTGCTCGCCCTGACTGCCACCTTTCGCTGTGTCGTGACACCCAGCCGCACTAGACCATCACTGTTCCACCACCCCATGGTGTAAAAACTTCCATTAACCACCACAATCACTCCAATGATTTGAAAATTTATGTGAGACTAGATCTGGACTCCTTATGATGAGATCTTCACTGACACAGCCTCCGCTTGAAGATCCGTTGATGTTTTGGAATGACGAAAAGTTGTAGGATCTTCCTATTGCTATTGTGCCTCCTCCAATGCCTGAAACTTGAATATGAGAATATATTGGGACTCCTTTAGTCGAGAGTGTCACATACATAATCCTCTCTTCACATTTCAGCAAATATTTGATGGATCAAAAAGTTGGAAGAAAAAAGAACACAAAGAACATGAAAAACAGGCAACCAGAAATTTAATCTGGTGATGGTCATTGTTAGTTTGTCCATCTTTAAAGGATTCCAATGTAGAGAAAATAGGAAAAATATATTTTCAATAACAATTTATACAATCAAGAGTTGAAGAATCTGAAATAGGAATCCTACCTAGATTTTGGATCCGATGTTATGTTCATTGCACTCTAATCTACCAGCGCTTGAAGTTTCGTTGTGATCTGACGAAGAACAGACATCAAATCACTATCGGAAGGGAGAGTGGAACTTCGCCCACACCTAAGAGGAAATGATCCAAACCCCTGCTCATTTCCTTAAGCTCCAATTTATAGTAAATTTCCAGTGGTCGCAGGATCAAAACCTTATGCGCCCTCTCACCTGAGGTCGCCCCTAGGGAAAACACTACACTATGAAATCAATGGTGTTCTCAGATTTCCAATCTGAATATCCGTTCAGAAGTTAATTGATCTTATTTCTATGATAAATTAATTGTTTTAATTAATTTATTTATGAAAATTCCCTCAATAGTGTTTTCTATAGGAATCTTTCACCCTCAAAATTTATACACCACCTAGGGTAAACGGCATGCTCTAGACTCAACCATGACCTCAAATTTTTTATCTGAGCTACCATTTTTGAGATATCTTATTTCCTCTATGTGCACTATGTGAAAACACTTAAAATTTTTATAAAAACATTTCCTGGCACACCGGGCCTCAGAATCACATGTCGTCTCAGTGCCTGGGTCTGGAAATATATGTAAAAATATTACAAAGTCTTAGGAGGTGAAAACCATCTCACTAAATAAAAAGAGTTGAAAAATGGTTTTACTATAATCATAATAAAATTTCATTATATTAAGATACTGATGTTATTATTTCATCATGTTTGAAGAAGTTTTTAAGAAGTTTGAAGAAGAAATAAACATGAAATATGTCGGTTGGGACTTATACCTTCTCCACAAACATCACCCTTTGGATTACACCTTATACCTTCTAGGAATGGTGTTCTATGAAGAAAATGAACTCTAAGAAATGTGGAGGGATTTTAAAGAGATCTTTTTTGGATTTTATAAACTATATTGTTGAAAAGTGTGAGGATGATGGGAGAGGAGGTGCCCTTTTATATGTGAGGGGAGTGGCACAATTGTAATTTTTCAAAAAATTTAAATATTATAAAGTTTTAATCTTGATAAAGTGGATTAAAATATCCAATTTAGAATCTAAGGTGATAATTTTGTAAATACCATCATCCAATAAGAATTAAGATAATATTTTGTGGCCTTTTCACTTAGTTTTTACCTTAATTAACTTGATTTATCCTTTACCAAAGTGACACATTTTTACCATGGTTACTAATAATAATAACCACAAATAAAATTATATCATTAATAAATTTTAACTTCACGATTCCAAATATGGAATTAATTTTTTAAAATTAATTTTTTATAATTTTAATAAATTACGTTTAATAAAAGTGTGTAAAATTTAATGAAAAAAAGTTTTTAGACAAATGGGTTTTTAATCCCAAACAGGAACTTATATGAAAATAAAATATAATGTTGATTACTATGGAATTATTTTTATTATATATAATAAAATTTATCTTATGTTTCTTTAAAAAAATCCAAAATATTACTAGTCTTTAAAATTACAATATTTTTATGAAAAGAAATGACAGTTTTGAAAAAATTGGTATTTTTTACTATTCAGTATGAAGTATATAAATTTTTAGAAAACCCATTAATATTTATCATAAGTTATATTTGGTATGATTATTATAAAAATTAATTCATTTTTATCAAATTTAATTTTTAAAATTAAAAATTTTATTTTTTAAATAAAACCATGTACTTCAGAAAAAAACAGTTTACTTAAATAAAACAATTCATTTTTCAATTGAAAACTTTTATAAAATAATTTATAAAATAATGATGAATATAATTCCATAAAATGAATACTTATAATTTGATTTATTTATTTTAAATATTACCTAGTTTTTCACATTCTCCCCCCTTAGAAAATTGCATCCTCAAAATTTTATTCATTACTTAAACAAGTGAGGGTTTTTCTCATCATAACTTTTTTTATTCTTATATTGATTCCTCAGTCATGTGATTCTTCTATAAAAACAATATATGGTGATTCAAATTATATCTTAGTACATGCTCACTATGATCTGAAATCAGAACCATATTTTCTACATAGGGGATATTCTCTTCTATTTGTACCACTTCAAATCTTAAAAAATGAGATACATCATGTGCGTACTTTCATGGAAATAACAAATAAAAAAAATCATGTACCTAAAATAAAAAATCAGTGGTAAAGCTATTCTATAAACAACTAATCCTGAATTTTACATAATTTCCTCTGGAAAAATAAACCATGGACATAAATTTCCCTTTCTAACAAAATTAATATCACTTTTCCAGGGAGATACTTTAAAAAACATGATTACCTACCTCAAACGAGAGATCCTTCCTCCTGTAAAATGCATAAATATTATGCTTGCTTGAGATATCCTCATGTTCTTCTGAATAATATTTACCCTCTCTACCATATCTTATACCAATTATGGTCCCAACAATTTCCTCTCACTGAATTCATCACAACATGCTCGAGTCCAACAATATTTTCCATATAATGTCTTAAAACATGCCTTTTATATACTTGAATGAAAACTGTTATTATATAAAAATTTAACTAAAGATAGATGTCGATCACAACTTTACTAATAATCCAATGAGCAAGATTGAACTATGTCTTTTAAAATATGAATTTTATGATTCTATTATCCATTATATTGAGGATAAAAATATGTATTACAATTTAATTCAACACCCATTAAATTCTGAATTCCATTACAAATTTTTTATGTAAAACTAATATCACGATCAGATACAATAGAGAGGTAGACTCCATATAACTTGACTATTTACTTATGATAAAATATTAAAATATCAATATGTATTTGGTAATTCCACCATAAAATCCATGGATAAATTCTCTCATTTCCATTCATGCACTAGAAAAGGATGAATCATATCCTTTGGTAGTTGTCGGTCATCTTTAACCAATTGAAAATTCAAACATTTCACGGTAAAATTACTTACATATTTCTTCATACCTTCCCACCAAAAATATTCCCAAAGTACTCTGTATATATTAACACTTTCTTGACCAGTTAAACTCTTTCTTGGAAACTAATATCTTCCTTTTGAACCTAATTAATTATTTCTTTCAAAGATGAATGTAATGACACTTATTCCAAAATAGAAGAAGTTTCTATATAGACAATTTCATGGGAAAATCATTAAATCATTAACTAAAGGATCATGTTACAATTATAACATAGTTAATATCTAGTCATCTTTTTAACTCAAGTAATCAAATAAATTTTTTGAATTACATGGATGATAGTGAATTATGAAATCATATCCATTAATCAGTTCAAGACATCTTCTCTACCTAATTGTCTACACTTTTTGTGTGAATATACACTTTAAACTTTTATGATTAGTATAATTTTAAAAAAATTCTCTATATAAATTATTTATATAGATTTTAAAAGCAAAAACATGCACCTAAACAAATGCCATGTGTAGTATAATTATGATAATTGGGTTTCAGTTGACATGATGTATATATTGTAACCCATTAATTATGTATCGAGACACAACCAGGTCCCCTCAAAGAAGAATCATTATATACAAAAAATCACCATATTTTATTAAAAATTATAACTCTTGAGAATTAACCAATACTCTTATTAATTCTTGAAATCAATCATTTTATTCAATGTCAATATGAATACAAAACCTTTTTATTTAAATTATTCGGTGTGTATATAACAAATTAAATTTCTCAACAAACCAATGACCGTAACCCACTAATCCAATAATAATTTGAATCTCAGTGAAATTTTTATGCCTTGTCCACTATTATACCACTCTGGTTTTAGTAGGATCAATAGTTATGACATCTTTAGGAACAACATGCACTAGAAAAGAAATCCATTCTAGTCAAAATTCACATTTACTGAATTTTTAATATAACTTCTTTTCTTTTAATGTTTTAAAAATCCTTATGTATTTATCATGATTTTCTAAACTTTTTTAGTATACCTGAATACCATAAATAAACAAACCACAAATTTATGCAAATACTTATAGAAAAATATGTTCATTAGTTCTATAAATATTGTAAGTTTATTTATTAACTTGAAAGGTATAACCACAAACTTGTAGTGACCATACCTAGTATAGAAAAATGACCTCAAAATTCCCTAATCCTTCACCTTCATTAGGTAATAACCATACTTGAGATCAATCTTCAAAAATAATATGTATCGTGGAGCTGATCAAACTATTATTCAATATAAATAAATGATACTTGTTTTTAATAGTGATGTTATTGACTGTTCTATAATCAAAAAAAAATTTCATGGACCCATACTCCTTTTTAACAAACAAAAATGGAGAACCCTAAGGAGAAGTGCTAAGATGGATGAAACACTTACCAAGAAAATCATGTAACTTCTTTTTCAGTTTTAATAACATAATTAAATCTATTCAATAAAGAAGTTTTGAAATTATCTTATCATCAGGAACTAAGTAAATAATAAACACAACCTATAGATTCAGAATAACACCAAAACAATTATCAGGAAATACATCTAGATATTTATTTTCTACTAGAAACTCAATAATTTGAATAGTTCCTTTATTCTCAAAAATATGTGAATTATATTTTCACTTCTATATTTTATTAGTTCCTCAGCTTCTTCATATGTTATCAAATGTTTGAATTCATTACTATCTACGAATAGAAACTCATTCTGAAAAATAACTACATTATATTTTTAATCTATCCTTCCATAATAATTTAAATCCAATCCATACATAGAATAACTTCAAACTATATAATGGGAAATACAAAAATGTTTGAAGGAAAACCATTCCACATATTATAATAGAAATATTTTTATATTATTGTTTCCTTTATATTATCCCATGATGTTTTTACTAAAAATTCCAATATCATTTCTCAATATTTTATTTCCATTTTACATGAAAATTCCATGATATAAAGGAATGTGTGGATCTTGAATCAAAAAATACATTAGTATAACTCAAATAAAAAGGTAATTTACTTATCACCACTTTATTTTATGGTCATGCATCTACTATAGTAGTATAAGAAAATTTGTTTCACCTTTCAATTTTGGATCTTGATGATTCCCACCTTGAGTAACTAACTTTAGAAATGAATTGGCATAATGTACCAACTCATTATAATTGAAAATTTTCTCTGACTCCTTTTCATTACTAGTCTAACCATCACCATTTTTATTTTCTTTACAGTAATGAGCCATGTGTCTAAGATTTTTACATTAGTAACACTTCCTAGATCTCATAATACATTCTACAGAATGATTCATTCCACCCTTGTTATAAGATAACAATTGAATTTTCTTACTTTAAGGTTTGTTTAAAGAATACTTTTGCATTTTAACCACATGTATTTCATCTTATCTGTATTGTTGTAAAATTACAAGAACACCATCCTAAATTTCTCAACACACCACACAATTTCCACATAATTTCTAAACTCACAAGTAATCAAATCCCTTCTTAAACATAGCTTCAATATTGACTAAAATTGAATGATTTTACTATCATGGATCAGAATGAAATTTGTTGTATACCTTGCTAATATGGTAAAATTATATTTATAGGTGGTAATATATTCCTCCTACTTTTTCTTTAATTCTATAAATTTCCTTTCCTTTTAATGTCAAATAACTTTAAGAAAATAATTTTCCAGTAATTTATCATTAAATACCATCCTTTCCATGACATAAATTTCATCCTTTTCCTTAGTGTTCTTAGTCATAGATCATCATTGATTGGATTCATCCTCAAAATTGTAAATATAAAGGGTTGCATTCTGATTTTATAAACATCCCAAAACATAAATATCTTCTCCATTGCATTGATCTATCCTTTAAATTTCACCGGTTCTGAAGATCCAATGAATGTTAGAGGGTTTTGTTTCATGAAATGCTCCACTACACACATGTTTCACTATATAGTATTAAGTCATTGTCTCTCATTAGTTCCAAGGTTAATATCCATCATCAACTAAGTAAACACTACCATAATTTAATCTATTACAACCATTATAGGTTACATATTCAAAATGTTATTATCCACTTCATTTATTTCAAGCTCAGATTCCATGTTTCCTCTATAGAAAACCATTCTTAACAGACCAAGATTAGACTAAGAAACATGGAAATATTCAAAATCTATCTCATGATAATATTACCATAAATTAGAGTATCTTTAATGTGTATTTTAACATTATCCTAACCTGTAAAGTTATCTAAACCATTTCTCTGATACAAACTATAACACCCTATACATTAAACAAACCATAATTACATGATTTATAATAATGGTTTAACTTTATTATATTTAAAATATCTTTTTATTTATATTTATAGATAAATAGGTAAAAAAATTACATTAAAAAGTGTACATTTTCAGATATTATTCATTTTTTCACAAAACAAGTTCTTTATAAAGACACACTTTCTTTGTTCATGGAGACTCCCATATCTAGAACTATGAATTTATTAATATATTTACACATCCTTAAGCCCTATGAAAAATAATTTGAAAATATGGGATTATAAAGAAAACTCATTAAGATACATAAAAAACATGTTAGACCATTTATAAACCTAAAACATCCGTAAGAAAGTTTTCTTTTTTACAATGAACATTTGACCTCAAATATCCATGTACTTTTCATAAAAACAAATTAATTGCTTAATATAAAAAATTTAATATGAAATCACAGAGGAAAATAATAATTATATGAGTTTTTTGGAAATCATGTAAACTCATGAATACCTTTCCTTGAAAACCTATTCTTTTACATTTATAAAAATGTCACAAACATTCCTAAAAAATAGAAGCTCATTTACTTTCCTTTCGAAATCAAATGATTTCCTTTATAAACCCTTGCAAGAATATCATATAGGTACCTTGGGAAATTATTCTTATATTCATCCTTATAGTAACACTTGTAATAGAATCAACTAATTGAATAATTTCCTTATCTCTTAGGAGTAACCTATAATCGGTAATGATTTCCACTTTATTCAATGAATTGGAGAGCTATATTGGGCTCACCTATCATCATATCTATTTTAAGCTCACCAATCATTGATAGAAAATATTTAATAAAAAACAATAAATTAAAAACCTTTACCATTCAACTAAATCTTAAAACCCATTTTAATTGGTATTCAATCCCATAAGTAATAACTCTTTAAGTTATCTCCTAGAGTTGAGAAAAATTTTCTTTTCCCTTTTAATAACTTTTTAAAACTAAAAATTCCCAAAATATTGAGAGAAATATTTTATTTGAAACTATGGAATCATATAAAGGAATATTGATAATGAATAAAAAATATGATGATGGGAAATAGAGGCTAATTTATATACGTTAAAAAATTAATTTTTCAAATAATAAAATTATATTTGTCTTTAATTTCTTAATAACATTTTTAATGTTCATTTATTTATAATTATTCTTTTTATTCCTTTATTACCATGTTTTATTTAGTTAATAAAATTGTCAAGTCCATGTTGTATGTTTTGGGGTTGTTTAATTTATAACCTCAAAACTACATCGGTTCATTGACCATGGTAAGAGAGGTTATGGTTACATTATCTACAAAATATTAAGCATGTTATATTTATCATATTTATACATTATTGAATTTCCCATGTGTATGGTTGATGAGTACGGTTTTATTTTTTTTCAATATATAAGAAGTAATCAGATGTAAATTTATGATGAAGTCCTCTATGATTATTTGTTAATCATGGAAAGGGAAAGATGGAAAGATTTTGATAAATACTCAATAAGTAATGGGATAATGCTTGGAGAATTGTTATGGACTCATTGGTTTTCATTTGGTAAGAAAATTCTCCACGATTAGTGATGATCCCTATATAATTGTTATGGACTTATTGGTTGTCATTTTGTAAGACAATTATCCATGATTAGTGATGATTTCTGGATAATTGTTATGGACTCATAAGTTTTCAATTGGTTATATAATTATCCATGATTAGTGATGATTCTTGGAAAATTATTAAGGATTCATCTAATGGAATTGGATGTCATTCTTGGACAATATCTTTGTAAATATGATAATTTATGAAGTGATCCTAAGTTCCAAGATAAGTGTCAAAGGGTGACACATTTTTTTACTATAATATTAAGAATAAGTTTGTCTATGAAATGTTTATTTTTATGAAGAATTTTTGTAGTCAATGAAAAAATATGATCATATATGTTGGAACATGTTAAATAAGAAAGAAAACATGCTAAATGGATGAGGAATTTATATTAATACTGTGAAAATATTGATTTTCATGATGATTTGAAGGTTTCCATGCATAATTATTAATTTAATGAAAAATATATATTTATATATTTTTAGTGATGTTTTTACTACAAGAAGATGAAGAGATGAAGACTTGGGGTTGATAAATTATTGAGGAATGATTTGAAGAAGCTTGGTATTTTATGAGAAATTGGACAAGGAATGTGTTTATTTAATTCTATTCTTAGAAATTTTTAAGTATATTTTTGTATTTTTTATTTAAAAATTAGGTCCAACAATGAGAGACCACTAGGTTGAACTCAACCCCACACATATGGGAGGTCACCCTCAACCATGTGGGGGAATCAGTCAAAGTATCCCCAACCATAGAAACACAATGAAATTTAGGCGTAAACCCATGCAAAGGGCCCACGGAATAGAGACCACAAGGAGCGCATGGGAGTAGCATTGCCACTACCATGCAGAGTAGCACAATGGAAGAGAGTGATAGCATAGAGCGATTCCAGTGGGTTTTGTGACTTTTGTTTGGCTGATAGAACTTCATGTTTAATAAATAAGTGGAAAACTAAGCCATGATCCAATGGGTGACAAGCGCACCCATATAATGTCCATTTGATTTAAGAAAATTGGATTTAACATGGGTTACTCAATCATTCTGATATGAGCCATCCAATCATGATGCAAGGATTGGGATTTTTTATAAGTTTTTTTAAAAAAAATTTGCAAAACATGCTGGGTTAATTTTTAAAAAAAAAATATGCCACAAAGGCGGCATCCGCGATTCCTTTTTTCCCATAATTTTTTTTTAATTTTTATTTTTTTTTAATTTTTGTTTTTTTTTTGTTTATATATATATATATATTTATAAAAAAACAAAAACAAAAAATAAAAAATAAAAAATCAGAAGAATTTATCCGCTATTTAAAATCCAATAGTACTTCCATTACAAGAGTCTGGATTCTGACAAAAGCTCTCACCTAGGGCTCCCTTTTATAAGAGATCTTACCTTAGAAATAATTCTGCATTTCCGATGTGGGATTCTTATTCTAAATTTTATAATATTTTATGCATTTAGAATGAATTAAAATGGTGGCAACAATATTGGTATAGAATCATAGAATAAAATGGTTGAGCCTTCAGAAATTTAATTACTATGTAATGAAGACACGTATATTCAGAAAAGCATTCTGCAGTTGTGAGGAGAATTAATATCACCCAAATTCTTTAGGTTTTTGAATACTCAACCATGTGAAGAATAATGAAACAAAGTCTTTAGGAATTTATAGGGTGTTTAAAACAATGTGATCAGTGGTATTTTCCTACCTCTTGATGAAGACAACAAACCCGAGTATTAAATTATTTTCATGTTGTTAGATTCATGCATTCATGAAGGTAGAATGTTCACCAATGTCGTGTGAAGAACATAAAATACCCCTCAGGTATTTAATTTGATATACACTTCATGGAAAATAAAATACATAAAAATTCATGGCTATTCAAAATGATAATAAAATAATACCCATAAAATAATAGGGTATTCATATATGAAGAAATAAAAATAATACCCTTGTCAATTTATGTATTGTTATTTGAAGAGTGAAATTAAATATGTTTAATTATTAACACATTTATTTAAGGGTTTAAACAGGGTAATTGAAACCATGTAATTATTGACAACCCCATGCACCACATTTGTGTATAAATATGTTCATGCAGGTGTTTAGAAATTATGTACACACTATTGCAATATCATTTAGAGATCCCGCTAAAGATTTTGTATTGAAGAGATAACAATTTAAAGCCAGGTATTTTTTTAAGAGGTTGATCATGTGAACATGAGAATTTGAAGAGAAGTCTCAAGACTATCATTTCTAAAGTTCTTGAGTGAGTACACAAGGAAGGAGAAGTAATATTTCTTGTGAAGAAATACTATTCTTGAACAAATGGTGGTTCCAGTATAAATAGCACCATTGAAGACTGGTGGAACCTGTATAAATAATTCCATTAATCCTTTATAGGGTTTAGATTTTACCTATCTAAAATTTTGCACCAATTCATGATGTTTATTATCATTAAAAATATATACTGATAATATAATCCATAAAACAACCACAAGTTGATCACTTCAAGGAGTAGGTCTTAGTACCAAGCCTTGTAAAAATATTTGTGTGTTGATGTCTTATTTATTATTTTCATTATGAATGTTGAGATTTCACAATATATCCATTACTCTAAACTAGGATATTGGTTTATATGAAAGAGAGGCTAACTAAAAACATCAAAATTTGGTAAAATGTTGGGTACACTGATTTACCCCCACTCTCAATGTACCTACATGATCCATATGGGCTCTACATGTGTTATCAGAGAATAGGTTTTCCTCTGATTGGATCAAAGTTTTATCCCCAATTTTTTTTCAAGGATTATATGAAGTTCATATTTGAAATTGATTCTCAAGTAACTCAAGTGGAAGAAATATTCTCCACTCATGTTGAATAAGACATGAAAGTCTCTGCCAAGACTCTAACAACTAGGAATAAGAATGAAACAAAGAGATTGAGGAAAATATCAATGAAAGAAGAAAAGTATCAATACTCTCTAGTAAAATCAGTTAACAATGATCCTTTTGTAGAAAAATATCTCAATCTTTGAATATTTTAATGAAGTTTAATCAGTCAAATTAATTGAATACTTCTACTCTCAATTAGAAAGACATATGAAAAAAGTCCAAAAATATTGATTTCATATATACTTTGTTCTATCAAATATCTTTTTGATAATATAGAGAAACGTGAAGATGAAATCATTATATAAGAGGATTCACTTGTTAAGAAATTCAAAAGGTTTAATTTTCTTATATACCTTGTTGAAGAAAAGAAAAAAATTGTAACACCTTTCAATTAAAAGATTTCATTAATTGAAGATGAATTGAAATGGAATGATTATGAGATAAATATGAGTAAACATGTTTTTTTATGTAATCAATGCACTTAAAACAATGTTCAATGTTTCCATGAATGTATGATATGATCCTATTGAAGAAAAGTCATGTAAAGTCAAGGATCTTGACATTTTAGCGAAATAAAAAACCAAGTTTCATGAAGAATATATTCAAAAGATCCATGCTCTAGAAGAATCACATAAAGCTAATATCAGTGTCGAGGAAGCCCAATTTAATGTTAAATCCAAAATAATAAAAGACCTTAACAACTTTATAATTGAAGGTAGTAAACAATATGAAGATCATATTGAAGGAATGACAAGTGAATGGGAAGTTAGGCTAACATAATTTGAAAATGTGATTATTTCCTTCAACAAGAAATTTCTATAACTAGAGATTGAATTAATAAATTTGAAGGAGGCACATGCTAGAACTTCCCATGTTACTAAGAAGAAAAACTATTACACCCAAACATATTAAGGGTTTCAAACCTAAAAAATGGTTTCTTCTATAAAAATTGTTAATGAGAGTCATGTATCTAAAGAGACTCATATTGGTGGCAAGAAGAACTCAAAATCGTCTCTTGATCAACCTTCTACAAGATCATGGAAGAGGTAACTCATAACCCAGTTAATTCAGTTTATACTAATGTAGACTCATATGTTAGTGCAGGTTACAAGAAAAAAACTAGTAATATTTGGGTTGATAAAAATTCTAATACATTGACCAAAATACCAAGGGTGGATACTTAAAAGATCAAGAAAAATAACTCTCAATATGATGCTCAAAATATGGAAATCCGAACCTAGAAATAACAACCTAATAAATCTATCCAAACTAATACTACAAGAAAATGAAGGAGTTTTTTTGGCTACTGTTTTTGGTATAGGAAGTTTGGACGTCAGGATACTGAATGATGGAACTACATGAGAATGTATGAAGGTTATTGAAGGCCTATATTTAGGAGGATTATAGGTGAGAAAATAAAGGAACATGTAAAATAGAAACATCTTCCACAGAATATAATGAATCTAAAGACAAGAAATAGATTTAAATGACTTGAATAATTCTATGAGTATTGTATCATGTGGGGTAACATATAAAAATATTTTTGGTATTCACTAATCAGATAATACTCCCATTCTAATAAAATACCAAAACAAATGAAGAATCAAAGTATAAAAATATAAAATTCCTCCTTGGAGAATAAATAAAATAAAATAGTTATGAAATCTATGAAGTAAGATAAACCAAATAAGAATATTAAGTTAAATTCCATGAATTCCATTTAAAACAAAAAAAAATATGCTTTTATTGTGGAAATAGATGGCATACCATGGACCACTGCAAATAGACCATGGAAATGAGTATGAGTAATCTAAAACCAAGAAAATAAATAATTAAGTATATAAAAAAGAATATTGGATTGATTGAAGATATTATTGAAGAATATTTTGATAGGTTACCTAAGAAATGTAACTCAAAAACATTAATGAATCCATGTGGAAGCTTCAAAATATAGTATGTTAAGAAGTATTTCTTAAACATTTTTCTTGATCAATTGAAAATTGCTAGAGAAATGAAAAGAGATAAATATGAAGCACTAGATAGATTAAAGAAAAGGGAAAAAATATTGTTCCACATGAAGAAGAATTTTAATTTCATGAGTGGTTGTCAAAAAATGACAACTCAAGTGACTTATAAGAATTTTTTTGAAGGTTAAATCAGACTATACATAATGAAAAAAAAATGTATGATTATTATACCTACTCAAAATAAGATGCTAAACATATAAAAACAAGCATCAAGGTAACCCATTTCATTATTAGAAGATGTGAACATGAATTATCCACACAATATAAAGGGTAATAAAATAAAAGAGTTCATGTTGCTAATGAAATATCAAAATGTAAAATCTAAGGGAGACACAATCATGAAGAGTATTAAAAACTTTTGAGCTATAAGAAAAGGAGTCACTAGGTTTAGATCATATTCTCAAGCCTATTAATTTTATTAAGATCATAAGTGTTCCACCTTATACCTCTATTCTTGTGTTTTATTTCCATGCTTACATTGCAAGAAATTGATGGTGAATTCCATTCTCAAGATGAGAAATTAATTAACAAAGAGGAATATAACAAGTTAGAGTATATATTCAAGATATAATAAAAAAATGAATTGTTCAAAATATTAGATCATCAATATGAAAATCATAAAAATTATTTGATGAAACTATCCACCAGGTAGAATGAAGGTATCCCCCCTAATAGGGGAGAAAACATCAAGGATGTGCTATCAATAGTTATTCCATGAATATCTAAAAGATCAAGGTCATCTCTACAAATGATGGAAAATAGAGGTAACCCAAATTACACTTCTTTCCCTTCTCTTGATTATATAAAATTTGTGCATCAAGTGGGAGTTTTGGTTATTGAGTAATCTCATTGAAAGGGGGAGTAAAATATTATTTCACTTGAAATTTCTAATGTGTTTTCTAAAGTGTGAATGAGAATTTATTACATGATAAATCTGTTTCATACAACCCCCCTCTTGGATAAATAAATATGTCATGAGAATTATATCACATTAATGATTGTTAATGGATATCATAGACAACCTTGGTTATATATCTCTTGTTTTTTTACACTAGGTTAGCCCATATAGACTTATATTAGACCAACTAAAGGCTCTTTACTGAGTAAATCGTGTAGTATCATCCCTCTTTCGTAAAAAAAATATTGTTTTCAAATGAATTGAAGGGAATAAGAAAACCCCTACAATAATCCGATGTATTTATGGTCAATAATGTGGAGAAAGGATATTGAATTTAAAGAAATGGTATTGAAAATAAAGCCAAATGGAGAATTGAAAAGACCATGTGGATGGATTAAGAGTGTTGTTTTATTTGTTGTAAACATTTAATAAGGAATCAAAAGTCAATGTATGATTAAGTCCTCTATGATTAGTGATTAATTATGGAAAGATGAATATTGAAAGATTTTGAGAAATACTCAATAAGGAATGTGATGATGCTTAGAGAATTGTTATGGACTCATTAATTGTCATTTGGTAAGACAATTCTCCATGATTAGTGATGATGCCTAGAGAATTGTTATGGACTCAATGGTTATCATTTGGTAAGACAATTATCTATCATTAGTGATGATTCCTAGAGAATTTTTATGGACTCATTGGTTGTCAATTGGTAAGATAATTCTCTATGATTATTGATGTTTCTTGGATAATTGTTATAAATTCATCTAATGGCATTGGATGTTACGATTGGAAAATTATACTTATAAATCTAATGATATTTTAAGTGATCCTATGTTCCAAGATATGTTTCAATGGATGGAGCATTTTTTATTACAAGATAAAGAATAAGTTTTTCCATGAATATTTTCATTTTCATGAAGAAGTTTTGAAGGCCATGAAAAAATATGATCATATATATTGAAACATGTTAAAGAATAAAGAAACTATTCTAAATGCATGAGGGATTTATATGAAGACTATAGAAAAATTGATTTGAATAAAGATTTGATGGCTTCCATGCATAATTTTTAAGGACATGGAAACATATATTTATAAATTTTTAATGATGTTTTTACCAGATGATGTGGGACGAGCACACCCATGTACTATTCATCCACTTTAAAAACTCAGATTGAACATGGTTTGATCGATCATTTTGATATGAGCCGTCTGATCAAGAAACTAAGATTGTCTTCCTCTTTTGATGATCCAGGAGACTCCAACAAGGGATATTCCCCCATTTTTTATCCATAAAGATCATGGAAAAGTCCATGAACACAATTGAGATATAAATTTCAATCCTCAATGATCAAGTAGAAATCTAATAGCATGTCATGCACAATATTATTGCATGGACATACATGAACTGTATGAACTTAATCCATGATTCCGCTATTAATGAAACGAATCCTTCTAAAAAAACAGAAGTTGATTATTTTATAGCTATTATCGAAATTAATGGACATGCATGAAAGAATATCACCTGAATTCTTTGGGTGTTTCAAGACTAAACCGCTTGAATAATAATGAACCCGAGTCTTTAGGAATTTACAGGGTACTTAAAACAATGTGGCCAGGGGTATTTTCTTACCACATGATGAATACTGTGAACATGAGAATTCAGGTATTTTCATGTTGTGAGATTCATACATGCATAAAGGAAGGATTTTCACCAATTCCACATGAAGAATAGAAAATACCACTCGGGTATTTTATTTGATATACAGTTTGTGATTTTTTTAATTCGTTTTTAAATTGTTAATTAAATGTTTTATGTTTAATATGCCGGATGTGGTTTGTTACGCGTAGCAGGATAGTTGGAACTTCCCAACCCATCTCCGCCATCCATGTGTCCTAGATCTATTCTTGACTTTCCTCATTTTTTTGTAGATGGATCCTTTTCCAGCGGGAGATTAAGGGTTTCGTTGAGCCCGGATTTTTCACCGGGGGGGGGGGGGCAGTAGTGTGTGTGCGGTCATTCGATGCTCCTCTCGTTCAGCACTTTGGAGTGGAATACTCAACATCGAGTCACCCCTAGCCATCATCCTGATGCAGCGCGTAGGGGGCTTTTGGGTTCCTCATCCAAGATGGCTCAGATTTGGTGGTTGATATTCATAATCCAGGCAGTGGACACCTCCATGGGCTTCATTGTTACCCTACATGTGTTCGAATCTCAATAGGGGTGCACGGGCCTCGTCAGGTGACGACGGTGTGGGAGGTTGCAAATCTTGGAGTGCGGTGGCGTTGGATATTCATTGGCTCCTAGGGATTCGATTTCGTCATCTGTGATGGTTCATAGTGGCGCGGCTTCCTTCGGTGGAAGGTTCACTGAAAATCTTGGATTCTTGCGTCTGGCTTGGATTTGGCCGGACTCTCAATGTGGCTCAGTGGATCTTGTTTCTTCAATCGGGGAGCCCTAGTTTCTTCTCCAAATCACATGTGTTTACAGATTGTGGTTCTTGTCCTTCCATAAATGAAGCCGAGTAGTGGCTTGCTTCTCACCTGGAGGTGGGTGTAACAATGATTTTCCTTGCTTGATTGATGGTGGAATCACTCCTTGACATTGCGACATCCTCATAATTCTTTTTTTCAAGTCGAATCTTAGAATCTCTACTAGTTTTTTTGACTTGAACCTGTAGGTGCGATGGACCAGAGGTGTGATGCATTTGGACAGTTGTGTCATCCTATTCTTAGACCCATAGGGTGATAGACTTGAAAACAAATAGAGTTTTTCATGGTTAAGAACTTGTATAGGAGCATTAATAATTGAGGATCGAACTTAGTGGACTCAGCGACGACTATTTCAACACCCAGTGATAAGTTTTTTCATTGATAAGGTGACACCGGGCCCTGGTAAGGGGATATCGGTTCTTTTATAGTTTTTTCTTTGTCAATTTTTGTAAGCTTGTGTTTATTACTTGTTTTTTCGTCGCGTCTTATTTCAGTTTCATGTCCAGCTTAGATTGTGAGTTGTGTCCTTTGTTTGCACTTATACTATTTATTTGCATAGTGAAAAACTCCTGATGATCCTGCCCCATGCACATAGGACATATGGCTGAAGCACGTAAATTTGTGTGTCTTTTACTGCTTTCAATTTCCACATTTAATTCGACCTGTAATCATTGAACGTCATTGTTTCTGGTATTTTTTCAAGGATGTCTTGAATTTAAATGGTTTAATATAAGATGTTTTGAGCCTTTTTTTGGATTGGCTTTGTCACTGTTGTTGCAGCCTTATTTTCTCATTATTGTTTGATTTTGGTTTTAGATGAATCAATTTGTTAAAAATTGTTGCATTCTGTTTTAATGAGAAATATTCCCAACTTGAACATTATTTTTTTATCAGTCTGCATGTATTAAACTGTAAATGAATATCATTTTCGCATTTCAGACTTTAACGAACCAAAACACCCAAATAGATCTGGGCTATTATGTGGGGATTGTCTCTCGCTTAGGGGCGCTCCCCATAACAAAGTGATATCAGAGTCTAATTGGGTTTATGTTTTGATTTGTTAAAATTTAAAATTGTTTGTTCGTTGCTTTCAAATGATTTTTCTAGTGGCTTTTACCTGTTGTAGCATGCTTTGATTGTTTAGCTCAACTAGTTCGTTAACTCTCTTAGGCTATAATTTTATTTTATTGTTGATAGTTTGTTTCCTCATTGTTTCACTGTTTTATTTTCCTGTCTAAACCTTAAAAATGCCTCTTGGTAGTTGCTACCTATGTGTGTCTATGGTTTTGGGGTAGGAATTGGTTTTCTGTGAGGTTTTCCTATATTTGAGAGCTGGTTAGTAGTAAGATCTTGGTGGGATCTATCGTCTCTAGTGTCTGATTTTTTTCTAAGAGATGAGCTTATGTTTTCTCTGTTGTGTTCCTCTGCATCCTTTAGGACTCTTTGGCTTCAGGTATAGCTTTGTTGCGAGTTCGGTGTTTAGGTCTGCGTAGCCTGTGGGTGTAGTGTCGCATGGCTAATCACCAAGCTTCTTTGTTTACTGTTTGACCTTGTTTAGCAGTTTTGTTTGGTTTCCTAAGAAACATGTTCCGTTAGTAAGTCTATACTAGGATGTGTGGCCCTTTAGTGGCTTGTTTTCCCCTAGTTTCTAGCTGGATCCCAGCCTATGTTCTCGCGTCTTTGAGCTATCATAGGATGTTGGGACTACTTGCATGTGTCCTTGCAATTTCCCTTTTGTGTAATGATGTCTCCTTTTGGATTTTGTTTAAGTGATAGTCTCCTATGGTGGAGATTATAAATCCATCTGTTAAGGATCTTCTGGTGCTTTGCATAGAGAGTCTTCTTGTTATTTTTTTTAGGAAGCGTGTCTCAGTTTTAAAGCCAATGGTTCTTGGTGCTTTGGTCATATATGTCTTCGTGGGTTCAGGTGGAGACCTATTTGAGTTGTTTCATTTACTATTCTTGCTTCCCCTCTCTGCATTTCTCTTGTTTCTGCCTCTAGCATTAGGAGAGTGAGTTGGTAATTAGCTCAAGGTTTGTTCCTCTAATATGTCCTGGTTTTGGGATGCTTTTTCTAGGATGTGACCCGTTACGAGTGGTGATTGGGCCAGGGTAATGTTTAGAGGGACAATGTCTTGTGAATAGGTTTGGTGACGATTGGGATTCATGGCAGTTCTTTCAGGATCTCTATAGCGATATTAGGCGGTTCCTAGATATCATTAGGAAGCTAGACTGAGATGTGTTTTCTTGGTTGGTAGCGTGCTGCCCTTGGATCACTGGTTTTCTCGTGGGTCTAGAGTTTTCCCTTAGGACTCTTGGGACTGCTTTGGATTTGCAGTGGTACCCATTTTTTTGAGGAACCTCTCTTGTTGGCTCAGTTCTAGGCAGTGTCTTCTCCTTGGGTGGAGAGTTTTTTGAGTCTATCTTAGATTCAAGTTGAGTGAGTGATTTGCTTTCTTTGAGATTTGTGTCTTCTTTTGCTCTCTCTTTCGCTGCTCTTTGCATGATTTTACTATTTGGTACTGAGCTACATTCCATGTGAATTTTTTTGAGTTTTGTTTTTCCATGTTTTATGTGAGGATGTATACTTCTTTTTTTATTTGTGTTTCGTAGGAACATGTGAGCTGGTTCAGGACCTGTTGGATTTGATTTTATAGTCCCATCCTCCTCATTGTCATCGTCTCAGAGTTTGAATCAAGTAAGTGAAGGTATGGATTTATCATGCAGTTGTTTAGAATTTTTTTATTCTGAACATGTTTATCATCTTTTCGATATCACTCAAATTCGGGCGACATGTATCACAGTTGATACATGGTAGGGGGACTGTTTAGTTCATACCCCGTAGGTTGTTTTCTGTTTAAGATATGCCCAAGTTGATGATGTTAGGTGGTGCAGATTCATCATGTGGTTTATATTTAATTTGCAAGTTGGAGAGTGTGATTTTGTTTCATATTAAATTTGTTCATGAATTTAATTTCCAAGGTGGAGATTTGTTATTTTTTTAATTCGTTTGTACATTGTTAATTAAATGTTGTATGTTTAATATGCCGGATGTGGTTTGTTATGCGCATCAGGATAGTTGGAACTGCCCAACCCATCTTCGTCATCCACATGTCCTAGATCAATTCTTTCCTTTCCTCATTTTTTTAAAGATGGATCCTTTTCCAATGAGAGATTAAGGGTTTCAGTGATCCTGGTTTTTTCATCAGGGGATGTAGTGCACTTGCGGTCATTCGACGCTCCTCTCGTTAGACACTTTGGAGAGGAAGACTCAGCGTCTAGTCACTCCTAGACATCATCCTGATGCAGCGCACAGGGGGCGTTGGGGTTCCTCATCCAAGATGGCTCAGATTTGTTGGTCGATATTTGTGAGCCAGGTAGTGGACACCTTTGTGGGCGGCATCGTTACCCTGCATGTGTTCAGATCTCAATAGGTGCACATAGGCCTCGTCAGGCGATGATGGTGTGGGAGGTTTCAAATCTTAGAGTGTGGTGGCATTGGACCTTCATCACCTCCTAGGGATTCGAGTTCTTCATCTATGAAGGTTCACCGTGGCGCGGCTTCCTTCGGCAGAAGGTCCACTCGCAATCTCAGATTCTTGCAGCTGGCTTGGATTTGGCTGGACTCTCAACGCGTCTTGATGGATCTTGTTTCTTCAATCATGGCACCCTAGTTTCTTCTATAAATCAAAGGTGTTCACGGATTTTGGTTCTTGTCCTACCAGCGTTTAAGCTGAGTAGTGGCTTGCTGCTCGCTTGGAGGAGGGTGTAGCAGTGATTTTCCTTGCTTGATTGATGATGGAATCACTCCTTGATATCATGACATCCTCCTAATTCTTTTTTTGAAGTCGGATCTTGGAATCACTGTTGGTTGTTTGGACTTGAACCCGCAGGTGCGTTGGACCAGAGGTGTGATGCGTTTGGACAACTATGTTATCCTATTCATAGACCAAGAGGGCGATAGACTCAACAACAGATAGAGTAGTTCGTGGTGAAAAACTTGGATAGGAGCATTGATCATTGAGGAATGAACTTACTAGACTCATTTACGAAAATTTCAACACCCTATGACAAATGTTTTCATCGATAAGGTGACATCGGGCCCCAGTAAGGGGGTCTCGGTTCTGTTATAGTTTTTTCTTTGTCAAATTTTGTAATCTTGTGTGTGTTGCTTGTTTTTCTGTCATATCTTATTTATGTTTCATATCAATCCTATCTTGTGAGTTGTGTCCTTTATTTTCTCTTGTACTGTTTCTTTGTATAGTGAAAAACGCATGATGATCATGCCCCGTGCACATAGTCCATATGGCCGAAGCACGTAAATATTTGTGTCTTTTACTAATTTCAATTTCCACATTTAATTTGATCGGTAATCGCTGAATGTCATTGCTTCTAGTATTTGTTCAAAGATTTCATTAATTTAAATGGTTTAATAGAAGTTGTTTTGAGCCTTATTTTGGCTTGGATTTATCATTGTTTCTACAACCTTATTTTCTCATTGTTGTTTGATTTTGGTTTTAGATGAATCAATTTGTTCAGAATTGTTGCATTCTATTTTAATGATAAATATTGCTAACATGAACATTATTTGTTTATCAGTCTGCATGTATTAAACTGTAAATGAAGATCGTTTTCGCATTTCAGACTTTAACGAACCAAAACACCAAAATAGATCCAGGCTATTATTTGGGGATTGTCTCTCGTGTAGGGGAGCTCCATGCAACACAGTTCATAGAAAATAAGATACCCACATATTCAAAACTATTCAAAATGAGCGTAAAATAATACCCACAAATAATGAGGTATTCAAAGACGAGAAAATAAAAATAAAATCCTTGTTCATTTGGGTATTATTATTTGAAGAATAAAATTAAACATGTTTAATTATTATGAAATTTAAATTAGTATTTGAATGGGAGAATTGAAATCATGCAATTATTGGGATCCACATGCACCACATTTTTGTATAAATATATTAATTTTGGTTTTTAGAAAGTATGTAAATACTATTGTAGTGTCCTTTGGAGACCCTAATATGGATTTAGAATTAAAGTGAGAAGGATTCAAAGTCAAGTATTTATTTAAGAAGACAATCACAAGAACCCATGCATTTAAAGAGAAGTCTCAATACTATCATCATTAACATTCTTGAGAAAGTACACCAGTAAGGAGAAATAATATTTCTTGTGAAGAAAGAATATTCTTGAAGAATTGGTAGTTTCAGTATAAAAAAATCCATTAAATACTTGTGGTACCAGTATAAATAATTCCATTTATCCTTTATAGGGTGTGGATTTTACATGTCTAACATTTTTCACCACTTTAAGGTATTTGTGATCATTAAAAATTTACAATGATAAGATAATTGATGAAACAACCACAGGATGATAATAGAAAGGGGTAGGTCTTAGCACCGAACCTTGTAAAAATATTTTTGTGTCGTTTTATTCTTTATTATCTGCATTATGATTATGGAGAGCACACAATAGATTAATTCATCTTAACTGGGGAATAGGTTAGAGAGATAGAGGAGTTAACTAAAAAAAAGTAAAATTAGGTAAAAAGTTGGTTACACTGATTCACTCTTCTCTCAGTGTCCCTGTATGATCCATCAAGTCTCTACAACTACCTACACCTTTAAAAACAACCATGTAAGGTGGTTATGGAAAATGAACCACATCATTTCATAGATACGGTAGTCTGTACATATCCATGAATGTCATTTTAATTTTTAACCTAATGAGTGGAAATGATATTAATTAGATAATATTTTACATTTCTAGAATCATAAATATATTATTAATATCACATTTATTCATTAGTTATATCAGTATGACTAACCCTATAAGGTGAAAATGACAGATGAATCACATCGCTTCTTGGATGTGGTATTCCATATGTGCATATGAGTGACCTTATCAATTCATTTAATATAGAAAGAATATGTAGATAAGTAATATATTATTATTAAATAATCATTATTATTTCATAAATATCATATATATTCATTTTTTTAAATCATTATAACCCGCCATATGATCTAGTAATGAAAAATAAAACTCATCACTTCATGGAGGGGACATTCCACACGTAAACATGAGCGATGTTTTCATTTCTCATAAGATGGAAAAAGAGATTAAAAAGGGTTGCATCATAATTATAATAAAATTTTAGTATATTTAGGATAATGATATTATTATTTAAATATGGTTGAATAATTTTTGAAGGATTTAGAAGAAGAAATAAACTTGAAAAAGGTTAGTTAGGACTTATACCTTCTCCTCAGATATCTCCATTTCAATTACACTTTAAGACTTATAGAATTGGTATTTCAAGAATACTAGTACCTATAGGAAATGTGTATGGATATTGGGGATAATTTTTGGGTAGGTATTTGTTGAACTAGAGTTCTTAAGATGTTGGAGGAAGGGAGGATAGGAGGTTCTATTTTATAAGTGAGGGGAGTGACACACTTGTAATTTTTCAAAACATTAAAAAATTATATTGTTTTATATTTGGAAAGTGGATAAAAACTATCCAATTTATAAATAATTCAATCATGGTATACATATCATCAAAAAATTAAAATTTAGATAATTTTTTGGTCTTATCACTTATTTTTAACCTTAATTAACCCTATTTACCCATTACTATGGTGAAATTTTTTTACCATGGTTACTATTCATAATGAACAAAATGAAAATGAAATAATTAATAAATTTTAAAATCATGATTCAAAATATAGAATACATTTTTCAAGATTCAATTTTTATAATAGAATGAAATTAATTTTAATATAAATGTGTAAAATGCAATGAAAAATAGTTTTAAAAAATGTTTTTTATGCCCAAAAATTTAACACCCCAAGCTTCCACGGTATGTTTCTGTTTAAATAATGTAATAGCTTGCATTGTACGCAACTTCGAGATTCTAACACACCGGGACCAATCAAACTAGTCATTATGAATAGTAATAGACACTTTTTGAAATTTTATAAATTTTATCTTTCAAAATGGACTTCATTTTTGGATTCGGAATATCGAAATTAGCTTAGGGTGAATTTTTGGTATTTTTCTAAAAACATTCAATTTTTGTTGAATAGTGAAAACACTGACTTATAGTTTAAAACTGAATTTTTATTTAAATAATTATTTATTTTATTTAAATTTATTTTTGGTCAAAATATATACATAATACCAATATAAGTTCAATTTAATTCATTGGAGTCAGTTTATAATAATTATAGATCTATAAAAAATTTATTGAACTTTTTAACTGTCTTTTACCCACCTTCTAGGAGAATTTGACAACTTGAATAAAACTTAATTTTATCGCTTTTGTGAATTTAATTTCAAAAATCCGAGAAACATGGTTGATATCAGTAAGTAAAATGTGGTTCAATAAGATAAAAATAATTTTTGGTGAATAGTAACTTTAGACTTTTATTTACCACGGTTAAAAGGAAATAAGGTAATTAAGGGTAAAAATGTTATTATTATTTCCCTAACACATGTCCTAATTCTACTAGATAAGTGTAATTTGACCAAAAACAACCTTATAAATAAAATATGACCCGTTAGGTCCACTTGGATTAGATTAGGACATTTATTATTATTTAATTCAAAGAAGAGTTAAAAGTGTTAAATTCAAAGCTTAATAACTAATCCATTTTTAATATAGGGTTATACATAATATAAATTCGATTATAAATAATAATCATTAGAAATCTAAAGATATTTTCTACATAATGGTATTTTATTTATATTTTTTATACATTAAATAATTTAATTTATTTATGACACAATGATGATGATGTAATTACCTAATTAATGAAATATTAAAATATTTGATATTATAAATATCCCACTAAATGTAATTTGAGACTTTTTATGAATTCCACTAATTTCTTAGGTTAATATTACATGTTAGGGTTAGTTAGATGAATTTTTTTTAAGTAATAATGTTGTTATGTATTTAGCAAAAACAAAATACCAAATAGTGTCAAAATTGACATAAAAGGGTTTTTAAAAAAATATTATATTATTAATTGATATTCTATTCCTAAAAATATATGCTTCAGCCAAAAGACTTATATAATGATAGGAGTATCAATAATGAACCACTTGGGGTTCTATTGGAAGTATATAGTATGTTTATTAACCATATAATATAAAAATACAAAGAGACATGGTAAATATCAAACTATTTAACTAAGAGTTAAATCTAAAAGATAAGGTTAATACAGTGACCCAAACCTGTCTAAAACATATTGGTTGAGTGTTTTTCGACCCATAATCACCTTATCCTTTAAATAATTCATTTTTTATCCATTAGAAACAGAAAATGTTTTCATTATAAAATAATATTTCTAGCTTTTCCTAAGGTGCCCCTCACCCCTCTTATAAAAGGGCACTCCCCCTTCTCTCAAATTCACACCTTAAAAGCCTTTTTCCTCAGCCAAACTCTGCCCAAATACCTGCTAAATTATCCTCCCTTCATCCTATACCTTCCTTTAGTCATAAATCCATCCTATGGAGCCCTATTGATCAAATCAAAAGGAAGAATCCGAAGAAGAGGTAAATATTTCATCACCTCTTTCAAGTTCCTTTTCTTCTTCCACTTCCTCTTTCTTTGTTGTTTCCATTCTAAAATAATAACTCCAGTATCTTCTATATACTATGATGTTATTATAAATATGGTACAACCATATTCATTATTCTATCCATCCTGTTAAAGACATGTCACCATACGTGCATATGTACGGCTTACTATCTCCACGTCATGGGGTAATTATTATTCAATACATTATTATTTGGATGGGTACAATAATGATGTGTAATTGATTTAAATAATAAATATTACATGATAATGATTCTGTATATGTTATATAAAATCCAATTATATATTATTTTAATATCAAAACAATGATATTGTCGCTCGTGCGTGCGTACGGATTACCGTCTCCACGAATGCGATGAGATTCATTCCCCATTGTAATCCATTCAAGAATAATTTTCATTATATGATTATAAAAAATGTTTAAAGACTTAATATCATTCTGAATATGAATAAGATATATCCTATTCATAAAAAACACTACTTACAAAACAAAGCATATAAAAGAAAACAAATCAATTAACACCCAAAATGATGATAATACTAAAATATTATTAACCAAGAAATATTAAAAGATCATATATGATATAATATTAATGTATATGATTCTTTTATAATTTAATAAAAATTATTTCACCATTATACAAAAGGTTAACCTACCCTCAACAAATGAAAATTACTAGGTAAGGGATTTTCTTATCTCACTTTTAATTCTGTGAGATTTCCATTGTTCACCACTTATTTATTAAATGTGGTGTATTTTGTACTGTCATTTGATATATATATATTATCATGATTCTCCTTTTATTCATGGTATTCTGTGATTCATTTGGTTTTTATTAACTTTTGGACATACGACTTGATTGATTACAATTAACTAAGGGTTTTCATCTCACTTCCTATTTCCGTGAGATTCATGCCATATTGCCACTATTTCCTTTTGTGTGGTGTATATACTGCCCAATGATTGTATTATTTTTGTAATATACTTTAATTTATGAGTTTTTACATCTTCGTTTTATGATCCATCTTTCATGGGATGTATGTTTCGTAAGTTACCAAACTGGTAAGGGAATTTCAAATTTCAATTTCAACTCATTCGACTTTGCTCATACTTCATTGATTATTTTACTCCATGATTATGTGTGGAATCACTATTTATTATTTGTGTAGTAATTTCCACTCCCCTTTCTGTGGATATAATTTTGATACACATAATCACTCCATTGATAAATTCTCAAGTCATCGATATGAACTTGATAAGAGTAATTTTAACTCAATCTCCAGTTATTTAGTTAAACATCCAATTCATTGGTGTTATTTTTACAAGAATATGTGTGAATGTCCTCTGATTTATTTACACTAAATATACAATAATATTGAGTGTATTTATATTTTACACACATAATTATGTCATTTATTTATCCTTAACCTAAGGATACCGTCTTTGTAAGAGATTTCATCTCAATTTACATTCCATTGAGACTTCTTTGTTGTTATACGCCAATTCACTATTATATGGTGTATATAATGTACTTTGACATAGTATATCATAAATACCTTTATTCCCATGATATTATAATGTTTTTATTACCTCAATTATTTTTATTCAAGTGTCTCTCTTTTTTTTAGGAACTCTAACTAAAATATCATTTTAAAATGTTTTAAAAATTTATTATTCTAAATACTTATCATTAATGTCCATGTTTTAAAAATAGTTTTAAGGATTTATTTATATCAACATTAAAGTTATAAAATTAAAATTCCTTTTAAATTTTTCAAAGTTACATGGGACACTTTGATTCAAAAATATTTTTTAAACAGATTCTTGATAAATAGTGAAACTTTTAAATGTTTTCAAGAAAATGGGGGTTATTTCTCTCAAATAGTTTTGTTGATTATTTTCATCTATGTCGATATCATTCATTATTATCTATTGAGTTTGATCTATTATAATACAATATTTCAAATTGTATTGAATTAGTTATTTTTGAATGTGGATGTGCTATTTTTATACCATTAATGGTTTGAGGTTAAAATATTGACATTTCGTACACTAGTTTTAATATGAATGTTCAGATTATGTTTCAACCTTTTCATATGATGAGTTAATTGGACTTATTAAGTGACGGGTGGAGCCCTCTATAGCTCCTCAATGCATCGATAGGTCTCATGATACAAACTACTATCTTGGCACAAGGCCTTGACAAAATCTTATGTGTAGTCTTGGCACAAGGCCTTGACAAAATCTTATTTGTAGTCTTGGCACAAGGCCTTGATATGTGGTTATGAAAGTTTGGCATTATGAAATCCATCATTATGAAAGTGGCTATTGATATTGAATGTGATTTTTCAACTAGTATAATATCCATGTGAATAATTAAATGGCATTATTTTATTTTATCTTTTCCATATTATGCTGAAGTTAATGTTTAAAAGGAATTTGTTTTAGTCTTATACATTGCCTAAAACGTTTATGCTTATTTATGAAAGTTTCCGCTATATTTTTATCATTACTGAGCATCTGATATCACCCCTTTATATGTTTTATTTTTCCCAGGATGCGAAGAAGTACATTATGACTGACTTGTAGGGATAGTCTTTAGGATCTCAGTGTTGTCCATGGAAACATTGTTGTTGTAGTTTTCCATTTTATGATGTAATGTAAACCTTATGAATGTATCTAGTACTTCTAGAAAAACTAAAATAATCAGTCTTTTGAGACTTGATCTTTTGTGATCATGTCAATGATACGTAATAATGCACCGACTCTAGGCTTTTGGGGTCGGGGCGCTACAAAAAATGAATTTATTCAAAAATAAAAAATAATTTTGATTGCTATGGAATTATTTAGATTATATTTAATTATATAGATCTTATTTTAATTTGAAACCAAATCCAAAATATAATGGAACTTTTAAATATCTTATTTTAATGAAAATAAATGTTTTTTTTTCAAAAATCATCAATTTTACTATTCACTCAAAAATCAATCTTTTTAAAATAATAAAAAAAGTTCATACTAGTTTATATTTGGAATCTTGATTCCAAAAAATGATTCCCTTTTTATCAATTTCAATTTCTAAAATCAAGATATTTATATTTTAAATAAACACATGTAATTCATAGAAAAATAATTTAGTTAATTAAAACTATTTATTTTTCAACTGAAATTTTTATAAAATTATTTATTAAACTATGATGAATATAAATCCATAAAATGAATATATATAAATCCTAAAACTAATTTATTTTTAAGATTAACTGCATAATCTCACATGAGGTTCTTTCTCTTGATAGTCTTGAATCTCAACATGAAACCCTCAAAACATCACTTCATCCTCATTATCCAAGTTTCCCTAATCAATGCCATCAGAGTCGTCATGATGATTCCATTGAAGTTTTGACACATGGATGATATCATGGGTATGATTGAGTAGAGGAGGAAATTAAAACCTAGAAAATAAATCAATATCATTATCAGATACCTCAAAATAACCAATAAACCAAAGAGAAATCTTACTCCCATGACTAAACCTGCTCTACCCATGATGGGGAAAACTTTCAAAAACAAATGATATCCCACCCTAAAATCTATAGGAATATTCCTCAAATCATCATATGAATTATGATATTTTTATATCAACATTTATATACTAATAAATCACTTACAACTTCTTTTTCATTCTCTATAACAATATATGGTCCAAGAATTATAAATTTCTCATCATCGTTCTAGCATAACAGAGATCTTCCAGGTCACCCATACAATGATTTAAACCAAACCATACCTATTATTATAAAAAAAAACTCAACTAAGGGATTTTACTTCACCTATGAACCTCTAAAATATATAACACATGCATGAAATATATATTCCAAATTCTAAATATTCCACTTAGTTTGTCCATCCATTTATAGATGTAATGTTATTCTAAGGAAGTGTTGAGATCCAAAAGTAGGATAAATTACCATCCACATTCATAGGGTAATATGTGGATCCTGATTAGAGATGATATTTCTAAAAACACCATGAAGCCACCAAATACCCCATATATATAACTCTAAAAATTCATACAACATGCTTGACTCTCTGATCACCTAAAAATGATCTTGTTATGTCAACCAATCCATAATCACCAAAATTACATAAAAACCACCCTAATAATGAGGTAAACCAGTAAAAAATCAATCAATATATCCTCAAACTTTAACTTAGGGAAATTAAATGGCTATGAAAAATCACCAAGATCATCTTCCGTAGCCTTCACCTATTTATAGACCTCACATCAAGACCCAAACTACACCATTAATCATTTCATTCATGGCCACCAAAACAGACTCCTCAAGGTATGATACATCTTGGTCACACTAGAATTCACTACTATGAGTGGGAAATTGAAATCATATATAAACATGTCATGAATTAACAATATAATGATTAGATTCTCCTAGAATAATACCCAGTATTGATCATCTTCCAAACATCCCATAGAAGCATCACCACATATGACAAGATCATGAAAAATATCCACTTCAAGATCTCTAAAAAATAATCATCCATCTGATGCACCAAAGAAGAATATAATGTTATATAAAAAATAAAAAAATCCCACCAACTTCCTCCACATCATTATAAAACATTGAAAGCTCCTCTAGCATCCTCTATGAATCTATAGATTCATGGGAAATATCCCAACAAGACTTTATACTATGAGCATTAGCTACATTATTCCATTTTCATGGTGTATAGAATATCATGAAGATAAAATATTTCAATAAATTCATCCAATATTGCTAATGTGTTTTCAAATAATATAAAGAGAATATATATCACAAACTCTTGAGATTTTTGAAGGCCAAAAATCATTCTCCAATAAGATGGTGTTGTGATGATTTCAAGGGAAGAACTTTTTTTCTTACTTGAGTACATGGGTAGAATAGTTATATTTATGAGTTTATAAACACTATGACACATGGAAGATCACTTAACTCAATTATATTAGAACAAAACCCAATATAAGACACAAATAACTAAAAAATACCTCCTATATTGATCCACCTTCTAGAAACAAATGAACAATAGCACTAACTAGATTCTTTTTAGGTACTCAAACACAGCCTGACATTTCTCTATATCTAAAAAGTCTAGATGTTTTATATTCAAGGGTTTGAGAGGAGTTTAGATTTGAGGTAAATTGTGCACAAATATATTATAATATCCTATAATACCAAGGAGATTATGAACCTCAAAAACATTATTAGGAGACACCCAATAAACAAATTCATCAATCTATGAAGGATCTATAAAAACTCTCTACTAAGATAAAATATTCTCATGGAAACACGCCTATTTCAATAAAAACAAACAATTGAATATCTTTCCAAAATGATGATATTGAAAAATAACCTCTAAAATACTCTAAAATTATCATCTTGATCCTCCTTTAACATTAAAGACATAAGGATATTGTTGATGAACACCACAAAAGAGTGACTAGGAACACATAAAACAAAATTTTCCCCAGTCCCATGAAGAAAGTGGTTTATTTTTTACACCAAAATTCATAACCATGTAATTAAAGTTTTCATAATGAAATTTAAATGTAGTATACAATATATCATCATCATTCACTCTCATTTGATGAAAGTTTGACTAAAAATCGATCTTAGAAAACCATCTACCTCCCTTTAACTGATCATATAAATAATCAATAATTGTGAGAGGTTAGTGGTTATTCACCATCACCAAATAAAACTAATGTTAATTGATAAAAACCCATAAAATACCATCCACATTATTTAAAAACAAAATTGCAACACCCCATGGTAACATAATACTCTGGATAAAAATCCACAACAATTGATCATTGATTTGAATCCATAACTCACACAAATCAAAGGGTGTTATTCTATACATAGGCATATAAATTGGAGGAAGACCGGAATATAACTCTATCGTAAATTAATATCATGTTGATGGTTTAGTGTAACAATATTTTTAGGAAGTAAATCATGGACCTCATCCATAATATTTGGAAATGCCATAGCCCAAACCTCCACTAATCCTAATATTAAATCTACCAACTAAGAAGATGAAGGATCCCAATGATGAAAACCCATCCTATGATCCCACCCACCAAAAAAAATTCATGCTCACCTTCCACATCATGGAAGACAAGTCTTATTTGAAAATAGTCAATAATACCCTACACCAAATACAAAAAATCTACTCAAAAAATGACATCAGATGGCTATATCCACAAAATGATGTAATATTCCAATTATTGATGCTACCTCATCATTAACTAACAATCCTGACATGCATCAAACAAACTAGACTACCCTCATACTAGAATAGTCAACACCAATGGCACTGAAGGTATCTCCACATTTTTTCTCAAATATCAAACCAAGGTATGAACAATAGAGAAGTGAAAACCTCTCAAATCAAACAAGACATATAAAAAGGTAGATGATAATCAAATTTTACCTCATACAATGTCTATTTCTCCTAAAAATGGAAACTCTATGGAAGGCATTTAACTTTTCCTTTATCTGATACCCCACTGAAACTTATAATAGTCCCAACCAAAACCTCTTTCAACCCTATGTCTTCGAGGAAAATGGTCATTATAAGGATATCCTCTACCTAATTTATCTCTTATTAGCTATCAAAAACCCTAATCACCATACTGTTATTTCTATTTTTGGTGAATCCTCAAAAGAAATTAGTAAAAGGGTTATAACTAAAGTATGATTCCATCTCTTTGTATATAACTAAAAATGGTTGAGCACTGAACATTTTGATGTTTATGACCTCTAGAAGAAAATAAATCCAAATTTTATCTTTTTATAGAGGTCTTAGTACTACCACTTATAGTGAAATAAGAAGTGGGAAGTTGACACTGAATCCCTAGTAGAAGAAACATAGATAAAATAATCAACAGTGAATATACATATATAGCCTTACTCATCATGGTGTGATGATGATTCCCCTTTTGAGACAACCCAGTTGGTTTTAATATATTTTCTCTGGCATTTTCCTTTATTAGCACCTTGAGATACAATGAAAACATGAATGGGGTGACATGTAATGAGATATTTGTATGCAATGCCTCCTCAAATTCCTCACTCTAATCTATCCATCTTATATAAAGTTTAAATCATAATAAAGTAGGTTGTTAAAAAAATTACAAACACACACATGCTAGAGCTCCCCTGTTAAAGGTAAATAAACTTCTATCATTTTTTCACCTTTATTGTCAATTAAAGTAACTAAAAATTTAATTAATTATGGAACCTCTATAATGATACTTTTAACACCACATAATCACTATGAAATGATATCCACCACTAATGAGAAACTTCATGTAACAAAATAATGGTTAATAGAATTTAATTATCCTTCCTACCATGGATTAGATTATATGTTATATATGGATCCTCAAACCATCTCTAGGTTTCTTGATCAGACACAAATCACTCATACTTTAATGGGCTCTATAGTTGAAACTTGTGAATGTTTTTCCTCCAAACATCTTTATCATAAATATCAAATTTGTGGTGATATTCTGAAGAATCTTTCTACAAATTGTTTCTTTAAATTCATGAAGACTCCAACCATGAGATATCTAAATAATGAAAATACGGAATCATAAACACAATAATATGTAATTCATATGATTATTTAGTTAAATTAATTTCATTTTATTAATACTTCCAATTAAATTACTTGCACAATCAATTATTATTTATATACCACTCCTAGGTGTTTACCTCATAATTAACATAATATCACTTGGAATGTTTAGAATGATTAAGTTATTTTCCTAAGATCATAATGGGCCTTAATATCCTATTTCCTAGTTGGTCTCACTCGATTAATCATGTACAATTTTTTACTAACATTTTTATCCTATTGAACCCATGAAATACTCACTAGTGCCTATCTCCAAACATTATACGATCTCTCAACCAAAAGATCTAATAAAACTTAGTTATGATCCAAACCCACTACAATCCCTCCTTAACTAGTAGTAAAGATGATCATGATCCTTGAATCCATCCTCTAGTAACCATCATAAACCCTTTAAAACTTTCATTTAATTCCATACATAGCTAAAAACTCCAAAAAAAAAAGTAACATATGAATCTTATATGATAGTAACTCCACAAACCCTAACTAACTCCAAAAACCACCATGGGATAGTAATGTCTAGTCCATTCACCAGACCCCTCATATATACCTAAAAAATAGGTGTATATATTTATGGGTGAGTATATATGTATACTCATTAGGATTAACCCAAAAACCATTCATGAAAATGTTGAATAAGTATACTAATACATCAATGAATAAACAATGAAACCAACTCATTACCTAAATCAGGTTAACTAATTTCCCATCCCCACAAAGGCACACCCAACCAAAATATAATACAAGTAATTATATAATCAAAATAATAAATATAATAAAAGGTACCCCACATCCACTTCCCCACTACACCAGTTACCCTCACTCCCTAATGACATATGTTTTGGAGCTCCCATCTCCTTTGTGTACTTGTACATATCAATATATACAAATCAAAACCACAATAACATCATACCAGAAACACAACCACTATACATATATAAATATATCTATATAAATGTACTATTATTAATCTTGAAGGATATCACCCTTATACCCTAATCCTTCCAGGTATATCCCCACAATGTACCCAAAACATAAGAACAATATCCTTATCCTATTTCAGCTAGTGCATCATACCCTTGACCCATTACAACCAATATATATATATATATATATATATATATAATTATATGAAAACAATAACCTAAATCTATTATAAATCATATATGTATACATAAAAAACTACATCCTAAATAGAGAGCACGAAAGGGGGAGTTGTCAACCATCATTATCCACTATAACCTAGATATTTGGGAAACCGACCCTAACCCAAAACCACATATAGAAATATGTCACGTTACCCAACTCAGGTAGTGGTGAATATAAAATAACAAAACTATAATGAACATAATTTTATAAATACCTAACCAAAATCCAAATAAATAATGATAATACAATAATATATGATTATCATCACTCTATAACATCATTGTTACAAACTTTAACCACAATAGTATCCAACATCACCACCAGAAACAACACGAATTATCAATACAATTCTTATCCCATAATATTTTCACATTAATAAATTAAAAATACTAATATATATATATATATATCATCTTTAAGTTATTATTATTCAATTCCTTGTCTGTCAATAATCAAATTAATAACCATTATCCAAGTCACGTTTATTTAACACATATGAATATTCCAACCTTACTATTTCACACAAACACCTTCATGGGACATTATCAATTCAATTACTATATATAAACTAATTATCTATAACATCCTCACCTAACCTATTGGTTTAGTCCAGGTCATAGGTTCTATTGACCTTAGGTGAAATTCCTTGAACACCAAAGTTTGGTAATAAATGCCTAGGGTTTAAAACAATAACATGAGGGGGAATGTTTTACCCTTAAACACATGCACACAACCACAAAAAATAACCAAGATAAAAAATATAAAAGAAAATTCAAAAGTTGACTATAAAATGATACATTAGATAATATCCAACAACTCAAAGTAATCAATAAGGCAATATCAGAGTAAGAGCGGAAACAAAAGAACCAAAATAGTTAAGACTCCAAAGTTGTGATAAGATCGACCACCAAGGTTGTACAACTCTAAACTCAAAGACATAAACAACTAAACATCCATGACAACCACTATCAAGGTGACCCACTATAGAAATATGAAGCTTTTCCCATTCCTATATCATGGAAAGCAATGAATAAATATGAAATGAGGTGTATACATAGGGGTGAATATATAAACCTAGTAGGTAAACCTAAGAGTCTCTTCCCACATACCACTAATAACAGAATCATATTAGCTAATATTTTTATAAAATATTATTAGGAGTAAAAAATTAAATTAAAAATAGTTTATATAAATATAAATAGATAATTAGATTTACCAAAAGAGTTCTAAACTAGAAAAAAGTGAAAAAAATATTTATTTATTTTAAAATAAACTTTTCTTAAAAAAGAGATTAAATAGTTTATCAAAAACATCTTGGAATATAAATTCCATGATTCCACTCACACACCTATGTAAACATGGACCACAAATGGTCTTATAATCATGGTGACTTCAATCTATGATCTATTAATAATAGTTTATTTAAAATATCTCAGCATGTCAACTCCATGTATCCATACACACACATACATGCTTAACCTAGACCTCCCAAAACATTCCTATGATCATAGTGACTTTCATCAACGATCCATTTTCCCATTGCGCAATTACACATGAAACCCAAGACATTCCAAGAACACCAATCAATACCCCTTTATTTAATAGAATTTTCCTATTAAAAACCATCATTTTCCATCCCATGTGTTGTCACCCACATCCCCAAAACTAAGAAAAATAACAAACATATAAAATTCCTGTAGATTTTTAGTAGTGTTTTGGAAATAGAATTTTTAATCAAAGTTGTGATATGAGAGATTTCACATTCCTAGAAAAGTGGGAGGAAGGAAAAATCACCCACCTCAGATAAGTTTGGCATAATGTTTTTTAGATAATCTTGCATATCTGACCTCCTCGTGTTTTTATACCAAATCCCAAGATAAAAAATCATTTGATCTCATAAATCTATGTATAAAAACTTAAATCAAAGGCTCCTTTTAATAATAAATGATAATTTATAATATGGTAAGGAAGAACAATGTACTAACCTTTGATTTCAATTATCCAAATATAAAATAGTCACCAAAACCAGATTTTGAACATTGAAGACCATTGAGATTAACCTAGAAGAACCCTATAAATAAAGAGATTATTTAAAAAGAGAAGGAATGATATTTTTTGTTAAATTTTTATGTTTAAAAATAAATTTCTATAAACACAAAATTTTATTTCATGGATTGAAAAACCATGCGCTAACCATGTGAAATGGATCTATCTCAAAATATTAAAAGACACATAGTTAGCCATAGGGTTTTTCCATACTGTGTTCCAACTTTAAACCTACCCCAAGACCCCAAATACCTCACACAATATCCTATAGTCTTCAGATAATGATTTTCCCTAACCGTGGTCAAGTTGTGCACCTTTAAAAAAACTTCCAAAACATTCTGAAACCATCGACAAATATTTTGAGTCTTAACTAGAACATTTTCTAACATTTAATAAGCCATAAAATAGGGAAATAACTCAAACCATGGGTGTTACATTCTCCCTAACATTGATATTTTCGTCCTTAAAAAGATGGAATAGGATTGACTATTGGTATTTCATTAATTTTTCTTATTCCAAGGTTTCTTATTTAATTTGAATACTCTTACATAACACTCATACCAAAGAAATATATCTCCCTCACAAAGTCTTCTCTTGTTCATCCATAATTAACTCAATTCATGGATAAAAACTACATTCTACTCAAGAATAATATGGACCCAACTAATCACATAATTAGGATCTTACCTATAATTCCTCATTTGAGAGACATAAAAGTCATTATGGACAACACTAAATCTCAATGATAAGGCCAAATAGTATAAAAAATCACAAATCCATTCCAAAATTTTAAATGGGACAACATTATGTGGATCAAATTTCACCTACTTTCCTAAGATACATTGAACAAGTCTAAGTAAAGCTTTAAAAAATACATGATCACCGAAATTGAAATAAAAAGGAAGACAATGTTGATTTTCATATGATTTCTATCATCTATGATCCATATCCATCCACTTCTAGATTATTTGGATATTTTCTGTAGTCACATGGACAAGAATAGGTATAATTAGTGAAGACTCTCGTGTTTCCATACAACAAAGTGTAGAATAGAAAATATGAAAATACAATTCCTTGAACGATACCATGTGTATGATTTCTTGATAACTATTATTAAAGGAGAACTCCAATAATGAAAGATAATATTCCCATGAGCCAATGACATGCATGAAACATACCCATAGAATATTTTTTAATGTTTGAATCATGGGTTCTGATTACCCATCCATCTGAGGATGATATTATTTTCCCATGGTCAATTTTGTTCTAGGAGCCTATTATAAGTATTTCCAAAACTGAGAAGTAAATTGAGAAACCCTATCTGAGATGATCAAAACTAGTACTCCATGCATCTTTACCACTTCTCAAATATATAAATTTTCTATATCTTCTACTACATTAGAATCTCTTATTGAGAGGAAGTGTGCTGATTTGGTAAGCTAGTCCAAAATCACTCAAATAGAATAATATTTAAAAATAATACAGGGTGGACTAGTGAAAAAGTATATAGTAATCTATTTACATTTCCAAACTAGTATAGGAATAGAGTGAAACGTACCGCCTAGTTATTTATGTTCATCCTTAACCTGCTAATAAGTTAATAATTTTTTAACATAATCTACAATATTTCTTTTCATACCTGACCACTAGAAATGTTCTTTAATTTCTTTGTACATTTTCTAAATTATTGGTTGAATTGACCATTTTTCAGTGGTGATGTACTAAAATATTTTTTTCCTGTAGAGATTGAGTCACCATGATCTATTTTCAAAACCCAAAATCTATTTTGGATCCTTTTTTCAACCATCCATGGTCACCAGACCATTTATGGTTGACCTAATGGTGATAGAATAAGGATTTTATTATTAAGACTCTTTAAAAAATCAATTAAATTTGGAATAAAAGTGATCATAAAGAAAAAATCATTCCCATTTTGTTTGATATGGTCTATATGAATATCAATAACAACAAACATTAGATACCATTGGTCATGATACTCTTAGAACAGTTCACCATAAGTCTTTCGACTCAAAGCATATGCTATAGAATTCCCTTTCCATATTGTATACATCAAATCAATGTCAAACATATAGAGATAATCCACAAATCATCATTACCTCAAGTTCAAGTCTCACTGAGAAAAGATATGCGTCAAGTTATTATGATCATTGAATACTGGAAACTTTTCTCCAAATAGATATTGGATCCATGTTTTCAAGGGATTAAACACTTCTTCTAATTCCTAATAATGTGTTGGATAATTATTTTTATGTGGTCTCAACTACCTTGAGCCATAATACACCACATGATCTCCCTATATTAGAACACAACACAAAACACATACAGACACATTATAATAAAAAAACATAACCATGTCCTAGTTCATGAAGGATGAGGATGGGGGTTGAAGTGAACTGATATTTAGGCTCGTGGAAGGATTTTTTATATTTGTAATTCTATTTGAATGGAATTACTTTCCTTTTCAATGCCTTCACAAGAGATACAATCCTTGAAACCCCCTAATTGAAACAAAAATAGATCCTTCCAATCCAAGAAAACTTCAAATATCAAATTCATTCTTAGTATAACGACCCATACTTTACATACATTGTTATTACTTCAAAATTGAAGCACAATTATTACAACATATAACAAAACCATGAAAGGACCATATAGGTATAATGTATTTAGAAACTGGAAATCATAAACAACTGGTTCATAAAGCATCTACTTTGCCTCCCATTTATTTCATCATATCTAGAGTCCCTTTTTGGCATATTCTACTTAATAAACTTCTTCCTGACCTGGGGAAATAAAACATACAAAAGGGTGAGCTCAAATGCTCAGTAAGGGTAAAAAAATAAATATCAATCACATCATATACATAAGCACATAACTTTTGGAAATCATAACCTGCAAAAGAGATCATAATTTCATAACATGGGAAAAATCATAGTAGTGAAATGTAATCCCAATAATCATAACTTAAAACATGAAACTTTGTGGCATACACACATAATCATTGAGAATAATTTCTTGTTAGTCAAGACTCATTTCCAAGACTATCTTAGTGGACAAAGTCCATTTCTGAACCGAGTTCACTCCTCGTTTCAGTCCGGTTTTACTGAACCGGTTTAACCTGCCGTTCCAGCCATGTCTATCTCATGAGATATAAAATCTTTACCCAATTCATTGGAGGGATCTATAGGTCCCACCCATCTCATAATGATACCATTCTTATGTGTGCCACAAAATCAGAAAACCATACATCATATCATAACCCATGTAATAAAAATGGGAATCTTAAACATCGTGACATAATAAAACTATTCATATAAGATAAAGGAATTCATAAAAATATAATTCCATCACAACATAATCAAATCAATGTAATAATAGGGATAAAAACAGAAACCTTTATTATCTTAGATGGAAAATAATTTTGATGAAACACTTGAACTCCATTCTTGAAAAAAATATCCTTTCTGCTTCAAAAACACTTTTCCTTTCTTATCATGTCATACAATTATAAAATAAAAGAAGTTGATTAAAAATAAACTTGAAAACTTTTAAAGTAAGCTTCTTGTAAATAATTTTTTAAAAATCCATTCATACCGTATAAGTTAAAAAAGACATTCTTCGTACTTTTGTCAGAAAAGTCAAAAAGTACCTCGTACAAAAAACGACAAAAGATTCCTTTCATATCCTTTAATAAAAACTCACCAAAGGGTAAAATTGGATTTAAAAAATTGTAGGTGGATGGAAATAATATTACATATTGAGGAAAAATGGATGTCGATGATAAAATACACCCCAGAAATGCCAAAGTATAAACAATCTCGGATAAAAATGAGATTGTGATATTTCCCTTACCTTAGGTATGATTTGCCTCGTAAGTGTCTGAACCTCCTGTATAATGATTTAAATAATGTTATTGACTTATTCCAGAATCATAATTATTGTTATTATATCATATATGGTCATATTATTAGCTTCTTATTAGTAATATTTCATTACAACTTGTTATTCGGGTGTTTATTACTTTTTGTTCTTATGCGTGTTTTGTCAAATAAATTCTTATTATTCTCTTTAGGTTATAGATACCTAATTTCTAGAATGTTATTAGTATAATATATATCATATTAATTCATTCAATTCATTTATATAATCATTATGCAATGAAGATCATGTAGAACGAGTCGCATCACATCGTGGAGACGGTATTCCGTACGTACGCACGAGCGATGATATCGTTCCCATGATCATGGAATTGTATTGGAGTGTATGTATACTATTTTAGAATCAATATCACTTTACAATAATCATATATAGTCATTATTTACACCATTATACCCATACAAGTAAGGTGGTGGTGGAAAGTAGATTACACCACGGCGTGGAGACGATATTCCGTACGTACGCACGCGTGGTGATTTCATTTTAGCTAGGATGGATAGATGGTGAAATAGGGTTGTTTCATACTTATAATAAAATATCAGTATATGATTGATCCTGATGTTATTACTTCATAATGACACAACTAATTAAGAATAAGTGGAAGAAGAAATAAAGATGAAAGAATCGGTAACGGACATTACCTCTTCTTTGAAGTGCTTCTTTGAGACCTCCTTTTAGGGCACTAAAATTGGTATTTTAAGAAGACCAGGACCTCTAGGATGTCTCTAGGTAAGTGGAGAGGGAAAAGTGTCAGGGTTTGGCCGAGCATTAAGGCTCAAAGTGGTGTGAGGAAGAGAGGTAGGAGGTGAACTTTTATAAGGGAGGAGAGGGGCACCTTTGGAATAACTAAAAATATTATTTTATTATAAAGAAAAATTCGGTTTTAAATAGCTCAAAATTAATTTATTTCTAATATAAGGTTTGGATGGGTCCAAATCCTCTCATCCAATAGAATTCAGACAAGTTTAGGTTCCTATTTTGACCTTATCATTTAGATTTAACATTAAGTTAAATAATTTTACTTTTACCGTGTCTTCTTGTGTTCTTACACTATAAGGTTAATAAACTTACTTTAACAATCCAAACGAACCCCAAGTTGTTTATTATATATAAACTTATCTAAGTCATTTGGCCGAACCTTATATTTTTAGGAATAAAATAACAATTAATAATATAATATTTGTTTTAAAAACTATTTTATGTCAATTTTGACACTATTTAGTAATTGATTTTTGTGAAAATCATAACAGAATTATTAGTTAAAACAAAGTTAATTAAGTCAATAATAACATGTCCTATTAACCTATAAAATTATTATAATTCATAAAAAGTCTCAAATTACATTTATTTTGGTATTTATAACATCAATTATGTCAATATTTCATTAATAAGATAATTACTGCATCATCTTTGTGTCATAAATAAATTACATTATTTAATGTCTAAAAATTACAAATAAAATACCATTATGTAGGAAATCTTGTTATATTTCTAATGAATATTTATAGTCGAACTTATCTTATATATAACCTTATATTAAAAATTATTTACTTATTAAACATTGATTTTAACTATTTTAACCCTTCTTTAAATAAATTAATAATAAATGTCCTAATATTATCCAAGTGGGCCTAAATGGTCTTGTTTTATTCCTAAGTTAGTTTTTGGTCGAATTAAACTTATCCAATAGAATTAGGACATGTTTTAGGGTAATAATAATATCATTTCTACCCTTAATCACCCTATTTACTTTTAACCGTGGTAAATAAAAGTAAAAAGTTTTTATTCACAAAAAATTATTTTCATCTCATTGGACCACATTTTACTTACTAAAAACAACCGTGTCTCTCGGATTTTTGCAATTCCACTCACAGAAGCGGTAAAATTAAGTTTTATGAAAAATTCAGTTTTTTAACTACCACTTAGTGGTTTCACTATTCATCAAAAATTGGAAGTTTTCAGAAAAATACCAAAATTTCACCCTAGGATAATTTCGATATTCCGAATCCAAAAATGAAGTCCATTTTGAAAAAGAAAATTTATAAAATTTCAAAAAGTGGTTATTACTATTCATAATGGCTAGTTTTAGTAATATTTTATTAGCATATCATTGTTTAGTGAAACTCGGTATTGCATACGACGCAAGCTATCGAGGAAGGTCGCGATTTCGTGTAAAGCAAGCCAAGAAAGTGTTGTGTGTATAAAAAGATTCCTTTGATGATTTATATAACATAAAAGTCTCGGGTGTTACATTCTACCCCCCTTAAAATGAATTTCACCCTCGAAATTCGTCACTTTGTAACAAACATATGAGGATACCTCTCCCTAATCATATCCTCAAGCTCCCATGTAGCTTCTTATAATTGGTGGTTCCTCTCTAAAACTTTCACCAATCGAGTGGTCTTGTTTCGTAGGACTTTTTCGCTATGATCCAGAATCTCTATCGGTTGTTCTTCATAAGAAAGATCCTGCTCCAGCGGTACAACTTCTGAGCTGAGTACATGTGAAGGATCAGGAATGTACTTTCTCAAGAGAGATACATGGAACACATAGTGAACTTGAGAGAGATTCAGTGGAAGCGCCAATCAGTAATCTACCTTCCCAACACGAACCAGTATTTCGAAAGGACAGATATATCTAGGGCTTAACTTCCCCTTCTTTCCAAATCTCATGACCCTCTTCCAGGGAGATATTCGTAAGAACACTTTACCACCCACTTCAAACTCTAGGTCTTTTCTTTGGTTGTAGGAATAACTTTTCTGTCGACTCTAAGCTGCTCTTATGTGTTTTTGAATAGATCAGACCTTTTCTGCCATTTCATCAATGAGATCGGGTCCTAATAGCTTTCTTTCCCCAACTTCATCCTATCAAGTTGGAGTCCTACATTTCTTTCCATAGAGAGCTTCATAAGGAGACATCTGAATACTGAAGTGAAATCTATTATAATACGAACATTCCACCAAAGGTAGGTGTTGATCCCAACCACCTTTGAAATCCATAGAGCAAGCTCTCATCATATATTCTAGAGTTTGAACTGTTCTCTCAGACTGACCGTCTGTTTGAGGATGATAAGCAGTTCTAAAACTCAACTCTGTTTCAAGAGTATGCTGAAGACTTTGCTAGAACTTAGAGGTAAATCTCGGATCCCGATCAGATATAATAGAAAGTGGTACTCCATGCAATCTTAACACTTCCTTTACATATATCCTGGTAAGCTGATCTAGAGAGAAATCCTCTCTAATAGCAATGAAGTGTGCAGATTTTTTAAGACGATCCACTATGGCCCAGATAGCATTATTGCCTTTGGATGTTTTAGGAAGTCCTGTGACAAAGTCTATAGTGATGTTTTCCCATTTCCATTCGGGTATGGGTAATGGTTGTAACATCCCCTTAGACTTCTGTCTCTCAGCTTTAACTTGTTGACAAACCAAGCATCGAGAGACATATTCAGCAACATCTCTTTTCATGCCATCCCACCAAAAGTACTCTTTCAGGTCCCTATACATCTTTGTGCTTCCAGGATCAATAGAGAATGAAGAACTATGAGCCTCATCCAGCAGCTCCTTCTTTAATTCAGGGATGGGAGGAACACAAACCCGATTCATGAACTTTATTATCCCATCACAATCAAGGTTGAATTTAGGAACATTTCTCACTTTCTTTTGTAACTCAACATCTTCTTTTTGTGCCTCTTTAATCTTCACACGTATAGTTGGTTGAACATTCATTTGAGAAAGATATGATTTTTCCCTTTTCATTATAATTCCAAGATCCATCCTTTGTAAATCCATAAATATTGGATCTTTTGTGATCCTCACCATGGATAAACTAGCATGGTCTTGTCGACTTAATGCATCTACCACCTTGTTTGCTTTCCCAGGGTGTTAATGAATTGAGCAGTCATAATCCTTAATCAGCTCCAACCATCCTATTTGGCACATATTTAGATCCTTTTGTGTGAAAATATACTATAAACTTTTATTATCAGTATAAATATCACACCTCTCACCATAAAGGTAATGTCTCCAAATCTTTAATGCAAAGATTATCACAGATAACTCCAAATCATGAGTTGGGTAAGTTTACTCATGTATTTTCAACTGTCGTGAGTCATAAGCTATCACCATATCATTTTGCATAAGAACACACCCCAAACCCTTCTTGGATGCATCACTGTAGATCACAAACCTTTCTCCACTACAAGGCAGTGTGAGCACAGGTGCACTGGATAACCTTCTTTTCAACTCCTTGAAATTCTCTTCACATTCCTCCATCCAAACAAACTTAACTCCTTTCCGAGTCAACTTGGTGAGTGGATTAGATAATCATGAAAAATCTTTCACAAAACGTTGATAATATCCATCCAAACCAAGAAAACTTTGGATCTCAGTTACTGTTGTTGGTCTTGAACATCTTCCGATAACCTCTGTTTTTGCTGGATCCACAGATATCCCATCTTTTGAGATTATGTGACCCAAAAATGAAACTTTTTGAAGCCAAAATTCACACTTGGTAAATTTGGAATAAAGCTTCTCCTTTATCAGGGTCTTAAATATAATTATCAAGTGATCTTCATGTTCTTCCATGCTCTTTGAATAGACAAGAATATCATATATAAAGACTACCACAAATTGATCAAGATAGTCTCTAAAGACTCTATTCATTAGATCCATGAAGATAGCAGGGGCATTAGTAAGACCAAATGGCATCACTATAAATTCATAGTGTCCATACCTTGTACAGAAAGCCATCTTTGGTATATCCTCCCTTTTGACCCTTAATTGATGATACCCTGAACAAAGATCAATCTTGGAAAATTATTGAGCTCCGCGTAGTTGGTCAAATAGGTCATCAATGCACGGGAGAGGATATTTGTTCTTGATAGTGATCTTGTTAAGTTCTCGATAATCAATGCAGAGTCTCATTGATCCATCTTTCTTCTTAACAAACAGAACAGGTGCTCCCCAAGGTGACGCACTAGGGTGTATGAACCCCTTATCAAGATTCTCTTGGAGTTGCTTCTTCAATTCCTACAACTCAATTGGGGCCATTCTATAAGGTGTCTTAGAAATAGGAAAAGCATCTGGTACGAGTTATATTGAAAACTCAACTTCACGATTCGGTGGAAGACCCGGTAATTCCTCCGGAAAGACATCATCAAAATCCTGTACAATGGGCATATTCTTAATCGTGATTTTCTCACCAACCATTTGAGATAAATGACCTTCATTTAGTGGAATCAATATCCATAAAATGGAAGAAATTTCCACTGGAAGGTTATGTTCATCCTTGCATCGATAGACAATCATAGATTGATCTGGAATATGAAATGTAACTTCCCTTCTTTGGAAATTGATATGAGATCCATGTAGAGAAAGCCAATCCATGCCAAGAATCACATAAAATTCCACTATAGGAAGGATCACAAGATTTTCAGGAATCACTTTCCCACAAACTTCAATCGGAGAAGAATTATAAACTTTTTATGTGACTGTTGTGCCATTAGGGGTTGTCACAGCTAACTCAACATCTAACTGTTGAGGTAATACAGTGATATCCTTAGAAAGTTCTTCAGAAATAAAGGAGTGGGTGGATCCAGAATCAAATAAAACATTTTATACTTTAGAGTGGATGGTAAGTGTACCTTTCACCACATCGTTATCGTACTCCACATCGCTGATAGAAATTACAAGTGACTTTCCTTTGTCTTTAGCCTTAAGAGTTTGTTGACGCTGACCATCATCATCAACCCTTGGATTTGGGCATCGATTGGCATAATGCCCCATCTCCTTGCACTTGAAACATTTAAATGTAGTAGGGTCATTTAGTGTATCCCTTCCTTTTTTTTCATCATTAGACATCTTCTTCCCATCATTGCGGCATTCAAATGCCAGATGACATTTCTTTCCACATTTGAAACATTTACTTGTCCCTTTAAGACAACTCCCTCCGTGTTTCTTTCCACACTTTGAGCATAAGGGAAAGCTCATCTTCTTTTCAGTGTGCTCTTTAGATTTTCCTTTGAATTCCATTTTCCTCTTCTTATTAAACCCATATGACTGATGGGTTACTCCAATCTCCATCTCGACTTTGAGAGCACAACAAACAATTTCCTCGTAGCTATTGAAGTCCCTTATGGCTAACACCCATCGAAGACTTGGTTTTAAGCCACCAAAGAATCGATCGATCTTACTCTCAGGTTGGATAATAATACTAGAAGCGTACCTTGCAAGTCTTGTAAAATTTGCTTCATAAGTACCAATAGACTCATCATCCTTTTGCTTCAGTTCAAGAAACTCTTTCTCCATCTTTGTTCAGAGAATATGAGGGAAGTACTTATTGAAAAATAAGTTCTTGAACTCGTCCCATTCCATGGACTCAATTTCATCCCTTTGCCTCGTATTCTTAATAATATTCCACCATTAGTCAGCATCTCCTTCCAAATGATACACTGCTAGGATGACTTTATCATGTTCAGAACATTGAAGAACTGAAAATATCTTTTCAGTAGTGATAATCCATTTTTCAGCAACTAATGGATCAGTAGACCCACTGAAAGAAGGTGGACGCTGCCTCATGAAGGACTCAATAGAATGTTGCTCCTTCCTTTGCTCTTTTGGAAGTCCTGCATGATTCATAGCTTAAGAAAGTTGTGTGAGCATGGCTACAAGATTTTGCATTCTAGCTCCCATAACGTTTGGTTGCTCCAGGGGACAATCATTGCACTGCCCGTCGCATTCCGCATTAACACGGTTCCTTCGGGTTCCAGCCATTGACTAAAACCAAGAATAATAGTGTGAGCAACACAAATTATAATAGGAAAACCACATAATCAAGAATAAAATTTCACACTTAAGGTCTTATCCTAGGTTATTCATGGTCATTTCTAAAACACTAAGATTGTGTTTTATGCTTAGAATTATCCTTAGGGTTCTTACTAAGGCTTTCACATCCTAGTTTCCAAAGGTTGACTATACCTTTCCTCTGATACCAACTGCAACGACCCATACTTTATATACATTGTTATTACTTCAAAATTGAAGCACACTTATTACAACATATAACAAAACCATGAAAGGACCGTATAGGTATAGTTTCTTTAGAAACTGGAAAGCATAAACAACCGGTTCATAAAGCATCTACTTTGCCTCCCATTTATTTCATCATATCTAGAGTCCCTTTTTGGCATATTCTACTTAATAACCTTCTTCCTGACCTGGGAAAATAAAACATACAAAGGGGTGAGCTCAAATTCTCAGTAAGGGTAAAAAAAATAAATATCAATCACATCATATACATAAGCACATAACTTTTGGAAATCTTAACCTGCAAAAGAGATCATAATTTCATAACATTGGATAAATCATAGTAGTGAAATGTAATCCCAATAATCATAACTTAAAACATGAAACTTTGTGGAATACACACATAATCATTGAGAATCATTTCTTGTTAGTCAAGACTCATTTCCAAGACTATCTTAGTGGACAAAGTCCATTTCTGAACCGAGTTCACTCCTCGTTTCAGTCCTGTTTTACTGAACCGGTTTAACCTGCCGTTCCAGCCATGTCTATCTCATGAGATATAAAATCTTTACCCAATGCATTGGAGGGAGATATAGGTCCCACCCATCTCATAATGATACCATTCTTATGTGTGCCACAAAATCATTAAACCATACATCATAGCATAACCCATGTAATAAAAATGGGAATCTTAAACATCGTGACATCATAAAACAATTCATATAAGATAAAGAAATTCATAAAAATATAATTCCATCACAACATAATCAAATCAATGTAATAATAGGGATAAAAATAGAACCCTTTATTATCTTAGATGGAAAATAATTTTGATAAAACACTTGAACTCCATTCTTGAGGAAAATATCCTTTCTGCTTCAAAAACACTTTTCCTTTCTTAACATGTCGTAAAATTATAAACTAAAAGAATTTGATTAAAAATAAACTTGAAAACTTGTAAATGAAGTTTCTTGGAAATAATTTTTTAGAAAATAGTTCATGTCGTATAAGTTAAAAAAACATTCTTCGTACTTTTGTCGGAAAAGTCAAAAAGTACCTCGTACGAAAAACGACAAAAGATTCCTTTAATATCATTTACTAAAAACTCACCGAAGGGTAAAATTGGATTTAAACAATTGTAGGTGGATGGAAATAATATTACATATTGAGGGAACATGGATTTGGATGATAAAATAAACCCCAGTAAATGCCAAAGTATAAACAATCTCGGATAAAAATGAGATTGTGATATTTCCCTTACCTTAGGTCTGATTTGCCTCGTAAGTGTCTGAACCTCCTTTATAATGATTAAAATAATGTTATTGACTTATTCCAGAATCATTATTATTGTTATGATATCATATATGGTCATATTCTTAGCCTCTTATTTGTAATATTTCATTACAACTTGTTATTCGGGGGTTTATTACTTTTTGTTCTTATGCGTGTTTTGTCGAATAAATTCTTATTCTTCTCTTTAGGTTATAGATACCTCATTTCCAGAATTTTATTAGTGTAATATATATCATATTCATTCATTCAATTCATTTATATAATCATTATTCAATGTAGATCATGTAGAACGAGTCGCATCACATCGTGGAGACGGTATTCCGTACGTACGCACAAGCGATGATATCATTCCCATGATCATGGAATTGTATTGGAGTGTATGTATACTATTTCAGAATCAATATAAATTTAAAATAATCATATATATTCATTATTTACACCATTATACCCATCCAAGTAAGGGGTGGTGGAAAGTAGATTACTCCGCGGCGTGGAGACGGTATTCCGTACGTACGCACGTGCGGTGATTTCATTTTTCGTATGATGGATAGATGGTCAAATAGGGTTGTTTCATACTTATAATAACATATCATTATATGAGTGATACTGATGTTATTATTTCATAATGAAACAACTAAATAAGAAGAAGTGGAAGAAGAAATAAAGATGAAAGAATCGGTAACGGACATTACCTCTTCTTTGAAGTGCTTCTTTGAGACCTCCTTTTAGGGCACTAAAATTGGTCTTTGAAGAAGATCAAGACCTCCAGGATGTCTCTAGGGAAGTGGAGAGGAGAAAATTTCATGGGTTGTCCGAGCTTGAGGGCTCAAAGTGGTGTGAGGAAGAGAGAGAGGAGGTACCCTTTTATAAGGGAGGAGAGGGGCACCTTTGGAAAAACTAAAAATATTATTTTATTATAAAGCCAAATTCGGTTTTAAATAGCTCCAAATTGATTTATTTAGAATATAAGGTGGGTATGGGTTGAAATAATCTCATCCAATAGAATTTAGACAAGTTTAGGTTCCTATTTTGACCTTATCATTTAGATTTAACATTAAGTTAAATAATTTTACTTTTACCGTGTCTTCTTGTGTTCTTACACTATAAGGTTAATAAACTTACTATAACAATCCAAAAGAACCCCAAGTTTTTTAATATATGTAACCTTATCTAAGTCATTTGTCCGAACTTTAGATTTTTATGAATAAAATAACAATTAATAATATAATATTTGTTTTAAAAACTATTTTATGTCAATTTTGAAACTATTTAGTAATTGATTTTTGTGAAAATCATAACAGAATTATTAGTTTGAAAAAAGTTAATTAAATCAGTAATAACATGTCATATTAACCTATAAAATTAGTGGAATTTATAAAAAGTCTCAAATTACATTTATTTGGGTATTTATAACATCAATTATGTCAATATTTCATTAATAAGATAATTACTGCATCATCTTTGTGTCATAAATAAATTACATTATTTAATGTCTAAAAATTACAAATAAAATACCATTATGTAGGAAATCTTTTTAGCTTTATAATGAATATTTATATTCTAATTTTTCTTATATATAACCTTATATTTAAAATTATTTACTTATTAAACTTTGATTTTAACTATTTTAACCCTTCTTTAAATAAATTTATAATAAATGTCCTAATCTAATCCAAGTGGGCCTAAATGGTCATAATTTATTCCTAAGTTTGTTTTTGGTCGAATTACACTTATCCAATAGAATTATGACATGTTTTAGGGTAATAATAAAATCATTTTTACCCTTAATTACCATATTTACTTTTAACCGTGGTAAATAAAAGTAAAAAGTTACTATTCACCAAAAATTATTTTCATCTCATTGAACCACATTTTACTTACTGACATCAACCGTGTCTCTCGGATTTTTGAAATTCCACTCACAGAAGAGGTAAAATTAAGTTTTATGAAAAATTCAATTTTTTAACTACCACTTAGTGGTTTCACTATTCATCAAAAATTGAAAGTTTTCAGAAAAATACCAAAATTTCACCCTAGGATAATTTCGATATTCCAAATCAAAAAATGAAGTCCATTTTGAGAAATAAAATTTATAAAATTTCAAAAAGTGGTTATTACTATTCATAACGGCTAGTTTTAATAACATTTTATTATCATATCATTGTTTAGTGAAACTCGGTATTGCGTACGACGCAAGCTATCGAGGAAGGTCGCGATTTCGTGTAAAGCAAGCCAAGAAAGTGTTGTGTGTAGAAAAATGTTCCTTTGATGATTTATATAACATAAAAGTCTCGGGTGTTACATTCTACCCCCCTTAAAATTAATTTCGCCCTCAAAATTTGTCACTTTGTAACAAACAAATGAGGATACCTCTCCCTCATCATATCCTCAAGAACCCATGTAGCTTCTTCTAATTGGTGGTTCCTCCATAAAACTTTCACCAATCGAGTGGTATTGTTTCGTAGGAATTTTTCACTATGATCCAGAATCTCTATCTGTTGTTCTTCATAAGAAAGATATGGCTCCAGCGGTACAACTTCTGAGCTGAGTACATGTGAAGGATCAGGTATGTACTTTCTCAGGAGAGATACATGGAACACATCGTGAACTTGAGAGAGATTCGGTGGAAGCGCCAATCAGTAAGCTACCTTCCCAACACGATCCAGTATTTTGAAAGAACCGATATATCTGGGGCTCAACTTCCCCTTCTTTCCAAATCTCATGACCCTCTTCTAGGGAGATATTTGTAAGAACACTTTATCACCCACGTCAAACTCTAGGTCTTTTCTTCGGTTGTCGACATAACTTTTCTGTCGACTCTGAGATTCTCTTATGTGTTGTTGAATAGATCTGACCTTTTCTGCCATTTCATCAATGAGATTCGGTCCTAATAGCTTTCTTTCCCCAACTTCATCCCAGCAAGTTGGAGTCCTGCATTTCTTTCCATAGAGAGCTTCATAAGGAACCATCTGAATACTTGAGTGAAAGCTATTATTATAAGAAAATTCCACCAAAGGTAGCTGTTGATCCCAACCACCTTTGAAATCCATAGAGCAAGCTCTCAACATATCCTCTATAGTTTGAATTGTTCTCTCAGACTGAATGTCTGTCTGAGGATGATAAGCAGTGCTGAAACTCAACTCTGTATCCAGAGTATGCTGAAGACTTCGCCAGAACTTCAAGGTAAATCACGGATCTCGATCAGATATAATAGAAAGTGGTACTCCATGCAATCTTACCAATTCCTTTACATATATCCTGGCAAGCTGATCCAGAGAGAAATCCTCTCTAATAGCAATGAAGTGTGCAGATTTTGTAAGACGATCCACTATGACCCAGATAGCATTATTGACTTTGGATGTTTTAGGAAGTCCTGTGACAAAGTCTATAGTGATGTTTTCCCATTTCCATTCGGGTATGGTTAATGGTTGTAACATCCCCTTAGACTTCTGTCTCTCAGCTTTAACTTGTTGACAAACCAAGCATCGAGAGACATATTCAGCAACATCTCTTTCCATGCCATCCCACCAGAAGTACTCTTTCAGGTCCCTATACATCTTCATTCTTCCAGGATGAATAGAGAATGAAGAACTATGAGCCTCATCCAGCAGCTCCTTATTTAATTCGGGGATGGGAGGAACACAAACCCGATTCCTGAACTTTATTATCCCATCACAATCAAGGTTGAATTCAGGAACATTTATCACCTTCTTTTGTAACTCGACATCTTCTTTCAGTGCCTCTTTAATCTTCACATGTATAGATGGTTGAACATTAATTTGAGAAAGATATGATTTTTCCCCTTTCATTATAATTCCAAGATCCATCCTTTGTAAATCCATAAATATTGGATCTTTTGTGAACCTCATCATGGATAAACTAGCATGGTCTTGTCGACTTAATGCATATGCCACCTTGTTTGCTTTCCCAGGGAGGTAATGAATTGAGCAGTCGTAATCCTTAATCAGCTCCAACCATCTTCTTTGGCGCATATTCAGCTCCTTTTGTGTGAAAATAAACTTTAAACTTTTATGATCAGTATAAATATCACACCTCTCACCATAAAGGTAATGCCTCCAAATCTTTAATGCAAAGATTACCACAGCTAAATCCAAATCATGAGTTGGGTAATTTTGCTCATGTATTTTCAACTGTCGTGAGGCATAAGCTATCACCATATCATTTTGCATAAGAACACACCCCAAACCATTCTTGGATGCATCACTGTAGATCACAAACCTTTCTCCACTACAAGGCAGTGTGAGCACAGGTGCACTGGATAACATTCTTTTCAACTCCTTGAAATTCTCTTCACATTCCTTTGTCCAAACAAACTTAACTCCTTTTCGAGTCAACTTGGTGAGTGGATTAGATAATCGTGAAAAATCTTTCACAAAACGTCGATTATCCAGCCAAACCAAGAAAACTTTAGATCTCAGTTACTGTTGTAGGTCTCGACCGTCTTTCGATAACCTCTGTTTTTGCTGGATCCACTGATATCCTCTCTTTTGAGATTATGTGACCCAAAAATGAAACTTTTTGAAGCCAAAATTCACACTTGGTAAATTTGGCATAAAGCTTCTCCTTTCTCAGGGTCTCCAATATAATTCTCAAGTGATCTTCATGTTCTTCCTTCCTCTTTGAATGGACAAGAATATCATCTATAAAGACTACCACAAATTGATCAAGATAGTCTCTAAAGACTCTATTCATTAGATCCATGAAGATAGTAGGGGCATTAGTAAGACCAAATGGCATCACTATAAATTCATAGTGTCCATACCTTATACGGAAAGTCGTCTTTGGTATATCCTCCCTTTTGACCCTTAATTGATGATACCCCGAACGAAGATCAATCTTGGAAAAGTATTGAGCTCCGCGTAGTTGGTCAAATAGGTCATCAATTCGCGGGAGAGGATATTTGTTCTTGATAGTGATCTTGTTAAGTTCTCGATAATCAATGCAGAGTCTCATTGATCCATCTTTCTTCTTAACAAACAGAACAGGTGATCCCCAAGGTGATGCACTAGGGCGTATGAACCCCTTATCAAGATTTCATTGGAGTTGCTTCTTCAATTCCTGCAACTCAATTGAGGCCATTCTATAAGGTGTCTTTGAAATAGGAAAAGCATCTGGTACGAGTTCTATTGAAAACGCAACTTCACGATTCGGTGGAAGACCCAGTAATTCTTTCGGAAAGTCATCATCAAACTCCCGTACAATGGGAATATTCTTAATCGTGAGTTTCTCACCAACCATTTGAGATAAATAACCTTCATTTAGTAAAATCAATACGCATAAAATGGAAGAAATTTCCACTGGAAGTTTATGTTCATCCTTGCATCGATAGACGATCATAAATTGATCTGGAATATGAAATGTGACTTCCCTTCTTTGGCAATTGATATGAGCTCCATGTAGAGAAAGCCAATCCATGCTAAGAATCACATCAAATTCTACTATAGGAAGGATCAAAAGATTTACAGGAATCACTTTCCCACAAACTTCAATCGGAGAAGAATTATAAACTTTTGATGCGACTGTTGTGCCATTAGGGGTTGTCACAGCTAACTCAACATCTAACTGTTGAGGTAATACAGTGATATCCTTACAAAATTCTTCAGAAATAAAGGAGTGGGTGGATCTAGAATCAAATAAAACATTTGCTACTTTAGAGTTTATGGTAAGTGTACCTTTCACCACATCGTTATCATACTCCACATCGCTGATAGAAATTGCATGTGACTTTCCTTTCTCTTTAGCCTTAAGAGTTTGTTGATGTTGACCATCATCATCAACCCTTGGATTTGGGCATTGATTGGCATAATGCCCCATCTCCTTGTACTTGAAACATTGAAGTGTAGTAGGGACATTCTGTGTATCCCTTACTTTTTTTTCATCATTAGACATCTTCTTCCCATCATTGCAGCATTCAAATTCTCGATGACCTTCCTTTACACATTTTAAACATTTACTTGTCCCTTTAAGACAACTCCCTCCATGTTTGTTTCCACACTTTGAGCATAAGGGAAAGCTCATCATCTTTTCAGTGTGCTCTTTAGATTTTCCTTTGAATTCCATTTTCCTCTTCCTATCAAACCCATATGACTGATGGGTTACTCCAATCTCCATCTCGACTTTGAGAGCACATCGAATGATTTCCTCGTAGCTATTGAAGTCCCTTATGGCTAACGCCCTTTGAAGACCTGGTTTTAAGACACTAAAGAATCGATCGATCTTACTCTCAGGTTGGATAATAATACCAGAAGCGTACCTTGCAAGTCTTGTAAAATTTGCTTCATAAGTACCAACAGATTCATCATCCTTTTTCTTCAGTTCAAGAAACTCTTTCTCTATCTTTGTTCGGAGAATACGAGGGAAGTACTTATTGAAAAATAAGTTCTTGAACTCGTCCCATTCCAGGGACTCAATTTCATCCCTTTTCCTCGTATTCTTAATAAGATTCCACCATTGGTCAGCATCTCCTTCCAAACGATACACTTCTAGGATGACTTTATCATGTTCAGAACATTGAAGAACTGAAAATATCTTTTCAGTAGTGATAATCCATTGTTCAGCAACTAATGGATCAGTAGACCCACTGAAAGAAGGTGGACACTGCCTCATGAAGGATTAAATAGAATGTTGCTCCTTCCTTTGCTCGTTTGGAAGTCCTGCATGATTCATAGCTTGATAAAGTTGTGTGAGCATGGCTACAAGATTTTTTATTCCAGCTCCCATAACATTTTGTTTCTCCGGGGGACAATCATTGCATTGCCCGTCGCATTCCGCATTAACACGGTTCCTTCGGGTTCCAGCCATTGAATAAAACCAAGAAGAATAGTGTGAGCAACACAAATTATAATAGGAAAACCACATAATAAATAATACAATTTCACACTTAAGGTCTTATCCTATGTTATTCATGGTCATTTCTAAAACACTAAGATTGTGTTCTATGCTTAGAATTATCCTTAGGGTTCTTACTAAGGCTTTCACATCCTAGTTTCCAAAGGTTGACTATACCTTTCCTCTGATACCAACTACAACGACCCATACTTTATATACATTGTTATTACTTCAAAATTAAAGAACACTTATTACAACATATAACAAAGCCATAAAAGGACCGTATAGGTATAATGTCTTTAGAAACTGGAAATCATAAACAACTGGTTCATAAAGCATCTACTTTGCCTCCCATTTATTTCATCATATCTAGAGTCCCTTTTTGGCATATTCTACTTAATAACCTTCTTCCTGACTTGGGGAAATAAAACATACAAAAGGGTGAGCTCAAATTCTCAGTAAGGGTAAACAAAATAAATATCAATCACATCATATACATAAGCTCATTACTTTTGGAAATCTTAACCTACAAAAGAGATCATAATTTCATAACATGGGATAAATCATAGTAGTGAAATGTAATCCCAATAATCATAACTTAAAACATGAAACTTTGTGGCATACACACATAATAATTGAGAATCATTTCTTGTTAGTCAAGACTCATTGACAAGACTATCTTAGTGGACAAAGTCCATTTCTGAACCGAGTTCACTCCTCGTTTCAGTCCTGTTTTACTGAACCGGTTTAACCTGCCGTTCCAGCCATGTCTATCTCATGAGATATAAAATATTTACCCAATAAATTGGAGGGAGATATAGGTCCCACACATCTCATAATTATACCATTCTTATCTGTGCCACAAAATCAGAAAACCATACATCATAGCATAACCCATGTAATAAAAATGGGAATCTTAAACATCGTGACATCATAAAACAATTCATATAAGATAAAGGAATTCATAAAAATATAATTCCATCACAACATAATCAAATCAATGTAATAATAGGGATAAAAACAGAACCCTTTATTATCTTAGATGGAAAATAATTTTGATAAAACACTTGAACTCCATTCTTGTGGAAAATATCCTTTCTGCTTCAAAAACACTTTTCCTTTCTTAACATGTCGTACAATTATAAACTAAAAGAAGTTGATTAAAAATAAACTTGAAAACTTGTAAAGGAATATTCTTGGAAATAATGTTTTAAAAATCCCTTCATGCCATATAAGTTAAAAAAACATTCTTCGTACATTTTTCGGAAAAGTCAAAAAGTACCTCGTACGAAAAACAACAAAAGATTCCTTTCATATCCTTTACTAAAAACTCACCGAAGGGTAAAATTGGATTTAAAAAATTGTAGGTGGATGAAAATAATGTTATATATTGAGGAAACATGAATTTGGATGATAAAATACACCCCAGTAAATGCCAAAGTATAAACAATCTCGGATAAAAATGAGATTGTGATATTTCCCTTACCTTAGGTCCGATTTGCCTCGTAAGTGTCCGAACCTCCTGTATAATGATTTAAATAATGTTATTGACTTATTCCAGAATCATAATTATTGTTATGATATCATATATGGTCATATTATTAGCTTCTTATTAGTAATATTTTATTACAACTTGTTATTCGGGTGTTTATTAATTTTTGTTCTTATGCGTGTTTTGTCGAATAAATTCTTATTCATATCTTTAGGTTATAGATACCTCATTTCCAGAATTTTATTAGTGTAATATATATCATATTCATTCATTCAATTCATTTATATAATCATTATGCAATGAAGATCATGTAGAACGAGTCGCATCACATCGTGGAGACGGTATTCCGTACGTACGCACGAGCGATGATATCGTTCCCATGATCATGGAATTGTATTTAAGTGTATGTATACTATTTCATAATCAATATCACTTTACAATAATCATATATAGTAGTTATTTACACCATTATACCCATCCAAGTAAGGTGGTGGTGGAAAGTAGATTACACCACGGCGTGGAGACGGTATTCTGTACGTACGCACGCGCGGTGATTTCATTTTCCATAGGATGGATAGATGGTGAAATAGGGTTTTTTCATACTTATAATAACATATCAGTATATGAGTGATACTTATTTTATTACTTCATAATGAAAAAAACTAAATAATAAGAAGTGGAAGAAGAAATAAAGATGAAAGAATCGGTAACGGACATTACCTCTTCTTTGAAGTGCTTCTTTGAGACCTCCTTTTAGGGCACTAAAATTGGTCTATGAAGAAGACCAGAACCTCTAGGATGTATCTAGGGAAGTGGAGAGGAGAAATTTTCAGGGATTGGCCGAGCTTGAATTCTCAAAGTGGTGTGAGGAAGAGAGGGAGGAGGTGCCCTTTTATAAGGGAGGAGAGGGGCACCTTTGGAATAACTAAAAATATTATTTTATTATAAATCCAATTTCGGTTTTAAATAGCTCAATATTGATTTATTTCGAAGTTATGGTGTGGATGGGTCGAAATTATCTCATCCAATAGAATTTAGACAAGTTTAGGTTCCTATTTTGACCTTATCTTTTAGATTTAACATTAAGTTAAATAATTTTACTTTTACCGTGTCTTCTTGTGTTCTTACACTATAAGGTTAATAAACTTACTATAACAATCCAAACGAACCCCAAGTTGTTTATTATATAAAACCTTATCTATGTCATTTGGCCGAACCTTAGATTTTTAGGAATAAAATAACAATTAATTATATAATATTTGTTTTAAAAACTATTTTATGTCAATTTTGACACTATTTAGTAATTGATTTTTGTGAAAATCATAACAGAATTATTAGTTCAAAAAAAGTTAATTAAATAAATAATAACATGTCATATTAACCTATAAAATTAGTTCAATTCATAAAAAGTCTCAAATTACATTTATTTGGGTATTTATAACATCAATTATGTCAATATTTCATTAATAAGATAATTACTGCATCATCTTTGTGTCATAAATAAATTACATTATTTAATGTCTAAAAATTACAAATAAATTACCATTATGTAGGAAATAGTTTTATCTTTCTAATTAATATTTATAGTCGAATTTATCTTATATATAACCTTATATTAAAAATTATTTACTTATTAAACTTTGATTTTAACTATTTTAACCCTTCTTTAAATAAATTAATAATAAATGTCCTAATCTAATCCAATTGGGCCTAAATTGTCATATTTTATTCCTAAGTTTGTTTTTGGTCGAATTACACTTATCCAATAGAATTAGGACATGTTTTAGGGTAATAATAATATCATTTTTACCCTTAATTATCCTATTTACTTTTAACCGTGGTAAATAAAAGTAAAAAGTTACTATTCACCAAAAATTATTTTCATCTCATTGAACCACATTTTACTTACTGACATCAACCGTGTCTCTCGAATTTTTGAAATTCCACTCATTGAAGCGGTAAAATTAAGTTTTATGAAAAATTCAGTTTTTTCACTGCCACTTAGTGGTTTCACTATTCATCAAAAATTGAAAGTTTTCAGAAAAATACCAAAATTTCACCCTAGGATAATTTCGATATTCCGAATCCAAAAATGAAGTACATTTTGAAAAATAAAATTTATAAAATTTTAAAAATTGGATATTACTATTCATAACGGCTAGTTTTAATAGTATTTTATTAGCATATCATTGTTTAGTGAAACTCGGTATTGCGTACGACGCAAGCTATCGAGGAAGGTCGCGATATTGTGTAAATAAAGTCAAGCAAGTGTTGTGTGTAGAAATAGATTCCTTTGATGATTTATATAACATAAAAGTCTCGGGTGTTACATTCTACCCCCCTTAAAATGAATTTCTCCCTCGAAATTCGTCACTTTCTAACAAACATATGAGGATACCTCTCCCTCATCATATCCTCAAGCTCCCATGTAGCTTCTTCTAATTGGTGGTTCCTCCATAAAACTTTCACCAATCAAGTGGTCTTGTTTCGTAAGACTTTTTCGCTATGATCTAGAATCTCTATCGGCTGTTCTTCATAAGAAAGATCCTGCTCCAGCGGTACAACTTATGAGCTGAGTACATGTGAAGGATCAAGTATGTACTTTCTTAGGAGAGATACATGGAACACATCGTGATCTTGAGAGAGATTCGGTGGAAGCGCCAATCGGTAAGCTACCTTCCCAACACGATCTAGTATTTCAAAAGGACCGATATATCTAGGGCTCAACTTCCCCTTCTTTCCAAATCTCATGACCCTCTTCCAGGGAGATAATCATAAGAACACTTTATCACCCACTTCAAACTCTAGGTCTTTTCTTCGGTTGTTGGCATAACTTTTCTGTCGACTCTAAGCTGCTCTTATGTGTTGTTGAATAGATCTGACCTTTTCTTCTATTTCATCAACGAGATCGGGTCCTAATAGCTTTCTTTCCCCAAATTCATCCCAGCAAGTTGGAGTTCTGCATTTCTTTCCATAGAGAGATTCATAAGGATCCATCTGAATACTGGAGTTAAAGCTATTATTATAAGAAAATCCCACCAAAGGTAGGTGTTGATCCCAACCACCTTTGAAATCCATAGAGAAAGCTCTCAACATATCTTCTAGAGTTTGAATTGTCCTCTCAGACTGACTGTCTGTATGAGGATGATAAGTAGTGCTGAAACTCAACTCTGTATCCAGAGTATGCTGAAGACTTCGCTAGAACTTCAAGGGAAATATCAGATCCCGATAAGATATAATAGAAAGTGGTACTCCATGCAATCTTACCACTTCCTTTACATATATCCTGGAAAGCTGATCCAGAGATAAATCCTCTCTAATAGCAATGAAGTGTGCAGATTTTGTAAGACGATCCACTATGACCCAGATAGCATTATTGCCTTTGGATGTTTTAGAAAGTCCTGTGACAAATTCCATAGTGATGTTTTCCCATTTCCATTCGGGTATGGGTAATTTTTGTAACATCCCCTTAGACTTCTGTCTCTCAGCTTTAACTTGTTGACAAACCAAGCATCGAGAGACATATTCAGCAACATCTCTTTTCATGCCATCCCACCAGAAGTACTCTTTCAGGTCCCTATACATCTTCGTGCTTCCAGGATGAATAGAGAATGAAGAACTATGAGCCTCATTCAGCAGCTCCTTCTTTAATTCGGGGATGGGAGGAACACAAACCCGATTCCTGAGCTTTATTATCCCATCACAATCAAGGTTGAATTCAGGAACATTTCTCACCTTCTTTTGTAACTCAACATCTTCTTTCTGTGCCTCTTTAATCTTCACATGTATAGATGGTTGAACATTCATTTGATAAAGATATGATTTTTCCCATTTAATTATAATTCCAAGATCCATCCTTTGTAAATCCATAAATATTAGATCTTTTGCGATCCTCATCATGGATAAACTAGCATGGTCTTGTCGACTTAATGCATCTGCCACCTTGTTTGCTTTCCCAGGGTGGTAATGAATTGAGCAGTCGTAATCCTTAATCAGCTCCAACCATCTTCTTTGGTGCATTTTTAGCTCCTTTTGTGTGAAAATATACTTTAAACTTTTTTGATCAGTATAAATATCACACCTATCACCATAAAGGTAATGCCTCTAAATCTTTAATGCAAAGATTACCGCAGCTAACTCCGAATCATGATTTGGGTAATTTTTCTCATGTATTTTCAACTATCGTGAGGCATAAGCTATCACCATATCATTTTTCATAAGAACACACCCCAAACCCTTCTTGGATGCATCACTGTAGATCACAAACATTTCTCCACTACAAGCAGTGTGAGCACAGGTGCACTGGATAACCTTCTTTTCAACTCCTTGAAATTCTCTTCACATTCCTCCATCCAAACAAACTTAACTCCTTTCTGAGTCAACTTGGTGAGTGGATTAGATAATCGTGAAAAATCTTTCACAAAACGTTGATAATATCCAGCCAAACCAAGAAAACTTTGGATCTTAGTTACTGTTGTTGGTCTCGACCATCTTTCGATAACCTCTGTTTTTGCTGGATCCACAGATATCCCCTCTTTTGAGATTATGTGACCCAAAAATGAAACTTTTTGAAGCCAAAATTCACACTTGGTAAATTTGGCATAAAGCTTCTCCTTTCTCAGGGTCTTCAATATAATTCTCAAGTGATCTTCATGTTCTTCCTTTCTCTTTGAATAGACAAGAATATCGTCTATAAATACTACCACAAATTGATCAAGATAGTCTCTAAAGACTCTATTCATTAGATCCATGAAGATAGCAGGGGCATTAGTAAGACCAAATGACATCACTATAAATTCATAGTGTTCATACCTTGTACGGAAAGCCATCTTTGGTATATCCTCCCTTTTGACCCTTAACTGATGATACCCTGAACGAAGATCAATCTTGGAAAAGTATTGAGCTCCACGTAGTTGGTCAAATAGGTCATAAATGCGCGGGAGAAGATATTTGTTCTTGATAGTGATCTTGTTAAGTTCTCGATAATCAATGCAGAGTCTCATTTATCCATCTTTCTTCTTAACAAATAGAACAGGTGCTCCCCAAGGTGACGCACTAGGGTGTATGAACCCCTTATCAAGATTCTCTTGGAGTTTCTTCTTCAATTCCTGCAACTCAATTGGGTCCATTCTATACGGTGTATTTGAAATAGGCAAAGCATCGGGTACGAGTTCTATTGAAAACTCTACTTCATGATTCGGTGGAAGACCCGGTAATTCCTCTGGAAAGACATCATCAAACTCCCGTACAATGGGAATATTCTTAATTGTGAGTTTCTCACCAACCATTTGAGATAAATAACCGTCATTTAGTGGAATCAATACCCATAAAATGGAAGAAATTTCCACTGGAAGGTTATGTACATCCTTGCATCGATAGACGATCATACATTGATCTGGAATATGAAATGTGACTTCCCTTCTTTGGCAATTGATATGAGCTCCATGTACAGAAAGCCAATCCATGCCAATAATCACATCAAATTCCACTATAGGAAGGATCAGAATATTTGCAAGAATCACTTTCCCCCAAACTGCAATCGGAGAAGAATTATAAACTTTGGATGTGACTATTGTGCCATTATGGGTTGTCACAGCTAACTCAACATCTAACTGTTGAGGTAATACAGTGATATCCTTAGAAAATTCTTAAAAAATAAAGGAGTGGGTGGATCCAGAATCAAATAAAACATTTTCTACTTTAGATTGGATGGTAAGTGTACCTTTCACCACATCGTTATCGTACTCCACATCGCTGATAGAAATTGCATGTGATTTTCCTTTCTCTTTAGCCTTAAGAGTTTGTTGACGTTGACCATCATCATCAACCCTTGGATTTGTGCATTGATTAGCATAATGCCCCATATCCTTGTACTTGAAACATTGAAGTGTATTAGGGTCATTCTGGGTATCCCTTCCTTTGTTTTCATCATTAGACATCTTTTTCCCATCATTGTGACATTCAAATTCCTGATAAACTTCCTTTCCACATTTGAAACATTTACTTGTCCCATTAAGACAACCCCCTCCATGATTCTTTCCACACTTTGAGCATAAGGGAAATCTCATCTTCTTTTCAGGGTGCTCTTTAGATTTTCCTTTGAATTCCATTTTCCTCTTCTTATCAAACCCATATGACTGATGGGTTACTCCAATATCCATATCGACTTTGAGAGCAAATCGAACGATTTCCTCATAGCTATTGAAGTCCCTTATGGCTAATTCCCTTCGAAGACTTGGTTTTAAGCCACTAAAGAATCGATCGATATTACTCTCAGGTTGGATAATAATACCAGAAGTGTACCTTGCAAGTCTCGTAAAATTTGCTTCATAAGTACCAACAGATTCATCATCCTTTTGCTTCAGTTCAAGAAACTCTTTCTCCATCTTTTTTCAGCGAGTACGAGGGAAGTACTTATTGAAAAATAAGTTCTTGAACTCGTCCCATTCAATGGACTCAATTTCATCCCTTTGCCTCCTATTCTTAATAAGATTCTACCATTGGTCAGCATCTCCTTCCAAATGATACACTGCTAGGATGACTTTATCATGTTCAGAACATTGAAGAACTAAAAATATCTTTTTAGTAGTACTAATCCATTGTTCAGCAACTAATGGATCAGTAGACCCGCTGAAAGAAGGTGGAAGCTACCTCATGAAGGATTCAACAGAATGTTTCTCCTTCCTTTTCTCATTTGGAAGTCCTGCATGATTCATAGCCTGAGAAAGTTGTGTGAGCATGGCTAAAAGATTTTGCATTCCAGCTCCCATAACGTTTGGTTGCTCCGGGGGACAATCATTGCATTGCCCGTCGCATTCCGCATTAACATGGTTCCTTCAGGTTCCATTCATTGACTAAAACCAAGAAGAATAGTGTGAGCAACACTAATTATAATAGGAAAACCACATAATCAAGAATAAAATTTCACACTTAAGGTCTTATCCTAGGTTATTCATGGTCATTTCTAAAACACTAAGATTGTGTTCTATGCTTATAATTATCCTTAGGGTTCTTACTAAGGCTTTCACATCCTAGTTTCCAAAGGTTGACTATACCTTTCCTCTGATACCAACTATAATGACCCATACTTTACATACATTGTTATTACTTCAAAATTGAAGCACACTTATTACAACATATAACAAAACCATGAAAGGACCGTATAGGTATAGTGTCTTTAGAAACTGGAAAGCATAAACAACTGGTTCATAAAGCATCTACTTTGCCTCCCAATTATTTCATCATATCTAGAGTCCCTTTTTGGAATATTCTACTTAATAACCTTCTTCCTGACCTGGGGAAATAAAACATACAAAAGGGTGAGCTCAAATTCTCAGTAAGGTTAAACAAAATAAATATCAATCACATCATATACATAAGCACATAACTTTTGGAAATCTTAACCTGCAAAAGAGATCATAATTTCATAACATGGGATAAATCATAGTAGTGAAATGTAATCCCAATAATCATAACTTAAAACATGAAACTTTGTGGAATACACACATAATCATTGAGAATCATTTCTTGTTAGTCAAGACTCATTTCCAAGACTATCTTAGTGGACAAAGTCCATTTCTGAACCGAGTTCACTCCTCGTTTCAGTCCTATTTTACTGAACCGGTTTAACCTGCCATTCCAGCCATGTCTATCTCCTGAGATATAAAATCTTTACCCAATGCATTGGAGGGAGATATAGGTCTCACCCATCTCATAATGATACCATTCTTATGTGTGCCACAAAATCAGAAAACCATACATCATAGCATAACCCATGTAATAAAAATGGGAATCTTAAACATCGTGACACCATAAAACAATTCATATAAGATAAAGGAATTCATAAAAATATAATTCCATCACAACATAATCAAATAAATGTAATAATATGGATAAAAACAGAACCCTTTATTATCTTAGATGGAAAATAATTTTGATAAAACCCTTGAACTCCATTCTTGAGGAAAATATCATTTCTGCTTCAAAAAAACTTTTCCTTTCTTAACATGTCGTACAATTATAAACTAAAAGAAGTTGATTAAAAATAAACTTGAAAACTTGTAAAGGAAGCTTCTTGGAAATAATGTTTTAAAAATCCATTCATGCCGTATAAGTTAAAAAAACATTCTTCGTACTTTTGTCGGAAAAGTCAAAAAGTACCTCGTACGAAAAATGACAAAAGATTCCTTTCATATCCTTTACTAAAAACTCAACGAAGGGTAAAATTGGATTTAAAAAATTGTAGGTGGATGGAAATAATATTACATATTGAGGATACATGGATGTGGATGATAAAATACACCCCAATACATGCCAAAGTATAAACAATCTCGGATAAAAATGAGATTGTGATATTTCCCTTACCTTAGGTCTGATTTGCCTCATAAGTGTCCGAACATCCTGTATAATGATTTAAATAATGTTATTGACTTATTCCAGAATCATAATTATTGTTATGATATCATATATGGTCATATTCTTAGCTTCTTATTAGTAATATTTCATTACAACTTGTTATTCGGGTGTTTATTACTTTTTGTTCTTATGCGTGTTTTGTTGAATAAATTCTTATTCTTCTCTTTAGGTTATAGATACCTCATTTCCAGAATTTTATTAGTGTAATATATATCATATTCATTCATTCAATTCATTTATATAATCATTATGCAATGAAGATCATGTAGAACGAGTCGCATCACATCGTGGAGACGGTATTCCGTACGTACGCACGAGCGATGATATTGTTCCCATGATCATGTAATTGTATTGGAGTGTATGTATACTATTTCAGAATCAATATCAATTTAAAATAATCATATATATTCTTTATTTACACCATTATACCCATCCAAGTAAGGTGGTGGTGGAAAGTAGATTACACCACAGCGTGGAGACGGTATTCCGTACGTACGCATGCGCGGTGATTTCATTTTCCGTAGGATGGATAGATGGTGAAATAGGGTTGTTTCATACTTATAATAACATATCAGTATATTATTGATACTGATGTTATTACTTTATAATGAAACAGCTAAAGAAGAAGAAGTGGAAGAAGAAATAAAGATGAAAGAATCGGTAACAGACATTACCTCTTCTTTGAAGTACTTCTTTGAGACCTCCTTTTAGGGCACTAAAATTGGTATGTGAAGAAGACCAGAACCTATATGATGTCTCTAGGGAAGTGGAGAGGAGAAAGTGTCCGGGGTTGTCCGATCTTGAAGGCTCAAAGTGGTGTGAGGAAGAGAGGGAGGAGGTTCCCTTTTATAAGGGAGGAGAGGAGCACCTTCGGAATAACTAAAAATATTATTTTATTATAAAGCCAAATTCGGTTTTAAATAGATCCAAATTGATATATTTCAAAGATAAGGTGGGTATGGGTCGAAATAATATCATCCAATAAAATTTATACAAGTTTAGGTTCCTATTTTGACCTTATCATTTAGATTTAACATTAAGTTAAATAATTTTACTTTTACCGTGTCTTCTTGTGTTCTTACACTATAAGGTTAATAAACTTACTATAACAATCCGAACGAACCCCAAGTTTTTTGTTATATATAAACTTATCTAAGTTATTTGGAAGAACTTTAGATTTTTAGGAATAAAATAACAATTAATAATATAATATTTTTTTAAAAACTATTTTATGTCAATTTTGACACTATTTAGTAATTGATTTTTGTGAAAATCATAACAGAATTATTAGTTCGAACAAAGTTAATTAAATCAATAATAACATGTCATATTAACCTATAAAATTATTTTAATTCATAAAAAGTCTCAAATTACATTTATTTGGGTATTTATGACATCAATTATGTCAATATTTCATTAATAAGATAATTATTGCATCATCTTTGTGTCATAAATAAATTACATTATTTAATGTCTAAAAATTACAAATAAAATACCATTATGTAGGAAATACTTTTATCTTTATAATGAATATTTATAGTCAAATTTATATTATATATAACCTTATATTAAAAATTATTTACTTATTAAACATTGATTTTAACTATTTTAACCCTTCTTTAAATAAATTAATAATAAATGTCCTAATCTAATCTAAGTGGGCCTAAATGGTCATATTTTATTCCTAAGGTTTTTTTTGGTCGAATTACACTTATCCAATAGAATTAGGACATGTGTTAGGGTAATAATAATATAATTTTTACCCTTAATTACCCTATTTACTTTTAACCGTGGTAAATAAAAGTAAAAAGTTACTATTCACTAAAAATTATTTTCATCTCATTGAACCAAATTTTACTTACTGACATCAACCGTGTCTCTCGGATTTTTGAAATTCCACTCACAGAAGCGGTAAAATTATGTTTTATGAAAAAATCAGTTTTTTAACTACCACTTAGTGGTTTCACTATTCATCAAAAATTGAAAGTTTTCAGAAAAATACCAAAATTTCACCCTAGGATAATTTCGATATTCCGAATCCAAAAATGAAGTCCATTTTAAAAAATAAAATTTATAAAATTTTAAAAAGTGGTTATTACTATTCATAACGGCTAGTTTTAATAATATTTTATTAGCCTATCATTGTTTAGTAAAACTCGGTATTGCGTACGACGCAGGCTATTGAGGAAGGTCACGATTTCATGTAAAGAAATCCAAGAAAGTGTTGTGTGTAGAAAAATATTCCTTTGATGATTTATATAACATAAAATTCTCGGGTGTTACCCTTAGGATATTTGTGAAAAATGATATCTTTAATCTCTATAGAATAAACTAATAATCTTTCTTCAGAAATGGCGTACCTGGGGAAATGAACTTCTTTAATCCAGAATTCAGAATTATAAAATTTATTGTAATGTTGGTGATCATGAAATGGGATAAAAATAATCCCTAAGTGATCCTCATGGAAATTCCTTTTCCTAAAATAGACTAAAATATTGTCCAAAAATGCCATAATAAATGAATCAAGGTAGCTATGGAAGATATTGTTCATCAGATCCATGAAAATAGTAGGTAAATTCTTTAGACTAAAGGGTATGACCAAATATTAACAACGACCACATCGACTTAGATATGTTCTCTTTAGAATAACCTCTTTCCTAACTCTGAGTCGATGGTATCCCAATCATAGATCAATCTTAAATAACCACATGGATCCATTCAATTGATCAAATTTATTTTCAATGCAAGGAAGAGGATATCAATTCATGATTGTAACAGAATAAAATCTACAAAAGTCAACACATACTCAGAGTGAACCACTTTGTTTCTTTATGAATATATTAGAGAATCCCAAAGTGGTGTGATAGGTCTGATGAAGTTCTTTCTTTCAAATTATACAAATTATACCTTTAATTATCACAGCTTTTTTGGAGATATTATGTATTAAATAAGTTAAATATGGTTATTTATTAAAATTACATTAATAGTAAATTAGATTTCCCATTGAGGTGGTGGCCCTGATAAATGATTCGGAAATACATCAGGGTATCTTTCTACTATAACAGGAAAAAATCATATTCTCAGTTTCATATGTAGTTCCCAAAGTCATGGCCACTAACTGTATAGAGATGTTTCCATCTACTATTACTAAAGGTACCACTCTACCTACATTAATATCCCATTCCCCATTGAATACATGAATGATACCATAAAAGTATGTAAAAACACATAGTTAGTATATAAGTCAATTTGAGCTTTAAATACCACTAGCCAATCCATTCCAATGATCAGATAAACAAATATACATATCAAGAACCATAAACTCCCATAGAAACTTCACTACATCAATGGTAATAGAAAATGTTGGGAACTTACATCTTCTTCACTCCTTCTAATTAGGGGTTGTCTTAATACTCATGATGTGAGGCATCATCTTGAGTTCAATCCCAATAGTTTAACCACACAAACAACAATAGAGGAGTGTGACACACTAATTTCAAACAAAACATACATAATAGTTGAGTTCAAAAAGATGGTATCACGCATAGTGGAGGGGCTTGGATTCTCAATCATAATGGTCCTCTAAACTCCATATAATTGTCAATAAACCCTCATTGAATAATTATTTCTCTTCGACTGAGGTGTTGAATAAACAACTAAGGTGTTTCTATATAACCTTGTTCACCTAATTATAGGGATGACAACTATTCTAATGATATTGTTACATCCATGTATACGAGGCTTGGGGATGAGTTGATCCATATCCACTCATTGACTTTGGAGGTATGATGCAATACTCCTAAAGATTCTATTTATTTCTACAATTGTGGTACTTATTTGGATGTGTAGTAAAATCCTTCTTCATGTGATAAAGAGAGACACATTAAAAGAATCCAAGTTCATTTCTATAATGTGATGGATAAGAGACTAATCCAAAATATACGTTCTCTGGTTCCCTAAGGCATTGGTAGTATCCCTCCCTCTTATATTTTTTTCCTAAATTAAAGTTTCTACTAACACATGAAAGGAAATAGGTGTCCACTATACTAGGATTTTCTACTAAATCTTTTTCTCTAACCAGCTCCTTGTTCACTATTCCAGTATAATCTGTAATATAGAACATAATTTATTTTTATCATTTCTCTAATCATAGTCCTACCTCTAATATCTGAGCCTTTAGTTTTTCACTAGTTGCTAACTCTATAGTAAATTGAACCAAGTGAGTAAATTTAACATCATATTTAGTCAATGAAATATTTCCTAGTATCATCTAGTCAAAATCCATCATCTTCACTTGTTGGAAAATGTATGCATAATTTTTTTTATTAAACATCTCCTTAAAACCGTCCCAAGTAACGTTCTAATACAAATTTTATTAAATAGTAAAATTTCACCACTATAGTTCCATGTCCTCTAGCATGTACATCACTGGCTTGACTTTCGTCTTATATGGGGTTTTGAGGATGTCAAATATTCTATTTATCCTACTTATCCAAAAATATTCTTGTTCAGGTGCCAAATCACCTCATAATGTCCATAGATTTCACTTAAAAATATCAATGAGTGATTCACATGAGGAGGTTCCGCTTCCCTAGGTCCATTTTCAACAACATGCAATGCATATATAATACTTTGAACTAACTGCTAGTTCACTTATGGTTCAGGTGGAACCATATTCTCTACTACACCCTTTCTTTGGTTTCTCACTCTCCTCACTGGAGGAATTTGTTTTTTAAACCCACATTAATAATTTCAAATTAATTTCATTTTCAATCATTTTATACTAGGTTGAATCATATATATCAAGAAAAATAATCACTAATGCATGATACCTAAAACTCATCAGCTAAACCCACAAAGATTAGTTGAAAACATGCCTAAAAGTGTTTTATAATACTTTTTTTACTTACACTGCCTTGGTAACTTGATGTGCAACATAAAAAGGTTAGCTATATATTTTTATGTTTGTACATTTCAAGTTTGGACATGTCTTATCTCCTTACTATCATCCCAACTCAAGGACCCACCAAATTGATACCATTTGTAACATCCTTTCCCAACCAACTAGCTTGGGTCAGGTCAGAGGTTCTACTGACCTTAAGTCACATTCCCCAGTCATAAAAGGTTGAGATAAAATTCCAAGGGTTTAACATAAGAACAAGATGGTGGAATGTTTTACCCTTAAACACACATACACAACTATACAAATGAACTAAGACAAGGAAAATTATATCAAAAATTCCTGAGATAAATGTAAAATGATGCATGATATAATATCCAACATTTCAAAGTGATCAACAAAGTGATATAAGTGTAAGAATGTAAACAAAATAACCTAACCATCTAAGACTCCATTGTATTGATGGACTTTAGCACCAAATTTGTACCACTATGAACTCTAAGACATGAATAAGTTCTAAAGTTCCATCACTGAACATCCATGAAATCCACTATGATGGTGCTCCAATAGTGAAATATAAAACCTATATCTTTCAAATATCGTAGAAAAAATGTCTAAATATGAACTAAGGTTTATAAATAGGGATGAGTATAATGATCTAATAAGAACCCCCAAGATACTCTTCCCATATGCCAATAAAACCAGAATCGCGTTAGATAAGAGTTTTATAAAATAATTAGTGGAGTAAAAAATGAAATTTAAAATAGTTTATAAATATAAATAGATAAAAATATTTACCAAAAAAGTTATAAACCAGAAAATAGGTGATTAAATAGTTTATTTTTTTAAAATAAATAGAATAAATATTTTATCTAAAATATTTTTTCATATCAATTCCCTGATTCTACTCACATAGTCATCAAATCCTAGACCTCCCAAAATAGTCTTGTAATATTGGTGACTTTAGTCTATGATCCATTCATAATAGTTTGTCTAAAACATCTTAGTATTTAAATTCAAAATAAACACACACACACACCCGTGCATAATATGGACCTCCTAAAATGGTCTTATAATCATGGTGACTTCCATCCATGAACCATTTTTCTACTGTATGAGAACACACACAACCCAAGAAATTCCAAGAACACCCATCAAAACCCCTTCATTTACCAGAAGTTTGTTTTCAAAAAACATCATTCCCAAATCCCAATTGGTATCACCCACAACCCCAAAAACGAGAACGATAACACCTAATGGGTGTTATAGCATTGTTTTAGGAGAGTTTTGGTAATAGAATTTTCATTCAAAGAATATTCATGAGAGATTTCACATTATAATAAAATTGGAAGGAGGGAAAAATATCTTACCTTAGATACGTTTGATGAAATTATTTTTATAAGATCTCATAGATCTAATTCCTTCCTTCCATTTCTCTATAAAACCCCCAAAAAATTGATCAAAACTCATCTGATCCCATATATTAGGGTATAAAAACTATTATATAAAGTTTTTTTCAAGAAGGAATGAGAATATCCAAAATGAGAAGGAATAATAGAGTCATAAAATTTAATTTACAAGATGAAACACTCAATGAATCATCAGAATCAGTGTATATATATTGAATATCATTAAAATTACCCTAAAGAAACCCTAGAAATTGAGATCTTATGTCATTGGAGGAAGAATGAGAATTTTTATTCAAATTTAAGGTCAAAATAAAATTTACATATAATTAAAATCATGTCACATAGTTAGGCCACATGGTTTGAAAACCATGTGCTAACAATGAAAATTAACTTTGTACATAAATATTTCAAGTCATATGGTTTATCTCACAATTTTTCTAAACTTTGTTCCTACCCCAAGATCCCTAAACACCTCGCATGATTTCTTGATGGCCTATTCATGGTTTTTCATAACCATTATCAAATAATTCACCATAAAAAATACTTTTAAAAACACCTAAAACCTTCCAAAAACTTATTGAATATTAACCCAATCATTTTATAACTTTAAATAATTCATAAAATAGGGAAATAATTTAAACCGAGGGTGTTATATTACCACTAATTCATAATAATATATCATTATCACATCATATTCTAATCCATTCATAATTAAACAATTCATTTATTTATTCATCAAATCATTTACTACTTCGTCATTATAATTTCTTAATCTATTTCCATTAATTGATTAATTAATTAATTACTATTTCACATATTTAGAAAATATGACACAAACACATCAACCTCTAAGAAACATCATATAAAAAATTAAACCAATGGATAAAAAAAATGAAATACACCTCATTCCCACAACTATAATATCATCTATATCATCATCTGCATTGTCATCAATATGATACCACAACTATAACAACAAAACCAACAATATCATACCGACCACAATGAAATAATTTAATAAAAAATGGTAACTATTTTTAATTATAGTGATTTACATCAAGAAACTATAAAAAACATCTAATATATCATATATTATTAAACGATATTTTCAACTCTATACATAGTCAAAAAATGATAACCAACTTAATATTCAGTATCTTCTTTTTTCAACTTATTTAATTTATTATTAAATTTTGAACATGAGAAGTAATCTTGAACTCGGAAGATATCACAAGAAAATCAATCAAAAAATATAAACAACAATATATAAATAAGAGAATGAGAGTCAATATCATATATCAATATCACTAAATCTTGATAAACAATTTAGACCACTTTAACCATTTTATAATTTCTTAAGCCATTATTATTATCCTATTATCTCAATTCTATCTCTTAAACAATTTAAAATATTTAAACATTCAAACATAATAGTAGAATATAAGTTTCAAATTTCTTTCATCAAAATAAATCTTTAAGTATTGATGCATAATAATGAGAAAAATATTGATGACCACCCTACCATGAAATCCCAAGAAGAACCAAAAACATCATATAACCATCATCTTATCATCAAAACTTAAATAAAAATCACAAAAAAATATATAAATACCACTACCATGGTCTTAAATAAGTTAAAATACTAGAATAATAGTGAAAAAATTGAAGAAAATAGTATATTGGGTTGCAAAGGATCAATATAACAAAATGATAGACTAAAGATTGATCACTGAGGCCTAGGACTAGCATGAAATGAACCTACAACTGCCTAGGGATTGAGGGGAAAGGAGAAATTGAACCTAAAATAATTCCCATATTGAATTTATAATAATATCTCAAAGTTCTTGACCATGACTTATTGAGGACCCAAAATGGAATTTCATCCATGGTTAAATAGAGATCTAGAATAAAAATCTCATAAAAAAACAATTACTCCTTTAAAACACTCCAATAATTTAACTATAGAGACATAGATTTGACCTCATCTATGACATAAAATTCTTATAAATAATAATTTCTCTATCAAACCTAAATGAACTAGAAAATAAACCACAACATAACTTCACATCCTTACCATTTTTCCTCTGACCCTTCTAGAATACTATGGCATAAAACTACTCTAAAAATTCCATAGAAGCTAAGTAGTTTCCAAAAATGGTATTTAAAAACTTTTTCCCTATATAAAATTCATAAACATAAAACATCCTCTAAAATTCCCACTAAATTGGGCATTATGTGACCTAACTTCCAAAATTCTATGAACCAAACCTGCAATAGGATATTTACCCTTTGACTTGAATAATAGTTATAATAGGTAATTTTCCACTCTAATAAAACTACTAGAGACCCAAAAAAATCCAATATGATATATCCTACACTAAAATGGGCATTTGGACCTTCAAAAATTAAAAAACCCACCTATGGCATCCAAATACACTCCAAACACCATCCAAACACCTCTAACTCCTTAAAAGACAAATTAGAGGACCATGTAAGTCCTGGGACTCTATAAGGTAGACCTAATTACTATACAGAAGTAATAGAAAGTTAATAGATAATTCATTATAATAAAAATATCCTTAATTTAAATAACCAAGAGAGTTTATGTCATATGTTACAAATAGAAAATAATCCTTGCATTATTTTGAAATATTTCCAAAGTAAAAGATATAGGACAAGAGATAAGGAAATGGTTAATAATTTTGGATAAAAAAATACTTGTTCTTTTAAAATCATCTCACGAGATTAATATATGAACAATGAGTATATTAATTCATGAAAAATGGTTCATTTTTTAAGTAGTACTTAATACTTTATATATTTATTTAAAATTTAACTATTTATATTTATAAAAATTGTATCACTATATTCCAACATTTTAGAAATATTAATTTTAATTCCTCATTATAACATCATTGAAAATTAAAATTTGACTTTCACTACATAATTTGTTAAAAGTTTTTGTTTTAGTGCTATAGAATTTAGTTTAAATATCAAGAAGCTAGGGTGAGGTATTTTGAGGAGGCTTTGCATCTAGAGATCTAGTGCTAGGTCACCCTATTTATGCTAAAGACATATCTCAAGCTGTTGTAAATATAAAATTTCATTGAGAGGATGTTATCCAGAACTAGATTGTTATGAGAGGAGAATTTTTAGGATTCCTCACAAAGTAGAGTTGTGGTCTGGGGTTCCCAGTTGTCAGGACATAAGAGCTTCCAATAAGATAGGGGTTGTTCCTAGCTCTCAATGTCTCATTTATCTGGGGGTGGAGGCTCTAAGGCCTATTCCAAGGGATCATATGCATTTTTTATTATGGAGGTGGAGTTCATCAGTGTCGAGAGTGCCCGAACTTTCTGAGTAGTCAATGTGCACTAGTTGTTCCACTTCAGGTTCCTCCATTGAATCATTTCCAGTCATTGAAGTAGTATCAAGTTAGAGTCGCATATAGAAACAAAAAAAGTAAATGATATAATATAGATCACAACCACACTATGTGAATAACCTAGTCTCAAACTCAACTGTAGCTAATGTCTCTTAGACTCTTGGCTACCACTGCTAAGATCAGATATCCTATAAGCACACAACCATTTAAAGAGCTATATTAAATTATCTTATTCCTTTTCATCAATTATACTTTCTGTTAATTAATTATAAACCACTAATTAACCATTAACAATTCCAAATTACATTTCATTAGCATTAAAAAATATATCCATGCCCTCTAGTAATAAGAAAATTGAGTCCACAACTTCTCAGAATTACAACCTTAGTATTGCATCCCAACAAGCTCCAACCCCATGGGTTAAAATTTTATTCATTTATTAACAACATTACTTCCCATATTACCAGGTATTCTGGGAAAACATTCTAAGATACCAAACATAAGGGGATCAACATGGTGAGTAGGTGAAATACCCGTTGAGTATTTTCTACCTATAATTGGAGTGTAGACTCATCCAACCATGAGAAGCTAAACACAGAAATCATATGGAATACCCCATGTGTCTTTTCATATATTGTAAGGATATTAACCAAAACCATATTTTTTAAGTAGTGGGGAAAGGAAATTAGATAAAAAACAAAATTTTCATTGTCCAAGAAACTGATTCAAACAAGCATTCAACTTTCATAATAATGGGTATGCCCAGATTCAACCCATTCAATCAAATTCGGTGTCCTCCTCGACATCCACATGCATATATCGATGCATCTCACCACTCAAGGAATCAATTATAGCCTCAAAAATTGGGCCTCCATGCCCCTCATACAACAACAACCCTCCAGAATCATCTAGTTGTTCCGCTTTAGGTTCCTCCATTGAGGAAGTTCTAGCCATGGAAGTAGCAGCATGTTTCTCCAGTTTGGGATTAGTAGAGAGTATATGGGGAAGGTAGATTATATCCCTAAGATTCTCCATATCCTCAAATAGAAAAGTGTGGACATATAGGTGGTCATCATTAGGGTCAAATAGGTCATGGATTAGGTTGTGGTCAACTTCATGATTTAGCGTTACCAGTACCAGTTAAGCCAGACAATGTTTGAGATATCCTTTGCCTATTTTTTACTTGATTTCATGCCTTATTTGATACAGGAGAGATAAAATCCTTCATATAACATACCTTTATCCATGCTTTGGGACTTGAGGTAGAGATAATTCTAATGCCCTTAGTATTGACTACGTCAGTTGGAGGTCGAGCTGACTTGTTTGAATTATGTAGAAACTTTGAGCTAGTACTAGGGAACCACTGCATTTAGGGAGATTTTATATGTTTACATATAAACCCATATGGAATTATCCTCAGAATGGATTATTTTTATTTGGTGTAGGCTGTCATGGATTGATTTAGGGGCAGGTTGTGTTCTTCGATGCTAAGGATAGACAGTAGTGTTTGTTGGTGAGCGAGACCCTCATATGGGTAAGAGGCATATTCCTTCATTTTCATTCTTTATTGAAGAGATAAATCATATTTTTTCAGAATTTTAGAAGTTTTAATTTCCTAAGGTCATAAAAGAGTACCCTACTATCTTTCTAAATAAGTTTTTAGCATTATCCCCTTAATGAGAGATCGAGTTGCGAGAGTTGTGTGTACAGATCGATGGTATGTTGCGGTGTGGTTTTGTTCGGCCGACTGTGTCACCATGGGGTGCACTGATTTTGTTCATAAAGAAGGATGATAGTATTTTGTGGTTGTGTATCAATTATTTTCCCTTTAACCAAGTGATATTGAAGAAATTTTATCCTCTTCCACGGATTGATGTTTTATTATATCAACTGAATAGTGAAAGTTAGTTCTCGAAGATCAATTTTCGGTCAAGATATCATCATATGTGTGTAAAGGATGATAATATCCTAAATACTACTTTCTATTGTCTTCATTGGAATTAAGATCTTGTTTTATGTCATTCAGTGTGACTAATGCTCTATCTATGTTCATGGGGTTAATGAAAATTGTGTTTCATGAGTTACTGGATAATTTTGTGGTGGTTTTCATCACTGACATACTTGTGTACTCTATTTCTAAGGAGGAGCATGAAAAGCATTTGTGCGCCATTTTGGGAGTTCTTCATCAACAACAACTATTTGGGATGTTTCAAAAGTGTGAGTTTTGGTCTTGAGAATTCTATTTCTTCAGGCATGTTGTATCCCAGTAGGAAGTAGCTAGGGATCCATCAAAGATGGAAGTAGTTGTGTCTTGGGAATCCCCCAAGACAGTATAAGAGGTAAAAAGTTTTCTTAGTCTTGCAGGATATTATAGTAGGTTCATAGATTATTTTTCTTAGGTTATGACTCCTATGACATCATTGACTAGAAAGGATTAGGAGTTCTTGTGGACTGATCATAGTCAAATATCTTTTGAGTATCTAAAAAAGAATTCGGTTAGTGCTCCAGTTCTTTGTTTTCTAGCAGAAGGAATTCAGTTTAAAGTTTTCTATAACACTTCAAGTCTTGGTTTGGGTTGTGTTCTAATGTAGCAGAGATTGGTCATATATTATGGGTCTTGGTAGTTACATCCCCATGAACATAAATATTCCACCCATGATCTTGAGTTAGCGATGGTAGTGTTTTCCCTGAAGTTGTGGAGACATTTTCTCATCAATGATAATTGTGTGTAATTCACATATCATAAGAGTATGTGGTATGTTTTCCCCCTATGTGACTTAAAATTTCATCAATGTCAGTGGATGGAGTTCTTATAGGATTACAACTTTGAGATTTCTTATACCCTAGAAAGGGCAATGTTGTGGTTGATGCATTGAGTAGGAAGTCACGTAGTGATACAGTACATGAATATGGTGATTCCTAGAGAGTGATGGAATAATTATCAACATTTCATTTAGATATGGGAGAAGTCAGGGAAGAGGTTTCCTTTTTAAAATGATGGTGTAGTCATATCTAGTGCATCAGTTGTAATAGTACAAGTTGGAAGATCTTGAGGAGGAGGTTTAAAGAGACCAAGTTCTTTATGGTAAGGCCCCTGATGGTTAGTCTAAAGATGAGTAGCACTGATTGTTGTATCACGGAAGGTTTTTTGTTCCTTTAGAAATGTGTGAGATGGTTCTTAAAGAGTTCCATAGCTTAACCTTAGTGGTACATCTTTTCATGACAAAGATGAACCAATATTTGAGAGGGTGGTTTTCTTTGGCTTGGGTTGAATTATGCAATTACAAAGTTCGTGCCTCTATGTCTGGTCTGTTAGAAATTAAAGGATGAGAACCATGTTCTCGATGGTTTTCTCTAGCTGTTAGATGTTCCTCAATGTAAGTGGGAGTACATATAAATAGACTTTGTTATTATTTTACCTCAATCTAATGGAGGCTATGATTTTATACGGGTGTTAGTGGATATTTTGATAAAATAATCACACTTTATAGTGATCAAGGAGTTGAGCTTAGTGGATGTTTTGTCAAGGCAGTATATGGAGGATGTGGTGAGACTCCACGGGGTCCCGAGGAAGATAATTTCTGATTGAGATCCTCATTTTACCTCCTGATCTTGGAGTGGTCTCTAGTGAGATTTTGGTTCTAAGATATACCTTAGCACTTCTTTTCATCTGCAGACAGATGGTCAGACAGAGCAGACTATCTAGACTCTTGAAGGTATGTTTCACTCTTGTGTCCTATATATTGGAGGTTCATGGATTATGAACTTCCCCTTGGTAGAGTTCACTTACAATAATAGTTTTAACTCCACCATCAATATGGTGTCATTTGAAGCCTTGTATGGATGACCTTTCTATTCTCCATTATGTTGGACTGGGGTTATAAGTTTATTGATTCTCTGGAAGAAACTGGTTCAGAATACGAAAAAGATGGTTTATGTGATTCATGAGAGGATGAAGGTATAAAAATATCATCATAAATACTATGATGGTCATAGGAGGAGACTTTGTAGTTCGATGTTAGGGATCATATGTTCCTGAAGGTGGCTCCCCATTGTGGGAAGCGAAGGCTTGGTCGTGGGAGTAATATTTGTCCCTGGTTTTTTGGCCTTTTGAGGTGTTGTCTCATGTTGGATTCATGGAATATCAGATAGTGCTTCCCCCATATATTATATGGATACATGATGTTTTTCACATGTCATGGATCCATCGTTATCCTTTCGATGACTCTCACATCATCGATTAGGGAAAGATCAGTGTTGACAATGATAAAACCTTCAAGGATAGTCCGGTAGAGATCCAAGACCACCATGTTACAATGGAATGTTATCCCCTTGGTTTGTGTCTTTTGGTAGCATGATGATATAGAAGATAGTACCTAGGAATGTGAGTTGTAGATATGTGATCCGTACCCCGATCTATTTGATGTTTGCTCTTATCTTGTAAATTGGTTTGTTTTTTGGTTATAGAACTTTCCTAGTTGTGAGATGGATTTCTCTTGTTTCTTGTTGTGGATTTCTCACTTTTGAGAGGTATATCCTCTGATAGAGTTTTTAGGAGCTATTATGTTTTTTGTGTGGTTTTTTGTTTTTCCCTAGTATGGTAGTTGAGCTATAGTGATGGTGAGAGCTTTGAGAGGTATATTGTAGGGTGGTTTTTTGGATGAACCCTTTATGTTTCCTCTATATGTTGGTTTTTTATTTTAGAGGAAAAGAATTTTTTTAGAGGTATATAATGTAAGGCCTTGGATATGTGTGGACCGACCCTTTGCGTGTTATTGGGGCTTACAGAGCTTGAAGAAACTACGAAGGAGTTCATGTGATAAGAGCTAGGAGCAGAGAACTTTCATGAAGTGAAAGTGGGTTTCACATTTTGTAATATTCAGTGGTTTAAAAAATAAAATCAAATCAAAAGGTAAATTTTTTTTAATGGAAACCAACCTCAAGGCATTACATGACGTGAAAGGGGATTACATGTTGTATAATCTCCCAATGATTAATGTTTTAAGTGTTTTCCAGCCACTCAGGTTGTCAAACCCTATGGCCATAGCTTCCCTCTCTCTTGTCCCAAGAGACCTGGCAGTCCCCTCCTCAGCGTTTTGGAGATACCTTGATAGGAATCAGTCTCGGGCTTCCATCTTCGATCTGTGGTGACCCGGGTTGATCAATGGTTTCTTTTTTCCTTCATTCTCTAGTGTTTTCTCCTGATTTGATCTCATTTTACTCCCGTTATTCTCATCATTCTATGGAGTTTTCTTACCCATGTTTCTAATGGGGTTTCTATCAGTTTTTATTGGTGTAGTGGTGTCATGATGCCCTCATATGGATGTAGTTGTTATGGGAGGGGTTATCAGAGATCTATTGTGTGATCCGTTCTCATGTGAAGAGTGTCGATGACCTTTTTAGGTATGGGATTGATTACTTCTCTATTTTATTTTTTTCAATTGTAGATTTAGCATGATTTATCTCCTTGTATCACAAAGAAATTAGCCTAATAATGAATTGAATCAGATTAAAGAATTGGTATCAATCACTTAGCGATGTTGTTTCTTTGAACCGTGATAACGGGTTTCCTCTTGATTTTATAGATAGTGTGATATATATTCCTTTCATGGTTTATCATGATGTTCTTGATGGAAATTGGTAAAGAACATAAAGTTGTGATTAATTGATAATTAATTGGCTAAAGTAATTAAAGTGGTGTGTTTGATGAATCTGGTTGTTTTTGTAATTTAATGTTAATCAAATTTATGCAAGTATGCATGTTTATTTTAATTGGTTAATGAACCTAAATCATGATGATGATTTTTGATAAAGTAATTAAAGGAATATTAAATTAAATATTTAATTAATTTTTTATAGGTTGTGGTAACTTGTTACTTAGGTTTCTCATAGTTGGAACATGTGAATAATTAATTGGTTAATTCAAGATAGAATAAGAACCAATTGTGTGATAAAAGATAATGCCTTTGTAGGGCCTGAGTTTCCTATTTTCTTATGAAGGCCAAGTGCCTTGTGTTTTGGATCTGTGATAGCTCATTGTATGTGAAGGAATAATTCCTTGATTTGGGGATCAGATCCCATTGCTATGTTTGTTTCCTGCTACATGTGATGTGATGTGATCCTAGGATGGCTAAGACTAGAGGGATGTTATGGTATGTGGGGTAGGGAGGCCTAGATGTGTTGTGATCCTGGTATGGATGAGCCTAGAGGGTTTTTGTGGTATAATGGGTGGGTAGGCCTAGTTGGTGAGGTATTAGTTGATTCCTAGAGTTGTGAGATGCATCAGTATATGCATATAGATGTTAGAGAGGACACCAGAGATGATGGAATGGATTGAAGCTAGGATTACCCATTGTTATGAAAGCTAAATGCTTGTTTGAATCGTTTGTTTAGCCAAAGACCATGTTTTTGTTTATCTACATTCCTTTCCCCACTACTTAAGGAAGATGGTTTTTGTTACTCTTCTTTCAAGATAGTTGAAGACATGTGGGTTATTCCATGTGATTTCCATGTTTATCTTCTCATGGTTGGATGAGTCTATGCTCCTACTATCAGTGGAAAAGACTCAATAGTTAGTTCACCTACTCACCATGTTGATCCCCTTGTGTTTTTTAGCTTATAATCATTTTCCAAGAATACCTAGTAATATGGGAAGTAATGTGTTAATAAATGAATAAATGTTTAACCCATGGGGTTGGAAGTTTCTGGGATGCAATGTTGAGTTTTTAATTCGGAGAAGTTGTGGAATCAATTTGCTTATGTCTAGAGGGAATGGATATATGTTGTAATGATAATGAAATGTAATGTAGAATTGTTAATAGTTAATTAATGGTTTAAAATTAATTAATGTAAAGTACAACTGATCAAAATGAATAAGATAATTTAATGTATCTCTTTAAATGGTTTTCTGCTTATAGGATATATGATCTTAGTAGTGGCAGCCAAGAGTCCAAGATACGTTATCTGTAGTTGAGTCTGAGACTAGGTTATTCCCTTAGTGTGGTTTTGATTTATATTATATCATATACTTTTTTTTATATATTCTAATCCACCCTATCAGTTAGGGAAACTGACACCCCGATGATTCTGATCCCTAGAGTTTATTTCCCCAACATTCTGGTGGGAGGATAGATGGCTGATTACCCCATTTTTCCTCACTCTCTTCTCTTGGTAGTTACGTATATTGGTATGAAAAGTTGTTTTTTTTTCAATATATGTGTGTTGAGGGATATAATAGATTATGGTTATTTTAAACACATATATTTTTTATATAGTTTCATAAGAACTGCTATCGATATAACGTGGATAGGCTGTAATGTCTTGAGGATCCTTACTTGATATATGGGTTTTGATGGGTTAAGGTATAATACCTGACGTATGATTCTTGTTAAGAAAGCTAGTGTGGATATATGAAACTACTTGGTTAATTTTGGTTATGTGTTCATGGTAGTGTGTTGCATGAGGTGCATATTGTGGTGCTTCTCCTAGGTGTCTGCGGGCTAGCCTTTTATATAGAGATTCTTAAAACGTATGACGTTGGGGAAAAGCAGAAAACCAATGGGGAAGAAGTGGTAGGGTACTCTTGATATTCTTTATTATATTATATTCTCTTGTATGTGATACTTTATGAGAGTATCCATGGTGAGGCTGGGAACATAGTATTTTTTTTAGGTTATGAGTTAGTTTCACTTGTTTTCACTATGTTTTATCTTTCTTTATTTACCTTTTTCATGAGATTCCCCAGATAGGGTCCTATAAAGTATACTATTGTAATCACCCTACGTATATATAAACTACTTTTCAGGTCATTTGGAGGACGTTGGAGATCAGGCTGGTTACTACTAACTTGTGGTTTACAGGAGCTATTTGGGATTTGTGGTCATTGGCGTCTTTACTTTCTTTTGGTATTTGCAGTTTTCCCTTTCAATTGTAGTAGTTATTGTATGAAATTACATTTGTGTCCTTGGGTTTTATTTTATATTGTAGTCTGATCAAGAGTTGGTTGGTTTCTATGTTATCTCTCTCTTTTTCATGTGTTTCTCTTAGAGGGTAATGCCTCTCATCTGCATGTTTATTATACCCTCAATGCTAGTCACTAACCTGGGGCCTACTAGAGGTGGGACTCAGGGGGGGTCACTATCTCTCTTCTCCCATTGTCGGCCTAGGAGGAGTACACTTTTTGAGGATGGGGTCATGATAGTAAAGGTATTTTTTTATAGTTAGGTAATATAAATAAAATATATTAGTTTATTAATATGGGTTACATTATTTTTTTGATAGGTTTCATCTCTTGATTCAATTTTTTAGCATTTTTTGATTTTATTATGTTACTAGATCTAGTATACGTCATTCATATTTAGTAAAACCATTTATACTTTGAAAAAATATTTAAAATTTCTTTAATGAAAATATAAATATAAAATTTGTGTGATTTAATTAGACAAAATGAAGGATCTATAGGTATCCATAAAAAACTAACCAAAATTTAGATCAATTTCTCCTTAAAAATTGTAATATTGTATACAATAAATCATAGTGAAAAACCTTAAAATATAGTTTCATTGGATATTGGATACAAATTATGTAATTTACAAAATAAGTACAAAATAATCCATTCAAATATTTGAAACAATATTTCTATAGCCCCATTATAATTTTTTTAGTGAATATGATCCCATGGGGAAGTACATCAAAGAAAGGTTTATCTACTATCCTAGTAAGGGGATAAGGATAATAAAACATAATGAAATAATTTATCATGATTAAATTTTATTCATAGTTTCATAATGAAAAAATAACATAAATATCAAACATATCATAAGAATTTTGAATTAACATAATAATTTTATGGAAGAATTAATTTCAGTGGGGAGAAGGGTTAAAATTATGAATAATCTTGTCAGATTTGGGACAACATGCATGGGGTAATGTGGGATATTCTTTACAGCATTTGAGGTGGTTAGAGATAATCTTGACATGGTCAAGAAGTGTAAAACATGCATTTGTATAATTTTAATTTGTTGGGGTGGGGGATCCCATAAACATGGTTTTCATATACATAATGAATTCATTATGGAGACATCAAACTAGAAGAAGGTGGGAGGGAAATATGACATAGGGGGAATCATGTTATAATAAATTCCATTTAATGAATAAGTCATATTATGAAAAATATGCATAAATCCTACAAGGTATGCTAATTATAATAAATAATCATCCATGTTGGGACTTTCTCTTTTAGGGGGATTTAATTTCAATATTTTTTATTTATTTGGGTGTGTGTGTCTTTGTATATTTTATAACACTTACTACTTACCTTAAAAAAGGAGTCACTACCAATATATTATAATATAATGGTCTAGATTCACTACCCATGACCCATACATAGCATATCATGAGATATAAAAATTATAGAATGCATTGGTAGGTGTATAATTCTAGGTCCAGAAATTAAATATTAACATATCGGCACATATGTATGTGTAATAGAAATTAAATTTAGAAAATGTTCATACAAAAAGTTTAAAATATTTTATGGTTAACCCATAAAAGTAAGGTAACTATTTAAATAAAAACTTTTTATAAAGTGATGTAAGGATCAACAAAAATATAGGATATAATGATATATATATATCCCTGAAAAAATTGCTTTAAAATATGTTTAATGAATAATATATAAAAACATAGAATAATATTCACAAAAAAAATTAATGTAAAAGAGGGTAAATAAAGAATAATTTGAGTGTGAATCATAATAGAAATTTCATGATGTGTGGAATAGATAGAAACTAATAGGGGATAACCAAAACATTGGATTACATTAGATGGTGGTGTTGGATTTTCTTTATAATGTTAGAGATTAGATATAACTAAATATTTGAATAATAATGGAATGATGAAGTTTAAGTGGACGTGCACTAATTTATCATGGTCATAGTGGAGGATATCATATCATGTGATAAAAAATTAATGCATAAGTTATATATATACTTTGAAATTTTTCATGTGTGTGTTGGAAGTAATCTGAAGTCTTTTAAATTATTAAATATTGACATTTTTAAAATATAGGTGAAATTATGAAAACATCCTATATATCATAAAAATGAGCATGAAATATATTCAATTGAAATATAATAAAAATTTATTGCATAAACTCTAACACAAGTTAAAAAATGATATAATGTTGATCGTAGTAAAGGATGTTAAACTAACCATAGTATTTACACTTGATATATAACTATAACTTAATCTATGTTTGATAAATGATGTTTAACTAATAATAGAGATTATGTATAGGATATAATCATAACAAAATATACAATATGGGAAAATATAGTCCATTCCATTTGATATGAGGAGTGATTTGTCGTCACACAGATAGTAATATGCAATGATTCTTATAACCGGAAGTGGTGTACAACAACAAAAGCCATGTCATGGGGTTATAGGAAACATCATTCCATTCCTATAAATATAATATATATATATATTGGAATCACATACTATGAAATAATTATTTATTCAAAAATCAATATATCAATCAAAATAATTTTTGATATAACACTAATTATGCTACAAAGGTTTATTTCAAGGATACAATGTTTGAAAAAAGTGAAATGAAGGGATATCTTAAATTATAAAAAATCTATTGAAATTATTTAAGAGGAATAGATAGGTAATAAATTATACAATGGTATGTCACATGTATTGATATATGATATTGCATACTATAATGAATAATTCACTCAATTATAGAAGTATAGGAAAGATACAATGAAAGATGACAGAATGTCTACTTGAGTAATATAGAATAACAATGGTAGTGATAGATAACATTTAGAGAGACAAGTCTATATCACTATAATATATATCAAGAAAATAGATAATATATTTTTTATAAATTATTCCATATTTAATACCCTATATCACATACAAAATTGTCTATATTGTTGGAAGAATATATATTCATGTTTTTGATCCTAAATTCTCTCGATGGAAGACAAGGATGATATATACACTCTAAGATTACTCAAGAATCCATCTATAAGAGTATTGAAAATGGTTCATAGTGATATTAAAGAGGTAGTAGGACCATGTTCCAAATGAGAAAAGGTACAATAGAAAAGACAATAGTGACAATAGATCATTAGAGACTTGTATTGAAATAGAAATTAGAGGGTGTGTCTTGGGAAAATGAATATAAAAATTAATTATTATAGTAAACAAGAAAATTTTATTAAAATAAGTATAAAGTTGAGATAAAATATTATATGTATAAAGAAAGCTCATTGTATACATGTCTATATATGGAAAAGAGAAAGATAAATGAGTGAGATAATATAGATTGGGGACAAGAAGAAAAAGTTGTCTCAACCAAAATAAAATGAATAAGATTAAGAAATCATGATAGAGGGATAAAAGACCCATGGAGGTTAGAATAAAATACGGAATCATAGTGAGTGAAAATATTTAATTTTTAAAACAATGTAGAGAGTGAAGAGTGTGGTGCTACAATTGGGATCCAAGAATATATACTGAAGGATAATAATTATAAGACCAAAATGGCTTCATAGATGAAAATATTCCTATCAAAAATTATGTAAAAAGGATAAAATCTATTTATATTATATTTTTTAATGAAAATTTATTTATTTAAGAAATGATCTATCTGATATAAGTGTGAGTTTCCCATAGTGTTAGTTATCCACTAATAAGTCAAGATACATAGTAGGTATCCCTTATCAATATACATTCAATAAGACTTGTAAGGTATCCCTAATCTTTTAAATCTTTATGAGTGATGGTGTTATTGTTAAGAACATATGTGAACTAATCATATACTTTAAATTTTCCCTATATTAAGGCACACCAAGTAAAATATTTGTCTCCAATTTGTGGATATTTCACATTTTATTTTATATATATATAAGAATATATATGGGATATTCCCACATCACATATATTTTAGACCACAAGAGCATGTATAATGTTTATAATTATATTGATAACAAGATGCATCTAACTAAAAGTGCTTAAGAAATTAACTGAATAAAAAAATATATGTACTTGGTTCCCAAATTCTCTCTCTCTTAGGATTGTTATTATTTGGACCTTGGAATTACTATCACTAAAAAATAGAATTAGAGCTAATGATTTTATGGTGTCTCATTCATTATTGATCAGATCTGATAATTTATATATTTTTTATTCACATTCATTTGGGACCATGAGTGGGGGTGGTAATTAGGTTAACCTCTAAATTAAAACATTTCATCAACCCTCGCTTGTTGTCCAATATTGTTCTTGTGTTAGTAAGAAAAAAATTTCACTATATATATCACTCAATGAATCCAAATTGAATGTGAATAACATATAAAAAATTAAAGGATGAAATGTAATATTGATTCACTTAGATTACAAACACTTGGGTATATCTAAAAAGAATAGACAAGATGATGTTCCTATATAGAAAAAATTCACTAAACAAACTTTATTATGGATATAAGGTTTTAGATTTGTTCTCTATTCACAAAGTTATATTTCCTTTATAAGAGTGGTATCGGGGTGACTCAATACATCCCAAGGACTATTACCTCTTCCATTCTCTCCATGGATTGCTTTAAGGTGGGTCATCAAAATTTTATAGACATTATGGACTTTTTATGCAACACCTCACATCTTTATTCCATGAATATGTTGAATAACGTATTTTCCAAGAATCACTGAACTAAAATATAAAAATTATATATTTTATTGAATTGAAATAAAATAATATAAGATAAATATTACAGCATTATGAGAAAACAATATAAAATATCATTATGAAAATTATAAGAGGAATAAAAAATAAGTAAATAAAAATATCATGAATATGAAATATTTATCCTTGTTGTTTTTATTACAGATCATTCTTCCAATTAGAACTCTGGAAAGAAGCAAAATCATTAAAAATATAATAGGAAATTTGGGAGATAAATAAACCAGTGAAATGAATAAATATTAGTGAAGCATGTAAGATCATAAATAGGAATGTTGTATGACCATTATATATGGAAGTTGGATATTTGGCCATTAGATATATGTTTTTTGGATACATGGTTTTTGGACATGTGGTCATTGGGTATACATGTATCTAAAAAGTTTATTGAGTATTTAATTGTTAGAAGAAATTAATGTGTTACACATAAAATATTTGACATGGAATAAAATAAAATTAATTATTTTGGAATAAAATAAATATATGCTAATTCATTTTTGAAAATATTTGTTACTTTAAATAAGTTTTTTTGGTACATAATGTTTTTAAATTAAATTTTTTATTTTTAATGAATCATTTAATAAGATAGATTGAAAACACTCAAGGAATGATTGATAAAATGAGTAAATAACATATAATAAATAATTAAGTTGTAGCAGCCTAGGTAATGATAGAATAAATAATTTTAATGTTTATTAATATTCATAAATATAGATATTTTTATTCATTAAAAATAAATTAAGTAGTTTTATTAATCTATTTCTATCAAGTTTTATTAAAAAGTGTATTTTTATAATTATTGAATTTGAATTTTAAAAAAAATGTAATTTCATTTTTTTAAATCATCATTTCCAAATTATCTTAGGATGATTTTTTTATAATTTCCAGAATATATTGATTTTTCAATAAATAGTGAAAATACTAATATTTACTAAAAACTGTATTTTATTTTAAAGTATTTATTAAGTAAAATTTTAATTTTGATTAGTTTTAAAATTTCAACTATTCCATTTTATTGAAAATTATCCAATTGTATTTTTTGAAATGAATTTTATAATTTAGTTTAGTATAAAAAACATTTTAGATTTAAAAATGACATTTTTTAGAAAACCCGTTATTTATTTTATTGTGTTGGTTTAATTTTAAATTAAATTTTACTAATTCTATGTTTTTAATTTTGAAAAAATGATTCTATATTTGGAAACACTGGTTCAAAATTTTCTAAATATGTACCTTTTATTTTTGTTCGATATGAATAACAACATTAGTAATTATTAGTTACATGGTAAAGGGAAAATCAAGTAATTAAAGTTAATAATAAATTGATAAGGACTATAAAATTTACCTAATAGTTGAATTAATTTTATTTTATGAGTCAATTTCATCCATACTCATCCAATATTCAATTATATGGCCTTTTATTTCCATTTGTATGTTATTATAACCTTTATGATATGTTATTTAATGAAAAGTAAAAATTGTCACACTCTTGTTTTTAATAAATACAATATGTTTAACATGGATATAACTAGATGATATGTTCATTTATAAATATTAATTTGAAATAAAAATGATTTATATCATCATGGATGTTTTTTATTTTTTAGTGAATAAATAATTACGTTAAATGCTTACACAACGTTGACGCAGTAATTATTCAATTGATGATAAAATAAAATAAATGACATTAAAAATATTAAAACTAATATAATTTAAAATAATTAAGGTGACCCATGATTTTTTTAGATATCTATAACATGTTAGTGATATGTTAATTTATTATATTTTAATTACTTGTTTGTATTGATGTTATAGAATTTAAAGTATATAAATAGTTTTAAAATTTACATTATAGATATTTTATGAAAACAATATTTTATTAAATAATATAAAATTCCTTTAAAAATGGATTCAGAAAAATTAATGGGATATGGTTAATTAAAAAAACATGATACATTTATGGTTCATTTTTTATTTTGTAGTAACATTATTAACCCTTAATCCCTTGACAAGTTTAATATCACCCCAATTGTCAAAAGGGTTAACGAATGGATAAAACAAAAAGATAAGGTTAAAAATGTAAACAAAAAATATATAAAAAATATTTTATGAGAGTATTTAGAATAATAATTATATTATATTAAATATAATCAATTTTTATCCATTTGGACATCAATATTAATTTATATTAATTTAATATTTTTAGAATTTCAAAAGTTCCCCTCCCCTCTCTTATAAACAGACACCATTTATTCTCATTTATTCACAATTAAAAACCATTTTTAAAGAAAATAACCTCCAAAATAAATTCTTATAACCGATAACCTCATTTTAGAGGACTTTTTTTGGCATAATACCAACATTAGAGGGATTAAGGTTCTACTCAAAGGAGGCTTTCCAAATAATAGGTATAGTTTTTAACTGCCAGTTTTAGTTTTATTTCTTCTTACACCTCCTTCAAATTTATTTCAAATATGATAAGATAATAAAACCAGTATACTATATATAATTATATGTTATTATTTTAATTTAATAAACTATATCCATCTCCTCTTCCATCAAATGGGAAACAAAACCATAGTTCTTGTGTACGATGGACTACCACATCGTGAACCGATGTAATTAGTTTTTCATAATTGTCTCTCAAAGTTGATTAAAATTATATAATTAATGTATATTTATGATATTAATAAAATATTTCTAATTATTAAAATATAATATATCATTTAATTTCTTAATTTTCTATTTAGTGAAAAATAATAACGTCATTCATGCGTACGTGTGGACTACCACCTCCATGAAGTGGTGTGATTTGCTTTTCACCACCACATCACATGAATGATATATATAAGTATGTTTATATAAATAATATGGAATTTATGATATAATGATAATTATTTAAATATAAAATAAAACTTAACATATTTCCATAATGATCATTGAAAAGTGGAAATGTTACTCTTGTGTATGAATGGCCTATCATCACCATGATTATAACGTAATTCATTTTCCATAACCATGTTTCATGATTCGTTTTAAAAGTATAATTGATGTATAAAAATTATAATTATTTCATGATAATTATTCTTCATAAGATGTAATAATAACCACTTTTACTATATTCAACCTACATAAGTCATTTTTTAATCATGAACCGAATATCATCAAAATATTTGACATTAACTTAAATGATTAATTAATTGTATATAACATGGTATTTGATAAAATAAAATAAATAATGAAATTTAAAAGGTTCTTTTGTAAGTAAATAAATTACTATAATTTTTTTATTCAGAATGATTATGAATGTACATAATGATTCATACTCTAGGTAAAGGAAAGTTTAACTTAAAACCTCATTTTAAATGTTATAATAATTTATTTTCAAAAATACTTCCCTTCCATGTCCATGTTTTTAAAAATTATTCTATAAATATATTTCCAAAGATATAAAAGAACTATAAAGTTCATTTTATTCTTCTTTATTTAAAAGGTTTTCAAAAAGGAATCTTTTTACATAATTTTTAACTTTCTTTACAAAAGACAAAAGGAATGCTCTATTTTAAAATATATGGTGACAAAAAAAATTCCCACTGCCATAATTAATATTTTATGTTTGGATTACTTTACAATTATTCATGTTTTTTTCAAAGAAAAATCAACTTTCCTTTTTTTGGTATTTTGGTATTAAAAATGGGGTTTTAAGATAAAATGGAATTTTGATATCCAAATTTTTTTTGAACATGGATTTAAAATAGTTTTAAAAGATTTTATTCATGATATAGTCCTTAGAAATTGTTTACAAAGGGTTGAGGCCCATTACAGCTCATAGGTGAGACTAATATAGCTTATATGATGGGTTTTCCCTGGTAGAACTCCAATGCATTAGGTGATGATTATGTTCTCCAGATAATTTTATTGGATGTCAACTATATGGTTATTCCAATTATAATGGTTTTAAGATGAGGATATACAAAGGAACCTAAACCACTCTTCCATTCTTGTTAATGAGTTTGTATGGAAATAATTTGATTTCAAAAGGTAAAATAAATAGATTTTTAAAAGTAAAATGATCATCTTTTTGGAAAAAAGGTATGTTTTTAAGAAAAAGTATTTAATGGGTTTTCATGTTCTTCACTGGACTGACAAATTTCTTCTCCTTATATACCTTGCGAAGCTTTTTATGCTCATCCCACATTTAAAAAAAATCACAGGTTTTAAGGATGGTTAAGGTAAAGGAAGAAGTAAAGTTGAATGTAGTAAATATTTTTCATGAAAAGTAATCATTTTTTATTTTAAAAGTTTTATATTGTGAGAAAAACATATATTGAATAGAAGTTTCAACTTTTCAACATATGGGTTTTTTATGTAAGAGTTATGACCCAATTCTCTAAAACTCTAAACCTGAAACAGTAATAAGGAATGAAATTAAATGAATTATAGTATAAATAAACAATAACATGTAATGTTTAAGTTTGGGACCTTATAGTTGGTATTAAAATAAGGTTTAGATAAATTTAGGGGTTAGGATAATGATAATAAAATACACTTAAAATAATTAACCTAATGGTTAAGTTAAAATGGTATAAAATTTGAATATTTCTAGGTTTCCTCGACTAAACTATGTTTTTTTTAGAAAAGTCTTCCATATAGTAAATAAGGAAGTTATATTAATAAGTCACTAAGAATATTATATCCTTCCAAATCAGCAACCCAAAATGGTTAGAATTGGAACTGAGTAGTTTGTTTTTTTGATGGCTTAGTTGACTCAAGAAATAAATAGTGGTGGAATCCATTCTAGAGAGAATCCATATCTACTATAGAGAAACATGATGATAGTGGATCATTTTATGAGACAACAAACTCCATCATTTAGTTGATCTTTTTACCAAATGGTATATGAAGGATGGATCAATTCCTTGGGGATGATATTTGTAGTCATGGGGTGTTTGAAACTTTAAAAGTTAATCCTTACCATTTATCATTTTGAAGGTGGATTTGATGGATGGTGGTATTTGGTTATAAACACCAAAGAGAGAGATGATCTTGATTCCATGGAATTTTACTCATTTAAGAATCTATTCTTGGAGAAATATTTCTCTAATGTTGTTTAACTCAGGATGGAGAAACAATTCTTGGAATTGAGGCAAAAGGGTAAAGATCATATAGCTGTGTATGATGAAAAATTTTCAAGATTGGCCAGTTTTGTACTATATTTTATCTAGGATATTGATAAAAAATTTAATTGGTTTTAATCAAGGTTGAAACCAATATATTGAAGGGAATTAGCTTCTTGTGAATATAAATTTATGAGAAAAAAAATTAGTGTGCTCAGAATGTAGAAATAGAGTTCGTTAATGATCATATATTCCATCAAAATAAGAAAAAAAAAGTATGTATGGTAAGAAATAGGGAATAATTCATCAAATAAATCTATAGGTAAGAAAATAAAGTTTTCAACTTGTGATAAGTGTAGTAAAAATAATCCTAGGGAATGTTTGGTAAATTATGGAAAGTGTTACTGGTGTGAAAAGTTTGGTCATAGGGATTATGATCAAAATGAAAATATCCCTAAATAATCAAAGAATATGGTGACTGATAGTCATCCAACCGTGAAATGTTTTAGTTTCAATGAGTTTATCCATTATGTTAACATGTTCTTGATGTTAGTTACATAGAATAGAAATTATCTAGACCAAAAGAACAAAGGTGTAGAAAAATATTTTTCTACTAATACAGTTGGTGTAGGTCCATCTAATGAAGTGGTGAAAGCTATGATAATTTTTTATTTGAATGATTACAATACCCTGTTTGACTCTGGATCTTCACATTAATTTATTTATGATAAATTTTCAAGAATACTAAGAATATCTCATCATGGAAATATGACATAACTTTTGGTGAAAACTTAAAGTGGAAATAATAAAGATACCAAGATTTATAGAAATCTCTATATTGTAATTGGTGGAATGGAGATTCCTGTAAATATTTTTGAACTGCTTGTGGTAGAGATTGATATTATTTTGGGTTTGTGTTGTCTTTTAGTTTATTATTATATGACTATTTGCAGATCCAAGAATGTTTTGTTCAATGAATTCATACCTTTGATAACATACCAAGAAGCTGATAAAATGATTAGAAATGTCAATAAAAGTTACTTAACACATATTATTAAAAATAATGAAACTGTATAGATTAGTGATTTCCTAGTATTGAATGAATATATAGATTTTTTTACCTAATTATTTACTGAGTTTTATTCCTAATTGGGAGGTTTAGTTTATTATTGACTTATTACCTGATGCTAAGAAAATTTTAAAACCCCCTCATCAAATGGATCAAGTAGAACTTTTGTAACTAAAAAAGAAATTACAATAGTTTCTTGATAAAGGTTTCATTCATACAGGTAATTCACCTTGGGGTTATTCTTATTTTATTTTTACTAAAAATAAATTTAGTTCCAGGAGGATTCTCATTGATTATAGAGAATTGAATAACATCACTATTTAAGAATAAGTATCTTTTCCCTTGTATTCATGGTTTGTTTGATCAGCTCCAGGGAGCACAGTATTTTTCAAATATTGGTCTCAGGTCAAGGTACCATCATTTTAAGGTGAAGGATACAAATATTTTTAAGATTATATTTCATACTAGATATGGGCACTGTGATTTTGTATTTATTCAATTTGTGTTATCTAATGCACCAACTGTATTTATGTATCTTATGAATAGAGTATTCTATGAGTATTTATATAAGTTTGTAGTTGTCTTTATTGATGAAATATTGGTGTATTTTAAAATTCATGAGGATCATTAAAGACACATAAGGATTGTTTCCAAACCTTAAAAGAAAAGAAACTATATGAAAAATTTAGTAAGTGTGACTTTTGGTAGAAAAAAACCGTTCATTGAAAATAGTCTCTAAATATGACATAACTGTTGACCTTGCTAAAACTAAAGTTTTTTAAGAATAGAAAAGACCTAAAAATTCCATATATATTAATATTTTTATTGTTTTAACAAGTTACTACTAGTAGTTTTTTAAAAAAAATCTTAGTTATCTAGATCACTAACTAAGTTAACTTGAAAAGGAGTTAAATTTATATGGATATAAGAATGTGATTATTATTTTTAGGAACTAAACATAATATTGGTGAATGAACCAGTTTTCTCCTTTACCTCTAGATATGGTTAATTTTTATTGAAAATAATTCATCAATAAAGGTAAATTAGTTTCGTTCTGATGTAGAATGATCAAGTAATTACTTATGGTTTACGAAAACTAAAACCTCATGAGTTAAATTATCCTACACATGATCTGGAAGTAACTATTGTTGTTTTTTTCTTTAAAAATTTAGATCCATCATTTATATGGATCCAAGTGTGAAATATATACTAATCATAAAAATTTAAAGTATATATTCACTCATGAAGAGTTAAACATGAGACATAGGAGATGGTTTAAATTGATCAAGGATTATGATTGAATGGTTATTTTTCATCTTGGAAAAGTAAACAAAGTAGATGATGCTTTGAGTCAAAAAAATAATACTACATTAATAATGTTGTGTTTCAAATATGAACATTTGGTTAATGATTTGATGAATTTTGTCCTAGAATTTATGAATGTAGAAAATTTCTTTATTTTGTTTCAGGTTTCAGTGTAATTGACTTTGATAGATAGAATTATGAAATCTTAGAAGGAATATCATGAGTGGAAAAGATGAAATTGGTTAAGAAGGGTATCTATAGGATGGTATGTGAGTATAATATACTCTGTAATACCAAATATATAATCGAAATAAGAATGTAGATGCTAAAATCCAAGAGGGGTGAATTGTACTTTTAAAAATTCCTTTGGAACTTTTAAAGATGGTTATGTTTAACAAGGTTAAACAAGATAATTCACAAAACCTCAATGTTCTAAACACTTGCTTGATTCAGGAAATATGATTCCAAGAAAGGAATTCCTGAAAAGTGATTCTGGAAATGAAACTTAATGAAAGTTTACAAAGATGAAGATTCTACCTTAAAGCATATAGAATCTAACTAAATTAGAGTACAAGTATAAGGAAGTATAAGATAGTTATACTTTCCTCAACAATACAAATACAGCGAAAAAACTTGTAACAAAATAAGTAACAAGAGTAAATATTTTAACCCAAAGAGAGGGGTATCCAAAAACCTTGGATAAAGGTCCCTTGATTTATACTTTCAAAAAAGTCTATCTTACCCACACCAGGGTATGCCCTCGATACGAAGATTGGAGTCTGTCTTTCTATCCCTGTAAGCACTCAACTTCAAGGTAGTTGGCAACTCTTCCTTCCTCAGCAAGGAAGCCCTCAACTTCAAGGTAGTCAGAACCTCTGTCTTCTTATCCCTGGAAGCCCTCTATTATACACAGAAACAATCGTAGTTGCATGAAGCAAGTCTAAACAAGTAGTTCAATACGCAGAAAGCAGTGAGAGTCTCTCTCTAGAAATCACTTCAACAGCATGTAACTTCTAGAGTCATAGAACCACCATGATCTCTTTCAAATGAGCTCATATTTATAAGAAAGGCTTCAATGGTCGGCTCCCTCCTCCAATGGTCATATTCTTCCTTAAATTTCGAAGGGATCTGTACACGTGTCACTCAACCAATGGTTAGTGAGTAACTAAAAGCACAACATCATTTTATAACAAAACAAATGTAAGTATAACTAAAATCTGATATTCAGAATGAAAGAAAATGAGAGTTCAGAGTCTAACCAAAAATGAATTCAGAGTCTATAATACAAATATATTCATATTCTTTTTTGTAGGAATTCGAAACTTGATTTCTATAGAATTCTAGAGTCTGAATTTCAAGGAAATTCAGAATCTGGATTTACAAGAATTTGGAACCTGAACTTACAATGTTCGGAGACGGAGTTCATGAGAATTCGGAGTTAGAACTCATAAGATTTTGGATTCTAAATTCAGAGAACTTGGAGTCAGAACTAAGAGAAGTTTATATCCATAATTTGTATTCATAATTCTGAGTCAAAACTCAAAATAATTCGTAACCAGAATTCATATTTAGAATTCAGAGTCAGAACTCAGAAGAGTTCATAACTAGAATTCTAATTCAGAATTCGAAGTCAGAACTCAGAATAATTCGTAACTAGAATTAGTATTCAGAATTCAGAGTCATAACTCATAGAAGTTCATATACAGAATTCGTATTCAAAATTCAGAGTCAGAACTCAAAAGAGTTCGTAACCAGAATTTTGATTCAGAATTCAGATCCTTAAACAGAATGCTTTATATCTAGGTAATTATAATATTCCAAAGTTTTTGGTTACAATCCGAATTTTACACTTAGGAAAAAATATTGATATGAACAATGAAATCTAGGTAAGGGTAAATTTCCTTGGGGAAGGAAATTTTCCTTATAGAAGTAAAACAAGGTGTAAAATGATTTTTCACTTAAAATAAGGTGTTTGTGATTTTCAAAACAAGAATAAATGGTAAAGTCATAAGGATACCTTATTGACTTAACAATCTTCCCAAGTATGAGGGAATGGAAAATTCATAAGGAAAACCTTATTTACTCAACAATCTCCCCCTTTTTGGAAATCACAAACAACCTTACGAAAAATAATAAAAGGACTTAGAAATTTTTTTCTTGACTTAGAAAATAAAACTTATCTCCCTTTTCACATTAGAACAGATGAATGTGACTAACTCCCCTTTAGGCTTTGGAACACTAAGGATCATATTCTAGATTTCTAGAATGATATTTTCATTATCTTGAGTATAGAAATCTTCATAATGAAAAACTCCCCCTTAGATAAACTCCCCCTTACTTAGGGATATTTATTCTATACTTATAAATCTTTTTCCTTCTCCCATTTAGAATTATTTTTCCTTCTCCCCCTTTGTGATTTTCAAAAAGAGTTTGAGGGAATGGAAAAAAAATATGGTACCAAAAATATTAGTAGAAACAACCAAACAAAAATGAGCAACCACAATTTCATTATAATTGGAATAATTAGTACAAGGAAAATAAATACAACAAATGATCGGATTTGAATCTATTTTTATTATTTTTCCTTGTACATCATCTTCTTGACTATGGTCATCAGATTTTTGAATTCCTTCTGATCTTCTTCAGATTTCTTCTCTAGAGATTTGATTCTCTCTTCTTGATACTTAAGAACTTCTTATTGATCATTCAGAAACTCATCTTGTTTCATAAGCTTCTCTTCAAACTCAATTCAGAGATCTCTTTCCCTCTTCCAGCTATGAGATATAGACTTCAACTTCCCATTCAAGTCTTTCACCTCTTTAATCCTAGTATTTTGTTTTAGATTTATCTTTTCCTTATAGTTGTTTGTAAGATTAATTATTTTGGTGTCTTTGGTATCAAAAGCTTCCTTGACATATTCTTGAAATTGATCAAGCTCACTCATTTATTGAATTGACCTCTTTGACTAGATGGATATCTTCTTACATGACTTTTTGTGAGCTTCATAGCCTATGAGGAAAGTTTTGAAATCTGATTCCATCTTGACACACTTTTCCATCACCATGGACACCGAATCCAATTTCTGATTAAGATAATGTTGAAGCATCTGGAATCTAGAATCTATGCTTAAAAAATTAGAAATGGAGTCGACAAGCTTCTTCAAGTATTGTTCAACAAAATCATGACCGAGTGAAGATGATTCAGAATCCGAGACTTTACTTGGTGATGCTAGTTTTTCTAGCTCAATAAGATTTATATTTGAAGTTCCAACAACTTCCTTCTTCTTCACTATAGATTTTCTAGGAGTATCAACAAACACTTGTTTACCCTTATCAATTTTCAGAACATCTTCCTCACCAGGGGATTCATGCTCGCTGTCAGACAGCTGCACAACTCTATCTTCATCTACCTCTTATTTCTGATTTCTAGCCTCAGCATCCTCAGAATGAATGAAATCACGATTTAGACTTTCTTCTTCAGACAATTTATCAACTTCTTCTTCACCTTTCTCTTAACCCTTCTTTCCATCATTCTCTTCATCTTTCTCTGGAGTGACAAGCTTGGAGAACTCTTCTTCAGAAGTTCGGAGTGACAATTTTTAATATGGGGTTCCCTTGTCTTGATAATCTTCAACTTTCTTTATAAGATCATCTATGTTACCACTCCCTTCTTCTTCTTCTTCTTCTTCCACCTCTTCCACTTGTTCCAATTCTTCCACTACTTTAACATGTTTTTCTTTATCTTTTTTCAGAGTGAAGAATTTCTTCCCTGGAGTCTCAGGTAAAGGCTCTATCAAGAAAGATTGTGGCACCAGAATATTCTCAGATGCTACTTCAGTAGCCTTCAAGATAGATTCCACAATCTTGGCCTCAAACATTTTCTTCTTAAGTTTCTTCTCTTTTCCTTGCTTCTCAAGCTCTTCAGCAGTTGATTCTTCCAAGGCCTTAGCCTCAACAAGATCCAAACTAAACTTTGGATCCCCTACTTTTCTATTCTTCTTATCCTCCCTCCATTTTTCTATAACTTCATCTGGGTATGCTTTCTACTTCTTGGGTTTAGGAGGTGCGGATTGGACTTCATTAGACTTAGGGGTTTTGTCTTCTACTTCCACTTCCTTCAACTTTCTTTTCTTGCCAGCCTTCTTTGATGGTTCAGCTTTTTCAACATTTTCCGGAATGACTTCTGCCTCTTCTTTAGGTAGATCATAAAACTCACTTCACTCATTAGAAAAACCTAATTTCATCCCCTTTACGGTATCATTTCTTACAAGCATAACTTTACAATTCCTTGACTTAGAACTGCAAGGGATCTTAAATGATTCAAGACACTGAACTATCAGCTTGAAAAGTAAGGCAGGATACATAATAATCTGAGCTCTCAAATTCCCATTTTTGATATTCTCTATCGTAATTAGAATGTGACTCATTAAATTAATTTTCCTTAGATTTACCAAGAAATCAAAGATATATATGTCACTCTTCTTTAAGGTGTCCTTATCACCTTTTCTCGGTACGAAAAAGCCTTGAACCCATAACTGCAGAATCTAATTGTTGATAGATAAATGAGCAATCTTAGCAGTCTTAACATCTGATAGTCCAAGACATTCCAAAGATTTCACCTTAATAAAGCTTCCTAGAACACCCGGTAGTTTTTGGGAGCAAAACTCGACTTCCCCTTCATAAGCTAACTCCACCAAGCTAGCTTCCTTGGTATATGAGAGTTTATAAGTTTTTCCATAACTCTTAAAGGAAAATTTTTCTCTACCATCTTCCTTAAAGAATGAAACTGACTCATAAAATTCTATAAGAAAATCTAGATAAACCAAGTCTTGATTTCATGTCATTGATTTGCACATGCTCTCCCATCCATTAAGCTTGATATTCTTATAAATAATAGAATCATATTTGAAAAAGTTTGGATGGACCAACCTTTCCCTGTACACTTTCCAATTTGATATTGGCTTTATAGTAAACATATCTTGAGAATAAGATTCTCCAGACATTCGGATTGGAGGAACTCTAGGAAATTTGAAATGGGCTTAAGAAAGGGGGCAGAACTTCAGCACGTGAGAGCTTGAAAATCGATGTGGGACAACCCTTCTGGGGTCCTTTATATAGGTGATGGAAGTGACCTTTCATCTTCTAAATACAATCTAACGGTTGAGAAACCTTCTGATCAAATCTAACGGTTGATATAACAGCCGCAAGGAAAAATTGAGTAGGATCCGATCTTTTGAGGTTATTTTAAGAACAACTAGAATCCTAGAATTTAAAATACAAAAGAAAACACCAGAAATGAAATAATGACTATGAAAATTTAAGAAGGAAATCATACCTTTCGAATTGCTAGGAAGATTATTCATAATAGGTGATATTCTTCTTGAATAGAATTAGAATAAAACAAATTTGACTACGAAAAACTTATTATGAAGAAATATAAGGTCGAAAATTTTATTAAAAAAATTGAGTACCAAAATTCCACAATGAAAATTTTGAGTACGAAAAATCCATTATGAAAATTTCTTTATGAAAATATTCAATGCAAAAATTTCAATACGAAAATATTCATTACGAAAGTTTTGAAAACTAACTACAAGAATTTTCATTACGAAAAAATTTGAAAAACTAACTACAAAAATTTTCATTACGAAAATTTTTGAAAAACTAACTACGAAAATTTTCATTACGAACTTTTTTGAAAAACTAACTACAAAAATTTTCATTACGAAAATTTTGAAAAACTGACTACGAAGATTTTCATTACGAAAAATTTTGAAAAACTAACTACAAAAATTTTCATTACAAAAAACAAACAAATGTACTCCCCCTATGAAAAATAGTTTATTACTGTAAGGAGATTGGTTCAATAGGAAGTTGATTATGGAGGATTACCTTATGGTTATAATTCCTAACTTCTGTTTAATGTATTCAAATATATCAGAGGGTAAAGATTCTGTGAAAATATTAGCAAGTTGGTCTTTCATTCCAATAAATTGAAGAATGATATCTCCTTTTATTGTGTGATCCCTAAGAAAGTGATTCCTAATATCTATGTGTTTTGCACGAGAGTGATGTTCAGGGTTTTTGCTAAGGGCAATAGAACTTGTGTTATCACACATAATTTGAGTCTTAGTAAAACTCATGAAATAGTCTGTGAGTGTGTGTTTCATCCACAACACTTGATCACAACAACTTCTATCTGATACATATTCAGCTTTAACAGTGGAAAGTTCTACTGAGTGTTGCTTTTTGCATGACCAAGAAACTAATGAATCTTCTAAGAAATGAAAAGTTCTGGATGTACTCTTTCTATCCATTCTACATCCACCAAATTCAAAATCTGAAAATCTCTTTAAAGTAAAATCATTTCTAGAAGTATAGAAGAGTCCTAAATCCATAGTTCCCTTTAAGTAGTGAAAAATTCTTTTCACTACCTTTAAATGAGATTCCTTAGGATTGGATTTATATCTTGTACATAAGAATACTAAAAAAATTAAGTTTGGATGACTAGCTGTCAAGTATAGTAGACTTCCTATCATACCTCTAAATGATTTTTGATCTACTGGTTTCCCAGCTTCATCAATATCAAGTGAGTTTGAGGTTCTAATAGGAGTACTAATACTCTTAGTGTTGTCATATCCATACTTTTTAAGAAGATATTAAATATAATTATATTAGGATATGTTGATTCCTTCTGGTTTTTGAGAAATTTGAAAACCAAGGAAAAATGTTAACTCGCCCATCCTACTCATTTCAAACTCAAAAATCATTAGATCGGAAAAGGAATCAGTTAAAGATTGTTGAGTTGAACCAAATATAATGTCATCAACACAAATTTGAACAATCAAAACATTTTTCTTATATTTCTTTATAAAAATGGTTGGATATAAATTTTCTTTAATATAATTTTTTTGAAGCAAAAATCCTATAAGCCTATCATACCAAGCTCAAGGGGCTTGTTTAAGTCCATACAGAGCTTTAGTAAGTCTAAACACATAATCAGGATGTTTTGTTTCTTCAAATCCAGGAGGTTGTTCAACAAAAACTTCCTCTTAAACATAACCATTAAGGAAAGCACATTTCATATCCATTTGAAAAAGTTTGAAATTGAAGAATGCGGCAAAAGAAAGTAAAATTTGAATAGATTCAAGTCTAGCTACTGGGGCATAGGTTTCTTCATAGTCTATTTCTTCTTGTTGATTATAGCCTTTTGCAACTAATATAGATTTATTTCTAACAATGATTCCATTTTCATCACACTTATTTCTGAAGACCCATTTTAATCCAATAATAGAGGTTTCCTTAGGTCTTTCAACCAAGGTCCAGACTTTATTCCTTTCAAATTCATTTAGTTCATCTTGCATGTATTTAATCCAATCATCATAACCTAAAGCTTCATCAGTGCTTTTTGGTTCCAATTGGGATAGGAATGCTAGATGTTCTACTTTATTTCTTAAGTAAATTCTAGTCCTTATAGGTTGATTTACATTACCAATGATACTATCACTGGGATAATTCTTATGAAACGTCTTATTTGGGTTTTGTAAAACCTGTTCATCGACATATGGTAGGAAATCTTCTGGGGTAAATTTTTCAGAAGTATCTTCTTAGAAATTTTCCTTATCAAAAGGATTTTCTATCAAAGTTTGATAATCAGTTTTTGAAAACACATCTAAATATGTAGGTTGGGGTTGTTTAAAAACAAAGGGATCGGTTTCATCAAATTTGAAATGTACTGTCTCTTCAACAGTAAAAGTGTTTTTGTTAAAAACTCTATAAGCCTTAGAAGTTGTGGAGTAGCCAAAGAAAATTACTTCATCGTATTTTGGTGTGAATTTGTGTAGATTATCTTTAGTATTCATAATCAATACCTTGAATCCAAAAACCTTAAAGTAGAAAAGTCTAGGTTTTCAACCATTCCATAACTCATAAGGAGTTTTATTAAGAAAATGTCTAATGAAAACACAATTTATAGTATAATTGGCAGTGCTTACAGCTTCATCCCAAAAATTTTTGGCTATAGAATACTCACTCAACATGGTTCTAGTTATCTCTTGAATAATTATATTTCTTCTTTCAACAACACCATTCTGTTGAAGTGTTCTGGGTGCTGAGAAGTTGTGAGTAATACCTTTTCTACTACAAAAAGTTTCAAAATCAGAATTTTGAAATTCTCCACCATGATCACTATGAATAGTTTTAAATGGAAGATTTTTCTCATTTTTCACTTAGGCTCTAAAACTTTTAAAATATGAAAAATCTTTAGACTTCTTTTCTTGAAAATAGACCCACATAAATCTAGTGTAGTCATCAACCAAGACAAATAAATAATACTTGCCTCCAATTCTTCCAGTTTGTGTTGTACCAAAAAGATCCATATGCACTAGTTGTAATGCATCAGTAGTGAGACTTCACTGATGGATTTAAAACTGGATTTATGTTTCTTGCCATATTGACAAGGGTTGCAGACTTTTGAAAAATCAAATCTAAGCTCTGGTAGATCCTTAACTAATGTTTTCTTAGAAAGTTTGAAAAAGTTCCTAAGGTTACAGTGTCTTAGTCTTCTATGCCATAACCAAGAATGATCTTCCATTTCACTAAGGCAAGGTTGGTCTTAGCTCCTAATATCTTCTAAGTTTAGTGTGTAAACATTCTCTTGCCAATGGGAATAAAGAATAAACTCTTCCTCGAAATTTTTTATTAATCACTTGTCATTCCTAAAATTCACAAGGTAACCTTCATCACATAATTGGCTTATGCTAATGAGGTCATAATTAAGACCCTTAAAAAAATAAAACATTTTAAATCAAGGTTTTTTCAAGAATAACAATGTTACCTATACCAATAATTTATCCATGAGAATTATCTCTGAAAGTTACTTTTCCTCCTATCGTCTTAATAATCTTTTCAAAATAGCTTTTGTAACCATCCATATGTTTGGAACATCCACTATCGATGTACTAAGTATTTTTGTTGGTACCTTCCCTATTTTCTTGAAAATAATAAAATGTTAGACTTTCAGAATCCAAACTTTCTTGGATCCAGAAATTTCAGAAAGTAAAATTTTAGGTACCCACATCTTTTTAGAAAAATAGGATTTATGAAATCCTAAAGACTGAGTTTTGTTTAAGGGACAATTTTTTGCCCAGTTTCCTCCACATTGACACTTAGTGCAGAATGGGTCACTTTAAGGAACAAAATAATTGTTACTAAAAATTGGTTTAGAACTAGTATAACCAAAACCATAACTATTCCTTAGAGGTCAGATTTGTGAATACATTTTATCAAAATTTTCTTTAACTAAGGTAAAGTTTGACAACCACTTCCTCATGGAAAATATTTCAGATTTGAGTTTGATAACCAAGTTCTTGTCTTCAAAAAAAATTATTTTGAACTAGAGTTAGGCTCAAAAAAATTTTTCATAGAAATTACATTTTCTAGATCTTTAGAAAGTTTATTCCTCTCAGAACTTACTTCGTCAAGATTTTTTGAAATACTTTCAAAATCAGCATTTTTCTTATCAAGATCTTTAGAAAGACCTGATATTTCCTTAGTAATAATAGTATTCCTAGAAGTTTCCTTATCAAGTTTTTTTATGAGTTTTGAATTCCCAATCTCAAGAAGTTTGGCAAACTTAGAAACTTTTTATAGGTAGGTAAAGTATTATCTTCATCATAAGAAGATTATTCATCAGAAGAGTTATAATACTTATCATTAATACAATTTTCATTTAAAGAAACATTGGTCATTGATTTGGTATTATGTAACTTATCCATTAAACAATGATTTTTAATAGGTAGTATGGCTATTAGACCAAGATTCTTCTTTCCAGAAGATTCATAATCTAAAGAGTCTCCACCACTGGCACTCCATGTGTCATTATCTTTCAAGACATTCTTATCTTTAGCGTTATAATACTTCTTTCTATTTTTCTCAGAATGTCTTTACTTTCTTTCTTTTCTCTTGAGCATAGGGTAATTAGGTCTTATGTGTCCATCTCTCTTGGATTCATAACATATAACTTTAGAATATTTCTTATCTTTCCTTTCAATTTTCTTATATCTGGATTGAAAGTTCCTCTGTCCATCTATCTTGTTCATCCTTCGAGCAATATTTGCTAATTCATTTTCTGAGGATTCACTTCCACTAGATTTGGATTAGATAACAACTATCTTAGATTTAGATATGGTAACACTCTCAGGAGTCTTGGCTTTCATATGATTAGAAGTTATAATAAAAGCAACACTTCCATTTCCATTCTTCTTATTTACATTATCAGCATATCTCTTCATCCTAGTTTCATGTTGTAGAAGGGTTCCAAAGAGTTCATCAAGGGTAATCTGAGTAACCCTTCTGTTTTCATCAATAGCAGTCCTCTTGGATTCCCACTCATTGGGCATGATGTCTATGATCTTATCAATAATAAATTCATCATCTGATTCTTTTTCTCCCATCTATTGTAAACTATTCACAATAGTCATGAATCTTTGTTTCACCTTACATATGGGTTCTCCTAAGGAAAATTAAATCTGTGGTATTCATCACTAAGCATATCTCTTCTAGTCTCAATTACATTGGATGTACCAAAATGTGTAACCTCAAGTTTCTTCCAAATACTGTTTTCTGATTCATAAGATGAAATTTGTCTATATATATTTCTAGTCATGGAGCAAAGAAAATTATTGTGTAGCTTATAATTTAGTTTATATTCATGCTTTTCTTGATTTGTAAAGGTACTAATTTCTTTTTCAGGGATTTTGTATCCACCAGTAAGCATAACAAAATTATCAACACTAGTATTGATAATGAAAGTCTTCATGCGATCTCTCCAATACTCATAGTCATTTCCATTAAAGATAGGTGGTCTAGTTGGATTGAGATTTTCTATGGAACCAACATTGATTCCTGCCATCTTAAAGAAAATTCTTTCTACAAAAACTTGTTAATAGAAAAAATTTGTAAGCAAGATATTCCTAAGAAAGGAAAAATAGAACAATAGTAACTTTAAGAAAAATGAATCTGAACTATAAAAGTCCAAAAAATTGATTCTGAAAAATATGAATCCAGAAAATTCAATTCCAAAAATTCTCTTCTGAATCTAATCGTGAGATTAATTCAGATTGAACCAAATGCTTTGATACCAATTGTAGAATTGGTGTAGGGTATGAGTTTTCCAACCTATGATACCAATTGTAGAATTGGTGCAGGGTATGAGGTTTCCAACCCCAGATACTAATTGTAGAATTGGTGTAGGGTATGAGGTTTCCAACCTCTGATACCAATTGTAGGATGGTATGTGAGTATAATATACTATGTAATACCAAATGTAGTAACAAAATAATAATTTAGATTCTCAAATACAAGAGGGAGTGAATTGTACTTTTAAATATTCCTTTGTAACTTTTAAAGATGGTTATGTTTAACAAGGTTAAACAAGATAATTCACAAAACCTCTATGTTCTAAACACTTGATTGATTCAGGAAATATGATTCTAAGAAAGAAATTCCATAAAAGTGATTTCGGAAATGAAACTTAATGAAAGTTTAAAAAGATGAAGATTCTACCTTAAATCGTATAGAATCTAACTAAATCAGTGTAAAATTATAAGGAAGTATAAGATAGTTATACTTTCCTTAACAATACAAATGCATCGGAAAAACTTGTAACAAAACAAGTAATAAGAGTAAATATTTTAACCCAAAGAGAAGGGTATCCAACAACCTTGGATAAAGGTCACTTGATTTATACTTTCAAGAAAGTATGTCTTTCCCACACCAGGGTAAGCCCTCGATATGAAGATCGGAGTCTTTCTTGCTATCCCCTCAAGCCATCAACTTCAAGGTAGTCGGCACCTATTTCTTCCTCAGTAAGGAAGCCCTCAACTTCAAGGTAGCCAGCACCTCTATCTTCCTATCTCTGGAAGCCCTCAATTGTAGACAGCAAGAATCGGAGTCGCACGAAGCAAGTTTGAACAAGTAGTTCAGTATGCAAAACACAATGAGAGTCTCTCTCTAGAAATCACTTCAACAGCATGTAACTTCTAGAGTCGTAGAACCATCATGAGATCTTTCAAATGAGATCCTATTTATAGGCAAGGCTTCGACGGTTGGCTCCCTCCTCCAATGGTCATACTCTTACTTGAATTTCAGAGGGACCTGTACACATGTCACTCAACCAACGGTTAGTGAGTAATTGAAAGCACAAAATCATTTTATAATAAAACAAATGTAAGTATAACTAAACTCTGATATTAGGAATGAAAGAAAATGAGAGTTCGGAGTCTAACCAAAAATGAATTCGGAGTCTATAATACAAAGATATTTGGATTCTATTTTGTAGGAATTCGGAACCTGAATTATATAGAATTCTAGAGTCTGAATTTCAAGAAAATTCGAAATCTGGATTTAGAATAATTTGGAACCTAAACTTACAAAGTTCGGAGTCAGAGTTCATGAGAATTAGGAGTCAGAACTCATAAGAGTTCGGAGTATGAATTCAGAGAACTCATAGTCGGAACGTAGAGAAGTTCATATCCATAATTAATATTCAGAATTTTGAGTAAGAACTCAGAAGAATTCATAACCAGAATTCATATTCAGAATTCAGAGTCATAACTCAGAAGAGTTTGTAACCAAAATTCTGATTTAGAATTCGGAGTAAGAACTTAGAAGAATTCATAAACAAAATTTTTATTCAGAATTCAGATTCAAAACTCAGAGAAGTTTGTATCCAGAATTTGTATTTAGAATTCGGAGTCAGAAGTCAGAAGAGTTCATAACCAGAATTCTGATTCAAAATTCGGATCCATAAACAGAATTCTTTATATCTAGGTAATTATAAGATTCTGAGGTTTTTGGTTACAATCCTAATTTTACACTTAGGAAAAAATATTGATATGAACACTGAAATCTATGTAAGGGTAAATTTCCTTGGGGAAGGAAATTTTCCTTATAGAAGTAAAATAAGTTCTAAAATGAGTTTTGACTTAAAATAAGGTGTTGGTGATTTTCAAAATAAGAAGAAATTGTAAAGTCATAAGGATACCTTATTGACTTAACAATCTCACCAAGTATGAGGAAATGGAAAATTCATAAGGAAAACATTATTGACTCAACATTATGTTTACTAAATTTAATTTTGATAAAGAAGGTTTCTTGATATTTGAAAATTGATTATGTGTGAATTTTTATTACCAATTGAAGAGATAATTTTTAAGTGAAGCTCATAGTTCCCAATTTTCCATTCACCCGGGTAACACTAAGATGTACAGAGTCCTTCAAGAGTATTATTGGTGGGATCAAATAAAAAGAGATATTTCTAAATTTACCATGAAATGTTTGACTTATAAACATGTTAAAGAAGAATGAATTTTTAAAAAGGGGATGCTTCAACCTTTTATAGTACTAGAGTTGAAATGGGAAAATATATCCATGGATATCATACTGGGATTACCAAAGACATATCGAGGTAATAATGAATTTTGGGTTATTTTTTACCAATTAACTAAATAAGATAATTTCCTTCCCATTTGAGATCATATGTCATTTTATCAACTTTCTTGAATTTATATCAAGGATATTTTTGGGTTATAAGTAGTTCTTCTATACATTTTATTTAACATTAATCCCAAGATCACATTAAATTTTGGAAAGGGCTTCGAAATTCATTGGGAACTGAATTATATCTCAATATATCGTTTCATCCTCATTCTAACAGAAAATATGTATGAAAAATTCATCCCTTGGAAGATATGATTCTTTCTTGTTCAATGGATTACCAGGGAATTTGGGATCAACATATTTTGTTAGTTGAGTTTTCCTATAATAAAATATTTTATCCTAGTATACATATAGAACCTTTTGAGGAATTATATGAAAAGTGGTGTTGAACTCCTCTATTTTGGGATGAAGTAGGAGAAATGAAGCTGATTGGACCACAATTAGTAGAGGAAATGGTTGACAAGGTTAAGTTAATTAAGTAGGATATGAGGATAGATTAGAGTAGACAAAAAGTAATATAGATAACTGAAGGAAGGATAATTATTTCATGGTAGATGATCATTTTTTTCTTAAAGTTTCTCCATGGAAAACAATTATGTGTTTTGGTAAAAATGGGGAGTTGATTTCATAGTTCATTGGACCATATGAAATTCTATAGAAAGTTTTATATGTTGCCTACCGAGTTTCTTTTCCTCTTAGTTTATCCTATCAACATAATTTTTTTTCTTGTTTCGATGTTAATAAAGTACGTGCTAGATTCATCTCATGTCATGAGTCCTAAAGTTGTTCAATTAGAAGATAACCTTTATTACGAGGAATATTCTAATTCAGATTCTTGAACATAGAGATAAAGAATTGAAATATAAGGTAATTCACCAGGTTAATTTTTTGTGGAAAACCCATATGGTTGAAGATACAACATGAGTGTATGAAAATTCTATGAGGGAAAAGTATATCCACCTATTTAATAAGTGAATAAAATTATAAGGACCCAATTTAAAAAATAATAGGGTAATTTAAAAACCTTGGTAATGATAGAATTAATCATTTTCATGTTTATTATTATTTATAAATTAGATATTTATATTAATTATAAATATATTAGGTAATTTTTAAAATTAGAAAGGAAATAGGTTTATTAATATATTTTTATAAGGTTTTATTTAAAAGTTTATTTTTAAAATCATAGAATCTGAATTTGAAAAAATTAATTTCATTTTTGAATTTATAATGTTAAAATTATATTAGGATGACTTTTTGAGAATTTTCAAAAAATATTTATTTTTTAATAAATTGGAAAATACGTATTTTTATTAAAAAATATATTTTATTTTAAAGTATTTATAAATTCAAATTATATTTTTGGATCAATGTTAAAATTTATTTTTTAAAATTTTTATTTAAAATTATCTAATTATGGGTTCTAAATGAATTTTATACTTGGATTTAGTATGATAACATTTTATATTTAAAAATGACATTTTTCTAAAAAATTATTTTTTATTTCATTTTCATGGGTTAATTTTAAATTAAAATCTTTCACTTATGGGTTTTTAATTTTTAAAAATGGATTCTATATTTTGAATAACTGATTCAAAATTTGTTAAATAGGTTCCTTTTATTTTTTCAATATTAATAGAAACCTTGGTAATGTTTGTTACCTTGATAAAGGGTAAATCAGATAATTAAAGTTTAAAATAAAATGATAAAGACTATAAAATGACCCTAAAAATTCCTTATTTTTATTGGATGATTACATTTCTTCCATAATAGTCCAATATTTGGTTATATGTCCCTTTTTACATTTTGATGTGATTATGACCTTCATAATATTTTATTTAAAGAAAATTAAAAATTGTCACTATCTTGTTTTTAATAACTATAATATTTTTATCATGGGGATAATGAGAGTATATGTTTAGTTATAAATATTATTTTAAAATATAAAGTATTTTTAATAATATTGAAATTTTATTTTTTATTTTTAGGGATGAAATAATTATCTTAAATTCTTATAGAAATCTGACATAGTAATTGTTTAATTAGTGGAAAAATCAAATAAATGATATTAAATATATATATAATATATATAATTTGAATGAATTATGGTGACCCAAAAATTTTATAGATAACTATAAAATTTTGAGGATGTGTTAACTGATTGTATTCTAATTACTTGGTTATATTGATGTTATAAAAGTCAAAGTAAATAAATAGTTCAAAAATTAACATTATTGATATTTTATGAACATAATATTTTATTCAATGATATAAAATTACTAAAAATATTATAATTGGAAAAATTAAATTGATATGGTTAATTAAATAAACCTTGGTCCATTTATGGGTTGTTTTCAATTTATAGTAATTTTGTAAACCCTTTAAGTGTGTAAGATTTTAATATCACTTTAATTGTCAAAAGGGTTAATAAAGGGTTAAAACAAAAAATAAGGTTGAAAATTTGATCCAAAATTTTCCAAATTTTATTGAAAGTGATTGTTTCAAGTAATCCTCATATTATATATAAATATTATCAATTTTTATCAATTTTTTCATCAAAATTAATTTATATCAATTTAATATTTTAGAATTCCAAAAGTGCCCCTCCCCTATCTTATAAAAGGGAACCACTTCTTATCACTTCTTCACACATAAAAACCCATTTGGTTCATACAATTACTCACAAAATACCTTCTTATAATCCATAAAAAAAATTATAGAGGTATTATTTTATGCATAATACCTACCTTAAAGGGATTAAGGTGTTAATCAAATGAGATTTTCCAAAGTAGAGGTATAGTTTTTAACCGCTTGTTTTAGTTGTATTTATTATTCAACCTCATTAAAATATCCTTAAAACTTGATAAAATAATAACACTAGTATATTTTATATAATAATACTTTATTATGTTAATGAAACAGCATGTATCCTTCACCTCTTCTATCACATGGGAAATGAAACCATTGTTCATGTGTATCGTGAACTACCGCATCGAGAACCGATGTAATTCATTTTCCATCACCATATATCATAAATGGTTATAATTATGGAATTAATATGTTTATATATATATATATGATATTAATGAAATATTTATCATTATTAAAATATAATATACCATTTATTTTCTTACCTCTCTATTCACTGAAAAAAGATAATGTCATTTATGCATTCATGTGGACTTCCACCTCCACGAAGTGGTGTGATTCTTTTTTCCTCACTGCATCAAATGGATGATATATATAAGTATTTTTGAAGAAATGTTATGATATTTATGATATAATTATGATTATTTGAAGAGAAAATAACACTTACAATCTTTATGTAATAATCATTTAAAAAAATAAATGTTACTCATGTGTACGTACGACCTACCGTCTCTATTATTGCAACATAATTAATTTTTAATGACCATATTTACTGATTGTTTTTAAAAGTATAATTTATGTATAAAAATTATAATTATTTCTTGATTATTGTTCTATATATTAGGGAATAATGACTACTTTTACCATAGTCAACCTTCCAAATTCATTTTGGGCTTATGAGTCGAATAAAATCAAAACATCCAATATAAAATTAAATGATTAAGTAATTTTATATAAAATTACATTAAATAATATAATATAAATAATTAAATTGAAAAAAATTATTAATAAAGTAAATAAATAAACATAACTTTGTTATTATAGAAGATTATGAACATACATGATGAGTTAGACTCAAGGTAAGGGACACATTAAGTTAAAGCCTCATTTTAAATGTTATAATAATTTATTTTCAAAATCCTTCTCTTTCATGCCCATTATTTTAAAATTATTTTATGAATTTATTTATATGGACATAAAATAATAATCATTTTATGCCACTTTCTTTCAAATTTTATCTAAAAGGAATCTTTTTACAGAATTTTTGAATTTATTTTCAAGAGATAAAAGGAATGTTTTATTTTAATGTATACAGTGAAAATGACTTTTCCCACTACCAAAACCATTATTTAAAGTTTTTATTCCTTTAAAATATTTCATATTTTCCTCAATTAAAAACCCATATTCCCTTTTTGGGGTATTTTGGTATTGAAAATGGGATTTTTAATAGAAGAAGGTATTTTTATTTGAAATTGTTTTACACATGGTTCTAAAAGAGTTTTGAATGGTTTTATTCATAATATGGTCATTGAAAATTGGTTATGAAGGTTTGAGCCCAATTATATCTCAAATTTGAGCTGGATATAGCTTATATTATAGGTACACCTAGATATTTCTCAAATTCATTGGGTAATTATTATGTTATCTGGATAATTTTATTGGAAGTCGGTTGTATGGTTATTTCAATTGTAAGGGTTTTGTAAGGGTTTTAAGATAATGATGTCCCAAGGCACCTACAAGACTCTACTATGATTGTTAATGAGATTTCATGGAAATCATTTTATTTCAAAAGTTAAGCTAATGATCTTTTTAAAATAAAAATGATGCTTCCTTTGAATAAAAAGGTTTGTTTTTAGGAAAAAAAATCATGGGTTTTCATTACTTGGCCTTAGGTGACATCCCCAAGATTCCCAAGGCTGGAAATAAATTCCCAAAGGTTTCAAATAAAAGTGGGTTATGATTTACCCTTTAGGAACTAAAACCATTAACCCAAAAAACCATACCCAAACAACTCACTATATAATGTATGAACAAAAGCCAGACAACTCAACCATTATCTTTATAACAAAATATAACCAAAAATTGGTGTACTATAAGAAAAAATAAAATCAAATTAAATAGATTAAATACAAATAATTAACTCCAAGATAAACACAAGACCCCATGCTCCATAATCTCTATTCTATAATCACCAAAAATACCAAGAATAATGAGGTGGTGCTAAAGACATGTGATACTTTACCTTTACCCATGTCTGAGAAGATAGCATCTGCAAAAGAACCATAGTTTCAAAGTAGGGTTGAGTATAAAACTCAGTAGGTTTTCCCCAATGACTTACCTACTCATGACACTAGGATAGAAATGTTAGCCACATTTATATAAAACAGTTTATATAAAATAATTTCTAAAAATAATTTATATTTAAATATAAACTAAAGGCATAGTAAACAGTTTTCCAAAGAACAAACATAAACAATCATTTAAATCATTTAATGTTCAATTTTGTGTAACCATTTCTCATATCCCAATAACTGACCATGCATGAAACCTAGAAGATGGGGAAATCCCTGACCCTTATATATCCCAAAAATGATAGGGGAGACTTCGTACCCTTATCTGACCCAAATACACATGAATGTTTGACGGGGGATATCCCTAACCCTTATCCATATCATAAATGATGGGGGAGACTCCTGACCTTTATCCATCCCAAATTCACATGAATGTTTGATGGGGGATAGACCTAACCCTTATCCATCATAGTAATGATGTGGGAGACTCCCGACCCTTATCTGTCCCAAATTCCATATGAACACACACAACCATTATAATATTTCACCTTTGGCACCAAGTACAAGTTCATATTTCAACCAAGCCTCCAAAATGAAATATGAACACACACAACCATTCTTCCATTAACCAATACTAAAACAATCGTTTCAACCATTTCAGTAAAACTGTTATTTTATTGAAAACCATTAAACAAACCAATTTCAACCAACTATTTAATTTCAATAAAACCATTCCTTTTATTTAAAACACTTTAATTAAATCCAATTACCATAATTCTAGAAAATTCACATTTTAAAATCCACATTTTAAAATCCACATTTCCAAATCAATAACCAAAGAACATAATCTAGAAAACTAATTTTCTAGATTTCTAAAATTTACCAAACCATAGAAAAAGAGGGTTTACTACAATTATTAAATAGTCAAATAATAATAAATTCATCACAAATAAGTCAATTTGAAAAAAAAATCAATCATTTATACTAAGTGGAGTTGATATTAAATCCATCTACCTCGAAGGTTTTAATGAAAAAATAAAATCAATGAATAATGCTCAAGAAAATCGAGTTGATTCTCCACAAAACAGCCTTAGATATCTTATTCTACTAACAAAAAGACCAACAATTATCATATTTGGAATCCATAATATTATATCTACCCATAAAGAATTTAGATCTAATAAACCAAGAAAAGAGGAGAAGGGGATCTAAGTAGATCTAAGAAATTGATCAAGAATGATGAAGAACGGTCACATGCCTCAAGAATTCAGCTTCAAATCACCAATAGAACCCTTTATATTTCCTTTAGATCAATTGGAGAACATTCTTTGGCCTTAGGAGAAGTAAAATCTTGAGTTAGAGATGGTTTGGGAAAAAACGAGTGGATTAAATGCAATCCTGACCTAGATCCACTTTTTAAAGAGGTGGTTTTTAACCCACACATGGTTAGGCAAACCGTGTGATAACCGTGTGTTAGACACTCCCTTACAGATCACCCCACACAACCTCCTTTCATAGTATTCCTAACCATGCACACACTGTTTCAAAGCTATTTCCCAGAACCTGAAAATTTGTCGGATTTCTACTAGTATTTCCGCACTGTTTGGACAAATCATTTGCATCCCATGCACCATACCTTTAGCCCAAAAACCTCTCAAAAAGTTCCCAAAGTTCTCCCAATTTTCACCCTTATACATTATTTCCATAAAAACATAATTAAAGTGTTACATAACCAAAACTGGGGGTACTACATTCTCCCCACCATTGGTCTTTTTGTCCCTGGAAAGTAGAAAACCATCCTTTCTCTGAAAAAGTTCTGGCCATAGATCTTTCATTTCCTTCTAGATTTCCCAAGTTTCTCTCTAAATCTGACCATGTTTCCAAAAACCCACACTAGAATAATGATTTTCCCATGAAACTCTTTATCCTGACTATCCACAATCCTCATCATTATATGTACAAATTAAGAATTCGACTATAGGTCAATGTGATCCCATATGATCACATGGTTAGGATCAGGATAATATTTCTTCAACTGAGATACATGGAACACATTATGCACTAGACTGAACCATGGTGGCAAAGCAAACTGATATGCCACATCTCCAACCCATTACAGTATCTCAAAATGGCTAATGTATCTTTCAGATAACCTTCCCTACTTCTCTAAATGATGATGTCCAAGTCTTGGAGAGATCCTCGAGAACACATGATCACTCACTAAAAAGTACAATAGTCTTTGGCGATGATCTGCATAAGATTTATAACGAAACTAAGTTGTCGTCTTCTTCTTTCTAATCAACTGAATCTTCTTCATCATTTCTTCGGAAAGAAAAGGTCCAACTAGTAAAGTCTCACCTAATTCCACCCAACATAGTAGATAATGTCAAGGATTCACATACGACGCTTCAAACAGATCCATATGTATTGAGGCCTAATAACTATTGTTATATGATAATTATACTAAGTTTATATGCTCCTCCCATGAGACACCATAATCTATTACACAATCCCTCAACATGTCTTCCAATTTTTGTATCATACTTTTGGATTTCCCATCCATCTGAGGATGATACATCATACTCATAGTCAATTGAGTCCCAAGGTAAATCTATAAGGATTTATAGAAACAAACCATGAACCTCAGATCTTTGTCTAAAACTATCGAGACTGGTATACCATGTTTCTTTACCACCCCTTGGATATAGATTTTAGATAGATACTCCGCTGTATGAGTTTCACAAATCAGGATGAAATGGGCCAAATTTGTGAGCCAATACACTATCAACCATATGACATCGTGTTTCCAAACCATTCTTGGTAGACCTATAACAAAATGAATCGCTATATACTCCCATTACCACCTCTTGGATATAGATTTTAGATAGATCCTCCACCGTATGAGTTTCACAAATCAGGATGAAATGGGTGGACTTTGTGAGCCGATCCACTATCACCCATATGTAATCGTGTTTCCAAACCATTCTTGGTAGACCTATAACAAAATCCATCACTATATACTCCCATTTCCACATTGGAATTGATAAATACTACAACATACCCACTGGTCATTGATGCTCTACCTTAACTTGCTGATAACTTAAGCACTTTGAAACAAACTTAGCCACTTTCCTTTTCATGCCACTCTACCAAAATTGTGCCTTCAACACCTTATACATATTCTATATACCTGGATGTATAGACCATCTGGAATGGTGGTAAGCATGAAGAAGTTTTCCTGATAGTATATAGGTACAACCATATGATATCTAAACCAAAACACTGCAATATCATTAAGTTTCCATCCCTCAATGGTATCCCCACCATCGAGTTTTAAACTCATAACTAGGAATTCTGCATTGGATGTTTGTTCATCTTTAACAATCTTTTCCAAATTAGGAACCATGGTAATTGAACATAAAACTGTAACATCACCTCAGTCTTCACATTCGACATGCATGTCGGCTAATACCGATATCAACTACCACTCATATGAAGCTTCTTTTTCCGAATGAGCATTGACTTTCTACTTAATGCATCGACCACCTAATTACCTTTTCCCATTGTATACATTAATTCAAAGTCAAACATCTGAAGATACTACATCCATATTATTTTCCTTAGATTCAAATCCCATTGTGAGAAAATATGTTTCAAGCTTTTATGTTCTGTGAACATAGTAAATTTCTCACCAAAGAGATAATGTCTCCAAGTCTTCAAGGCATGGACAATCATATCTAACTTTAAATCATGTGTTGGGTAATTTTTCTCATGCACTCTCAAATTCCTTGAACCATAAGCAACCACATGTTCTCTTTGCATGAGAACACATCCCAAATAAGATCCTAAAGCATCACAAGACACCACATACCCCTATCTTGATTCTGGAAAAAATCAAGACAAGTGCTGATGTAAGACAAACCTTTATCTCTCAGAAAGACTTATGGAATTTCTCAGTCCATCAGAATGGAAAGTTCTTCTTTTTCAAAGCTATAATCAGTGAATATAGTCACGATAATTCATGCACAAAGTATTGGTAATAACCTTTAATACCAAGAAAACTTTTTATCTCAAATAAATTGTTTGGGGGTTACCAAGATATAATAGATTCTATCTTTTCTGGATCCACATTAACACTTTTTTTTAGAAATTACATGGCCAAGAAAGCATACATCTTATATCTAAAAATCACACTTTGATAGTTTTTTATACAAACAATGGTCTCTAAATATTTCCAACACTATCGCTAAGTGTTTCTCATGCTCATCCCTTTTCCTTGAATACACCAATATTTCATCCACAAACACCACAAAAAAATAATTTAGATATCACTGAAATATCTAATTCATCAATTCCATAAATACTATTGGTGCATTCATAATATCAAAAGAGTGACTACATATTCTTAGTGTCCATATCTTTTTCTGAAAGTTGTTTTTTTAATATCTTCCTTTGAACCTCACAATTGATGATATCTTGATCTCAAGACAATTTTTGAGAACCATTGGCTCCCCTCAATTGATTAAACAACTCATTAATTCATAGAATTGGATATCTATTATTTATCGTAACTTGATTAAGCTTATGATAATCAACGTACAATTGAAGAGTTTTGTCTGCTTTCTTTATGAATATCACCAGTGTTTCCCACAGATTTGTACTTTTCTAAATGAAACATTTTCCTTCCAAATCCTCTAATTGTACTTTAAATTCCTATAATTCTGTTGGTTCCATCCTATAAGATGGAATGGAAATAGGACTAGTCCCCGGAAGGAGATCAATCATAAACTCTACTTCCCTTATAGGTGGTAACCCTAAGAAGTTCTTGGGAAATACATCTATACATTTATCCATGAATACTAGAAAAATATTATCCTAGATATATTCCATCGAAGCCAAATTCAACACTTCCAACTGGTAATATATCATTCCCACAGTTGGTTCCAAAAATCCTGTTACACCTGTATTTATAACCCTTTCTCCTCAGAAGAGATGCTCACCACCGTCCTCATATGTGAAACTAATCGTTATTCTATAATAGTCAATGTGAGCCTTAAACATTTTAAACCAATACATAACCCGAACTATATCAAATACATCCATCTCCAAGATCAAGAAGTCCCATTTCAACTCAGTTCCATCAAAAGTTATAGAACATGCTCTACACAGGAAGGTTCTACACTCTCTTTTAGTGAGAGGAGTTTGAAGTTTTATCACAGAAGCAATTATCTCAAGTTTTAAATTGATAAAATAAAAAGTATGAGAAAAAATGAAGGAATTCAATACACCCATATCAAACAACACTTTCATATGGGTATAATTCAAAAGAATTATACCTCTCATTTTAGATGGTCTAGCCTAATCTTTCACAACCATCTACTCAGGTCCATAAAATTACTTCATCATTGTAATCTACTACTTGGTTCCTTATTGAGATTTTCCTTGTTTCATTGAAGCATATAATTTTTGTGATGCCTGAGAAGTGTTTCAAGCACCTAACCTTAGAGTACTATGACAAAATCACTCAAGATTTCCCATATTGTTGCAATTATGGCATGCTCTTGGTGGTGCAACACACTCCCTCTTGATGTGAATCAGTGAACCATACAGAAAACATCCAATCTTGCTCTTGGGTCTTGGAGGAATTTTAATTCTCCTATGGTCTGATTTCGATATGTTCCATCTCCTTGAGAATAGTTTTTCCACTTCCTCTTCATCTTAGTGATAGATTTCTCAGCTCCTCTAGTGAAGACAACCATACTTCCTCCACTTGGATTTTTAGTAGTGACATATATCATAAACAAAGTATCCAGTTGTAGTTCCAACTCAATAGTTTAAAATCCTGAGTGATTATTGGGAGTAACTTTTGGTTCATCTGTGGCTTAGGTGAAACCACATTCTCATTGTCCTCTTCTGACTGGTTTTTGTGGTTCCTATCGAGTGCCATTTTATAAACAAACAACAAACTCAGAAATTCTCACTCCCTAGAAACTGATGGCTTAGAATTTAAAATTCTATCACATAAACTATCACAACACTATTTTGAAGAAACAATATTTTTCACATTCAACCATTTTTGAAATATCCACTCTTGCTTTTGAAAATCAAAGAATTTTCAAAATGCTCAAACCATGCCATTTTTCAAGGTCTTTCATTTGAAAACATATTCTATATTTTTAAAAAATCTATATATTTTCACAAAATCATAAATCATTACTCATAATGAGATATGAAATATTAGTGTGAATTCATTCCTCTACAATGCATGTCATGCTCGTCTCATTGGATAAACCCATAACAATGAGATTCCAAAATCTTATAAGTGTCTCTAAAATATATATGTACCCAACTCCCTGGTAAATTGATGTTCAGCATAAAAATGTTTAGTTGCATCTTTTTATGCTCCACATTTCAAGTCCCAAAAATCCTACTACTTTCTAAGATCATACCCCAAGGAATAGACAAGAATTAATTTCTACTCCATGACCAAGAAAACTGATAACTACTTATTCGAAAAGGAAGGAACAAGTTGATATCATATATCTCAAAGAAACTTTTGGATCAAACAAACTGATACCATTTATAATGAACCACTTATTATCATTGTCTTGAGAATACAATGAATAATTACTTTGCCTTAGGTGATATAACCAAGATTCCAAATGATGGAAATAAATGTCAAAGGGTTTCAAATGCAAGTGGGGGATTATTTATCCTTTAGGAACTAAAACCATTAACCCAAAAAACCATACCCAAACAACTCACTATATCATGTATTAACAAAAGAAAGACATCTCAACCATTATCTTTATAACAAAATCCAACCAAATAGAGCTATAGAGGAATCCAAAACAAAATCAAAGTGAACAATGTAAAGATAACTAATAAACTCCAAGATGACCATAAGTCCCCATGCTCCAGAAGCTCCATGATCCAATCACAAAACATCCCAAGTATCACAAGGTGGTGTTAAAGACATGTGATACTTTACCTTTACTCATATCCTGAAAGATAGCATCTGAAAAAGCACCAAGGTGCCAAAGTAGGTGTGAGTATAAAAATCAGTATGTTTTCCTCAATGAATTCTCTACTCATGCTACTAGGATAGAAAATGTATCCATGTTTATATCGAAATAAAACTAAATCCATAGTAAACGGTTTTCCAAGGAAATCACATAATAATCATTTAAATCATTTAATATTCTATTTTTTTAACCATTCCTCATATCCACACAACTATCCATGCATGAAACCAGGAAGAGGGTTAAATCCCTAACCCCTATCCATCCCAAAAATAATGGGGGAGACTTTTTACCCTTATGTGACCCAAATGCACATGAATGTTTGATAGGGGATACCCCTAACCCTTATCCATACCAGAAATGATAGGGGAGACTCCTAGCCTTTATCCTTCCCAAATGCACAAGAATTTTTGATGAGGGGTAGCCTTGACCCTTGTCCATCCCAAAAATTATGGGGAAAAATCCTGAACCTTATCTGTCTCAAATTCCATATGAACACACACAAACATTATACCATTTCACCTTTGGCACTGAGTACAAGTTCATATTTCAACCAAGCCTTCAAAATAAAATATGAACATATAAAACCATTATTCTATTAACCAATACCAAAACAAACGTTTTATCTATTTCAGTAAAACCATTATTTTATTGAAAACCATTAAACAAACCAATTTTAAAGAACTATTTAATTTCAAAAAAAAACATTAATTTTATTGAAATAAATTTAATTAAATTCAATTACCCCAATTCCAAAAATCCCCATTTTAAAATCCATATTTTCAAATAAATAACCAAAAAACATTATCAAGAACACTAATTTTCTAGATTTCTAAAATTTACCAAACCGTCACAAAAGAGGGTTTACTAAAATTATTAAACAACCAAATCATACTCAATTAATAACAAAGAAATAAATTTGAAATCATTTCAATCAGTTCTACTAAGTGGATTCAAGATTGAAGCCACCTACCTCTAAGGTTTTGATGAAAAAAGAAAACATACGAAGAACACTCAAGAAAACTGGGTTGATTCTCCACAAAAAAGCCTTAGATATCTTATTATACCAACAAAAACAACAAAACTTATCATATTTGGAATCCATAATCTTAGATATACCCATAATAGATTTAGATCTAAGAAACAGAGAAAAGAGTATAAGTAGATCTAAGTATATCTAAGAAACCAATCAAGAACGATGAAGAACAATCACATACCTCAATAATATAGCTTCAAATCACTAAGGGAATCCTTCGTATTTCCTTTGGATATATGGGAGAACCATATTTGGCATTAGAAAAATAAAACTCATGAGTTAGAGTTAGTTTAGGGGAAAAATTAGTGGATTAAAGGCAAGTCAAACCTAGATCCACTTTTTAAGGGGGTGGTTTTTACCCACGCATGGTTAGTCCACATGGTTAAGCAAATTGTACACTAACCGTGTGTTAGAAACTATCTTAAAGATCACCCCACAAAACCTCCTCACATGGTCTTCCTAACTGTTCGCACACTGCACCAAAACTACTATCCATAATCTGCAACTTCACACAGTTTCTACTAGGCTTTCTGCATAGTTTGGACAAACCATGTGCATCCCATGTGCCTTCCCTTTAGCCTCAAAAACTCTCATCAAGTTCTCAAAACTCTCCAAACTTTCACTCTTATACATTATTTCCATAAAAACAAAAGGAAAGGGTTACATACTAGAAACTGGGGTACTACATTTGATCCCCATTATATCTCCCGGTTGATCTCAATATAGCTTATATGATGGGTGTGCCTAGATATTTCTCCAATGCATTGGGTAATGATTACGTTATCCAGATAATTTTATTATAAGTTGGTCATATGTTTATTCTAATTGTAAGGGTTTTAAGATAATGATGTCCCAAGGAACCTACATGACTCTTTTATTATTGTTGATGAGATTTCATGGAAATCAGTTGATTTTAAAAGTTAAGCTAATGATATTTTTAAAAGAAAAATGATTCTATTTTTGAATAAAAAGGTTTTTTTAAGAGTAGTTTTTTCATGGGTTTTCATTTTTTTCACTGGATTAATAAATTTCTTCTCCTTATGCCCCTTTTGGTAATTTTTGTGCTCATCCCATGTTTTTAAGATATCTTTCATTAGGTTTACGTATGGGTAAGGGTAAGGGAAAGGAAAAAAATTAAGTTAAAAGTTTTTAATATTTTTAATGAAAATAAATCATGTTTTATTTTGAAAATTTAGATCATGAGAAGAAGGGATACTGAATATAAGTGTCCGCTTTGTAAAATATGGGTTTTTTATATAAGAGTTATGACCTAATTCCCTAAAACTCTAAACTTGAAAAGATCCTCAAGAATGCATTTATGTGAATTCTAGTATAAAGATAGTAGAACATGTACTATTTAAGGTTGGGTCCTTATATAAGTCATTATAAGGAATAATAATTTAATGATTCATAGTTAGAAATTTTTTTATTAAAAAATAATTTTTTTATTATATATTATATATTTTTAATTAAAAGTTAAATTTATCATATTTAGAGTATAAAATTAAATGAAATGTATTTTTTATATATAAAAATAAATAAATTAACTTCCATTATATGGTTATTACTTTATAATAAATATGAATAAAGAAACTTTTATGTTTAAAATATATTTTTCTAAATTTTTATGCCTTTAAAATTTTGGATTTAAAATTAATATTAATTAATTTTAAAAATTGAATTAAATAGTTTTTTTTGGAATCATGGATTTGAAATTAGTTAATCAGGTCAATTTCAGTTTTGGGTAAAAAATAAGTTACTGAGGTAAAAATTGAGTTACAACTATAAGGGTAAATTGAAGTAAATTGAGTTAAATTATGGATTAAATGTCTAAAATATTTCTAATGATATCTATTAATTGAGTTTATGAGGGTACGGATGAACCAAATATTTTATATTTACATGATGTATCCACTTTTCATGAAAAATGACATTCCATACACATTAAGTAATGACCAATCAAACTCATCTATAAAAGGGCCACTCATATACCCACTTAAAACCACAATTTTCCATAATTTATCTCTATAAAACCTTCCAAAATTACCTATACTAAATTATTATTAAATTTTTGGTATCTTCTTTTCCCAATAATTATGTCTAAATCCTTTTTTAAGGATCCTATTTCAAGAAAAGGCTAATTTATAAATGTAAGTATCTTGTTCTTCAATATATTTTTTAATTTACTTCTCATATGAACTCTTTTTAAATCTCATTAAACACTATAATAATGTTATATTAACATAATTATTGTTAAATTATATTAATATAATATAACTCTATACTCTTACTCATTCATTAGTATGACATATTATTTGGGTCAGTTTAACCACCAACATGAAAAATGTAATACTATCTTCACCATTTCTAACATGAATGAGTATCAATAAATTAATATTAGTGATATATTCCATTAAATAATAATTTAAGTTTTGAATATGTTAATGTAATGGTAGAAAAAAATTAATTCTCATTAAAAAAATCAATATTATTGGTAAATTACCTAAAAAATGATCACCATGAATTCCATTCTCATAAACCAAACGCATAACTTCCATTAAAAAAATTATTATAAAGAAACTCATTTTTATTATTTCATGACATTGCATAAATCTCTGAACAATCAATCCTATCTCTTATGTCCCCTCTTTTAAATATGCCTCCTCTAAAAACCCTAGCATCCAATAGTTCTCCTTAAAGTATGAATGTAAAGGTAGGTGGATTGGTTAGACCATAATAAATGTGTTATTATTTATTTTAAAAAATTAATTAAAACTTATTTTTCATCACTACACAACAGTAATATTATGTTTGAAATTTACATGAATATTATCCTTGGGTAAACACTCCATTTTGGACTCAATGGGACAACCTGTTTTCTGATCTAAAACATTATTCAAGAGGAATGTACTATTTTTACCTCTTGATCAAAAATTAATATTTCTATAGAATACCTCTTGTGGAGATAAAATAATCCATTATATTATCTCATTTTATCAAAATGAGTGCTTGATAATACCATGGAACCATGACAGTTTTAAAATTATGATCATAAGAAAATTCAACCATGGGTGAAAACCTTTTCTATTATATCTATCCCACCTTAAAAAAATTCAACCCTAAAAATAAAACATACAAGATATAGCTTGAATAACATATTCATCAATATTTTATACTTAAAGAATTAATCTTCCATCCTACAATAATGAATCTTATAATGATATATAAAAAAATTATAGAATTTCATTAAGAAACCAAGTATCAAACCAAAACTAAAACAAATTTTTTCCAAATCTCGAGATGATATATTAAAATTATGCCACTCCTCACTAATTTAACCTTCTTATGGATCCCCTTCAATCAATTTTAGTTTTCCAAATAAATTTGATAATTATATCTCAAAAACCATATCAAAAATAGGATATCTCCATCATAAGGTTCAACCACACTGGTATCTTTAATAAAAAAACTTTAAAAATATACTTACATAACTTGTCAACATCACATTAATAATACTAGTGATTTTATCTTATTAAATAGTGAGTATTTCTCAACAAATTCATTTATATATCACCAATATTTAACATTAATAACTGGTAAGTTCATCAAGATACCCACCATTAAATAGGGGAACAATATTTCTATAAAAACATCTAATCACAACCAAATCTCCTTGTTAGTGTCTTTACCATGTTTTAACAATAGAACTCAATGATCATAAATACCTGATGAAGGATAAATCAATAAAGCCTCATATTTTACACTAAAAAGGACTCACAAGTCAACTAGAAATATCAAATAAAAATTCTTTATATGATGGTTTAGAATACACCAATTGAAATTTATAAAGATCTCAGGAATGAATCAGTATAATCTTGGTTCACCTATAAGATAATACTTTAAAAATATACTACCTTTTTAGATCTATAATCTTGGGATAACCAAGTGTTTATCTAAGAATCCACTAAGGGGTCGACCAATGAAGAAAACTAGGATACTTCACACCTTGAAATTAAACCACTAATCAATGGATAAAAAACGATAGAACATTCTAATTCTATACGGAAATTATTAACAATATAATCATAGAAAATCACTTTTTATATTTCATCACTATTTATTTATTTCAAGAAAATAATCCATCATAACATGGATTACCATTTAAGTTAAAATAGAACATTTATGCAATTTTCTATCATATCTATTAGACATATCCCAAATATATTGGATAATCTCAATATAATATTATATTTTCATATCCCTAGAAATATCTTTCATACACTGATAAAAACATGATGTTTCAATGTGAATTCATCACCTAGTGTGAGAAAATATTCTTATTTTGGTCATACACCTTCAAAACCTGATGATCAAACAATATCCCCAAATTCTCGTTTAGAGGAAATATATCAACAACCTTTCCACTTTAATTTCATCACAGAAACACTTGATAGCTCCAATCTCACTATCATGTCATCAATTATAAATTTATATTGAATTTATTCACCAATAAATTTTTTTAGTATGGATTAATCAGTACCTAGAGAAAGGTCCAATTAGATCCTCATCACTCGATAATAGAAGATAATATCAATAAGGTCTCACATGAAAGATTTAATCCCCCCACCATGGTATATAATGTTTAATAGTTTATCAAGTCTTGCAATGGATCAGGTCACAATTAGCTTTTCTAGGTTATCAATAATGTCATAAGTAGAGAATTGGGATAGAAAATTTTGGGATTTTTTGAATTTTCAATTTTGGTTGAAGGGTTTTTTTTTCTGTATAAAGACGTCGATATGATTTTGTGTGTTTGGGGATGGATTCATATGTACTTTTTCATGGGGTTTGAGGTTAGGTAGGTGACTTGATAGTTTGGGAATAGTTATGGGTGTAATAACCTGTAGTTTAAAATTTCAGATGTCATTGGGTACCTAGTGGGGGGTACTGAAAAATTGGTGAGCTTGGTAGAGGTCATATAGGTCGAGGGGTTACACTAAGAACTTGATAGAATTAAACATAGTACATGTCATCTCAAGGGTGTTTTTTTAGTGGGGTATTTTTAGTTATTTAACCCCAAATCTATTATCATCTTCTCTTCTTCCCTTCAATTCTTATTTCCTCTTAGTTTTTGGGATCCATTCCATGGATACACATTAGTCCCTCATTCTATCCACTTCTTTTCACTTGATTCAAAGTTAATCCATGGGAGTTTTCATTCTCAAATTTAAGGTGAACCTCCTTACTCCCCTCCTATTCCCTCCTCTTCCCTCATCTTCCCTCAATTTTATGTTTTCTTTATAATGGTTGGGTATTCTAAATTAAATTTCACTGAGGGTTAGTAGAATGCATCCTATATCAGGTGTATTCCTCTTGTTTCCATTCATATAGACTCATGTGGGTTTATTTCTCACTATTAAAAACTATTTTTATTGAAAGAATATGAGGTATGATTTGTCCTAGGGAATTAAATATTTTAGGGGGAATTTTGGAGATAATATCTTAGAGTTATTTGATGTTTATCACTGTTATACTTTAGGGGAAATTTGTTGAGTTGATCGTGTTGATTTTATATTAGGTTTTATTTATCTTTCATTATTAAGGTTATGTGTTTTTACATTGGTTTATTAAATTATTTTTTAATGGTTTATGGCTTTCTTAGTGATTATATATAGTTGGTGAAGCTCTCTATTTATATTGTAAGGGTTCTTAGATCACTGAGTGATTCTCAAGATATAACTACAACATTCCTAACTTTAGTTTTTTCTAAATTAATATATAATAATATTTATATTTTGATAAATATGAAGGAATAGTTTTAAAATTATATTTTTATAAGATGTATTGAATTATTTTCAAGGGGTTTGTTCCATTATTTGTAATGAAAATCATTTTTTCCTAAATCATATTGTGATCTTTTCTAAAAAAGTTTACATTTTATTATTCCCTTGTAATACTTGACCCTTGTTGCTGAGTTTACCTTGATTTATGATTTGGGTAACCCATTCTTGAGTCCTATTACCAAACTCCATGTTCTCAATGGGTTGGAAACTTTCATAAATATTAATTATGGGATGAAAAGGGAAACCCTTACATGCTAATAGTTTAAGTCCACCTTGAGTAAATGTTGTATAGTAATAATCTATCATTTTTCTAAACCTTCTTGGTTTTTTATTACATAACTAAGGTTTAATTACTTAATACCCAACTATATTTTACCACAGGAATTACTTATTTCCACCTAAACATAAATGATCTATAAGATAAAAAATTGCACTTAAACTATGGTTAATAAAGTTATTTTTTGGTGATGTGTTTTCAGGGTTTATGAGGTGTGAAGATTATAATTAAAATGAAAATATAAAAAAATTTTAATAATTACATAACCTTGAAACTTTAAAACCACTATAGATTTTATACAGGTTCAATATATGGAATTTTTTAAGAAAAACATTTTATAAAAATGGTTTCTTTTTGAAATACTTTCTTAATTATATTCCTTTACTCCATAATTTCCTTGTTCATTTTTAAGCACAATAAAAATATGTTTTTAATGTCCATTTCCATTTTTATTTAGAAATATGGTAACTTAAATGAAATATGATTATATAAATTGTTGGTTTTACATCTTTATATATGGTATAAATTATAAAGTGTAACTGAAAACCTATATTGTTTAATTGGAAAATATTTAACAAACTTATGTATCTATTTATAATATTTTTTTAGACCATTTTAACATAAAAAATACTACTTGCATGCCTTATATTAGTACCACATATGGATTTTGTACACCTCATTGAATTCACATTAATTAATTATCTACATCCTTAATGAAAGACTTACTGGTTTTTTTGGGATCCGATTTTATCACACTTGTGTAGTTTATTTGGACTAAGAATATCATGTTTGAATTCTTGTGTGTCATTTTATAATTTCAAAATAACTTTTTACTCTCACTATGCTTGTAATCGTGGTTAGATGATTTTATATTTATGTGATCCTATAATTGATTATACTGAGCATGGATATAATTATATAAAGTGTTAATCTTGTTGATTATTTATTTGTTAAAATCATGTTATTACTTCATCATTTTTAGCATGTTGTTTTATAATGATAACATTGTTATCTTGTCTATTAATACAACTTTTATAGTTAGTGATAATATTAGAATGGGGTGTATATCTACGTATGGAATTTTAATAATTTTTACTTTTTAACAAATATATTGTTAATGGAATGACTAGTATACCATATATATTCTACTATATTTTAATGTTATAAACTTCTAATCTTGTACAGTTTGATCTAATATATGATTATGTGATAGGCTCCCAACTCCTTAACTTTTTATACCCATTCACTATTTCTATGAAACAAGATGAGGCTATAATATTCCATCTAAAATCACTCTATAGTAGCTATAATGGTTCATTACATGACCCTAGGCATTCCCCCTATACACTAAGGGATTTTGACTGGTAGTGAGGGCCTTAGATGATATCATGGGGATACTATTATTCATAATATTTCTATGACAATTGAATCATTTATTATCATTGGTTTTGAAAAATTAAAATACACTTATTTATAGAAAGATTATTGATTTTAAATTAGACTTGGTTGTTTGAGTTTTTTTGTGAAGAATCATTTTTCGATCATATATTTTGATGAATTGAATTATTTCTTACATTTAATGAAACATACATGGTTTTGTGATGTGATATATAGTTGAAATCAATTGAAGATAGATAATAGAGATATATTCATCGAAGGATGGAATATTATTTCCAATGAAGTTGTAACCATACCCAAAGATCCTATATATTGACCATTAGAGTTTATTATAATTTCATCTATAAATTAATTTGAGGGACATGGAGTGGAAGTTGACAAGTTACATAAAACTAAACTAATATTTCTTTCTATCATTTTTATGTTTACATAATCTCGATTCTTTGAGCACTTATAAGTGCAATTACTACTTTCAGTATGTTTTACTAAGAGATGACATTGTGTGAATATTAATTATAAATCTATTAGCTTTTCCTATTATAATTGATCATTATAAAATCCTTATAATCGAGGAGGTTCTAATGATGGGACCTGTACATTCTAATCCATTAGGATCAATGAGCGTATAGGGCTAGAAAATGTACTATTTTTAACATCATGTTTGATAATGTCCTAGTGAATACATGCATTTGATCATCAAATCAAAGAGGTTATTAGGGATAGAGCTACCTATTTATTTAAACAATCTTATAGATTAAGTGGTTCTAGGTTTGGAACTTGTTATATTCCCACCAGAGTACAAACTAGGATGATTTTATCTTTGAACTGGGATTTCTAGGACCATGGATACAAATCCTCCTACAAGTTTGGATAAAAATTAATGATTCATTTGATTGGAATCAGATTGGTAATAATACCCTTTAAGTGGTATCAAATTGTTATTTGATACTTTGATAAAAAAATCTAAACTTTGATATTTTATTTTCCACTGCTTTATTATTTAATCATATAGTTTTCATCTTCCAAACATTTATTTTCTACTCCACACTTATACTTTTTACTGTGATTTGATCAGAAATTGTATTATCAGATCAACTAAATAAATAGAGTTTGAGAAAAATTACAGGTTGACTATCAACTAAAATTCAACCCATATTTCAGCTTCCATATTTTTTATATTCTAGGGGAAAAATTGGAATCATAATATGAAAGTAAAATTTGGAACATTAAATCAAAAAGAATATGTATTATATTACTATTTCAATGTATTTCTCATACATAAGATATTTATACTTTGAAAAAAATAGAAGGGGTGTCTTATTATTAAAGTAAAAAAATTTGACTATTAGTTTGTTTTAAACTCAACTATACATGGTAATATTTGTTAGGTGTGATTCTAGTAAATATTCAAAGTATTTTTGATTAGTTCTATTTATAGAACTTAGAGATAATGCATAGTACCTATGTGAAAAGTTAGCATAGTTCTAAACATGAACTTTCCTACCCATTTATCAAGGATTTTTTAAATTTCAAAATATAATAAAATTGGAAGAAAAAATTATGATACCAAAATTATATTTAATATATTAAAACTTATCATAATTTAAGGGTTTAGGAAAAATACCCGCAAGTTGATTTTCAATTTTAGTAAATTTGAGAATAATATTTTTTTTGTGTGATCCCAAAAGAAGTGGTGTCTTATATATATATATATATGAGTTCTTCACATATTAGTGATGTTCTTGGTTCATAGATAAAGCAATGCAGCTTGTGCTATAAAAAATAATCAAATATTGAATAAAACTCATATAGAAATCAAATAGTGTGTGAAATATCCAAGATAAATGAGTGAAAAAACTTCCAACTTCTGTATATTCAACTTCATTTATGGAAAGTGAAATCAAATATTTTTTCCTTCTAGAACATGAGATCACTTTATCTTTGAGAAAATGACATGTTCTGGAAGTGAACTTATGATCCCTTCTACATCTGCTGAATTCAGTGTCAGATTAACTTTTTGAAGTAAACTATGTTCTAAATAAATAAAATAAGTCAATTTATAAAGTTCTTTTAATGTATAAAAATATCAAATTAACTTCCATAATAAGGTATTCCTTCAATTTTTCTTGGAAACTCACACACATTCATACAAAGTAAATAATTTCTGGTCAACTAAATATCAAATAGAGTAATATTTTGATTATCCCTCTAAACATTGTTTCTTAGACTAGTTTTTTGTCTTTGTCAAGGTCAATATTATGTGAATTACCTACCAAATTACTAATATTTTATCCATTTTTAAAACCAAAACACTTAATTAAATATATTATATACTTATGTTTTGTTAATATTGTTTCTTCTGGTCTCTGGGTCATTTGGGAGCTAAGAAAATAATTAAGTTCACCCATCATGCTCATATTCAACTCACTCTATGTATATTCTGAGAAACTATCTATGAGAGTTTTTTTATTTGATCTAAATAAAATTTCATTGATATTAATTTTAAAAATGATAGTGTCCTAAAAATGAACTTATTAAAATTTTTTGGTTATTCCTTTCCTTTAATAAAAATATTCTGAAGTAAGAATCCATAAAATTAATCATAATTGGCTCTCAAATCATATTTAAGTCCATAAAGGTATTTTTTAGTTTAAAAAAATGGAAAATTTATATTTTCAAATCCTAGAGGTTGTTCAATGTAATCCTCCTCAAAACATATCCATTGAGGAAGTCGCTATTTACATTCATCTGAAATAAATTAAAGTTAAGGTGGGATACAAAGGATAATAAAATACAGATATATTTGATCCTAGCTACTAGAGAAAAAATTCCCCCATAATATATTCCATCTTCCTAGTTATAACCCTTATAAAAAATCCTCATCTTATTCTAAACAATAATCCCATTTTCAATATACTTATTTTTCAAAACCCATTTAACACCGATAACTGGAAGATCCTTCGAATGCTCCCCCAAGATCCAAATCTTATTTTGTTCGAAATGATTAAGATCTTCTTTTATCACAATTGTTCATCTCTCATAACCCATGGAATTATCTTCCATTTTAGGTTCAAATTTGTATATGAATTCAAGATGTACATATTCATTTCTGAGGGAACTATGAGTTCTTACTGGTTGATCAATAGCACAAATGATATAATCACTAGGATTGTTCCTTAAGATCAATTGATTTATAGTAAATAGGTAATGTTAAACATCATATATCAAATATTAACTTCTATTAAAATAAATTAAAATAGTCTATATTCCATTATTCTAACTTCTGTTACGTTAATTTTTGATATATGTGAGCCCAAAACTGGTAATAAAATAGAGGGGGTTTTTAAAATACAATGCATAGGAACATCTTTTAGATGTTATAATTTTTCATAAGGTTAAATTTCATTAAACTAAACATTTCCCATTTCTTTAGTTTTTTTGTACCTTTCTTGAAAACTTGATAAGACATATTAGTGATGGAGTAGCTAAAAAATTCCTTCATCAAACTTTGGATCAAACTTGTCATGAACTGAACCTACTCTCCACCATTAACGGCACCAAACCCAGCATGTGACAAGGCCCGAAGGGTGTTCCCTATCCCCACGGGCTGGCAAAAGTGCCTGGGTATCAAAAAATCTGGTTTGGGAATGATTTACCTGAGTATGAAAGCATAAAACATAAAAAAACAATCAATAATTAGAATCTGAAATTTTCATGATAAAGAATTATTAACAAAACCAAATCTGAATACATTTGTTTAAATACACTACTAGTGGTCCAAATACAAATAATTACAACATCAAGACATCCCCATGGACTCCACACGACAAGGGGGTGATCACCTGCAAGCCTTCTCCACAACTCCGCCCCAGCGATGGGGACTAACACCCTGAACCGCTATCACCCTTAGTCTTCCCTTTACCTGAGTCAAGCATAAGAAGGTCTACTTACACCCAATGGGTGTAAGTAGGGTGTGAGCCTAAGATAAATAGGATACCACCAGATGATTCCAAAGAGCATTCAATATAATTTGAACAAAACAAGCAATTTTAATACACAAGGTGAAACAGTTTTAAAATTCCATGAAATGCAACTTTCAATTGAAAACAGTTTTCAATCTGAAAAATTTAGAATGTTAAAAAATTAAAATAAAAATGTTAGATACTATAATTTACTTCCAAACACACCCTAGTACATGGGTAAATACCACAAATCCAATGAGCAACAAAATCAGAACACCTCTAGGCACTAGGTTTTCTCGGGCCCTATGTACCTCGTACCTCAGTGTAAAGTAACCATAGAAAAATCTGTTCTCATGCACGAGACACTAGTAGGGAACATAACCATAACCTATTGGTCCCCAATCATCATCCACATAGTTTATTTATAGTTTTAGTTATCTAAATTCTAAGTGAAACAGGGACAAAACTCATCCGGTCCACTAGTCGTACTAGTACAAATCTGCCCCACCTAGGTACCTGGGCTTCCCCTTTTGTGCTCAATCAATTTCATCATGCAACATAAATATATATTCATATAACACAAAACTACTATAAACAAATAAATAATACAGTATCTATCACATTTTATACCACTTAAAACACACAACAAAACACTTTGATTTTTAATAAAATAATTCCTCCAAATACCGTAATGTTTCACACATTAAACTCCTTAAAAACCAAACTTGAACACTATGTGCACACCATAAGGTTACCAAAACAGAAAATTCAGACCAATACATTTATATTAAAACAACAAATCGTTTTTTAGGGCATCCCCTTGTGAACCAAGAAATGATAACTTTGAAAAACCTCCATTTTTACACAAACATGGGACTAAAAGTTCACCTGTTCCACAAACACTATTAAAACCCATTTTCATAGAAAAAAACAAAGGGGAAAAATTAAGTAAAAATTATTGGAATCCCTATTATATTTCAATAAAATCAATTAAGTATTAATAGGGAATTCCCTAATAAACCAATAAAACATTCCCATGAAATCCCCCCCCCCAATTTCACATGAAGTTTGCATTTAAAAATTCATTTGCAAAACAAACACCAATAAAACTAATTTTTACAGCAACAATAAAATGAGATATACCTGAAAGTATGATAAATTTAGTATTATAAGACACAAATATTTCATAAACATGGAATCAACTACCAAAAGAGTCAAGAACTGCAAATCCTAGTGCGGAACTTCAACCGCACCACCACTGCACCACAAGGGAGTGATATCAAACCTAAAACCAGCGTATTGGACCAAAAAACTCAAAATAAAACCCTAGGTACGAAGACATAGCTTTTGGACATTTGGGGATTCAATAAAAAAAGATAAAGCTTAAGGAAAGGGAAGGAACTTAGAAGGATAGTCACTTACTTGAAAAATCTGGACGATTTTAGAAACCTAAGAAGTTAGGCCCTAATTCCAAAAATATACGATCTCCAAAGAGTCATAAACTAAACTGGGGGTGAGGCCAGGTATATTTGGATTAGGGGAGAGGTAGAATCACCGAAAAAGGATAAAAAATTAATATTTTATGAAATAATTAAAAAACAATTTTAAAACTGGAAATGAGCTTTCGGGTTGGCCCAATACCTAATTTGATCACCCAAATCCAATATGCTAATGAATTTTTAAGGGGCCCAAATTTCTTTGGTGGTTTGAATAGTTAAATTAAGGTCATTTTGGAATTTTAATGGGTAAAAAAGGTTGAAAAAAGAAGGATTTATTAAAAAAAATATACTTTCAAAACTGGAAGTGTGCTCTCTGGTTGGCCCAAATTTTAGGAACCCATCATTTCCTTCAAAAATGCATGGAAAACCCCAAAAACAAATCAAGGATGTAGATTAAATGAAAAATAAATTTAAAATATGTCATGAATTTGACAATTATCCCCACCATGAAGGACTTTCTACCCCAGAAAGTCAACATGAAGCTTGATTGGAAAACAAGAATGGGTACTCTACCTCGACCCATGACTTTCGCTCCCATGTCTCATGTGTATCATTCCCATGCTGCCATAGAACCTGGACTAATGGAATATACTTCCCTAGAAGTATCTTCTCTTGGTATTCCACTATTTTCACATGCCTCTCAACAACAGACAAGTCAGGCTCTATCTCCAGTTCTTCCCAACTCAACACATGGGATGGATCCAGGTTGTATTTCTTCAACTGAGAGACGTGGAAGACATCATGGATGGACATCAACTGAGAAGGTAAGTCCAACCTGTATTCCACCTTTCCAATATGCTCAGTGATCTAAAAGGGCCCTACATACCATGGCATCATCATACCTTTCTTCCCCAATCGACGATGGCCCAGATGAGGGGCCACTTTTAAGAATACCCTATCACCCGCAGAAAACTCTAGGTCTCGACTCCTCCGGTCAACATAAGATTTATGACGAATCTGAGCTGTTAATAAGAATTTCCTGATCAAATTGACCTTCTCAGAAGTCTTCTGTACAAGGCTCGGCCCCAATAGTGAAGTCTCTCCTACCTCATCCCAACATAGGGGGGCCGACTTGGCCGACCATAGAGCGCCTCAAAAGGGGTCATTCGAATCGAGGATTGGTAACTATTATTATAAGTAAACTCAACCAATCCCAAAGGGATATCCCAAGAACCTCCAAAGTCCAGGACACATGTAAGAATCATGTCCTCCAAAATCCGATTCACCCGCTCTGTCTGACCGTCCGTCTGAGGGTGGTATGTCGTGCTTATCTTAATATGAGACCTCAAGGCCTTCTTAAGGCCTTCCCAAAATCGAGAAGTGAAGCGGGGGTCTCTATCTAAGACAATGGTTGATGGTACGCCATGGAGTCTCACCACTTCTTGAAGATACAAATGGCCTAACTCATACACTTTATTTTTATATTTTATTGGAATGAAGTGGGCTGATTTGGTCAGACGATCGATCACCACCCAAATGGCATTCTTACCCAGAGGTGTATGAGGTAAGAAAACAATGAAGTCCATGGCGACCTTGTCCCACTTCCAGGTTGGAATGGGTAGTGGCTGGAGAAAACCGGAAGGCCTTTGGTGGTCTGCTTTCACCTTCTGGCATGTGTAGAATCTCAAAACAAAGTATGTTATGTATCGTCTCATACTAGGCCACCAAAACTGTCGATGGACATCATAATACATCTTAGTGTCACCCGGATGTACAGCCCACTAAGACTGGTGGCTATCCTGCATCACCACCTTCCGTAGAGATAATGGCACTACTGAACGGCGGCCCTTGAAGCATAAGATTCCCTTGGGATACGATGACCAATCAGAGGATGTCTCCCCACCATGAAGAAATTTCTTCGACCGCTGACACAGCTCATCATTGGGTTGTTCCCACAGAATCAACTCCAATAGAGAAGGAGTCAACTGGACGCTCTCCAAGAATTCCCCTCCACTGTGTTCCCCGGTCTCTGTATGCATCTGAGAAAAGAGCCCCATCAATGCCCACTCATCACTGGACTTCCTCAAATCCTGAACTGTAACCCTTCTGCTAAAGGCATCGGCCACTACATTACCCTTACCTGGGGTATAAACAATGTCAAAGTCAAACCCTTACAAGTACTCGATCTAGTGAAGCTACCTCAAGTTGAGGTCCTTCTGTGATAAGATATAAGCCAAGCTTTTGTGATCAGAGTATACCACAAACTTCTCCCCAAAGAGGTAGTGATGCCATGTCTTCAAAGAATGCATCACCGCTGCTAGATCCAAGTCATGGGTTGGGTAGTTATTTTTATGTGGTCGAAGTTGGCGAGATCCATACACGACCACATGATCATCCAGCATAAGCACGCACCCAAGACCTATACCTGAATCATCACAATATACCACATATCCCTTTCCTGCCTCTGGTAAAATTAGCACGGGGTCTGTAGTCAACCGCCTCTTCAGCTCCTCGAATGATGCCTGGCATTCTAGACCCCATAAAAACTTCACCCCTTTCCGGGTGAGGGAAGTCATCGGTGAAGAAAGTCGAGAGAAATCCTGAACAAATCGCCTGTAATAACTAGCCAGGCCAAGGAAACTCCTGATCTCGAACACATTCTTTGGCTGCTCCCATGACATAACTGCACTAATCTTCTCGGGGTCCACTGAAACCCCCTTCTCAGAGATCACATGCCCCATAAATCTCACTTCCCTAATACAAAAAAGTGCACTTTGACAGCTTTGTATAGAGACGGTGATCTCGTAATGTACCCAAAACGATTCTCAAGTGATGTTAATATTCCTCCTCAGAGCTAGAGTATACTAGAATGTCATCCACAAACACTACAAAAAAGGAATCGATATACTAATGGAACACCCTGTTCATGAGTGCCATAAAGACCGCTGGAGCAATGGTCAATCTGAAGGGAATGACCAAATACTCAAAGTGGTTGTACCTGCTTCGAAAGGCTGTCTTTGGGATATCTGACTCCTTCGCCCGAAGTTGATGAAACCCTGAATGCAGGTCTATCTTTGAGAACCACTTTTCCCCCTTCAACTGATCGAAAAAATAATCTATTCTAGGAAAATGGTATTTATTTTTAATTGTTACCTTATTCAGCTTCCGATAGTCAATGCACAACCAGAGGGATCCATCAGCCTTTTTTGCGAACAACACATGAGCGGCCCAAGGAGAGATGCTCGGGAAAATGAATCCTTTGGATTCTAAGTCGTCTAGTTGTATCTTTAATTCCCTCAGCTCGGTGGAAGCTGTGCAATAAGAGGGAAGAGATATCGGTTGTGTTCCCGGCACCAGATCAATCGAAAACTCCACATCCCGCTCTGGGGGAAAACCTGAAAATCATCCGGGAATACCTTCATAAACTTGTTCACTACATGAGGTAATGAACCTTCAGAGGAAAGACCATCCTCTAGCACGAGCAAAGATAACAGAAAGATAACACTTCTCAACTCTGGGAGTGGAGGCCCTGCATGACCTAACCAAGGATCCCATTTTCCATGAAATACCTGACGATTCCCATCAGGTGCCATGAAACTCACACGTCGTCTGTAGAAATTGATGTGTGCCTGGAATTGTACTAGCCAATCCATCCTGAGTATGACATAAAAAGAGTCCATATCTAAGACCAAGAGGTCCCACTCCATCTCGACCCCTGACACAGAAAGAGCACACGATGGGCACCTGAGACCCTGCTCCTTCTTCTTTCCCAACGGTTTCACCAACTCCATCGTGAAAGACATCAACTCAGTTGGAAAATTCAGAATGTCCACAAAATGGGTATAAATTAATGAAACAGAGGCATCAGTATCAAAAAGAGAAGTAGATATAGAAGATACGATCAGAATGGTACCTCGAACTGTCGATAGTCCTACCTCTGATCCTGTTGGTGACTGATCCACTACATGGAGATGTCTAGTATCTTCCTGAGTATGACCGCTACTATTTATTTGTGCTCTAAACTGGATCTTCCCAGAAGATGACCTAGCCCTACCACCACGGCTTCCAAATCGAGACCCCCCGGTCCTCGATGGCTCAGACTGTGTTGGCACTCCTCTTGAATCCACTGACCCAGCCCCACTCAGAAGTGGACGTGCCACACCACAGAAACGCTGAAAATGCCCCATACCTCCACACTGGTAACAAGGCTTCAGAGGATTTGGACATTCTGTTCGGATGTTCCCGGGCTTCCCACACTGGTGCCACATGACCGATCTCGCATCAGAAGTCGGAGAAAAAAACTGCCTGGAAGAGTGGCCTGAACTGCTACCTCATTTCTTCACAAGATCATCCCACTTCCTTTTCTTCTATGGGGAGTTGTCACTTCCCACTGCTGATACTGAACCATAGAAACCAGCCCTACCTTTATTATCAATCTCCACCATGCACGCTCGATCAACGACCTTAGCATAGGTCCTCAACTTAAACAAAAACACCTAGGAGTATATCTCTGGTCGCAAGCCTTTCTCAAACCCCTGGGCCTTCGCCTGCTCATTAGAGACAATTTTTGGAGCATACCGAACCAACTCAGTGAAACAGTTGGCATACTCCATCACAGATAAATTCCCCTGAACAAGTTCCATGAAATCTCTAGACCTAGCATAATCCAACACCTTAGGGAAGTATTGTTCATTGAAGACAGCCTTGAAATCTCCCCAACACATCTGTTCATTCTTCCCAACCTAAAGCACTGACTCCCACTACTTACATCTTGGACCATCCAACAGAAAGGAGGCACACTTCACCCTGATCTCCTTAGGTGTTTCCAAGAACTCAAACATAATCTCAATCTTCTCGATCCATTCTTCTTCTTCCTGAGGTTCTGAGCTACCTCGGAAGGTAGGAGGCTTGTTTTCCAGAAACTCTTGTGCTTTATCTTTTCTAGGACCTGTCTCTTATTCCCTAATAAAAATAGAAGCAGGATTTGGTCCGTGTCCTAAATCTTGGATAGCCAAAACCATAGCCTCCACAAGCCTCTGATCAATTGGTGTGGTAGAACTCTCTCCAGCTTCCCCATGTGGGTGCGTGGGAGCTTTCCAGGGAGGCATGTTGATACAAAATGCAATAGTCACAAAACAATAGTCAATACCACAATTCTAAAAATTGTAATCAAATACATCAAATATAAATAAACTAAACAAATTCTATTAATAAAAGAAATAACTACTCCACATCTGCCAGATGTCTACATGTGGTCTGCAGCCCACACGTCTCACCTGGAAGTAAAGTCCATCCGTAAATTCCAACAACCCCTGGTGACTCAAGGTCTTCCATGAGATGTGCAGGCCATGCACCTTACTCACTATCAAAATCCCGAGCCCCGACAATCCTAGCTCCTGTCTATCCCGACTCATACCAAAATTTTAATATATCCCAAAAACTTTAACCTCCCTTTGATACCATTTTGTCACGAATCAAATATGTTCGCTACCATTAACGGCACAAAAATCAGCTCGTGGCAAGTCCTGAAGGGCGTCCCCTATCCCCACGGGCTAGCACAAGTTCCCAGGTATCAAAAAATATGGTTTGGGAATGATTTACCTGAGTATGAAAGCATAAAACATAAAAAAACAATCAATAATTAGAATCTGAAATTTTCATGCTAAACAATTCTTAACAAAACAAGTTATGAATACATTTGTTTAAATACACTACTAGTGGTCCAAATACAAATAATGACAACATCAAGACATCCCCATGGACTCCACATGAAAATGGGGTCATCACCCGCAAGCCTTCTCCACAACTCTGCCCCAGCGATGGGGACTAACACCCTGAACCGCCATCACCATTAGCCTTCCCTTTACCTGAGTCAAGCATAAGAATGTCTACTTAGACCCAATGGGTGTAAGTAGGGTGTGAGACTAAACCTAATAGGATACCACCAGATGATTCCAAATATCATGCAATACAATGTGAAAAAAACAAGCAATTTTAATACACAAGGTGAAACAGTTTTAAAATTCCATGAAATGCAACTTTCAATTGAAAACAGTTTTCAATCTGAGAATTTGAGAATTTTAAAAAATTAAAATAAAAATGTTAGCTACTTTAATTTACTTCCAAACACACACTAGTACATGGGTAAATACCAAAAATCCAATGAGCAAAAAAATTGGAACACCCATACGCACTAGGTTGTCTTGGGCCCTATGTACCTCGTACCTCGGTGTAAAGTAACCATAGAAAAATCCATTCTCGTGCACGAGCCACTAGTAGGGAACATACCCATAACCTAGTGGTCCCAAATCATCATCCACATAGTTTAGTTAGAGTTTTTGTTATCCAAATTCTAAGTGAAATAGGGACAAAACCAATCCGGTCCACTAGCCGTACTAGTACAAATCCGCCACACCTAGGTACCCGGGCTTCCCCTTTTGTGCTCAATAAATTTCATCATGAATCATAAATCTATTTTCATATAACACACAACTACTGGTAACACACAAATAATAAATTATCTATCACATTTTATACCACTTAAAACACACAACAAAACACTTAGATTTTTAATAAAACAATTCCTCCAAATCCTGTAATGTTTCACACATCAAACTCCTTAAAAACCAAACTTGCACACTATGTGCACACCATAAGGTTACCAAAACAGAAAATTCATACCAATACATTTATATTAAAACAACAAGTCATTTTTTAGGGCATCCCCTTGTGAACTAAGAAATGATAACTTTGAAAAACCTCCATTTTTACAAAAACATGGGACTAAAAGTTCACTTGTTCCACAAACACTATTAAAAACCATTTTCACAGAAAAAACAAAGGGGAAAAAATTAAAAAAATCATTGTAAGCCCTATTATATTTCAATAAAAACAATTAATTATTAATAGGTAATTCCCTAATAAACCAATAAAACATTACCATGAAATCCCTCCCCCCCCCCCAATTTCACATGAATTTTGCATTTAAAAATTCATTTGCAAAATAAACACCAATAAAACTAATTTTTACAGAAATAACAAAATGAGATAAACCTGAAAGTATGATAAATACATTATTATATGACACAAAGATTTCACAAACATGGAATCACCTACCAAAAGAGTCAAGAACCACAAATCCTAGTGCGGAACTTCAACTGCACCACCACCACACCACATGGGAGTGATATCAAACCTAAAACCCGAGGATTGGACCAGAAAACTCAAAATGAAATCCTAGGTACTAATCCCTATCTTCTGGACATTTGGGGATTCAATAAAAAAAATATAAAGCTTAAGGAAATGGAAGGAACTTTGAAGGATAGTCACTTACTTGAAAAATATGGACGATTTTAGAAATCTGAGAAGTTCGGCCCTAATTCCTAACTGATACGATCTTCAAAGAGGAGGAAACGAAGCTGGGGGTGCGGCGAGGTACAGTGGGATCAGTTGAGATGTGGAATCACCGAAAAAAGATAAAAAATGAATATTTTATGAAAGAATTAAAAAACAATTTTAAAACTGGAAATGGGCTTTCGGGTTGGCCCAATACCTAATTTGATCACCCAAATCCAAGATGATAATTAATTTTTAAGGGGCCCAAATTCTTTTGTGATTTGAATAGTAAAATTAAGGTCATTTTGGAAGTTGAATGTGTAAAAAAGGTTGAAAAACTAAGGAGTTATTAAAGAAACAAAATATACTTTCAAAACTGGAAATGCGCTCTCGGGTTGGCCCAAATTTTAGGAACCCAGCATTTCCTTAAAAAATGCATGGAAAACCCCCAAAACAAATCAAGGATATAAATTAAATGAAAAATACCTTTGAAATATTTCATGTATGTGAAAAAATTTATGAACATGATATTTAGTATTCAAAATGAATACATTACATCTAAACACTCTAAATTAATAAAGCTTAGGATTTATATTATTATACAAATCATAACGGGTCTTACCAAGACCAAATGAATAAAAACATGATTTATATTATATGAATATGTACTCACTTATTCCTACCAAAAATTCTTAGCAAATGAATATTCAAACAACACTGATAGAGTAATTTTCGGAAGGTTTTTATTCCTTCATTTAACCACTTTGTTGTATTAAGGGATTCTTAGTGATGAGAAATTATGAGTAATTATTATTTCATTAAAAAAATGATTCATAATCATAATATAGAAACTAAACACTATGATCACTAAGGAGAGTGACATTTTTTAGGTTTTTAAAAATTTAAACAAGGTATTTCGTTACAACCATATAGTTCTTATGATTTTGGAGATAGAAAAAGGGTATATATATACCTAGTGTAATCATTAACCATAATATATACATAGTTTCTACCTCTAAGACTTGTAGTTTTGTAGGTATATGAAGGTCAATCTTCACTTACTTTTAAGATTCAGATGTTTGGAATTCACCAGTAGGTTTAAATCTTGACTTTTGTTTCTTACTGTATTGGAAAGGGTCATAGACTGGTAAAATTAAACTTATGTTCTATAATTTCCATCATTATTCCATTCCAAGAAATTTTATCTGTGTTTTATGAGTTTTTTGTCCTAATATTCTATGAATATTCCATGAAGAATATTTGATCTCACTAAGATAATGTATGTTTTGATTACTAATGGATTCTAAGTTTAGAGTGTAAACATTATCATACCTATCGGTAGATGAAAGTTGTGATCTATCAAAACTTTTAATAATACATTTATCATTCCTATAGTACACACTGTAACCATTATCAGATAATTAACTAACGTTAATGAGTTTTCACGTAAGTCTTAAACCATAACAAACATTACAAACTAAAGACTTACCAAGGAATAAAACATCTCGAAAAACAATAATATAACTTTACACTTTATATTAAAAAGTAAATCATTCACAATTAACTTTTTTAGGTTATGAAAATAATACTTCTTTACAGTCATGTTTAGAGAACAACTTCAATCAATGTACCAAATATTTTGGTGCTAGTACTCAGCCTAACCTTCTGGAGAATTCAATTCTAAATTATTGGTATCCATACTTTCTTGGGCCCACCAATGTTATAAAACAATAAATTTAGAACTCATCTCTATCCACTAATTATGTGTTACACAACTATGAGATATTTAATAATATAAGCCTTATGATATCAGAGAGATTAAACTTTGTTCAAAGAATAATGTTTTCTATAATGAGAACTTATATGATATTTAGTAAATAAAGTTACATTTTTAGGTAAAAAATAATTTGACTAAAAGTATGAATTTATGGAAGTAAATCCTATTCTAGAAGATGTATGATTTGGTTTCAACCAACTTCATATATTTTCAAAATTCTCCCCACCATAAGTAAAATTAGATAAAAGATTCTCTAGACTATAAACATCAAATATGATTTTATCAACTAACTTTTGATCATTATGAGTTAAGGAAGGTTTATACATAGAATCTAACATTAAAGTAATATTATTATTTTTATAGGTGTGTTTATAAATAATATATTCCAATTTAAAAAAATATACCTTAGTCAAGTAAATTATTTATTTAACTTTTTATTTTTACTTTCTATAAAAATAATATATCTATTCATTTCTTCAAATAATGGAGTATCATATTCTTCTTCAAATTAAGTTGAACTATTTTCATAATATAATGTAAAATAAAAATTATAATCCCAAGATAACCATGAAAGTGATTCAAGGGATACCTTCCCTATAATACATAGATAATTCCAAGGAGAATTTCATAAAATCCAACTATCTTCCAACTATCATCACTCTCCAAATACCTTCTACTTTTGGAAGATATAAAATCCCTAACACTCCACATATCTTTAGTTTATCTAAATGATTTTCTTTCCTTTCTCTTTGAAAATTTACCATCATTTTTTTTCTTTTTCAATATTGGTCAATCAAGCCTTATATACCCTATTTTGTTTCACTCATAACATATTATGTTCAAACATTCCTTCTTCTAATGATTATATTTTCTTTTCATATGATAGTTATACTATTTTTTATAATATTATTCATAAACCTAATAAACTAGGTGATATCTCCTTCACTATCTTCTGAATTGGTAATATCAGATTGATATTTATATTTTTTCTTCACAGTAGAAGTGGACATTGACTATTGAGCACTAAAATTTAGAAATCCTGAAGGTAAATTTAATAAAACTCCATTATTTATATTTTAATTCTTAACATCTTTGTTAAATTTATTCTCATGTTGCATGAGAGTCCCAATAAGACCATTAAGTCTAATATTCATTATATTCTTAATGTTGTTTATTATCATCTGCTTGGATTCTAATTTATTTATAAGAATATTAATCACCTTCTCAAATAGCTATTCATCAATAATTTCCTTCTCTAAAAAATATTTAAGTCCATTAACAACCATAAAAACATTAACTCGTCTACACCCCTAAATCACAAGATAGGAAATAAAAAACCTAATAATCAGTATGAAGCCTTGTCATTCAAATCCAAAGAACTTTGTTTATTACAAAGTGATTAATTTATAACTTTTTTGATATTATATTTATAGTCTCATATGATTAAATTTAATTTTATATATTCCATGTCATCAAGCATAATAAAATATTCTAGAATTTATAATTTTCTTGATAGTCTACATTCTCCTAATGAGTAAATCTATGTAATTATTTCTATGGAATTCTAAAATTTCTAGTCATCTAAATAAAATTGTCCACACTTATGTTGATGATAAACATATTTATATTATTTGAAAAATATTCATAATTTTTACCAACAATGATTGTTGATTGACTAGGATTTAGGTTCTTAATCATCCCGATTAGAAGTCATTCTATATAAAAAAATATACTCTCTTGTACATGGTCATTATAAGGTAATTGTAAAATAAATCTTAAACAAAAAATGATAGAAATTTCTAGTGAAAAAAAGAAGATGAGTATGATCAAATAGTACTTACAAATTTTCTTTCCATATCCTTTCTTATTATTTCACATTCACTTTTCTTGTTTGGATTATTTTGACCTTCACAAAGGAAGATAAGTTTTAGAGTGAAATTGTTAAGTTTTTTTTATTATTTTTCTAGTGGTACATTTTTCTCCCATTATTTTAATATTGGAGTGAGTCTAAATATTTCATATTAAAGGAAGAGAAATTGATTAAGGGGGTGTATTATTCTAAAATATTTATTTTAAGGATGATGTATTATAGATTTTTTAATGATTAATTGTTACTAACTTTTTAATAAAATTGTTTCAGATGGTATATTTAGGGAATAGTAATTAGACATATTAGGTAGTTTTATTTTTAAAATTTAGGGAAAACTTAGATTTTCATTAATGACTTGTGAATTTCAAAAAAGAGCAGATTTTTTGGGAAGTTTTTTTGATAATTGATTTATTTCTTATCCTTGGTTTTGAGAAATCACAATACACAATTTGATAGAGATATTATTAGTGAGATTTTTTATTTTTACTTGGATTTGGTTGTTTGATTTTTTTTTACAAAATTATTGTCTGGCCATATATTTCAATGAACTGAATTATTTATTAAATTAAAATAAACATAAATGGTATTTGATAGATTGTAGAGATGAATTATTCATAAGATAGATACTAAAGATAAATTCATCAGAAGATGGGATGTTTTGTTCAATACATTCACAATTGTACCCAAAGATAATAGATTTTGAGTCTTATAGTTTTTTATTGAATTATCTATAAATTAGACTAAGATATCTGTGGAGAAAATGTTGAAAAGTTATGTGGAAATAGAATAAAATTTATTTCAATCATTTTAAAGTTTACATTATCTTTATTCTTTGAATGATTTGGATTTAAATTACTACTTTCAATTTTTTTCTCTAGGAGCCACTATTTTTTAGGTTTAATTTTAAGGAACATGGTTTTTAATATTAGAATTTTTCATTGCACCATCCTTATGATCAATGATGTTTCATGGCTTGAAACCATTACTGTTTGATCCATCGATATTGATGACATTATAGGGATATAAGTTGTATTGTCTAATCCAATATGTTCAACAAAGTAAAGGTGCGGATTTGCTAATGATATTCATATTTAATAAGTGCTCAGACAAAGAGATACTTGTTTCTTCAACCAAGATTATAGTTAAATAATTTCTAGTTTTGGAACCTAGCACCTTCAATTAGGACTATAGTTGAGGAGTTTTTGAGTGTGGAATTAGGATACCTAGGGACAGGTCTATGAATAATCCCACATATTCAGATAAAATAGAAGGATTCCTTGGATTGGAATCATATTCGTAATAATATCCTTTTGGGGTATTCAAATTTTTTATTTTATTCCCATGTATTTTTTAACTTTTATTTTTTATTATACTTTTCTTTACTCTTTTATCAAATATTTTTTATCATCCAATCATTTATTTTTCATTGCATGCTTATACTTTCTACACTTATTTGATTAGAAATTTTATTTTCCAGGAAAAAAATGACTGAAGTGAGAGGAAAATTACATGTCGAATTTTGGCGACAATTCACATCCTCTTGTAGTTTCCATATTGTTTACCTTTTGGTAAAATATCTATACCCTTATATCAGAGTAGAGAAAATAACATTAAAAATAATATAAAATCCACTTGAATGGCCCAAAGTCCTCATTTTTATTTTATTTTGGATAATATCCCTTTTATGGGTTGAAGGGAGAACCCTTACATGACCCATAGGCCCAAGTCACAAGGCCCATAAATGACCCAATACATGACCTTAAAGGACAAAGACCTGACACACATGAAACAGTCCCTCTCCAACATTTTTATCTTGAAGGCGCCTAGCTCCCCACCTCTCATGGCTGATTAGCTAGCATTTTCCCTTACAGAGGTGTTGATGCTTGGTCCTAATGGCAGTTCTCATACCCTCACGTTCTTCCAATCCAATTATCTATACTCTGGTGGTTGTTATTGTTTCTCTGAATCCTCATTTAGGCCTACTCCCATGAGGTCTTCCCTTCTTTGTTCTTTTCTATGGCCTGAAATCCCAGTTTCCCGAAGGTCATTAGTGGTCCAAAGGACCTACAGCCCAAAGTCCTTTGGTGTCTCGAAGGCTTTGAGACCTATAGGGTGTGAGTATAACTCAATGGGCCACTACCAATATTTTTCATAACTATTCTAACTAAAGTGGTTGTGTGTTAGTTTTTTTTTGAATTTTTTTAAAGAGGTTGTATGCTAAATATATTTAAGACTTAGATATTCTCACAAAATATTTAGAGAAATAATACATATGTATTTTTTGGGGAGAAATGAAAATACAAGCCTAAACTTAATTCTTGAGGACATAGGAAGACACTGCACTATGGTAATATAGGACAAACTATGGTTGGGGTTGGAATGATTAAAGATATATATTAGACTAAACTAGAACCATTAGAGCAGACATCTATATAAGGTAGGGTTCAAGAAAAATAGTGGCACCTGCATGGTGTGGCATGGATAAGAAATGATGCATAACCAACACAAGTCATCTCTAGGTTGAGTAGATCGTATGAAGAATAGTGTGACATTGTGGGGTTATAGTGTCCATAGTGATGGATGGAACCATGTGAGAAATTCAAGTGGTGGATGCCACATTATGACTTATTAAGTGGTGATTTTAGTATGTAATGTTCAATGTGGGATTATGTAGGAGGAGATAAATGTTTAAATTATGAATCCATGCCACAATATATAAATACATATCATAAAGGAAGTTGAGATGAATTTCAGGGAAATTGAATGTTTAGTGAAGACTAAACCATGGAGAACATTACACACCAAAATATTAATTGGAATTTTAAATTCTAAAGGGAACCATGTTGTGAGTTATTTGTTACACCGTGAAGGGAGTTGAGAATAATTAGAGTAGTTCTGTAATATTGGATACTACCACACCATAGGGGAGATATGTATTATAATTGGAATGAGATTCACATTGAAATTGAAGGACCACAGTTATTACAACCCAGTTTTACTTTTTTCTTAATTTTATTTAATTTTCATGTTAATTTTAATTATTGGATGTCTTAAGGGGTTCCCATTGATCTTTTGGTGTTTTGGGGGTATTTTGGGAGAACATGGGGGTTTAAATCTAGATTATAACTTAACCATTATGTAAAGGGGTGAAGATTTTCTATAGCACTTTGGAAGAGTTGGCAACTACTTGGTCAAGTACCCCTATGGCGTGGTCTATAGACCACTCCATAGTATCATGGGGCCCTGAGATGGGGGTACTTCCCAAATGACAGGAACCATCCTACAAGACTAGGGTTATGATGTGGTGGGAATTTTTTGTGATTCACCTCACCATAATCTTAGGGTTTTAGCATGGTGGGTGTTTGGGTGTCCAATTGTAGTATCATGGTGTTCATGCTACGCTGCATATTCTATTTTTTAAGAATCAAAAGAACTCTTTATCTAATGACCTAAAAATTCCTTTTATGATTAATAAAAGAATTTTTTTTCATAGTAACTATATTTTTATATTTAAAATTGGATATTCATATAAAGAAATTTATAAAAATAATATTACATATCAAGTAATAATACCGATTACTACAACTAAGACTAGTACAAAGATATGAAAACCAAATATAGTAACCACAAAATGTTATACTCTATATGATCAAACTATTTTAGGAAGATTATAACCACCATGAAAACTATTAAAAGAATAATAAATGTTAGTAATATAATATTAATTATCAAAGGAACTTTAAAACACTTTTGTAATAAATTAGTAAATGTTTATGTTTAGTGGTATATATATAATATGTAATCGAAAATGTATCTATTAGTATGTGACCACTACATTATGTTAGGTGATTGTTGGTTAATATGATCATTGTTTAATATTACCATTTTACATTATGACCATTGGTAATAATGTTACCATTAGAATTAGTGTTTATAAAGGGTAATGGAGAAATATAATTGATGCGGAAGGGAGAAATGATGGACTCAACAATTAGGATCATGCCTTTTGAATCCCATTTATTAAAACTTGGGAGGGAATTAGTGTCACTGGGGTTATCCATTAACTTATCTCAAGCAGAGCTTCAATAAGTAAGGTTTAAACAAAATCACCTATGGGATAAGTTAAAGTTAGTAGAGATCACCATATAGTCAATATTAGACGAGAAACCCCATAAAACTACAATAATCACTCACCTTACCCATAAATATTATGCTGGTGTGATAAGGGGTTATGTATGAAGACCCTAGTATCATAAAATTGTATTTTCCTTTTTATAAATGAAGTATTTATTTCTTTAAATCCCATTTTCATTATTATTCTATTTAATAAAATACACATGAATAAAAGATGAATTTGATAAATATATTTTTGGATCCGAATAAAACATAATTGTATTTTAAGAAAATATATACACTCATATAATAAATTACGTATTCTAAATAATTTTTTTAGGAAATAGTCTTATAAAACACTATTTATTTAAATATAAATTTTCATATAATTTTATAATGTTCTAAGAAATTTTTATAAGTGCCACAACGTTGACTATGTCGCAAAGGTTGTTATTTTTCAATAAATAATTAGTATTTATTGAAAATTAAAATTCTCATATTTAGGAAATTATTTTGATAAAATAAACATTATATTTTCAGTCAAAACATTAAAATTATGTTAGGGTGAAATTTTGAGAATTTTATAAAATAATTTATTTTTTAGTGAATAGTAAAAATAAAGTTTTTTGTTTTCGGTTTCTTTTATGACTTCATAAATATGTAATAATTATTTAATAATTGATAAAACTAAATCCACAACAAAAAAGAGTATTTTATAAATATTATTTATCTTAATGGATTTAAATCAATTTCTAAACCTATAAATGGTTTCTAAAGTCTAGAATGGAAATTAAGACTTTAAGAATTATATATTACGAGAAATTTAATTTTCCATTGAAAAAGTAATATTGAAAATTTGATTTCATTAATAATGCATTAAAATATTATAAAACATGACTTACATGTCTAAAAACCTGAGAAACAACCATGGTTAGGCCAATGGTTTTTCATTTTCCACAATCAAGAATTTAAGGACCTATATTTAGAAATTATTATACAATTTATTCTCTTTTACTATAAACACTCACCCATCCCACCATATTACTCAACTCTAAATCCATTAAGCATGAAATTTTTCCCATTTTACACTCTAATTTTCCTCAAAGGCATCTCCATGGTCCTAAGACTTCCTTGTCCAAGCTTTAAAAAGTTATATCCTAAGGTAAGGGAACTCTCCTCTTCTTCTTTTCCTTTTTTGTGGTATTTATTCAAAATGTAGAATTACATTCTTTTGATACACTTTTTATTATTGCATTACTTCCAATATCGTGTTTTATCATTGGGATACCTTTGTTCCTTCTCATTATGCCCTTTCCTTAATCTACAATGTATACCCACCATGCTGCCAAAACATTTCATGAATTTATCTATTTTATATAAAATATTTTATATTATTAATACCCAAACTTCATCCTTTTCCATGGTTATTCACTTGTATGTAAACATAATTTATCGATTGGGGGTTTATATGTATGAAACCCCCATTTCCTTTTCATGGGTAAAAAACAATGTAATGCTCATGTATTTTAGAATTTATGAATTTAATGAATTTTACACGAAACTTGTTCATTATTTCCCATGGGTTATTAATGAAATATTTTATTTTGATCTATGTGGTACACATTAATTTAAACATATGAATGGTGCACCCAAATAGAGCTATAATGCATTTGGTAAATAATTCATCTCTAGAGATGACATGTTTTATTACACCTTAGTGAATAACCTTGGTAATTATTTTTTGTGACACAATGGTGATAAACATTAGTAGTATTCTTATGGTTGTATCATTCTTATGTTGTAGAAATATTTACATGTAATGCTTCATGATCATTATATTATGATATGTCCCATTTTCTAATGGTCATTCCATATTCTTATGCCTCATGATCACATGCTAAATATTTCCTCTATTTATTCCCCTACTAGGATTTATCCTCATTACTTTCTTTTGATATTTGTCTCTATGATATGAGATGTAGAAAAAGTAACTCGAGAGGAATCTATGAAGAATCCTTTCAAGTGGATTTGAAAATAGTTCATTTTTTTCAGGTATTATGTTTCTAATTTACAAGAAACTAAACATAAAAATATCTTCCGTATTATTAAATGTTATACCATTTAATGTAAGATTTATGTATTAAAAAGGCAAGATGTTATAATTAGTATTAAATGAGGGATTAGTTTTTTATAAATTATCACTATAAAACATTATTAATAACCCTATTATTAATACAAAATATAGGAAAACATCAAGAAATTTTGGTGAAGTATAAAGAGAATGGTTTCCAAAAAAAATCCTTGTCTGGATACTATAAGTGGATGTGGCTCTAGCATAGATATACCTTGTAAAGACTTTAGTTTTTTCACATTAATTAAGAAATATGTTCAGTGGCTTTCTCCACATGAAACACTAAAACCAAAGGAATATAAATGATTATAAGTTAGCTATGAAATTATAAGGATTAAATATTAGTAACATAATTATAAATTATATATAAAGAAATATATATTGGTTCAATTAGTACCGCTAAGAAACTAATAAAATATTTACTTATGATTAAAATGCATAAAATGAATATTTTTCATGTTTGATATATTTATTATTAGAACTAATTTTAAAAGAATAGTCAATATATGAAAAAACAATTATTTGTTATAAAAAACTATTTTTCATGGTATTTTATGATTTTATTTTAATATTAAATTTTAGGATGTGAATTTAAAAAAATATCATTTTTTGATTTATCATTTTAATATTATCTTAAGATTATTTTTTGGGTTTTTTTTTAATAATATATTTTTAGTTGAATGGTGAAAATACAGATTTTATCAATGTCGCCAATTTCATGAAATTATATGAAAACATTTAAATATTTTTAAATACCTTTTACCATAAAATTATATATTATAAATTGTAATAAAATATTTTAAATTACTATGTTAATTTTATAAACTGATGCTCGACATTTTGAAAAATTTTGTAGTCATTTAATGAAAACTATTTTTCGACTGTTTTGTTTAATTAATTATAACATGATAAAATGAAGTTTTTGATTTATTTTATTATTAAAAATAATATTTTAATGATAATAATTGTTTTAAATTTATTTTAATTAATTTAATTTATAATTATATCTTAATTATAAATCTTTTTTTTCATAAAACTAATCTTTTAAAAAAACAGGTTTTTACACATTTTATGCGTTAACATTATGATTAATTTATATAAACATATAAATTTAATTTGAAAAAAAGAGTTATTACATTTGAGATAATAATTTTCATATTATTTAATATGGAAAATTTCATTTTTAGGTATAAAATTAACTTTGTTAGTATTAATTCTAATTACCATGATAATAGTGGAATAATTATTTTTTAAAATTATTGTTTTATTAATATCAGTGAATTTCTATTTAGTAGATTAAATATAAATAATTTAAATAATAAATTGAATATTATGTATTAATATATATATATATATAAACACTTATTTAATTGGTAATAAATACAAAATAAGATTAAGAATCCATAATGGTCAAAATTTTATTTTTCTACTAAAATAGTTTTTCTACAGATTATCACTTTTAATATAAAGGTTAATTTTTATAATATTTAGAAATTGAATTGGATTAAATATATGATTTATTTAGTTCTATAAAACCTAAATTTTGTTATATGGATTGTGTTATATGTTTAATAATACATAAAATCACATAGTTAAAAACTAGTTACATACTTTAAAAGAAAAAGAGTAAAATGAAAAAAAAAATGGCTAAAACTATATAACATGTTTAAAAAATGGGTGTAAATACAAGGTTGTGACTTTATAAACAATAAAACACCCTAAAATCAGTAATTTTAAAACTTTGGATCCATGGACCTTGTAATAGTGTTATAGAATTATTAAAATATAAAGTGTGTTTCTAAAAGTGCTTGTTTTCTCTCTTATAAAAGGGGGTCACTTACACCATTTGAAACACACACCTCCCATTAGAAATTTCCTCTAAAAATATCAAAATTACCACTACTTTAATTCCTTTAAACTAAATTATTCCCTTAGTCACCTAAAATTAACCTAAGTTTCTCAAATCTAAGGCCTTCACTGAGAGGAAGTTCAAGGTCTCAACATAGGTATCATATCTTTCTTAATGTTTCATTATTGTTATTTTCATTCTTATAAAACCATATAAATAGTATAATAATAATATAATCATGATTATATTTTTTAAATGTAATTATAATAATTTCACAATCATTATTTATTCTCCTCCATATACTAAGAAAAATAAGAATTGTGGTAAATGTGTGTGCACAGATTACTGCCTCCATGAAGCGACACTTTAAGTTTTTCCTCACCACCACTCATGGATGATCTTAATGATCATATTTATGAATAAATATGATGTATATAATTTACTTATGATTCTTAAATGATCATTTACTATCCACCTTCACCTCTCTCATTCATTGAGTGATGAAAATGATAATTGTGTGTTGTGCAGACTATCGCATCCATGAATAAAAGTGTTTCATTTTCATTCACTTACAAACATGGATAGTTTTAGTTTATAATGGATGGTTATATATGATATAAATATAATTAATAAATATATCATTATAATTTTTTTGGGGAATTAATTATCATTGTAAGATTATCTGTTGATATCGGAAAATAACCCAAAACTAGTCCATTGTCATTTTCATTTTCTCAAAACATAAAAAAAATCCATTGTAATGGTATTATAACATTATAAGTATTTATAAAAAATAAAATATATTAAATTTAATAGTTTTAAAGTGATGATATTTTAAATAAAAAGGAATATTGACACTGCTTTTACAATCCAAGTTCAAAACTGTCAAGATTATTAACACCTGATGTTGAAAATTGATTACAAAAATATAATACATTAAGAGAAATCACTACAAAAAAATAGAAAATTAGCAATGATTTTTTAGATGGGGTTATGAAAACCCCCCTATAAATTAATTTTAGAGGGGGTTTTGTAAAACCCCCTCTAATAATTGAATTTAGAGGGGGTTCAGAACCCCCTCTAAATTTTTTAACATTATTTCTTAAATATTTGGTTGTATTTTAGAGGCAGTTATGTCCAAACCACTGCTAATTTAATAATTAATGTAACTATATGTTTAGTTGGATTTTAGAGGCATAATATATATATATATATATATATATATATTCATTTGGATATTAAAGGGGGTTTTGAACCCCCTCTAATGTATGACATTAGAGGGGACTGTGAACCCCCTTTAATATAAGAAATTATATGGGTTCATGACTAATACCTTCCCTTAGATTAGAGATGGATTTTAACCCCTTCTAATTCAAGAAATTAGAGGTGGTTGTGAACCCCCTTTAATATATAACATTAGAGGCAGTTCATGATTCGCCGCTAATCTATTTGATTAGAGGGGGTTTTTTAACCAGACTTAATTTTTATTTATTTTTTAAAATAAATCTCATATAAATTAAAATTTTATAATATGTGTGTGTGTTCATGAATGTGTGTGTATATATATATTACCTAATCACATTATATAAATTTATTTAAATGCATTATAAACATATATATATATATATATAAAGACACTATATAAATACTTTAAATAAAAACTTATACATATAAACAAAAATTTATACAAATATAAATATTGGTATATATAATAAAAATATAATTATAAATATATTTATTCAAATATATAAAATTTATATATGGTTTTATAAATACAGTACATTTATATTATGATTTATATTATACGTATAATATATTAAATGCGTTTTTATTATATATTTATGTATAAATACATTTATATTATATTATGTATACAAATATATATAATATATATGAAATTAAATATATATATATATATATATTTATATATATATTTATATTATTTATATTATTTATATTATATTATATGTATTATATTATAAATAATTTATTATATATAAATTTAAATATATTATATAATTATTTTATATATATTTTTGTATATCATATTAATTATAACTTAATTTAGTAAATAAATATATATCATTACTTATATTTTATATTTCCAATTATATGAATGTATTTATTTTTGTGTGTATATATATGTGTGTGCATTATATAATATAAATGTATATAATTACATACATAAATATATAATATAAATGTATTTAATATAATATATATATATAATATATATATATATCATATAAATTATAAAATTTATAAATTTATAGTATTTATGAAACCAACATATAATTGTTATAGTTTAAAAAATATATTTAATAATAATAATAATTAATAATATTATTGTTACAGACACACACACACACATATATATAAGTATATAAAAAAATTATATATACGTATATATTATAATTATATTATATCTAAAAATATTATATAAATACATAAACACACACACACACAAATATAAATGTATAAATATATATTTATACATATAAAAATAATTATTTATATATATTATATATAAATATTATAAAAAATATTATAAAAAATATATATTATATATACTAAAATATATTTTATTATTTATATTTTTATACACAAATATATTTTTATATTTATATATATATAATATTTTTTGTATATAAGAAATATAACATAACATATATAAATAAATATAAAATATTTTCTATATTATAATAAACGTGTAACAGGTTGTTTGGTTAAAGTTGTACACATATGAGGAGCCGGTAAAGGTTTCGAGTCCTCCCAGCATTAGTTTTTGCAGCCTTCTCTCGGTTGTGGGTTATACAGGCACGCGTGTGGGTTGTGTTGGCAAGCTTTTAGGGTGTGTTTCAGGTGGGTTTCCTTGTCATGTTGGGGGGGCGTTAGCGGGTATCAGCGTGTTTGTGATTCGGGTTTCTAGGGTGTCAGTGGGGGAGTGTCCTGGTGTGTGTGCTCGGGGCGTCATCTGGGGTGACGGGGGACTTGTCCTGGGAATCAGTTGGACATCAAGGGTGCATGTCCTGGTCATCATTCAGGGCATCAGGGAGGTGTGTCCTTATGTTAGTCGGGGTGTCAGGGGGTGTCTGTCGGGGCATCAGGGGGGTGACAGGTGGGGCGTGTCATGTTGGGGGATCATGGGACTCTCCAATAAAAAAATGTAGACTATATTAGGGGCATTTATATAACCACCCCTAAATTTTAATGTTGTGATTCAATTATAGGCCATTCTGACTTCCCCTAATTGAATCATAAAATTAGAGGTGGTTAGAACCACCTATAATTGACCTATTTTAGGTGAATTTTGGGTGAGATTAGAGGGGGTTAAAACCCCCTCTAATCTAACCATTTCTAAACACAGATCCATTTTACCAGTGCTTACCCATAACTGCCTCTAATCGAAGTCGGTGGGCACTTTAGTGGTGGTTTTGGCTAACCGCCGCTAAAGTGTTTAGAATGGGTTATAACCACTTCTAATCACCCAATTTTTTTATAGTGAATGTTATTATTGAAGAGTATAAATGTAAATTTATGTGATTAATCTTATGAAATAGGTAATTAATATTCTTATCATTATGATACACAATGTTAAATAACTTATGTGGAAGTCAAGGGTAAAGGTAAGGGACCTGGAAACTTAAAATCCTTTCTTTTAGTTATATAATTTCTTATTTGAACTATGTTTTTCCATGAATTCTCCTTTCAAATTATGTTACCTTTTCTACTTATGGGTAAAAAAAATTTAACCAATTTAATTTTTATGAAAGGCTTTATTTTTATTTTTCTTTAAAACCTAGAACACTTCTTGAAAAGAGACTCAAAAGCATGTCTTTTTCCATAGTGAATAAAAAATGTTCTCAAAATGATTTTTTTATGATTTTTTTTTATTATCATAAAATGATATATCTATAATGTAAATGTGTTTCATAATTCACCCTATATTATTACATTATTATGTGATTATTTTTCATTATCAAGTTTTCAGTTTCAAGTAATTTAATTTATGATGTTATTTAGATGTTTTATGAAACCCATTTTATTCCATGGGTTCTTTATAAAAATGGAATGATTTACATTTTGATATCATATAAAACCTGTTTTATTTCTAAGGGCTCTTTATGTGATGATTTGTAAATTTCCTGAAACCATTTTTAATTATATGGGTTATTTTAAGATGTGATGATTTTTTTCATGTGGCATATAAATGTATGGATTATGAGATGGGTGGGACCTATATCTTCATCCAATGAATTGGGTAAATGATTATATATCATGATATAAAAATTTTATGTGAAAGGGTTAGTAAATAACTGGGTTCACAAAGGGTGAGTGTGATGTCTTTTATCTCTACTCATAATTCTACGAGTGAATGGGTTGGTGGGAAATGAGGTTCACAGAGTTAAGAAATATTATTTTTATGATTGTTCCACTTTCATTCCTATGTTCATGGATCTTTTTACATGATTTGTGTTTTATTTTCTCATTCCATGGTAAAATTGTTATCATTTAAGATGTTATGTGAATATTTCATTCTTATGTTTAACACTTATTGTTTTATGTTATTTTAAATCATAAATTTTTCATTATTGATGTGTTTCCACATGTTTATGATCTAATTGTTATTACCTTTGTTATGTTATTCCTTACTGAGTGTCTGAGCTCACCCATTCTTATGTTTTCTATTCCCCATAATTTGAATAGAACTATATCACAAGTAATGTATAAGAGTTTATTTAGATTATAGATAAATGTTTATAATATTTCAAATAAGTTTTTTTTATGTTTCTAGTCACTAAGACACTAAACTATTAGGTCATTAGGATATGTGAATATTTTTGTATGTAATAATTAAACCATTTTTTAATGTATTAATTATATATATTTATCTTGGGATAGTTTAGTTGGTATCAAAGGGGGTTTTAGTTATTTTAGATATTAGGATGTTAAAACATTAGTGAAAATACTAATAATAAGTTTAAGATAACATCCCAATATTTTAGTAAAGTATCTATTATGTGGTTTTCCATATAATACATCCCTTTCTAGATACTACAAGAGGACATGGATTTTAAACTAATGCATCTATGTGTAATAACCCAAAAAAGAGTCGGTCATTATATCTCAACCAACATTCTAGGGAATAGTGAATAACCTCTTACTATGCACTTGGTTTGACTCTCCTGAGGCATATGATTATATTAATTCACATTTTATTTATGAACCATTATGAAGGTTTTGGTTATCATGTTAACTACCATGTTTATGGAAAATATAGTAGGGAAATAATCATGGATAACCTAGATTGGAAATTATGAGTTTTTAACACAGAATATAGAAGTTTTTTTAGTTATTTATTCTATGATTATAGTTTTCTATCATATAGGTTTACTAGTTCAATTATACTCCCCATAAACTCTCCTCTATCAAGGATATTGTAGGAACAAGGAAGAACCAAGTTATTTATGGATGTAGTGGAAAATATGGTAATTTTTCAAATGAGATGAGAGAAATAGTTAAAAATATCATGGAAATTCTCCCTCAACTCTCCCATTTTATAAATAATAACATGAATAATGTAGAGAACAAAAATTCACCAATAAGGGATAAAATTTCTATTGAGTTATTTATGAATAAACATCCACCATTGATTAATGGGCCTTTAAACCCATTGATTTCTGAGAAATGAATTAATGCAATGAAAAAGATAGTTTTTGTCATTCAATAATTAGGGCATGAGAAAGTAGTTTTACATGACTATAATTTGTAAGGGGAGGCTGAACAATGGTGTAATATAATTAGGAATAAAAAAATAAGGGGTGAATTTTATTATATAAATTTGTAATATTTAAAGGTAATATTATTCACTAAATATTTCCCTTCAGATCTTTTCACTAATATGGAATGAGAATTAACTTAATTGAAAAATAAAAGTTGATTCTATTGGATTTTATAAGGAAAATTTTAGGAGACTCATAGGGTATTCCTCATAGTCTATTTATAGTATCAAAAATAATATTGATAGATTATTTAGTGGTTTAAAACCTAGTATTTAGAAAACATTAGTTATAAGGGAATTTGGAATCCATGAGGAAGTCATTTGGTGTTTGACTAAGGTTAAAATGGAAGATAGAGACCCACATGATTTTGGAGAAAGGAAAGGAAATATGGAGTATCATGGAATTCCTAATGAGTAGTCTAATGTGGGTAATAAAGTCCAACTACCCACATGTAAAAAAATTTGGGAGGAAGCACCTGTGTAATTTCCTTAAAGGTTCTATGAAATGTTACAAGTGTTGTAAAGTGGGCCACATAGAACATGTTTTTCAAAGAAATGGAAAGAGGCTGAATAAAACCACTTAAAGGAAGAAGGCCCTTTCTAATGTGTAATATCCCAACCTTTTCTGGAGATTTATCGAGCTAATTTTTAGGTATTCTTTTAACCTTTTTTTGATATATCTTGGTTGAGGAATGTCTTGGGTACATTAATAAGAATTTAGGATGTTTTTTAGGGGTTTTTGGTTAGTGCATGGTTGGCGCATAGTTTTCCCAAGCCATGCACCCAAACCAGATAATTATGCAACCCCAAGTAGAGGGTATTTTCACGGATGGCACATGGTTTTTCAAACTGTTCACCCCGTACAAGAAACCATGCATGCAGGATTTTAATCACCCAAAAAATTATAAAAAAATATTAACCCCCCCCCCCACCTCTAGTATTAACCCCTCAGACCTAAACTCATTCCAACGTTTTTTGAATCCTCTAAGTGGATTCCAAGGCCTTATGAACTATGTTATTGATGAATCAAAGGTGGAATTGAATAATCTACACCTATCCTAGTAATACATTCTCATCCTGATTGGTTTCCTCGCTCTCTACCTTTTTATCTCATATTTTGAATGGATGGTTTTATTAATTGGTGATGGTTTAGATCTAGGTTTTCATGGATATAGTTTATTTGATCTTAGATCTAGGTTTTGGATATATATCTCATTCTTCATCATGCAATTGAACATTCCACAACAATTTGGGGATATTTTTTGGAAACAGTCCATCAATGATCTTGAGGTAGGTTGTCTAAATTGAAAATACCATAGTCTTTATTATAATTTTGTGTATGGAATTGTAAAATAGAAATTTCCATGTTTGTAAATCACATCTTGAATTGAATTAATTATTTGGTTAATTAAATAATGGAATGATGTGATTTTGGAATTGATGGGATATTGGGTTTATGGAATTAGAAAATTAAATTGAATGGTGTATTTTGATAAATTATGAGATATGGAATTGGTTTATAATGGGAATAAAGGGATGTTTGGATTAAACATTAAGGGTAAATGGTTTATGTGAATAAATGTTAGTAGATGGTTTATTGGTGAAATGTTCATATTATTCCTTATGATTAACATAAAGGATAATGATTGAATTGATAATTAAAATGGTATACCATGATGTGAATTTTTGATTAGATGGTTAATGTTGATTAACATTATTAAATGTGATATGCGTGATATATGTGATTGATTGAGAAATGGGGTGTGGGACACGGACTGATGCTCCAAATACCCACAGGGTGTTATCCATGAAGTTCTAGACCCAAATGCATGAATGTTAATATTTTGTATGGGATAGGGACTAATGATCCAAATACCCATTAGGTGTGGGATAGGGACTGACAGTCAAATACCCACATGGGTGCTAGACACATCATTCTATGCCTAGGAGATTAGCATTGGACTATGGTTCCAAATGGACGTGATAAGAATTTAAATGAAACAATAAATAATAACCACGGTATTGTGATATGTGATATCCCTTGGGGATAGTTTAGACTCTAACATGGGAAAAAGAATTTATTGATGGTTCAATTGTCATTATGAACCTAGAGTAATTTATATGTTTAATTAAAGAATACTAAAAAGTGAAAAAATTACTTTATTATACTTTATTCTTTATACAAATGCATATATTTTCACTGACTAGATATTGTTTTAGATGCCATTGGTGGTGTCCTACTGAGTTGTACTCAAACCCTACTCAGGTTTCCTGATCGGTACCTATATAGACATCATTTTTATAGGAAGGGATAAGGGAAAGATCCCTCTATTAGATGGATGATATGGGATGAAGCATAGATGAGGAAACCAAACTTGGTTTTGGGACCGACTTGGGGGTTTTCAATGTTTTTATTTTAGTTCTTTTATTTAACATTGAATGCATATTTGGCATGAAATATCTACTATTTCAGTTTTGGATATTGTTTCCTATTTTGGTTCATCGTGAGATACTGGTTTGTTCTAGTAATTATATTATTATGGTTGCTGATTGTTATTATATGGTTATTGTTTATAACTTTTGTTATTTTATGCTTTCATAAAGAGGGTATAGCCTCCCCATGGTATCTATATTAGACCCTAACTACTAGTTAGCAACCTTTTGCATATGAGGAGGCATTCTTGAGGTCATATGGACAACCATTTTGGGGAACCAATGTGTGGGACCCAGGTCAGGATGTCAAAAAATGATATCAGTGGTTTTTTCCTTTATTTTATTTTATCATACTATTTGGGAAAGGTAGAAAGGATATTAGGATAAGTAGGGCCTTGGTCAAGATCTCATTCATGGGAGTATCTAACCTATGTACAAGGGTAAAGGCTAAGTATATAGGGTGGGATTGTTGTTATTAATGTTTGATGTTATGGTTGGATTTTATTTCACCTCAATTGATGAAATTTTTGTGTGATGTTAATTATTTATGAGATTTTATGATATTTGATTCATGGTCTAGTGTCCAACAAGATTTTTTCATACATTAATTATTCTGGGAACTTTGGATTGATTGTGACATGTGTCATTTTAGGCATGCATGAAAAAACTTGTCTGGGTGAGTTTTTAAAATTAAATTATTTTCTTTTATTGTGTTAATTTTAAACAGAAATGGTGCATAATATGATACTAGGGAATTTTAAATGATGAAAAATGTGAAAAAAATTGAAATGTAGAAAATGGGTGTCTAATGAGAAACTTGAATATGAGAGTGTGGTTACCCTTTTGTTAACTATGACCTAAATTAGGATAGTTGAGGGTAATGATAGAACCTCAGTTTTGACCATGTGGTGGGGTATGGGGTATGTCTTTTTGTGGTTTTATGTGAATCCCTATTATTAAAATGTGACAATGATGTGTTATTTGACCAAATATGTGTGTATGGAATTGTAGATATATGACTCCATGATGATGTTCATTGATAAGATGATTGGAGGACATGGCTGGAGATGTGCCTCCAGTAGTGGAACCTGAGGCTCTAATAGTTCCAGGTGAGGAATACGGAGAGAAATGCTATGAAAAAATTGATCGATTTATACAGTTTATTAAAATAGATCTTTGGTGAGTTTTGAAAAGTATGTGAGACGTGAAATGAGAGTTTCAGTTGTATCACCCTCCAAATTTTATGAGATATGCTAGACCTGAGGAAATTGAGTTCTAGATTGTGTCTATCCAAAAGATTCTTGACCACTTGGAGAATCCTAGTATGAAAAGTTTCAAACTGAATACTTATATGTTATATGGTCAAGTGAAGTGTTAGTGTTATATTCAAGATATGAGTGAAATATAGAAAACATGGTAGGAAATATAGAGACCTTATCCTTTTACAAATATCATTACATGATTTTAAGAATAATTAAACATCAAATTACATGCCAAGTATCATAAAGTCTAGTGTCTTGGAAGACTAGGTACATAAAACTAAAAACATGGAACTAAGTAAAAAAATTCTTTATTTTAACATCCATTATAATCTCCTAACATACTTTGAGCCCTTACATATTCATAGGATAGCCTATAGATAACATGAACAATGGGATGAGCTAAAATTTCCTAGTAAGGGAATAAACATTAAAATAAAGCTTATCACATGGGTTTGAAGGCATAACTTAATGATATAAAAAGGAATGGAACATGATTAAAAATAATTAATCATAACATGGGATCATATAATCATGGATTAATATTAATTTAGTAGAAACATAAAACATGAATTTATCACAAGTTGAGGCTCATTGCACATAGAGGAGCACGAGACACAACTCGTTGCACATAGAGGAGCACGAGTCAAGGATACCACCTAGACTGTTGCACATAACGCCTCATGAGACTAAATATTACCCAATTCATTGGAGAGCTATTTGGTCATACCCATCATAAAATTTTCATGAATATTCTTTCCCCATAAAGAATCATACATAAGTAATCAAACATAAACATAAGGGTTACCCATGGAAAGAATTGGGTATCATAATCATGTCAAAAGCATGATAAATGGTCATATCGTAAAAGTGTCCATGAAAAAAGGAATTAAATAATAAATTTACATTAATAAATGAATATTGGAATATATCATGATAAATTATGTCAAACTGAAGTTAAAATAGTGTTTAATAAACTTTAGAGATAAAACATTTTAGTACGGTTTAAGGAAAAACATTCAAGATTCTTTAAAATGGAAAAGGCTTAATTGTTTTTATAAAACCAGAATTAAACTAATATAGTTTTCATGATAAAATTAGTGATTTTAAAAAAGTAAATGTGGCTTAAAATAGATTATGGAGAACACTTGAAAATGGGTAAGAATTCTGAAAGTTCCCATAAATCGGGCTTGCATATCGGGAAGAATTAAGTAGGGGACATTTTAAAAATATGTATATACCCAAAAATATGAATGGATATTGATAAATTATTTTGGAACATATAAAAAACATTTATATTATTGAAATAAAAAGAAAATAGAATTTAATTTGGGTAAAAAGAGAGAATGAATAACCAAAGGAATATTGGAGGTTCAGGTAGAATCCCTTACCTTATTTCCAAAACAAATCTGTACATGATCTTAATGCCTTGAATAATAAAATTAGATTCATTAATTAATAATTCCAGAACCATTTATACATATATTTTATTTTTTACAATTTTATTAAGTTCATTTATATCCATTTTGGTGGGTTATGAAATTCAATTTCATCCTTTGGAAGTGTTGATTTCATTGATTTTCATTATCGGTTTACTTTTATATAAGTATAGAAAATTATTTAGAATGAGGACAGTTGTATAGAAATGAACTTATATGTAATTAATGGAATTATAAAATATTAAAATACCATTAAATTTTTAAATTTGAGGATGAGTAATTATATAAATCATTAATGATAAATGCTTAGATTATTTTGAGCGGTTTTGCTCACAATGAACTTGTTTTGTTTTATTATTTTACATCATGTGTGTATAATGATTGAATAATATTAAATAATATATAATACATATATTATTATCTTTTTCAACCATAAAAATGGTTTCATGACCAGCCTTGAATATGGCAATATAAATTGAAAACTCATCATCCTTGAATGTGATAAATTAACACATCTCAGACAGTATTTCATTTTTAGTATAAAAGGAGGGGGAAAAGAGAGATGATGATGAATTATTAAATTAGCATGAAAAAATTCCAGTATATTTAAGCTACTGGAGTTATCACCCCATTTTTAGGAGGGGTGATGAGATAAAATAAAAGAAAGGAACTTGAAAAGAAATTGAAAGAAAACGGAAGAGGGTTTTACCTCTTGATTTCTTCTTCTCGAGAGCCTCCTTAGGGGAATGATTTTGGTCTTTTGTTAATACCAAAAGATCCTAGATATGTGGGAGGGTCTTGGGAGGATATTTGAGTAGAATATATACAAGGATAAATGCTTTATAGGTGTGCAGATAAGAGGTGTTGAGGGGTCGTATTTATAGTGGAGGAGGGGGTGTTTTCTCGTTATTTTATACAATATTTTATTATTTTGCTCAAGACAATCTATAGTGATTATTATTGAGACTAAATATAGTAATTTGTGAATGTTAATTTAAAAAAATGGTCACTTAAACCATCCATGACTCAATAATGACTCAAAAATTCATTTATATACATATATTGTAAATTATCATGTTTCACTATTCACCAAAAATTCATGTATTTTAGAAAAATACCAAAAATTCACCCTAACCATTTTTTGATGTTTAGAATTAAAAAATGAACTCAATTTTAGGAAAATAATTTTCTAAATATGATTAATTTAATTTTTAATTAAAATCATTATTTACTTTGAAAATACAAATTTTAAAATTAAAACTCCTTTTGTAACACATTGAAAATTTTATTAAGGTCTCATAAAATTATATTATAATCATAAGATATAAAAATAATAATTTATCAATAAACTTTATAAAAATAAATTCTATTTTAAATTATTAAATTAGTCATAGAATTGTAATTAAATATTTATGACTTACAAAAACACCAACACTTAATTAATAATTTTTAAAATATTTACTTACTTATACTATGATATAATTATAGAATATTGTCGCTTATAATATGGATAAACATTAGTTATAATTTTATTGGTGAGGTTACTATTGCATTGGTCAGGTTACTATTTATAAGGGTCATATTACTTTTCTGAAGGTCAAGTTACTATTTCATCAGTATATGTTCCTTAACTTCTAAAAATACCTTTTATTTCATTCATTCATCATTTATAAACTTCTTAATGTTTTCTTAATGTAATTTTATGTGATTATACTATATAAAATAATTATAAGAAGATAATTCCATTGGGTTGCTACATTCTTCCCCCCTTATGAAATTTCTCCCTCGAAATTTTGTTTTGCATTCTAAGTTGAAATCAATTGTGGGTACTTCTCCTTCATTGTTTCCTCTAGTTCCCATGTTGCCTCTTCATACTTATAGTTAGTCCATGGTACTTTGACCAAGTGAGTAGTCTTGTTTCATAAAACTTTATCTCTATGATCTAAGATCTTCATTGGTTGCCCCTCGTAAGAAAGATCATTCTCTAATGGTACCTCCTCTAAATTCAATACATGTGACAGATCTTGTATGTAATTCCTTAAGAGGGATATATAGAATACATCATGTACTTTAGAAGTGGTATGTAGAAGTTCTAGTCAATAGGCCATAGCTCTGACATGATCAAGAATCTCTAAGGGTCTGATGTATTAGGGACTTCACTTTACTTTCTTCCCAAATCTCATAACCTTATTCCATGGAGATATGTGGAGGAATACCTTATCTCCAACTTTGAACTGAAGGTACCATCAATGATTATCTACATAACTCACCTGTCAACTTTGGGTTGCCTTGATATGCTGCTGAATGGTTTTCACCTTCTCCACCATTTATTAAACCATTTTAGGTCATAGAAGCTTACTCTCATCAACTTTATCCCAGAATGTTGATGTTCTACAGCTTTTCCCATAAATGCCTTTATATAGAGTCATTCAAATGCTTAATTGGAAACTGTTATTGTAAGAGAACTATAATAGAGGAATATATTAGTCTCATCCTCCTTTGAAGTCCATAGAACATGCTCTCAACATTTCTTTCAGTGTATGAATAGTTTCCTTAGATTGACTATCAGTTTGAGGATGATAGGTCATACTGAAGTTCAGCACAGTGCTTAGATCATGTTGGAGACTTTTCTAGAACTTGAAGGTGAATCCTGGATCTCGGTCAGATATAATTTATAGTGGTACTCAATGCAGCCTTACCACATCTTTGATGTATATCCATGCAATTTAATCCAAATATAAGTTCTCTCTAATTGTGATAAAGTTAGTTGTATTTATAATATGGTCCACAATAACCCATATAACATTGTTTCCTATGGATTTCTTTGGAAGTCTGGTGATAAAGTCCATGGTGATGTTTTTCCATTTCCATGTTGGTATGGGTAATGCTTGCATTATCCCTTTAGACTTTTTTCTTTCAGACTTCACTTATTGACATACCAGGAAATTTTATGTATATTCAGTGATATCCTTTTTCATATTTCCCCACCAAAAATTCTCCTAGAGATCTCAATACATCATTGTGTTCCCTGGGTGAATAGAGAAGGTTGATCTATGTACATCATTCAGAAGCTATTTCTTTATCTCTGTATTGGATGGTACACATAGTCGCGACCCAAATATTACAACTTCATACTCATCGATCTTGAACTTAGAGGATTTCCCATTCTTGATAGCTTCCACCTTTTTCTAAATTTCAACATAATTTCTTTGATAATCATTTATTTTCTTCATAAGGGATAGTTGAAAATTATTTGAGAAAGGATTGATTAAGTCCCTCCCTTAATGATTCCCATGTCCATCCTTTGAAGGTTTAAGAATATTGGAACCTTCTTAATTCTCATCATTGAAAAATATGTGGGATCCTTTCTACTTAGAGCATCTTCCACCTTATTTTCCTTACCACGATGGTGGTGGATTTAGTAGTCATAATCCTTGATAAGATCCAACCATCTTCAATGGTTCGTATTAATCTCGTTCTGTGTGAATATATATATGACACTTTTATGATTAGTACATATCTCAAACTTATACCCATAAAGATAATGCTTCTATATTTTCAATTCAAATATTACAGCTTCCAACTCTAGATCATGCATGGGATAGTTTTTCTTGTGAATTTTCAATTACCTTTGGGTGTAGGCTGTCACTTAAATATTTTTCATTATAACACATCCTAAGAATTTATTTGAAGCATCATTGTATAACAAAAAGAATTCTCCACTTTTGGTAGTATGAGTACTAGCGTAGTGATAAGCCTCTTTTTGAGCTCCTTAAAGCTTTCCTCACATTCTTAATTCTAGAAAAAACTTCACTCCCTTACATTTCAGCTTGGTTATTAGGTTTGAAAATCATGATAATTTCTTCAAAAATCATCAGTAAGACCTATCTAGACCAAGAAAGTTTCAAATATCTATTATAGATGTTGTCTCAGGCCACTCTTCGATTGTCTTTGTCTTAGAAGGGTCCATAGATATTTCTTTGTTGATGATTACATGCCCTAAGAATGATACTTCCTCCATCCAGAACCCACATTTACTGTACTTTTCATAAATTTTCTCCCTTTCCAAAGTCTTTAACATAGTATTAAAATTTCCGTCATGTTCCTCCTTTCTCTTGGAGTATATCAAAATATCATCGATAAAGACTACCACAAATATGTCAAGGTAATATCTAAAGTCTCTATTCATTAAATCCATGAAAATTTTTAGAGAATTAGTGAGTCCAAAAGGAATCACTATGAACTCATAGTATCTATACCTCATTCGAAAGGCAGTCTTGGGAATAGATTCCTTCCTCACCTTTAATTTTTGATATTCTGACCAAAGTTCCACCTTAAAGAAATAATTTTCCCCACATATCTGATCGAGAAATTCATCTATCAGTGGTAGGGTATACTTGATCTTTATTGTGATTTTTTTGATCTCATGATAATCAATGAAGAGTCACATTGATCCATCCTTTTTCTTAATGAAGAAGACGGGTGCACCCCATAGTGAATCACTTAGGTGTATAAAACCTTTGTCCAAATTCTCCTGTAACTACTTCTTTAGCTCCTCCAACTCAATAGTGGCTATTCTATACGGTTTCTTCGATATAGGTAGAGATCCAGAAATAAGTTAAACTTAGAAATCAACCTCTTAGTTAGGAGTAAGACCAAGTAACTCTTCGAGGAATACATCAGTTCAATACCTCACGATGGCTATATCTTCTAGAATTATTCTCTCCTTTGTCTCAATAATTTGTGTGAGATAGTATTTTTCATAAGACAGACTTATCCGCACTTGATACAATGATTCAAAATGGGATTCATATTCCTTCTTACACTTGTAAATAATTGGTGAATGCTTTAGGATGTGAAGAGTGATATCCCTTTCCTAATATTCGATGTTGGCTTTGTATAATGATATCCAATCCATGCCCAATATAGCATCAAACTCCACCAAAGGGAGTATGAAAAGATTCACTGGGAGGTTTAGTCCACAAACTTTAATCAGTGAGGAATTATATACTTTGGAAGCAATAATTTCCCCATTTTTTGTTCTCACAAATAACTCAACATCCATATTTTGAGGTGGTGATTGAATAGTTCTAATAAACTTAAAAGATATGAAATAATGCATAGAAACATGATCAAATAGTATGTTCACTATTCTTTAATGAATAACCATCATACCTATCACCACATCATTGTTCAGCTCCACCTTAGTAGTAGTGATAGTATATACCCTTCCTTGCTACCTTGGAGGTTGTGGTTTATTGACTTAGACAACCCTAGGCTTTGGGAATTGGTTTGAAAAATGTCTATGTTCCTTATAGTTGAAACACTATACTGCAGGCTGATTGTTGACCTGAACCTTCCTTTATTTTTTCACATTAGTGGAATTATTCATATCCTTTCGGCAGTTCTTAGCTAGATTCCTCATTCTTCCACATTTGAAGCATTTCCAAGTTCCCTTAAAATAGTTACCAGGATACTTCTTCCCACAATTTTGACACATGGGATATTCGATCTTCTTTCCATCATGAGATTTATTTTCTGATCCACCTATATTAGTTTCCATTTTCCTCTTTTTTTCACCAGGCCCACAATACCACTGAGATTCTCTAATTTCCATTTCAACCTTCAGGGGATAATGGAAAATCTCTTCATAACTATAAAATTCTCAAATCTCCAATGATTTTCGTAGACTCAGATTTATTCCACTAAAGAATAGATCCAACTTACTTTCAATGTTCATGATAAATCCATAGGAGTATCTTTCAAGCCTTGTAAAGTTTGCTTCATACACCCCGATAGACTCGTATTCCTTCTGCTTAAGTCCAAGGAACTCTCTTTCCATTTTGAGACAAATGGTTTGGGGGAAATATTTATTGAAAAAAAATCTTTAATTCCTCCCAATCCATGGAATAAATTTCCTCCTTGGACTTCATATTTTTTATTAGATTCCACCACTGATCAGGTTCCCCATCAAAACAGTAGACCTCCAACACAACTTTCTCTTCTTATGAGCACTAGAGGATAGAGAATATCTTTTCAATAGAGTTAATCCATTGTTCCATGAGGAGGTGATCAGAATATCCACTAAACATGGGAGGCCTTTTCCACATGAATGATTCAACAAAAACTTGTTCTTTACTTGGAAAGGGATGGAATTCCACATGATTCATGTTATTATTCACAACTTGATCCAGTTGAGCGAGTACTATCATAAACTTTTGAGCACCCATTCCCATCATATGTGGAATTTCATTAGTGGAATCATCCCATCCCCTATCACATTGATTATTGGAATGTGTTCATATATTTACCACCATTAGCTAATAAAAATAAAGTACAATTATGGGGCTTGAATTATTATCATTATAAAAAGAAACTTTTGAACATAAAGGGATAAACTTGTAAAGGAAAATTATATCCTAACTTGTGATTCCCTAGGTTTTAATCTAGGTTATCCATGTCTATTTCTTAACATATATTCTTATGGAAATTTTCTTTGTTCCATTAATAATGGTTTGTAATGAGATTATAACTTTACCAAATCATATCCCACGAGAGTGTCAAACTAGGTGCGCAGTAAGACCCATTGTCATGTACTAGGTTACCACGAGTCAGGCCCAAAACACCCTTTTTTAGTTTCAATAATAGGTACATCTGTGTCAAAATCACGTCCACTTGCAGTATCTAGGCAAGGATGTATTTACTTGATAAACCAATTACTCTATACTTGCCAAAATTTAGGTATTTTTCTCATACTTAGTCTTATCCCTAGGCTTCTTAAAAAAGTTCTCTATTACTAGTATCCAAATATAACTAAACCTTTTCTATAATACCAACTATAGAAACCCTAGCCTTTTACACATATCATTGCATGATTTTAAGCATAATTAAACATCAAATTACAAGCCCAGAATCGTAAAGTCGAGTGTCTTGGAAGACTAGGTAAATAAAACTGAAAACATGGGAGTAAGTAAAACATTTCTTTATTTTAAAATCTGTTATGATATTCTAACATACTTTGAGCCCTTAAATCTACATAAGATAACCTAGGGATAACATGAATAATGGTATGAGCTAAAAAAGGCACAGTAAGGGAATAAACATTAAAATAAATCTTAGCACGTGGGTTAGAACGCATAACATAATGATATAAAAAGGAATGGAACATGATTGAACACAAAGAATCATAACATTGTATCATATAATCATGGATTTATATTAATTTTATAGCAATATAAAACATCACTTTAGCACGAGTCGGGACTCATTGCACATAGAGGAGCACGAGTCACAACTTGTTGCACATAGAGGAGTATGAGTCAAGGCTACCACCAAGATCATTGCACATAATGTCTCATGAGACTAAATATTACCCATTTAATTGGAGGTCTATATAGGTGAACCAATAATAATATGTTCATGAATATTCTTTCCACATAAATAATCGTACATGAGTAATAAAACATAAACATAAGCATTACCCATGGAAAGAATCGGGTATCATAATCATGTCAAAAGAATAATAAATGGGTGTATCATAAAAGTGTATATGAAAGAAAATAAATAATCATAAATGAACATTAATAAATGAATATAGGAATATATCATGATAAGTTATTTCAAACTGAAGTTAAAATAGTGTTTAATAAACTTTAGAGATAAAATATTTTAGTACTATTTAAGGGAAATCTTTCAAGATTTTTTAAAATGGAAAAGGAATAATTGTTTTTATAAAATTAGAATTGAAATAATATATTTTTCCATGATAAGACGATTAATTTTATAAATTTAAAGGTGGATTAAAATATATTATAGAGCACACTTGAAAATGGGTAAACAATTTGGAAGTTTTCTTAAATTGGCCTTGCTTATCATGAAGAATTGAGTAGGGAACCTTTTAAAAACATGTATATCCCTAAAAATAAGGATGAATGGATATTGATATATGATTTTGGAACATATAAACATAATTTATAGTATTTACATAAAAATAAAAGAGAATTTCATATGGGTAAAAAGAGAGAAGGAATAACTTAAAGGAATGGTAGTGGTTTGGGTAAAATCCCTTACCTTATGTCCGAAACAATTCTGTACTCAATATTAATGCCCCAAATAATAAAATTTGATTCATTAATTAATAATTATAGAACTATTTATACATTTTTTTTATTTTTTATAATTTTATTAAGTTAATTTATGTCCCTTTTGGTGGGTTATGAAATTTAATTTCATCATTTGGGAGCATTGATTTCCTCGATTTTCATTATCGGTTTACTTGTATATGAGTATGGAAAATTATTTAGAATATGGATAGTTATACCAAAATGAACTTACATGATATTAATGGAATTATAGAATATTAAAATACCATTCTATTTCCATAGTTGAGGATGATTCATTATATAAATCTTTAATGATAAACGCTTGGATTATTCTGAGAGGTTTTACTCACAATGAACTTGTTTTGTTTTATTATTTTACATCATGTGTGTCTAATGATTAAAGAATATTATATAAGATATAATAAATATATTATGATCTTGTTCAACCATAAAATTGGTTTCATGGCCATACTTTAATTTGGTAATATAAATTTACAACTTGTCATCCTTGAATGTGATAAATTAACACATCTCAGACAGTGTTTCATTTTTTGTATAAAAGGAGGGGGAAAGAGAGATGATGATGAATTATTCCATTAGCATTAAAACATTTCATTATGATATAACACCATTTGGATGAGGGTAGGTGATTATAGGAAATAAAATAAAGGAACTTGAAAAGAAATTGAAAGAAAATGGAAGAGGGTTTTACCTCTTGATTACTTCTTCTTGAGAGCCACCTTAGGGGAATGGTTTTGGTCTTTTGTTAAGACCAAAAGCTCTGGAAAATAGGGAGGGTCTTGTAAGGATATTTTATAAGCATATAGACAAGGATCAAGGATTGATATTTGTGAGCAGAATAGGTGGTGAGGGTGGTATTTATAGTCGAGGAGGGGGTGTTTTCCCATTACTTTTTTCAATATTTTATTATTTTCCTCAAGATAGGAAATAGTGATGATTATTGAGACTAAATTCAATAATGTGTGCATGTGAATTAGAATAAATGGTCACTTTCATTATCCATGACTCAATCATGACTCAAAAAATTATTTATTTATATATATTGTAAATTATCGTATTTCACTCTTCACCAAAAATTAAAGTATTTTAGAAAAATCAAAAAAATTCACCATAACCATTTATTGACATGTAGAATTCAAAAATGAACTCAATTTTATGAAAATAATTTTCTAAATATGATAAATCTAATTTTTAATTAAAATAATTATTTACTTGGAAAATACAAATTTTAAAATTAAAATTGTTTTTCTAACACTTTGAAAAAGTTATTAAGGTCTCATAAAATTATCTTATAATAATTAGAAATCAAAAAATAATAATTTATGAATAAACATTATAAAAATAAATTTTATTTTAAATTATTAAATTATTCATATAATTGTGATTAAATATTTATAACTTACAAAAATATCAACTCTTAAATTTTTTTAAAATATTTTTTTACTTATACTATGATATAATTATATCATATTTTCACTTATAAGATAGATAAATTATTTTTATAATTTCATTAGTGAGGTTACTATTACATTATTTAGTTTACTATTCATAAGGGCCACATTAATATTTCAAATGTGAAGTTACTATTCCATTGGTATATGTTCCTTAACATCTAGAAATACCTTTTATTTCATTCATCATTTATAAAGTTTTTATTGTGTTATTAATGTGATTTTATGTGATTATACTATATGAAATAATTATAAGAAGGTAATTACATTAGGTTGTTATATGTAAGGACTTCCAAATGAAGTTCTTGGAGCACTTTTATCTTGAGACACTAAGACAGTGGAGGGAATTAGAGTTTATGAGGCTGACCCAGGGGTGTATGTTCATGTTGAAATATGTTGGTCGCTTTACCGACTTGTAGTGCTTTTCTCCAGCATTGGAAGGGGATGAGATAGCTATAGTAAGAAATTTTCAAGATGGGATTAAATCTTAGGTTAAGTCCCATGTTAACATATTTCAGTTAAAGAATTTTGTTGAGGTAGTGGATAAGGCTCTCATATCTGAGGGGAACCTAAATGAGGCTTCCATTTGAGGACATGTAGTTTTTTTTTGGATGGTCATATGGTACTTACTCCAATATTAGGAAGGGTTTCTATGATAATTTTGACTAGATTAGTGGAAAACATAGTGGATAGGGGGAGGATTGGTTACTAAGGATCTTACCTAAGTGATCTACCACGAATGTAGTAGGATAGATGAATTTCATATAAATTGTCCCCAAACACCATTTGAGTGAAAATCTTGAGGTAGTATGGGACATCTACAATGGTTTTGTAAGAACCCATGACAAATGAGTAGTGTTGGAGCATCAAGAAAAAAACCTATAGTATGGGAAGAGGGTCTACTACACCTTATCCGTCTATCGGTTGGAGTTCCATTGTTCATGGAGGTCGAGGAAGTGGGTGTGGTAATTTTGGGAAAGATCACCCATATCAGCAGGCCAGTGCAACTTAGGGGACTCAGACTGCATCATAGGGAAGAGGGGTAGGATAATTTCATATAGTTCAGCCAACACTGATGGATAGCAAGGTTGGACCATTGACAGTTATAGATACTATTATTATAGCTTCTATGATTTATAGTTCCTAATTTATACTGTTACCTATCATTCCTTTATATCTACATAACTTTTGAATGTGTTGAGTTTGGAAATGGTGTGGGGTAATGACAATCGATACACCTTTGGGAGTGTGGTTGAGAGACATATGCTTGTGAAAAGGGTGTTGTATCAAGGTTTGGGAGTATCATTTTCTTTTAGATCTCTAGATTCATGATATATCAAGTTTTGACTTGATTATGGGTATGTAATAGTTAGTAGAATTCCTAGACCATGTAGATTTTTACTACTATAGAGTGAACTTTACATCTCCTAAGAGTGACACGTATGTTCATCATGGAGAGTGGGGTATCCAGGTAGGCCATGCAGGGCCAGTTCATTAGCAGCTGGGTGATCTCACTACCCAGGTTTCAAGTATTTTAATAGATGATAGGGGTGTAGATAATGGTGTCTTTTCACCCATTGCGAATCAGTTTCACAATGTGTTTTCAAAAGACTTATCAGGTTTGGAACCTGAGAGGTATGTGGATTTTATGAATGATATTATTCCTGGAGCTGAACCGATTTCTATTACACCTTATAGAATGGTACCAATAGATAATAATGAGATTAATACATAGTTGTAGGAATTAATGGATTAGGGATTTATCCATATGAGTAACTCGACTTGGGTTTCTCTAGTTTTTTTATAAGAATTATTATGATACTTTACACTTATGTTTCAATTATAAAAAGTTGGATCAGATAATGGTGAATAATCGATATCCACTTCCTCATATCGAAGATCTATTTGATCAATTGAAAGGGGGATGTTCTTCTCTATGATAGACTTGAGATTAGGGTATCATCATTTGAGAGCTCAACCTTCTAATATATCATGAACCACTTTCAAAAGCAGGTATGACCTTTATGATTTTGTTGTGATGTAATTCGGGTTGACAAATACACCAGTAGTGTTTATGGACTTTATAAACTAAATCTTTCACCATTAATTGTATCTATTTGTTTTTGTTTTTGTGGATGACATCTTGGTGTACTCCAAGACTCATAAAGATCATTCCCAACATCTTGACATCATTATAAGTACACTAAGAGAGAGTTGGCTATACGCAAAGCTATATAAGTTTCAATTATAGATTGATCATGTTCATTTCTTAGGTCACATCATCTCAAAAGAAGGTGGTCAGTAGACCCAGAGAAGGTTCAGGTAGTTGTTTCTTGGGACCATCCCAATAATTTTTTTTATATCTACAATTTTCAGGGATTAGTAGGCCACTATTGGAGGTTCATTCAGGACTTCTCTCATTTGGAAGCACCACTTTATAGATTTACCAAGATGGTATTTAAGTTTTAATGGTCTAGAGAATGTGAGAATTCATTCCAAGAGTTAAATAAGCACTTTAATACCACTCCAATATTGATCCTACCTGAGCTAGGGGAGAAGTATATAGTGTTTTGTGATTTATTTTGGATAGGACTTGGATTATTTTTGATATAGGGATATTGAGTTGTGGAATATGGGTCATGATAGTTGGGCCACATGAATGAAATTACCCTACGTGCATCCTCAATTTTCCTACAGTGGTTTATGCTTTGAAGTGTTGGCAGCATTATTTGTTAGGAAAAATTTTTACTATGTATACCATTCATAAGTGATTAAAGTATATTTTTTCATAGTGAGATTTGAATCTTCGATAGTTTATATGGTTTGAGTATATATAGTCATTTAAATTTTATCTAGCATATACGCTTGGGAAGGGAAATAGTGTGTATGGCCCTTTGAGTAGGAAAACACAAACTCCATTTGTTCAAGAGTCCAGATATAAGTGTAAGGTAATTACCTTGATGTCTAAGATGTATCTTGTGGTTCAGGAGGGATAGGAATAGATGACCCTCGTATCAATTTTAATGGATTAAACGTATTTTCTCTAGATCAATGAGAGGAATTATAAGGATCCAAAGTGTTTGGACTTGAGGGAAAGCCTTGAAAGTGGGGAGACACCTTCTGATTGTACCATAGATAAGGGTGAGATCATCTGTGTTAGGAATTGTAATGTTGTGCCTATGAGTATGTGAGAGGAGATGATGTGTGAATTTCATTCTTTGAGGTGGTAAGTGCATCCAGGTTTGACCAAAATATACCATGACCTAAGTCGATAGTATTGGTATCTAGGCATGAAAAAGGAAATTATAAGGTTCTTGAAATGATGATACACCTATCAATAGGTTAATTCTAAGAATCAAAGACCCGGTGATCTTCTAAAACCATTTCCCATTCCAGAATAGAAGTAGGACGACCCTAATATGGATTTTGTGGCAAGACTCCAGAGGACACCTCGTAAGATTGATTCTATTTGGGTGATATAATCAACTAACAAAATTAATGTATTTCTTGGCTATAATGGAGATGTTATTAGTGTATCAGTTGGGAGATATGTATGTTTGGGAGATATTTTGTTTGTAAAGGGTGTTGTGGAGTATATTTTTAGACCATGATTCACATTTTACCATGTTTTTCTATAAATTATTGCAGAAATAACTTGGTACATAAGTGTTTATGAGTATAGATTTCCACCCACAGATAGATGGGTAGTTGGAACATATTATACAGGCTTTAGAGGATATGCTTTGGGCATATGTTCTTGAATTTGGCGGTTCCTGGGGGAAGCACCTATCACTAGTGGAGTTTACCTATTACAACAGTTATCAAGAAGCTATTCAGAGGGTTTCATATGAGGCTCTTTATGGTAGACCATGAACATTGCCTCTATGTTGAATGGAGGTAGGTGGGTCAGAGTTGTTGGGATGGAGTCTCATGAAGGATACGTTGGAGTAGGTTCAATTGATTTTGAAACATATGGATATGGCTTATAGTAAACAGAAGTCATATGTTGAAAGACATTGATGACCCCTTGAGTTTATGATGGTTAACCATTGTTCATTTAGATGAAACCTAGATTGGGTTATCATAGGATTCAAAGGTAGGGCATGTTGGTGCCCAGGTTTTTTGGATTGTTTGAGGTTGTAAAGGGAATTGGGTCAATGGAGTATCGATTGGATCTTTCATAGAGGTATATTTATATTCATAACATTTTTCATGTGTCAAAACTTTAGTGGTATCAACTCATCCTTTCTCATATGATCGATCTAGATGATGTAGAGCTTGAGACTGATGTGTTCTTTGATGAGCATCTGATACGTGTGTTGGATCACACTGAGAAAGTGTTGTAAGGAAATATTGTGATAATATTTCATGTATTGTGGAAACATGTTCAAGTTTAGAAGGAAACATGGGAGATAAAAGAAGATATATAGACACAGTGTCCCAATCATTTTTTCTTGTAATCTTAGAGATTTTTGGGAGTACATATCAAGGAAGAGTTGTTATAAGGTGGAGAGATTATAAGATCCCAACCTTTATTGGAGATGTATCAAGATCATTTTCAAATATTATCTTACCCTTGTTTTGATATATTTTAGTTGAGGCATATCATGAGTGTGTTCAAGATAATTTTAAAAGTTTTTGGGAGGTTTCTGGGTAGTGCCCGGTTGGTACATGGTTTTCCCAAACCATGCACCCCTCCCAACAAACCATTTAAATCCAGGAAGTGGGGGTTTGCATGGTTAGCACCTAGTTTTTCAAACTATACACCCTCTTAGGAGTAACCATATACCCTACCATTAGGTACACATGGTTAGGACATGGGGTTTTCCAAACCATGTGCCTCATACTGGAAACCATGCATATAGGATTTTAATTCCCCAAAAAATTATAACCCCCCCCCCCCCCCGTATAGGAAACCATGCATGCAGGATGTGAGGATTAACCTTTAAGGGTTAATGGGTTGTATTAATAAATATTGATAGTTGTATTATTGGTGAATTGTTCATATTATTTCTTATGATTAACACAAAGTATTATGATTGCATTGTTAATTTAAATGGTATATAATGATGTGAATTGTTGATTAGAGGGTTAATTTTTATAAACCTTGTTAAATGTGATATGCATGGTATATGTGATTGATTGAGAAATGGGGTGTGGTACACGAAATGATGCTTCAAATACCCACAGGGTGCTATCCATGATGTTTTAGACCCAAATTCATGCATGTGAATATTTTTGTATGGGACATGGAATGATTCTGCAAATACCCATGAGGTTTGGGATATGGACTAATGCTCCAAATACCCATGGGGTTTCTAGACATGATGTTCTATGCCCGTGAGATTGGTATTGGACAATGGTTCCAAATATACGCGATGTGAATTGAAATGAAATGATAAATGATAAACATGGTATTATGATATGTGATATCCCTTAAAGGTATTTCATACTCTAGCATGGGATGAAGCGGGTATTGATGGATCAAGTGTCATTGTGAACCCATAGTAATTTATATTGTTAATTAAAGAATACTGAGATTTAAAATTTTTTTACTTTGTTGTACAATATTCCTTATATTTCTACATACACTATTATTTATTGGATGTTGTTTTAGGCACCGTCGGTAGTGTCCTATTGATTTGTACTCACACCCAACATGGGATGCTTGATCGGTACCTAAATAGAATTCATGTTTGAAGGATAGGATAAGGGAAAGATCCCTATGTTAGATAGATGAGATGGGATGAAGTATGGATGAGGGAATCAGAATTGGTGTTGGGACACTCTTGGAAGTTATTAGTGTCTTTATTTTGGGTATTTAATTTGACTCTAGACACATATTTGGTGTGACATACCTACTATTTCATTTTTGGATATTGTTTCATATTTTGGTTCATCATGAGATCACTACAGGAAAAACTGATTATTGCGACAGGGTATTTGCGACGGGATTTATTCCCATTGCAAAAACTCCAACAAAAAGCGTATTTGTGATGGGAATATATTCCCGTCGCAAATGGTCAGTTATTTGCGACGGTGATACAGGACCCGTCACAATAGATATGGCGCGGTTTGCGCGCCAAAATGCGGGAAGCCTATTTGTGACGGTCACCTTCTACCCGTCGCAACTACCCGGCGGTGGTAAATACTATTTACGAAGGATAATTGTCCCGTTGCAAAAAAATATTCAGCAGGTGTTATTTGTAACGGGGCCCGTCGCCAATACCGACAGCAGTAAATAGGAATTTGTGACGGGGATATCCACCAGTCGCTAATAGTAGGTCGGCAGGCAGCTATTTGCGACGGGCCCGTCGCAAAAACCCTTTTAACCGCCGCCCATAATAAATGCGGGTGAAGGTACTTGTGATGGGACCCATCGCCAATACTGGCGGCGGTAAATAGGAATTTTCAATGGGGATATCCGCTCGTCGCTAATAGTATGTTGGCAGGCAGCTATTTGTGACGGGCCCGTCGCAAAAACCCTTTTAACCGCCCCCCGTAATTAATGCGGGCGAAGCTATTTGCAACGGGATACTGTCGCAGATACTAGTATATGCGACGGGATCCCGTCGCAAATAAGACCGTCGCAAATATTCCAACCTATATATACCCCCCATCCGTTTTTTTTTCAAATCATTCAGATCTCTCTTCCTCTCTCTCTCTTTAACTTCCTGTTCTAAGTAGAAAATTTCTTTCGTTTTAATTTTTTCTTACGAGAAGAGGAGAGAAGGAGTTAGGAGGCGCAAACTGCTTCAAAATATCGAAGGTATTTATATTTTTTTTAATTGTTAAATTATTTTTAATTGTTAATTTTATTTTTAATTGTTAATTTTAATTTTTTTAATAGAATGTTTAGTAGCTATATAGTATAATTAGATTAAGTGGTTATACCAAATAATCCTTGTCTGGATACGAACAAGTAGAGGCGGTTCTGGCACAGATGTACCTAGGAGTAAAAACTCTGACAAGGTGTTTCGAGCTTGACTCAGGGTAACCTGGTACACGACAACGGGCCTTGCTGCACTCTTGGTTCGACACTCCTGGAGGATGTTTTAGTAATAATTAGAAATAAATATATTTAATTAGAAATAATTAGAAATAGTTATATTTAATTAGGAATAATTATATAATTGTCAAATAATTAAGAAATAATTATATTTAATTAAAATAATCATCAAATAATTATGAAATAATTAGATTTAATTGATTAGAAATAATTAAAATAATTAAAATAATTAGGAAACAATTAAAATAATTAAGAAATAATTAAAATAATTAGGAAAAAATTAAAAATAAATAATTAAAAATAATTAGAAAACAATTATAAATAATTAGGAAACAATTAAAAATAATTAGGAAACAATTAAAAATAAAAAATTAAAAATAATTAGAAAACAATGAAAAATAATTAGAAAATAATTTAAAATAATTAAGAAACAATTAAAAATAATTAGGAAATAATTAAAAATAATTAGGAAAAAATTAAAAATAATCAGGAAACAATTAAAAATAATTAGGAAACAATTAAAAATAACTAAGAAACAATTAAAAATAATTAGGAAACAATGAAAAATAATTAGGAAACAATTAAAAATAATTAGGAAATAATTAAAAATAATTAAGAAATAATTAAAAATAAATAGGAAACAATTAAAAATAAAATAAATAGGAAACAATTAAATATAAAATAAATAGGAAACAATTGAAAATAAAATAATTAGAAAATAATTAAAAATAAAATAATTAGGAAACAATTAAAAATAAAATAATTAGGAAATAATTAAAAATAAAATAATTAGGAAATAATTAAAAATAAAATAATTAGGAAACAATTAAAAATAAAATAATTAGGAAATAATTAAAAATAAAATAATTAGGAAAAAAATTAAAAATAAAATAAATAGAAAACAATTAAAAATAAAATAAATAGGAAACAATTAAAAATAAAATAAATAGGAAACAATTAAAAAAATGAAACAATTAAAAATAAAATAATTAGGAAAATGTTAAAAATAAAATAATTAGGAAATAATTAAAAATAAAATAAATAGGAAACAATTAAAAATAAAATAATTAGAAAAAATTAAAAATAAAATAATTAGGAAACAATTAAAAATAAAATAATTATGAAACAATTAAAAATAATTAGGAAAATTAGCAAGCGTGATTGACCGCTCATCTACCTCAATTTTCTTTTCATTTGTGTGTTGAGGCTTGATAGAAAACTTTTGCCTCCACATGTAATATTTTATTTTATTGTCAAAATTATCAACCTTCTCGCCAGCATAGAGGTGAGGAGGTTTAAAATTTTGACAGTAAAAGCAAATATTACATGTGGAGGTAGAAGTTTCCTGTCAACCTGAACACACAAATGAAAAGAAAATTGAGGTAGATGAGCGGTCAATCACGTTTGTTTTTCTATTCAATGATTGATTAACCACCCAACCTATATGAATATCTTCACATTACTAATTAGTAACATAATTAGTAATATAATTAGTAACATAAATAGTAACATAATATAAAATATTATATTACTCTAATATTAATAATTAAATAATACTAATAATATAATTATTTTATTATTATATGTTTAATATTTATAAAAAAATATTAATATTATTAAAATTATAAAAAATTTATAAAATATTACAATTATCAATATTTTCAACAAGTTTTGCTCTATTCTTAACATGTTCAAATCTTAAAGGGTCGCCAATTTTCAGGTCATGCCCAATAAAAAGTTTGCGTCAACCGTGTCCAATGTAAACTCTATAATTGTTCATGCTTGGTTGATCACCTCGCAAGTAGCGTTGCAATAGGACAACCCAAGTCATGTCTTTATCATCTATAAGAATCATATCACATGACGTTTTACATAGACCATTCTTTCTTGAAAAATTAAGGGTTCTCTTTATTTTTCAAGGAAGAATGATCTATGTAAAGGGTCATGTGAAATGATTCTTAAAGACGAGAACGACATTACTTGTGTCGTCCTATTGCAACACTACTTCCGAGGTGATCAACCACGTAAGGACAATTATAGAGTTTACATTAGACATGGATGACGCAAACTTTTTATTGGGCATGACCTGAAAATTGACGACCCTTTAAGATTTAAACATGTTAAGAAAGAGCAAAATCTGTTGGAAATATTGAGATTTGTAAGGAGATGAGTCGTTGGGCAAAAGAGTTGCCACCAATCCGCTGGAAACAAATAAGAATAATTAGTAATATAATCTTCACAACGATGATTAAAAAATTTTATTTCATTATTCAAGCATATTTCATTTTTCCAAGTATTGTTAAGTATTGCGAAATTAATAATGATTAGTGGGTATGATTACAAACTAACTGTGTCACCTATAATTATTGGAAATTACAAAGAAATAACTGTAATTATGTATCTTCTCTTTTTAGGATATTTTTTTTCTTATATCAAATTATTTAACAACAGTAATGGTTTTAAATTTTGTAGAAACATATATATGAATATGGAACAAGGAAATTGATATCAATCATTATTAGATGATTGTGCTTGGATAAATCAGTGCATAAATCCAAACGATTCTAGTTTAAATCCTGTATATGTTGATGGTGTTAAAGCTTTCTTATCATTTGCATCATCAAACCTAGAATTTGTTTCAGAAGGGACAATCAAGTGTTCTTGTAAAAAATGTGCTCTGAGAACGTTTGAGACATTTGACACAGTTGGGCAACATCTCTTGCATTATGGTTTTCAATCAGATTATATTTTTTTGGTATCAACGCGGTGAACGCAGTTCCAAAGAAGATACTAATAATTTGATTCCAGATCCATCACGGTTTCAGAATTTAGTACATGATGTTACAGGGTCATTCGTTCAAAAAACTGAAATTGAGGATGATGTTGATTTACCTCCCGAGTTGGGACCATATAAATTTGCTGAGTTGTTTAGGTCTGTTGAGGATACATTATATCCTAGTTGCAAGATAAGAAAATTAGAAGCAGTTGCAAAATTTATGGATATTAAATCATATAATGTAATGTCAAATAAATATTTTGATCAGATATTTTATTTGGTTAAAACAATGTTACCTGAAGTAAATGTGCTTCCTGCTAATTATTATGAGAGCAAGAGTCTAGTTCGTAATCTGGGCCTTAGTTATCATAATATCCATGCATGTTCAAATTATTTCATCTTATATTCTAGTGAAAATGAGTGGTTGGATAGTTTTCCCACATGTGTACAATCGAGGTATAAAGAAGCTCAATCAGGGAAGTCTGGATTGATTCCTGTAAAATAGTTGAGATATTTCCCGCTTACACCCAGGTTACAGCATTTATTTATGTCTCAAAACACAGCGACAATGATGTCATGGCACAAAACCAATATTTCAAATGGTAAAATCTTGATTCATCCATCTGATGGTGATTCATGGAAACATTTTAATTAAGTGCATCCGTCTTTTGCTTTAGAATCCCAGAACGTGTGATTGGGTCTTTCTACTAATGGTTTTTGTCCATTTGGATCTTTTGGTAGTCAGTATTCCTGTTGGCATGTCTTTATAACACCGTACAATTTTCCTCCATGGATGTTGATTAAAGAACCTTACAGCTTTTTGACATTATTAATCTCAGAACATCTGAAAAAGAATATTGATTTTTATTTGAAAAAATTAATTGATGAGTTAAATTTATTATGGATTCATGGTGTTGGTACATATGATACTGCTGCGAAACAGAATTTTGTAATGAAAGATGCTTTGATGTGGACAATTAGTGACTTCTCAGCATATGATATGTTATCTGGCTGGAGTACACATGGTCCAAAATCATGTCCTTACTATATGGGAGACAACAAAGCATTTATTCTCGTGAATGGAAAAAAACATTGCTATTTTGACTGTCATTGCAGATTTCTTTCAATTGATCATCCTTTTCGGAGGAATAAATCTCATTTCAGAAAAGGGAGAATTGAAAGAGATGAACCTCCCAAAATGATCTCAGGTACAGAGTTACAATCAGTTTTATTTTCATTACCTTCCATAACTTTTGAACCAACAATAAACAAACAAAAAATTCATGGCTTTGGGAAGGAACACAATTGGACAAAACGGAGAATTTTTTGGAATCTGCCATATTGGTCTGATTTTTTGGTCCGACACATGTTAGATTTCATGTATATTGAGAAGAACAGTTTTGATAATTTATTTCATACATTTTTGGATACATTGGGTAAAACCAAAGATAATGTAAAGGCATGATTAGATCTTGCCAAAATTTACAGGTGACCAGAACTTGAATTGTTGAAAATGTCAGATCACAGATATTAATGAAGCCAAAAGCAGCTTATACACTGACCAAAGAGAGTCGCTTATTATTTTGTCAGTAGATCGCAGATTTGAGACTTCCAGATTGTTATGATTTAAACTTGGGCATATGTGTTAAAAATGGTCATATTACGGGATTAAAAATTCATGATTGTCATGTTATAATGGAAAGACTAATGTCTATTGGATTAAGAGGTTTGTTTAATTATAAGATTTAGGATTCGATAATAGATATATCATATTTTTTCCGAGACATGTGTGCAGCGACAACAGACTACGATACACTAAGAAAACTGGAATAAGTTGTTGTTTTAATTATATGCAAACTGGAAAAAATCTTTTTGCCAGCTTTCTTTGACTCAATGGAACATTTAATATTAAATTTTCCACATGAAGTAAAATGTGGAGGTCTGGTTCAGTTTCGATGGATGTACCCATTTGAGAGATGCATGCAGAAATTGAAGAAAAAAGTACGTAACAAAGCAAGAGGAAATTGTTTTATTCTGCTCTCATTATTTTGAATCTGAATATCCCTCAAAATTTAACCGCATGGGCCGGAACGAGGGGAATGTTGATGATGATATGAACAATCAATTATCAGTTTTCAATCAGTCCAAACTTGGATTTGGTGGAGTTCATGATAGATGGATTTCAGATGATGAACATCATAGAGCTCATACATATGTTCTACTCAACTATGAAGAAATGTCACTAATTGTACAGTGATTGCTCCTATCCCTTATTCTATATATTCTGTTACAGTAAATTAATCATATTGTATTTGTAGGTTATATGATGATCATATCAAGAAACAATTTCCACAAATTACAGCAGCTGGCTTAGAAGAACGTCGGCAAAAAAAATTGCGTACTGGTTTCAAAAACTGGTAACGTACATTAATTTTTGGTTTTACATATAAAATCAATTTATTACTTATAATAGTGATAAATGTTTTACAAATTTTCAGGTATCTGTACATGCTGATAAGATTGAAAGTCTATTGCGTATATTGAGTAGCCCACCATCCAAAATGGTTAAACCTTATAATGTATATGTGGTGAATGGTTATCGATTTCATACACGTGCATATGGGGAATCAAAAAAAACAATGAATAGTGGTTTTTGTTTGAAGGGATCACATCATAGAGATATAGAAGTTAAATTTTACGACATGCTTGAAGAAATTATTGAACTATGTTATTTGGGATAGAATTATGTAACAATGTTTAAATGTCGATGGCTGGATACTGAGAGAGGCTTGTGTATTCATCCGACTCATGGAATTGTTGATATTAAACATAAAATTATTCTTGCAGTAAATGAACCATTTTTATTGGCTTATCAGGCACATCAAATTTATTATGCAAAATATTGTGCAACTGCAAAAGAGTTGGATGATTGGTGGAGTATAATAAAAGTTAAATCTTGATAAAATCAGTTTAATCAAACTGAATGTGGTTCCACTGAAGTACAAGGAAATGAAATTTTTTAGGACACTCCTCAAAACACATATTTTTCGCAAAGAGACATGAATATTGATGATAACACCCCCACAGTTAAGGGTCGATGGTAACGATGTTGTCAATGATGTTACAACTGAATTTGAAATGACAAGAGATGATGGAAGTGAAACTAATATGGAAATTGATGATGTTGATGAGGAAGATGAAGACATTGACATTGACAACTATGAAGATGAACATTGACACGGTAAAATTCTGGTTAGAATCATAACAAATATATATCTATACATAATAGTTATATTCAACTATTTGCTAATAACAATCATTTCATGTTTCAGATGGACTCAGAAACATATCGTCAGTTTCTAGAGGCTGATCTACCTATGGATGATAAGGTTATTGAGTCATCTGACCCTCAGGCTATTGGCACTACAGGGAGTACTCGGAGGGGGTGTGGTCTTGCCAGGCTGATGATTCCAGATCCTATCCCGGAGTGACGTCCACCTCTTGGATTCGATGCGCACATGCGGCGGTATGGTAACCTGTGTATTTTAGTTATCTTTCATTATAATTTATTTATATTCTAATTGTTTGATTATTTGTTCTTTTTCCACAGTTTTACGCATATAGATATTGGACAGGGGAGTGCTATCTTGCGCAATTATTTTTCTCAGCCCTGGCTCACATGGGATCAGATTCCTGCGGATGTGCAGGCCGCCATGTTCGATCATTGGCTGGCACATAATTAAATATTATTTATTTTGAAATTTAATTCATTAATAACTTTATATTATGGTTTATGGTATCCCATAAACGAGAGCATGTGTTCCACTATCCACACGGCATGGGTGGTGTCTATGCATGACCGTTTCCGTCAGTTTTTGCATAATTTGAGAAAGGCGGCTGTGAGGAATGCCGGAGTGACAGAATTCGATGAGTCCTGTAGATCCCACCGACTAGAGTACATTTCATCTCACGTTAGGGATGGATTATGTACACACTAGTTGGGTGGTGGGTTTTAGATGAGATCTGCATTGGGTCGACAGAATCGGGGGAGACAAGAGGTGACGCATCGAGACGGTAGTCGTACATTCAGTGCACATAGAGAGCATCTGGTAAGTACTTTTTTTAATATTTTATACAACTTTAATTATAAACAGTTTATTTTATATTCATATAGGAAGCCGAGCAGCCCGGTATTATGACGTGCGGCGTTTATCTGAGGATGTACACTGATCCAGCTACTGGAGATATTAGAGGTGACCGCCAGCATCAAATTATGGTCAGTATTATTTTCTTTTTAGTTTGCAAATTAAATGCATATAATCTTTTCATTATTTTAATTTCTAATTGAAACTTAAGGAGTCATATGAGGCCGCGACCTCTCAGACACAAACTGAGAGTCAAGACGAGACGGGTGATCAGACTAGTGCCCACCATTTTGATGAGACGGCATGGATGCAGGTGACCCAGTATGGCTTCGAAAAGGGCCGAGTAGTTGGTATCGGCTCTCATTTGACTCATGTAGCTTATTATGGTACTGTTACGATGTCGGCATCCGGCTCGAGAGGAGCTCGTGGAGAGACATCATCTTCTGCCTCACAGTATCAGGAGTAGCTGCGTGCTCAGAGTTAGCTTATAGAGGATTTGCGTCAGGGGCAGGAGTAGATGCATCAGCAGCACGATGAGGAGATGCGTCGATGGCAAGAGCAGATGCATCAACAGCATGATGAGGAGAGACATCGATATGAGGATCAACATCAGGATCGGATGGAGTATATGCGTCGTCTGACTCATAGTTTAGGGATGGAGTTTCTTCCACCACCTCCTCCAGGTCCTCCAGATTATCCACCCCCCAGTGATTTTTTTACATGTAATAAACATTTGAGTTCGTAGTTTATTGTCACATTTACTATTTATAATTTCTATTTCATGTTGGTACGAATATTGCATGATTTAATTTGTTTTTATTTTTTTTAATATTTTATTACTTATTAGTATTATTTTTAATGTCTGTTTATTTTAGTAATATTACTTTTAATATTTTATATTTATTGTTAATATTGATAAGTTTATAATTTTATAATTTTATTAATATTAATATTATTAATATTATTTTTTCATAAATATGTATTTTTATTTTAATAAGAATATTATTATATTAATTTTTTATATTATTAATATTAGTATTATTATTATATAATATTATATTATTTATATTCATATTATTATTATTATTTTGATATTAATATTTCATAATTATATTATATATATTTATTATTATTATTATTATTATTATTATTATTATTATTATTATATACATAATTTAATAATAATAATATTATATTAATTTTTTAAATTATTAATATTTGTATTATTATATAATATTATATTATTTATATTCATATTATTATTATTTTATATTAATATTTCATAATTATATTTTATATATTTTTTTATTTATATTATAATAATAGAATTTTTTTATATTTTTATTTTTATTTTTATTTTTATATAATATTATATGATTTGTATTAATTTGTTTATTTTTTTTATTTTTTTTTAGTATTTGCAACGAGAGTATTTGCGACGGGGTTTCCCGTCATAAAATTTTTTTACTATCACATTTGTGACAGGAAGAATACCCATCGTAAAAAACAATTTCTGCGATGGTCTGTCGCAAATATTTTTTAAATTTTCCATTTGCGACGGGTCAGAAACTCGTCGCAACTAATATATCTGCGACGGCCCGTCGCAAATACCTTTTTTATATATAAACGAAAACCAATTTGTGATGGGGAAAAATACCATCACAAATACTATTTTTTCTATGGTACCACCGCAAAAACACATATTTACGACGCTGTTTTCGGCAACGGGCGATTTGCAACGGAGCCCCGTTGCAAAAGGCCTTTTACAACGGGATCCCGTCGCAAATCACCCATTACAAATATTCCATTTTCCTATAGTGGATACTAGTTTGTTCTAGTTATTGTATTATTCTGGTTGTTCATTATTATTATATGTTTATTTTTTATTACTTTCATTGTTGTTATACTTTGATAAAGGGGGTATATTCTCCCCATGGTATCCATATTAGACCCTCGCTACTAGTTGACAACCTCTAGTGTACGGGGAGGCACGCTTGAGGTCATGTAGCCAACTATCTTGGGGCACTAGTGTGTTGAACCCAAGTTGAGACATCACGTGATGCCTCAACTACTCTTCAATGATTTAAAATCATAGAGTATGATCATTATGTTAATAAATTCTCTAACCCTAGAGTTATTGAAGGGAATACGTAACAACACCCTCCTAAACCAAGGGAGTATGGAAGTGTATGTGTAATGAATACTATATAGGTGGACCATAATAATTAAGTGGTGGAAGTAACACTCATTCTCCACTCTAGAACTATGTATTCCTTATTTTATTTTGGTTCCTTACATTCTTTTATTCCTTATTAGTGTGATAAGGTTATTGATTCACTACTTAAAACTTTTAATATTGAGTTAACCATGAACAGGCATGTTGTCATGATAAATTCAACTAAGGTGTAAAAATCTTCTCCAATAGAAATTTGTGGGGAGATACTTATATAAAATATGGTTATTCTCTATATAGTTGAATTTGACATAATTTTGTGCATCAAATAGCTTAATTTATATAAATCTCATATCAATTGCTGAGAAATGTAAATCACCTTTCATATCCCAAATCATCTTGTTATCAAGTATTAATGAAAGGATGATCCTACACCTCTTTTAGAAGAAAATTATATAATATCGATCTTGATATAGAGAAACAATGGGTTCATATCTCATATCATCAGAGGGGAAGTTAATATTGAGAACATGCCTATTGTGTGGGAATATGTTAATTTATTTCCCAATGAAGGTCTTCCCCTAGAATGAGAGGTTGAATTCTCAATTTAACTTATCCTTGAATACTTTCCTATCTCAAAAACTCCCTATAAAATGGCGTCTATTGAATTAGAGGAATTGAAGTAGAAATTAAAATACAATGCTGAAAAGGGTTTTATATGCCCTTCTACTTCACTGTGGAGTGTACCCATACTCTTTATAAAAAATAAGGATGGTGGAATGAATTTTTTCATTATTTATCATGATCTTAAAAAAATTATTATAAAAAAATAGTTTCTACCATGTATTGATGACCTATTTGATCAACTTAGAGGTGATAATTCTTCTCAAACATTGACCTCTATTCTGGATATCATCAATTGAGATTAATAAGGGAAGATATCATAAATATAGTATTCTAGACAAAGAATAGACACTATGAGTTTGTAGTCATGATGTTTTCACTTGTCAATTCCCCCCAATATCATCATAGAACTTATTAATAGAGTCTTTATTGATTACTTGGATCAATTTTTGGTAGTCTATATAGACAATATTCTTATATATTCTAAAATCAAGGAAGTGAATGAATATCACTTATGAACTATGTTGAAGACCCTAAGGAAAGAGGTAATATATGAAAAACTCAAAAAATGTGAATTCTAGATACAAAAAGTATCACTCATGGTTTATATCATCACAAGTGAGGGTATATCTATAGATCCATCAAAGACTAAGGTTATTGATCTATGGACTAGAACAACCACTATGACTAAAATATGTAGTGTTATTGGGTGACCTATATATTATCAACTCTTTTCAAGAATTTTCTCATGGATAACAAATCTATTAACCAATTCGACATAGAAAGGAGTCAAATTTCTCTCGACAAAACAATGAAAGGAAATCTTCAAAAAGATTAAGGAAAAGTTAATCACTACACTTGTGCTTACATTTCCCTATAATAGTGAAGGGTTTGTAATCTATAGTGATCCATTATTGAAATTATTAGGATGCATCCTCATGAAAAATGAAAAATTAATTGATTATTACATATTTCAATTAAATAATCATGAGAAAAATTACCTGACACGTGATTTGGAATTAGCAGTGGTGATCTTTTCATTAAAAATTTAGTGAAATTACCTTTATGATGAGAAGTGTGATATATACCCTAATCATAAATGATTATAATATATCTTCACATGGAAGGAGTTAAACATGAACAAAATCATATGGTTAGAGCTAATCAATTATTATAATTACTCAATACATTACCAGCCTGCAAAGGAAAATAATGTGGCTAATGCTCTGAGTATAAAATATCATGCTACATTATCCATTATAAGGATTGAAAATACCTAATAATCAAGGATATATAAAGGATGAATATTTAAGTCATATGATAAGTGGTAAAATCCTACCTTTCCCAGTTTTTTTTCTTAACCCTCTATTCATATAAAGATTAAATAAGACCAGAAGGATGATATAGATCTATAAAAGAAGATAGAGAATTTTTCAAAGTACAGCATTGATAAAGAGGTTTTTGTTAGTTTTGGAACTCGAATATGTGTATTTTCTATACCAAAAATTAAGAAGTGTATTTCACATAATACACATAGATCATACTTCTCTATCTATCCTAGAGGCCCAAAGATTTTTAGAGATCTAAAGAAAAACTTCTAGTGGGATAACATGAAGAGTAAAATTACATAATATATATATTGAATCTTGGTATGTCAGCAAGTGAAGAAAGAGATATATAATCCTAAAGGTATGATTAAACAATTACCCATAACTATATGAAAATATAAAAACATCGCCATGGATTTCATCATAGAAATCCTCAAAACATCTAAAAGTCACAATGCCATATGGGTTGTAGTCAATCTTTACAAAAATTTAGGACATTTTATTCCCATAAAAGTGTATTTATCATAGGGTAATATTTCCATATAATACTTTAAATATGTGATTAGGATTCATGGAGTACCCCTATCTATTGTATCTGGTAGAGATTTGTGGTTTACCTCAAGTTTCTAGAGAAGTCTAAAGAAGGCATTGTAAATAGAGATGATATTTAGAACTACATATCATCCTCAAACAGATGGTTAGTTTGAAAGAACAAAATAAAAATTTAAAAGATATGCTGATATATTTTTCAATGAATTTTCTTTGATATTGGGATCAACATCCTCCTCTGATAGAGTTCTTATATAGAAATATTTTACATTTTAACATCCAAATGACACTATATGAGGCTATGTATGGGAAGAGATGTAGAACTCCAACATGCTAAGATTAAATTGGGGAAAGAAATGTGATAGGGCCTTAATTTTTCCATGAAGTTATAGAGAAAGTATAAACCATTCATAGGCATAAAAATATCCCAAAGTAGAAAAATGATATATGTCTACAATCGTCTAAGATATCTAGAATTTGAAGTTGGTGGTAAGGTATTTCTCTAAATATATTATTGCAAAAGAGTTATGAGATTTGGGAAGAAATGGAAGTTGATACCTATGTACATTGGCTCCATCGAGATACTTGAATTTCTCAGGGTTATAGTCTATCTTCTATAATTTCCTCCACACATATTCTTAGTACACGATTTGTTCCATGTATCAATTTTGGGAGAGTACATACCAAACCCTTCAAATGTACTAAGATTTGAAGTTGTGCAACTGGAAAATGATATCTTATATAAGGAACAACTAATGTAAATTTTATAATAAAGAGATAAGGTGTCATAGAACAAGACCATAGATCTAGTTAAAGCTCTATCGCAAAATCATAAGTTTGACTGGGCTATGTGGTAACCTGAGGAAGTGATGAAAGAAAAGTACCATCAGTTTTTTTCTTCTATGGAATGAAATTTAGATGAAATTATTTTAAGGGGTAGAATATAATGACCTGAGTTTTTGCTCCTTAATTAAGTATCATGTTCAATGTATTTCTCCACACTCAACACTAAAACCAAAAGAATATAAATCATTACAATGTAATTGTAAAATTAGAAGGTATAAATAGTAGTAATAGAATTATGAAATATATATAAATAAATATATATTGGATCAATTAGTACATATAATTAACTAATAAAATATTTTCATTTGAATAAAATCTATCAAATGGATATTTTTCAAGTTTGATATATTTATGATTAGAACTGATTTTAAAATAATAGCTAATATATTTAAAAATCGATTTATTATAAAAAGATGTTTTTATGATATTTTATGATTTTATTTTAATGATAAATTTTTTTATGTGAATTTGAAATTAATAATATCATTTTTGGATTTTTCATAGTCATATTATCTTAATAAGACTTTTGGGATTTTTTGAAAATAATTGATTTTTATGTGAATAGTGAAAATAATGATTTTATTAATATCATCACTTTTAATAAATTATATAAATAAATTTAAATATTTTGAAGAACCTTTCCCATGAAAATTATATATATTATAAATTTTAATAAATTATTTAAAAAAACTGTATTGATATTATAAACATATTCTCAACATTTACAACATTTATGTAGCCATTTAATGAAAAAAATTGACTGTTTTTTAATTAATTATAGCATGATGAAATGATGTTTTTTATTTAATTTATTTTTCAATAAATACTATTTTAATTATAATAATTGTTTTCAATTCATTATAATCAATTTCATTGATAATTATATCCTAATCATATATCTTTTTGCTTAAAACTAAACTTTTTCAAAATAAAAAAGGATTTTACGCGTTTTATATGCTAACATTAAGATTAATTTCCTTAAAAATATAATGTTAATTTTATAAAATGATTCCTAAAAATTATAAAATAGTGTTTATACTATTTAATATGGCCAATTTCTTTTTGGGTATAAAATTTAGATTGTTACGATTAATGCTAATTACCATGATAATGGTGAAACAAATATTTTTTAAGATTATTGTTTTATTAATATAAATTAATTTATAATAGTTAAATTAAATGGAAATTATTTAAATAATTAATATAATATTATGTATTAACACATAAATAAATATATTAACACTCATTAAAGTGGTAATCAATACTTAATAAGATTTAGAATCCATATGGTCCAAATGTCGTTTTTCTACTAAAATAATTTTCTACACATTATCGGTTTTAATTTAAAAGTTAATTTTATAATATTTATGAATTGAATTAGATTAAATAGATGTTTAATTTAGTTCCATAATACCTATATTTTTTTATATGGGTTATTTCAAATTTTTAATAAAATATAAAATCACATAGTAAAAAACTAGTTGTCTAGTTTAAAGGGAAAAGTGTAAAATGTAGAAACTTAATGCAAAAAACTAAATAACATGTTTAAAAAATGTGTTTAAACACATGGTTGTTCCTTTATAGACCAAAATTATCCCCATACTCAATAATTTAGAAACTTTGGATTCATTTTCCTTGGAATATTTCTATAGATTTATTAAACTATAACAGTTGTTTTCAAGATTTCACTTTGTTCTCTCTTATAAAAGGGGGTCACTTACACGCTTTAAAACACACACCATCCATTCTAAATTTCATTGAAAACATAAAAAAAATTCCTCTAATTTATTTACTATAAATTACCTTATTCCCTTGGTCACACCAAATTATCCTAAGTCCCTCAAATCTAAGGCCTTCACCAATAGTAAGTTCAAGGTCTCAATGTAGGTATCACATCTTTCTTAACATTCCTTTCATGTTAATTCTTTATAAACCAAATCTTAGGAATAAAAGGGGACTATATACCCTAATAGGGGGGTTAATCAGGGTATGGATATTTTTTAAAAATTATCCCTGGCCCACTGGATCTTGACCTCTTTATTATAAGGGTCACTTTGTTTGCACTTATGTTTTACTGTTGATCTTATTCTTACCTTCTTTATCTAATGATAATGCTTTGAATAAAATTTAGAGAAGAAAGAAAGAATACACATATATTTTTACTTGTTTCACCCTCATTGGGCTACGTCCAAGGAGCATACAACAGTGATGTGTCGATGTACCAAATCCACTAAACCTCACTGCCAATTTACAACGTTCGGGCTAGATCACTTCTATGCCCATGATCATTGTCTTTACAAAGTTTAGGGTTATATCACAGATTTCCCAAGGGTAAATCCCTATTTATCTATCTCTAGATCACTTCCGGTGGAGAGGATCACCTTCTTCCTCTTCCTTTCCTCACTGCTCTAGAAAGGATCCACTCATAGTTTATGGAATTGTAGGTCCCTTCATTATCTTTAATGAATGCATCCTTCACTATATGTAGATGCTCTTTTGAAGTCCAACTTTCATCCATAGATGAATCTCACTTTTCACTGGGTGTATCGGGAAATCCTTTAACATTCATGCAACCCTAGAATGATTGGGGCGCTTCTCTATTCTTGGCACGCTTCTCCAATGCTTGGTGTGCTTCTCTATGCTTGGCGCACTTCTCCAAGAGTGGCATGCAAGTGTCACCTAAACACTTGAGTGACACTCCCTTATATAACTCTGAACTTGAGTGACTCACACCCTTTTACACCCAAACCAATATTGGAATGCCTCTATCAATTGGCGCGCAACTTCTGAATATATTTATACTTGTGCGCTCACACCACCACTTGCGCGACCAAACCACATGTGCCACTAGAGCTCTAATTTTATTTATTTTTTGAGCTTATCTACAAATTAGGAGTGTTATACCTCTATTTATAGGAATTTTGGGCACCCGTAATGCCGTGTTCAAGTCTCCTCCCAATGCGCAAATCTAGCCGCCTTAGCCTTTTCTGCCCAAGTCACTCACGTGCCCAAACAAAAACTTGGGCACCCCACTTTTCTTTGCAATATTTTTATGTTCTGATCTTGAAAAACATATAGCACAAAACTTTCCAAGCCTCCAAAACACTAGAATTCAAGTTATATTGACAAAAACACTTTTCTCCATTTTCTGATTTTGTGGCCCAAAAATTTGGCAAACACTTGAAAATGGTGCCACCATGTATCTTCTCTTTTTGTATCGCCTCTAGATCATTCATTCCTTTTTAGAGGTGTTTCTATCAATCATATATTGTCGACAACATCTCTCGATCTCGACAACTCACCATGAAAATCCTCCTTTGTCAACAAAATGAATAGTGTGGTCTTCTTTGTCAACAAACACAACATGGAGGCCCGCTTTTTCAACAAACACAATCACCTCAAAAATGCTTCAATGATGCCATGAGGGATTTTTTACCAACACCAACCATATCCATAGTATAATAAGAAAATATTCATAATTAATATTTTTATATGTTATTATAATAATGTAACAATAATTATTAATTCTCTTACATCTACTTGGAAAAACAAGAATCTACATTAGTGCATGTGCACGGATTACCACCACCATGGAGTAATGTTTTCAGTTTTTATTCACTACCATTCATGTATGGTATTAATGATGGTATTTATAAATAAATATGATTTATAAAATATATTTACAATTATAAAATGATCATTTAATATCCACCTTCAACCCTCTCATTCATTAAGTAACGTAAACACTAATCGTGTGTTGTGTAGACTATTGCATCCATGAATAAACATGTTTCATTTTCCTTAACATAAAAAACATAGATTTTTTTATTTTATAATTCATGATTATATATGATATATATAATAAATAAACAAACCATTATAATGGTTCTTTTTGGATTAATTATCATTATAAAGTTATCCATAAATATCGATAAATAACCCAAAACTAGTTCATTACTATTTTCATTTTCTTGAAACTAGACTAAAAAATCAATGTAATGGTATTATAACATTATAATTATCTATAAAAAATCAATTAAATTACATTTAATGGTTTTTAATTGATGATATTTTAGAGAAAAAGGAAGATCAACACCTCTTTTACAAACCTAGTTCAAAACGATCAATATTATTGACACCCAATGTTGAAAATAGTTTACATCAATATAATACATAGAGATAATTTTCATTAATGAAGAGTGTAAATGGAAATTTATAAGTTTAAGGTTATGATATAGGTAATTAATATGTTTTTCTTTATTATACAGGAGGTTAAATTACTTCTATGGAATTCAAGGGTAAAGGTAAGGGGATTGGTAACTCAAACTCCTTTATTTGAGTTATAAAATTTCATATTTGGACTTTGATTTTATTTGTATTTCCATTTTAAATGATGTTACCATTTTTTAATTTTGGGGAAAATAGTTTTTAAACCAATTTAATTTTGATAAAAAAAATTCTTTTTATTTTTCTTGAAAAATGATACTTTTTTAAAAGATACTTGAGACCATGTCTTTTATAATGTTGAATAAAAAATGTCTTTAAAATGATTTTTTATTATTTTTTTCATTATATTAATATGATATATCTATAATGGAGTTATTTTTCATGATTCACTCTATATTATTTTGTTATTATGTGATTATTTTGGGTGATCAAGTTATTATTTTCAAGTGATTTAATTTTTTATGTTATTTTGATATTTTATGAAACCTATTTTATGCCATGGGTTATTTAAGAAAATATATTGATTTAGATTTGAAAATTATATAAAACCAATTTTTTCCATAAGTTATTTATGTGATGATTTTTAAATGACATAAAACCCATTTTCTTTATATAGGTTATTTAATGATGTGTTGATTATTTTATTGTCACACATAAATTTATGGATTTTAAGATGGGTGAAATATATATCTACCTAAAATTCATTGGGTGAATTATTATATCTCATGAGATATAAATGTTATGTAAATAGGTTAAAAAGTATCTAGGTTCACAAAGGGTGAATGTGATGTATTTTATCTCTACTCATATTTTTACGAGTGAATGGTTTGGCAGGTATCTGGGTTCACAAAGTTATGAATTCTCGTGTTTTTTATTGTTCCAATTTCCTTCATATGTTCATGGATCATGTTATATGCTTCATGTTTTATTTTCTAATTCCATGGTAAAAGTGTTATCGTTTGAGATTTTATGTCCATATTTCATGATTATGTTTAAAAAATATTGATTTATGTTCTTCTAAATCTAATATTTTATTTATTTATTTATGCTTTTCCATATTCTTATGATCTAACCATTATAGCCTTTGTTAGGATATCCCTTAATGAGCATTTAAGTTCACCCATTATTATGTTTTCCATTCCCTAGGATTTTAAGAGTACTAGGTCAAACGGAATTCCTAATAATGGATTTATATGATGGAGAAATGTTCAAAACATGTGAAATAAGTGTTATTATGTCTTTTGTCCCCAAGATACTAAACCTATAGGTTCTTGGGTTATACGCATGTTTGTGGATGTAATAATTAAACCATTTTTTTAATATATTAACTATATATATATATATTTCTTGAGTCACTTTATAACTAGGGTTAACAAATCCTAAAAGGGGGCATTGGGTATTAACTTGATTGTCACCTAGTGAACAACAAAGAGTTCCTACTGCACATCTGTTTTGACACTCCCAAGGGATATTTTTTGTTAATCACATGATTTTTATGAACCATTTTTAAGGATATATAAAAAATGTAACTATTATTATAATATATTAAATAATAATATCCTTAAATCATTTTTTAATATATATAAAGTTCTTAAACTCCATTTAGAATTATAAAATTCATAAAAGTAACACATTTCTCACTAAGGTTTTCTTCTTTTATAAAATGGTGGGAATATGAGGAACTGTATAAATGATGATTGTAAAAAAATATGAACTGAATAAATTCCTAACACAATGGTATTTTTAATGAAAAACTTCATTAGAATAATGAATCAATAATCTTAAGTTATGAATAATAACCTGAATCATGTTGAGCACCCAAATTCACCTCAAAGGGAACAACTTGTTTTTTATTCCTTCATGCATCAATGACCACCTTCTTTTAGTGGACCTATTGATATATTAATTAAATAAAAATGGATTACCTCTATAGAAAAGACATTTTCTATAATCCATTTATCAGATCTAGAGAAATTCACCTTATAATTACATCACTTAGAAGGAGAAGTTGATCAGTGGTAGACATTGATTAAGAACATGAAGCTAAGAGGGAGATTAATTCTATAAAATTGTAAGAGTTTAAGAGAATGTTTTCCAATAAGTATTTCCCCATTAAATGGGAAAAAATTGAGAATTAATTATTAGAGCTGAAGAAGAAGTAAAATTAATTAATGGGATTCTATAAAATGAACTTTATAAGACTTTATCAATACATGTTCATATTTTATTATGGATATAAAAGGAAATGTTGATAGATTCTTGGGAGGACTAAGACCCCATCTACAGAAGAATCTAGAAAATTGAGATAATTAAAGATATGATGATATGGTATAGTATTCTATTAATGTTGAAATTATTTTTGGAGAGACATAGTGGTCTCATAAGATGAGTGAAAAAATAGATAAATGAATCCAAACTCAATGAATAATTTTGATCACATAAGAGAAGGAAGGAAACTGAAACTATCCACATTCAATAAATATGATAATAAACATTCATGGAATATCTTGAATGAAAGAAAAATGTGTTAAAAGTGATAATGATATGTCCATATAGATTGGAACTATCGTGGTGAGGTGAAACCTGAACATCTCAATATTAATGAGAAAGGGAAGATGGAACAAGAAAACCTGAAGTTCAATGATTCAATTATGGATAGATTGGTATATTTGAAAATTAATGACTGAATTAGAAGATAACAGAGGGTATACACCATAAAATGTAGAAAAATAAAAGGGATCGAGGTCATACATTCACAATAACAATGGATAAATAAGTGGCTCCAAATGATGTGGTGGAAGGTAGACTCATTGTGCTCTCAAATATAGCAAGCACTTTGTTTGGGTATGGTTCTACGAATTCCTTTATTTCATCCATGTTTATAAATAATTTATAATAAAACCCCAAATTTTTAAATTATAGTTATCAATTAAGACTTCTTGAGGGATTATCTAAGAATCAAAGGTGTATAGAAACTATAGTATCTAATTTTCCAAGTATAGTGTCATTTGAAATATAATATTCATTCCCATGGTATAATTCAACACTATACTAGGGATAAACTAGCTCTTAAATTATAATTTTAAGATAAACTATTGTAGAAAGATAATTTTAGTTTCCTTTAATGGATAACCTAGATTTATTTTTAAAAGAGAGATATTCAGCCTAAGATTTGTCTAAAAGAACCTCATATAGCCTTATTTATGGAGATGATTGGTGAAGAGGGAACAAAAAATGTAATTATAAACATATAAAATATCCCCATTATTCTTGAATACATTGATGAATTTTATAAAGAGTTACCTAAACCTACCCCAGAAAGAGAATTAGGGTTATCAATTGAACTCATACATAGATCCAAGACAATATTGAAGACCCCGTATAGAATGGAATATGTGGAGTTATAGGAATTAAAGAAGAAACTACAAGACCTATTGGAAACTGTTTTATTCTACTAAGTGTGTCTCCTTGGTGAGAAAAAGTTCTCATTATAGAAAATAAATATGGATAAATGTGTCTATCCATTGACTATTGATATATTAATGGGAACACAATAAAGAATAAATACCCACTCCTGAGGATTGATGATTTATTTGACCAACATTGAGGGGCTCAATTATTTTCCAAGATTGAATTTCGATTGGGGTATCACCAGTTAAGGGTGAAGAAATAAGATATTTCAAAGACTTCCTTCTGAACAAGATTGGTTATTAGAAGTTTTTTTATACCCTTTGTCTTTACTAGTGTGCTTACCATATTTATGAATTTTATGAAAAGAGTCTTTAAATATTACCTTGATAAATTTATGGTAGTCTTTATTGATGATATTAAAATATATTCCAAAATTCATGAGGAGCATGATTGTCATCTAAGGGTCATATTAAAAACTTTGATGAAGGGTGATAAATTTTGTAAATTCCATAAATGTGAGTTTTGGTTACAATGAGGTTCATTCTTGGGGAACATCATTACAAGTGAATGAATCTTGGTGGAACCAATGAAGAAAAAGGTTGTATAGGAGTGTCCATATCCAACAACATTAAATAAGATTCATAGTTTCCATGGTTTAATAGGATATTATAGAAATTTTATGGAAAACTTATCATTGTATTCTAATACACTAACCATGTTAACTTTAAAGGGAGTTAGGTTTATCTAGACAAATAAGTGTGTAGAAAGTTTTCACGAATCAAAGAAGAGTTTTTTTAGTGAACTTTTTCTAAATTTACCCTATTTTAAATAAGGATTATCTTTCTTTAGTAATGAATCTATAAAAGGTCTTGAATGTTTCCTCATGAAAAATGATAATATGATCACCTATACATGTCAAAAGTTAAAGCCTCCTGATTTGAATTATCCTACTCCTGACTTGGAGTTTATTGTAGAAATTTTTTCTCTAAATATATGGAGACACTATATTTATAAAGAAAATTTTGAAATATAAATAGACCACCACAGTTTGAAGTATATATTTACACAAAATAAAATAAACCTAAGATAAAGGAGATGGTTGGATATTCTTAAAGACTATAATTATTCAATTCATTATCACCCAATAAGATCAAACAAAATAAAAATGCATTGAATATGAAAGATCCTAGTGTTATTGTAATGATGAGGATTGAAAGAGATCCATTGATTAAGAACATCGTAAGGTTGGACATGGGAATCATAAGTGAAGGTACAACATCAATCCTATCCAAAATGATTTATTAATTGTCATTACTAGAGAAGATCAAGAAATGTCAAAGATATGGTCCTTTGAGGAAATAAAAGATAGATTCTATAAAAAATGATAAGTTTTCTAAATTCAATATTGATTAAAAAAGTGTACTAAAATTTGGTACAATGATATGTATCCCAGTTATTTCAGAGATAAAGAAGGATTTGATGGATGGAGATCATAGATCTACATAATCTATACACCAAGAATCACTAAAATGTATAGGTACATTCCTAATCATTATTGGTGGGACAATGTGAAAAGGGGGATTTCTGATTACATTAAAAGGTGTTTAGTGTGTTAAAAAGTGAATGTGAAGCTACAAATCCCCCTAAGGAAAAGTGAATACTTCCCAAATGGGTATTAAAACCACTACCCATACTTGTATGTAAGTGGGAAAACATCACTATGGAATATGTCACTAGCCTATCTAAGACATACAAGGGAAATAATTCTATATGGGTAATCATTGATAGGTTTAAAAATTCATCCCATTTCATTTCCATAAGAGAATATTTATCCATAGAGTTCCTTTCTCACCTATATATTCAAGAAGTAGTGAGACTCTATGGAGTAACTTTGTTAAATTTTTCTAACCAAGATCCAAAATATACTTCTAAGTTCTAGAGGAGCTTTTAAATAGATTTGAATAAAAAATTAAACCTGACCACAACCTAACATCCTCATACTAATGGATAGTATAAGAGGAAAATTCAAACATATAAATACATGATAAGGGATATCTCACTTGATTTTTAAGGGATTTGGAACAAATTTATTCTACTTATTTAATTCTCCAATAATAACAATTTCCACTCAAGTATTCAAATGGAACCTTTTGAATCCCTCTATGAGAAAAAATAGAACTCTAACATGATGGGATGAAGTTAGAGAAGGGAAATTGTTGGGACCATATATTGTGAAGGATCCTATAGAAAAGATACAAGTTATTCAAAAATGAATCAAGGCTTATATGATTTGATAGAAAATTTATACTAACAACTAAAGGAAGTAAATCAAATATCATATTGGGGACTATGTATTTCATAAGAAATTATAGTGGAAAGGAGTTGTGGGATTTGGAAAGAAGGTGAAACTAAGTTCAAGGAACATTATACCATTTGAGATTATGGAGTGTATTGGGATGGTTTCTTATCGATTATCAATACCTCCAAATCATTATAATTTCCACGATTTCTTACACATGTCTCTAAGGATAAATTATATGTATGGACCAACATATATTCTTAATATTAATGGTATTGAATTGAAATATAACATGTCATATGAAGAGGAACTGGTCTAGATCCTTGATAGAAGGGAAAAGGTGATGAGTAACATAATAACATGACTTGTGAAGATCCTATAGATAAATAAAAAGTTCAAAGAATCTACTTAGGAACTTGAATAAGATATTAATGAAAAATACCACCTTTTATTTTGAGGTAAGAGTCAAATTTCAAGTCCAGGATTTTTAAAGGGGGGATGTAACGACTAAAAAATTTATTCTATGATTAATAAATTAACTTTTTTTCATAATGATGATTTTATTATATTTAAAAATAAAATTATATAGAAATTATATTATAAGAATAATATTAAATGTCAAGTAATAATACTAATTACTATAACTAAAACTACTATAGAGATATAAAAACTAAAAAATAATGACCAAGTAATGGTATACTCTATACGATCGAACTCTTCCTGAAATATTACACATACTATGAAAACTGTTAAAATAAAAATAAATGTTAGGAATATAATAAAAATTATCAAAATAATTGTAAAACCCTTTGGGAATGAATTAGTATATTTTTATGTTTGGTGGTATATATATAGGATTTAATTGGAGATTTGATCATTATTATATGACAGTTACATTACTATTATGTGAAAATTAGTTAATATGACCATTGGTCAATATGACCATTGGAAAATATGAATATTTATAATAATGTTTCAATTATACTTATAGTATATAAATTTTAGAAATAAAATATAATTAATGAAAAAGGGAGGAATGATAGCCCAACTAGTAGTATCATGCCTTTTGAAGCCCATTTATTTGAACTTGGGAGGGAGGAAGTGCAACTGAGGTTCACCACTAAACAAGGCCATGTAGATATTCAACAAGTTAGGCTTGATTGAAATCACTGATAGGAGAAGTTCATGTTGTTAGATATCACCAATAGGTCAATGGTAGCTGATCCACCCCATGAAACTACCAATATCACACACCTTAATATTAGGGTGTGTGTTTTTGTAATAAGAGGTTATATATCTTGACTTTTTTATCATAAAATTTTATTTCCCTTTGTATAAATGAAATAGTTATTTCTTAAATTCTAATTTTCATTATTATTTTATTTAATAAAATTCACATGAATTTAATATGAATTTAATAAATAAATTTTTGTATACAAATAAAACATAATTTTATTTTTAGGAAATATATACGCACTTATAATAAATTTAGGTGTTCTAAATCAAATTTATTTTTGTTAAATACTCTTATAAAATAGTATTTATTTAAATATAAATGATATTATAATATTTTAGTGTCATGGGAAATTTTTATAAGTGTCGGAAAGATGACTTTTTCAGAAAGAGTGTTAAATTTCCATAAGTATGGATATTTTATTTAAAAGTTAAAATTTACCTATTTAGAAAATTATTTTGATAAAATAAACATTATATTTGAAATAAACACCTCAAAATTTAGTTAGAGTGTGATTTTTGATAATTTTTTAAAATAATTTATTTTTTAGTGAGTAGTAAATATACAATTTATTATTTTATGTATGTTTTATGAATTCATAAATATGTAATAATGATTTAATAATATATAAAACTGAATCCTTGAACAAAAAAAATTATATTATTAATATTATGTATTTAAATGTATTTAAATTAATTTCCAAACTTGTAAATGACTATACAATGTTTAAAATAAAAATTAAGATTTTAAAATTTATATTTTATGGAAAATTTACATTTCCATGGCCTAAGTAATATTTTAAAATGGATTTATTTTCTAATTAATTAATATACAATAAAACATGACTAAAATTTCTAAAAATATGAGCAAAAACCATGGTTAATACAATTGTTTTACATTTTCCACAACCTATAATTCCAAAACCTATAATTAGAAATTATTAAACAATTATTATTTTACTATAAATACCCAACCACCCCCCCCCCCCATTCATCTCCACTCCAAATACTTTAAGAACAAAATTCTAGTTATTTACCTCTCAAAATTCCCTCAAAGGTGTCTCCAAGGTATAAAGGCCTAAATGGCCCGAAGGCCTTCTTTTTTAATTTATTATGGATAATACCCCTTTTAAGGGTTTAAGGGGAACCCGTACATGACCCGTAGGCCCAAGGCATAAGGCCCGACTGACTCACAATACATGACCCGAAGGCCCAGAGGTATACCATGTAAAGACCCGTAAAATTCAAGGGAAATTTTTTCTTAATTTTCTTGAGAATTTTACAAGAGCGCGGTTTCAGACGGCACCTGATTCCGAGGCCCGAAGTGCCCGGAATTAATTTCCGAAGTTTGGCTCGGGTACGTTCAGTGAACGAACGAGCGGGAATTCCTAACTTTTGATCCGGTGCTCGGAATTGAAATCCGAGGGCACCGATGAACTCGCAGCGCCGATATTCGCTTAACGAGACCTTTTCGGGAGTTGCGTTTGTTGCGGGTTGAAAGTTAAGTTTGGGGGTTTTCAGTTGAGTTAAATAAAATTTGTGTAAGACAAATTTTATTTTTAGTTTGTTAAAAACCTACCAAAGGGGGTTGGAAGTGGGACCCACACCCACTTAACCTCCCTTGGGAGGATTAAGTGTGGTGGGGCCCACACGAACCCCTAGACTTTTCAAATTCCCTTAACCCCCCTCTTTAATGGCTTAAGTTACTTAATTAATTTTGGGAGTTAAACTCTTTTGAATTTCAAACATTTGAAATTCTTTTGAGTTATGTGTTAGTAAAATAAGATGTAATCTTATTTGATCATGGGTTGTTTGTTTATTCCCTTGAGAGCTTTTTGAGAGCTTCCTCTACATCTTCAAGCTCTGACGAAGAACGAAGAACGCTCAAACTCCGACGAAGAACGACGCCTCTCTTCTTCGTCCTCGGTGTCAACAAGAGGGAACGCCGCTTCCTCCTCGGACCTTCTTCGTCGGCAAACGAAGATCCGCCAACGACGTGTCTCTTCGGGCTTAACACTTCGTCAACGGATTTGACGAACGACTACCGCGACGCCCGACCTCCGCGACGCCGTCTTCCGCGGACATAGACGAATCTTCGAATCTTAAACCCGAGGTAGGGGTTGTTGTTTAATTCTTTAATTATTCCATTTCTTGCTCATGGATCGCATGACTACGTGAGGCTTTAAATATTTTATATAAGTGTTATTGTTAACGCGAGGGGGGCCGGACCGCACGAACACGGCCGAACCCCCCTCCATCGTTCATGTTTATTCATGCGGGTGGAAGCAAGAGGCATGGTGCCGTCGCACCACGCGGATGATCGTACAAATAATTTACGTGGCGCCGTCGCGCTACGCCAAGGAAAAATCTTCGAGAACGCGACGCTGTCGCGCCGCGTTGAAAGGATTCTTGGCACGGCAAAAGGGGCGCGGTGCCGTCGCACCGCGCCGGACGACGAACACCGCGGCCGGTTCCGGGCCGCGGCAGGACGAGAAGACCGCGGCCGGTTCCGGGCCGCGGCGGAAGAGAAGACCGGCGGCCGGGCCGCCGGCGTCGGAAGCCGAGGAGGGGACCGGAATTTCCGGTCCCGTTGGAGAAAACCGGCCGGCCAGCTGGCCGGCCGGATGTCTTTAAACCGGGGGAAATAATTCCCCCGGCCAGCACATAAAACCCCCCTCTTTAAGAGGGGGGCGGTTCCGTGAAAGGGGGGGGCAGCAGCCCCCCGGTTTGACCCTTCAAAACCGGCCCCACGTGGGGCCGTTTTGTTACCCAGGCGCGGCACAAAGGCCGCGCCACTTTGAAGAACCGCGGGTCTTAGCCCCCGCGTGCGCAGCCCGTGCGGCGCCAGACGCCGCCGCCGCGGCCCGCCGCCGCGCCGCCCAGGGGGGGGGGGGGGTCGGGCCGGGTCGGCCCGGACCCGGACCCCCCCGTTTCGAACCAGATTTGGTTTTTGGCTCATAACTTGAGCCTCGGACCTCCGATCGACGAACAGTCAGCGGCAACGCGATCCTTGGAACGAGACGGTCGTTTCGGTATATCGCACTCAAGGTTTCGGTTTACTTTGAGTTCGGCCGGGTTGGTTCGTTCACGAAACCAACCGGGCCTTCGGAGCGGAAACGCTCATATCTTGAGCTACGGACGTCCGATTGACGCGCCGTCAATCGCGTTGTGTTCCTCTTAGTGAGACGGATCTTTTGGCATACTCCGCCCGAGGTTTGGACGCAGGTGGAGTACGGTCGGGTTGGTTTTGCCTTAAAAACCAACCGGGCCCCGGAAACGAAAATGCCAATAACTCTCAGACCGGGCGTCCGATCGACGCGCCGTCTGTTGCGTTGAGTTCCTGTTGACGATACGGAACTTTTGGATACATCAACTTCGGTCTTCGTGACAGTTGATGTATCAGCCTCTCGGCTCGTGGAGCGGACCCTCCGAACGAGTTTGCTGTGTGCGGGAACTCTAGTGCTGGCTGCGACTGTTCTACTGTTACGACTGCTACTGTGACTGCGACGACGACAGTACAGAGATCCTGTGTGGATTCGACGACGACAGTACAGAGATCCTGTGTGGACTCGACGACGACGACTACAGCACTCAGCGATCCTACGTGGATCAGTGCTACAGGTCCTGTGTGGGCCCGATCCTGTGTGGGTCCTTGCGCTCAGCGGTTCTGTGTGAGCCAGCGCCTACAGGTTCTGTGTGAGCCCGATCCTGTGTGGGTCTTCTGCGGGGGTTAGTTACCTATCGATCCTTCGTGGGTCCGACGACTTAGATGGATCAGTGATCATATTTATCGTCCTTGAAGAAGTATACCTGTGTGAGCTGAATCCTATTGCTTTCCTATGTGGATTGTGTTGAGCAATCCTGTGTGGATTATGTTTTGCTTTCCTATGTGGAATACGTATACTTTCCTGCGTGGACAGAGTTGTACTTAGGCTCGGAGGTTGGAGCGTATTTTTAATTGATGACTTAGGTATATGTATGGGCATATACCTAAGTAGTGTCGGTTGTTACTTCGTGTTTGTTACTTTTCTTCGTGGTTTATCCTTTGTGGATTTGAGAGACCTTCAGGGGTCTCGGGGTCCCTACTGAGTAGCTTATACTCACCCCTGCACGGGCTTCGCCCGCACTACGTTGTGTTGGTTGCAGAAGACGGACAGCGTTGACTTAGCTGAGGCTTGTAGAGCGGGACGGTACCCGGAGGTGGACCACTGGGCGGGACGTGCACGGAGCGGATGGCGGGACCCGTGGAGCAGAGGAGCTATCTGTACCCACCCTTCAGGTGGGATTTCCGGTGGACAGCTCGGAGTAGCGGCTTTTACTTTACAGTTGCTGTTTTTCCCTTTTTGAGTTGTACTTTACTTTCAGTTTGGGTTTGTATTCTGGACCATTTACTTTTCCGCACTTTCAGTTGTACTCTGCTTGTTTAGTGTTTACTTTCCGCTTGCTTACTCTGTGGTGTTGGTTACTTTTCAAGGGCAATGCCTTCCCTTTTTACTGGGATTTACGCCTTGGTGCTAGTCGCCAGCCCCTGGCCTATGGAAGGCGGGCTTGGGGTAGTCACGGCACGGACCCCGAGGGCGGGTCGTGGCTAATTGGTATCAGAGGAGTTCGGTTCTACCGCGAACTCTGATCTTTTCTATGTGAAGCAATAATGTTTAGTGTGTTGAGTGTGGTTATCAGTCCAGGGAGTCCAGTGTTGGTGCGGCGGCCGACGTATCCGTACACCAGGACCCTGACTTCTGATTTCCGACTTAATGCACGAAAACATTAATTGTGTGTGTGTTTCAAAGTTTTCTTTGTGATTACTTGTGTCAGCTCACCGGGTATACTGATCTGCTTTATGAAAGTCTCAAGTTTTCTTTGTGATTACTTATATCAGCTCACCAGGTATACTGTTCTAACCGTGGCGCACCTGTTTCCTTTTCAGGATGGCCCCACGACGGCAGCCAGCTAGGGTTCCGAGAGTCGAGCGAGACGACAGCCCACCGAGCGACGAGGCCTCGGTGCAGGGCCCTTTTCCAGTAGTAGCATCGGCGGTAGCTTTACCCGCCGATCCCCCGATGATTCCAGCAGCAGCCGCTGACGATGCACGTCGCCTCAGCGCACTGCATGAGTTTCAGCGACAGCGAACGCCCAGGTTTCACGGGGAGACGGATCCCCAGGCAGCAGAGGACTGGCTGGAGGCAGTGGTTCGAGTGTTTAGGCTAGTGAGGACACCAGCAGACCTCATGGTGATCCTCGCTGCGAGCCTACTACACGCAGCAGCAGGACGATGGTGGAGCCTGATGCTCCAGGTGCACGATGAGGCATCTCTTCTTTGGACGGACTTTGAGAGCCTCTTCCGCTCGGAGTTCGTCCCAGCCACCCTACGTGCGGTGCGTATCCAGGAGCTTCTACAGCTGCGGCAGGGCAGCATGACGGTCGCACAGTACTCGGCGAGATTTACCGATCTCTCGCGCTACTCGACCGACATGGTACGGGACCCATTCTTCCGGGCCCGGACCTTCGAGCAGGGTTTGAGACACGAGATCAGGGCATCGCTGATCTCCCTCAGCATACCGACTCAGACAGGAGTACTGGAGCGGGCTCTTCTGATCGAGAGCTTCCTTGCTGAGTCTACACCAGCACAGCGACCCACCGCAGGGCGGCACGTGGCAGAGTCATCTGCAGCAGGCAGTCGACGGATGACTCAGGGGTCCAGACAGACCAGACCTTCGGGCAGACGATCTCAGGGCACTGGCTCAGCAGTGCGGGGCACACAGCGCGGAGCCAGTCTTACGAGAGGCAGACAGTGCTACTCGTGCGGCGGGCAGGGCCACATGGCTCGCGACTGCCCGACCCGCCGTGTCGAGGAGCAGCAGTCAGTTGATGGACCACCGAGGCAGAGGCAGAGGGGCGACCGTGGCGGTCCGCAGGGAGGAGGCGGACGAGGCAGAGGAGCTGGACGAGCAGCTGGTGGTGGCCGACGCTTTGAGGCTCTACCTCCACCACCACCAGGAGGTCCACCCCAACCACAGGGAGCTGGCGGGCAGCGACAGGCACAGCTCCAGGCAGAAGAGGCCTACGACCACGGTGCACCCGAGATGATTCGAGGTACTATCTGTGTCTATTCCACCCTTGCTGCAGTTCTTTTAGACACAAGAGCGAGTCACTCTTTCATAGCCGCTGCCCTTGTTCGGAGCTCGGAGATTCCGACAGAGCCGTTGGCTCGATCCTTACGGCTAGAGACTCCTACGGGAGCAGACTCGACGATTACGCCCTGGTGCCGGCAGTGTGAGCTTACTCTAGGAGGCGAGAGCTTCGGCTGGGATCTTCTTGTAGCAGCGTCGAGGCCTTACGACGTCATCTTGGGCATGGATTGGCTGTCTACGGTCCATGCACAGATTGACTGTTTTAGGCGCAAGGTGCGATGTGTACGCACCGACGGGAGCAGGTTCACCTTCACCGGCGAGAAGGGAGCCTTAGCAGCACAGGATGGACTTCCGCGGAGGAGAGGACAGCCCATCACTCATCAGTTGGCTAGCCTTATCCTTGGAGCAGTTGACGTGCGGAGTCCTGGTTTTCCAGCAGTGGTGGATCAGTTTGCGGACGTTTTCCCCGACGACGTTCCAGGGCTACCTCCTCGCAGGGAGGTAGACTTTTATATTGACTTGTACCCCGGGACAGCCCCGATATCCACTCCATCATATCGGATGGCCCCCGCCGAGCTTCGAGAGCTACGGGTACAGTTGGAGGACTTGCAGGGCAAGGGGTTCATCCGACCCAGTGTTTCACCCTGGGCTTCCCCGATATTGTTCGCCAAGAAGGCGGACGGGAGCTTGCGACTTTGTGTTGACTATCGTCGCCTGAACCAGGTGACAGTGAGGAACAAGTATCTGCTACCGAGGATTGATGACCTCTTTGATCAGCTCAAGGGAGCACGGTGGTTCTCGAAGATAGACCTCAGGTCAGGCTATCATCAGCTCAGAGTCAGAGACGAGGATGTGCAGAAGACGGCCTTCAGATGTCGGTATGGCCACTATGAGTTCTTGGTTATGCCTTTCGGTGTAACCAATGCTCCAGCAGTGTTCATGGCTCTCATGAACAGGATCTTTCAGCCATACCTCGATCGGTTTGTCGTGGTCTTCATCGACGACATTCTGATTTACTCTACGACAGAGGAGGAGCACGCCTATCACTTGCGAGTTGTTCTTGACACACTCCGAGAGCACCAGCTTTATGGTAAGCTCTCGAAGTGCCAGTTCTGGATACGTGAGGTCCACTTTTTGGGACACGTTATCTCTGAGGCGGGAGTTGCTGTGGATCCCGCGAAGATTGAGGCTGTGTTAGCATGGGAGCCACCCTGGAGCGTGACTGAGGTTCGGAGTTTCTTGGGACTAGCTGGATACTATCGGAGATTTGTGCCGAACTTCTCTAGAGTTGCGGCATCACTCACAGCTTTGACGAAGAAGGGGAAACCCTTCGTGTGGTCAGACAGTTGTCAGCAGAGCTTCCAGGAGCTGAGACAGAGATTGACTAGCGCACCTATCTTGAGGTTGCCTAAGGAGGGAGTAGGGTACGTAGTCTACTGCGATGCATCAGGGACCGGACTCGGATGTGTTCTGATGCAGGAGCGGACCGTGATCGCCTATGGATCACGTCAGTTGAGGCCTCATGAGCAGAACTACGCTACCCATGACCTGGAGTTAGCAGCAGTGGTCTTCGCTCTGAAGACATGGCGACACTATCTGATGGGCGAGCGCTTCACAGTCTTTTCTGACCACCAGAGTCTCAGGTATATCTTCTCTCAGAAGGACCTGAACCTGAGACAGCGGAGATGGCTCGAGTTCCTCCAGGACTATGACTTTGAGATAGTCTATACTCCTGGGAAGGGGAACGTAGTAGCCGATGCCCTCAGCAGGAGGACGGTCATTCAGCTACTCGAGGAGGCGACGGAGCAGCTAGCCTCTTTGCAGATATCCTTCGTGGATAGAGATGGAGCAGCCTTTCTTCAGTATCTCACAGTCACTCCTCTACTACTGCAGCGGGTCATAGAGGCACAGCATGGGGACGTTGACTGTGAGACGCGGCGTGCACAGATATCCTCGGGACAGGCACCTGATGGTTTCTCCCTTGGAGCAGAGCACGACATCCTTTTCAGAGGACGTACCATGGTACCAGTCGCTTTGCGAGAGGAAGTGCTGAGGGAGTTTCACACTTCTCCTTTGGTGGTACATCCTGGAGTGGCAAAGATGTACCAGGATCTCAGACGACAGCACTGGTGGCCGGGCATGAAGAAAGCTGTAGCAGAGTTCGTTTCTCGATGCCTTACCTGTCAGCAGGTGAAGGCAGAGCATCAGGTACCAGCAGGCTTGGTACAGCCCTTGGAGGTTCCGTAGTGGAAGTGGGACGGCATATCTATGGACTTCGTGACTGTACTTCCACGCACTTCCAGAGGTCACGACTCCATCTGGGTGATTGTTGACCGACTCACCAAGTCGGCACACTTCTTACCCATCAGAGAGCAGGGCTCAGTGGAGAGCTTGGGACGTCTCTACGTTCAGGAGATTGTGCGGCTCCACGGCATGCCATCATCTATCGTTTCCGATCGAGATGCCCGCTTTACTTCCCGGCTTTGGAAGGGGTTACAGGAGGCGTTCGGTACGCAGCTACGTCTTAGCACAGCTTTTCACCCTCAGACAGATGGTCAGACGGAGAGGACCATTCAGACTCTCGAGGACATGCTCCGCGCATGTGTCCTTGACTTTGGTCGTAGCTGGGAGGACCACCTACCCTTGGTGGAGTTCGCTTACAACAACAGCTACCACTCCACCATCGGGATGGCACCGTACGAGGCGTTGTACGGCCGACCATGTAGATCTCCTTTGTGCTGGACAGACCCTGGGGAGTCAGCACTGGTGGGACCGGAGATGGTCCAGGCCACGACAGAGAAGGTCCAGGTCATCCAGGAGCGGATGAGGACAGCTCAGAGCCGGAAGAAGTCATATGCTGACAGGAGGCGGAGGCCACTAGAGTTCGAGGATGGCGACCACGTCTTCTTGCGGGTCTCACCTCGACGTGGTATTCGGAGATTTGGCTGAGGCGGCAAGTTATCTCCGCGCTTCATCAGACCTTTCCAGATTCTCAGCAGGATTGGTGAGGTGGCTTATCGCCTGGCTCTACCACCTCAGTTGCACCGGGTGCACGACGTCTTCCACGTATCCCAGCTGAGGAGATACGTGCACGACCCGACGCACATCATTGACCATGGGGAGCTTGACGTTGACGATGGGGCGACTTTTACGGAGGTTCCGGTGGAGATAGAGGATCGACAGGAGCGGGTCCTGCGTGGGCGATCGATTCCTCTTGTGCGCATCAGATGGCAACACGGGAATCTCCAGGAGAGCACATGGGAGCGGGAGGCTTAAATGCGTGCTCAGTACCCTCATTTGTTTCCCTAGTTTTTGTTGTATCTTTACGGGGACGTAAAGCCCTGAGGTGGGAGTAATGTAAAGACCCGTAAAATTCAAGGGAAATTTTTTCTTAATTTTCTTGAGAATTTTACAAGAGCGCGGTTTCAGACGGCACCTGATTCCGAGGCCCGGAGTGCCCAGAATTAATTTCCGAAGTTTGGCTCGGGTACGTTCAGTGAACGAACGAGCGGGAATTCCTAACTTTTGATCCGGTGCTCGGAATTGAAATCCGAGGGCACCGATGAACTCACAGCGCCGATATTCGCTTAACGAGACCTTTTCGGGAGTTGCGTTTGTTGCGGGTTGAAAGTTAAGTTTGGGGGTTTTCAGTTGAGTTAAATAAAATTTGTGTAAGACAAATTTTATTTTTAGTTTGTTAAAAACCTACCAAAGGGGGTTGGAAGTGGGACCCACACCCACTTAACCTCCCTTGGGAGGATTAAGTGTGGTGGGGCCCACACGAACCCCTAGACTTTTCAAATTCCCTTAACCCCCCTCTTTAATGGCTTAAGTTACTTAATTAATTTTGGGAGTTAAACTCTTTTGAATTTCAAACATTTGAAATTCTTTTGAGTTATGTGTTAATAAAATAAGATGTAATCTTATTTGATCATGGGTTGTTTGTTTATTCCCTTGAGAGCTTTTTGAGAGCTTCCTCTACATCTTCAAGCTCTGACGAAGAACGAAGAACGCTCAAACTCCGACGAAGAACGACGCCTCTCTTCTTCGTCCTCGGTGTCAACAAGAGGGAACGCCGCTTCCTCCTCGGACCTTCTTCGTCGGCAAACGAAGATCCGCCAACGACGTGTCTCTTCGGGCTTAACACTTCGTCAACGGATTTGACGAACGACTACCGCGACGCCCGACCTCCGCGACGCCGTCTTCCGCGGACATAGACGAATCTTCGAATCTTAAACCCGAGGTAGGGGTTGTTGTTTAATTCTTTAATTATTCCATTTCTTGCTCATGGATCGCATGACTACGTGAGGCTTTAAATATTTTATATAAGTGTTATTGTTAACGCGAGGGGGGCCGGACCGCACGAACACGGCCGAACCCCCCTCCATCGTTCATGTTTATTCATGCGGGTGGAAGCAAGAGGCGTGGTGCCGTCGCACCACGCTGATGATCGTACAAATAATTTACGTGGCGCCGTCGCGCTACGCCAAGGAAAAATCTTCGAGAACGCGACGCTGTCGCGCCGCGTTGAAAGGATTCTTGGCACGGCAAAAGGGGCGCGGTGCCGTCGCACCGCGCCGGACGACGAACACCGCGGCCGGTTCCGGGCCGCGGCAGGACGAGAAGACCGCGGCCGGTTCCGGGCCGCGGCGGAAGAGAAGACCGGCGGCCGGGCCGCCGGCGTCGGAAGCCGAGGAGGGGACCGGAATTTCCGGTCCCGTTGGAGAAAACCGGCCGGCCAGCTGGCCGGCCGGATGTCTTTAAACCGGGGGAAATAATTCCCCCGGCCAGCACATAAAACCCCCCTCTTTAAGAGGGGGGCGGTTCCGTGAAAGGGGGGGGCAGCAGCCCCCCGGTTTGACCCTTCAAAACCGGCCCCACGTGGGGCCGTTTTGTTACCCAGGCGCGGCACAAAGGCCGCGCCACTTTGAAGAACCGTGGGGCTTAGCCCCCGCGTGCGCAGCCCGTGCGGCGCCAGACGCCGCCGCCGCGGCCCGCCGCCGCGCCGCCCAGGGGGGGGGGGGGTCGGGCCGGGTCGGCCCGGACCCGGACCCCCCCGTTTCGAACCAGATTTGGTTTTTGGCTCATAACATGAGCCTCGGACCTCCGATCGACGAACCATCAGCGGCAATGCGATCCTTGGAACGAGACGGTCGTTTCGGTATATCGCACTCAAGGTTTCGGTTTACTTTGAGTTCGGCCGGGTTGGTTCGTTCACGAAACCAACCGGGCCTTCGGAGCGGAAACGCTCATATCTTGAGCTACGGACGTCCGATTGACGCGCCGTCAATCGCGTTGTGTTCCTCTTAGTGAGACGGATCTTTTGGCATACTCCACCCGAGGTTTGGACGCAGGTGGAGTACGGTCGGGTTGGTTTTGCCTTAAAAACCAATCGGGCCCCGGAAACGAAAATGCCAATAACTCTCAGACCGGGCGTCCGATCGACGCGCCGTCTGTTGCGTTGAGTTCCTGTTGACGATACGGAACTTTTGGATACATCAACTTCGGTCTTCGTGACAGTTGATGTATCAGCCTCTCGGCTCGTGGAGCGGACCCTCCGAACGAGTTTGCTGTGTGCGGGAACTCTAGTGCTGGCTGCGACTGTTCTACTGCTACGACTGCTACTGTGACTGCGACGACGACAGTACAGAGATCCTGTGTGGATTCGACGACGACAGTACAGAGATCCTGTGTGGATTCGACGACGACGACTACAGCACTCAGCGATCCTACGTGGATCAGTGCTACAGGTCCTGTGTGGGCCCGATCCTGTGTGGGTCCTTGCGCTCAGCGGTTCTGTGTGAGCCAGCGCCTACAGGTTCTGTGTGAGCCCGATCCTGTGTGGGTCTTCTGTGGGGGTTAGTTACCTATCGATCCTTCGTGGGTCCGACGACTTAGATGGATCAGTGATCATCTTTATCGTCCTTGAAGAAGTATACCTGTGTGAGCTGAATCCTGTTGCTTTCCTATGTGGATTGTGTTGAGCAATCCTGTGTGGATTATGTTTTGCTTTCCTATGTGGAATACGTATACTTTCCTGCGTGGACTGAGTTGTACTTAGGCTCGGAGGTTGGAGCGTATTTTTAATTGATGACTTAGGTATATGTATGGGCATATACCTAAGTAGTGTCGGTTGTTACTTCGTGTTTGTTACTTTTCTTCGTGGTTTATCCTTTGTGGATTTGAGAGACCTTCAGGGGTCTCGGGGTCCCTACTGAGTAGCTTATACTCACCCCTGCACGGGCTTCGCCCGCACTACGTTGTGTTGGTTGCAGACGACGGACGGCGTTGACTTAGCTGAGGCTTGTAGAGCGGGACAGTACCCGGAGGTGGACCACTGGGCGGGACGTGCACGGAGCGGATGGCGGGACCCGTGGAGCAGAGGAGCTATCTGTACCCACCCTTCAGGTGGGATTTCCGGTGGACAGCTCGGAGTAGCGGCTTTTACTTTACAGTTGTTGTTTTTCCCTTTTTGAGTTGTACTTTACTTTCAGTTTGGGTTTGTATTCTGGCCCATTTACTTTTCCGCACTTTCAGTTGTACTCTGCTTGTTTAGTGTTTACTTTCCGCTTGCTTACTCTGTGGTGTTGGTTACTTTTCAAAGGCAATGCCTTCCCTTTTTACTGGGATTTACGCCTTGGTGCTAGTCGCCAGCCCCTGGCCTATGGAAGGCGGGCTTGGGGTAGTCACGGCACGGACCCCGAGGGCGGGTCGTGACATACCATGTCCAATACATAACCTGTAGGCCCAGTCCACTTGAACTACCCCTCACCAGCATCTGCGTCATTGATCACCTAGCTCCCCACCTTGCATTGCTGGTCGGCTAGCATTGCCCCGTACAAATATGCACGGTTCCTGGTCCCAATAGCGGCTGTCATACCCTCTCATTCTTCCAATCCGATTAGCTCTGCATTAGGTGGCTGCTAGTCATGTTGCTCTGATCCTCTATTAGGGTCCTGATCTGTATGAACTGGGCTACACCGTGGTCTTTTTGTGGCCCGAAGGCTCTGTGGCTCGAAGGCCTTTAATGTCCCGAAGGCCCTTGAGACCCGTAGGCCCAAACCGGTGGCCCGAAGCCCCAAATTAGGTGAATAGATATATCTTCTATAGTACCGAATAGTAATTGTGACAATACTGCTACAATAACTGCTACAGTACCCCAAGAATTCACCTTCACTCGGTTTTGAACCTGGGTCACTTGGATGCCAAGAAGGAGCCCTTACCACTCGAGTACGAGAAAGTTACATCCCAAGGTAAGAGAACTCTCATATTATTCTTTTCCAGTCAAGTACCTATTTTTTAGTATGTCTTATAAATGTTGAATTAAATTATTTTCATGCAACTTTTATTATCCAATTACCTCCAAAATAGTGTTTTATCAATGGGGGCCTTTGATTCCTCTCATTATTCCCCTTCATTAATCAATGTTGTATACTCATCATGTTGTCAAATTATTTCATGAATTTCTCTCTTTTACATGAAGTATTTTATATCGTGAATACCCAAACCTCTTCTTTTTTACATGGGTATTCACTTAGAGGTAAAAATAAATTTTTTATTAGATATTTACATCTATGAAACCCACATTTCCACATCAATGGTTAAAAATGATGTAATACTGATGTCTTTAAGAATTTATGAATTTAATAACATTTACATGAAACCTGTTTATTATCTCCCAATAGTTATTAATGAAATTATTTCTTATGATCTATGTGGTACAAATGAATTTATACATATGAATGGTTCACCCAAATAGCTCTATAATTCATTGGGAAAATAATTAATCTCTAGAGATGACATGTCTTCTAATACCTTGGGGAATAACCTTGTTCATTATGTTTTATGAATCCTTGGTGATAAACCTTGGTGATATTCTTATAAATTTATCATTTTTATGTTTTAATCAAATTTACATATCATTATTCATGATAATTATATTATTATATTCCCCATGTTCTTAGGGTCATTCCCTATTTTTATTCCCCATGATCACATGATAAATATTTACTTTGTTTATTCCATTATATGGTTTTATTCTCACCCCTTTATTTTGATGTATGTCCCCATGAAATGAGATGTAGTAAAAGTTACCTAGGATGAATCTATAAATAATCCTTTTTAGTGTATTAGAATAAAGTTTATGTTTTTCATTTATAAAATTCATAATTTTTAAGAAACTAATCATTAAAATATCCTCTATATTATTAAGTGTTATACCATGTAATGTAAGTTTTATGTATCAAAAATGTGGGTTTCCATATTTTACCCTCTCCCTTCCCACCCTAAATGGATCCCCTACCCTTTATTCTCACCATATTCATGTGACACATGACCCAGAGAACCTGGGGTGTGGCTACCCCTTTCCTCCACCCCCAATTCATGGTTCTTCTTCGTGAAATATCAAATATGATCCATATGGGATATGATTTCTTCTTCTAATCCACCATTTTACTCTCTATGTTATTATTTCTCTTCTCCCTTATGCAACGTCATGATATAATCCAAACCCTATGGTGTTATACCTAACTGATTTTTTCAATTTATTTTTGTTTGTGGTGTGATATGTCTCATTCTGGTCTCCTTCATTCTGTATTCATTGCTTTAGACCTTACTCCATTGATTTGAGGTAGGTTTGACCCTTTATTAACACTTATTTTAGAACAAATGATTGGTTTTATTTTAAAGTTATATATTTAATACCTAATGATAGTATTATTAATGTTAATGTAATTTCTAAAGGTAAAATTCTATTCTAACATAGTTTTTATAGATAAATATGATTCTTTATATTTTAGATATTGGTTCAAATATTTTTTTATTAACCATGCACACCAATGTTTAATAAAATAACCCAATTGACTATTAAAAATGTATTTAAAAACTTATACGTGAATTATTGGTTTTCAATCGATTTATAAAAGGTTTATTTAGACCCAAATGATAAGTTTGGTGCTTAAATAAGGAATTTCAAACTATTAAATGTTTAATATATTTTTTAAAGATAAATATTGTTAATTTGTAACACATATTATAAATATTTTATGAAATTTTAAATGTTTATACACATATACATAGATATTTATAGATACCTTTATTTACCTAATTACACAAGGATTTATGAGAATGTACATTGATATTAAAAGTATCTATATATCTAAATGAATTTGTGTGTGTAAGGGTAAAGTATGGTTTTGGAACTTAAATTTTATATCTTGAACCTAGTTTCCAAATGTTATTCTCAAGGGGTTCCCTGAGTGGAATTTTAATGAATAAATAGTATTTTCAAAATTCAAGGAAATTTGGCATTATTTACTTATCAAACAATGTTTTTATAAAGGGTGTTTTAATTAATTTAAGCCATGTTATACTAGTATTTATGATTAATTATATATATCATGGTTTCTATTTAATGCCTAATTTGTCTTTGGTGAGAAATATTTTTGTAAAGAGTCATGTGGTATTTATTAAATTTATTTCATTATAGTGATTTTATGAAAGTTCCATCTTAAATTGAAATGATTGTGATGGGTTTATTAAATAACACTTTTTAAATAATTTTTTTATCTTTTCAATGGGTAATGCACATCAGAAGAAAATTATCTAAAAGGGAAATACTAGATTAAGTATACCATTTTATTTTAAAAAATAACAAAACATATCAACTTGAATAAATGTTGTGGTTCCAAGGATGGGTGTCACTACAATTCTTATCCATGGAATCTAATCCTTAGTGGTAGATTGGATGTGGTTCCATGGACAGATGTTACCAGTCCACTGGGTCAAAGTATATTGTCCTTAGTTGTTAGTGAACACATTGTATTTTTAATGATTAGATCATAAGTTAATACAAATATTTTGAGTGCCTCTAACCTTATATGACATAGGGATTTTCCCTATGTTTTATGTTTTATAAATAGTTACATTTATTATACTAGTGCTTATTTAGAAACTCCAAAGTATGTTGTTTATTTTATAATTCTTTCATTTATCATGTTTTACTAAATTTCTTATAAATATATTTTAAAGTGTGTATTAAAAAAGTGTTTGAGAATTGTATTTCTAAAGAGGTTTCAATAATTGGATTTTAAATGGGTGTTTTAGAGAAGGATGTTTAGGCTGGGGAATTGTTTTCAAAGTTATTTTTTTCATTTAAAGAAAAGAAATGGAATTTATTAAATGGTAATTAATGTGTTTTTGGTTTTCATGAAATCACAAATTAAAAACCTATTATATAATATATTTTAATCTGTCTTGAAAATTGATCTATTTTTAAAGGTTAAGAATATAGAAAGGTGGGTGGTGAAATACTGTCCATTTTTATGCTCATGCCTATATTAAATTTCAGTTTTAAGATTTGGTTCAACTCTTATTTTCTCATATATTGAGTTTGGTTTGAGGTTGGATGGTTACTTATATATCCATATAGAGGTATGTGAATTATTTTTCTTATTCGGTTTTCTTTTTCACATTTTCCATATCATCCACTCTTGGTTTCTGCTAGTTTTTTATATTTCGTTTTCTTAATGTATGGTTCATTATATATGTGGAGTTATGGATATTAAATTAATGGTGTTTTTTTATGTGAGGGAGTTGGAGGTGATCTATGAGATTTATTTTTCATTATATATATTAATTCTTCTTCTATTATTTAAGTTTAATTTTTTTGGATTATCTTATTTGGTGTGGACATCCAATGTATGGATTTTTTATGCAGTAATTTTCAGTAATTTACACTACAAATTTATTTTATCTTATTTGGTATAAATATTTCCCATTATTTAAATCATATACCCTGGTAATTTTTACTAGTTCACGAGGATTGGGAATTCTATTTGGGCCTTTTCATAGACTGTATTGGATGGTTGAGTCATGGGAGGACCAGGTTAATGATAGAAAAAATGGTATCATTACCAAGTTTCTTTAAGAGAAACTAGGTTTTAGATCTCCCTTTATTATTTGGGTAGTGATGTTAGATTGGAGTGGTATTTTTAGAACTTGGGTGGTAAGGATTGGAAGAGTCTAACTAGCTCTTACTGGTCCTGAACCTAAAGTTTCTAGGGGAAGTCAGGATTTTTGTCTTGAATTTGTAGTTTCTTTCATTTATTTTTGGTACTCTATATTTTTTAATAAATTATATTTTTGGGGGGATGAAAATGGAATTTAAAAAGGTGTCACACAGGGAGCTCGCATGGCCAAGAAAACTATGTGGAGCCAGAGTGCACAATTCAAAATGATTTCTAACTTAGTCCTCCAAACCATATGAGAAAGTCATGAACAACCACTAGTCCCTTATAGATAATTTTTAGTTTTTTTTATATTATTTATTTTGGATTTTTTTAATGTTTAGTGATGGGGAGGTTGGTTTTAATATAAAGGAAAAATTATTGGGGTTTTGGAAATTTATAAAAGGGATTTTATATAAGAAATTGGTTTTAAAATAAAACTTTAGGGTTTATAAATGAGGTTTTCTAAAATTAATCAAAATTTGATTCATGTTTAAAGGTGATTAAATTGTTTTATTAAAGGAAATTATGAAATTTTATAATGGGTTTCAATTAAGTTTTCAAGATTCCAAAATGTTAATATACATTTTGAAATAATTTTAAATAGTGAAAGTCGAAATTGAATTTATTTTTGGGGTTTTGTAACTGATAAAATTATTATGAATGGATATTTTTGGTCATTTGTGATAAAGTATCTTATTTTAAGTGAAATAAATTAGTTTTTAAACTATTGAAGTGACTTTATTAATAATTTAAAATCAAATTTGTGTTTTTAAAATTATAATTTTTTTAATGAAGAGCATGTAGAGTTTAAAATGGTTTCAAATGAAGCTTTAAGATTAAAAATTTAAGGTTATGATTTCAAAAATGGTTAAAGGGGTGGTTTTTACTTGTTAATTTTTTTTATTTTCTTAATTGGTGATGGTTATTTATTCCATTTAATTTTATTTGTCATTGGGATGTGATTTGAATAAGGGTGAGTTTTAATTTTAATGTGATTGATGAGATCTTATGTTTTCACTATTATTGAGAATTTTCCTCCTAAAAAGGTCTTAATAAATGTTAGTTTTAGGGAGATTGTATCTTGTTGTTTTTCTAGATGATTGGGAATTTGTGTAATTCAGGTTGGGTGTTCTTCCTTAGGTTTCCCTTCGGTTGTTTCTTATGGATGTGATGGTTTGAGTTTTTTCTATTGACTTGTTATTTTGGATGTATCTTTTTTAGCATTTTGTATAGTTATAGTTGTAATGATATTTATTTTAGGTTCATTAGGAAAGGGATAAACTTTGGGTGTTCTTATTGGGTGACTCAGATGGAAGTTGTACTAGTTAATTTTTCACACTATCTTGTGTTTGTATGATTTTATAGGGGTCACCGTGAGTGGTGTCCAAGGTATACAGTCTTAGGATACCTTTTTCCTTTTACCCAAGGTTGGATCCCATTTATTTTGATGGGGCATGCTCATGGTTGATTCTACGTACCTTTTTTATTCCTACTCAAGGAGTGTTTAAGAATAAATTAACACTGCTTTCCATGGAATTTTGGAGTTCTCCTAATACCATGTTCTTTTTGGATACTTGATACCTCACACTCATTTGGATATTAAATTTTTTTTTTGGGATATTTCATGTGTGTTCTTGATTAAAAGTTTTTTATGAGTCTCTTTGTTTGAGGATTTCGGTTTTGGGTCTAGTAACCCTTAAAATCCTTCCCTGTATTATTTTATTTTGTTTCCTATTTACTTATCAATGATCTGTGGGTTTTATTTTGGGTGATTTCATACCTATTTCCAATTTGGAGAGGTAGGTGTCTTGTGGAATTGAAAATTATTCTTTAATCAAGTGTCCCATTTTTGTTCCCTTGGTTGGGATCTTGTGTTGTGTTTAGTAGTGGACTATTTAAATGATTTCCCTTGTTAAAAAAATTATATTAGTTCAATTATTAAATTTTTGGGAGACCCTCTAGGTGTATTCACTTTATGGTCCTCTCATTGGGATGATCAATGGTGATATTTGAATTATGATATGTATGGTATGGTGGTAATTTTATTTAGACTAGTTTTTAGATCATATCATGGTTCATTATTTCTTTTTGAATGAATCTTCCCCATAAAGTCTTCTCATTGAACATAGTAACTTTTGTGGGGTTGAAATTTTTATGGTGTGGATAATTATCACACATTGATTTTACTTATGTTTTAATTTTATTTAATTTTTTGGTTAATTTGAATATTTGTAAGTCCCCAGGGGTTCATAGTGATTTTTTGGTGTTATAAGGGAGTTTCAGGAGTCACTGGGGGTTTCAGGATAGACTTTCACCCCACCATGATGTATTGAGGTGAGGATTTACTATAGACATATGAGGGAGTTGGGCCTCATTCCTAGTTTATAGCTCTTGTGGTGTGGAGAATAGACCACACCATAATTCTCTGGGGGAGAGATGGTGTTTTTTGTCATATGAGGGGCACCACACCACAAGCTTAAGGTTATAGTGTGATGGGTATTTGAGTGTCTAGGCATTGTGTTGTGTTGTGTAGGCCACACTATTTTCCCTTGTCTTTTATTAGTTTAGGGTTTAAAAGATCCTTTTTCATCTCTCATTTTACCCTAAATCTAGCCCCTCCCATCTCCTTCTTTGCATGATGCATGAACAAGCGAACCAAGGGCATGGCTCCCCCTTGCCTCCTCATCTAATTCCTAGTTCTTCTTTCTGTGATTTTGAAATGAATTCATCTAAGTTAGGATGTCTTATTCTTATCACCCTCTTTATTCACTTATTCCTTGTTTTTATTCTTCCTCACATTATGGAATGTTATAGGCCAAACTCTAGGGTTTGGGTATTACTGATTTTTGTGATTTTTTTTTGTTTTGGGTGCGTGATGTCCCTTTCATGTTTCCTTCATTATGTATTCAATGTTTCAGTCCTTCATCCTATGAATTGAGGTATGTTTTACCCATGTTTTACTCTTTTATTTTAGATCCAATGATTTCATGGATTTTAAATTTATGTTTTTTATACCTAATGATAGTTTTATTAAAGGTTTTGGAATTTCTAAGGAAATTTTTTTATTCCATCTTGAATTTCATATAAATTTAAGAATCATTCTATTTTAAGCATTGGTTTAAATGTGGTTTTTATTAACCATACACAACAGTGGTTGATAAAATTTACTTATTAGCTCTGAAAGAGGTATTTAAATATTTAGAAGTTTATTATTTATCTTCAATCAACTTTTAAAAGAATTATTTGGATCCAAATGATAGTTTTGGTTCATAAAAGAGGTATTTAAAATTAATAATTTTTTATTTATATTTAGTAGATTTAAATGTTGTTCATTTTTAACCCTTGTTATAAATATTATGTGCTAGATTAAATTTTTATACACATACACACAGATATATATAGATACATTTATGTACTAATTCACACAAGGATTTGTGAATATGTACACTGTGATTGAAATTATATATATATATTAAAATTTATATGTGTGTAAGGATAAAGGAAGGTTTGTGAAATTAAATTTTATATCTTTAATCAAATTTCCAAATGATATTCTCAAGGGGTTCTCTAAGTGGAATTTTGAATAATGAATACTATTTTTAAACTATATATCCTAGTTAACATGATTTAATTTTCTTTATATGTATTATAAAGGATTTTTTAATTAATTAAATCTATTTTATTCTATTTTTTACAATTGATTATATATCTCGTATTTTCTCTTAAATGTCTCAATTTTATTTTATGAGAAATATTTCTTTAATGAGGCATGTTGTATTGGTTAAATTAAATTTCTTATTTTGGGTTGATGAAAGGCCCCCTTCACATTGTAATGTTTATGATGGGATAAAGAAAGGCCCATTTTCAAATTAAATGTAACATCATTGAATTGAGTAATTCACATGGGAATCCAGGTATCTAAGAGGGGAATGATTTATTAAGTATCACTTTGGATTTCACCACACTAAAAAAACATATAAACTTAGATAAAGGTCATGGTGTTTTGGATGTGTGTCACCACAATGCCATTCCAAGGAAAGTACTCCTTAGTGTTAGATTAGATGTGGTTCCTTGTACATATGTTAGTGTGACACTAGGAAAATTAATTTTCTCCTTAAAGGTAAGTGCACATTTAATTTTTACCAATTAAATCATAATACAATACAAGGATATATAGTACCCATAACCTTAGATAACCTAGGTATTTTCCTCATATTGCATGTTTTGAAATGGTTACTTTTATGAAACTTGCACTTATTTAGAAATTGTATAGTGTGTTTTTTATTTTATAATTATTACATTTTCATTGTTTTACTTAAGTGTTTTTAAATAGTTTTGAAAGTTTGAATTCACAAAGTTTTCTAGAATTTGATTTATAAATTGGTTTTAAGAATTGGATTTTAAATGGTTGTTTTTTAAAAGGTAGATTAGGCTGGTAATTTTTTTCAAAGTGATTATTTTCATTTAAATGAAATAAATGGAAGTTATTAAATGGTAATTAATTCCATTTTGGTTTTTATAAAATCATACATGAAAAAACTATTGTATAATTTATTTCAAACTAGATTAAAAAATGGATCTTTTATTATAGGTTAAACACATTTCATGGTGGGTGGTGACTTGATGAGAATTTTTATGCTCACACCTATTTTACATTTTTGTTTTAGGTTTTAGTTTAACTCTTGATTTCTCATTAATAATGTTTAGTTTGAGTTTAGATAGTGACTCATAGAGTCATATAGAGGTATCTTTTTTATTTTTCTTATTTAGTTTTATTTTTCACATTGGTCAAATCATCAAATTCTGGTTTCTTTTATTTTTTATATTATATTTCCTCAATGAATGGTGTATTGTATATTTGGAGTTATGGATGTTGAATTAAATGGTATGTTGTGTGTGAGAGAGTTAGAGGTGATATGTGAGATTTATTTTTCATTATATTTTCTTATTCTAATTCCATTGTTTATGTTGTATTTGTCTTTATTATCTTATTTGGAATGCAAATACAACTTATGGACACAAAATTCCATTTTTTCAAATTACATTATGAGTATAATTTAACTTGTTTGGGTGAAATAATTCCCATTGGGTAAATATAATTTCTTGGTTCTTATTGTAAACCCACGAGTGTTAAAAATACCCCTTGATCATTATTATAGACTAGCTCAGATTCCCAAGCCATGAGAAAAATAGGTTAGTCTATGAAAACACCACAACATTTCATTTTTATGATGAAATTTTTTTATTTTAAATATATAAATAAGATGGTTTTCTGAGACTAAATGTCTTCACACCATGTAAAATTAGACCATTCCATAACAAGTCAGGATGTGGAAAATATCTATAAGAGATTTCAATGAATTAATAAAGAAGGTTTTCTATAATTTAGAGATATATGTATTGACATATACAATTATTTAGTGATGAAGGCTACACTTTATAATGGATAAAATGATGAATAACACACCACAAGTAGTAATCCATGTCGTGATCAATCAATTTCTAACATACTTGGTAGATTAAATGGGAATTTAAAAATGGTGTTATAGATCAAGATTTCAGTGATCAATTTACATTAAATGGAACTCAATTACCAAAATAAATCCATGTATAACACCTATAATTATTCTTTAAAATTAGGAGAAGGAAAATTAATACAAACCATTATATCAAAGGGGTCAATTTCTGGACATATATTACAATACTTTAGAATGTTCTAGAGAGTGCATTTGATAATTGAGCATATTGCATATCTGAATTTTAGATAAGTATAATGAGAGAGACATTGAGGATAATGATTAAATATTTGATTTAGTTTGAGTGTGGTGGCTCAAATAATAAGAATAATTTTTAAATAGATACATATGTATTCAATAATAAGAAGAAAATAAGATAATTCTAGTTTTGGAATTATCTCTATATGGACGTAGAAAGAGATAATGCATTGATTTATATAAGTGAAAACATTTAACTCTCACATTAAGTCATTGATTTTATCTAATTAATAATAATTAGAGTTTAGAAAATTGTATATTAAAGTATTATCAATCTGGATATGGAGATGAAAATTTTCTCACCAATCTATATAGAATAGGGATATATCCTTAAGTACATAAACTATTGAAGAAGAATCAAAAGTCCATAAACTATATAAACCTATATTAAAGTGGTGTATGATTATACATGAAGAGGTAGTTCCCCTAGATTGATAGTGCACATTTCCAAAACTATGTGACTAATGAAAGTGAGTATAGTGGATTTTGGCACACTAAAACAACTCCATGTGTGTTCTCCTTAGATTGTCTCTTGGTGGTCAACCATGTAAAATCCTTATGTTCTTTATGATTTTGTTTTCTACATCTATTTATATTATTTTGTGATATTAATAATAGTTATAACATGATATTGAATGTGTTACTTATAATATTAAGAACAAGATCTGTATGGATAAAAATTACCCAAAAAATGAAGTTTTTTAAATCTTTCAACACCCTAATTTACCCCCCACCCCCTATCAGGGTTTTTTGGGTCAATATTGTCTTAAAAATTGGAATCAGATATAGGTTGTTATAGAAGTTTAAATCTATCTATCTATTTTTATTTTGTTTGCACATGGAATTAATGATGAAAACTTCATTGTTTAGAGGAACTAACTATGAGTATTGGGGAAAATAAATTCACATGTTACTTTATTATTATGGTAAGGTCTATTGGATTAGGTTTTATGAGATGTTGATCCAAATAATAATAATGAATGATTTAGTGATTCTAGGGAAGATAAGATACAGATTAGATCATTTCCAAATTATGTCTATAATAACACAACTCATTGTGATATAAATTTCAAGATATGAAAGACACTAGAGGTTATTTATGGTAAATTAGTAGTGAAAAGGTGGTTTTGATGTCTACCTCAATTGAATAATGAAAAAATAATCAAGATGAGGAACCAATGAATAAGTTTAGAGAATAATTCCTTATGAAAAGTACAACAAGAAGAATAAAATTAAGAGAAAGAATTTTGGGAAGATAAGCACACAAATTTTGGTAATAAATTTTAATTATATTATTAAATTTGATTCTAATAATGTTTTAGAAGATTTTTGGGAATATTTAAATTTAGGGTTTACCTTATATATGGATAGAAGTGTTTATTAAAATGGTGACATAAAAAATACAATAAATATCTAGTTCTTTGAATGTATATGAAATGATCCAAACATGATCTAATACTTGTATGAGAAGGTGGATCAATATAATTTCATTCATCAATTATACCTAGATTCATTGAAGATATGTGTATAGAGAATAAAAGATTGAGGATAGTGAGAGTGTAATTTAATAATGATATAATTATGATGATTTTAATGATGAAGGGAAAATTTTATTTACTCAAAAAACATGCACAAGAGATAGGTAAGAAATTTTCTATAGAGAAAGAATTGAATGTGAGAGATATCCCTCTACAGACACAAGAGGTGTAAATTTAGACAATAAGTGTGATCAAGGATAAAGGATATGGATTATCATATAAATAGAAAGATAAAAGATCAATGATATTGAATTAAATCTCAAATCTTAAAAGGGAAAGGGGAGGTAAAAATTACCTCCATGGAAACCCCAATAAGTGAAAGAGAAGAAAGTTTAAATTTGAAAACAGTGCATGAAAGGAAGGATCATTCTAATCTTGATGTAGTTGTATCTTTAGAGAAGATATAAATTAATTGATACTTATATTGAAGAACAATAAACACCATGAGTGTGTGTTTAGAATCCTAAGGTCTTAGATAATGAAGGAACTTTTCTAGGAAAACATCTCAACTAAGAAGTGACAAAAATATATATGTTTTTTATTAGATATGTTTAATTAGGTATAGCTCTAGTCATATGTCAAATAATTATAGTATGAAGGAAGAAAAATTAGTGAATGGGAATTCCACTATTCCTATTATATACAAGGAAATGATTTATAATAAAATAAAATCTTTTAATATTGAAAACAAATTTACTACTTTGGAGAAGAATAACAGAGCTCAATGAAAGGTGAACCATGATTCAATGATTATGAACTCCCATTTTATTTTATTATGAAAAGGAAAGAAGATGTGGAAGGAAAAATAAAAACTATTCTAGTTTTGAGGAAGAAAAAAAGTGAACTCAATGAAAGACTCACCCAAGAAAAATAATATTAAAGTAAATCTAATTTCTAAAGATAATAGTGAGGAGGCATTCCTTAGTGGTTTTAAAAATCACACCACTAGTCAAGTGATGAAGATTAGTGTAGGATCCCTCTAATGTTTGAGAAAATATGAAGAAATACCACCTATGTTGCACTAAAAAATAAACATTTAATAGTGGGATTAGTCTCACTAGATAAATGAATTCCAAAATTGGAAATATAAAGAATCCCAAGGAGAGAATCTAGAATGAAATATTCACAATTGTTTTTGAAAAAATAATCATTAACAAGAACTACCACAAATGCGGGAAAGGGAAGTGCTTGGGTTTATCAGCACTGATAAAAGTGGGACTTTTATTAGTGCTAGCAAAAACTGCTGATAAATATACCCTTTATGAGCGCTAATATTAGCACTGATAAAGTCCCCCCTTTATCAACGCTAACAAAAAGCGCTGATAAAAAGAAGAATTTATCACCAATAATTATAGCATTGATAAAAGTTTTTAATAGAAAATATTATTAATTTATATGAAAATATTTTAATTATATTCAAAAATAATGTTTATATGTATACATTAAATAAAAAATGCACGTTTATTATGTTTATTATGTTTATGTTTTATTTATGTTTATTATGTTTATTAACTTTAGTTATATATTTATTATATATTTATTATACTATATATTTATAAAATTATATATAAATACTTTTTAATATATATATATACATATACTTATTAAATATATATATATATATATATATATTTAAATAAATTTATGTTTCCAAATGAATGTGTCAATTGATGCGTACATTCTTCTCATGAATATATGTTCATTTTTTACCCTAATGTTGGCCATATATACTTAGTACTATATATACTTGGTGTATTCATTCATTTTCTATATATATGAATCTTTATATTATTATAAATACTTAGAATCACGATAAATATATTAAATAAACAATAAATGTATTTATTATATTTAAAAATATAAATATTTAGTTATTTACTTTTTAAATATATTATATATAATTATAATTATATATAACTAATTAAATATAAATATGTTTAAATAATTATAAAATTACAAAATATTTTATTTAATGATAAATATATATTTATGAATACCTTTTGAATATATTTATTTATAAATATATGACTTTAATGAATATATACACAGACACATATATATATATATATTTAAATACTTATGAAACTAAAATTATAAATAATATATTAATTTATATTTATATATATTTAATTATAATTTAAATTATAAAATTATATAAATATTTAATTATAATTTATAAATAAACAGAAACATAAATATATATATATATATTTATTTATTTATTTATAATTTAAATTATTAAATTATAATAAATATATTAATTATAAATATTTATAAAATTATAAATTTAATAAATATATTGGTTATAATTTTATAATTATGAATAAATTGTATGTTTTATCAACGCTAATTAAAAAGCGCATATAAAACACCAATTTATCATCATTTTTTTAGCACTGATAAAGGCATTTTTTATCAGCACTTTCAATTGTAAGGCTAATAAAACACACTTTTATCAACACTTTCAATTTTAGAACAGATAAAACATACTTTTATCAGTGATTTTTATCTAGCACTGATAAAATTGTCACCGGGTTTTATAAATAAACTCTAACTTTATCCTCCTTCCTCGCACTCCTCAAGCTCTCATGGAAGAGGATCCCTGCCAATGTCATTGTTGTCACCACCTCATATCCTCCCTCCTCTCCTCCTCTCCTCCCTCCTCTCCTACCTCTACCTCCTCCTTGGCATCCTCCATGAACTGAGCTTCATCATGCGGCTCTCCTCCGTCGTGCCTCATCTCCACCAGTAGCTCTACTCCACCATGCCTCTCCTTTGTTGCAGCTCTCCTCCACCATTTCCTCTCCTCTACGGCGCCTCTCCTTCGCCGCTTCTCTCCTACACCGAGAACACACCTCCAACGCTTGCTTAATCACACCTCTGTGGTTAGTTTCTTCCTCTTTATCATTCGGTTCACTTATTAGAGTTTGAAATTGATGGTGATTTGTGAATTGTAGGGGCTAAACACCTTGCTGAAAATCATGGTCATTGGTGGTCCTTATTTGCACACTAGTTCTATTTGGTAAAATTCAATTTTCCTATAACATATTTCTAATTGGTTGATTTAAAAATCTTTAATTCAATGTGGGTTTTCATCATGGTAGAATATAAATATTGTTATTGCTTCAAACTTATGAATTTAAGTGGGTGCAATGTATTGTATTGGTGTTATTAGCCTAATATTTTGTTTCCTATATCAAATTATGACATAGTTGAATATATATTTTTATGGTTTAATTCTATGTGGTAATATTACTTCATAAAAATATTTTAAGATTTGGTAATATTTTGAATAATTTTCTTAAGCTTGAAACTCAAATTTAGAATTTTGTTAAATAAGTGGAGAATGAGCTAGAAGTTACAATATTTGTGAAGTGTATTGTAAAAGGTTTAGGCTATCCACTATAAATGTGATTAAAGTAATATTTAAATAATGTAAGTGAAGATTTATTGATGATTCATAATACTTATAAAAATTCTTAGATAATATTTCCATGAAAAAAGTAGTATTAAACCTTTTTTTCCACTCCAAGAATAATTGAATAGAGAAATTAATATAATAAGTGTCATCATTTCACCAAATACTATTACAATAGGTATCAAAGGAAGTTAAGTTTATATTATTTACATAAATACAATTTTGGGAGAGTGATAATGTACTAGAAAGTGACACCCTTATTTTATAAGGTATAGGATTTGTCAAAGACTCTATATTTTTCCTTGATGATGAGTGTTTTCTTTGGATTTTTTGTGAAATTGGTAATAGGAATCATGATGAATCCATGATTTTATTGGTCCCTTAAATTTGGAGTAGGAAGCATGATGTGATGATGGTTTGGATTTATGATAGTGGTGCCAAATAATTAATAGGGGAGATTCTCAGGATTTAATTGAGAATTGGTATTGGTATTGAATTTATTGTAAATGTGTTAATATTGGATTTATTGGATGTAGGTTAGTATTGAATTTATTGGTAACATGTTTGTTATGGATATATTGGAAAAATGTAATAAAATTGGGTTTTATAATCATGGATAGTGATAAATTTGTTTTCAACATATATTGATTATTGTTGTTGGATTTATTATCAACACATGATTGATTATTGGATGTTGTTCTGGAATTAGATGTCTAGAATGATATAGGTTGTTATAAATGTTATTATAAAAGAAGTATTTGATATTTTTGGGATGTTATTATATAAGATGGGATGAAGATGTTCAAAAGGATAATTCTAGAATTCTGATAATGCAGTTGAGTTAGATGGAGTGCATTTGATAAATTTCAGAAGTTACAAAAAAATACCATCGAATGAGTATAAGTGTTACACCATGATTATAGTTCCTATAAAAATAAGAAATTAATAATAATCCTTGTATATATAAATTATTCAGGCCACATGTTAAATGAAACATAAAAGTATGGAGAACCTTATTGTGATACATGAAGGTCACATGTACCAATGTGTAAGGTAGTTCCAAAAGAGAATATGATGTCATATAGAAGGCTGATAGAGTTTTTGATGGTTTTGGGAAGCAATTATAGAAATTATCTATATAGGATATAAGTAACATCCTAACACCCTAATTCACTCTAATAAATCTACATCATTATATGGTTAGTTTCATGAGGAATAGTTCACACCACGTAGAGGTACCAATGAGAATTAAGATCCAATATGTTTTGAAGGTGACTAGTTGATCACACTATGGGAGATGGAATATAAATATTCGTGAACTTTTTAATGGTAATATAGATAATTCCATTTATATATAATATTTTTTCATGTAATGATAATAATTACCAAACTATGAGGGGAATTTATAATTGTTATTCATGTCATGGGGAGTTTATACATTTTGTGAAGTGGCTTAGGAAGACCTTGGTGGTTCTATTGACTTTGTGATTTCCACGCCATATAGGAAATCTCGGTATGAATGATTAAGTATACTTGGAGTCCATGTGAACACACTATTATGTAGAAAGTTGTGTTTTCATGTTCTAGTAAAATAATAATTATGAGATATTCTACATAACATGTTTTTTATGTGTGAGCTATGAAATTTTGAGGTTAACAATTAAAATCTATAATAAAGAGTATCACACCATGTAGTAGATTAAGCTTGAGCCTCTGGTTTCAAAAGAGAAAAAGATTTAGATGGTGATGAAAATGGTTATTATCAAAAGTATTCAAGTGAATATATGCAACAACCTAACATGGGTCGACATGACATGTCACCCAAGATGGATCAGTATAAGGCCTGAAGCCCATTCCAGATCACCATGGGTTGGTGATAAGCAAATGGGTATCGACATACATAACTATGGTAATGATTTCACCCTAAAAGATAATAACTAAAATCGCATAAAATAAAGGCTGAAAATAAGGAATAACACACCTAGAAAGTCTGAGTCCATTAAAATCTCCCCCTATAAGGACTTATCATCCTTGAGAAGTGTCTCTAGAGGTCTTTCTTGACCATCTTGGGCCACTGAGCCTACTCATGAGACTCCTGATTCCTATATTATTCTTGAATACATCCACAATTCAAAAACTCAAATGTTAGGCATCATCATCCTTCTCAATACCTTTTCAATCCAATCAATAATTCATAGTATATGTTTCTCAAATGATGTCTAAATAATACCAAGTTTTCTTAATTTACCAATTATAGATGTCTAAATAAAACTTCATTATGATTTGTCACATGATTCGGCCCATTAACTAAGTGAGAAACCATACTAGATCCCATCACCAAGTTCCCCTAACAACCCAATCCCCACTTTATAGGTTGACATCATTGATTCATTACTGATCTCCTCTAGTCGATACCCTTACATGAGTATCTATCATCTACCAGTGAAACTCAGCCACTTATGCGCACACACAAAACCAACCACCTCCACCTACGGGTTAGGTTCACCTACACCCCACTCCCAATGTGCAATAAGAAATTCCATCACTACCAATACATAAGCATTAACATATCTCATTTTCAAATGAATATTTAAACTCACAATCATTTCCAACAACTCCCATACATGCTCACATCACTGAACCCAAAAGGGATTTTTTTCAAGTGCTTGAAAAATCGTTGAAATGATGAGACTTTAAATAGACTCTACATACTTAGATGGTTTTCATGTGAAGACCCATTTTTCACTTTAAAAAGTAAATGGTTTATTTCTCATGTGACCCTCAATTATTTCCCCAATACTTGTTTCACCAGTTATGCATTATTAATTATTTATATAATGAATGTATGATGTGAAAAGGTGATGTTATATGTGATGGTGTTGTAGGTGAGGTGAGAGACATTTTTTTGGTAATTATCTTTATTTATTTCTCACCTCTATGGTTGTTTGTTTATGGTAACTTGGTTATCTAGGTGGGAGGTCTTGATTCATGCTACCCTAGTTGGTACACACATTTCTATGGTCCCCTTAGTTGTTTTTAAGACAATTCTAGTGGGAAGGTTCCATTATGATGAGTTAAGTATAGTTTAATTGGGTTTATTTTGTTATTGTTGGATGAAACATATATCAAATGTTGGTCCATGTAGTTATAGTGTCATTTTGGATAGTCACACACTAGTAACTAGGGTATATCCCATGACATTTTCTTCCTTGATTGGTTGTTCTATATATAGGATTAAATTATTATATTTATTACATCCCCCTTATGCTTGATCATTGGTTGGCCAGTGCATAAGGTTGATGGGAGGAACACTTAAAACTAGTGATCATATCTAGATAGGGGGTGTCATGAAACATATAAGGTGTGCGGCCATCAATTATTTGCATTGTCTAGATAGAGGGAAGTGACAATGAAATCTAGTTATTTTGTTCATGGTTCACTTTGAAAATGATTCAAGTGTTTTGAAATGTTTATTAAAAAATTATATGTGTTCAAAATACCCTTTTTGGTTTTAAATTTCTCTAAAATGGTTTAAAAAGAATTGGGGTTTTCAGAAAGTATGGTTGGAAATAATTGGTTAATTTTAAAAAGGGTTTGTTATTTTAAAGAGGAATTTGTGTAAATGGTTTGTTTTTTAATGAGATTTCAACTGTGATTTTATAAATAGATTTCAAAGGAGATTTAAAGACTATAACTTTTTTATCCTTGGTTGATTTTCATATCAATGTTTTGTGTATTTATTTTTTTAAATATTAATATCACTGAATCAAATAGGATGGATATGAATAAAGAATGAATAAATGTCAATAATCTAACAAAAGAGTATGAATATGGAGTGAAAGAGTTCGTCAAGTTTACAAAAGATCATACATATGATCCTTCTCAAATCCTTTTTCCATGTTTATGTTGTTGTTATTCAAGACAAGTTAGTCCAGAGGAGTTGGAAGAACACTTGATCTATCACGGAATAGATCAAAGTTATAAATGTTGGAATAAACACGGGGAAAAGTGAATATAGATAGTGACTGGGATAACAATGCATTTTATGGATCATTTGATATGATTACAAGTGTGGACAGTAAAGAAGATTGTATTGAGGATGTGATTACATAGGTGCATGATGATGAAGATCGTATTAAGGAAATAAAAAGTATAATTAAAGATTAACTTCATGATTACCCAAAATTGTTTGGGCAGTTAAAGAGGTGTGAAAAGACACCATTATATGATGGTTGCACGAAATATACAGCATTGTAAGTCACACTAAAGCTGTATAATTTGAAAGCATGTAATGGATGCAGTGATGCTAGTTTTATGGAATTAATTTCTCTCTTAAATGACATGTTTCGAAAAAGATAATGAGCTCTTAATCCAAACATATGATGCCAAATGAATTCTACACTCGATGGGTATGATCTCTGAAAGAATACACACCTTCCCGAATGACTGTATATTATTTCTTAAGGACCACAAATCACTTAGAGAATGACCAAATTTTTGTGCTTCCCGATACAAGAATAATGAATCTGGTCCTACAAAAGTTTCATGGTACTTTCCAATCATTACAAGGTTTAGGCGCCTATATGGAAGTGAGGATATTGTAGGAAAATTGACATGGAATGAAGATAGAAGAGATAAAGTTGGAAAACTACAGCATCCGGCAGACTCTCCTTAGTGGAAGAGAATTTATCATGAGTATCCTAACTTTGGAAACGAGCTGAGAAACCTTCATATTGTGTTATATAAAGATGGAGTGAACCCTTTTGGTTTTCAAAGTAGCACTCATAGTACATGGCTGTTTATGTTGGTAAATTATAACTTTCCACCATGGTTATGCATGAAATGAAAATACATCATGTTATCTATTCTTATATCATGACCAAAACAACCGGTTAATGATATTGATGTTTATTTGGCTCCATTGATTGAGGATTTAAAATTATTGTGGGATTCATGTGTTACGATGTATGATGCTTATAGAAATAAAGATTTCATGTTGATAGCCATGTTGTACGGAATGATAAATGACTTCATGCTTATGGAAATTTGCCAGGATATAGAATTAAATAAACTCTTGGGTGTCCCATATGTGAACAAGGTACACAATAATTTAGGTTGAAACATTCATCAAAAACTATGTTTCTAAGAAATTGAAGAATTATACCCTGATAACAAAAGTACCAATCTTGGATGACATCATTCGATGGAAGTTCAGAAGAACATACACCACTATCTCCACTAACAGGTGATCAACTATTTGAGAAAGTTAAATATTTGGACACTTCTTTTGGTAATACATTTTCAAAAAACCTTACGAAAACCGGTTGGAAAAAGAAATCAGTTTTTTTTTAATTTCCATACTAGAATTGTCTGTACATCAGAAATTTTCTTGATGTTATGCATGTTGAAAAAAATTTATGTGATAGTGTCATTAGAACGTTGTTAAATGCAGCTGACAAAACAAAGCATGGAATTAAGGCTAGGTTGGACATGGTTGACATGGGAATACGAGAAGAGTTGGAACCAGTGAAGGGTGAAAAATGAATATTTCTTCTCCCTACTACTTATACTCTTTCCAGGTAGGAGAGATATCAGTTTTTCAACTTCTTGAATGACGTAAAGGTTCCATATGTCTATTCATCGAGTATCAAGAACATCATGTCAATGTACGATTTAAAGTTAAAAGGTCTGAAATCACGTGACTACCATGTTTTGATGAAAGATCTAATTCTTGTAGCTTTACATTTCATTTTTTCAAGAATTTCCATCATATGTTAATGAATCTTTGTTTCTTCTTCAAAACTATATGTAGCAAAGTTATAGACCCAGTGAAATTTCCATTTATGGAGAAATTGTCATCATATTATGTGAATTGGAAATGTTTTCCCACCCACATTCTTTGATATAATGGTTCATTTGATGGTTCAATTGGTGAGAGATATTCAGCTATGTGGTCCTATACACTATAGATGTATGTACCCCATTGAACGGTATATGAAGATTTTGAAAGGGTATGTCAAAAATAAAATTTGGCCAGAGGGTTATATTGCAGAGCGATATATTATTAAGGAAGTCGTTGAATTCTATTGTGAATACCTGTCCGGTGTGCAAAGCATTGGTCTAACAAAATCTCATTACACTGGGTGACTTGTGGGTGAAGTAATTTTTGGAAAGGAGATCATCACAATCAATATTACAGATCGGGAGCAGGCCCACCTTTATGTTTTTCATAACAGTTTAGACGTTGACCCATATGTTGAAACCTAAAAACAAATTATTATGCATTCGAATCCATTAAGGGGTGAAAAATGGATATCAAATAAACATAATAAATAGTTTATAGGATGGTTTCAAGACTATATTTTTAAGGATTCAAATGAAAATCCAGACTCAATTTCAGAACGACTTTGATGGCTAGTCGGAGGACCAAGTGTGTACGTATTATCTTACAATTCTTATTAATTAATGGTTATAAATTCTATACTAATGAACATGATGAAAACAGTACCATAAAAAATAGTGGAGTTACACTTGTGGCTAAAGCGATGCATGTTTTTTGTACTAAGGATAGAAATTCAATTTATACGAATATTTCATATTTTGGCATCATCAAAAAAATTATGGGAGTTGGATGATATGAAATTCTGAGTGTTTATTTTTCAATGAAAGTGAGCTAATAATAGAAGTGTTATTAAAATAGATGATTTGGGATTTGTGAAAGTTGATTTCAATCATAAAGGGTAAAAAGAAGAACCATTTATAATGGAATCACAGGCAGTACAAGTATTTTATGTTCTAGATCCCGCAAACCAAAACTGCTCAATTGTTCTGTTATCGACCAAACCCACTGAAGAGTCAGATGAAAATTCAATAGAGGATGACCCTTTCATTGGGATGTATCAATCATTTCACAGTGGTCCTAGTGTATATGGAATTTTTTATGTCAGATGAGCCCATAATGAAGGGATTTGGATAGTCAATAGAGGGGTCAAATACCTTCAACCTTTAAAAAAGAGTTCAATAATCGGGCTATATTTTTTTCTAATATACATCATGTTACTTTATGTTAATATATATTCACTAATTCTTTAATTTTATCCAAATTAAATGTTAACCCACTTTTCTAGATAATGACTTCTGCATGTGATGATGCTCCCAATCCCCAAGTATAACAGATTTCTCAACCTACTTCTGCTCGCAGTGCAAACGAACAATAGGTTTCTCAACCTGTTGCCTTAGGTTAATATCTTTTCATTGATACTTTTATGTTATTTAAATTAAATGTTAAAAAAAATTGTAGATAATGAATTATGTACATGATGATGCTCCCAATCCCCAGGCACAACAGGTTTCTCAGCCTGCTTTTGGTCACAGTGCAGATGAACAACAGGTTTCTCAACATGTTGCCTTATGTTAATATATGTCTATTGCTACTTTTATCTTATCTAAATTAAATGTTAAACCAATTTTTCAGATATTGACCTCTACAAGTGATGATTCTCCCAATCTCCAGGCACAATAGGTTTCTCAACCTATTTTTGCTCGTAGTGTAGACGAACAATATGTTTCTCAACCTGTTGATGCTCCCAGTGCAAAGGTACAACCACCATCTGCACATGCCAATTCTAGCCCTCTGGAGCCGGAGGAACATATTGATGATGGTAGATTCGAGGAAATGAAAGGTGATGAAACACCAGTGACGCAGAAAAAATAGGAGCGCCATAGTTTGATGGTATTACCAAAAATCATTAAGGATAAATAGAAAGGAATCAAATATGATATTAGATAGAATAAGCGGGGCCAACATGCTAACCCCAAGAAGTCCATGTTCAGTAGTTACATTGAAATCATCACTCAAAAATGTGTGACGATTGATGTAACTTCATGGCACTATGTTGTGGCTAAGATTAATACACTGATGTGGGAATATATTATGATAATATTATGATATCATTTTTTTAATTTACAAAAAATTAAATAATGAAACATTGACTTATACTTCATCATCTCTTACAGAGTGCATTTATAGTAGATGACTCATAAAAATACTATTTCTTAAATGTTTTTGGAAGGATTCACAGGTGTTTTCACACACTTTTAACGAAATATCATCTTAAATATGATGAAGGGAAATAAAACTACACCCACCTCTTATTTATGCACACATGATAACCTAATCATCATGGGATGCGTTTATTGGCTGTCATGTAAAGCAAAATTTTCATATACATTGTGTCTGGTAATACATTTTTTGATGGTACATGTATTCATCACTTTTATTGACAGTGTTTTATTTATTAAACAACAACTGAGTGATGAAAATAAACAACAGGCTTCAAAACCAGCATACCCCTACCGTAAAGCAAAAATGGGGTATGCATCACATGAAAAAAAAAATTGGTGCGTGTTTTAAATATACCATAATACTTTTATGTGACATAAAACTACACAATAACTATGTTCTTTTGTTTATATTCAGCTTGAAGAGTCCAAATCCACAGCCACTTCCATCTCACGCCATGTGCTATGGAAAGAGGCGCGTGTAACTAAAGATGAAAAACTAATAGATGAAAACACACAAAATGTGTGTGAAACATATGTAAGTATGACATAATAAAAATTTGTTTTGATTTAAATCACTATTACATAACAATGATTACTTATTTTCCTATATTTTCTATATTACATAGTAACAAGAATCAACAATACCCATACTAGATGCAGACATACTTTTAGTGGCCTTGAATCATCTAGAAAAGTATGGCCGAGTTAGAGGTACCGATTTTGGGATGACACCCCGAACATATTTTAAGAAAAAAATAAGTGAAGGATCAAACTGAGGAAATTGAAAATATAATAGAAATATTATCTATATTTGAAGAAGAATTACAATACCAGAGAGAGATGATAACAAGTTTGATGGGGGGAGGCAAAGAGAAGAAATAACTCAAGAACAACCTAAGAGTAAAGATCCTGCCCCACCCCCACCAGTTTTGAGGCAATCCATTCCCATCAAAAACAATTATTAACTTAGGTAGTCAATTTTTATAACACCTCAAGCTTCCACGGTATGCTTCTCTTTGAATAATACAGTAGTGTGTGTTGTACGCAACTTCGAGTTCTAACACACACCACAACCAATCAAACTAGCCGTTATGAATAGTAATACCCACTTTTTGAAATTTTATAAATTTTATCTCTCAAAATGGACTTAATTTTTGGATTCAGAATATCAAAATTATCCTAGGGTGAAATTTTGGTACTTTTCGGATAACTTTCATGTTTTGATGAATAGTGAAAATTACTAAATTTTAATTAAAAATATCTTTTTAATCGAAATAATTAATAGTGATAAATTAGTAATTTGAGTGGTTTTAAATTATATTTAAAATATATTTTTACCATTTAATCTAATTTTGGTCATTGGACATAATTTCACATTTAAACCGGACATAAAAAAGTGTCAGTCTTTTGATAGTTATTGTTTCTTAAAAACACACTTTTTGTTTTAACAACAGGAATTAATATTAAATTAATAAATGGAAATTATATGTTTTGAATTTGGTAAAATAGACTTCATTATTTAATTCGGAATATCAGAATTAGCTTAGGGTAAATTTTTGGTATTTTTCTGAAAACATTCAATTTTTGATGAATAGTGGAAAACACTGAGTTACTGTTTAAAACTGGCTTTTTATTTAAATAATTATTTATATTATTTAAATTTATTTTAGGTCAAAATAGATACATAACACCTATATAAATTCAATTTAATTCATTGGAGGAAGTTTATAATAATTTTAGATATATAAAAATTTTATTGAACTTTTTCACCGTCTTTTACCCACCTCCTAGGAGGATTTGTAAATTCACATAAAACTTAATTTTACCACTTCTGTGAGTGAAATTTCGAAAATCTGAGAGACAAGGTTAATATCAAGGAGTAAAATTTGGTTCAATAAGATAAAAATAATTTTTGGTGAATAGTAACTTTTTACTTTTATTTACCACGGTAAAAAGTAAATAGGGTAATTAAGGGTAAAATGATATTAATATTACACTAAAATATGTTCTAATTCTATTGGATAAGTTTAATTCGACCAAAAAAAACTTTAGGAATAAAATATGACCCTTTAGGTCCACTTGGATTAGATTCGGACATTTATTATTATTTAATTCACAGAAGAGTTAAAAGAGTTAAAATCAAAATTTAATAACTAAAACATTTTTAATATAGGGTTATACATAAGATAAATTCGATTATAAATATTAATTAGAAATCTAAAAATATTTCCTACATAATGGTATTTTAATTTTAATTTTTAGACATTAAATAATTAAATTTATTTATGACACAATGATGATGCAGTAATTACCTTATTAATGAAAGAATCAAATAAATGGTAATATAAATATTAAAATAAATATAATTTCAAACATTTTATGACATACACGAATTTTCTAGGTGACTATGACATGTTAGGGATGATTCAATGTATCTTGTTCGAAATAATCAAGTTGTGATGACTTTCACAAAAACAGAATTCCAAATAGTGTCAAAATTGACATAAAAAAGTTTTTAAAACAAATATTATATTATTAATTGATATTAAATTCCTAAAAATCTATGTTTCGGCCAAAGGACTTGTATCATGATAGTTTTATCATTAATGGACCACTTGGGGGTCTCTTGGAGGTATATATTATGTTTATTAACTATATAATATAAAAATAAAAAGTGGCATGGTAAGTGTCAAACTAATTAACCAAGAGTTAAAACTAAAAGATAAGGTTAATATAATGACCCAAACCAGTCTAAAATCTTTTGGTTGAAAGTATTTCGACCCATACCCACCTTAGTCTTTGAATAATCTACTTTGGATCCATTAGAAACTGATTATGAATTTATTATAAATTAATACTTTAAGTTTTTCCTAAAGAGCCCCTCGTCCCCCTTATAAAAGGACACCACTTCTAACCAATTACTCACACCTCTAAAGCCTTTTGTATCATCCAAACTCTGCCCAATTAATCTCCATACATCCCTCTACTACTCTTAGAAGCATCACCTTAGGCAGAAGTCAGTTCAAGAGTTTTTTTTGGTTCAAACCAAAGGGAGTTACCCCAATTAAAGGTAACGATTTCTCTTAGCTTCTTTTCTTTTATTTTACTTCTCCAACCCCTAAACTCTTTTCATTATTTTCTTTTGTAACAAAACCAGTATCCTAAATATACTAGGATATTTTTATGAGAATTATTCTAACTACACTTACACACACCTCCATCTAATGGGTGAAGAACATAATTTTTCTGTGGATGGAAACCAAACGCCACACGAAACGATGATTGTTCAATTATCTCCTACCACCTCTCATGGTGGCCATTATGATGGAACTATAATTAAATATAATATTAATTATATTTATTTTATATATAAGCTAATTTAATTCCATTTTATTTCATACCATTATTTGTTTCATGTTGTATATATATACGATAATTTCATTTGAGGAAGTGTGGACTACCGCCCCCTCAAAGTGATATAACTTGTTTATACCATACATGGAACATATAAAGGATGGTATTAATGAACTTAAGTAAAACATATAAGATATTATATTATACTATAATAATAATATACCTATGTATTATTTAGTTTTTATTCCTTTTAAAATGAAAAATGAAATGGAAGTAGCGTTCGTGCGTACGTACGAACTACCGTCTCCACGAACGCGATGAGATTCATTCCCCATCGTATCCATTCAAGTATAATTATAATTTTATGATTAAAAATAATGTTTAAGGACTTGATATCATTCTGTATATGTATAAGATACAACCTATCCATAACAAACATGGCTTATGTAACAAAGCATATAAAATAAAACGAGTAAGTTAACACCCGAAACGACGATAATACTAAGATATTATTAACAAAGAAATGTTAAAAGATCATATATGATATCATATTAATGTATATTATTATTTTATAATTTAATAAAAATAATTTAACCATTATACAGGATATTACCCTACCCTCGACAAAGGAAAAGTACAAGGTAATGGGTTTTCATCTCACTCCTTATTCCTGTGAGATTCATGCCATATTGCCACTATTAACTTTTGTATGGTGTATGTACTGACCATAATTATATTATTTGTGTAATACACTTTAATTTATGTTTATTGACATATTCATTGTATGAAAACTCTTTCATGTGTTGTTTGTTTCGTAAGTTACCAAATTGGTAAGGGTTAATTTCATAATCTCTTCATTATCCGAGGTTGTTTTTACGTAAGTATCTACTGGGACATATTTATTATCCATGTCCATGTTTTATGAAATGTTTTTCAAAGGTATTCTTTTAAGGGACTTTTTTTACTAAAACATCATTTCAAATATTTTAAATATTTATTTTTCTAAATCTTTCTCATTAATGTCCATGTCTTCAAAACGGTTTTTAAGGATTTATTTATATGGACATGAATGTTTTTAAAATGTTAATTCCTTTAAAAAGTTTCAAAGTGGTATGGGACACTTTGATTCAAAAATGTCTTTAAATAAATTCTTTTCCAAATTGTGTGAATTTTAAATGTTTTCATGAAAAGTGTTATTTCTATCAAAGAGTTTTACAAATCATTTCCATCTATGTAAAATACTTTAATTAATTTTAAACTTGTTTTGAAGTTGATTTATTATGATACAAAACTTCCATATTGTATTGAAGGTTTTGTGATATGTTTGAATGTGGATGTGTTATTTTTATACCATTCATGGTTTATGGTTAAAGTATTGACATTTCGTATCCTAGCTCTTATACGAATTTTTATGTTAAGTTTCATCCTTTTCATATGAGGAATGTATTAGACATAGTAAGTGACGGGTGGAGCCCGCTATAGCTCCTCGATGTATCGGTAGGTCTCATGAGACAACTAGACATGGAATTGGTTGAGTCCCTTTCCCATTTTGATATATTGTTTTTGCTGAGGCCTTAATCATTTTTAGACGTCTTGGCCGAGGCCTTGACAAAATGTTTTAGATTTTTTGGAATTATACATTCCCTCATTATGGAAATAATATTGATGGTTCATGTGGTTATTCGACTAGTAGAATACCCATGATTATGTTTTATTATGTAATTATTTACCCAACTCATATTTGTGCCATAAAAGTATTCATGTTTATTATTGGTAAAGGCACGTGGTTTCAATTATTCACCATGCTTAATATTTATGTCATTTTCCGCAGTATTGCTTACCCTTACTGAGTGTTTGAGCTCACCCCTTTCTATGTTTTATTTTTCCCAGGATTCCAAGAAGTGTATTATGATTGATATTAAGGGTTAATATAAAGGGAATAATGGCATTCATAAATATTATTTATGTTTCTTTGTATGTATTAAAGTGAAATGTAACATTCATGTATGTAATCTATTTTCCAAGACTGCTAAACTGATCGATCCTTCGGGACTTGATTCCTTGTAATCATGCCAATGTATTAAAATAATGCACCGACTCTGGGTAACTGGGGTCAGGGCATTATAGTTGGTATTAGAGGAAGTTTAGCAATAACCTTGGAAACTATATTTAGATAAACTCTGATTAGAGCACATTACCCTAAGATAGAATTTGAGGATTATTATAGAATAACTTCCTAGAATTTTGGTATTGTAGAGATTTTGTGAGTTTTCTGAGAAATAAATCCCTATCTAGATACGAGTAGGTAGAGGTGGCTCTGGCACAGATGTACCTAGGGGTAAAATCCGAAAACAACGCTTTGAGCTAGACTCAAATAGGAACTGGTGCATGATAACGGGACTTGCTGCACTCTTGGTTACGACACTCCTGGGGGATATGCTTAGGATAATTCTCATTTTTTTACAAACCATTATGATGGGTTTATGAGTATATACTTCCTCAAAGAAAACATTTTTATGATTATGGATTATATCCATAAACTGTTTAATGTATGTTAAGTGTTTTACAAGTTTGGGATTAGGTATTGTTATTCATAAACTAATCTAGTGTATGCCATTGTTTAGAAATGATGCCGAGTAGAAAGAATGAGAACCCCAGGAATATGCATGATCCAAAGAGTAAGAAGGATCATATCTTTTGTGGTCTTAATCTATAATTTAGAAGGGAAATAGTCTCCCATGTATTATCATCATATGGAGAAATAGTATCATGTGTTGATATGATAAGTAAATAATTCTCGGAGTCCTATGGCTTTAAAGAGAAGCCAGAGAAGGAAAGGATAGTAGAGAGAAGGGAAGATAAAGGGAATAAGGTAAATAAGGATTTTCCCATATGTGATAACTGTAGAAAGAATCACCTTGGAAAATGCTTGAAGGGAATGGGAGTATGTTATAAGTGTGGAGAAAAAGGACACCAAGTACGTGACTGCAAGTGTAAGAAAAAGGTTTCAAATGTACAATGCTTCATCTACAAGGAGTTTGGACACTACACGAACCAATGTCCCAGTCATCAGACTATGCCACAAATGATGCTATTGGATAATAATCAAGTTATGATACTACCACAAATGAAGAGGAATGACTAGTGTTCTTATGTTGTTATTTTTGAATTATTTCATTTAAGTGTTGTATCAATGATGTTCTAGAAATAAATAAGGATTGTACTTCAATACTATTTCATTAAGGATTTTAGATTTTATGGTACTAAGAAAAGTGACTCTATAGTGAGTTAAAATTTTTGGAAATTACATGGTTAAAGGAAAGATAAACCATAATATGGTCCTAATATTGAGGTACTGATTTTGGAATAAGATATGGTTGATTTGGGTAAATTATATTGGATATTCTTGAATACCTTGAAACTGATTAATGATTTTTCATCATTGGAGTTTACAAATTTTTTTATAAAAGGAGTATATCCAGTATTCTATAAAGAATAAGGGAGCATGAATGTAATCAATAAGGTTTTGTGGTAATTTAGGATGTTACCAGGTTTTAAAATAATACATGGTGAAGGTTTTCACATGTTATTACATGGAAAAAAGGATCTTCATTGTGTTTAACTTCCTTATAAATTTTGGACTGTGAGTTTGGATAGTAGTATTTTTGATAAGTCTAAAGGTTGGAATGGATTAGGTTTGAAAGGTTATTTTTGGATTTTTATAAAAGGACAACATGCAGACCGTGTGACAACTCGTCGCGTCGGACAAAGCTGTGGGAATCGAACCCACAACCATAGTGCGATTGGGATTTATCTCTGACCAGTGTACTACGTGAAGTCCCTTTATTTGATATGTGAATTATACATTCATTATATTTGGAACCTTATACGATTAGGATAAATAGAGTATTTTTGAGTTGTATTATGTTTTGTAGTGAAAGATGAGTTTGTGGTAGAAATTTATTATTGGATAAAACTCTAATTATAAAGTAAGTATATCTCTTTATGATCTTAGCCAATATCATAAATAAATTCCTCAACATTAAGAAAAGGAACTTAGAACAAAAATGTTGTCCTAGATGGTACCTTAGATCATCACAAATTTATGGCTTTGGGATTATTAGCCTTTTCATAGCCATGTTCTCTACCACTCTCCATCAGATATTGATGGTTAGATTTCTCTTACATATCCACATTTTCCTACACAGAACCCTAGTATGTTTTATTTTCGGTAACCTTCATACTCACCACTCTATTTTAAATAGAGGCCTCATTAATCCATTTTTCGATGTGGGATTTCAACTAAGATATTTTGAAATGTCAACCCCATGTTTCCAATACTGAGCATAAATTGCGAGAATGAAATTTATTGAAGGAGGGGAGAATGTAACACTCCAAGATTCCATGGTATGCTTCTCTTTGAATAATACAGTAGTGTGTGTCGTACGCAACTTCGAGTTCTAACACACACCACAACCAATCAAACTAGCCGTTATGAATAGTAATACCCACTTTTTGAAATTTTATAAATTTTATATCTCAAAATGGACTTAATTTTTGGATTCAGATTATCGAAATTATCCTAGGGTGAAATTTTGGTACTTTTCGGATAACTTTCATGTTTTGATGAATAGTGAAAATTACTAAATTTTATTTTAAAAAATACTTTTTTAATCAAAATAATTAATAGTGATAGATTATGAATTTTAGTGGTTTTAAATTATATTTAGAATATATTTTTACCATTTAATCCAATGTTGTTCATTGTACATAATTTCACATTTAAACCGGACATAAACAAGTATCAATCTTTTAATAGTTATTGTTTCTTAAAAACACGCTTTTTGTTTTAACAACGGGAATTAATTTTAAATTAATAAATGGAACTTATATGTTTTGAATTTGGTAAAATAGACTTAATTATTGAATTCGGAATATCAAAATTAGCTTAGGGTGAATTTTTGGTATTTTTCTGAAAACTTTCCATTTTTGATGAATAGTGAAAAACACTAAGTTACTGTTTAAAACAGGCTTTTTATTTAAATAATTATTTATATTATTTAAATTTATTTTAGGTAAAAATAGATACATAACACCTATATAAATTAAATGTAATTCATTGTAGGTAGTTTATAATAATTTTAGATATATAAAAATTTTATTGAACTTTTTCACCGTCTTTTACCCACCTCCTAGGAGAATTTGTAAATTCACATAAAACTTAATTTTACCACTTCTGTGAGTGGAATTTCAAAAATCCAAGATACACGGTTAATATCAAGGAGTAAAATTTGGTTCAATAAGAAAAAAATAAATTTTTGTGAATAGTAACTTTTTACTTTTATTTACCACGGTAAAAAGTAAATAGGGTAATTAAGGGTAAAAAAGATATTATTATTACCCTAACACATGTCTTAATTCTATTGGATAAGTTTAATTCGACCAGTAAAAACCTTAGGAATAAAATATGACCCTTTAGTTCCACTTTAATTAGATTAGGACATTTATTATTATTTAATTCAAAGAAGAGTTAAAAGAGTTAAAATCAATGTTTAATAACTAAAACATTTTTAATATAGGGTTATACATAAGATAAATTCGATTATAAATATTAATTAGAAAGATAAAAATATTTCCTAGATAATTGTATTTTAATTTTAATTTTTAGACATTAAATAATTAAATTTATTTATGACACAATGATGATGCAGTAATTACCTTATTAATGAAAGAATCAAATAAATGGTAATATAAATATTAAAATAAATATAATTTCAAATTTTTTATGACATCCACGAATTTTATAGGTGACTATGACATGTTAGGTCTTATTCAATGTATCTTGTTCGAATTAATAAAGTTTTGATGACTTTCACAAAAACAAAATATCAAATAGTGTCAAAATTGACATAAAAGAGTTTTTAAAACAAATATTATATTATTAATTCATATTAAATTTCTAAAAATCTAATGTTCAGCCAATGGACATGAATAATGATAGTTGTATCATTAATGGACCACTTGGGGTATCTTGGAGGTATATATTAAGTTTATTAACTATATAATATAAAGATACAAAGTGACATGGTAAGTGTCAAACTAATTAACCAAGAGTTAAAACTAAAAGATAAGGTTAATATAATGACTCAAACCTGTCTAAAATCTATTGGTTGAAAGTAATTCGACCCATCCCTACCTTAGGCTTTGAATAATCCACTTTTTAGCCATTAGAAACCGAATATGAATTTATTATAAATTAATACTTTAATTTTTTCCTAAAGAGCCCCTCCTCCCCCTTATAAAAGGACACCACTTCTAACCAATTCCTCACACCTATCAAGCCTTTTGGCTCATCCAACCTCTGAAAAATTAATCTCCATACATCCCTATACTCATCATAGAATCCTCACCGTAGGCATAAGACACTTCAAGAGTCCTTTTTGGTTCAGACCAAAGGGAGTTACCCCAATTAAAGTTAACGATTTTTCTTAGCTTCTTTTCTTTTATTTTACTTCTCCAACCCCTAAACTCTTCTCATTATTTTATTTTGTAACAAAACTAGTATCCTAAATATACTAGTATATTTTTATGATAAGTATTAGAACTAAACTTACACACACCTCTATCTAATGGGTGAATAACATAATGTTTCTGTGGATGGAAACCAAACGCCTCACGAAACGATGATTGTTCAATTATCTCCTACCACCTCTCATGGTGGCCATTATGATGGTAATATAATTAAATATGATATTAATTATATTTATTTTATATATAAGCTTCTGTAATTCCATTTTATGTCATACCATTATTCGTTTCAATTTTATATGTATACAATAATTTCATTTGAGGAAATGCAGACTACCGCCCCCTCAAAGTGATATGACTCGTTTATACCATACATGGAACATATAAAGGATGGTATTAATGAAATTAAGTAACAAATATAAGATATTATATTATACTGTAATAATAATATACTTATTTATTATTTGGTTTTGATTCCTTTTAAAATGAAAAATGAAATGGAAGTAGTGTTCGTGCATACGTACGGACTACCGTCTCCACGAACACGATGAGATTCATTCCCCATCATATCCATTCAAGTATAATTATCATTTTATGGTTAAAAATAATGTTTAAGGACTTTATATCATTATTTATATGTATAAGATAAAACCTATCCATAACAAACATGTCTTATGTAACAAAACATATAAAATAAAACGAGTAAGTTAACACCCGAAATGATGATAATACTAAGATATTATTAACAAAGAAATGTTAAAAGATCATATATGATATCATATTAATGTATATTATTCTTGTATAATTTAATAACAATAATTTAACCATTATACAGAATATTACCCTACCCTCGACAATGGAAAATTACAAGGTAAGCGGTTTTCATCTCACTCCTTATTCCCGTGAGATTCATGCCATATTGCCACTATTACCTTTTGTGTGGTGTATGTACTGCCCATAATTATATTCTTTGTGTAATTAACTTTAATTTATGTTTATTTACATATTAATTGTATGATAACTCTTTCATGGGTTGTATGTTTTGTAAGTTACCAAATTGGTAAGGGTTAATTTTAGAATCTCTTCATTATCCAAGGTTGTTTTTACGTAAGTATCTACTGGGACATATTTATTATCCATGTCCATGTTTTATGAAAAAAAATTCAAAGGGATTCTTTCAAGGGACTTTTTTTTACTAAAATATCATTTCAAATGTTTTAAATATTTATTTTTCTAAATCTTTCTCATTAATGTCCATGTCTTCAAAATGGTTTTTAAGGATTTATTTATATGGACATGAATGTTTTTAAAATGTTAATTCCTTTCAAAAGTTTCAAAGTGGTATGGGACACTTTGATTCAAAATATCTTTAAATGACTTCTTTTCCAAATTGTGTGACTTTTAAATGTTTTCATGAAAAGGGTTATTTCTATCAAAGAGTTTTACAAATAATTTCCATCTATGTCAAATCCTTTAATGGATTTTAAACTTGTTTTGAAGTTGATTTATTATGATACAAAACTTCCATATTGTATTGAAGGTTTTGTGATATGTTTGACTGTGGATGTGTTATTTTTATACCATTTGTGGTTTATGGTTAAAGTATTGACATTTCATATCCTAGCTCTTATACGAATGTTTATGTTAAGTTTCATCTTTTTCATATGAGGAATGTATTGGACATAGTAAGTGACGGGTGGAGCCCCTTATAGCTCCTCGATGCATCGGTAGGTCTCATGAGACAACTAGACGTGGAATCAGTCAAGGCCCTTTACCATTTCGATATATGATTTTGGTCGAGGCCTTAATCATTTTTAGAAGTCTTGGTCAAGGCCTTGACAAAATGTTTTAGAATGTCTGGAATTATACATTCCCTCATTATAGAAATAATATTGATGGTTCATGTGGTTATTCGACTAGTAGAATACCCATGATTATGTTTTATTATGTAATTATTTACTCAACTCATATTTTTGCCGTAAAAGTATTCATGTTTATTATTGGTAAAGGCATGTGGTTTCAATTATTCACCATGCTTAATATTTATGTCATTTTCTGCAGTATTGCTTACCCTTACTGAGCATTTGAGCTCACCCCTTTCTATGTTTTATTTTTCCCAGGATTCCAAGAAGTGTATTATGATTGATATGTAGGGTTAAGCTAAAGGGAATAATGGTGTTCATAAAGATTATTTATGTTTCTTTGTATGTATTAAAGTGCAATATAACATTCATGTATGTAATTTATTTTCCAAGACTGCTAAACTAATCGGTCCTTTGGGACTTGATTCCTTGTAATCATGCCAATGTATTAAAATAATGCACCGACTCTGGGTAACTGGGGTCGGGGTGTTACAATTTTATAATATTTGTTTCTGTGAAATGTGAATTAGATAGACACTAGACACTGATACCTTTCATGTATTGATATTCTACAGGGTAAAAATGATTGTGATTTATATCTATCAACACCCACTCATCGCCTTGTAGTGAGGGCTACAGTGTTCAATATCTAGAATGAAATTCTACGCAATAGACCACTTTTTATAGATCATGTTAGAGTGTCAATTACTATAGCCCTAGAGTTGAGTGCCAAGATACCTATTCCAATTAATGATGCAAATATCCATACGGTCGAACAAGCTCTTGGAACATTCATCACATGGTCATCACATCTTGTAAAAAACATGTCAACAATGAGGTATTCATTTCTAATTTAATTTTCAATCTAAACCTTAAACATGTAATGAAAAAAGGTATGAACTGATGCATGTTATTATAGATGGAAAATGGGAAGGGGTGAAGCGAAAGACCGGTTCAAAACCATCTCAAGGATCAACCAGCTTATCAAAACAATCTACCCAAATCACCTTAACCCCCCCCCCTTTCTATATTCACATTTATTATCATTAAAGGTTCATGTTGATACGAAGTTGAAAGCTGGTGGAAATAACATAATTGATTTTGAAGAAAATATATACGGAGGGAAAGATCCAAACTTTATTGGTGTTAAGAGTGAAAATGAAATCCTTGACTATGATTGGTTAGGCGGATTATTTGTAAATTTTTACATGAGGTATGTTTTCCTGATTTGATTTTCCAAAAGATAATATACTATGATAATTATGACTAAATACATTTCATATTTTTCGTAGGTGTATATATGAAAAACAATTGAAGGGATTTCCCCATGAACGAAAATTTGGACTTGTTAGTCCTCACATCACCTCTACAGAACAAGAAGACATAACTTCCAATAAAAATAGTAAAATAGTGGCAGGACTGCTCAAATCATTTAACAGCAAAATTACAGATGGCAGACACTTCTTAATACCAATGATGCAGGGGTAAAACTCTACAATTTAATCATATCAAATATATTTTAATTTCTTTCATTAGTTATTCTTTTTTATATTCTTAGGCAGTATTGGATGCTCATTGCGATCAATTTAGATACTCTAAAGATCTATTTTCTGGATTTAATGCATGGATATCCAATAAACTAACCACAAATGATGGATTTTGTCAATTTATAATACACTACATCCAACATTTTAGAACTAAACATCCAATAATTTAATTTATATTATCTTTTAATGAGGATTCTATCATGATAGGGCGGTGCATGAATATCGTCTACATTATGGAATGGGGCTAGGGGAAAAGGACAAGAAACCTGAAAAGTACTATGAATGGATACAAATTAGGGTATATATAATAATATTTCACTATCCAAACATATATAAAAAATTACTTATTTTTCTCAATGTTTCTGTAGTGCCCAAAAAACAAATGATAAAGACTATGATTATTATGTTTTTAAATTTATTAGAGAGATCATATTCTATAAAAAAACCAGCATCCCTGAAGAGGTATTTTCGAAGATAATTTCTATTTCATTTAAAATACTTATCAATAATTTGTGTATTTATATTTTTTCATTACTACCATGACTTCCAAAAACAATCATATTCACAAGACGATATACATATGCTTATAAACGAATGGGAAGCATGCTTGATGGAATAATGTACAAATATATAATTAATATGGTAAACTTATCAAATAATTTTGACTTTAATAATATTTTCTACCTTATCATTCTCTTTTTTATGTTAATGTTGTGATTTGTATCGGCTAAATGCCCTACTGAAAATCATGGTCGTTGGTGGTCCTTGTTTGCGCACTAAATGAATTGCATGTTGATTGGTTTTTAAAAATAAATTAGTGGTCCTCATTTATAGGGTATGTGTGTTTTTGATATACCACAAAAGATAATGAGTATCCAGAAGGATTTTCCCCATACCTTCAGTTTTTATGACATCTTGATACATAACGGGCATATAATCCTACTCCACTCCTCTCGTTTTCAACAACGAGAAGGGTTTTCTCCAAAAAACATCGATTCAATCTACTACATTGGAAATTTCCCTCTTTAGTTGACCCAGTGAAGAACAGACTATCATATATTCATTCGAAGGTCCTAAATGTATGATAGTTGGTTCTTCACTGGGCCAAATAAATCTATGATACATAAGGAGGATGTTATTTCGTGTCAATCGTATAGGTATCAAAGGTTTTTCCAAAATCCTTCTAAACTGAGTAGATTGAGCATATTCAATAGGTAAAGTCTCTTTTTTAGGTTTTAGAGGAAAGGGTGCATTGATTTTCAACAGAAAAATGTACTTAAATTTTGTTTTGATACTTTAGGACAACGATCCATGAGTCATTTGTGACGTGTAAGAATCAACTGCACCTCAATCTGACACACACTGTCATCAGTATGACTCTAAATGTATCTTTATTTAAAATTGGAATTGATTCAAGTAAAAAAACACAATTGACATACTGAAAATCGAGGAAATGCATTCCAATTGTTTTGATAATAGAGGAAAATGATCTATCAGTCATTTGGGACATATAGGAATCAACCTCACCTCAATCTGATGCATGGTGTCACCGGTATGACTCTAAATGTGTCTTGTTATTTAAAATTGACATTAATTAAAGTAAAAAAACACAACTGACATACTGATGTCACAACCTGCCTTTTTCAAGATGAGGGAAGGGACAAAAACCTTCTAGACCCTTCCTTCTTCAAGTTAAAGGAGAGATAATAACCCCTGAGTCCCGCCTTCAATAGGCCCCAGGGTGGCAACTAGCACCAAGGGTATAAAATCTCACGTAATATGGAAGGTATTACCCTTTTATAGAATAAGATTGGGAGATAAGATGGTAAATCCCAAACAACTCCAAATACTAAAATAAAAGTAAATCCCAAAATTCATTCCCATATGAATGTCCAAAATAAACTGATACAAGTACAAGAAAAACTCTAAAGGAAGTACCAAAAGAAAGGAAAAGCATCAACGAAAACTGTCCTGACACCTGAGCTAGTAAGGTCCGACACGGTTCTCAAAGTCCTCCTAGAAACCTAAAAGTAGTTTTATATATATAGGGTGATTATATAGGTATAATCAGTAGGGAAAACCAAAATCTCTCGTGCACAAGTGTGGAGACATTCTAATGCCCCGTGAGAAATAGAGATAACCAAAACACCTAGCAATGAAACTATCCACCCAGCCTCACCAAGGCACACTCCCCAAATAATAAAATCTAGGTAAAGTGGTAGTAATATCACATCAATATTTGGGTATCCCGCACCACTTTTCAACTGGTTATTTAGAACATCCTACGCATCGGACCTCCCCCACAATTTCCACAGCAGTCCCACTACTATACCCCACCCGCACACACCTTAGCTACCACAACCACACATCATGATCACAGACACTTGGACCACCACAACCACACATAACCACACCCGCAGACACATGGGCCCCAACAATCACCACAATGCCCAAAGACACCTGAGCCAGAACAACTGCTATCATGCCCAAAGACAACTGGGCCTCAACATCCACTGCTTTGCCCGAAGACACATGGGCCTCATTCCAAAGACACTTGGGAAACAAACCTACCCACACACACCTGGTCTAACTCACCACATCACACCCTTCCCAAATATTCTTGGGATATAATGGACCTCAGTCCCTTACATCCTAGCTGAAGAGTCTTGGGATACCTAGGAGAAGGAGTAGAAAAGAGCTAATAACCAACCACTCATAGGAATGTTGGGAAAAACACCCTCCCCCATGAAATGGGGGTGTTCAGCACAAAGTGATCAACATGGGTGGGGTGAGAATCAGAAACAAAAGAACTAAATTTTATATACATAGGTAATCAAGCACTCATCCTAACCTAAGGGTTCCAAAACCAAAAACTAGTCCATACACAAACACTCTTGCAGTTATCCATACATGCACAAGTACACAACAACCGCAATCAGATCACAACCCATTTCTGGAAAATAGATCCCCATTGTACCAGTTCTCATTATCATGTTCAAATTATTTCATTTAAATATTCCTTCACTACTAGGCAACAAAAAAGAATAAACAGAAGCCAAAGAAACAACGGAAAGAAACATACAAGCATACATTTAATCATTCACACCCAGTTCTCTTGTTAAGTAAAAACATCAAAAGGGATTTGTGAAATGCCTTGAAGTAATAGAACCAAAAAATCCCCAACATACCAGCTCCACACGGCTTTAGATTCATAAACCAACAACTTCTCAACCAGATATTCCACGTCACCCCACAAACATTAAATAGAAAAACCATGCATATCACCAGAACAGAGAAAAAAAGTTTTCAGATTTAGAAAACACCATTCATTAAGTTCCTTATTTTCATTTGGTAAACCGGGGTCATCACACAAGGATTCTTATTCAATGGGAATCCATTTAATAAACCAATTTTACATGATTAACTAGTTTCCATGTTACGGTTATTCAATCACAAGATTATCTAGAAGAACGAATCTTCATTAGTGTGCAATAAAGGACCACCAATGTCCATGATTTTTAGTGGAAATGTGCCCATAAAATTCACAACATAACAACAAAGGTATAAAACAACAACATCATCAACTTCCCCATCCCTTCATTCTTTAAAATTCCATTTATTATCTTCGTTAAAGTCAGTTTCATCTATGTCTTGAGGGTACATCATCATACCCACCCCACATGATGCATAGTAAATATAGAGATGAAAGAAAACCCCTACTTGGATGATCAAGTATTGAAGTTTTCTCTTTGTGGCACGAATTGGGGATGGAGTGACTTATAGGAAAAGAAAAATCCAAGGTTGGGTGGGAAGGGCTCCAGCACGAGCGCACGATTCGTCTGGGGAGGAAGTGTCGAGGTGCATTTGAATAAATGATAGGGGATAAGGAAAAGAGGATCTCGGATTAAGAAGAGGCTAGATCCTAAAATTAGGGAGACCATTTAGAAGTACTTAAAATTAAAATAGTGGATAGACCATGAGGCTCAGTAGTTTCACACGTTGGGATTAATTGTGATTTAATAATTCCCCTTAGAAACGGTGGAGATAGACCGGTGGATGGCTGTGAATTGATAGATTTCCTTTAAACAGAAGAAAACATGTAACAGGAGAAAAAACTATAAAATATAGGCGGCTAGAAAATGTAGAAAAGGGTGTGACATGGATGAAAAGGCCACATGTTTTGGTAAGTCAAGGGTCTCCCAACTCTTGGAGAAATTAAAACATCTTTTATAGGATTTAAATCACTTGAAAGGGGTATTTAAAACACTTTTACGTCAAAATAGGTGTTACTGCACCGAAATAGAAAAGTCTAGGAGAATCTAGAAATGAATCACTGATGGGTGAGTCACTGAAACCCTGGCACCATTGTCCATCGGTGACACTATTCATCCAACCTGAAATTTGGAAAACTCCATGTAAGAACTCGGTTCTTATTCTTGAGGTATGGGTTTCTTCTTTTCATTTTTCCTTAAGTGTTTTTGAGAAAAATAAGGAAACTGGGGAAATTTTCCAAAATTTTTGGGTGCATGCCATGTACTTTTCCACATGATGTGTACTTTGGCTGTGTGGGATGAGTATACAAGGAATGTAGGCCTGTCGGTGATGAAGGGTATAAAAACTGACTACATTTCATGTACTTAGTATATACACGATGTGTAATCAGTCAGTAGGTGAATAGTAAGGAGGTGGGAGTAGTCTCCAGTAGAACAGTAGTACACGCCGTGTATGCAGAAATACAAGCCGTGTAATCAAGTTGACAAATGAATAGTGAGGTGGTGGAAAGTGGTCGTCAGTGGAACCATTAAAAAATGGAAAGTACACGCCATGTACTTGAGAGTAAACGCTATGTAGTTATGTTTTTTTCTTAAAACAGGCAGCAGCCTCCTCTTTCGATAGAGGAAGCTTAGAATTCCTGAGAGCCGCGAGAGAAAAGGCCAGATCTTGGAAGAGCTCCCGACCACACACCGGAACTCTGATTCCTTCACCATCGATCTCGTTTGAACCACATAGGTGAGTTCTTATCTATTCTTGAACCTATCCTTCCAATTATTTCCCTAAGTAAATTTATTTGGCTTTGAATTCGTAGTTTTTTATCCCAGATCTATGTTGTTTTCAGTTGATTTGGGAGGCGTCGTTCACATATATCGATCAGAGGAGATCAAGGTAGGTGGTTTGGTGTTTATTTCCAACTGTCAATTTGTTTTTGTGTACCTTTGTTCTATGCACCCATGTTTGGGGTGTCGTATGGATGAGTCCTTAGCTGATAATATATCTAGAATTTCATAGATAATCTAATGATAAATATAAACTGTTGTTTGGGATCGTTGCTTGGATCTAAGGCCACCATGTGGCTGTGTTTCCCTTGTTTAGTTGTTTGGCCAGGATACCCATGGGTATGCCATTATTATAGCATGATTTGAGTTTTCTTGAGAGAAAATGTATATAAATTACTTGCTTATGTGTTGGGATCGGCCCGGTTACTTGCTTAGCCTGAGGGCAGTGTTTTGTTTAGCCTGAGGGCAAGGCCTGAGGGCAAGGTTCTATTTATCCTGAGGGTAAGATTCTATTTAGCCTGTGGACAATGGTTCTTACGTATGAGGACAATGTTTACTTTAATATTCATGGTGTTGATTTCTTACGTTGTACCTGCCAATCTAAATCACAGTCTTGGTATTTTTATTACCCTCTACTTGTTAGATAGCCTGTTGTGGTTTTTGTTGCGGCATTGTATAGGAGATTATCGGCTGAGGCTGAGTCTCAGGAACTTAAAATTCAATTATATTGAATTGTTAAATAATAATTAAAATGTAAATATAACTGGTAGGAATGATTATTTTTGAGTACTTCCTAGTTTACTGAATTTCATTACTCCACACTGTTGTTGCACATTTTCACCGTCAGTTGGGCACGGGCCTTTGGTGGTTGCATACTAAGATTTACTTATCACACCATGTTTGGGTCATGTCTTGGGCCCAAACAGATTATATTTTTGCAGGTTTTGATAAGGGAAATAGTCCCTATACAGGTACTTGATTGTTGCATAGGAGTAGGAGAGCATGGGACCAAGCTTAGGCTTGTGATGCTGTTGAGTTCCTATTGCACTGTTTTAGTTTCCTTTACTATACTTGGTACTTTATACTATATAGTAGTTAATTGTAGTGTATCCTATTTTGAATGCTTTCTTAGAAATAGGATAGATTTCATCATCATATATATTTGACTGTTGGTTATATTTTTCTTCAGTACTATTATCCTTTCAGTTTTTTATTGTTTACTACTTCCGATTTTGGTATGTTTGTATTTCCATCGCTGCGCTGCACATTGACAAATGAGGGAATAGTTTCCACACTATCAGACCTAGGCCCTCGCTGTCAGTCAGCAGCCTCTGGCATTTGGGGAAATGCACTTGAGGTCATGTGACAAACCAGGTTCGGGGCACCCATTGAGTGGCACCCGGATCTGGGACGTTACAAAGTTGTATCAAAGGGTTTCTTTTCTTTGACTTACTGTTTGGAGCCTATAGTCAGGGATAGGACGAAATTGGTATTTGGTAATAAGTTGTGCCCAGGAGTAGCTAACCCGTGTATAGGGGAAATCTAATCTACCTCGTTTAATTTCAATTTATCTGGTTTTTCAATTTTTATGGTTGATTTTATTTTCACCATTGGGTGATGCACTTGTGGTGTGTTGTTTATATTTTTATACCTGGGTTCTATTTAGTTACAACCCGATGGAATAAGGGTATTCCATCTCATGCATCATTTAGGAACATGCTAGAATCACATGTCATGCATAGTTTCCATGCCATGTAGGTGCATTAGAAATTGCATGTTGTTGTGATAGATGTTGTGCTAGAAATTTCATGCTGGTGTGATAGGTTCCTTGATAAATACGCCTACTGTCGATAGGGTATTGGTACAAGTTATGGTTGGGTTGATGGAAGCTAAACTTTGGTTCCTGGGTAGTATGGCCTCTCTTGGAACGGAATTTAGCGGATCATGATCCATACTTCTGTTGCGTTTTGTACTATAAATGGGAAAGGTCGGGTGATAAACTTTGGTTCGTGGGGAGTATGGGCCCCCACGGATCGGAATTTGGCATACCAACACTTGAAATTTATGAAAAAGGGGCTATGGAGTAGTTTTTGAGGTCTAATATCTGGAAACCCAGACAACACGGTGTGTGGTTTTATGAACACACGCCATGTACTCTTCTGTTCGGTAAGAAATGAAAAAAAATTAAGTGCACGCCGTGTAGTTTCTAACCGTGTCATAGGCCGTGTAGGCAGAGACACGGGATGGGAAAACTCTAGAGGGAACACACCGTGTACCGGTTGTACATGTCGTGTCGTGTAGACCCTGTATCTGCCATGTAACTAACAACACAGACCGAGAAAACGTTTCTTAAACACACCATGTCAATGCCAAACATGTCATGTAGTTTAATTTGGGAATTCGGCCATGTAACTAACAACACGGGTCAGTGTTATCCTTTCTAGTACATGTCGGGTACCTGTGGGACATTTCGTGTAGTATTGACTGGTAAGAGACTGTGTAGACTTGGTCATGTGGCTGGGAAAATAGGGTGGTGTACATGTCGTGTGTGGGTGTAACACGACATGTAGTGTCAGCTGAGTATCCGGCCATGCCACTAACAACACGGGTAGTTGGAATCTAAGCTGTACACACAATGTCTATCTGAAACACGCCATGTAGTGTGAGCTATGTATCTAGCTGTGTAACGAACAACACGGGTCGGTGAAGGCCGTCTAGTACATGTCGTGTAGTCCTTATACACACTATGTAGTCTCGTTCAAAAGATAGTCGTGTGGCTAAGCCGTGTAGAAGTACACGGGTAGGGGAATAAAATTCAAGTACACGCCATGTGTTTGAACAACACGCCATGTGTTTAGGGTGTTACATGACTAGTTCTGGAATAAGTACACACCCATGTGGAAGACTTGAGGGAACACACCATGTAGTTATTATACACGCCGTGTAGTCTTGTTTCATAAAACTTAAATGTTTTATTTCTCTTGTTCCCTTATTACGCTTCCAGTTCTTGGTCCTTAAAGATCTTAATCTAAGGTGTGTGTTTCACCTTGTAGAGTCATGCCGTAGAGATGACCATGAGATTTTCACTAAGAGAGTGGTGACGATTATACTCTAGAGATGGTAGGCCATGGGATACCGATGGATCCTCCAGCAGTGCTAGATGCGGTGCCAGCCATTATACTAGACGCAAGCACGGATGCGTGGTTCTGTGAAGGCTTCATTCAGTTCATGCAGACCTTTCAGGGTTCACCACAAGCTGCCACATATATGGAAGAGCTGACACATATATTTCAGCAGCGGCATCCACCTACGTTTTCAGGGGATGGCAGACCACAGGCTGCGGAATCATGGCTGGGTTCTATGTAGACTATCTTCGAGCATCTGGAGATGCCTCCTGGGAGGAGGGTCAAGCTCACTACTTACATATTGCATGATTCCGCTAAGATATGGTGGGATGTTACCACCCAGACTGAGCATCACCGAGACATGGCGTGGGAATATTTTCAGGCAGTCTTCTATGACTTTTTCTTTCCAGAGATGTTGAGGGTAGATCGAGCTCGAGAGTTCATTAATCTGCAGCAGGGCGCCATGTCAATGATGGATTATTCTTCCTGATTCACCGAGCTACAACGTTTTTCACCTGTTCTAGTGGGTGATGAGACATTGAGGGCTAGATTCTTCGAGGATGGTCTTGGATATGACATCCATGCACTGGTGAACATTTTCAGGTTGCTTACAATGCATGCTATTATAAACCAGGTGCTGATTACTGAGCGGAACCTACAGAAAGCTAGTGGTGCAGGCTAGGTTGGTTTGGCACCAGTTTCTGGTACTATTTCTACCAGTAAGAGGAAGAAGCAGATGGATTTCTCTCACGGTGGTAGTACTAGCTAGAAGAATTCTTCAGGTGTCCCGATAATGTGCTACCAGTGTGGTAAAGAGGGGAACAAGGGACCTCAGTGTCCACATGACCCAGTGGATTGTCGAGCTTGTGGTAAGATGGGTTATCTGCAGCATTTTTTCAGGGCATTTCCACCAGTGACTAGTGAGAGGGGTTCTGTGCAGACTCTGTATGTAGGATCAGGGATAGAAACTTCTTATCAGTCAGGGAATTGGAATACGTCTGGACATTCAGGCCGAGGTGGTGGTCATGGTCGTGGTATCCAGACACTAGGATCTTAGAGATAGCAGGGTAGGTCAGATCATGGTAGTTAGGCGGTGTCGCAGGGCCACGACACAAGGTAGGAATATGTAGTGCAACAGACCCAACAAGAGCAGGATCCTGGACCTTCCACGGTCATAGGTACTATTATAGTTGCTTCTGTTTTATCTTTGGTACCTTTCGATACTGGTGCTACACATAGCTTTATATCTGTGCCTGTTGTGGAGAGACTTCGGCTCTATGTTTCTTATTCTTCTGATATCATGACACTAGACACACCGTTCAGAATTAGAACGGCTGGTGTGCATCAGTGCAAGGAGTGCTCCCTAGAGGTTGGTGGGTTTCACTTTCTATGGGACCTCTATTTCTTAGAGATAACAAGCTATGATGTCATTCTCAGGATGGACTGGTTAGTACCCTTTCGAGCCTTTGTATATTTCTATCATCGTAGGGTGAGTTTAACGTCACCAGAGGGTGGAGAGTTTCTATACAATGGAAAATGGGATGTCCAAGCGAGCTGAGCTGGACCTGAGCATCGTGGATGAGGTGGAGTGATAGCTCAGATTGTGAGTTTATATCTGGATGACTAGGGAACTTGTCAGAAGGATTTCCCTAGAGTGGTTAATTGTTTCAGGGATGTCTTTCCAGAAGACTTTTTAGGTATACCTCTGGAGTGAGAGGCAGATTTCTCTATTGAGCTTATTCCAGGAGCGGCACAGGTGTCCATTCCTCCTTATAGGATGGCTACACCAGAGTTGCAGGAGCTCAAGAAATAGTTAGAGGAGTTGCAGGAAAAGGGTTTCATCCGACCCGGTACTTCTCCTTGGGGTTCTCCTGTCCTGTTTGCAAAGAAGTTGGATGGTACCCTCAGACTCTATGTGGATTATCGGATGTTGAACCAGTTGACCGTTAAGAACCGATATCCCTTGCCAAGTATTGATGATCTTTTTTATCAACTTCGAGGAGCACAAGTGTTCTTGAAGATTGAATTGAGATATGGATATCATCAGTTGTGTGTTAGACCATCGAACATACCGATTATAGCCTTTCAGAGAAAATATGGTCTATACGAGTACTTGGTCATGCCGTTCAGACTCACGAACACACCAACAGTTTTTATGGCTCTGATGAATCATGTGTTCCATCCATATCTAGATTCTTTTGTGGTAGTCTTTGTGGATGATATCTTGGTGTACTCTCACACTCAACACGACCATGCTACCCATATTGAGATCATTTTGAGTACACTAAGAGAGCATTAGTTATATGCTAAACTCTCAAAGTGCCACTTTTGGATGGACCAGATTCACTTCCTGGGTCATATTATCTCAGAGGCAGGAGTTACAGTAGACCCAGAGAAAGTGAGAGCAGTGGTTTCCTGGGAGCATCCAAAGAACGTGTTTGAAATATGGAGTTTCTTGGGGATATCTAGTTACTAAAGGCACTTTATATAGGACTTCTCCTCTTTAGCAGCACCGTTGATGGGTTTGACTAAGAATGTTATGAAGTTCATTTGGTCAAAATCTTGTGAGATAGCCTTTCAGGAGGTGAAGGGAAGGTTGACATCAGCACCAATCCTGATACTTCCAGAGTAAGGGAAGAGCTATACAGTTTACTATAATGCATCAGGTATTGGGTTGGGAGCAGTGTTGATGCAGGGTGATCGAGTAGTTGTGTACGGATATCGGTAGTTGAGGCCACATGAGAGGAATTACCCGACTCATGATCTCAAGTTGCCTGTAGTTGTTCATGTGTTATGATGTTTGAGACATTATCTCTTGGGAGAACATTTTTTTGGTGTTTACGGACCACAAAAGTCTAAAATACATCTTCACCCAGCGTGAATTGAATTTGAGACAGTGAAGGTGGGTTGAATACCTTCAGTCCTTCGACTTTGAGCTTGCCTATACACCTGGTAAGGGTAACGCAGTAGCTGATTCACTGAGTATGAGAACTCAGATACAGGCAGTGCAGAAGGCCATTGGTGAGTGGAAGCTTATGGATTTGTTCTATGAGATGTATTTGGAAGTGCATGATAGTCAGGGGCGAGCCTATCTTTCTTCCTTATTTGTGACTTCTACCCTCCTGGATAGAGTGAGGATGAGACAGCTATTAGATTCAGAAGGTCTAGTTCTGCAGGATTCGGTGGCAAGTGAGGACCCTCCTCCTGGTTAGATGATGGGTGATGATGAGGTACTGCATATCCATGGAAGAGTGTGGGTTATAGGGGATATACGCGAGGATTTGATATGGGAATTTCATGCTTCAGCTTGGGCAGTGCATCCCAGAGTTACCAAAATGTACCGTGACTTGAGACGTCAGTATTGTTGGTTGGGTATGAAAAGAGAGGTAGCTGGTTTTGTTATGAGATGTTCCACCTGTCAGCAGGTGAAGGATGAGCATTAGAGGCCAGCCAGACTGTTACAACAGTTAACCATTCCGGAGTGAAAATGGGATGATGTTGCGATGGATTTCGTGACCGGGTTTCCGAGGTCACCTCGAGGTAGTGTTGTCGTGTGGGTTGTTGTGGAAAGAATTATAAAGGTAGCTAACTTTTTTCTGATCAAGGAGACCTTCAGTGTTGACGATCTTGAGAAGTTGTGTATCTGAGAGGTATTATGTCTTCATGGGGTCCCTTGTTCTATCTTTTCAGATAGGGATGCATGTTTTACATCTCGTTTCTAGTAGAGTTTTCATAGGGAACTCGGTACACAGGTGCTTCTAAGCACAGCTTACCACCCTCAGACTGATGGCCAATCAAAGTGTACAATACAAGTGTTTGAGGACATGCTGCGTGCATGTATCCTGGACTTTGGGGGCTCTTGGGAGAAGCACATACCCCTGGTCTAGTTTTCCTACAATAATATTTTCCAGGAAACTATTGAGATGGCACCTTATGAGGCTTTATATGGTAGGCCATTCTGATCACCCTTGTGCTGGTTAGAGGCAGGTGAGGCAGCTTTACTGGGACCACGTATTGTACAGGAGACTTCATAGCAGGTCCAGTTGATTCAGAATTGGATGGATACTGTACAGTCTCATCATAAATCTTATGTTGGTCGCCACAGACAACCCTTGGAGTTTGTGGTCAGGGATCAAGTTTTCTTGCGGGTTTCACCGAGGTTGGGACACAGTCAGATCATGAGATAGGGTAAACTTTCACCGAGGTATGTAGGACTATTTGAGATTATGGATAGAGTCAGGCCGTTTTCCCATCAGTTTCAGTTACCATAGAGGTACTGGGCCATGCACGACATCTTCCACATATCTTAGCTATGATGTTATCACTCAGACTTGTCTCATGTTTTTTAGAATGAGGAGGTTGAACTTCAGGTTGATGCATCCTTTGAGGATCATCTGATTCATATTGTTGATAAGAGAATGAAGGTTATTTGAGGTTGTTCAGTTCCTCTCATATGGTTGCTATGGTATCATGGCTGAGTGCAGGATGAAACCTGGGAGCGGGAAACTGACGTATGTGCTCGGTGTCCAGAGTTGTTCTCAGCTTTCTCTTCACCACCCTTGTAAGGTCAATTCGAGGAAGAATTTCTTTAAGGGGGGAAGTTTGTAATAACGTGGTTCTTATTCTTGAGGTACAGGTTTCTTCTTTTCCTTTTTCCTTAAGTGTTTTTGAGAAAAATAAAGAAAATGGGGAAAATCCCAAAATTTGTGGGTACACACTGTGTACTTTGCCCGTGTGGGATGAGTATACAGGGTGTGTAGGCCTATCAGTGATGAAGGGTGTAAAACTTGACTACACACCATGTACTTATTATATACACGTTGTGTAATCAGTCAGCAGGTGAATAGTAAGGTGGTGGGAGTAGCTTCCAGTGGAACAGTAGTACACATTGTGTATGTAGAAATACACACTGTGAAATCAAGTCAACAGATGAATAGTGAGGTAGTGGAAAGTGGCCGCTAGTGGAACAGTTAAAAAATAGAAAGTACATGCCATGTACTTGAGATTACATGCCGTGTAGTTATGTTTTTTTCTTAAAATAGGCATTAGCCTCCTCTTTCGACAGAGGAATCTTAGAACGCCCGAGAGCCGTAGGAGAGAAGTTCATATCTTGGAAGATCTCCTGACCGCACACCAGAACACTGATCCCTTCTCCGTCAATCTCGTTTGAACCGTGTGAGTGTGTTATTCTCTCTTATTGAACCTATCCTTCCAATTATTTCCCTAAGGGGAGTTATTTGGATTTGAATGCGTGGTTTTTTATCCCAGATCTATGTCGTTCTTGGTTGATTCGGGAGGATTCATTCATGTATATCGATTAGTAGAGATCGAGGTAGGTGGGATGGTGTTTATTTCTAAATGTAGAGTTGTTTTTGTGTACCGTTGTGATATTCATCCATGTTTGGGGTGTCGTATGTCTGAGGCCTTAGCTGATAAGATATCTATAATTTCATATATAATCTAATGTTAAATATAAATTGTTGTTTGGGATTGTTTCTTGGATCCAAGGCCACCCTGTGGGTGAATTTCCCTTGTTTATCCATTTAGCCAGGATACTCGTGGGTATACCGTGATTATAGAATGATTTGATTTTTCTTGAGATAAAATGTATATAAATTTCTTTCTTATGTGTTGGGATCGGCCCAGTTACTTGCTTAGCCTGAGGGTGGTGTTTTGTTTAGCCTGAGGGAAAGGCCTGAGGGTAAGGTTCTGTTTAGCCTGAGGGCAAGATTCTGTTTAGCCCGAGGGCAATGGTTCCTACGTCTGAGGAAAATTTTTACTTTAATATTCACAGTGGTGATTTCTTATGTTGTACCTGCCAAGATAAAGCACAGGCTTGGTATTGTTATTACCCTCTACTTGTTAGATAGCATGTTGTGGTTTTTGTTGTGGCACTGTATAGGATATTTTTGGCTGAGGCTGAGTCTCAAGAACTTATAATTAAATTATATTGTATTGTTAAATAATAACTAAAATGGAAATATAACTGGTATGAATTTTTACTTTTGATTACTTCTTAGTTTACTGGATTTCATTACTGCCCACTGTTGTTGCACATTTCACCGTCAGTTGGGCACAGGTATTTGGTGGTTTCCTACTGGGATTTATTTATCACACCCTGTTTGGGTCATGTCTTGGGCCCAAACAGATTATATTGATGCAAGTTTTATAACTCCCTCTTTTTTATCACATAAACTTTCATTACATTACACAAAACTGAGGATCTTTAAGGTTTAGTGTCTTGGAAACCAGGAACATAATACATGAAAACAACAACAACAAAAATTATTAAACACTTGAAAGGATTCTCCTTAAGTTAATCATAGGTTCATTACTGCATCTCATAACCTGGGGACATACATCAAAAGAAATGGTTAGCAGAAGGCCCAGTAAGGGAAACAAGAGAAACATTTTACATGTGAACTTGAGATACTTCAATAAGGTCATGAAAAGATCTTTAAGGCATGAGAAAGAAATCATGAGATATATCATAATAAAAATAACATTTTTCATAACTTGAAGATGTGGATACAACATTTAATATTGACAATAATTTCGCTTCACCAAGGTCCATCCCCAAGGTGTCATTAAAAAATTACCAAGGTTATTCACCAAGGTATCAGTCTAAATGGTCATCTCTAGAGATTAAGTCTTTACCCAATTCATTGGAGCGCTATCTGGGCGCACCCTTGACATGTATTTATTATCATGTGAGCCACATATATCATCATAAATCATTTCATAAACAACACATATAGAATAAAATAAATGGGTTTCATTTCATAATCATAACGTTTTAAAAACTGCTTTAAAGACATGATCTTTATGTCACTTTAAACCCACGGAAATGGAAAGCGGGTTTCATGTATGTAAATCCTATAATTTAAAATAGAACATTTTGATATATATGTGAATACCCCTATAGAAATAAGAGCTTTGAGTATTCACTTAATAATATAAAATAATTTTGAGAAGAATAGAGAGGCATTTTGAGATGAAAATTATGCAGCATAATGGCTACGTTACAGGGTTTTAGAAAACATTGAAAAGAGAGAGGACATGGGTCACCCACTCATAAATGATATATAAAAATAGTATAGGAACAGAATATAAAGTATATGAATCATGGTAATGAAATTTTAAGGACATACCATTTGAAATGAAAAACAAGGAAGTAAGACAAAAATAAGATTTCTCTTATAAAAATTCGGCAGCCTAACGGCGTCACTTAAACTTCAATAAAAAAAGAATTGACGAGATCAAAAAGGGTCTATAATCATATTATCATAAAAGATCAGTATGATAGATATAGATATCATACCCCAACATAATAAAAAGGAACTCGAAAGACTTGACATGAAAGTAGAACTTTGAAAAATGAGAAGGGTGAAAGAATCCCTTAAAAATTCAGCAGCCTAACGGCGTCACTTAAACTTCAACAAAAATGAATTGATGAGATCAAATAGGGTCTCTCATAATATGAACATAAAATTTCAGTATGATAGATATAGAGATCATACCCCTACATAATGAAAAGTAACTTGAAAGACTTGACATGAAAGTAGAACTTTGAAAAATGGGAAGGGTGAAAGAATCCCTTAAAAATTCGGCAGCCTAACGGCGCCACTTAAACATTCTTAAAACGAAATTATGAGAGTAAGAGGGGGTATCTCATCATATGAACATAAAAAGGACAGTATAATGAATATAAAAGAACCTCCTCCAACATATTAACATGGAGAATAAAAGAAATGACATAAAAGAGATCACTTGAAAAGAAAGAGAGGGGTTGGATCCCTTCCTTAAAACATAAATCTTAAAACTCAAAGGTTGGGACCTTGAGGGCTTGGGGGAACCTTGGGAGGACTCCTTGGGAGGTAATGAGACCAGATCTTTGTTTGGGAAGAGTTGGGAGTAGAAAGGATGAGAGTATTGCTGGGTATTTATAGGGAAAGTGAGGGGACAAGGCATTAATGGCCAAGGGACACCTCATTGGTGGTTTTGGCAAAACCATGGGCTTGCCCATGGTATTTTCCCATGGTATTGGCCACTTGGGACACCTCATACAATAATTCATCCCCTTTAGTCTACCATCCCTTAAAATATATCATGGCATCATCATGACACAGTTATGATGTCATTAAACATACCGAAACCCTAAAACTATATTTTTACTATTCACTGAAAATTCAACTTTCTCAGAAAAATCCCAAAATTACACATTAACAAAATATCAATGCTCTAATTTCAAATATGAACTCCATTTTATAAAAATAATTTTCTAAATATTTTTAATTTAATTTTTAAATGAATACACTATTCACCGAAAATTCATTTTTTCAAAAAAAACTCCAAAAATTACCTTAACATAATATCGATGCTCTGAGTTCAAAAATGAAATCCATTTTATAAAAATAATTTTCTAATTATTTTTAATTTAATTTTTAAATAAAAAAAACATTATTCACCCGAAAAAACTAATACTTGAATAATAATTTATGAAACCGTTATTTAACCATTTTATTGAATCACATTACTTAATCAAGGTACCTAGATTATATTAATACTTTCATTAAGTGAGATTACTAATCCATTTGGACACATTACTAATCCTAATAATAAAATCACTATTCATGATTTACTATTCATCAAAAATTAAGTTGACCTTATTAGACTCTAAATTTCATACTGAACATAATTGTAGAAGACCATTTTTTGAAAATCATTACACATTTTTATTTATTTAAGGTTTACATAAACATTTTTAAAATATCATTTCTCTAAAATTCATCAAAATATGTATACTATATTTATCCGGACATTTGAAAATTCATAAACATCATCATAAGAAGAAATCCCAATTTTTATTTAAAACAAAGGATTACACAAGGTAGTTATGGTCTCCTTACATAGCCCCTTATCACACCATCATATGACCTAAGTGTAAGGTGTGCTAAGGTGAGAGAATCCGAGGGAGGCTCGTCCAACATCGCATGAGTAGTAATTTCTATTAGTTTGAACTTCTCGCGAAGGCGATTCCGTTCTAGCTTCACATGATGAAGTTCGTCTTGGGTTTGGTCCAGAGCAAAGCCCAATGGTGCTACCTCCTTCCCAAGTTTTGTTAGATGGGCTTCGATCGGTCCAAGACTACTGGGTGAGGCCATCAAATCTTCTTTCTATATTAATTAACCAAGATTACTTGTATTTAGAGACAAAAAAATGAAACATTTAGTTTTCAGCGGTCATATTGACCAATGTTCATATAACATTCAAAACTCAATGGTCTCATTTTAATTATACTCATGTTATCAAATGAAACGGTTTTGTTGAGTATCAAAAATAAAATAACACAAAAAATTAGGAAACAAGATTTATTCAAAATTTTGGGTCGTTACAGGTGTTGATAAGGGAAATAGTTCATATATAGGTACTTGATTGTTGCAAAGGAGTAGGAGATCATGGGACCAAGCTTAGGCTTGCAATGTTGCTGAGTTCCTGTTGCACTGTTTTAGTTTGCTTTGTTGTACTTGGTACTTTGTATTGCATTGTAGTTAATTTCAGTGTATGTTGTTTTGAATGCTTTCTTAGAAATAGGACATATTGAATCATTATATATATTTGATTGTTGGTTATATTTTTCTTCAGTACTATTTTCCTTTCAGATTTTTATTGTTTACTGCTTCCTCTTTTGGTATGTTTGTATTTTCTCCGCTGCATTACACTTTGAAAAATGAGGGCATAGTTTCCCCACTATCAGACCTAGGCCCTCACTGCTAGTTGGAAACCTCTAGAAATTGGGGAAATATGCTTGAGGTCATGTGTCCAACCAGGTTCAGGGCACCCGTTGAGTGGCACCCGGATCCAGGACATTACACTCCTCAATGAGTCACTTATGGTCCCCAGGACACCTCAAACACTAGATTTTGTAAACTTAATGGACCAGGAAGGTTATGTCCATTACATCAAATACCTCTCAAACTATTCTCATCCTTGAGAATCAAGACCAAACCCGAAGAAATGTTAGGGGTTTGAACAACCACCTTGTAAGATACTTCTCAAGGAAAAACCACCCTAGAGTTGTTCGAAAGTCGGAACAAACCTCAACATCCAGGGAAATTTCTCTCACATCTATCTCTTGAACAACTGTGGAAACACTACCTATCCTATCCCCCGAGTAACCACACAAACACAAAAAGTTCACACCATAGATACATATGGATTAGGGAGTTTCTTCCTCCATGTCAATATATTATCCACTTTGGGCGGCACTGACTTGACTACATAGGTTTAATCGCATCCACATTAATGCGTCTTGATTAGGGATCAAGTTCACATCTCCCCACAGTCAGGACTTCTCACACAAATTCAGAGAGTAAATAAAACAACTCATCTCATATCAAACAAGTTCAAGAATCCACTAAAAAAAGGGCATAAGCAAAGAATAAGAGAAAAACTCAAAATAGCTCTGGGTACTGGGTACTCATCTATGTCTCTCATTCCCAAGTACTCTTCTTAAGGCCACCATGCCTCCATAACATGTGAACCAAGGGAATGGTTCATCCACAAAGCACCTTCTCCTCACGATCCTCTATTATCACTAGTCACTTCACGAACATCGCATCATCCTCGATATCCAACTCTCCCCAGTCGAGGACATGGGAGTCATCGTGTAGATACCAACGGAGCTGAGATACATAGAAGATGTTGTGGATCCTCTCTAGTGGTAGTGGTAATTCCAGATGATATCCCACCTCACTGGATCGTCCCAACACCTCGAAGGGTCTGATGAACCTGGGAGAAATCTTACTCCCCCTGGAAAACCTCAGTTTTCCATGCTGAGGGTAGAACTTTAAGATTACGTGGTCCCCAACATTGAACTCTAAGGGTATCCTCCTATGATCAACATATGACTTTTCCATTCCTGATCCACCTTCATCCTCTCACACACAAGTTGAACCTTATCTATTGTGCTCTGTACCACCTCTGGCCCAAGAACACCTACCTCCCCAACCTCTATCCAGTACACGGGAAAACGACACAGTATCCCATACAAGGCTTCAAATATTTCCCTGCCAATGGTAGAGTGATATCTATTGGTGTAGGAAAACTCTACCAAAGGCAAGTGTCATACCCACAATCTTCTGAAGTCTAGAACACACACTCACAACATATCCTCTAATATATGGATGGTCCTCTCTGTCTTCCCATTCGTCTGAGGGTGTAAAGTAGTGCTAAGGCATAGTTGGGTTCCAAAAGCACACTGTAATCCCTTCCATACTCATGAATTAAATCATGTATCATAATCCAAAATAATGGTTCTGGGAACTCTATTCAGCCGCACAAATTTACCCACGTACTTTTGTGATAAGGCATTCACTATGCTCGACTCCTTAATTGTTAATAAGTGAGCCAATTTCTTCAATAAGTCCACCACTACCCAGATGGCATCATAGCCTCCATAATCCCTAAGTATTCCTGTGATGAAAACCATTGATATTTCATCCCACTTCCATTCAAGAACATTTAAGGGCTACAACATACTTCTAGGAACACGGTGTTCAGCCTTCACCTACTGACACATGAGGCACTATGTCACAAACTCTGCCACTGCCCACTTCACTGCGGGCCACCAAAACTAACCTATCAAGCCCTGGTACATCTTGGAGACTCTAGGATGGACTTCCATGGGTGAGTTATGGAACTCACTGAGAACTCCCTCATGCATTTCCACTGACACAAACAACTTCACATGGAACAACATCTGATTCTAACCATCCTCCAACTATTCTTCCGAAGCATTTCCTTGGTCAATGTGATTGCGCATCACTTAGACCTATGAGTCTCCCCACTGAGATTCCTCCACCTACCTTACCAAGGAAGATTACATTTTCATCTGAAATAGATATCCTCTACCATCCTCCATTATCATGCCCGAATGTAAAGTATCCAACTCTTCCTTTGTCTTCCATGTATCTGCTGACTCCCGAACCACATACATATGTGACTTCCTTTTCAAGTAATTGGCCACCAAATTCCCCTTTCTTGAGGTGTAGGAGATATCTAATTATTATTCTTGAAGAAAATCCATCCACCTCCACTACCGCAAGTTCAAGTCTCACTGGGAGAAGATATACCTCAAGCTCTTGAAATCTGTGAAGACCGTGAAGTGTTCCTCGATGAGGTAATGCTTCCACAACATCAGTACAAACACAACCAATGAAAGCACCAGTTCACGGGTGGAATAGTTACGTTCATTAGGATTTAACTACCTAGACCCATAAGATATCACTCCCTATTGCTACATCAGCACACACCCTAAGCCTAGACCGAAATCATCACAGAACACTTCAAATGTTACCCCTTCATTTGGAAAACTCAATAATGGGGCACTGACCAGCTTCCCTTTTAGATAACCAAAATTCACCTGGCACTACTCACTCCATACAAAATCATGGTCTTTTTTGGTCAAGGTCGTTCAAGGTGCTACAACTCGAGAGAAGTCGGGTACAAACCTTTGGTAGTAACCTGCCAGTCCCAAGAAACTACAAACCTCTGCTACATTCTTGGGTACTGCCCAAGAAACAACTAATTTGACCTTTAACATATCCACATCTATTCTCTACTGGGATACCACATGTCCAAGGAAGTTCACCTCTCATGTCCATAACTTTCACTTGTACAACTTCTCGTAGAGTTGGTGGTGTCAGAGAGCCTCCAAAATTGTTCTTAGATACTCAGCGTGATCCTCCATTGACCTTGAGTATATGAGGATGTAGTCGATGAACATGACCATGAAATAGTCCAAATACTCATGGAAAATAGAGTTCATGATCCCCATGAACATATATGGTTCATTCGTAACACCGAACGACATGACCATGAACTCAAAGTGTCTATACCTGCACCTAAAAGCAGTCTTAGAGATATTACCCTCAACTAGTGATATCGAGACAATAGGCCGGTCTTAGAGAACCAACCTACCCCCTTCAACTGTTCAAAAAGGTTGTCAATACTCAAGAGGGAGCAACGGTTTCTGACCGTCACCTAATTCAGTATCAGGTAGTCTATGCACAGCCTGAGACCACCGGCTACCTTCTTTGCAAAAACAATACTGGAACACCTCATGGTGACGTGTTTGGTCAGATAAAACCCTTATTCATCAAATCATCAACCTAAATCTACAACTCTCGCAACTTGGAAGGATCCATCCAATAGGGATCCATTGAAATCATATGGGAACTATGCTGTAATTCTATCCCGAATTCAATATCACGTTGAGGGGTTAGAGTCACAAAATCCTCAGGGAAGACGTCCAGGAACTCACTGAAAATACCCAGAACTTCCACCATCTCTAACTCTGCCGATTCCACCGACAACTTGGATAACAAGGAAAGAAGGGACTCCACATGTCGGCTGCCCTCCTAAAAACACCACTCACCAACAGAAGCTGCATGTTGACCGCCTATATCTGAGAACACGACCCTTCTCTGGAAGAATTCAATAATATATTTCATGGAAAATAGACAATTTATACTTAGGATGACATCGTATGGCTTTATTTGTAGTAGAAAAATATCCCCACCATACTGATGTGTCCCCAACATTAGTTTCCATTCTCAAAAAAACATCAAACAGGATGTTCTAATCTCTAACTGGCATGCTCAGCACTAGGGGCATGAAAATTCTCTCTATGTATAGACCCAAGTAATGGGATAGACTGGGTACAACAAAGGAGTGTGAATCTCCATAATTAAACAAGGCATAGTAAAGAGTACTAAACAAACTGATTGTACCTCGAAAGACCTATGGACCTACTGGAACTACTGCCTCTACGGTGTGTAAATGCCCACACCCAACTCCTCTACCCCTCAGTTGTTGGATGCCTCCCCGACCATGCCCTGGTCGAGGTCCTTGAGGATTTCCTTGAGGTCGGCCTCCTTCGGCACTATCTTCCCTCAGTGGAGCGGGAGCTCGTTGTCCCTGTCGCTGCTGCTAAAAGGGTCTGGCCAATAACTAGTGCTTTTGAAGTGGTCACTGAACCTGCCCACCCCCACTGTACTGTACTTGGTCTGGTCACTAATTCCAAAGGTTCGCACGGCTACCATAGGTAAAGCACCTTATTCCCAGGCTCGTGGAGAAAGTGTGAGGACCGAGAGATCGGAACTGGAACTACTGAGGCATACTCCCCTCCAGTTGAAACCTGGAAGGCCCTAATACTGGAGGATTACTACTAATGGACTTCCCCTTTGATGAGATCAACTAGCTCCACTCTCACAGCACACCTCCCAGTGTGTTCATCCTCTTTATTACCATAGTCTTCTTCTGAACCTCTAAGTATGTCGGTAGAGTGAAGGGAGTAACAGCATACTGAAGGGAATGTCGGAGAACCTCCTCTAAGCATCTTACCTTTAACTCCTCATCTGAGAATAGGTCTAGAGAGAAACAAAGGAGATCATTGAACTTGATCCCTAACTCCCTTACCATCATACTTCCTTGTTAAATGGAGAGTATCTCCTGCCTCTTTTCAACCTTCATCTTGGAAAAAAGGAATTCCATCCAGAATTTCTTCTTGAAGTCAGTCTATGAAACCTTAGTCTCCATCCTCTCTTTGAGGTAGATCATCCACCACTGACACACTGACCCCCTCATCTGAATAACTTGAAACTGAACCTAGTACTCCCTCAAAACATGGATCATAGTAAAGTTGATCTTAATCTCCTAAAGCCAACCCTATGTCTCCAAGTCGGAAACAATGCCCTCGTACTTCCTGAGGGTTTGTCGCTGGAAAGAACGTAGATTCTTCTACCACTTTTCATCCTCTTCCTCTCAGTCAATCATCAATTAATCTACCAGATCAACCTAATGGGCCTCTACTACCTTCACTACTCGTGGACGTCATTTGGGTGCAATAACTGCAAGGTAAACAAGGAATGCCTAATCCTGAGTAGTGTAGAATATTCCTTTTTAGATTTTTCTTAAACTTTTTTTTTAAATCCCCAAAACACCCAAGAAACACAAGAAAACAAATCATTATGGTGCATGGACCTTTCCTAGGGTCTCTACCCTGTAATCAGTGTAGCCTCACTTGGTCATTTAGTAGGTCCAGAGTCCTTGCATCAGATCACGAGGGGTCCTAAAATCATGTGTCCTAGCAGATCTTACTTGGACTACTTCATGCACCAATATTACCTAACATTTTTTTCCCTACCATCCCATGAAATCCTCACTGTTCCTAACCCTAAACTCCATCCTATCTCTCAACCATTACCCCTGATACCATTCTTTCATGACCCGCCTTCTCCAAGATGATGGAAGGGATAGAAAACTACCAGACCCTTCCTTCTTCAAGTTAAAGGATAGATAATGACCCCTGAGTCCCAACTTTAATAGTCCCTAGGGTGGTGACTAGCACCAAGATTATAGAATCTCACATAATATTGAATGGCTTACCCTTTTTATAGAACGAGATCGGGAGATAAGACGGTAAATCTCAAACAACTCCAAAGACTGAAAGAAAAAGTAAATCCCAAAATCTATTCCTATATGCATGCCCAAAATAAACTGATAAAAATATAAGAAAAACTCTGAAGTAAGTACAAAAATGAAGTAAAAGCAACAACAAAAACTATCCTGACGCCTGAGCTAGTAAGGTCTGGCACGGTTCTCAGAGTCCTCCTAGAAACCTGAAAGCAGTTTTATATACGTAGGGTGAGTATATAGGTATACTCAGTAGGTAAAACCAAAAGCTCTTGTGCACAAGTGGGGATACATTCTAATTCCTCATGAGAAATAGAGATAACCAAAACACCTAGCAAGAAAACTATCCACACAGCCTCACCAAGGCACACTCCCCAAATAACGCGAGTTAGGTAAAGTAGTAGTAATAGCACATCGATATTTGGGTACCTCACACCGTTTTCCTACTGGTTATTTAGAACATCCTATGAATCAGATCTCCCCACCATTTCCACTATAGTCCCACTACTATACCCTTCCCACACACACCTGGGCTACCACAACCACACATCCCGCCCATAGACACCTGAGAAACCACAACTAAAAATAACCACACTCGCAAATACCTGGGCCAAAACAACCACCACCATGCCTGAAGACACCTGGGACATAACAACTGCTGCCACACCCAAAGACACCTAGGCCTCAATAACCACTACTATGCTCGAAGATTCCTGGGCCTCATCCTGAAGATACTTGGGAAACAAACATACTCGCACACACCTGGGCCAACTCACCACATCACACCCTTCCTGAAGAGTCTTGGGCTATAACAGACCTCAGGCCATCACATCCTGCCCAAAGATTCTTGGGATACCTGGGATAGGGAGTAGAAAGGAGCTAATAACCATCCACTCATAGGAATGTTGGGGTAAACCCCCCCCCCCCCCCCCCATGAAATGGGGGTATTTGGAATGAAGTTATCAATATGGGTGGGGTGCGTATCAGAAACACAAGAACTAAATTCTATATATATTGGTAATCAAACACTCATCCTAACCTAAGGGTTCTGAAACCAATAACCAGCCCATACACAACCACTCTTGTTATTATCCCTACATGCACAAGTACACAGCAGCCACAACCAGAGCATAACCCATTTCTGGAAAAAAGTTCCACATTGTACCAGTTCTTATTATCATGTTCAAATGATCTCATTTAAATATTACTTCACTACTGGGAAACTAACAGTCATAAACTTAATCCAAATCAACAACTGAAAGAAATAGCCAATCAAAAATTTAATCACTTGCACCTGATTCCCTTGTTAAGTAACAACATCAAAAGGGATCTGTGAGATCCCTCGAAGTACTCAAACCAAAACAAGACCCAACATAACAGCTCCACAAAACTTCATATTCACAAACCAAAAACTTCTCAACCATAGATTACACTCCCATCCACATCACCCCATAAACATTAAACAGAACAACCATGCATATCACCAGAACAGAGAAAATAAGTTTTCATATTTATACAAAACTATTAATTAAGTTCCTTATTTTCATTTGGTTAACTAGGGTGATCACACAAGGATTATTATTTAACAGTTATCCATTTAACCAACCAAGTTTACATGATTAACTCATTTACATGTTACGGTCATTCAATCACAAGATTATCCAGAAGAACAGAGCTTCATTAGTGTGCAAGAAAGGACCACCAACGGCCATTATTTTCAATGGACATGAGCCCATACAATTCACAACATAAAAACAAAGGTGTAACATAAAAACATCATCAACTTCCCCATCCCTTCATTCTTTAAAATTCCATTTATTTCCTTCGTTAAAGTCGTTTTTATCTACGTCTAGAGGGGACATAATCATACCCACCCCGCATGATGCACAGTAAAGAGAGAGACGAAGGAAACCCCTTACTTGGATGATCAAGGATCGAAGTTTTCTATTTGTGCCACGAACTAGGGATGGTGTGACTTGCAGGAAAATAAAACTCCAAGGATGAGCGGGAAGGACTCCAATATGGGTGCACAATTCATCTGGGGAGGAAGTGTCAAGGCGCACTTAGAGAAATGAAAGGGAATAAGGAAAAGAGGATCTTGTCTTAAGAATATGTCAGATTCTAAAATTAGGGAGACTATTTAGAAGTAATTAAAAGTCAGATAGTGTCTTGACTACACGTCTTGGTGGTTTCATATGTTAGGATTAATTGAGATTTAATAATTCCCCTTGGAAATGGTGGAGAAAAACCAGCAGACGGCTGTGAGTTGATAGATTTCCTTTAAACGGAGAAAAACACATAATAGGGGAAAAATTGGAAAATACAAGAGGATAGAAAATGAGGAAAAGGGTGTCACACAGATGAAAAGTCCACAAATTTTGGTAATTCAAGGGTCACCTGACTCTTGGGAAAATTAAAACATCTTTTAAAGGCCTTAAATCACTTCAAAGTGGTATTTAAAACACTTTTACATCAAAAGAGGCATTACTAGACCGAAACAGAAAAGTATGAGAGAAGATGGAAATGACTCACTGATGGGTGAGTCACTGACACCCTGGCAGCGTTGTCCATCGGTGCCACTGATGCCCATTGGTTCCACTATTAGTCCAACCTGAAATTTGGAAAACTCCTCAATGAGTCACCAATGGTCCCCAGGATACCTCAAACACTAGATTTTGGAAAAGTAATGGACCAGAAAGGTCTGGTCCATTACAAATAAAAATCAAGAAAATGCATTCAGATTGTTTTGATACATTATGAAAATTATCCATGAGTCAGTTTTGATGTGTAGGAATCAACCCCACTTCAATCTGACGAACAGTGTGACCGGTATGACTAAAAGTGATTGTTACAAGTTTAAAATTGACATTTTAGTTCAAAATGTGTAACTTGCTGAAAACAAATAAAATTCACTCTAATTATCTTCCAAATTAAGGTAAATGATTCATAAGTCCTTTATGGCATGTATTAAGCAGTCTCACATCAAATCAACACACGATACAACCAGTATGACTCAAATTTCATGTTTTCAGTTTGAAATGATATTTTAGTAAAAAAAATACAACTCGCATACTGAAAAGCAAGGAAATGTATTCTGATTGTTTTGATAGTTTTAGAAAATGATCTATCAGTCATTTGTGATGTGTATGAATCAAATTCACCTCAACACAATACACAGTGTCACTGGTATGACTCCAAATGTATCTTGTTATTTAAAATTGACATTAATTCAAGTAGAAAAACACAACTGACATACTAAAAACTGAGAAAACGCATTTTGATTGTTTTGATACTTTAGGAAAATAATCCATGATTTAGTTGTGACATGTAGAAATCAACCCTGCCTCATTCCTATACACCGTGTGATTAGTATGACTAAAAGTGACTGTTACAAGTTTAAAATTGAAATTTTAGTTCAAAACATGACAGTCACTGAAAACAAAGAAAATGCAATATGATTGTCTTCCAAATTAAGGAAAGAAATTTGTGAGTCCTTTGTGACATGTATCAAGAAATATCACATCAAACTGATGCATTATGCGACTGATATGACTCAAATTATATGTTTTCAGTTTGAAATGAAATTTTAGTAAAAAAACACACAACTGACATACTGAAAAAAATCATTCTGACTGTTTTGACACTTTAATAAAATGATATATCATTCATTTATGATGTGTAGGAATCAACCGCACCTCAATAAGATGCACGGTGTCACCAGTATGACTCCAAATGTGTCTTGTTATTTAAAATTGACATTAATTCAAGTAAAAAAACAATTGACACACTGAAAACCGAGAAAAAGAATTAAGATTGTTTTGATACTTTAGGAAAATAATCCGTGAGTCAGTTTTGATGTGTAGGAATCAACCCCACCTCAATCTGACATACCATGTCATCAGTATAACTAAAAGTGTCTGTTACAAGTTTAAAATTGACATTTTAGTTCAAAACGTGTCACTCATTGAAAACAAATAAAATGTACCCCAAATTTTTTCCAAATTATAGATAGTGATTCATAAGTTCTTTATGACGTGTATCAAGTAGTATCACATCAAACTGACACATTATGTGATTGGTATGACTCAAATTTCATGTTTTCGGTTTGAAATGACATTTTAGTAAAAAAACAGAACTGACATACTGAAAATTGATAAAATTAATTCTAATTATTTTAATACTTTAGGAAAATGATCTATTAGTCATTTTTGATGTTTAGGAATCAATATCACCTCAATATTATGCATGTTTTCACTGGTATGACTCCAAATGTGTGTTATTATTTAAAATTGACATTAATTCAAGTAAAAAAACACAAATTACATAATAAAAACCAAGAAAACACATTCGTATTATTTTGATACTTTAGGAAAAAATCATGAGTTGTTGTGATGTGTAGGAATCAACCCCACCTCAATCTGACACACTGTGTGATCAGTATGACTAAAATTGTTCATTACAAGTTTAAAATTGACATTTTAGTTCAAAAAATTTCACTCACTAAAAACAAATAAAACATGCTCTAATTTTCATCTAAATTAAGTAAAATGATTCATAAGTCCTTTGTGACATGTATAAATTATTCTTACATCAAACTGACACATGATGCGATCGGTATGACTCAAATTTCATGTTTTTGGTTTGAAATGACATTTTAGTAAAAAACACAACTAAAATACTGAAAACTAAAGAAATGCATTCCGATTGTTTTTATACTTTAAAAAATGAACTATCAGTAATTTTTGATATGTGGTAATAAACCTCACCTCAATCCGACACATGGTGTCACCGGTATGACTCCAAATGTGTCTTGTTATTTAAAATTGATATTAATTCAAGTAAAAAAACACAACTGACATACTGAAAACCAATCAAACACATTCATATTGTTTTTATAGTTTAGGAAAACTATCCATGGGTCAGTTTTGAAATGTAGGAATTAACCCCACCTCAATCTGACGAATAGTGTGACCGGTATGACTAAAAGTGTCCTCTATCAGTTTAAAATTGACAGTTTAACTCAAAATGTTTCACTCACTGAAAACCAAGAAAACACCCTCTGATTGTCTTACAAATTAAGGATAGAAATTATTAAGTCCTTTTTGGTGTGCATGAAGTAGTCTCACATCAAACTAACACACGATGTAACTAGTATGACTCATATTGCATGTTTTTGGTTTGAAATGACATTTTAGTAAGAAAACAAAACTGATATACTGAAAATAGAGGAAATGAATTCTTATTATTTTGATAATTTAGGAAAATGATCCATAAGTCATTTTTTATGTGTAGGAATAAACCCCGCCTCAATATGATGCACGATGTGACCAGTATAACTCCAAATGTGTCATTTTTATTAAAAATTGACATTTTTTCATGTATTCTTCATATTAATGTTTAATTTATTTCTTTATAGTATTACTAATGTAATATTTGTTTTTCTATATAGGTGTAACCCTTTTCTAGATTGGAGATGATTTGTTCGGAGACTATTACCATTGGAGGACATTTTTTAGGGGAGACCACATACATCAAAAGAGAAAACATTAATTCTTTCAACTATTTGTTGGATATTTGTAAATGTAATTTTATAAAACATTGTTCAAAATGTATATAGAATTTTTTTTGGGTATATACCATGAGTGAATATATTTTTATTCATGATTTCAATTAAATGTATATATCATTTTTTTCCAAACTTTTGTGTGCACTGCTTGTTTTTTCATCATTTGCATCGTGTATGTGGTTCTTTTGTATATACTATGAGTGGTTATTTCTTAGTAGGTTTTTTCTAGTTTGTGAATATTATTTTTGTTGGTTTGGTTATTTTGTATTGTTAGTTATTTTTTACAGGTTTTTGGGTGTGCTGTTATATAAACAGAACTCCCTGATAGGGAATCCTTTATCATTGCTGATTGAAGCACTAATAAATGGAGACTTTATCAGTGCTTCAAATAGCACTGATAAAGGGGAACCCCCCCCCCCTCCTTTAATAGTAAATAGATTAATAGTTTTTTTAGAACTAATAAAGGCCTTTTTTAGTGAAAATAAAATCTTATTTTGTGGTATTGAAGTCTTGTGAGAAAGTAGGAAATATTAGGTTGGTTTATCAAGACCAACCACAATATTCATCTACTTAATAATTTCAGAACTACCCCTCTCTCCTTGAATTTAAATATTTCTAATATCTATTATAATTGGTACATTATTATGGGGAATAAATGATCCATGGGGTTTTATGAATTAAATATAGATATATTCATGGTGTGATCATATGGAAATAGAACATGTGATTAAGTTGAAATAAAAGAAATGAAATAGGTAGAGTTAGAAGTAATATAATTCTTATTGATATCATACTTAAATATAATAAAAAAATGGTATCAAGGCCCTTATCAAATTCCCAAATTTGGGATAAGAAAATAAATTATTTCCCAGATAAATATGTAAGTTTTATGTTAAAATTATGGAGAATAAATGGCATAGATCCTGATATGAAGTTTCATATGGTGTTAATCCAACTATGATGTTCAACAAGTGATAACATGAAATATTTCAAGTGGTATTAAACCACCAAGAAGTATAATCCCTATGATAGTTGGAGAATATAAATATCAAGTGACATCACAAGTGTGTCGCAAATAAGTGGTATTAGTTTATATAATATGTGGTGTAACTCACACACTGTATGCTTTAATTATTATTCAACAATGGCATGGCATAAGTTTGATTGAGATCATAAGAATATTTTTTGGTAAAATTATAATCTCAATATGAATTCATTTATTTAATTTAAGTGAGTGAATTAGAAAACTTTTAGGTTTTTAACTTTGACTATTGTTTCTAACATCAACCCCTGGCTCAGTATGATTAAATAATTTATTAAAAACTCAAATTCCAAATGGTGAATTCATTCCCTAAAATACTTTAGGAATATACAACTAATTTTGGAAGTGGTTAATATAGAATAAATTGTTAATAAGATGATATTATTAAATTTTTGATATATCCAAGAGTTTTTTAGATTTCAACTTATGCTTTCAAATGGGATAAAAAGAAGTGCATGGTAAAGAGGAATAATAATATCTCATAATATATATTTCACAAGATTTATCTTTCCACATCAAGAATATTGTAAATATTATTGAAAATATGGAAATGGGTGGGGGAGTGAAGATAATGGTGGTACCCCTATGAAAGTTAAAAAATATAGAGAGAGTTAACTTGAAAGTAAAAAATGGAAAAAAAAGGGAAATTTTATTGAAAAGAAAAATATAGATAAGAATAAACCCTTATATGTTATTAACAAAGGTGGATTGAGATTAATGTACCATAAATATTGGTAGAGAAGAATTTATGGTAGTATTTTCAAAAAAAATCCAAAGGGGGGGAATATTGAAACCAAAGAGTTTGTGTGTTGTATTTTTTGACAATAGCTAAAGAGGTTGTGTAAAGTTTACATTTAATACATGTATATATTCAATGAAGATTTAGAGAAAGTTTTCACATGGATATGTAGTAGATAAATACAAATTCAAGGCTAAGTTTAATTATAGTGTCTATAGGTAGACACTACACCCCAGTGATGTTGGCCACATCATGGGTATGGTTGGAATGTTTAAAAACATATAGTAGACCAAGATAGAACCATAAGAGAATCCAATCACCAAAGGAAATAGCTAAGTTGAATATTGGAACCTACATATAGAGACATGGGGACTAGGGAAATATAGCCAACACAGGCTGAATCTATGGTGAGTGGAGTATAGATAGTGTGGTGCAACACTATGAGGTAGTAGTGGTCATAGTGAAAGGCAGCACCATGGGAGCAATTCAAGAATAAGATGTCATGTTTTGACTTATTAATTAGTGTATAAAGATGTAATGTTGGATGTGGGATTCAAAGGGTGGAGATCATTGTCCAAATTGTTAATCCATTCCACAATATATAAGGAGACACCTTAAATAAAGTTGAGATGAATTTTGATGACATGGGATATTTTTTTATGACTATACTATGGAGAATATTCTATGTTGTAATAAGATTTGGATTTCAAATTTTGATAAGAAGCCATGATATGAGATAATTATTGCATCATGAAGGTATTTGAGTATAATTTCAATGGTTCAAGAATATTGGAGATCTCCATATAGAAAAGTAAGTATGCACCACAACTATATTGAGAATCACATTGAAAAATAGGACCATGAAACAATATATTGTCTGCATCATGAAGGATGTTCATTTAGAATATCTAAAATAGGGATTTTTCTGAGACTATATGGATTAATTCCATATAGAAGTCAACCAAACCAAAATTTATCAAGAGATAGATAATATATAGAAGATATTAGGATATATTAAGAAGGAAGAAATTTGGTTAGAAATTACAGATCCATGTATTTACTTAGACCACACTATAGTGAAGAAGACTATACTGCATAATGGATAAAATGATAAAGACCATACCACAAATCATGAATCTATATGGTGATAAATTTTTGTCCATATTACTCAGTATATTCAATGTAAATTTAAAAATAATCTTATAGATAAGTATTTCAAGGACAAGTTTAGATTAAATGGAACATAATTACCATAATAAATCTGTGTTGGACACTTGGAATGATTGTGGAAAATCCAGAGAAGTAGAATAAATACCAACCCTTGGATAAAAGGGGTCAGTTGGTGTATGTGACACTCCGAACATATTTTAGGTGTAATAATAATATTTTATTAGTTTTAACTATTTTTCTTCGTTTAATTTTCGTGCTATCCAAAAAATATATGCAAAATAAAAATAAATCATATTTTATTCAACTAAACACTAAAAATGTTACATTTCAACACGGACAAAAGATCAAAACTAGCCTAGAAAACTAATGGCAAATTCGATTAGTGCCACTGGAAGTCCTCATAACACCATGATGAGATCAAGCATGTAGCCCTCATCCCTTGGACCGACCGTAATGAAGAATAAAATATCTAGAATAATGGCCAGAGTGTTGAGAGTAAAAGGAATGTAGAGAACCATACTTATAAGACAAACTAATTTAAAGATATGAAACACCCTAAACATGTATTTATAAGGGTCTTCTTGATCGTTGGAAATACATATGACCGTTATTTTATGTCCGTTGGAGTTTAAAATCAAGTGATTGTTAGTGTTTTATTAAACCAAAATAATTTAAGTGTTAAGAGGTTAAAGTGATATAATGTATAGTTTCAAATTTAAGATAAATTGTACAATTTTTTGTTTTTATAAATCCTATATATTTTCCTTAATCATTTCAAGTATTTTTATATGTTTTAAAAAATTTAAGTTTTATCTTTAATATCGTGGTTTTAAATTAAAAAACGAATTTATTTTATTATGAAACTTAGTATGGTTTCAAAACATAATTAAATATTTTAAATACTTTTTAAATGTTTTAAATGTTTTAAAGTTATGATTTTAGAAGGTTTATATTATAATTATGAATCCATTTTCCTTTTGATACGTGTTTTAAGTTTATTTTCAATTAAATAAGTATTTTGTAACTATAGTGTTTCAAATGTTTTAAATATCCTATTATTAGATATTTGACTTCAAAGTCTATTATATCCTAATGTTATAATGGTATTTTAAAGATGTTTTCAATTTATGGTTCATTGGAATTCATTGAGTGTTATATTTAATAAATATGAATATTGGGTTTTTATAAAGTAATTTTCTGTTTAATTATTATTAATTTTTGTTTTAAAATAAGTTTACTAATTTTTTTTTATAAAAAATTAGTGAAGGATGACCAAGGATAACCAGAAGGCCGGAACTCAAGGCATACCCCCCCCCCCCCACTGTGGGTGGCCAAGCCCCCCAGCCATCAGGCCAGCGTGAGTTAGTATGTCAGTGGGGTATCTCGCACGCTACGTCGTAGCGTGAGCACCCACGGTTTCGAGAGGGACCAGAGAGTGTGCAACCATGTGGGGCGGCACAGTGGCAGGGGTGGGCACAGAGCACGCCCGCTGTGAAGAATCAGTATGGGGTGGTACCGGGGAGGGAGAAGAAAAGTTATTGTTATTGTGATGTGGTTATAAGTTATTTAAAGGAGTCAAGAAACCAACTTGGTTTCGATGTGGGATGTGATCTGGGCCGTCTGATCAAAGTTGGATCTAATCTCGGTCCCTCATTCCATTTTAGATCCCATGTATCACTACAACTATTCAATCAAATCCACATCTAATCCCACTCATCCATCTGTTTTTTAAAACCACAGAAACAACCATAGTCGTCCAATCAAACCCCATAGGATCATGACCATCCAATCTTTTACGCTTCTTCTTATTCTTTGTGCCTTCTTCCTCACGTCGCGCAACGCCGCACCAGTCAATGTTGAGCCTCCACTACTCATCCTCGCCCATGATTCCACCTTTCCCTGTCATTTTCCTCTTTCTTTCTCACTTTTTCCATATCCCGACATGCCGGTTTTATTTTAAAACCCAACCCCTGGATCCAACATAAGTTTCCTATATTATATATATATAGTTATATAATTTATCAAACAACTAACCCATGTATTCTTTTCCTTGATTAGGGTGGTTGTCCTATCCTATCTAAGTATCCTCTCTAAGTCCTTGTTTATCATTTCAGGTCTGACCAGTGGTTTTATAAAAATATTTATAGTTTATATATATAGTTTATATAAACTCATTTTGAATCCAAAACCCTGTGGGTTTTCTTCTTCCCAAACCTTCAGTGACCCTTGCTTGACTCCAACTCATCCTTAAGCAAGGTAAGGGATTATATGGTTTTATTTTGAAAGACCCTTATATATACTTTATGTATATTTGGATATATATATATATATATTCATAACCTTGTATATAACTTTCCATCCTAACCGGTGTTAGGTCTTCTGAGTTTTGATTGTCAATGTGTAACTGATGTTTTTAAAATGTTTCTACTTGTTTTTCTTTGTGAAAAACCTTTACTTATTTTATGTGTATTACGATTATATATATATAGTTTTTTATAACATTCAAACCCAAATTTCTTTTGGTTTTCTAAATGATGTTTTACAGAATTTAAATTATGTATATGATGTGTATAACATTTTTAAGGGTTCTTCTTTAGTTTGATTTGGATTCAATTAAACCTATACACACTTTTATATGTATATATGTTTATTCATAAAACAAACCTAATCTGATTTTATGATTTTTTTTGAATGATGAACATTTAATTTTAAATGATTTTCTTTAATGCATTTAGATCATGTAAGAATCCTACTTGGTTTAATTGGATCTTGGTTTAATTGGATCATATAAACATATATGTGTATATATGGTCATATGTATACATATAGGTTTTAATCATAATCCAAATTAGGTTTTCATAACACTAATTTTAGTGATCTAAAAATTTTATAGAAGTGTATAATATTAACAAATATTTATTAAACCTTGTTTTTTGTTGTGAAAATCCCATGTATGCACTATGTATATATATGGTTTCATATAATTTTCAAACCCAAGTATATTTATAAGAACCACAATCTCATATATGCACATTTTTATTTATTTAAGGAGTTTATATGGTATTAACTTGGTGATGATTTTATAAAACACATGGTAAAATTTTATATGGGCAAATAATAACAAAACCCTGTTTTGTTATTGTGTGCCTAAAAATTATAAAATAAGTCATCACCTGGTTTAAGCAATAAACTTTACATGCATCCTGATTTTTTTTAATTTGAGTAGTATCTCTTGTATATACATATGAAAATACATGCACATACACCTTTAGTAAATTATGTTTAATTGTTTATGCATCAATATGAACATTGTACATTAAAAATTGTTATGTTTTAATATAACATGAACCTACCAAATTAAACACTATAAGTTTATGATTAACTAGTTGACACTTCTGTTTATCAGTGCATGGTTTGAACATGATTATAATCTATCTTTAATTCAAAAGAATATATTTTAATACATTGAATGTTTATGGAACAATGGTTCTAAGAATTATTATTTTATGTAACCAACCTAATGAATTTATTATTAATATATATATCATTTATGATAATTTAAGGATTAAGGAATTAATTATTTGAATTGGTATGGAAAACTTCAAATAAAAGACATAAAATAATTATTTGGAGTGGTATGGGACACTTCAAATAAAAGACATAAAATGATAAATCAAAGTGGTATGGGACACTTTGATTTAAAGACATTTAAATATATAAGGAATTCATTGGACATATTATGTGATGGGTGAGGCCCGCTATAGACTCTCGATGCATCTCCAGGTCTCATGAGACAAATCAGGTCATGGTACAAGGCCTTGACAAAATGTTTATCTATGGTCTTGGCATGAGGCCTCAACAGAATGTTATGTTTGTCTGGAATTATGTATTTCCTCAATATGTGACTAATATTTACCAATTATGGGATTATTCTACTAGTAGAATATCCTTGGTTAAGAGCCTTTACTTATGAGTATCAAAAGAAGTAAATGCACATGGAATAATGTTTATTCAGTACTCATCTTCTGAACTTTAATACAAGTACTATCCATTTACCTGTAATTTATGATTTTTAATTTATGAAGAAACAAATTAATGTTATCATTTTATGCATAACTATGATCATGTATTACTTTTGTGTTTAATTTCTATACTTGTACCATTTCACATCACACTTAGTATAGTTTGATTAAATCTTGAATTATGATGCACACCAATCTTTTTTTACAAGTATGCGTTTGATTGGAATGTGTTTCATTCGTAGCCCTTTTAATTTTCCCTAAATGTTTACTGGTAATTTTGGAATATATTAATGTTGTGATACATTTATTTTAGTTTTATTTTAAGAAATTGTTTTATGATTATTTTAAAAGGGAATTTTTTTGAAAAGATTTATTTTATTTTTTTAAACCCCCTTACTAGGCATTCGTATGCTCACCCAACATTTTCAATTTATTTTTACAGGTTTAGTAAATTTGAGTTACACTAAATGGTGGCTGCTTTGTGGAGTCTTTTACATTCATTTTTGAAGGAATGTATCATTTATATATAGTTTTCCAAAACCTAAACTACAAATATCCTCTGTATGGAATATTCTGTGTAATTTAATATCTTTTCTTTTTATAAAAAAATTACACACCATGTTTAACACACTGGATCCGAGATTTAGAGGAAGAAACTTCCCTCTGGGGTTGGGGTGTTACAGTTGGTATTAGAGTTCGGTTTATAAAACTTTGGAAAATTAGAACAATACTAAAAATTTAATTATTTATTACTAAGTAGAATTCTTTTTCAAAATTTTCTGATAGAAGATGAAACAAGTATTTTATCTCTTCCAACTGAAATAATAGATACTATATTTTCCAAGGTATGTTTAGAAGGCTATAAGAAATTTGAAAAACTTCATCTGTCATGTAAACATCTCTATTGTGTATCAAACTTTTCTCATGTACTTAAACTCCACCAAGGATCAGGATTTGACTATTTCCTTATGATGCATTCTCAAGTTCCATTCTATATAAATAAGGTAAATTACTTTGAAGTAATGTTTAAATTATTTACCCTAGATGAGAATTTTCAATCCCTAGAGGACTTCCAAGAGGCTACACAAGAGGGTGACCTCTGAGCAGTGTATCTTTGTCAAATCTTGACCTACGGTCACTATGATCAAGTTAGGGACTTCAAAATTATTTAGGATGAGTCTTCCCTTTTGTTTTATAGAAATCAAGTTCATGTTGATGTCTCGCATCTTCATACACTTCATGAAATTCTCTCATTGAACTTTAGATTTCTATATGTGAGTGATCCATGTTTCCCATGTTGCATATGGACCAGAGAGATCGAAGAGTTTGAAACCGTTTTAGGAATCCATTTAACCAGGAACTAGGGAAATCGTCGACACTAGTGGGACCTGTGAAGGGACATCATAGTGGATGTCAGGAAATTCTTGCCAGTGATTTTGTGAGAGAGAATGAATGAATATGAACCACCCTGAGTTTCGTGAAACTTTTCTTAAATTAATTATGTTATATTTTTATAATTTGGTACTTTAATATGTATTTGTAAAATGAAATCTCTGTTTTAATATGGTTATGCTTTTTAAGTAGAACTTTTTTCATAAAATTTTCATATGGAAGACAAATGGTCAACAACCAACCTTTTCTCTCTACCAACTGAGATACTAGAAACAATAATGTTAAATTCATGTTTGTACATATTTGAACCACTCAGAAATCTATGGTTATCATTAAAATATCTTTATTAGTTATCCAACACTCCTAATATGTTTTTATTATTTTGAGGATTAGGTTTCATTTATCTCCTCTTAGTACATGCACAACATGCATTCTATTCACAATGAGGGATTTATTTTGAGGGACTCTTCAAATTTTTTACCATGTTGGAAAGATATACAGCTATAAGGAAATTTCAGGAAGCCACTGAAGTAGGTGACCTTTGCGTAGCTTATCTTTTTCAAATCCTAATTTAATGTCCTGAAATTTCCATATAATTTTTTTAGAATATATGGAATTATTTTGAAATCGCAAAATCTGAAGGCGCGTGATTCTGAGGCCCGGAGTTCCCGGAATGATCCGTCGAAGTTTTGTTAATCTTTAATTAGAAATCATAAGCAGTTTTCCTGAAAAAGTGGAATAACTCTTAAACAGTTGCCTGGATCAGAAATCTGAGGGCACCCTTATGTTCATGATGGCGGGTTTACCCTAGGAGAAACATAAGTTTAGTCAGCGCAGGCCTCTAGTGGGAAAACTTGAAAATTGCATAACTATAAATAAAATAATTAAATAAAATTATTTTATTTTTCAAATGATTATAACTCCCGAACAGTGACTCGAATTAAAAATATGAGACCACCACTGAACTCATGAGGGTATGCTCTCTTTATCCAGATACTAATATTGGCCGGTGTGGGCCACCAGTGAAAGTTAGTTTTTGGCCTTAAATAAAATAATTAAGTGACAATTATTTTATTGTAAAATCCATAACTTCTAAACGGTAACTTGGATTGAAAATATGAGAGTACCATTGAGTTCGTTGGGGAATTTTCTCCTTATGTGGAGCCTAACCTTGACCGGAACGGGTTAAGGGTGAACATTAATAATTTATTAAACTTTTTTAAGGTATGTTCAGTAAATGAGAAGGTGGAATTTTTTAACTTTTAAACCAGTGCTCGGATTAAAAATACGAGGGCACCATTGAATCCACAGTGTCGGGATTTGCTTATGGGTGACTTTACCTTGACCGCATTAGGTCTAGAGAAAAAGTTAAGTTTTGTTACTTTTTAAAATAAATGAAATAAAATTATTTTATTATTTTATTATTCTTTTATATCCTCCAATGGACAAGAGGTGTGTGGGGTCAGCGATGTGTCAAGCCAATAAATGGATTGACCTACCAATCCTAACTAATGACATCATTAAATAATTAGAAAGGTTTCTAATTTATGATCCCCCATTAATTCCCCACATCATTACTTACCCTCCCCCTCTCCTATATATATGGAGATTAGGAAGGGGTATCGACACAGCTTCTCCAAGAAATGAAGTGATGAAGGAGCACCATGATTTCGGACCCTTAGAGGATGGAGCCAATACCAGTGGGTGGTGACAGGTGAAACCAAACCATAAACCGGAGGACGACGTACAACCGACGTCATTAGAAGCCTGTTGCAGGAATGAAGAACACCGACCCACCTTCAAGTGCAGGTGTTTCTCCAACGATTCGAGGTAGGGGTTTATTCATTTACACATTTTAAATGATTTTCCTCTTCCCCATTCATGAATAATACAAAGAATGCGGACCAACTGACTAACGGGTTGATCCGTGATTCATTCGTTTTTGCAGGAGGTTGTTGTGGGGTACCTTTGTAGGGTTTTTTTGTTATTTAATTTAATTAATTATTAAACCCTTAATCCCCCCTCATGTTTACGAGCTAACGTGGAGGGAGTGAGCCAAACTAACATAGCCCAAACCCTCTGCTATCTTGATATCCTTGCACCTACAAGGAAGACCGTCAGCGTGGTGACACCGAACAGCTATGCTAGGAATAGAACATCGACACACACATCAAGAGGAGGTCATGGAAAAAATCCACGGTGGTCATCAGAACAGCCGACACCGGCCAGCCGCGTAGGAGGTTCAGCACAATGTTGTGCACCGCCGGTGAGCAAGAGGCTACGGCTCATCAACCGTGGTGAAGGGAGGAGGCAGTCAGCTCGTCAGTTGTCCGCGGACGGGGAGGCAGTGCGACCAGCGCACCGCTGGTGGATAAGAAGTCGCGGTCGAAGTCACGGTGGTGGCCGAACCCGTGCCTCCGACAGGTTCTGCGATGATTGAGCGATGGCCACGCGGTGCTGCCGCATCGCAAATTGAATGGCCTCCAAACCGTTCGGGAGTTCGGGAGACCAGGGGGTCAAACCCCCCGCACTGGCTAGGGCGGACCCCATATCATGCCGCACTCCCCCTCGGACTGGGATGCTGCCCTACTGGGCCGCCTCCCTAGCGGGTCGCTTCCCTTGTGGGTCGCCCCCTTGTGGATTGGGCCGCCCCCTTTTGAGCCACCCTATACGGGCCAGGATGCCCTTGTGGGCCACCCCCTTGCAGGCCAGGCCGCCCCCTTGTGAGTTGCCCTATACAGGTCGGGCCACCCTTATAGGTTGCCCACTTGCGAGCCAGGCCAGACTCCAGCCTAGTGGACTGAGTCTGTCGCGGCCCAGCCTAGACCAGGTCGGATCGGGTCATTCGGACCGGACCTGGGCCTAACTTGGCCCAGAATTACATAAATGGCCATATCTAGAGAACCAAACGTCCATTTGATGAATCTTCTACAGCGTTGGGATCCTTGGATTGAGATGATCCTTTTGGTATACTCTTGAGTTTTATAGATATTTGGAGTACAATCGGGTTGGATCGAACCCGAATCCAACCAGGCCCCCAGAGCTAAAACGCTTATAATTCACAGACCGGGAATCCGATTAACACACCATCTGTCACGTTGGAACCCTTATGACATGGCAGTCCTTTGGGTTAATCTTTTGTGGATCTTAGTTGTCACGACCCACCTTCACTGAAAAGAGGGAAGGGATAGAAGATTGCCAAGCCCTTCCTTCTTTAAGTTGAAGGAGAGATAATGACCCCTGAGTCCCGCCTTCAGTAGGTCCCAGAGTGGCGACTATCACCAAGGGTATGACATTTTCACAATATGGGTGGCATTACCCTTTTTTTTTGTTAACCAATATCGGGAGAAAGAATGAGTCAACACCAAGCACCACCAAGTATAGAAAAACTCAAGATAAAAACCAAACTACATGCATGTTTTAATAATAAAACTGAACAAATTACAAGGAATCCAAAGTACAATACCAACAGTAAAAGAAAAGGGCCAAGCCGAAAACAACAGCAACCCACAGAAACTGCAACTTCTAGACTAGTAAGGTCCTGCACGGCCTCTGAAGTCCTCCTGGCAACCTGAAAGTAAATGTAGGGTGAGCATACAAAGTATACTCAGTAGGAAAAACCTATAGCTCTAGTTCACAAGTGGGGAGATGTACTAAAGTCTCGTGAGAAGCAGAAAGACCAACATCTATCAAGGAATCTATCCATCCCACCTCACCGGCCACACTCACCAAATAACAAAAGCAGTAAGGTAATAGTAAAGAACAAAACATTTGGGTACCCCAAACCACCATTTCCCCCACTAGCTAGCTACTCATCCCTAACAGAAAACATCCTAATGCTACCATGCTCTTCCTGCCCGCACACACCTAGGCCTCACAACCACACATCCATGCCCGCACAAACCTGGGCCTCACAAACACACATCCCTTCCTGCACACACCTAGGCCTCACAACCATCCATCCATGCCCGCACACACTTGGTCCTCATCCCGAAGACACATGGGAAAACAACCTTCCCAAAGAGTCTTGGGCTAACAACACACCAAACAAAACCTACCTGAAAAATCTTGGGTGTAAGGTCGCCTCCAGCCATCACAGCCGAGGGAAGAGGGAGCAGGAAGGAGAGTAACTAGGGGGAAACACCCTTACCCATGAAATGGTGTGTCCGACACTAAGTTCCCAAGTGGGTGGGGTGCGACTAAACACAAAACATACAGTTACATATATATACCAACACACACAGCCCAACCTATGTCTCCTAAAATAGATACAAATAGGTGCATAAGCACTACTGCCTCAGAAAACAGGCACACAACAAACAGTTCCCAGTTTCCCTATTCAAGTTATCATTTCATAATAGTTCAGTATGAGTTAATCCCTTCACTATTGGGAAACTAACAGGCACATTCACAGATGAAACAACCATAAGTCAGAAAGGAAAAACATTGGGTAAATTAAGTATTCACACCCGGTTATCTTGTGAAGTCACAACAAGTAGGGATTAAGTGAGATCCCTCGAAGTACTGGAGACAAAACAAACCCCAAGACACAGCCCCATGTCCCCAAAACCAGGAGCCAATGGTTTCTCAACAATAGAGGATTCCACCCCAATTCATGATATAAACAGAGTAACCACACATCCTCAGATTCACAACCAGTGAAAGTATAACAACAGGGGATCCCATCCCCACCTGTATCACCCCATAAATCTAAGCCCCCATCCAAGAAAACCATAAAGTCACCCACAATCGTCTTGTGAAGGAAAAACAACCAAACTACTACCACCAACACAAGTCAGGCCCATACAGGTATTTTTAAATTTAAAAGATTTAACACACTCCATGGTTTCAATTCCATTGTGCTTTAACCGGGGTTATCACAGAAAAGGGTTAATCCTGGTGCCTTTAATTTACTTAACTGAGTATACGTAATTAACCAATTCCATGTTATGATTATTTAAATATCCAGGAGCATAGAGGTTCATTAGCGCACAAAGAAAGACCACAAACGGCCATGATTTTCAGTGAGCAATAGGTTCGTACAATTCACAACACATCAACATAAAAGAGTATAGCAGAACATCGATCACACCCCCCCCCATTATTCTTTAAAGGTCCATTCATTATCTTCATTAAGTTTTGTTTCATCAATTTCCACAGAGACAAAAGCATGCCCACCCCACATGATACACAGAAACAAGAGATGAAGGAGAAAAAAATCCCTACTTGGTTGATCAAGGATCGACGTTTAAGTCCTCGTGTGGAAATTGGAAACAGGAGTAGTAGGAACTCCACGGAATGCGATTAAGGAAAACTTCACAGGGGGGAGGGTACAACTCTTCGGGAGGAAGGGTACTCTTAGTGTAGGGTAACAGAAAACAAGAAACTCAGGGAGAAGAGAAGACTTTAGGTTAATAAGCTGAGATACAGTGTCCCTGGGACGGTTAAGATATGGATAAAAACTCGAAACCATGGAAAAAAATGGGATCGTGGGTTGACCACGTGGCTAGGCCACCCCACACATCCAAATTAAAATGTCCCCGCCCTTCGGGGAGGTTAAAACTGACACACACCTTCTTATGCCCTACAGGCATTTCTGAAAACGCGGTTAGAGGTATGACCAAAACGCATGATTTTTCATTTAAGGAGGGTACCTCACCAATCATTTAATTAATCATCATTAATGGGATTTAAAATAGGTTAAAGGGGTCAAAACATGGTTTACAACCAAAATCGCGCAAACAAGAGGCGCCACTGAAAAACCCATGGAGGTCACCGGTAGGCTCGGTCTACCGGTAGACCAAGCTACCGGTTGGATGAGGCTACTGGTAGGTTGGGGATACGAGTAGGCCAGACTACCGGTAGGCCAAGGCCACTGGTAGGCTAAGGCCACCGATAGGCCGAGGCCACCGGTAGGTCGAGGCCACCGTTAGGAGTCTTAGCTTCACCGAAAAGCTGGGATGGCCTTCTAGACCACCCATAACACCCCAAACATCAGATTTTCACCATGTAATGGACCCCAAAACCCCGATCCATTACATCAGATACTTCTCAAACTATTCTCGTCCCTGAGAATATAAGAACAAACCAGAAAGGAGAAAAGTGGGGTCTAAACAACCGCCCTTTAAAGATACTTCTTAGGGGAAAACCCCTAAGTTGTTCGAAAGTTGGGATAGAACCCCCCTACATCCAAGAATACTCCCCCAAGAGTTATCAACCACAAAAATTCACAACAAGCACAAGGATCACACTTTCCAACACCTGAGTCAGAGAGTCCCTTCCTACATGTCAGGATATTATCCGCTTTGGGTGGCACTGACTTGCCCGCACGGGTTTAATCGCATCCACATTAGTGCACCTGGATTAGTAGTAAGGTTTTCCCATCATCACACATTCAGTGTCAAAACAAGAAGAACAAGAAATTCATATACTAAAGCACAAGGTGAAACATCTCAACAAAACTCAGAACAACAACAACAACAAGGAAGTCAAAACAGCTCTTGGTATTGAATGCGTAACTGGGCCTCCCGTTCCCAAGTGCTCTCTTCCAGGCCACCATGCCTCCACAACACACGAACCAAGGGGATGGTTCATCCACGAAGCACTTTCTATTTACGATCCTCGATCTTGATCAGTCATTCTATGAAGGTCGCATCGTCTTTAACATCTAACTCTCCCCAATCGATGACGTGGGAGTCGTCGTGTAGATATCGACGAAGCTGGGAGATGTGAAATACGTTGTGAACTTTCTCTAACTGAGGTGGAAACTCCAGCTGATACGCCACCTCACCAACTCATCCCAACACCTCGAAAGGTCTGATGAACCTAGGGGAGAGCTTACTCCCCTTCCCAAACCTTCACTGCCCATGTCGAGGTGAAACCTTCAAGAACACATAATTACCAACCTTGAACTCCAAGGGCCTCCTCCTACGATCAGCATAAGACTTCTACCGATCCAGGGCTGCCTTCATCCTCTCACACACTAGCTGAACCTTCTTAGTGGTTCCCTGCACCACTTCTGGCCCAAAAATAGCTGCTTCCCCAATCTTTGTCTAGCAAACGGGTGAACGACACGATCTTCCATACAAGGCCTCAAATGGTGTCATACCAATAGTGGAGTGGAAGATATTGTTATAAGAAAACTCCACCATAGGCAAGTGTCATACCCATGATCCCCCAAAATCCATAACACATGCCCGCAACATGTCTTCCAACATCTGGATCATTCGTTCTGTTTTTTCATCTTTCTGAGGGTGGAAAGCAGTTCTAAGGCGTATCTGGGTGTCAAAGGCATGTTTTAATCCCCTCCAAACTCGTTAGGTAAATCATGTGTCTCGATCGGAGACAATAGATCTCGGAATCCCGTGAAACCTCACCACCTAATCGGCGTACCTCTGGGCTAAGGTGCTCACCGGTCTCGACTCCTTAATCTCCAAGAAGTGTGCTGATTTTTTTAGCTGATCCACCACTACCCAGATGGCATCATAGCCTCCCTGAGCCTCAGGTAGCCCTGTGATGAAGTCCATAGAGATGTCATCCCACTTCCACTCGGGAACATCTAACGGTTGTAACAACCCTCCAGGAAAATGGTGTTCAACCTTCACTTGCTGACACACCAGGCACTTAGCCACAAACTCTGCCACCGCCCGCTTTACCTCGGGCCACCAAAACTGTCCCCTCAGGACTTGGTACATCTTTGAGACCCCAGGATGTACTGCTAAAGCCGATCCATGGAACTTGTGGAGAAAACCTTTATGAATCATCTCCGTAACAAAAATACTTCCACGAAAAAGCATCTGATGTTGACCATCCTCCGACCATCCCTCAGGAGCATTCCCCTGATAAACATGATCCCGCATCACTTCCACCTCCGAGTCCCCCAACTGAGACTCTTCCACCTACACCACTAAGGAGGAAACTACAGTCATCTGAAATAGACAACCTCTTCCACCTTTCACCCTTGCATCCAAATGCAAGGTCACCAACTCTTCCATCGCTCTCCAAGCATCTGCAGATTCCCGAACTACTTCCTTCTATGATTTCCTGATCAGGGAATCAGCCACAACATTGCTCTTTCCCTCAGTATAAGAGATCTAAAAGTCATAATCTTGGAGGAACTCAACCCATATCCGCTACTTCAAGTTCAGATCTCACTGGGAAAATACATAACACAAGCTCTTGTGATCTGAGAAGACCACAAAGTGCTCTCCGGTGAGATAATTCCGCCACAACTTCAATGCGAACACCACGGCCGCAAGCTCCAGATCATGGGTGGCATAGTTACATTCATGAGGATGTAACTTCCTAGACCCATATTAGATCACTCCTCGCTACTGCATCAGTACACATCCCAACCTAAGGCCAGAAGCATCATAGAACACTTCAAACAACACCCCTTCCTCTGGTAATCTGAGCACTGGAGCACTAACTAGCTTCTCCTTTAGGTATCCAAAAGCTGTCTGGCACTGGTCACTCCACACAAAGGCCTGGTCCTTACTAGTCAAAGCTATAAATTAAGCTACAACTCAAGAGAAGTTAGGCACAAACCTCCAGTAATAGCCTTCCAAAACCAAGAAACTACGAACTTCTTCCACATTCTTGGGTGCTACCCATGAAACGACTGCCTCGACCTTCGAAGGGTCTACTGTTATTCCCTTATGAGACACTACGTGTCCAAAGAAATGTACCTCTCACATTAATAACTTTCACTTAGACAGTTTCCCATAAAGATGGTGGCGTCGAAGGACTCCCAAAACTGCCCTAAGATGCTCAACATGCTCTTCCTCTGATCTTGAGTAGATAAGGATGTCATCGATGAATACCACAACGAACTGGTCCAGAAACTCTCAGAAGATAGATTTCATGAGGTTCATGAACATAGCTGGTACATTTGTAATGCCAAACGGCATGACCACGAACTCAAAGTGTCCATATCTGCACCTAAAAGCCGTCTTCGAGATATCACTTTCCTTCACTCTCAACTGGTGGTATCTAGACCACAGATTGATCTTAGAGAACCAACCTGCTCCCCTCAACTGGTCGAAAAGATATTCTATCCTTAGGAGGGGGTAACGATTCTTGATCGTCACCTGACTCATCCTCTGGTAGTCTATGCACAGTCGTAGACTACCATCTGCCTTCTTTACAAATAAAACTGGAGCACCCCACGGTGACACTCTAGGTCGAACAAATCCCTTCTCCATCAGATCATCAATCTGAATCCACAACTCCCGCAACTCAGAAGGTTCCATCCGATAAGGATCCATCGAGATCGGGTGGGCACCAGGTTGTAACTCTATTCCAAGATCAATGTCACGTTGAGGGGGTAGAGTCACAACCTCATCGGGAAAGACATCAGGGAATTATATTATGACCTCTGGGACATCCATCATTTCTGCATCCGACGACTCCACTGACATCCCATCTAGTATAGAAAGTAGTGGCTCCACGTGTCGACTCCCCTCCTGATAACTCTGCTCCCCAAAAAAGCCACACGCCATCCATCCTCGTTGGAGAATTCAATCCTTCTCTGATAGCAGTCAATGATGGCATGCACGGAGAATAACTAGTCGATGCCTAGAATGACATCGTATTGTTGCATCTGCAATGAAAGAAGGTCTCCACTGGACTGATGTGGTCCCATCATCAGTCTACATCCCCGGAAAAAGTAAGATACGCTGGTCTGACCCCCAAATGGTGTTCTCAACACTAGGGGCACAAAAAGTCTCTCGGAATCCAAACCCATAGAATGGTCTAATTCGGGCGTAACGAAGGAGTGTGAAGCTCCCGAATAAAACAAGGCATAAACAAGAGCGCTGAACAAACTGATCATACCTCGAACGACCTCTGGTCCCGTCAGAGCTACTAACTCTATGACATGCAACTGTCCACGCCCAGCTCCTCTGCCTTGCTATTGTCGACCCCCCCCCCCCAATCATGCCCTGGTCGAGGTCCCTGAGGAGCACCCTGGTGTCAGTATCCTCCCGCAAGGTCGTCCCTCGGAGGGTCAGGGGCCTGCTACTGCTGCTGTAAAGGCCTTTCCGGCAATGGATGCTGCTGAGGTGGGTGCTGAAACTTCCCACCTCCACCATGTGGGGATAGAGTCGGACACCTACTCTGGACATGCCCAAAAACTCCGCAAGAGAAACACTTCGGTCCTGGACCTGTGAGAAAAGGGTGAGTCCCAGAATCTCAGGACTAGAACTGATGAGGCCTAAACCCTGCTTGTCGAAACCTAGAAGGCCCTATCGCTGGAGACCTGCTGCTGACCACCTTCCCCTTTGATGAACTCAGATGGTTCCCTTCTCGTGGTGTGCCTCCCTTTGAGTGCATCTTCTCTACTATCTCAGCCTTCTTTTGTACTGTTAGGTATGTCGGAAGAGTGAAGGGAGTGACAGCGTACTGAAGAGAAGGATGGAGTGCCTCCTCTAACCATCTTTCCAGAGACTCCTCATCTGAAAAGATATACGGGGAAAAGCACAAGAGATCTTTGAACCTGATCCCCAGATCCCTAACTGACATGCTTCCCTACTAAAGGGAGATAAACTCATGTCTCTTCTCAGCCTTCGTCATAGAGGAGAGGAACTCCTCACGAAATTCCTTCTCGAAACTGGCCCATGAAACCTCTACGTCTATCTTCTCTCCCAAGAAAATCATCCACCACTGACGCGCTGCTCCTCTCAGCTGACTGAGGGCCAATGGAACCCAGTACTCCCTCAGAGCACGGATTAAAGAAAAGGTGATGGCTAGCTCCTCGAGCCATCCCTCCGTTACTGAGTCAGAAACGATTCCCTCGTACTTCTCGAGGGTTTTTCGCTGGAAGGAGTGTAGAGTCCTCTGCCATAAGTCATCCTCCTCATCTTGGTCAACCCTATGCTAGTCAACTGCCTCGATCCACTGGGCCTCAACCGCTTGGGTCGCTCGTGGATAACGTCCGGGTGCCATAGCTACAAGGTAAACAAAGAATGCCTAATCTCGAGTAGTAAGGGAATTATTATTACTATTATTAAATTTTTCTCCCCAAGGTGCCCCAAATCAAATAAAAACACAATAAGTATGGTGCATGTACCTTCCCTAGGGTCTCTAACCTGCAATAAATGTAGTCTCACTTGGTTGTTTGATAGGCTCAGAGTCCATGCATCGGATCACGGGGGGCCCTAAAATCACGTGTCCTAGCCGATCCTCCCTGGACTATTTCACAAACTAAGATCACCTAACATTGTTGCCCAACTATCCCATGAAATCCTAACTGTACCCAACTCCAGACTCCATCCTATCCCTCAACCTTCTCTGATACCATTCTGTGACGACCCGCCTTCACCGAAAAGAGGGAAGGGACAGTAGATTGTCAATCCCTTCCTTCTTTAAGTTGAAGGAGAGATAATGACCCCCGAGTCCCGCCTCTAGTAGGACCTGGAGTGGAAACTATAACTAAGGGTATAACATTTTCACAATATGGAAGGAATTACCCTTTTTTTGTTAACCAAGATTGGGAGAAAGAATGAGTCAACACCAAACACCACCAAGTATAGAAAAACTCAAGGTAAAAACCAAACTACATGCATATTTTAATAATAAAACTGAACAAAGTACAAGGAATCCAAAGTACAATACCAACAGTAAAAGAAAAGGGCCAAGCCAAAAACAACAGCAACCCACAGAAACTCCAACGTCCAAACTAGTAAGGTCCTGCATGGCCTCTAAAGTCCTCCTGGAAACCTTAAAGTAAACGTAGGGTGAGCATACAAAGTATACTTAGTAGGAAAAACCTATATCTCTCGTGCACAAGTAGGGAGACATACTAAAGTTCCGTGAGAAGTAGAAAAACCAACATCTATAAAGGAATCTATCCGTCCCACATCACCGGACACACTCACCAAATAACACAAGCAATAAGGTAATAGTAAAGAAAAACACATTTGGGTACCCTACACCACCATTTCCCCCACTAGCTAGCTGCTCATCCCTAACAGAAAACGTCCTGATGCTACCATGCTCTTCCTCCCCTCACACACCTAGGCCTCACAACCACACATCCCTGCCTGCACACACCTGGGCCTCACAACCACACATCCCTGCCCGCACACACCTGGGCCTCACAACCATCCATCCCTGCCCGCACACACCTGGGCCTCATCTCGAAGACACCTGGGGAAACAACCTGCCCGAAGAGTCTTGGGCTAACAACACACCAAACGAAACCTACCCAAAGAATTTTGGGTGTAAGGTCGCCTCCAGCTATCACAGCTAAGGGAAGAGGGATCAGGAAGGAGAGTAACTAGGGGGAAACACCCTTCCCCGTGAAATGGGGTGTCCGACACTAAGTTCCCAATGCGGGTGGGGTGTGACTAAACACAAAAAATATAGTTACATATATATATATACCAACACACATAGCCCAACCTATGGCTCCTCAAATAAATACAAACAAGTTCCCAAGCACTGCTGCCTCAGAAAATAGGCACACAACAAACAGTTCCCAATTTCCTTGTTCAAGTTATCATTTCATAATAGTTCAGTATGAGTTAATCCCTTCACTATTGGGAAACTAACAGGCACATTCACAGAAGAAACAACCATAAGTCAGAAAGGAAAACCATCAGGTAAATTAAGTATTCACACCCGGTTCTCTTGTGAAGTCACAACAACTATGGATTAAGTGAAATCCCTCGAAGTACTGGAGATAAAACAAACCCCGAGACATAGCCCCATGTCCCCAAAACTAGGAGCCAAGGGTTTCTCAACAACAGAGGATTCCACCCCAATTTGTGATATAAACAGAGTAATCACATAGCCTCAGATTCACAACTAGCGAAAGTATAACAACAGGGGATCACATCCCCACCTGTATCACCCCATAAATCCAAGCCCCCATCCAAGAAAACCATAAAGTCACCCGCAATCGTCCCGTGAAGGAAAAACAACCAAACCACTACCACCAACACAAGGCAGACCCATGTAGGTATTTTCAGATTTAAAAGATTTAACACACTCCATGGTTTCAATTCCACTGTGATTTAACCGGGGTTATCATAGAAAAGGGTTAATCCATGTGCCTTCAATTTACTTAACCGAGTATACGTAATTAACCAATTCCATGTTATGGTTATTTAAATATCCAGGAGCACCGAGGTTAATTAGCACACAGAGAAAGACCACCAATGGCCAAGATTTTCAGTGAGCAATAGGCTCGTACAATTCACAACACATCAACATAAAAGAGTACAACAGAACATCGATCACACCCCCCTTTTTATTCTTTAAATTTCTTTTCATTACCTTTATTAAGTTTGGTTTCATCAATTTCCACAGAGACAAATGCATGCCCACCCCACATGATATACAAAAATGAGAGATAAAGGATAAAAATCCCTACTTGATTGATCAAGGATCGACGTTTAAGTCCTTGTGTGGAAACTGGAAATAGGAGTAGCGAGATCTCCACGGAACGCGATTAAGGAAAAATTCACGGGGGGGGGGGGGGGGGGACAACTCGTCGAGAGGAAGGGTACTCTTAGCGTAGGGTGATAGAAGACAATAAACTCAGGGAGAAGATAATCCTTTAGGTTAATAAGTTGAGATACAGTGTCCCTGGGATGGTTAAGATATGGAGAAAAACTCAAAATGGCAGAAAAAAATGGGATGATGGGTTGACCACACGGCTGGGCCACCCCACACGTCCAAATTAAAAGGTCCCCGCCCTTCAGGGTGGTTAAAACCGACGCACACCTCCTTATACCCTATAGGTGTTTCTGAAAACGCAGTTAGAGGCATGACCAAAACGCATGATTTTTCATTTAATGAGGGTACCTCACCAATCATTTAATTAATCATCATTAATGGGCTTCAAAACAGGTTAAAGGAGTCAAAACATGGTTTACAACCCAAATCTCACAAATAGGAGGCACCACTGAAAAACCTGTGGAGGTCACCGGTAGGCTTAGTCTACTGGTAGACCAAGCTACCGGTTGGCCAGGTTACCAGTAGGTTGGGGCTACCGGTAGGCCGGGCTACCGGTAGTCCAAGGCTACTGGTAGGCCGAGGCCACCGGTAGCTGAGCTACCTGTAGGCCGAGCTACCGGTAGGCCGAGGCCACAGGTTTCCAAGGCCACCGGTAGGCTGAGGCTACTGGTAGGCCGAGGCCACCGGTAGGTCGAGACTACCGGTAGGCCAAGGCCTCTGTTAGGAGTCTTAGCTTCATCGAGAAGCTGGGATGGCCTTCCAGACCAACCAGAACACCCCAAACATCAGATTTTCATCATGTAATGGACCTCAAAACCACGAGAAATTACATTATTGATGGTCGAGGTACGACCAATATCTCGAGGGAAGATTCTAGGGAAATCGAGCACATCGGGTGCGAGGAATCCAGTGGCTGGCAGTGACGCAGAGGTTGGAGACAAATCGTACAGAGTTCAGTGCTCAGTGATCCTATGTGGGTCAGTTCATACCAATCCTATGTGGGTTAGTTCCTATGTGGGTCAGCAGTCATTAATCCTGTGTGGTTCAGCGCATACCGATCTTGTGTGGGTAAGCGCTCAGCGATCCTGTGTGGGTTAACGTGTACCGATCCTATATGAGTCAGATCCTATGTGGTTCAGCAGGGGTTAGTTACCTATCGACTCTGGGTGGGTTGGATCCTGTGTGGATCATTGTGGGGGTTAGTACCTATTAATCCTGTGTGGGTCAAACTCTATATGGAAAAAGCAGTGCCTCTTAACAGAATAAGATGATCTGGCTTTGCGACTAATCATATGTACTTTTATACTTCACTAAAAAACTGGTTTGAGATGAGACACTTTTTGAGTAGTGTCTATTGCTTTGTGATTTGTTATTGATATCATGCTTTGTGATTTTCCTTTTTGGAATTCTGAGAGACCTTCGGGGGTCTCGGGGTCCCTATAGGTTGTTATTATACTCACCCTTGCACGGGCTTTGCCAACACCTTGTTGTGTCTTATGCAGACGATGAGCTGCTGGGTAGAGGTTTGAGGGAGCCAAGACCAGGCAGTACGTAGAGGAGACGAGTGGATGTGGAGTACTATGGAGGCGATTTGTACCTACCCTTCAAGTAGGATCTGTGGTGGATGATCCAACAGCTTCTTTTCACCTTTTAACTATTTTTTACTTTTCATTTGTACTTTTACTTTTCGAGTTGGGATTGTATTTCAGCCCCTTTACTTTCAGTACACTTTTACTACAATAGTTTACTTCATAGTTTCTTCTTATTGTGTTCTCGAACCGTGTGTTTTTACAGGTTTAAAGGGCCTTCCCATCATAGGGATATGCCTTTATGGTGCTAGTTGCTATCCCCTAGCCTATGGAATGTGGGCTTAGGGTAGTCACGGCATGGACCCTGGGGGATGGGTCGTGACACCTAAACTTCAGTGGCTATAGTAGGCTTTATGATTTTAAAATTTTAGAAAACAAGGTGGTTTGGATGGTTTATAGGAATCGAGTCCTTTATGATTTCTCTGAACTTTTAATCTCCTGTTACTTTTATATGACATCTAATCACTGTAGACATAAGTATAACTCTAGATGTTTGAGATGTATCTAGACCAAGGAAATTCAAGAATTTAGAGCTACCAAGGACACCATGGAATCACATAACCACCATCTCTTGTGATACTGGTGAAGGGACATCGGGGTTGATGTCTGAAGGGTTAGAGTATGATAGAATTACGAGGTAACAATTCCTTGAAGTGTGGGATAATATGACACCCTGAATATATTTTATGTGTAATAATAATATTTTATTAGTTTTAATTATTTTGTTTCATTTAATTTTTGTGTTATCCAAACAATGTCTTCAAAATAAAAACAAAACATATTATATTCAATTAAACACTAAAAATGTTACATTTAAAAAAAGGCTAAAAGACCAAAACTATCCAATAATACTAATGTAAAATCTAAGTAGTGCCACTAGAATACCTCCTAACACCAAGATGAGACTAATAATGTAGCCCTCATCCCTTTGACCAATCGTAATGAAGGATGAAATGGCTAGAAGAATGGCTAGAATGCTGAGAGTAATAGAAATGAAGAGAACCATCCTTATAAGCCAAAATAGTTTAAAGATGTGAAAAACCCCAAACATGTATTTATAATGGTCTTCATGACCATTGTAAATACATATGACCATTATTTTATGGTCATTGGAGTTTAAAATCAAGTGACTGTTAGTGTTTTATTAAACTAAAATAATTTAAGTATTAAAATTTTAAGGTGATATAAACTATAGTTTCAAATTTAAGATAAATTGTATAATTTTTCGTTTTTATAAATCTTATATAATTTCCTTAATCATTTCAAGTAATTTGATATGTTTTAAATATTTTAAGTTTTATCTTTAATATCATGGTTTTAAATTAAAAAAACATATTTCTTTTATTATGAAACTTATTATGGTTTCAAAACTTGGGTAAGCATTTCAAATACTTTTTAAATGTTTCAAATGTTTTAAAGTTATGATTTTAGAAGGTTTATATTATAATTATGAGGAGATTGTCCTTTTGATATGTGTTTTAAGTTTATTTTCAATTAAAAAAGTATTTCATTACTATAGTGTTTCAAATGTTTTAAATATCCTAGTACTAGGTATTTGACTTCAAATTATATTATATCCTAATATTATAATGATATTTTAAAGATGTTTTCAATTTATGGTTCATTGGAATTCATTGGGTGTTATGTTTAATTAATATGAATATTGGGGTTTTATAAAGTAATTTTCTGTTTAATTATTATTATTTTATGTTTTAAAATAAGTTTAATAATTTTTTTATAAAAATTTAGTGAAGGATGATTGAGGACAGCTGGAAGGCTAGTCCTCAAGGCCTAGCCCCCCACTGTGGGTAGCCAAGTCCCCTTGCCAGCTGGCCAATGTGAGCCAGCCTGTCGGTGGGGAAAATCACACGCTACGTCGTAGCGTGCACACCCACAGTTTTGAGAGGGACTAGAGAGCGTGCCACCGTGCGGGGTGGCACTGCAGTAGGGGTGGGCATAGAGAATGCTCGCTGTGAAGAACCAGTATGGGGTGGTACTGGGGAGGGAGGAGAGAAGTTATTGTTGTTGTGATGAGATGCTGAGTTATTTAAAGTAGTTGCGAAACCCATTCAGTTTCGATGTGGGATGTGGTTTTTTTAAAGGGAGGTGATCCAGGAAATCCAATCAAAGTCAGATCCAATCTCAGCCGCTCGTTCCATTTTAGATCATACTTATCATCGTAATCGTTTGATCAAATCTGTGTCTAATCCCAACCATCCATCTATTTTTAAAACTGTGAAAAACAATCATAGTCATCCGATCAAACCCTGGATGATTGTGATCATCCAATCTTTTAAGCTTCTTTTTCTTCATGACTTCTTCCTCGTGTCATGCAGCGCCGCACCAGTCAATTTCGAGCTTCCATTACTCATCCTCACCCGTGATTCCACCTTTCACTATCATTTTCCTCTTTCTTTCTCATTTTTTCCACAGCCCTACACGTCAATTTTATTTTAAAACCCAACCCGGTGGATCCGACATAAGTTACCTATATTATATATATATATATATATATATATATATACTTTATCAAACAACTGACCCACATAATATTTTCTTTGATTAGGGTGGTTTTCCTCTCTTAACTAAGTCTCCTCTCGAAGTCCTTGTTTATCATTTCGGGTCGGATCCGTAGTTTTATAAAAATATATATAGTTTAAATATACAGTTTATATAAACTCATTTTTCATCCAAAACCCAATGGGTTTTCTTCCTCCCAAACCTCCAATGACCCCTTCTCGACTCCACCTCATCCTTAATCCAGGTAAGGGATTATATGGTTGCGTTTTTCAAGACCCTTATATATGTGTATATGGATATATATAGTCATACCCTTGTATATAACTTTCCATCCTAACCAGTGTAAGGTATTTTGAGTTTTGATTGTCAATGTGTAACTGGTATTTTTAAAACATATCTACTTGTATTTATTTATGAAAAACCCTTCCTTATTTTATGTATATTACGATTATATATATATATATATACAGTTTTGTATAACATTCAAACCCAAACTACTTTTGGTTTTCTAAATGATGTTTTATAGAATTTAAATTATGTTTATGATGCGTATAACATTTGTAAGGTTTCTTCTTTAGTTTGATTTTGATTCAATTAAACCCATACACACTTGTATATGTATATATGTTTATTCATAAAACAAACATAAACTGATTTTATGATTTTTTTTTAATGATGAACATTTACTTTTAAATGATGTTATTTAATGCATGTAGATCACGTAATAATCCTACTTGGTTTAATTGGATCATATAAACATATATGTGTATATATGGTTGTATGTATATATATAGGTTTTAATCATAATCCGAATTAGGTTTTCATAACACTAATTTTAGTGATCTAATTATTTTCTAGAAGTGTATAATATTTATAAATATTTATTAAACCTTGTTTTTTTTTGTTCAAATCCCATGTATCCACTATGTGTATAAATGGTTTCATATAATTTTCAAACCCATGTATATGTATAAGAACCACAATCTCATATATGCACATTTTAATTTATTTAAGGAGTTTAGATGGTATTAACTTGGTGATGATTTTATACAACACATGGTACAATTTTATATGGGAAAACAATAACAAAATCATGTTTTGTTATTGTGTGCCTAAAAATTCTAAAAGAAGTCATCACCTTGTTTAAGAAATAAACTTTACATGCATCCTAATTTTTTTTAATTTGATTAGTATCTCTTGTATATACATATGAAAATACATGCACATACACCTTTAGTAACGTATGTTTAATTGTTTATATATCAATATGAATGTTGTACATTAGCAAGTGTTATGTTTTAATATAAGATAAACCTTCCAAATTAAACACTATTAGTTTATGATTAACCTGATGACACTTCTGTTTATTAGTGCATGGTTTGAACATGATTAGAATCTATCCTGAATTAAAAAGCATATATTTTAATGCATTGAATGTTTATGGAGCAAGGGTTATAAGAATTATTATTTTATGTAACAAACCTAATAAATTTATTATTAATATATATATATATATATATCACTTATGATAATTTAAGGATTAAGTAATTAATTATTTGAAGGGGTATGGGACACTTCAAACAAAATACATAAAATAATTATTTGAAGTGGAATAGGACACTTCAAATAAAAGACATAAAATGATAAATCAAAGTGGTATATGACACTTTGATTTAAATAAATTTAAACATATGATGAATTCATTAGATGTATTATGTGATGGTTGAGGCCCATTATAGCCTCTTAATGCATCGGCAGGTCTCATGAGACAAATCAAGTCATGGTACGAGGTCTTGAAAAAATGTTTATATATGGTCTTGGCATGAGGCCTTGACAAAATGTTATGTTTGTCTGGAATTATGTATTTTCTTAATATGTGACTAATATTTACCAACTATGGGATTATTTGAGTAGTAGAATATCCTTTGTTAAGAGCCTTTACTTATGAGTATTAGAATTAGTAAATTTATATGGAATAATTTTTATTTAGTACTCATCTTCTAAACTTTAATACAAGTGCTAGCAGTTTACCTGTCATTTTATTATTTTCAATTTATGAAGAAATAAATTAATGTTATCATTTTATGCACAACTATGATCATGTATTACTTTCATGTTTAATTTATGTAACTATACCATTTCATGCCACACTTAGTATAGTTTTATTAACTCTTGATTTATATGATGCAGACCAAGATTTTTGTATAAGTATATGTTTGATTGGAATGTGTTTCATTCGTATCCCTTTTAATTTTCCATAAATTTTTACTGGTAATTTTGGAAACTGTTAATTTTGTGATACATGTATTGGAGTTTTCTTTTAAGAAAATGTTTTATGGTTATTTTAAAAGGGAAGTTTTTTTTGAAAGGTTTTATTTGAATTTTTTTTAATACCCCTTACTGGGCATTCGTATGCTCACCCTACGTTTTCAATTTATTTTTACAGGTTTAATAGATTTGAGTTACACTAAATGGTGGCTAATTTTTGGAGTCTTTTATGTTCAGTTTTGAAGGAATGTATCATTTATATCTGGTTTTCCAGAACCTAAACTGCAAAGATCCTCTATATGGAACATGATGTGCAATTTATCAGCTTTTCTTTTTATAAAAAAATATTACACACCATGTTTAACACACTGGATCCCGGATATAGAGGAAAAAACCTCCCTATGGGGTTGGGGTGTTACATTTGGTATCAAAGTTCAGTTTAGAAAACTCTGGAAAATTAGAACAACACTAAAAATTTAATTATGTCTTACTAAGTATAATTCTTTATTCAAATTTTTAGATGAAATATGAAACAATTCTTTTGTCTCTTCCAATTGAAATACTAGACTATAGTTTCCAAGTCATGTTTAGAAGGCTATGAGACATTTGAAAACCTTCATCTATCATGTAAAAATCTCTACTGTGTATCGAACTCTCCTAGTGTACTTAAACTCCCCCGAGGATTAGGATTTGACAATTTTCTTATGATGCATCCTCAACTTCCATTCTATGCACATGAGGGAAAGTAATTTGAGGGACTGTTGAAATTCTTTACCCTATATGAGAATTTTTAATCCCTATAGGACTTCCAAGAGGTTACACAAGAGGGTGACATCCGAGTGGCATATCTTTGTCAAATATTGACCTACGGTCACTATGGTCAAGTTAGGGACTTCAAAATTCTTTAGGATGAGTCTTCTAATTTGTTTTATAGATATTAAGTTCATGATGATTTCATCCAACTTCATACACTTCATGAAATTCTATCATGGAACTTTATATGTCTACATGTGATTGATCCAAGTTTCCCATATTGCATCTGGACCAGAGAGATTGAAGAGTTTGAAACTGTTTTAGGAATCTATTTAACCAGGAACTAGGGAAATCGTCGATGCTAGTGGGACCTATGAAGGGGAATTATGGTGGATGTCAGGAAATTCATGCCAGTGATTTTGTGAGAGGGAATGAATGAGTATGTAGCACCTTGAGTTTCATGAACCTTGTCTTAAATGAATGATGTTATATTTTTATTATTTTTTACTTTAATATGTATTTGTAAAATAACATCTATGTTTTAATATGGTTATGCTTTAATGAGTAGAACTTTTTTATTAAATTTTTTATATGGAAGATGCGTGGTCACCAACCAACCTTTTATCTCTACCAACTAAGATATTAGAAAAAATAATGATAAAGTCATGTTTGGACATATTTGAACCTCTCGAAAATCTACGGTTATCATGAAAATATCATTATTTGTTATCCAACACTTCTAATGTGTTCTGATTCTTTCGAGGATTATGTTTCATTTATTTCCTCTTTGTACATGCACAACTTGAATTCTATGCATGATGAGGGAATTATTTTGAGGGACTCTTAAAATATTTTACCATGTTGGAAAGATATCCAGCTATAAGGAAATTTCAACAAGCCACTGATGTAGTTGACCTTCGCATAACATATCTTTTTCAAATCCTAAACTTTAGTGGATATAGGAGGCTTTATGATTTTAAAATTTTAGAAAACAAGGTGGTTTGGCTATTTTATAGGAATCGAGTCCTTTTTGATGTCTCTGAACTTTTCATCTCCTATTACTTTTATATGAAATCCGATCATTGTAGACATAAGTATAACTCTTGTTTTTTGAGATGAATCTAGACCAAGGAAATTGAAGAATTTAGAGCTACTATAGACACCATGGAATCAGATAACCACTAACTCTTGCGGTACTGGTGAAGGGACATCAGGGTTGATGTCTAAAGGGTTAGAGTATGATAGAATTGTGAGGTAACAATTCCTTGAATAGTGGGATAATTTGACACCCTGAATATATTTTATGTGTAATAATAATATTTTATTAGTTTTAATTATTTTTCTTTATTTAATTTTGGTGTTATCCAAAAAATGTCTTCAAAATAAAAACAAAACAAATTTTATTCAATTAAACACTAAAAACGTTACATTTCAAAAAGGCCAAAAGACCAAAACTATCCTAGAAAACTAATAGAAAATCCGAGTAGTGCTACTAGAAGACCTCCTAACACCAAGATGAGACTAATCATGTAGCCCTCATCCCTTGGACCGACTATAATGAAGAATGAAATGGCTAGAAGAATGGCCAGAGTATCGGGAGGAAAAGAAATTTAGAGAACCATCCTTATAATCCAAACTGATTTAAAGATATAAAACACCATAAAAATGTATTTATAAGGGTCTTCATGGCCATTTTAAATACATACAACCGTTATTTTATGGCCGTTGGAGTTTAAAATCAAGTGACTATTAGTGTTTTGTTAAACCAAAATAATTTAAGTGTTAAAATTTTAAAGTGATATAAAGTATAGTTTCAAATTTAAGATAAATTGTATAATTTTTCATTTTTATAAATCCTATATAATTTCCTTAATCATTTCAAGTATTTTGATATGTTTTAAATATTTTAATTTTTATCTTTAATATTGTGGTTTTAAATTAAAAAACATATTTCTTTTATTATAAAACTTAGTATGGTTTCAAAACTTGGGTAAGTATTTCAAATAATTTTTAAATGTTTTAAATTTTTTAAAGTTATAATTTTAGAAGGTGTATATTATCATTATGAAGTGATTGTCCTTTTGATATGTTTTTTAAGTTTATTTTCAATTAAAGAATTATTCTGTAACTATAGTGTTTCAAATGTTTTAAATATCCTAGTATTAGGTCTTTGACTTCAAAGTATATTATATCATAATATTATAATGGTATTTTAAAGATGTTTTCAATTTATGGTTCATTGAAATTCATTGGGTGTTATGTTTAATTAATATAAATATTGGGTTTTTATAAAGTTATTTTCTATTTAATTATTATTATTTTCTATTTTAAAAGAAGTTTAATAAAAAAAATTATAAAAATTTAGTAAAGTATGAGTGAGGAAAGCTAAAAGGCTATTACTCAAGGCCTATCCCCCCACTGTGGTTGGCCAATCCCCCTAGCCAGCTGGCCAGTGTGAGCCAGCCTTCCGGTGGGGCAGATCGCATGCTATGTCGTAGCGTGCGTACCCACAATTTTGAGAGGGACTAGAGAGCGCACCACCATGCGGGGTGGCACGGTGGTAGGGGTGGGCGCAGAGAACACCCACTATGAAGAACCAGTATGGGGTGGTGTCGGGGAGGGAGAAGAGAAGTTATTGTTGTTTTCCTGAGGTGTTGAGTTATTTAAAGGAGTTGCGAAACCCATTCGGTTTCGATGTGGGATGCGGATTTTTTAAAGGGATATGATCTAGGTTGTCCAATAAAAGTTGGATCTAATCTCATCCTCTCATTCCATTTTAGATCATGTTTATCATTGCAACCATTTGATCAAATATTCATCTAATCCCAGCCATCAATCCATCTCATTCCATTTTAGATCATGTTTATCATTGCAACCATTTGATCAAATATTCATCTAATCCCAGCCATCAATCCATTTTTTAAAACCATGAAAACAACCATAGTCGTCTGATCAAACCCCAGATGATCATGATCATCCAATATTTTACACTTCTTATTCTTCTTTGTGTCTTCTTCCTTGTGTCATGCAGTGTCGCACCAGTCGATGTCAAGCTTCCATTGCTCATCCTCACCCATTAGTCCACCTTTCCCCTATCATTTTCCTCTTTCTTTCTCATTTTTTCCACAGCCCTACACGTCGGTTTTATTTTAAAACCCAACCTCGTGGATCCGACGTAAGTTTTTTATATTATATATATATAATTATATACTTTATCAAACAACCGACCGACGTAAGATTTTATTTGACTATGGTGGTTTCCCTCTCTTATCTAAGTCTCCTATCGAAGCCCTTGTTTATCATTTTGGGTCTGATCTGTATTTTTATAAAAATATATGTAGTTTAAATATACAGTTTATATAAACTCATTTTGCATCCAAAACCCAACAGGTTTTCTTCCTCCCAAACCTACAGTGACCCCTGCTCGACTCCACCTCATCCTTAAGCCAGGTAAGGGATTATATGGTTTCATTTTTCAAGACACTTGTATATACTTTATTTATATAAGGATATATATATATATATATTCATACCCTTGTATATAATTTTCCATCCTAACCGGTGTTAGGTCTTCTTAGTTTTGATTTTCAATGTATAATTGTTGTTTTTAAAACGTTTCTACTTGTTTTTCTTTATGAAAAACCCTTAATTATTTTATGTGTATTACGGTTATATATATATATATAGTTTTTTATAACATTCATACCCAAAATTCTTTTGGTTTTCTAAATTATGGTTTATAGAATTTAAATTATGTATATGATGTGTATAACATTTGTAAGGGTTCTTATTTAGTTTTATTTTGATTCAATTAAACCCATACACACTTGTATATGTATATATGTTTATTCATAAAACAAAACTAAATAGATTTTATGATTTTTTTTCAAATGATGAACATTTACTTTTAAATGATGTTATTTAATGCATGTAGATCATGTAAGAATTATACTTAGTTTAATTGGATCATATAAACATATATGTGTATATATGGTTGTATGTATACATATAGTTTTTAATCATAACTTGAATTTGGTTTTAATAACACTGATTTTAGTGATCTAATTATTTTCTAGAAGTGTATAATATTTATAAATATTTTTAAAACCTTATTTTTGGTTGTGCAAATCCCATGTATACACTATGTGTATATATGGTTTCATATAATTTGTAAACCCATGTATATATATAAGAACCACAAACTCATATATGAAAATTTTAATTCATTTAAGGAGTTTAGATGGTATTAACTTGGTGATGATTTTATACAACACATGGTACAATTTTATATGGGCAAACAATAACAAAACCCTATTTTGTTATTGTGTGCCTTAAAATTCTAAAAGAAGTCATCACCTCGTTTAAGCAATAAACTTTTTTTTAATTTGAGTAGTATCTATTGTATATACATATGTAAATACATGCACATACACCTTTATAAAAGTATGTTTAATTTTTTATGCATCAATATGAATGTTGTACATTAGTAAGTGTTATGTTTTAATATAAGATGAACCTACCAAATTTAACACTATTAGTTTATGATTAACCTGTTGACACTTCTGTTTATCAGTGAATGGTTTGAACATGATTAGAATCTATCCTGAATTCAAAATCATATATTTTAATGCATTGAATATTTATGGAGCAAGGGTTATAAGAATTATTATTTTATGTAACAAACCTAATAAATTTATTATTAATATATATATCACTTGTGATAATTTAAGGATTAAGGAATTAATTATTTGAAGTGGTATGGGACACTTCAAATAAAAGACATAAAATAATTATTTGAAGTGTTATGGGACACTTCAAATAAAATAAATAAAATGATAAATCAAAGTGGTATGGGACACTTTGATTTAAAGACATTTAAACATATGAGTAATTCATTGGATGTATTATGTGACGGTTGAGGCCCACTATATCCTCTCGATGCATCGGTAGGTCTCATGAGACAAATCAGGTCATGGCATGAGGCCTTGAAAAAATGTTTATATATGGTCTTGGCACAAGGACTCAATAGAATGTTATGTTTTTCTGGCATTATGTATTTCCTCAATATGTGACTAATATTTACCAACCATGGGATTATTAGACTAGTAGAATATCCTTGGTTAAGATCCTTTACTTATGAGTATCTGAAGAAGTAAATTCACATGGAATAATGTTTATTCAACACTCATATTTTGAACTTTAATACAAGTGCTAGCAGTTTACCTATGATTTTATGATTTTCAATTTATGAAGAAATAAATTAATGTTATAATTTTATGTGAAACTATGATCATGTATTAATTTTGTATTTAAATTCTTCACCTACACCCTTGCATGTCTCACTTAGTATAATTTGATTAACTCTTTATTTATATGATGCACCCCAATCTTTTTGTACAAGTATGAATTTGATTGGAATGTGTTTCATTTGTAGCCCTTTTAATTTTCCCTAAATGTTTACTGGTAATTTTGGAAACTATTAATGTTGTGCTACATGTATTGTAGTTTTTTTTTAAGAAAATGTTTTATGATTATTTTAAAAGGGATTTTTTTTTTTGAAAGGTTTTATTTGAATTTTTTTAAACCCCCTTACTGGGCATTCATATGCACACCCTACATACTACAGGTTTAGTAGATTTGAGTTACACTAAATAGTGGCTACTTTGTTGAGTATTTTCCATTCAGTTTTGAAGGAATGTATCATTTATATCGGGTTTTCCAGAACCTAAATGACAAATATTTTCTATATCGAACATGATGTGTAATTTATCATCTTTTCTTTTTATAAAAAAATATAAAACTTATTTTTAAAAAATATAATAAGAATAATTAAATAGAAAATTACTTTATAAAAAACTCAATATTCATATTAATTAAACATAATGAACAATGAATTATAATGAACCATAAATTGAAAACATCTTTAAAATACCATTATAATATTTGGATATAATCGACAAATAATGTGAGATTGGATTGAATGAGCCCGTAAGGGGCTCTGTGTGTTAGGTTTTCCTCTCATCACCGCCTCCTTCATCGAGGGTCATCACGGAGCCTCCTTCCTTGTGATCGGTGGGTCCGTGGCGGTGGATACTCTATTGTGGGGCGTCAACGACTTCATGGACTTGGAAATATCGACCATCTGCACCGCTGCTATCCTCTTCTTCCCCAAATACTTCTTCGCCGGATTGGGTTTCTCAAGGCGGCGCGGTGCCGGTCTGTGGCCAAGATCCAGCTTCAGTGCCTTGAGACTACTATTGCATCTTCTGTGGGTGCATTGGGGGGTTCGTCGCAGCCTCTGTGTGCAACTGGGATGGTGGCGTCGGGATCTAGCCTACGGCTGGTCTACATTCCGGCATCTGGTGATGGTTTTATTTTTTAGGTTTTTGCAGTCATTCTTGGTTTAGAATGCGGCTATGTTTTTGTGGCGGTGATGGTTTTGTTGTGTTTATTTGTTATTTTGATGAGGTTTTGATGTTGGTTCGTTGGAAAATTGATTCTCTTATGTGGACTTTCAAAGATATTTTTGATTCAGTTAGGCTTGTGCCCGATTGATGCTCGCATAGGATTTTTGTGCAAGGTTGTGTCTGGATTTTGGTGATTTCTATTGTGTTGTTGGTGTTAGGGTCTTGGTAGTCTTGCGATGAACTCGAGTTGGTGTTGCAATGGTGATGTTTTTATGAAGCAGAAGGGCTCGAGGGTCTTTTCTGGTTTTTTATTTTGCATGCCGTCTTCCAGACTTTCTACAAGTATTTACAACATACGAGGATTAGAGCAGGTGATTTCATCATGCATGACTATTCATATTTGGAATTTTGAGAGGGTATGGCTTAGCCATCGGTACCAGGCCCGTGTAGAAATGAATGGGATATCTAGCTGAATAGATATGCATTGGTGGAGGTTTTCGATATTGATTATGATGCTGGGGAGGGGTATTTCCAAGTAGCCTTGTTCTGAGATTTGACCTTCTTTTGTGTTGAAGTCTATGTATTTGAAGTCATGTAAGGTTTCCCTCCCTTTTCCTTAAAAGGGGGGTTTATCCAAAAATCAATAAAAAAATTAGGTCTTCGGGCCAATCAATCAGTCAATATTTGGATATAATAGACTTTGAAGTCAAAGACCTGATACTATGATATATAAAACATTTGAAACACTGTAGTTACGAAATACTTCTTTAATTGAAAATAAACTTAAAACACATATCAAAATGAAAATGTCTTCATAATTATAATATAAACCTTCTAAAATCATCACTTTAAAACATTTAAAACATTTAAAAAGTATTTGAAATACTTACCCGAGTTTTGAAACCATACTAAGTTTCATAATAAAATAAATATTTTTTTTAATTTAAAACAATGATATTAAAGATAAAACTTAAAATATTTAAAACATATCAAAATACTTGAAATTATTAAGGAAATTATATAGGCTTTATAAAAATGAAAAATTATAAAATTTATCTTAAATTTGAAACTATACTTTATATCACTTTAAACTTTTAACACTTAAATTATTTTGGTTTAATAAAACGCTAATAGTCACTTGATTTAAAACTCCAACAGACATAAAATAATGGTTATATGTATTTCCAATGGTCAAGAATACCCTTATAAATACATGTTTAGGGTGTTTCATATCTTTAAATCAGTTTGGATTATAAGGATGGTTCTCTACATTCCTTTTACTCTCAGCACTCTGGCCATTCTTCTAGCCATTTCATTCTTCATTACAGTCGGTCAAAGGGATAAGGGATACATTATTGGTCTCATCGTGGTGTTAGGAGGTCTTTTAGTGGTGCTACTCATATTTTCCATTAGTTTTCTAGGCTAGTTTTGGTCTTTTGGCCTTGTTGAAATGTAACATTTTTAGTGTTTAATTAAATAAAAACTCCCTATCATTTACTATAAATACCCACTCATCCCTTCATTTTATTTCATTAAAAATACATAATACTCTAAGATATTTTAGTTTTACCTCCCTATTAGTCATCCCAAGTTGTCCTTAATCCCCTGAGGTCCCAACCTTCAAATTTTGGGAGTTACTCTACAAGGTAATGGAATCTACCACCCTTCTCTTTTCTTAAATATTTCATTTTATGTTTTCTATTTTATTTTCAATTGGATTATGTTGGGATATTCCATTACATATTAACCTTTATATACATATTATGTAAGAGTGATGATATATCCCCTTTCTCTCATCAAACTATTTTATGAATTTTTAAGTGACGCCGTTAGGCTGCCGAATCTTCGTGAGGGATTTCTAAATTTTTATTCTATTCCTTTGTTTTCTTCTACTTTACTCATCTCCCATTATCCAAATTATATTATAATTACAATACATTACATGAACTGGAATTTTATTTTTCTAATGGAATATTTCATCATCATCTCTTTTTCCCCCTCCTCTTATACTAAAAATGAAAACACTATCTGAGATGTTTGAATTCATCGTATTCCAGGACGACAGGTTCTCAATTTTTATTACCATATTCAATTATGATCATGAAACCATTTTTATGTTTGAAATAGATCAGAATATATTTATTTAATATTATTAAAAAAAATTAACCCTTACACACTCATAATATAAAATAATAATACAAAACAATTTTGTTATGAACAAAACCTCCAAGTAAACCAAACGTTTATCATTATCTTTTATCAAACAATTCATCCCCATGGAATGTAACCAAAATCATTATAAGATCATTTATATCTCTTTAAATGTCACTAATAATATATATGAACAATTCTGGATGCTTAACCACATTACAAATGAACTTCCATTCATGAATACAAGTAAACCGATCATGAAAACCAAGGATGAAAATGCTTCCAAAATAATAAAATTGAACCTCTTGAACCCATAAAAAAGTCCATGAATGAATCTAATAAGGTTATAATAAATAAATTACATGTTGATGAGGTTCTGTAATTATTAATTAATGAGTCTAAATTTGATTATTCAGGTCATTAAGATTAGTCAAAGAACACTTCCAGTCATAAGGTAAGGGGTTTCTTATCTCACTTTTAATTTCATGAGATTTCCATTATTCACCACTTATTTATTGAATGTGGTGTATTGTGTACAAAAATTTGATATAAATTATCATGATTATATTTATATTCATGGTATTATATGATTCATTTGGTGGTTATTAATCCTTGGTCATATGACTCAATTGATTACAATGTGGTAAGGGACTTTGTCTCAGTTTCCATTTCATTGAGACTTACTTAGTATTGTGCACCTAATATTTATTATGTGGTGTATCTACTTCCCATTTGAGATTATTTTTCATTTTAAATTGTAAATATATTATATATCCATATTCTCGTTTCATGGATATGATTATTTTCTTAAGTCGTATACCCTTTTACATACGGTGTTTATTTGGAATGTTGTTTTAACTATAGAATTATTGATTAACCCATATCCTCTAATCTATATGGATATTGAGTTGTACTTGTATGAAGAATTATTTTGAATTGAATTGATGGGAGGGTCCCTCTATATCCCCTTGATACACCGACAGATCTCATGAGACAAATCAGTTGGCGACAAACCCTTTGAGTTTGTTTCCAAAAATCAGGCAGGTTTATACCCACAGACTTAAACCGTTTCGACGGTATATTGGTATCATGTTTCAAATACATGATGTCCAATTAATAATAATTATCTTTATTAATTTTCATATATTACTATCCATGATGTTTTCACTATCATAAAACTTATGGATGTAGTTTCATTCTCAGTTTATTAATGGCGTGTGTTTTTTATTTATTCACCATGCCATATTGACTATGCCAAAATGTTTATGATTAAGTTATTGGTGATTCATTATTATATTATAAGTAAAACTTACTGATCATTTGAGCTCAACCCTTTCATTTTTTTTAACTTCAATAGGTTATGAGGATGAGACCATATATTGAGTTCTCATGGATGCAGTTTGTTTTTAGTTTTTGTTATGTATTATATTGTGTTACCTTTCCAAATGTATTATGAGTTACATGTATATATATAGTTTCTTAAAGACTACTAAACTGATAAATCCTTTAGTATTTCATTCCTTTTAATCATTCTAATGTAATAAGTAATGCACCTTTATTAGTTTTTCTTTTTATAAAAATAATTACACACCAAGTTTAACGCATCGGCTCCAGGAGTCAGAGGATGAAACCTCTCTCTGGGATCGGAGCGTTATAGTGGAAATATATAAAAATGATTTAGATAATTTTGGAAATAGAAATTGAGAATTTATTATATTTCATATCTAAATTTAATATTAGAAAAAGGATAGATCTATAGAGGATTATATTTCCATATTTAGTTTAGTTTGAGAGTGAAGGCACAATGAATAAGAAGAATGTTTACACAACTAATATTGGGTTTAAGAAGAAGAAGAAAATTTGATAATTCTAGCTCTATAATTATCTTTATCTAGAAGTAGAATTGGATTATTATGTGATTTGTAGAAGATAAAATATTAACACGTCACATCAAGGTGTTGATCTCATCCAATGAGGGAGGGAGAAACAAAATAGAGCATAAAGGAGAATCTGTATAGGGATGAAGATGTACGGTATCTAGAAAACCTAGGATAAATAGAGACAGACCCTTAAGTGTTTAAACTATTTAATAATACCCACATGATTATAAAATATCTATACTTATCCTAAAGTAGTGAAAGATAGAAATAGTGAATAAACATGAATTGGCAGTGCACTTTTTTAAAAACTTATAACCACCAAAAATGAATATAGTGGATTCTAGTATATTGACACCATTTTTTATTCATGCTCCTATGATTATCCATTATAGCTGAACCAAGTGAAATATTTTTGTTCTATGTGATTTTAATTTCTTTATCTATTTATATTTTATAATGACATCGAAAAGAGTAATAACTTAAGATTGAATTTGTTCCTACTAAAATAGGAACAAAATCTGTACAGATAAAAAGGACTAAGAAAATTATAAAAGTTTTAAATTTTTTAACACCTTGATCTGTACCCTTCATAAGGTGTTTTGGGTCAACTTATTCTGAACACTAACATAACCAGTAAATACAGTACACACACAAGTGATATTCTCATAGGAATAAATGAATAAATAAAAAATTAATAAATTAATAAATAATCATTGATCCCCATGTTCAAAGGTGACACCTGAGACTTACCACACCTACTTTGTCCATTTTTGGGATGTTCCTTAGCATGTCACATAACCATACAAAGTGTTGGATAAGTGCTCATCTATAATACCATCATATCTTATATAATTATATATAATTTTGGGGAATATCACCCACCCCGTATAACCATTATATATCATATCATTGAGGTGATTAATGCCCAAATCATATAATAATAATATATCATATCATTAGGGGTATTATAAACCACCTCGTATAACCATCATATATCCCCAAGGGGAGTAGCACCAACCCTGTATACCATCATATATTCTATAGGGGAATAGTGACCACCTTGTATACCATCATATATTATATCATCAGGGGGACTAACAACCACCATATATAATATTATATATTATATCATTGGGTGGATTAACTCCCACCCAATATAACTATTATATAGCATAATCTTTGGAGAGATAAGTGCCCAATTTAGATATACCAACATATATCATAATCAGTAGGGGATTAGAACCCTTCCCAATAATATCATCATATCATCCTATATAATCATAAAATATAAATTGGGGAGTAGTTCCCACCCTATATACTATCTCATCTCATATATCATTTCCTAGTTTGGTCTCTCAAGAACACAACCCATTCCCATTATTTCATTCATACCCAGCCACAACTATGCCACCCCCCTTTTTTAATTCTTATCAGAGACACCACAAGACCAGGGCACCCTCTATATCCCCCTAGGTTACATCACAATTTGAATACCCTACATTATTTATTTTATTTCATAAAAACTCTAGTGTCAATGCTTGTTACTCAAGGGAATCATTTTCATTAACATTTCCATTCTCACATCATGAATTTTTCAGTCACACTAGAAACACATTATACACCAAACACAAGAGAGTGGAATTACATTTACCTAACATCCTAAGTTAAACTCAGTCATTCCTATCACATGAATCCTCTATATAAATCCTTTCCATACTACCCTATGATGAACCACACTAAACATTCAAACATTTTAACCTTTTACATAAATTAAATATTACATTTTCCATACAATCTCGCAATACAGGATCCGAAATGTTTAGTGTATTTAGTGATTAGGTATATAAAAACTTAATTTTCAATGTCTTAAATATTACCAATAATTAATATTGACACAAGACACCATTTTTAAATATATAATTCTTAATATACTTCTTCATAACATGGGGAATTAAAACTAAGAAAAGGTTGATATCAAATTTCATGTAAGGATACATATGAGATATATTAATTGAATATAAAAAGTGAACATAAGATGATAATGTTGGTATGATAACATAATCAAAGTGAGATGACATTATAAGAGAATAATATAAAATAATAAATGGATCATGAAGCATAAGTCATGAAATAAATATTTTTACATAAAAAATAAGTCACAATACACAAATCTTTGAGCCATGAGAATATTAAAAAGGTATCAGAGTGTGGAATAAATATAATCATATGTATCATGACACTATACAATGATAAATACCAATACATTAATCATATAATATTCTAGGATAATATCCTTCTTAGGATATGGAATAAACATGTATACCTTTTGGGCTTGGCCAAACTTCCTGTATACCATTGGGCTTAGGTTAATAACATGTGTACCATTTTGAGATCATGAGATATAAAATATTTCCCAATGTATTTGTGAGATATAATGGAACCAACTATAAAATAATTATAAACCATACATATATATTCTATAAGAATCTAATAGTATCCATCATTCCTTCATAACTTAATGAATCCGTGGAAATGAAATGTGTTTCACGTTAATTTCCATAAAAAACATATTAATACATGAAAAGAAAGAACATTTATGATATAATTAGAGAATATCCCTAACTAAGCATAAAAATCATAAAATTATGATGAAATATATGAAAAAACTTTTATAAAATCGCTAAAAATATTCTTTGAAAAACTAGAAGAAATGTCCTTTTCTTTTAGTAACTTTCATAAACAAAAAATTCACAAAATAATGGGAACATGATTTTATATTAAATACTATGGAATAATAGAAATAATTATTAATAAATAATTATATTCATTATGATATGAAAATATGTTCAATTGGTAAATGTTAAAAAATATACTTTTCAAACTTTTTTTAAAAAAGTAAAATGTGATTCATACGAAAAATGTTAAGAAGAATTATTTTAAACATTTTTATTAAAATACAAATATATTTAAAAATTTAATTGAGAAATAATTGAAATATAAATAATAAAATTCTTGAAAAATTATAAATAATATCATCATGGAAGAGAAAGAATTAGATAAAATACTTTAAAACCTTTAATGAAATGATTTTAAATAAAACCCCTTATAGATATTAAAATAAAGACCCTATTGAAAGAAATAACTTGAGATGTAACTTAAAATACCATGAGTATAAATATATTCATGATATAATATTTTAATGAGGTAGTATATACACCATATAAATTAAATTATGTGTATAATATGAAACATGCTTCAAAGAATGAAATTTGAGATGACAAACCCTTACCTTAGACTTCCAAAAAGTCGAATGAACTCTTAATTCCATGTATAAAATATATATGATTATAATTAATATAAATAATAACTTTATTTATAGTTATTTTAAATTATATTATCCATCTATAATTCTTTATTACCAATATATTAATTGTTTATTGTTAAAATTAACATTCATGTGTTAACCGTTCTTTTTCCCTTACATGATTTGGTTTGATAGTTCTATCCCTTGAGTCTTATTTATGGTTTCATAACCTAAAGAATATAAATGATAATGTAATACATGTGTTTTTTATAGTTATATAATCCCATATCCATTTCATGGAACTTATATTGATGGTTTTCATGGAATGCTTACAAATTCTCTTTTTTGGTAATTATCGAATTAAAAAAGAATTGAATTTATAGGTAAATATAATTTTGAATATTACCACTCTATAATTATGAAAAAATTATAAAATCATAATTATTATATCTTATTACAAGTACTTAAACTTTCATAGTCATTCATGGGGAAAACATTATAAAAATGTCTATATAGATGGTAAAACCAACCAAAATAAGAAGACATTATAACTATTGAATGGGTAAGAACATGTGGTGAGGAGAGGTCATTAACTAGAACCATATTAATTATTTATATCTGAATAACTACTAGTATTGTGATAAGTGGTGTCTAAACATATATAAGGATAAGGATGTGTGAGAAAACAAAACAAAAACAAATAAAATAAATAAAAAACTACCAAGGTGATGAAGTGATGGTGAAAATATGAAGTGATAGTAGTGATGGAATTGTGAAAGTGGTGGAAACAAAAGAATAAGGGAGGTATGAGAAATAATTTTTTGGATTTAGATTAACTATACTATATAGAATTTATAGAAATCATATTTTCTCATTTGAAAGAATAAACCATGGAAGTGATGGTGTTATGTAAAAGAGGTTTAAAAAACCTAATTATCATTAGATGAAAATCCTCACAAGAGATATCTCCTAAGAACTAATATTCATAAAAAAAACTCAGGATGAGGATGATTATTCTTGTATAAGAGTAAAACAACAAATCTTCCTATTTATGTACTTCATTTTCATATACAAAGGTAAATATAACCTCTAATATTCACCTATCAGTTCATGGATTTAAGGAAAAAGGTTCTTATAAATAATAGAGAGTGAGAAACTAGGACAAAAGATAAAAAACTCTATGATTAAAACTAATTCATGAATAGTTAAAATGAAATTTAATTTACCAAATCCAATCCCACTAAAATAATCAATTACACAAAGCATCAACAACAACAAAAATCAATGTAAACATCATGATACAATAGAAAAGAAATAAGATAAGATAAGGAGAATATTTTTTGGTGATATTTACTCATTCCTCTAGCTCAAATATCGTTGTACTCATTTCTCAAAACAAATTCTTGCCTCTAGTTCATCTCCACTCTCATTCATATGACTAAAATTCTCTCCATATGACATGTCAATTCATGTATCAATTTAATGATTAGGGTAATAAACCCATATTTATTTATGTGACAACTCAAGAATAAAAAAACCATTAACACTGATATCAAATTCATTATTTTCCTTAACAACCTCAATGTCACTCCCTTCACTTTTTATTACCATCTTCATGTGATATAATATGAACTCCTTAAATAAAAGTACTCTCCTATATAAAAATTGATTCAATTCGAGCATGATGAACCTAGATGAGTTACCATATTGGTTCAATATTCTTAAGCTTTAAATAATCTCTCAAATCTTCCCAAATTGAGTTCAACTCCCCATTTTATTTTTATTTATCTAATTTTGAGAAATTTTCACTTTTGAAATAAAATTAATAATTAATGAATTTCTAAAATGCACAAAAAAATAGAAATATTATGAAAGCAAAGACCTAATTTGTTTAAAGTAGAGGGAGGCTCATTACATAGTTTGTAGGCCCAAGGCTAAGTAGCCCAAGAACGTGGCTTGAAGGCCCAATACTGCAACATGCCTACATCATCCTGCCTATGTCACCAAGCATGCATCACTGCCTGCCTATGTAATTCCCCCAAGGGGATTGCCAAGATTCAAACCTTAGTCTTTTGTATACTAGATTATGGGGTTTACCACTCAGGCGTTGCCTCAACTATACAAAGAAAATAGAAATATCTTTCAATAATTAATATTCAAAACACAAATAAGGAAACTTGAAAGAATTAAATCCAAAAACCATAATTTCTATCAATATTTTTAAATAATATATATTTTATAAAAAATTATAAAATATTTAATATTTTATCATTTAAAACATACTTCTATATTAAAATCTCAATAAATCCTCAGAAAATATGAAAAAAAAAGTAATCAAAATAGGCCACATAAATATGTTATTGTATATTGATAATATAAATTTTAGAGAATCTTAATGGTTTCAAAAAAATAAAATCATAAATCAATTTCAAGATGAGGTAGAGAAAGAATATATTGAATACTAATCAATGAGAATATATCAATTACATTAGGATCTTTTCTCTCCTTTTGAAATGCCTCGTGAAAATTAGAGGTTAGGGAATCTTCTTAGGACTATAAGATTGAGAAAATGGGAGAGTATTATTAGGGAATGAAATTCAGCAGATTACTGAGAGGGATTAAATTTTTTTGTGTCTTTGAAGGGGTTTAGTGGTAGTCCTTTATAAGTTAGAGTATTAACATAGTTATAATTACATGTTTAAAGAAAAAGTGAGTCATTATCAGGTAAAGTGGGTAAAAATTATCCAAAATTTTAAGATAAGATAGGGGAGATCGATAATACAACCATCCAATCACTTTTAGATAAGGTCTTGTGATATTTCTAACCCTATATCTTAATTTAACCGCATGTTAACCATTTAAGCCTTTACCATGGGGACAAGATTTTAACATGGTAACTTAATTTTATAACCAAAAAAAATAAAACTTATAACAAATTTTTAATTTGATGATTGTAAATATGAAAAAAAAAATTAAATTATTCAACTTCTAGAGGTGGTAAAGATTAATTTTAATATAATTTCATGTAACACAAGAAAAATCATTTTTTAGAAAAATGAATTTTAAGCATAAAAATGAATTTATACACATTTCTTACCACATAATAATCATGAAATGGCCAGTAATTTGTTTGAATATAAATATAAATGATTTGTTTTATTAAAATAATACATAATATATGACAAATTTAAGTTTTAAATAAAAACATATATATAATACAAAGAAAAACAATGTCTTTAAACAAAACATTTTTTTATTCATGAATAATTAAAGCATTACTCCATATAATTAATTAATTATTTCTTGGGTGTTACTAATTTATTTTACTAATAATTCCTAGAATTAATTTATTTCATGGGTAACACTATTCATAAGTAATAAATTTAACACAAATGTGTAATTTATTAAAACAATTCTATAAAACAAGTGGTATTTTCTTATACGAATTAGAACATTTTTATAAATTAATATATTTTACTAAATATATTTCATTTATATTTCTTCTAATATTTTTCATTATATAATATATCATTATTCACTTTTATTTTGTGTTTCATTTCTCACAAGCTATCGAACACATTAGATTTATTTAAAGGTAAATTCATACTAAAACCATTGGGTGTTACATTCCACCCCTTAGAAGAATTTCATCCCTATAATTCCATTACTTAGATGAAAATATGTGAGGGTAATTTTATCTAATCACATCCTATAGTTCCCATATATATTCCTCAAACATTATATTCTTCCACAAAACTTTGACCACATAGGTAGTCCTGTTCCATAATACTTTGTCTATGATCAATGATCTCCACTAGCTATTCCTTATAAGAATGATTGTGTTCTAATTTAATAACATTTGATTTTAATACATGTAATGGATCTGGTACGTACTTCCTCAAAAGTGATATTTTGAACACATAATATACTTGAGAGACGTTTTTTGGATGTGTTAAGTGATAAGCTATGATACCTATATGATAAAGTATATTTAAGGGATTGATGTATTTTGGGTTTATCTTCCCCTTCTTTTATAACCACAAAACCCTCTTCTAAGGGGATATATGAAAAAACACTTTATCAACCACTTAAAATTCAAAATATCATTTATTATTATCAATATAGATCTTCTATTTAATTTTTTTTACCCCCATATATTGCAAAATTATTTTAACCCTATCCGTAATTTCTTGGAAAAGATCAGGACCTAATATATTTCTCTCCTAAACTTCATCACATCAAGTCATATTTTTTTATCTATTCCTATATAGAGCTTCATATAGTTCTATTTTAATGCCATAGTGGAAGTTATTGTTATATTAAAACTCATATATTGGAAGATATTGATCCCACTATTGTTAAAAATATATAGAGTAGGATATTAGAATATCTTCTAATGTCTGAATAGTCCTTTTAGATTGATCATAAATTTTAGGATAATAATCCATACTAATGTTTAGCTCTATATCTAATTCATGTTTAATAATTCTAAAAAATTTATTTGTGAACTTTGGATCTCAGTTAGATATAATTGAAAGTGGTAACCCATTAAACCTTATACCATTTTATGTATAACATGTTAATCTAATCAAGTGATAAATCCCCAAGATAAAAATGAAGTGTGCTAATATTGTAAGTTTCTCCACCACTACTCAAATAGTATTATTTACTTTGGAAGTATTAAAAATACTAATTACAAAGTCTATGGTGATGTATTCCCATTTACATACTAGTATGTATAATGGTTTCATAATCCCCTTAAATTTGTGATGTTCAACCTTTACTTGCTGACATACCAAGTATTGAGATACATACTCTATAATATTCTTTTTTATGTTTTCCTACCAAAATTTCTTCTTATGATCTCTATACATATTTTTTATCCTAATATTAATAGATAAGGATTAGATATGTGCATCATATAGTAGTTCAATCTTCAATTATGGTTTTTAATGGAGACAAATTCATTTCCCAAATATTATAACTCTACCAATGTCAAAGTTTAATTCCATTATACTTCCTACCTTATTCTATAGCTCTATGACATCTTTTTGAACCATTGTGATCTTTAAAAAGATAGATGGTTGAGAAACTATTTTAAAAAGTTTGATTTCATCGCTTCCTTAATTATTTCCATTTTCATCCATTAATTATCCATAAATATTGGTTCATTTTAAATCATCATTAATGACATGGTAGCATGATACTTTATTCTTAGAGAATATTCAATTTTATTTTTCTTACCTAGATTGTAGTGTATTAATAAATCATAGTCTTAACTCTCACCATATCCTTTGTTGCATATTCAACTCTTTTTAAACGAATATATACTTTAAGAACTTATGATCATTATATATATATATATCACACTTTTCACCATGGAGATAATAGTACAAAATATATAATGCAAATATAATTGACCCAACCCCAAATTATGTGTTTGTTAATTTTTCAATCGATGTAATATAGAAGAAATTACCTTTTTATTTTTCATAAGGATACATCCCAATCCCTTATCCAATGCATAACTATATATGAAAAACCATTATCCACTATAGGGTAGTGTAATTATAGGTGTTGTGACCATCCTCTTCTTAATATAATTCAATCTTTCTTCACATCATTATATCTAAAGTAACTCCAGTCCCTTCTACATTAACATTGTTAGAGGATTTGAAAATCATGATAAATTTCTCACCAATAATTGATAATATCCATCTAAACTAAGAAATATATGGATCTATATCACAATGATTAGACTGGGTAATTATTTAATTGTCTGTGTCTTTAAATAATCCATATATACACTCATGTTTGTCATAACATGACCCAATAAGGATACATTTTGTAGCTATAATTCACACTTTCTAAACTTGGAATATAATTTATCCTTTCATGTGGTAATTAGTTAAATCTTAAAATACTCTTAATGTTCTTCCTTGTTCTTAGAAAATATGAGAATATCATCAATATTGATTAATAATAATTCATCAAGGTAATCTATAAAGACTCTATTCATCAGATCCATGAATATTTCAAGGTCGTTTATAATTCCCAATGGAATCACTATGAATTCATATTGTCCATATCTTTTGAAAAATATAATCTTGGGTGTATCATATATCTTTACCTTTAAATGATGGTATCTAGATCAATGATACACCTTTGATAAGTATTTATCCCCTCTAAGTTGATCTCACATATCATTAATATGGGGTATAGGATACTTATTATTGATCTTGATCTTATTAAGTTCATTATAATCTGTGAAAAGGCATGATGATCAATCCTTCTTCTTAAAAAAATTAAAATGGTTCCACCCATGGTGAATTAATTAGTCGTACAAAACCCTTATCTAGATTTTATTGGAGTTACTTATTTAACTACTTCAACTCAATAGAGACTATTCTATATAGATTCTTTGATATAGGTGTAAGACCAAGAATGAGTTCTTTGGAAAACTCAAAAACATGATCTAGGGGAAAACTAGGAAAATATTTTGGAAATAAATATATATGTTCCAAAACAATAGGAATATATTCTATATTATGGATTTCCCCATATATTTATGTTATATATCCCTCATTGATATGTAACATGATCCATTAAATGGAAGTTACTTCCATAGGGTGTTCATAGTTATCCTTTCATCAATAGACGATCATGTGTTGATTTAGAATTTGAAATGTAATTTCCCTCTCTTAAAAATTGATGCAGGCCCCATATAGAGTGATCCAATCTATACTCAAAATTAAGTCAAATTAAATTAAAGTAGAAATAATAATATTTTAAGGAGAACATTGCCACAAACTTCAATCAGAGAAGAGTCATGGGCATGGGATAAAATCATTGCACCATTTATAGTTTTCAAAAAAAAATAGTGTCTAACTATTAGGGTGGTGAACTAATGATCATAGAAAACTTCCTAGTTAAAAATTATTGGGTATATTCAAAATCAAATAAGGAATTTTTATTTCTTGAATTTAAGATGAGTATACCTTTCACTTCTTTTTATTCAGGATCAACTTTAGTAGTTATGATTGTATAAGCCCGCCCTTATCACTTGGATTTATAGGTTTTTTATTTAAATTATCATCATTAACCTTTTTTTTGGTTTAGTTTTATTCATAATTCATATGCCCCTTATAATTGAAGCATTGGAGTGTGAGTGGTTCATTAGGAAAAGCTTTATTTTCACACTTTTCATTGGTTGACCTATTCATATCCTTGTGACATTCATCTACTCGATGACCATCTCTTACACACTTGAAGCATTTACTTGTTCCTTAGAGATAGTTTTCCATGCTTATTCACACGTTTTTTTCATATAAAAAGGTGAGTATTATTCCTTCTATAGGATTCATTTTTTTTTGAGTTTCTATGAAACTAAAATTTTCTATTCTTGTCATCAAAAATAAGAGAATGATAAGAGTATCTAATTTATTTTTCTAACTTGATATCACATATAAAAATTTATTCAATGCTACAAATTTCCCTTATAACTAATTTCTTTTGTAGACTTAGTCTCAAGACACTATAGAAATGATCAATTTTTCTTTCTGAGTCAATGATAAAACCATAAGGGCACCTTGAAATTATTGTAATGTTTTCTTCATAGGTACCATTAGATTCATCTTAATTTTATTTCAACACCATAAATTCTCTCTCCATTATAGTTGGAATAGTTCAAGGAATGTATTTATTGAAAAATACCTTTTTAAAAAATCTCCCATACTATTGAGTAAATTTTCTACTATTGATTTTTGTTCTTTATAATAGTTCACCACTGATCTAGTTACTATTATAAATGATACATGACTAATACCACTATATCATTCTTTGAGTACAAGGGTAAAAAAAAATATTTTTTACTCTAATAATCCACTTCTCAATAATTATTGGATTAAAATACCCCTAAAAAATGGTGTAAATTACCTTATGAAGGACTCAATGGTGAGTTGTTCCTTCCATTGATTATTTGGGAGTTTTGAATGGTTCGCATTATTTTTTATAGTTTGAGAGAGTTTGGTGAGAATAGACAAAAATTATTTATTTCCAGATCGCATTTTATTGGGTTTCTTATAAGGAATTTCATTTTATTTCCAACCACATTATTTGTTAACTCAATTACTCTTGGTTCCAAACATCAACTAAAACCAAAAAGGTCAATGTGAGAATCAAGAAATAATCAGATTAAATAATCATATCATAAGGAAAATATATCCTATGATGTATTAAATTATGACACATTCATTTCAACATATGAAATTTTATGTTCATCCTACTTCACATAGGTTGTTTTAGGTTTTGTCCCCTTTTATTTTATTAAATAATCCCAAAAAATAACTAAACCCTATTATAATACCAACCAATATAACTCAATATGAACCATTATTAATTTTATAATATTTCCATAATTGAAACATTATATCTTCCATATAATATCAAAATTTAAGGATCTAAAAGTTTAGTATCATTGGTGATTAGGTACATAAATATCTAATTTTTACATGTATTCAACATTTAAATTAAGTAATATTTACACAAGACACCCTTTTTAAGCATATCATACTTAATATTATAATTCATGACTTGATTAATGGAAACATAAGAAAAAAGTGAGATCAGATTCTTTGTAATGTTAATCATGAGAAATATCAATTGAAGATCATAATTGAGCATAAGATGAGCATATGGGTATGAGAAGATAATTAGAATCAAATAAACTTATATAAGAGAATCATACCCAATAATATATTAATAATGAAACATAAATCATGGAAGGAATATTTTTACATAAAACATGTGTCATAATACAATAATCTTGATCCATGAGAATATAACATAGGCATCAGGATGTGGCATAAGAATATGGTATGAACATAATTATAGAAATCATAACACATCTCAAGGACCACTACCAAGAAATTTATCACATAATGGGCTAGTATCACCTCCTTCCCAATGTATAATAGGCTTAGGTTAACCACCCATGTACCTTTTGGGGTTAGGATGATGAACTATGTATCCTTGTGCTTAGGCTATCACCCATATACCCTTGGGCTTGGGCTAACCACCCATGTACACATTTGAGCACATGATATATAAAACATTAAACAATGCATTGAAGGCCTATAAAAGAGAAACCCATCACATAATGATAAAATATATATATGTATTCCACAATAACATAATAGAATTCATCATTCCTTCACATCTTAATTAACCCGTTGAAAATCAACTGATTTTAGGATTTTTTTCTTAAAATTTTATAATAAGATATCCATAGAAAGATGGTGGATGTTATCATTAGTGTATATTTCTAGTAAAGCATATAAATCAATAAATTAAATTGACATGGATGAAAAAAACTTCTATAAAAATATTAAAAATATGTTTTGAAAAAATAGAATAAATATCCTTTTCTTTTGGTAACATTTAAAAAATGTCAAATTAATAGAACAATGGTTATAGTATTTTCTTGGAAAAATCATGTAAACATAGAATATTATCTTAATAAAATATAATGTTCATGAATGTGGGAAATTTTGGTCAAGTGGTGAACATTAAAAATCTATTCTTTTCACACTTTTATAAAGAAATTCAAATGTGTCCCATACAGAAAATGTTAAGAAGATTAATTTTAAACCATTTTAAATAAAATAAAATATAGATGAAAATAAAAATGAGAAATAATTAAAATATAGATAATAACATTATTGAAATAATATAAATAATATGGATAGGTAAGATAAATAATTGGGTAAAATATTTCAAAACATTTAATGAAATTAATTTAAATAAAACCCCTTGAAAATTTTAACATCAAAACCTCATTGAAAGAAATAATATGAGAAGGAAATTTAAATAACTTGAGTATAAATAGATTCCTGATATAAAATATAAAATATTTATTATATACACCATATAAATGAAAATAGGTTCATAATAATATGAAACATGTATCAAAGGAGGAAATATGAGTCAAGAAACTATTACCTCATATGTCCACTTAGTCAGAAATGATTTAACTTACACGTATAATAAATTTAGGTTTATTATTAATATGAATAAGAAAATTATTTATACTTATTTTAATTTATAATTCCCATTTATATTTCCTTTTTATCTATATATTAATTGTTTATTTTTAAAATTAACATTCAAGTATTAACTTTTTTTTTGTCCTTACATGTTTTGGTTTGATGATTCTAATCCTTGATTCTTGTTCATAAGTTTATGACCTCTATATTTTTCATGATAATATAATACATGATTTTAAAATATTTCTAGATTCCCATATCAATTTCATGGAACTTATGTTAACAATTTTCATAGAAAACTTAAAAAATACCTTTTCTGATGATTATTGAATAAATAAAATAAATAAATTTATAGGTAAATATAATTTATAATATTACCAATAAATAATTATTAAATAATATTAAATTCATCATTATTACATATTATTACCATTAATTAATTTTTATTATTCATTCATGAGACAAATGTTATAACAATATCCATGTTGGTGGGAAAACCGATCAAAACAAGAACATGTTATAACTATTTAATGAGTAAGAACATCTTATTTTATTGTGATAATATAACATTTATAAAATATTAATGGATTAATTTTTAATTTAAAAATTTATAAATCAATTTATATAAGATTCATAAAAAGAATATATAGAATAATAATAAAGGCAAATATATTTCTTACATTGAGAGCATGAATTTCCTCTTGAAAGACCTCTTGGAAATGAGAGTTTTAGGGATTCTTCATGGGAATAAAAGATTCATAAATTGGGATGGAATTATTAGGTATGTAAATATAGATAATTTATGAGAGGGTTTTTAATTTTTGTGTGGATATTAAGGGTTGGCGGAGGGATCCATTTATAAGTCAGAGTTGTGGCATTTTTGTAAATACATTTTTATATTAAAATAAAATGAGAGTAATTATCCATCAAAGTGACCCCAAATTAGAAAAATTCAGAATATAGGATATTATAGGTCAATAATAAACTCATAAAATAAATTAAAGATGAGTTTTTGTGATATTATTTTTCCTCATATCTTAATTTAATTGCATGTTGAGCATTTAAACCTTTACCGTGGTGACTGACTTTTACCATGGTAACTTATTTTTATGATAAAAATAAAATGTGATTTATTACTTAATTTGAATATGATGATTCCAAATACAAAAAAAAATTAAAATAATAAATTTATAGTGGTGATAAAAATTAATTTTAATATAAATATGCATAATTCAACAACCCCCATTTTTATAAAAATACCATTTTAAGCATAAAAGGAATTTATACACATTTCAAACCACATAATAATCATGGAATGACTGGTAATATTACTAAATATAAATATAAATGATTAATTATATTAAATAAATGCTTAAGATATGATAAATAATAATTTTAAATAAAAACATATATATTATACCAAGAATAACAATGTTTTTAAACATAAATATTTTGTTTATCTCTGAATAAATAAATAAGTAATCATTTTAATTAAATAATTATTTCATGGAAGTTACTAATTTAAATTAATAATAATTCATTGAATCAATTAATTTAATGGTTATCATTCTTCAAAAGTAATAAATTTAACACATATGCATAATTTATTAAGAGTTTTATAAAACCAATTGTATTTTTTTATATGAAATAGAACTGTTTTTTACAAAATAATTTATTTTAATAATTTTATTTAAATTATAATTCTTGTAATATATTTAATTATATAATATAGAATTATTCACTTTAGTTCATAGTTTCATGTATCATAAACTATCAAACACAATGAATTATTTAAAGGTAAATTCATACTAAAATAATGGGCTGTTACATACCCCCACTTCAATACACGCACAATCTAGTGGGGTAAGAAAACTTACTCCACACAAAAATCCTCCATCTAAGAGGCTCTATGAAAAATCAAGAGTCTATATAGACTACACCTTTTCCAAACATTCCCATTCTATCACACACCTTCACTCAAAAGGAACTAAGAACACCTATATAAGGTTCACTATGTTCATTTCATTGAATTCATATCCCTATAGGGTTAACATATCACATTATGCATATTTATATTTGATTATGTGTCCATTAGTGACTGAGATATCAAGCTAGTGTCCAAGTTTTTTCACGGCCCAAGAAACTCCCATTTTTCTCTTAGGTTTTTAAAAGAAACAATCCATTTATAATTCTAGGTCGATCATACACAAGTGGTGAGATTACATTTTACATGCTACATCATAGAAGGAATAAAATATAGGGAGATATTTAGGGACTGAATACCATAATCCTGTAGGAATTTTTCATTGAATAACATTTGTTGATTTTTTTCAAAATGGATGAAATCATGTAATAATATAGAACCCTAAAAATAGTCATAATGACCATAACCAACATAATAATGATAATGGTGCGAGAAAACTAATAATAGATGCACAATAAATGATAGTATTGCACATGTATACTTTTAGTAATGATCGACATGAAGATCTCATGAAAATTTATGGAGATCCCACTCTTGTATGAAGAGGGAAATAAGAGAAATAATTGTATGTGAAATTTTGGTATGCTAGATGAATCTACCATAAATCCCCTTTTATATATCATTTAAACATTTTTTTAATATTTTATAAATATCTAGAGAAATTTATTAAAATAAATTTTTTAACAAGATCTACAACCCGTACATATGACCCATAGAGACCCTTACATATTTCACTTTGATAACTCTTATATATCAACCAGCTCCAACACTTCACTGATTTTTCAAAATATTAATACCCTTATATATCAAATTAATTACCCTTAATTATTATAGGTAAATTATAAAAATTTTACCAAAATTCAACCATTACACATCAAATTACCTTTACACGTTTAGCAAAAATTGCCCATATACATCACAACTTTTCATAGAAATACCCTTATGCATCATAGAGGATTTCAAAAATTTTCCAAAAAATTGAATCTTATGTATAAAAAGGGATTATCATTACACATATGAGGTGACTCCAAATTCTTAGCTAATTTTTTAAAGATAAGGACTCTTACATAGTAAATAGTTACTGTTATATATTCCCTTATCCATAGATCTACCCATACGTACACATGGTGATTTCAAATTTAACTTTATTTTTCACCTAGGTTTAATATTATTCATCATAGGGGTCTCAAAAACTTATCCATTTTCTAAGTAAGGGAAAGACCCCTACCTATTCGTTTTCCATAGATATACTCTTATGTATACTAGGTAACTTTAGAATTATTTTTATGTATCACTATATATAATTTTATATATGACATGGAGACTTCATGTAAAAACCCTGGTAATATTTTTGATAAATCAATTTCATGTTTTATTAATATTCATGATTGTATTTAGTTGATCCATATTTACTATAATAATTTTATGTAATTTTTCAATCGAAAAAGAAATAGTATTATTTTAACCAAATTGTTTACCATGAAATATATGGTTTTATTAATATAAAATTTCTTAATTTAATAATTTTAATTTGATAAAATGGTCTTAATTTTAAATAAAAATATATAAAAATTATCTTCTAGTGATTTTTTTGTTATTTTTCTAAAATTGTTGATTTTTGTGTGAATAGTGAAAATTACCAATTTTACAAATATCATAACTTTTATGACATCATCATGACATAAGTATGAATTAATAATTGATGAAATATTTTTATTGAAAAATATGTATTTAAAGAGTAAAATAAAGTATTTAAAAATATTTTTTTGAATTTTGAATCCCATGCTTGAGTTTTGGAACTTAAGTTATATTTTATTCTAATTAAAAACTATTTGTGGATCTTTTCATTTAATAGTATTGTTGGAAGGTTTCATTAGGTTTTAGAATTATCCAATTGTCATATTAATTTAATTTGTCTAATTATAATCTAATTAAATTCATGATAATAAATAATATGTCTAAATTCTGTGTAAAATCATTTTTACACTTAAAACAAGTATTTTTTATGAAAACAGTTTTTCATTGTGTTTTACAAACATATATTAAAAGTAATTTATACCACCCATAGAAATTGAACCTGATAAAATAAATTCTATATTTCATATCATTATGTCTAATTTTTTTATAATTTCCCTTTTATTTGGTTTCATATAAATAAATTACCTATGTAAGAAGTTAATCTATCTCAATAAAAGATAAAATGGGATAAAAAAGGGTTAAATAAAGAGATAAGGTTTAACATATCTATAAAAAAAATTAAATGTGATTGGTTGAGTATATTTATACCCTATAACATATTATATTATAAATTTTGTTTCTTTTGTGTCACTTTTCCTAGAAACATGCTTTATATTCTTTTAAAACATTGTATAATTACAAGAGTGTCACTCCCATCACTTATAAAAGGTAACCTCCTCCCCTAAATTATTCACACACTTTGACCACTATATCTTAACCAAGATATACCTAAATCCCTTAAAAACAATCCTCACCACATCCTATAGGTCTTTTTAATCTCAAAAGACTCATCCCATAAGGATTATCGTGTAATCCAAAGGAGTTTATCCAAGGAAAAGGTATAAGCCCTAATCGAACTCATTCAGGTTTATTTATTCTTCTATCTCCTTAAAATCTATTATAACCATTCTAAAATAATGGAATAAGTATTGTCACTATACATAAATATTATTATTATTATGTAGAAATTTGTTTCAACCTCTTTATATCCTATGATAAATGAAAACATCGCTTGTACATACGTGTGGGATACCACCTCCATTAAGTGATGTGATTAGTTTTTCATTTCTACCTTATATGGATATTCATAGTTAAAAATTTAATTAATAAATATGATATTTAAAATATTATTATTATTTAACAGTAAACCTTTATCTACTTTATTTAATTTTTATCCATTATAAAAATAAAAACTTTGTTCATCTGTATATATGGACTACCATCTCCATGAAAGGATGAGTTTCATTTTTCATGACCACCTCACATGAATAGTTATAAAATTATTTTTAATTTAAAAGCATGAAAATTATAACATGTTTAAGATTATGGATATGATTTAACTATGAACCATTTTACCATGATTAATTCTCCAATATTATTTTGGTGATTAGGAACTTAACTTCTACAAAACATCTTGCATATGCTTAAATGTTTCAGTAACTAAATATATCATGATAATAAACAAAATAAAAAATAATAATGATAATGGAATTAACATAAAAAATTCATAATAAATTTAATAACTAATATAATTTTGTTATTTTGGAGTTATGGAATTTCTAAATCTAAATGAGACTTAAGGTAAGTAATTTATCTTTAAAATCTTGTTTTAAAGTATTACATTAAATTGTTTTCCCTCCAGATCCATGTTCTTAAAAAATTTAAATGATTTTATTTTCTATAATAAAATTATTTTTTGAATTCATTTTCAAATATAATTTACTTTTACAAAGGTTTTTAAAAATAATATTTTAAATTTTTTTGGTACGGTTCACTTTTGACTCTTTTTACGAAAGTACAAAAGAATTTTTTTAATTTTTACCATATGAACACCAATTCCTACTATTATAGACATCATATTTTATTAATATTTCTCTATAAGATTCATTTTTTAAATAATATCATATTCTCATTTTTTATGGAATTTTAATATGTTTTCATAATGAAATGATATTTCTTCTCATTTTTATGAGATAACTGAAAGTGGTTTTACTTATGGGATTTAATAAAAAATGTTATGGGATTTATAATGGAAATGAAATAGAATATATGTTTTAATAAATATATAGTTATTTACATTTTATATGATGATGGGTGAGCCTGATATATCTCTCTAACACATTAGGTAATGTGATAGAGTTAATTGGATAGATATTACTCCTAAGAGATATGTTGGAATTAATCATGTAGGTTGTTCCTTTGTAAGTGTTATTATATGGATAATGTCCCAAGACACCTAAAATATTTTCCAATTCTTTATATTAATTTTAAGGGATATAATTTATCTTCATAAAGTATTTTTGTGATATCTGAAGGGTTAATGGTTATTTTTTAAGGAAAACTTTTCATAAGTTCTCATGTTTTTTACAAAAACTCTCATGACTATGTTTTTTTAATTTTTTTCTTACATATAAAATGTTCTATGAAAACTTTAGGACTTGATATTTATTTTATGATTGAGTAAATGATTATTTTTATTTCAAAATTTATTATATAAAAATGAAATATTTCTTATGGTTTTTCATGAATTTTAAATTGATTAATGAGTTTCCTTTATTTTTATTACCCTTATTGAGATTTTTTTTTCTCATCCCATGTTTTGAAATGTTTTTTACTAGGATTCAAGATGTCTAGTTATTATAGATACTTCAATGGTGAAACCTTTTGAATGAAGAAAAGGTGTCATAAATGAAACAGTAGTGTAAATGTGAGAACCTATATTTTGGGGAAAATTTTACATGATGTTTAAGGGTACACATTTTCATGTAAATTTTTTCCTAATTCTATAAGATTTTAAACTGAAAATATCCTATAAATGTAAGAAAGTAATAATCATGTAATAAATAAAAAGTAATTGTGGGTTTTTTTGTTACAAGTTGTTATAGTTGGTATTAGAGAAAAGAATTAAATAACTTTAGAAGTTAGGGTGATGTTAGAATACACTTTAAAGATATTATAATTTATTGGTATATTATAATGAGATAGATTTTGAGGATTTCCATGAATCTTTATCTAATCCATTTATATTTAGAATGGTTTTCTACAATGAAACAAATAAAATGAAGTAGAAAGAAAATAAGATAATGAGATCCTTCAAAATTAGTTACTTGGAATGGTTAGATTTATAACTAATAAGTTTGGGGCTATGTTAAATCAGTTTAAATAGGGTATTAAGGGTGGAACCCATGAAATATAGTGAATAAATTCTCTAAAAAGGAATATGTTTATTGTGTAAAATTTAAAGAAATAACACCCTTCAGCATTGGTGGATATTTAAAACTAGTGGTAGATGAACAATAGATCAATGGTTTAGAGAAGATATTTGATTTTTTGGGATATTCAAAGAATCATAAGGTTGATATTTCTGTTTATCATTTTTATGGTGAAACTGATTAATGGTGGTCTCAAATTAAAAATACCAAGGATAATGATGAAATTGATTCTATGGAGTGGAAAAATTTAATGAATTATTCATTGATAAATGTTTTATTTAAGTTTTTCTACTTATAATGGAAAGTAATTTCTTAAAGTTGAAGTAAAAAATAAAAAGACTCTATTTCCACCTATGAAGAAAATTTAACTAGATTATCTATATATGAACCAAATTTTATTTTGAACTATGAAATTAAAATTGATCGATTTTACTCATGATTGAAACCATGTTTTTTAAATAGATTTGGGTACTTGTGAGTTTGTAAGTTATTAGTACATTATTCTATGTGTTGAGAAGTTTGATGTGGAGTTTTTTTTACATAAACAAGGAGAAAAATTGGTCTTGGTGGTAATAAATAAGGAAGAATCCATCAAAATAAATCTAAATGTACAAAAATTAAGATTTACTCTTGAGATAAGTGTGATAATAATCATTATATAGAATGTTTAATGAATTATAGAATGTATTAACTATTTGGTAGGTTCAGACATATGGATAGTGATTGAAAATAATAGAGAAACGGTAATGGTAAAACCAATCATTATAATCCAAAAGTAATTTTTTTAATTATAATGAGTTTATCAATTGTGCAAGTGAATGTATGGAGAAAATATGAATTTTGGAGATAATCATGATAATAAGTAGATGGGTGTGGCAAGATATTTTTATACTATATTGGAAAAGGATATATCATCAAATCAGTGGTGTCAGCTCCAAGGTGCTCAATATTTTTCCAAGATTGACCTTGTATTCTGATACCATCATCTAAAAATAAAGGAGGAGTACATTCTAAGGACAATGTTCCACATTAGTTATGACCATTATGAGTTTATAGTTATTCTTTTTGGGTTTATAAATGAACATTTTGTATTTATAAATCTTATGAATAGAGTTTTTCATGAGTATTTGGATAATTTTTTGTGGTTTTTATCAATGAAATTCGGGTATATTATAAAATATTTAAAGGTTATGAAAAACATCCAAGGATTTTTTTTCAAACCTTAATAGAGAATAAGTTTTATCAAAAATTTAGAAAAGTTGGATTTTGGTTATTGAAAATATAATACATTAGGAATATTGTTTTTAAATATGGAATATCTATTGACCCCACTAAAACTGAAGTAGTGCAAGAGTGTCCAAGACCTAAAAAAATTACTATGATTCAAAGTTTTATTTGGTTAATATTGATGATTTTTTCAAAACATTTCCCAGGTATCTATCCCATTAACAAAGTTAACTCAAGAAGTAGTTAAATTCATCTAGACAAAGGAATTTGATGAATTTTTTTCAGGAATTAAAATAAATTTTGGTTAATTATCTAATTATAGCCATTATATCTAGATATATGGAGTTTGTTATTTATAGTGATGCTTCATTGAAGGTCCATGGTTGTGTATTGATTCTATATGTTTGGGTAATTTCATATATATTACACCTATTGATTATTCAAAGTTCTAATATTGATGATTTTTTAAAAACATTGCTCAGTTATCTGGACCACTAACAAAGTTAACTCAAAAAGCAGTTAAATTCATATGGACAAAGGAATGTGATGAATGTTTTCAGGAATTAAAAAAAATATTGGTTAATTATCTAATGATGGAAATTATATCTAGATATGGGGAGTTTTTTATTTATATTGATACTTTATTGAAGGGCCATGGTTGTGTATTTATTCTATATGTTTGGGTAATTTCATATATATTACACCTATTGAAACTCCATGAGAAGAATTATATAACACATAATTTTGAGCTTGATATAGAAGATTTTGCTTTTAAAATTTGGAGTAATATTCTATATGGGTATAAATGTGATTTATACATATATTATAAAAGTTTTTAAGTATATATTCACTCAAAAAGAATTGAACATGTGGAAAAGGAGATGGATGGAACTAATAAAGGATTATGATTTCACGATTTACTATCATCTAGGTAAAGTAAAAAAATGTAGTTGATGCATTGAGTCAAAAATATAACACATCATTAACCATGATATATTTGGAACTTGATCCTTTAGAAGATGATTTAATGAATCTAGGAATGGAAATTTTGTATTTAGAAACCTTCTCTATTTTGGCTTGGTTATTGGTAAAAACATATCTTGTAGAAATAATTAATAATTCTTAAAAGGAATATCATGGTTTTAAAAGAAAGGTAGAATTTTATAAGGAAGGTAAATTCTCTAAATTTCATGGTGAAAAATAATGTATTATTAAACTTAGTAAGAGGTAATGTGTTTAGAGTGATTTTTAGTTAAAAATGAATTATTGAGTAAAGATCACAACTCTCTATTTTTTGTTCATTATAGTAGTACCAAAATGTATATAGACCATTAAAAATATTGTTGGTGGAAAGGAATTGAGAAACATATTTCTAATTTTACCATGAAATGTTTGACTTGTCAATAGGTTAAAGTTGATCAACAATTGTTGAAGGGTATGTTTTAGCTATTTTCAATACCTGAGTAGAAATGGTAGAATATATCCATGGATTTTATGGTGGTATTTACAAATAAATATCGATGTAATAATTTGATTTGAGTAATTATTGATTGATTTACTAAATATATGCATTTTCTTCTTATTAAAGTTACTATATATTTAGATAAAATTAATAGAATCTATTTTAAATATATTTTTAAATTTCATGGAGGCCCTCTCCCTATTATATCTGATCATGATAATAGATTTACATAAAAAATTTGGCAAGGACTTTAGAAGTTGTTTGGTATTAAATTAAATTTTAATACAAATTTTCAATCTCAATCTGATGGCTAGTTAGAGTGAACAACTCAAACTTTGGAGGATATGATTTGGCCTTATTCACCAGATTACTAGGGAAGTTGGGATCAACATATTTCTTATTGGATTTTTATAATATAAATTTCCATTATAGTATACAAATGACACTATTTGAGTCATTATATGAAAATTGGTGTTAAACTCCATAATTTTGGGACAATATCAGTGAGAGAAAGTTATTGGGACCAAAATTTGTAGAAGAGACAGATGAGAAGTTAAAAATAATCAAAAACCATATGAAGGTTTCTTAGAGTATACATAAGTTTTAAAATATAACAAGATGAAGGATATCTCATTTGATGTAGGAGATTATGTTTTTTATAAATTATCTCCTTAGAAAAGTATTAATATTTTAAGAAGAAAGAAAAATAATTCCACTGTATATTATTCCATATGATATTAGAGAAAAAGTGAGATTAGTTTCATACCAAGTGGACTTACCTTAAATTTTATCTCTGGTTCATGGTGTATTTCATGTCATGTTTTTAAGTAAATACATACCAGTTGAATCTCACATTTTGAGCCCTATAGTAGCTCATATGGAAGATAATATTTCTTATGAGGAAAAAGATAGTTTAGATTCTAGATCATAGTGAATATTTGTTTATAAATATGGTGACTAAACCACTTAATTTTTTATAGAGGAACCATATAATATAAAAAGAAACATAGGAATCAAAAAATATTATGAGGGAAAAATATCTTCACTTGGTTAGGTAATGAATAAAACTATGAGGATGCAATTTGTTAAAGGGGGAGAATGTGAAAACCAATGTAATTTTAGTGATAAATAAATTTCATATTGTATTATTATTTATTATTATATTTAATTGATTCATATTCACTTTAATAATTTTAAGTAAAATTTTAGTTAAAAATAAATAGTTTCATTTAAACCAAATTATTTTCCATAAATTATATGGTTTTATTTAAATGTTAAAATTTATTAATTTTATAATATCTATTTTATAAAATGGACTTTATTTTTAATATGATCAAATAAAAACTATATTAGGGTGAATGTTTTGGATTTTTTCTAAAATATTTGGTTTTTTAGTGAATAGTAGAAAATATCAATTTTACAAATATCATAAAATTTATGACATCATTTAACATAAGAATGAGTTAATAATTTATAAAACATTTTTCTTGAACAAAGATATATTTAAAGAGGAAAATAAATAATGTAATAACATTATTTTGAATTCGGAAACCAATGCTTGACTTTTTTGGAACTTATGTTATATTTTATTCTGATTAAAAAAAATCATGGATCCTTGAATTTAATAGTGTGGTTGGAAGGTTCCATTCCATTTTGGATTGATCAAAATTTCATATAACCTTCCTTTTATTAATTATAATCCAATTAAATTCATAATAATAAATAATATGAATAATGTTAGTGTAAAATCATTTTTATTCTTAAAACATATATTTTTCTAAAAACTTTTTTCGTTTCCTTTTAAAAAATTATATTAAAAGTAATTTATTTCATGTTTAGAAATTTAATCTAATAAATTTGATTACATATTTGGAATCAAAAATTTTAAAGTTGGTTATAATGCCCTTTTTATTATATTTCATATAAAAAATGTATCTATGTAAAAATGTTAAGTTATCTTGGTAGAGGATAAAATGGGTTCAAAAGGGATGAAATAGTATATAGTACCTAAACTATGTTTAAAACTAGTTTAAATGTTATTTTTAGAATGGATTTATACCCTAAAACATATTATCTTGATAATTGAGTTTCATTTTTTCTAATTTCCCATGAAATATACTTTATATTATTTTAAAACATTGAATAATTACAAGAGTGTCACTCCCCTCACTTATAAAATATAACATCCTCTCCTCACTTATTAACACACTTTGAGCACTCTAGATTAACCAATATCTACCCTTATCACTTACCAACTATCCTAAAAATTTCTAAATGTTATGGTATTCTCAAAATTACCATCATAGAAGGTTTAATGATTAAGACAAATGAGGTTATCCATGGAGGAGGTATAAGACCTAACCAAACACTTTTAAATTTATTTCTTCTTATACCTAATTATAGTATATTATAACCATTATAAAATAATTAAATAAATATATTAACTATTATAAAATTTTATTATGATTATGGATAAATCTTTTTCCACCTCCTTTCCACCCTATGGGAAATGAAAACATCACTTATGCGTACATGTGGACTACTACATCCATGAAGCAATGTGATTCATTTTTAATTTCCATCTTTTATGGAAGTTAATATAGAAGGATTTAATGGATAAATATGGTATTTATAATATTTTTATTATTATTAAATGTTAAACCTTTATCTACTTTTTTTCCTTCTCATCCATTATAAAATCTAAAATATTGTTCATGTGTACATATGGATTATACTCTCCATAAAATGATTGCTTTATTTTTCCATACCATCTTACATAGATGGTTATAAAATAATGTTTCATTTATAAATATGATATTTATAGCATTTTTAATATTTTGGTGATAATGGAACCAGGATCCCTTTTACCATTACTAATCCTCAAAAATTATTTTGGATATTATGAACCAAACAACCTCAAAACATCTGGAATATGATTAACCGATATAGTAACTAAATAGAACATGATAATAAATTAAATAAAATTAATAATGATATAGTAATAAACATGAAAAAAAATTAATAAATTAAATGACTGATATAATTTTATTATTTCAGATTTTTAAAACATACTAAGCTAGATGATACTTAAGGTATGATATATTTCTTTAAAACATTATTTTAAAGTATTCCTTTCAAATATTTTCCCTCTATATCCATGTTCATAAAAACGTTTTAATAATTTAATTTACTATAATATAATTATTTTTTAAATTATTTTTCAAAAATCCTTTAATTTTTACAAAGGTTTTAAAAATGAATATTTTTAATGTGTTTCATACATGTCACTTTTGACTCTTTTAATCAAAGTGTAAAAGAATGTTTTTAAATTTTTTCCATTTTACCACATTTTCCCTCCATTATAGACATTATTTTTATCAATATTACTCTATATGATTCAAATTTTTTTCAAAAAATATCTTATTCCCATTTTTTATGGAATCTAAAATGTTTTGAATAGAAAATTTTATTTCTTATCATTTTTATGAGATAACTGAAAGGGATCTAATTCCAAATTTTGTGGATTTTATTTCGTAAATACTATATTTTATGTTTTTTACTCATAGTATTGTTCTTGGAAATTTTACATGATGATGGGTGAGACCGATATAGAACTAAGTATAATTGAGCCTAATATAGCTCTCTAATGTATTGAGTAATGTGACAGAGTTTACTAGATAGAAGTTACTCCTAATAAATGTTTTATAAATAACTGTAATGGTTATTCCATTATAAGTGTAATTTTAAGGATAATTTCATATGATAAATATATGGATTTATAATGTTTTATATGGGTTCTAAAAGAAAATATTTTGATTTTATAAGGTAAGAAAATTTATAATCTCCTAAAAATGAAAGGTTTGTTTTTTAATGAAAATTTTTCATGAGTCATCAGGTTTTTCCCATGTAACTCTCATGAATATGATTTTTCCTTTATGATTCATTATAAAATGTATTATAAAAACCTTAGTCTTTGAAGTTTATTTCATGAGTACGTAAATAATTATTTTTATCTTAATCTTTATTATATAAAAAATAAAAAATTCATTATGGGTTTTCATGAATTTCAAATGGATTAATGAGTTTAATTTCTTTTTATACCCCTTACATAGATTTATTTTTCTCATCCTACATTTAAAAATGTTTTTTACATGGATTAGGGATGTTTAGTTATTATAGAATGATCAATTGTGACACGCCATAAATAAAGAAAAAGTTTCAATAATGAGGTAGGAGTATAAATAAATGAACCTATTTTTGTGGGAAAATGTATACTGCATGGAAGGGTCCACTTTTTTGTGTAATTATTTTATTAATTCTCTAAAACTCTAAACTAAAAAATCCTATAAATTAAATAAAGTAAAAAAACCCTATTATAAATCTTGAAATTATGGGTTGTTTAAGTTATGAGGCCTGATAATTCATCACTTAGTCAATATTCTAATGAGAAGGGATCTTATATATGAGGTTACCCATAAATAATAGAAACTTTTCCATAGGTATACCCTTATCTACTAGACATGTCTTATTTGTCCCATTCTTTAACAAGGTGATTATTATGTATATGACACCTACTTATGTTGACCCATATGTATGGGAGTTAGCCAATTTTTCAGAAAACTACTAGAACACCCCAAAATTCATCCCAAAAATAACTCCAATCAATTTTAGCCCATACACAGCCTTCCCAAACATGAATGTAGATAAAATTAGTATCAAAACACTGCCAAGATCAGGACAATTCTGAAGAATAAATTCCCAACCTATTTTGATGCTCTTGATGCAATTCCCCAAACCTACACTCCTGGATTGGATACTAAAAACGTATTATTCATAAACTAGTTTTTATACCAACTATAGTGAACCAAACATAACTATCCAAAATTACTATATGAAAAAAAATTGATTCAATCACACACCCAAAAACTTTTTGGGTTATAGTTTTAGAGAGTTAGTGAAATCCACTAACTAAAAAAACCCATACCCTTTCCATCAAATGATTATTTCCCCATTAAACCAAGGAATCCTTATTTAACAATAAGTCTTCAATATCTTCTCAAAAATTCTACACACATAATACCCTTCTATAAATTTCATAAGTAATACTTTTCTTCATAACCTAGGGAAATGGAAACATAATAAGGGTGAGCTCAAATACTTAGTAAGGGGTATCATATAACAGAATTTATCCTAGAATAAACAAAAAATGAATAATATTTAAGGAATAAATAATAATCAAATAACACCATATAACTGATAACATGAGCATATTATATATCCATGGATAATTTAACAGTGTAAATAATCACATGTAAAAAATAACTAAATTCATAGTGATGGAATTAATAATACCAGATATCATAAATATACCATAAAGGGATCATTCCAAGACATTTTACATAAACGGGTAAGGTTTTCACCAAATTTCCAAGCTAGTTTATCCCATGAGACCTATAGATGCATTTTGGGGATATATAATTTTGAGTCCCACCCATCATTAATTAATTATAATTAATTTTTCATTTGATGGAATGAAAAAATAATAAAATACATAACTAAAAAGTCTCAGTTATCAATAAAATACTATATTAAAATAAAAATATATATATAAAGTCAATATTTCCCCTACAAATAAATAAAATAACATTATTTATAAGAATAATTCAAAATTATACTGTATAGATTAATGGGCATATAATTAATTAAATATTATATGACATAATATAGAAATAGTTTGAGTGATATAGAATATATCTATGAAATTTAAGAAAATGGACATGAAGGAGAAAATAAAGTCAAGAGAGAGATAAAGAGTGATGGAGAAAAAAAACATTATGAACAAGGTGAGATATTAAATGTAAATTCATAAGGTAATTTTGAGGGTAAAATGTGAAATATAACTCTAAAGGAGGTAAATCCTTTAGAGTTTTAGAGGAAAATATATGAAAAATTATAAAAAAAAATCATAAAGTGTTTACAACGTGGATGTAAAAACAAACCTCTAAGTCACTTTCAAAAATTAATTTCTAGGGGTAAAAAGTGGATATTGAAAACCATAATATTAAAATAATTTCAAATATTTAAACATTGGAAAAATGATGTTAAAAATATAAAATGTGAAGGGGAAGATAAATATATATATAAATGGAATGAAACCACTTTATTTATTCATCTAAAACATGAACCTTTATTATTAAAATTAATAATTCATAGAACATTTTGAATATTATTTTCTTTTGAAAACTAAGTAAACTTGGATAGGAATCATTATTAAGAATAATTATTATAAAATCTATAAAATGAGCTCATGTGATAATTTTAAAAATGATATTCTTTTCATACTTTTGTAATAAAATCCATAAATGAATCATATATAAAACATTAAAAATGTTTATTTTAAACATTTTTAAGGAAGTTGATGGTAATGTAAACTAATATAAAATAATCATTTAAGTGTAGAAAATAATATTCTTGAAACAATATAAAGAATTTGGGTATAAAAGAGAAATATTATTGTCTGTAAGAAGAGATAAGGTCGAGTCCTCATACAAGCATCAGTTTCATTTAATTATAAACCAAAGGGATGTGAAATGTTAAGAAGACTTACAAAACCATAAAAATAAATAGTGATTATAATATAATATTATCATATGGTGGAATAAATCAATCATAGATGGATGGATTTCAAGAATAAATTTTATATAATTTGAATATTTTGGGGTGGAGAATCTCATGAACATAGTTTTCACATGTATGATGACTTCATTATGATGCCATTAAACTAGGGGAAAGTGAGAGGGAAATTAAACAGAGGGGAAAAATAAAAAATAGGTTAGAATAAATTCAATTTAATTGATGAGCCACATTAATACAAATATTCATAGGGCCAAAAAGCTATTATAATTGTAATAAAAATCATCCATTTTGGGACTTACTCTTGTAGGAGGATCGAATTTCATGCTTGCCCATTTATCTAGGTGTGTCTGTATTTGTATTTTCTTCATAACCCCTACTACCTGCCTTAAAAAATATTCACTACCAATACATTATAATATAATATACTAGGATCACTACCCATAACCCATACATAATATCTCAGGATATATAAATATTACCCAATTCATTAGTGATGATACTCTAAAGAGAATGAAGTTGTGCTTTGATGAAGAAACAAAGTTATTTGTTGATAAATCTAGAAGTACTTCTCCAAAATCAAAATCATCTAAGAAACTAGAGAAAAGTGTTCAAAAGAATAATAAGAATAAATTTTATCAAGGAGATCATGAAAATAAAAGAAAATAATAATCTCCTGATCCTCATAAATTTAAGAAACAAAAGTCTATACATGATGAATTAGATCAAGATAGAAGAAAGAAAAAAGTAGAGAAGAAATAAGGTGATCCTCAAATCATATTATAACAATTAGAGGCTTTTTCTATAATAATTCATGGTGCCAAGGTTTTGTAAAATGAATCTAAGGAAAAGAAGCAAAAGAAGAATGTATCACATGCTCATTTATGTGATAAATTGATGAAAAGAGTATAGGCAGCCTCATCCAATGTTGTTTAACCTATCTCCCAAACCAATCAAATAAATCTGGATACTGGATTATCCTTTCAAGAAATAGACATTATTGATGTCGATGTTCCCTCTATTGAAATCAAGAGAAAAGATGAAGTTGTTTATGAATTATTACCAACTCTTAATTCCAATTTAAGATCATAAGAATATCTTCATGATCAGTTTATTAAATCAATTGAAGAAGGTTCCACTGGAATTGATGAGTTATCCAAATAAAGAGAAGGATTTGAAGAAAGTGAATATGAATAAGAGTATATATAAGAAGAAGTGTATGATAATGAAGATGATGAAGTGGATGGAGATGAAGAAGAATAAAATGGAATTAAGAAAGTGATGAAGAGGATGAAGATGATGAAAATAAAAATAAAGAAAAATATGAAGAATTTCAATCCAATAAACTTTATTTAAGAACAAAATAAGCTTCTTCAGAAAAACTACCTTTAATTTCCAATCAAAAATAGAAATATGATAGTCTGGAGAAGGAAAACCTTCATCAAAGAAAGATTTTGAATCCTCATCCCATAATAATGAGAAATATCATATCTCAAAAACATAAGGTAATAAATATGTTAATTATGATGATGATACCATTGAAATTTATTATAGAAATCAGGTTGAAGAAAGAGTTTAAAAATTGGTTTAAAATAAATATGAAAAAGGAATGGAAAAACAAGTGTAAATTGGAACCTTCCATCCTCAACTTCTAGATATTGAGATATCTAATTCATTGAATGTGGTTAAAATTCAAGGAGTTCATTATATTGTATAATATTTACATATAATTAAAGTAACTATTCCTTATTTCCCAATATTATAATCAAAGGTTGATCTAATTCATGAGAATAAAATTCAAAAATCAGATTCAATAAAAATTTTAACAGATATAGTGATTCAGAATGAATCTGATCTTAAAGCCCTTCAAGAAAGTTCTCAAGATCATAAGAAGGAATGAAATAAAATTATTAAGTGGTCTCACAGTATTAATGTTGATTCTAAAATGATTGATGAGAATATTTAAGAGACAAAATATATTATGGATGAATCTTTAGAAGCTTTCAATCAGTTATCTAAAGTCATGTTAGACAGGGTGAAATTTGTTAATTAGTTAAAGAACACAACCGATAACCAGACATAGGATGTCAATCCCTATAAGGATGAAATCATCATCTTGAAAAATATAATGAATAAGTGTCCAAAAATCTTCAGATTCAAGATGAAATACTCTAAATTCAAGAATAGAAAAATCTATCCCAAGAATAGATTATTTAAAAGATTGAGGAATATAGAAAGGAGTTCAAGAAGTTAAAGACCATCACAATATCCTTGAAAAATAAATATTTAAATCTTTTCTCTTTTGAACTATTTTTATAATTATATTTTGAGAACTCTTTTTAAATGAATGGCCACTTCAACCAAATATAATTTTTTAAATGTTTTCCTAATTCTGATTAGTTTAATATTCTTTCATAATTTTTTTGGATGATTAGTTAATTCATTATTTTGTTTTGTGTAGTTAATTTTTTAACACTTTTTAGGTATTTCAATATTTTTCTCCATTCCTTTTTGAAAATCATAAAGGGATAGATTTTTTAATTAAGGGGGAGAAATTATTTAGAGGGGGAGAAAAACGTTTATAAGGAATATTTCTACAAAGGCAAAGAAATTCCATTAAGAGGGATAATATGATCCTTAAGGGGATATTTTATCCTAAGGGGAAGTTATTTTTATTCATAATTGAATTTATATGAGTTATAAAATTAGGGGGAGATAAGTATAAATTTTTAATTTTGAATATGAAGTACTTAAGAATAATGGATTGTAAGTTATTCAAATTTATTTTTTATTTAAGTCTTGAGGTTTTTTGTTTCCAAAAAGGGTGAGATTGTTGAGTTGAAAGTTTTTCTTATGAATTTTGAATTACTTTAATTTTGGAAATCACAAACTCTTTCTTGAATACTTTATTACTAAATTTTTGTGTTCAAATTATTTTTAGAATGTTTTTATAGAAAACATATACTTTTACCTTACTTAAAATTAGTTCTAAAGTATTCATGAATATAAACTAACATTATTAATTATGATTATCCTAATGAGTATGAATCCCATAAAAATTAGATCCACCTTTATCATATCATATGTAATATTTTTTTCTTATCTTTTATACTAAGAAAGTATTTATAATCAGACTGATATCAGATCCGATAAACATCAGATTCTCACTCATAATGATTATTATAATGACACCTCCTAGGAAGTCTATCGGATTGACCAATTTTAAAATATGAATATGAAAAAACTAATTTCTATAGTAATGGAAAATCTTTTATGCTTTGATGGTGTAATTCAATACAATTTCATACAATCAGTTACAAAAGAGTTATTGAAGTTCCAGGTGTCCAAGTCATTACAACAAACTCAGATAAATATGACTATTGAGAACGAAATATGACCATTGGGTATTTTCCTATAAATTCTTGATCATTCAAAGATTTTGTAGCTAACGCATTGTGAATACTTTTCTAAATTTGTAGTTGTGCAAGAGATATGAAAATTTTCAAAATAATTAATAACTTTTTCTTAGACTTTTGTAATTATTTAGAGTCTTTTTTTTCTAAAGGAATCCCTATCCGGGTTGTTTCCTTAGAACCTTAGTAAAAAAATTACATATGATATGTGGTTGCAGTCGAGGGATTCAGGGATAGAAATATAGAGTCGATCCATCGGATTGAGGGATGTTAGGGATAGGAAGACATATCAAAGATGATATTCATATCAAGGGATTTCCTTACTAAGGAAAGTTATACTTTCTTGTAACTATAAAACCTGATATACCTTTATCCAAGTTTTGTGGCTACCTTACTCTTAAGGTTAAAAGACATCAATTGTTTTAAATAGCTATAAGTTATTCTTATATTTTTGTTATTATATTACTTGTTTCTTAAAAAAAATTATTCCATTGTGCTTGTTTAAATTGTTTTATCGTAACATATCTGAATATAATAAACATTAATTTTTTAATCAGATCTTGTTAGCCCAATTATGTTAAATACCCTGAGAGGGGGTGAATCGGGGTATGACAAATTAAAACTACTTCCCCTTCAGATTTTGTTTCATCATTAAACAAAACACTCTTCTCTCCTTCTCCTATAATAATATATGAACAGAAATGAAATCATGAACGGGACATAATGATTTTACTTGGTTCGCCCTCATTGGGCTACGTCCAAGGAGCATTCAATGGCGATGTGCCGATGTACCAAATTCACTAAGTCTCACTTCCAAATTAAAAGGTTCGAGATAGATCACTTCTATGACTAGGATCACTTCCTTTATAAGGTTTAGGGTTCTTTCTCTGGATCACTATCGGTGGAAAGGATCGCCATATTCCTCTTCCTTTGCTCACTAATCTTGGAAGGGATCCACTCATAGTTTATGGACTTGTAGGTCCCATCATTTTCATGAACTCATGTGTCCTCAACTATAGATAGATGCTCTATTGAAGTCATGTTTTCACCCATAGATGAAATCCACTTTTCCACTTGGTTTGTTAAAATTACTTTCATGAATTGTTAGTGACTTTGCCCACTATCTTTAATCCTCCATGAACTCCCTTACTTACTCCACGAACTGATCTACACTGCATGGCATGAGTGCTTCGCGGACCATCTCTTCCTCCGTGAACTGTCCCTGCTTTGTGGACGGATTCTTCTTCCATGGACCACCTCTCCTTCATGGACCACCTCAACTTCTATGGACTAATGATTCTCCACAGACTACCTAATCTTTTTGTACCCTTTTATTTATGGGATATAGTTCCCCCACAAAATCCATTCCACATACTATCTTCTACAGACCACTTCTCCTTTCATGGAATCCACCTCATGAATCTCTTCTCCTTCATGGAATTCCCCTTCGTGAACTCTTTCAGACTTCACCAAAAATATTCTCATATAAAAGATGTTTTTTAGTGAAAATTTCTCTAAGTAATGATGGGATTAGTGGTTCTTATATAGAAAAATAGATCTAAAAAACCCACTAATTCATTTTATTCAAATATTCGATGTGGTATAGCCTTCACCGTGGACTATGATATGTGATCCAAATAGCTCCTTTATCCCTTTGTGGTGGATGATATCTTTCATGAATGAAATAATTTGTGGCTTTATAAATCAGCGCCTCTCAAATGAAAACAATTATCCATCTCATGAACTTCAAGCATGTCATGGACTCCAAGTCTCCTGCAAACAGTTTTTCATTCATGGTCCACATAGTTCCCTTTGTGGTTCTCATAGAACTCTTTGTGGTCCGCATGGAGATGCTATGTGAAAATCCTACCTTTGTCGATTTCCTTTGACATTCCGCGTATACCCTTTTTTGGTTCATGAACTATGTTTTGTGGTGCACAAACCATTCTTTACGGACTCCTTTGCATAAAACCTTCCTTTTCCAAAATAATAAACTTCCAATTTTAAGGCCCAAAATTTTGGAAAACACTTGGAAACTACGCCACCTTAAACACCTGCTTCGGAAAACACCAACCATAATCTTTCATGGTCATCTAGATTAACATATCTTTTGTGTATCTGATCTATCTATTTTGTCATAATATAATCTTGTATGATTACAATTATTTTACTCTAATATAATCATATTCATTCTGATTATGATCTAATAATATTCTTTATTATTATAATTGGTTTACTCTGATATATCAAAATAATTCTAATTATGATACTTAATTAATCGGACTGAGGACTAAGTCTGAGACCAATATTTTTCTAAAAGAGTCTTGTGAATTATTTTAGTTTAAACTCTTTTAAATGAAAGTTTTTAAAAACTACAATTCACCACCACCCCCTCTTGTAATATATCCATATAGAATAGTTTATTTCAATCCTAATCAATATACTTCTAATATACTAATTCAACATTGATGATTTACTTGATTAATATCTAGAAATTATAATGACTTGAATAAACTCCTTATATTCAACTTGATGTCCATTAATAGGAGGAACCTTGGACTCTTCCCTTGGTCCCCAGTCATGCTTAGCCAATGATTTAATATGGAAATTATCCATGGACTTGGTTATACTTATTTATAATGGGATGCCTCGGGTGTATTCCTTGGATTACACTTAGACCCCTATAGCTAGGATTTATGTTCTATTGTTGTGATATATCCAAACCTTCTAATGTTAAGGGAGCCTTAATTTCATCCTAGGTCCTATACTCCTATTGTAACTATTTGGACACCTTGATTACACCTTGGGTCCCATCTTATATATCACTTCTACTTAGACACTATAGCTACTTTCTTTGACCCTGACCATTTGCAGCTCCCCTTTTCAAACACTTCCAACTTAATTTGAAGCAGGTATGTCGACCGAGCTTCCCATGAGGAGTCGATTCTAACACAGTTATTATTTCATGGATTTTATTCAATTCCTTATTATTATTCTTGCATAGTGTTAAATTTATATTCATGGACTAGACTCATTATAGATAGCATTGGTGATGTTTTAATGATTTCATCTCACACCATGTTTGGTTTGTTGATTAGTACCTAGATATACTCCATGAATACAGGTAGGGATAAGGGAAAGCACCTGATCATTGATTTTTAATAGCATGGGAGCTTGGAGTACAGGATAGTGATTAAGATTGTGATGTTATTGGGGATATTTTTTTGTCCTTTTTTCCTTTTGTTATACATTTATTGTGCATGTACCTTTTTCCTTGTATTTCTATCCCTTTTTATATATCATTGTAAAATTGGCATCATTTTGAATATAATTCTGATTATTATTCTTCAATTTATTTATCTTATATAGATGTTTATTTCTTCTGCTACTTTACTTTATCATTATTATACTCCTACTGTTATGGTTTTAGCTATTATACATTTCAACATTTTATTCATATTATTATTCTAATGTGTTACACTTTGACTAGAGGTCATAGTCTCCCCACAGACACACACTAGGCCCTCACTATTATCCGGAAACCTCCAAGATACAGGGAGGCACACTTGAGTCTGTTTGGCCATCAGTTTGGATATTATTATCAAGTGATCTATTCTAGGATGTCACACAAAGTCAAGGAAACCCCCCTTGTTGATTTTGGTTGTAGGAGGCTCTTCATACCATGGTTGGGGAGGCTTACTCCATGACAGGAATTGAGAAAATGATGACCATGTTGTAGCTAAGGGATTTATGGTGTGTTATATTTTTTTGTGGTTTTTAAATAATGGAAATACCCTTATGAAATGGTGACACATCATGAACCAAAGGAGTTGCACTATGATGGTGAATCTTATGAAAGAGATTAGATATCCTTTTTATTTGGCCTTTCATATTTTCATAGAGGAATGACTGGTCGCACTATGACTCTTAGGTCACACCAAAATGGCTTAGCATGAGGTATTTTGTGGCTGAGATCATTAAATTTTCATGCTATGAGGAATAGATTCCATGCCTTGGAGTCTTGGTCCTTTCCTAGAAAATTCAATCGTGTCATGGCCCAAAGGGGTCGCACCATGACGAAGTTAGGGAGGGGTGTTGAGCCCTGTACCTGGGTTCAATCACACAGTGACTTGGCCTTTGGCCTATTTTTTTAACAGGGATATACTGCCCTTTTTACCATAAATATCTTTTTTTAGGTTGATCAAGGGATGTGTGGGTTCTATTTTTGGCTAGCACCTCTCTCATTCATCCCTCTCTTGATTCCTTAATAATAGGGGTGGTCCTTACATGATTCTGTGGTGATTCAAGGTGAGTTCTTCCCTCTGTATTCCTCCATTTTCCTTCCCTTTCATTACCTATGGTTTTGGTATAATTTAGGCTAGGATTTTGTTGATTATTCCACTAGATTATTATGTGATCGTCGTGATTTGATTGGTATTTTGGTCAGCATGGCTAAAGGAGATCCCAAAAGAATGAACATGCATCATTTCTCACCATTTGGTTGGAGGTATGTCACCCTATGAATTCTTCTATGGATTTTAATAAAATTAAAATAAATTGGTGAGTGGATAGGTGTTGTTTGATAGGTATTTTATTCATAAATGTGTTGGGATCATACCACAGGACATAGGCATGTCGCTGCTCTATTTTTTGATGAGTGGTTATTTCTTAGTGAGTTATTTTCTATTATATATTTTTTAATTAAACTAAATAATTAATTATTCATTTTTTTAATTAATTATTTTAATTTTATTATTTGATATAGGATCTAGGGTGATGATGCAATATTTTACAATATTAGGTGATGACAGTCGATATTACATGAAATGGGAATAACTCTGAATGAGGTAGGTTATTTTGAACATCTCTATATGGTATATGCATCATGTTTATGTTCATACAATATATGGTATTTTCACTTGTATGTGATTAACCTTGTGTTTAAAATGAAAATGAAATGTTTCTCTTAACCATACATGAATAGAACAAATATTGAAGGGCCATGATGGACCCTTGAACACTAGTTAATGTCTTGACCATCGATAATCGAGGGCTTGATCATAAGTGTGTGACTTATGATATATGACCCATAAGGGGCGTATAAATGAAATGAATGGACATAGTTTTCCTAGAGTTTGAGTGTCTATGAGCCTTATAGGTTTAGTGTAGGTTCTCTAGTGATGTTGGTGTCAAATGGAGTTGCACAATGACTATGTCATTGATGGTGGGAGAAGGTTCTATTTGAGTTGATTAGGGGGCTCAGGTATGTCTCAAGATGTAAGATGAGATGTGCATATCCTATGTTAGTTTCCTAAGGAAAGTTGTGTAGGTGTAAAATTCTTAGGTGTAACACCCTGGGATCTTGATATATGATTACCATCAAATAAGTTAATGTGTTTTATGGATTTCTCCATACACAACATTAAACTTAAATGAAACCATAGTATATTTATATAAAATATAAATATTTAAGTATAACTATTAAAAGCCTAGCCATTTAATTAGCGATAATTAATAAAAGTAACCACTTTATGAAATATATGTATAAATACAACTTTTAATATGAATGAAAATCAATTATTTTACCTAAAATGACTAATATGGTCATTTATTATTAAGAAAATTATTTTTCTAAAAAAAATCTTTTATTCCATATGAATTTATATTTAAAGAAACATATGATTAATGATAATTTATGTTTGATATTAATAATTGGTTAACACAAATTTAGTTGGTAAATGATATGAAATAAGAATATTATTGGTTAATATTTTAAAATTCCATTTTATGATAAAAAAATTTCATTATATTTTAGGATTTCATTCAAAAATTGAATTTAAAAGTATAATAATGTAAAATAAATTAAAATAAACTTCATTTTTGAATTCCTAATATCAAAATTTACTTGGTATAAATTTTTTAGCATTTTTTAAAAAGGTTGAATTTTAATCAAAAAATGTGGGATTTAAAAAATTATAATTTCCATGATTTTATCACTATATAAGCAAAACCTCAATGATATCAAAAAAATAAGTAAAAAATATTAATTTTAGGAATAAAATTATCCATTTTAAAATATTATTTGAACTTAGAAAAGATATTGAAAACATTTTTATATTTAATTAAAATGTTACTTTAATATGGAAACTATTTTTGGTACTTTTCTTAAAAATCAAATATTTTCAAGGAATATTCATTTTTGGATTACCCTGAAAGACTCATACCCTTTATTTCTTTTATAATAAATCAATATAAGTCATTTAAATCAGTATACAAGATAATTTTATCTTATATATAAATCTTAAAAACATTATTATCTAAAAACATTATTATCTAAAAACATTTTTTATTCAATTAAGTGTATTTATTTTAAAATTAACTTTTCCCACCTTTAAAATTTATTTTTATAAAATTATTTTCAAATTTTAAAGCATAAGTATCAAATAAGGTAAAAGTTTCAATCTTAATCTTTGTCATTAAAATTAATTACTAAGGCTAGAAATGAATTTCCATGGTAAAAGAAAAAGGGGTAAATTGAGTTTAACCTAGTGTAAAAAAAACTAAAACATTAAAAACATGCCTAGAAATGAATTTTTTATCTTTTTATAGAAGAATAAATTTGTACCCTACACTTTTTTCACTTTTTAGCCATTGTCCCTTGAATAGTTTTATGGAATTATTTAAAAATGAAAAGGTCTTCCCAAAATTACCCTTTCCTTCACTTATAAAAGGATAACATCTTAAACACTTAAAGACATGCCTTACCTTAAAATTCATCCTTGACACTTGGTCATTTTAATCTCTCTATAACCTTATCCCAGTAATATAAGCCCCTACTTTTTGTGCATTGTGCGGACTACCGCCTTCATGACGTAACGTGTTTCATTTTCCTTCACCACCTTAGAAAGTTAGATATAAGGATGGTATTAAAGGGTAAATATGATTTTTATAATATCATTAAGGTTATATTATGAAAAATTATAGAACCAATTAATTATTTAATCAATAAATGATCATTGTTAATTTAATCGTTTAAAATAAGCATTCTAAGAGGATAATCTTTTATTCAAATTGTGTAATATTTTCATATCCATTACTTCTTCTTATACATACTTATAATTCTATAATATCACAGTAATAAGAACCAAATAGTATCATTATGGTTTTGGTATAATGATATTACAACTAAACCACCTCATAACCATTCATTAAATTAGGGTATGTTCATGTTTAGGTCATTTTAACCACCAAATTGAACAATACTATGAATTTATATCATGAATGAATATGAGAACATATTTAGTAGTTAAATATTATGTAAATGAGTATATAATGTATTTTTCAATTTTTTTAAGTTTATATCAACATTTAACTTATTAATTTAGAAAACACATTTCATTAATTAAGAATCACCAAAACATGATCATTATCGATTTCATCTTCACGGTTCATAACCAAAACAAAAATATAATGAAATTATAACTTTATAAACTATATTGGAACATTTATTCTATTATCTTAGATGATGTAGTAATTATTAACTTTTAAATAAGAATAAATATGGACAAAACTATTATGAAACTGGTACAAATGATGAAAACTATAAACAACTGATGTGGAAAATTGGAAGAATTCATGTACAAAATGACTATTTATGAAGAGTATGAATAAAAATAGATATAAGTAAGGTTCTTAATTAATTTATTAAGATATCTATGTTTTTGACATATGAGGTTAAAGTATGTTTGTGGAAGTCGGGATAATAGGTAAGGGATTTTGTCTCAATTTCCCTTCATTGAGACAAGTATTGTATTTATGCACCTAATTTCATTTATGTGGTTTATATATTTACTATTTGAGGTAACATATCATGAATTATATTTTAATAATTTTATTTTAATTTCAATTTCAATAAATCTATTTCAAGGGTTTTTTATTTTAAATTTTTTTAATCCATAGTTCTTTTCTTGGTCTCAATTATCATTTTTTGAGACATAATACATTTTATACACCACATTCCCTTTGTATGTTGTTCTATTGATTTTAATTCCCGTGAATTTTCTTTTCCATGTATTTCATGGGATTTACTATCCAAATCATGCTCCCTTATTCAAGTGGCTAGTGATTTAGTTGTTTCCACAATAGTGAGTATTTTTGGTCACTCAATTTTCATTCATTGAGTTGTGATCATTATTCAAACTTATTTCATATAAGTTGGGTATATTATACCCTTTGATTTTATTATTTGGTGTTATCTCATTTTTTCTAGGGCTATACATTCTTACCACATAAACCCTTTAAAAAAAATTCTCACTTCTTAGTATATGTTCTATTTAAACCATCCACTTTCTCTCTCTAGATAGATTTTGATCATGTTATTATGGTATTGTCTTAGTTTTATACTCATTGATATATATGGTGTGGACATAAAATTTTACATAACTCATATTGGATGATTTTAACCTAGAATGTATGATATTCTAATGACATGGGGAAAATTATTGGCATTCCAATATGGATGATTATTTTCAAGTTGACAATGTATTGTTTAACCATCTACATTCTTCCTTTGGATGGGTTATGATCAGGTTAACCCTTTTATTGGCATAGGGAAAATTATTATCATTTTGTATGTTTTTATTTCAATATGGATGATTATTTTCAAGGTTTATTTTGTATTGTTTATTCATTTTATCTTATAGTGAATTCATTGTACTTAAAAAAGTGATGGGTGGGGCATGCCATTATATAGTCCCTCGATTCATTGACAGGTCTCATGAGACAAAACAGGTTGGGTTTTAGTGCATGCCTTTTCCTATAATAGATCATTTTCTTGATGTAAAACCTTTATAGCAGGATGTATCGATTGTGGTCTCGATGATAAGTAAAGTTTCTTGTCATAAGGCCTTAACAGTGGGTTTTTTTATGTATGACATTATACATTCCATTAGTATGTGATCAGTATTATTGATATCCACATTTTCATTTATTATCATGGATATATCATGATCCCATTTTTAAATTGATTATGGTTTCATGTTTTTACCTATTACTACTATAATATTTATGCCATTTTCATGTCATGATTGCTTTAGTAATATGTTTCTCTAACTAATCATTTGAGCTCACTCATTCTTATGTTTCCATTTCCCTAGGTTTTGGAGGAAAGTAGTACACATGACATGTTTAGAAGGATAATATGTGTGAAATAATTTTTTGAGATGTTAAATACTTGTCATGAATTAATTAGTTTCCTATATAATGGGAAATTTATCCATTTAATATAAAGAACATGGTATTTTTTTAGTTTATGTTTGTCCAAATTCCCTAAAGACATAAACCTAAAAAGATCCTTCAAATGTAAGATATGTGATAATCATTTTGATTTTATAATTAAGGTTAGTTTTATCCAGGATCTTACAGCTGGTAGTAAGCATGTAATGTAATGTTTGTGTTTATGAGCATCGGATCTGGGTGTTCAGGTCTGGGTGTCACGATTTGTATCAAAGGAAAGTTTTAGATAACTTTATATATTATGATACTTTTTGAGGATAATTTAATTTTTGATAAGTTAAGGTCGATCAAAATTATAAATGTATGGATAACCCTTTGAAATAGTATATTATTTGATGTTAAGGTAATAATGTACTTATTATTTGGGGATTAAGTTTAGAGAACCCTAGTGAAAACCCTAGAAATAAGTATAAGTATTGGATAACATCATGATGTTTTAGTAAAATATATATTATGTGTTTTTTCTTATCAATGCATCCCCATATGGATACTAGAAAGTGGATGTGGATATGGCACATATGCACCCAAGGGAAATCACCCCAAAAAGGGTTGGTTGGGAATTGAATCAATCATCATTATAATGCATGATGAGTGGGCCTAATACTGCACACCTAGAGATACACTCTTGGAGGTATGATTTGGGTATTCATATTCTCTTTATAAACCATTATTAATGATTTAAGAATGATTATAACTAATTAGATTGTAGAACCTAATAGAAAAATGATCATGGATAAATAATGATTCAATAAAGAGAGTCGTAGTTGAATGGAAAGTACCATATGTTAAAAAAAGGTGTTATAAGGTAATACATAATTGGATTGATGTTTTCATATTGATATTTTAGATATTATCATAACCATTTTTGGTTTTATTATTTGGTTGAAATAGTGTCATGGAAATGAAGCTGAGAGAGGTGTGTTCCTAGAAACCTCTATGACTTATAAATAAATAAGGTTTCATAATAAAATGGTTATGAATTTTATTATATGCATGTTATGATGGAAAATATGAGTTTCCTAGTCTTACCTGAGGTAGTGAAATTAATATAATCTTCAAACGCATATCTATTTTCATTATTGAGTGATGTTTATAAATGATATTCTGGTATATTCTAAAATCTATGAGGATTATGTGAAACATCTAAGGATTATTCTTCAGTAGTTCTACTCTAAAATTATGGTGAGATATATTAAATGGTATCAATAACCTTGAAAAGTGATTTTATTTCAAGGTTATATGTTTGGGAATAAATATTGGTGAACACATGATTGGTTTATGGATAACTATTAAGTTTAATATATGATTTATGTTGAGATAATAAAGGGTGGTTTTATTTTGAAGAAGTAATTTAGATAGTAATTTGTAACCTTATAATTGATATTTGATTCATAATATTTTTAGGGAAGTTCATCTCATTTTTTGGATTATGGTATTTAGTGAGTTGTGTATGAAATAGTGGTTAATACCATTTGAGAGTTAAAGATAGAGTTAATTTTGGATAAATATATATTGTCATTTTAGTTTAATTGGATATTCAAATAGTTTTTCGTAAAGGTATTATTTTTATATTATATGATTAGGGTATATACATACATTGGTATATGATTGTAGGAATGAATAATGTTGTTTGGGTAAGGATAAGTCGGATTTTGAGGGCATGGATTTCAATTATTTTTTGATTTTAGAATATTTTAAGAAAGTTAATGGTAATTTGGGATCTAAATTTGAGGATAAGGTTAAGAAGTATGAGAGAACCCAACTTAAAGTATCCTAGGTTGAACCTATGATGATATATTTTGAGCTATGATCTAGAAGATCTATAGTCTGATAAGGATGATAAACACCAGTATCCTCTAAGATAAAGGAAACAAGGGAAAGCCTGTATTATTCCTAATATAGGGTTTTGGTCATGTAAATGATGGAAATAAGGTACACATATCTTCCACTCAAGTATTGTGGATGACTTATTGGTTTCTTGTTCTAGCCACTTTAGTGTATCTAGGAACTTTTCAATGAGTATCAAGTCACTACCCTAATGATTTTATTATTGAAGGAAAATTCTAATAGCAAGATTATTATATCCCTTGTTGATGTTTAAAGATATATTAATCTTGTTATTATTCAATTAGATGGAATTAATTCTATAGTCTCCCTATTCACTTAATCATGGTCAAATTACCCAAAACATCTTCATTATTAAAGAATGAATGAGGATAGAGACAACAACCAGTAGCCTCTATTGAGATATCTTAACGTCACTGTAATAGTAGAAGACAACAATGGATCATATTAACCATCATCCATCAATTTAATTCCTCCATATACTATCCCCAATATAGCTAGAGAAGTTAAAAGCACCATAAAAATGGTGGAAGTAGAATACAAACCCCAGCTACCACCGCTAGTGAGATAGAACACGATAGTAAGGAGGAAAAGGGGGAGGCCGACCTATGACCCTAAATTTTGGAGCAGTTCAAGAATGATGTTTGATGCCCCAAAACACATGAGACCTTATAGCATGTGTGGGAAATAGTTCGGGTCTTATAAGTCCTTGTTTAGGCATATGAAGTGTTTCCTAGAGCAGATGTGGTGGGGCATCCATCCTCCACCAACCTTCATCTAAGAGGTATTAATGTATTGAGTAGCATAAGGACCGATACAATAGGCAAGTAAATATATTTTTGGATACCTATTGGAGATGACGATGTAGATAAGGGATTTTTTGTAAAGGTAGAAAGCCAGTGCGATTGAAGTGGCTACTCCAACAAGGGCTAAAAAAGGTATAAATGTGGATATCAATGAGCCTTATGAGAAGAAGGATCATTCCTCATTGACTTCATCATTTGAACTCAACCTACCACTGGTGCCACTAATTTTAATAAGTGTGGGGGATGAGAGATGGATGTGTATGGTATGTCAATTTATATACATTTTTATACATACTAATTACAAAAATAGGCAATCATATTTCGTACCAACCTTTGATAATCTATCACTAAAAGTATTAATATGAACTCAACTATAAATAAAATAGGTCTTAAAACCAAACCATGTATTTTAACTCAAATGGCTGGGAGTAATATCAATATAGATATATGCCTATAGGTGAGTTTCCTAGCCTTCCCTATGTTAGTAATGTTAATACCTCAAGATATTTCTACCTTATGAATGCCCTTAGGGTTGAGTCAAAATATTTCTTTCTAAACTTTCTAAACTTTTTTTAAAATCGTAATATGCTTCTTTAAAAGTTTATACTTTACTAACTTTATATTTCCTAAGATCTTAAGTATGTTTTTATAGGAAACTATTTTACCAGACATAGAAACAATTGTTCATCATATGGATATTCCTAATTATATGTACATGTATTCTATATATTGGATGGACAATTTCAAGGTTCATTGGATGATGGTTTTATAAATTCTAAATATGAGGTATAACAAAATCTCACCAGATGAAGTTATATAAATTCTTCTAGAAAAAATTCATCAGATAAAAGTAGACATGATTTCCAGACGAACCTTTATAAAGTCCTTCTAGATGAACCTTATATATTCCACCAGATGACCATACTTTTTCAACCAGATAAAATCAATATACACTATAGAATTTTAGATTATGATCATCATATGGAGATAATCACTGAACCATTTCAATTGAAGAAGAGTTTTTCAAATGTTATTGAAACCAAATTCGAAGAATACAGAATGTGATCTTTAGATAAATTCATATGAATATAATCTACATTTGAGGAGGAAGAAGATTTTTTCAAGTAATTTTTTTTCATTTTCAATATAAGATATCTAAAGTTACTATAAATATTTTGTAACATCTTGTTATGAGAGAATGATTCATTGTATTCTTTAGATATTTTTTACTTAAGGAATATGTTTGTGAGTAATTTTTTAAATTCCATAAGTCTTCTAATTTTGTAATAGTTGCTTTTATAATCTTTGTGATCAAGGGATCTCAAGATTTTGAGAGATAGGGATTTGTCTTATCTTGCTAATCAAGGGTTCCTGGGGATAGGGAAAAAGAATTTGTGTTTGGTCTACTGATCATAGAATTCCTTATGTGGAAGGCATACCCAATGATAGGGTGATATATCATAGACATCTTGAGTTTAATTACGACTCCCTTCACACTAAAGGCTAAAGTGTGGAATCTTTTTTTATAAATTTTTAGTAATTTTTTCCTTACATACTTTATACACTTTGTAATTACTTGTATTTACAAGTTTATTTCTATTGTGCACGTATTAATGAAATTTTATATTGTTTGTTATGAACTTTTCCTAAACTCTGATATTATAAAGTATATCAGTACAAAAAAAATCATTTACTTTATTATATATTGGATAGAGTATTTGTATGAAGTATCATCTTAATTAGGTTAATTAAATTTTGATTATTATTTTATAAACTCCAATCCCCCCTCTTGTAGCTGTTTATATGCTCTTTTGATCCTACACTTAGATTTTTTAGGATAATAATTAAAATTGTGAGGATGAAATTTATTTAAAGGGGGGATAATGTAACACCCCAAGATATTAATATATGATTAGCATTAAATAAGTTAATATTTTTTATAGCTTTCTCCATATGCAACACCAAACATAAATGAAACTGCAATATATTTAGATAAAATATAAATATTTAAGAATGGTCATTAAAAAACTAGTCATTGAATTAATGGGAATGAATAGGAGTAACCTCTTTATGAAATCTATATATAAATAAAATAAAGACTAATTTTAATATGAATGAAAATAAATTAGTCTACCTAAAATGACTTATAGGATCATTTATTTTTTAGAAAGGTATTTTTTTAAAAAATTGTCATTTATGTTATACACATTTTTATTTCAAAAAACATATTATTAATGATAAATTATGTTTAATATTAAGAATTTTTTAAAACCAATTTAGTTGGTAAATGATATGAAATAAAAATAATATGAGTTAATATTTTAAAAGGTCATTTTTTTGATAAAAACGGTTTTTCATTATATTTTAGGATTTTGCTAAAAAAAACTAAATTTATAAGTTTTGAAATTTTAAATAAATAAAAATTAACTTAATTTTTTAATTCCTTGTATAAAAATTATCTTTTTATCATTTTTTTTTATCATTTTCTAAAAATATTGATTTTTAGTCAAAAGATATGGGATTTAAGAAAATTATAATTTTCATGATTTTATCACTATGTAAGAATAACCTAAAATATTTTTGAAACCTTTTAATTAATCAAATATTAATTTTATGAGTAATTTTATTCATTTTAAAACATTTTTTGAACTTAGAAAACCCATGGAAAACATTTTTATAACTAATTAAAATGTTTCTTTAATATAAAAACTATTTTTGGTATTTTTATTTAAAATCAAGTATTTTCAAAGTAGATTCAGTTTTGGGTTATCTTGAAAGCCACATACCCTTTATTTTTTTATAATAAATCTATATATTTCATTTAAATCTATATCAATGATGATTTTAATTTATATATAAATTTAAATCTTAAAACGTTATTTTTCTAAAATCTATTTTTACACGATTAAGTGTGTTTATTTTAAAATTAACTTTTCACGCCTTTAAGAATTATATTTAATAAAATGATTTCCAAATTTGAAATCATAAGTATCAAATTGGGTAAAATGTTCAATCTTCATATTTTTCATTAAAATTAATTACTAGGGTTAGAAATTAATTACTAGGGTATAAGAAAAAGAGGTAAATTGAGTTTAACCTATGTAAAAGACCTAAAACATTTCAAAGACGTCCCTATAAATGAATGGTTGATATTTTTATAAACTAAGGAATTTTTTCCATACACTTTTTTTGTAATGATCCTGACCCCAGTTGGCTAGAGCTGGTGCCTTACTTTATTACATTAGCATTAGATGCATGAAATTTCATCCCAAAGGATCGAATAGTTTAGTAGTATTGGTATACTAGATATATATTTGAAATTTAAATTACATTTTGGTCATAAAATTCAAAAGGTATTTTCTTTGAGAAAACCATTATTCCCCTTAGCATAATCCTACATATCAATCATAATAAACTTCTTGGAAACATGGGAAAATTAAAACATATGAAAGGGGTGAAGTCAAAGGCTCAGTAAGGGTTAAGTATAGTTGAATCAATAATGAATCAATGATCATAATCAATATAGAAAGGTAAATAAATGAACACACATGTCATGTAATCAATGAACTGATAATGAAAATGAATCCATAGATTTTGTCATAGTAAAAATCTTCTAGATAGTAATAACTGAAATGAAGGAAATTAATAATTTCATATATATGAACTATCAATATATATCCTCTAGATAGTTACTATCAATATTAATCCTCTTTCCAATTTAAGTATGTGGGTAGAAACTCATCTGATTGTGCTTAGAAACAAACATGAAGGGTTTTTTTCAACTGATTTAAACCCATGAGACTATAGATGCATCGAGGGGATTTCATTAACTGATCTCAAACTCATGTCTTTCATGTCCTAAGCATTCCTCATATATTGAATAATTGATCTAAAAAGAGATTTTTAAATCATAGTGTCTCATATCACTTTGAAACATTTAAATCATAATCCTTGTGAAGTAATAGCATTTAAAAAAACATTAAATAACATTATAATAAATAAATTCATGATATGATATTACAAAGGGGTTGTATATACACCTCATAAAATAATTTTGGTGCATAACATCAAAATATACCTCAATGAAAGGAGATTGAGACAAATTTACTTATAAAGATTAATAAAATTATTTGATTATGTGTATTCATTGTAAATCCACATAAAAAAGTGAAAATACAACATGATATAATAAAAATTCATTTCACACATAACCTTAGCATGGTATAATCCATGAAATATAACTTTAACCTAATGAATGAAAATTGAGTTAAGAAATCTCTTACCAATTGTAATCAGTCAAATTGTATTCCCATAAAGAAATAATTATCAAATGAAAAATGAAATACCGTGAATATAATGGGATTCATGATATGATATATCAAAGGGAATTACATACACCACACACAGGTATTAAGTGGTGAATAATGAATATATCTCTAAGAAGTAAAAAGTGAGACGAGAAAACTCATTCCACTTTGTAATCAGTTGAATCGTATGACTCATAACATCAAATGAAACTTTAAATACCATGAATATAGGGATATTAATGATATTATATTAAAGGGGAAGTACTTAAACAAAATAAATAAGTGGTGAATAAGTCATGTATCCCACATAAATAAAAGCGAGATGAAAATACCATACCTCACGCTTCCCTTTAGTGGTGTGTACTTTAACCTCCTGTATAATGGTTCAAATAATGTTATTAACCCGTTATAGAACTATATTAATATTTATAATGCCTTATGTGATAATTTTATAACATCTTATGACCCATTCATTAATAATATTTCATTACTTTCATGGTTTTGCGTGTGTTCGTTTCACAGTTACATGATCGGTTCATTTGTGTAAAATTATGGATGTTCCTGTAGAATGGGATTAAAACTCCCGAAGTGGAATAAAATAGTATTAATGAACTTATTGAATTATAAATGGTCCCATGTATCATTTTTCTTTCTTTTATGTGGATGATTTATTTGATAAAATTTTAATGGTAAGCGTTTAGTTTATTTTGGTGGTTCTACCAAATACCACAATCTAGTTTTGTTTTATTTACTATTATGAGTATATATTAGTTATAGAAGATGAATTAGATTATTATATACCTATTTCAATCATATTTAACCATAAAAATAGTTTTATGACCATCCATAAAGGCAGTAATTGAAAAGGAACAAAAACATTATTCACGGAGGCGATTAACCGGCATAATCTGGACAATAGTTCTGTTTCTTTGAATAAGAGGAGGTAATAAATGGGATTGGTATAACATATTCCATTATCAACATAAAATTCCAGTATGTAAATTATTATGTAATTATTATACCTTTATTAATGAAATATATGAGGAGAAAGTAGAATAAGAAAATAAATTAAGAGTGGTGCTTTAAGAAAATTACCTCTTGAATATCACCTCCTTGGAGGACCCTTGAGGACCTTGGATTTTGTCTTTTGTTGAGACCAGAAGCACTTGGACGTGGAGAGAGTGAGGAGGATAGTTTTTTAGCATATATTTTAGGATCTTCATGGCTTTTGAGTCAAAATGGGGTGGTGAGGGGTAGTATTTATACTTGAGGAGAGGTGGGTTTAAGTGATTAAAATAATGATTATTTTATACTTAAAACCAACCACATTGAGGTGACATTAATTTTCATGAATTTGGATGGAAATTAATATTATAGAGGCTGGTTATGGTTTATTCACACCTCAACCAACCATTAAATATTGTATTTTTTAGGTATTTTAAGTCTTTACCCTTTTAACTTTAACATGTTTCATTTTTTACCTATATCACGCTAAATAATTTTTTTACCATGGTAACTCTTTTTAAGGCTTAAAAAATAAATTGACCTTACAATCTAATTTGGACATTATGATTAAAAATATTTAATCCATTTTACTAAATTCAATTCACATAATTTTTAAAATTAGATTTAAAATTAATCCCACAAACATAATGAAAAAGTGGGTTTTTAAAGTGAAAAGTTTGGAAGTTTGAAATTTTTTTATATCCAATTTCAATGTGAAATTGATTAAAATTAAAAAAAAAGGTTTTATTAGTTTATAATTGAACTAATTATACTTTAAAAAAACTTTAAAATATAATTTAACTATATAAATAAATTAGAAGAAAATTGGTTTTTAAATAAAATGCAGTATTTTTCACTATTCATCAAAAAATTATACTTAACAGAAAAATACCAAAAAATAACCCTAAGCTAATTTTGATATCCCAATTTAAAAAATGAAGTTTATTTTTTCATATAAAACTTATAAAAGTTTCACAATTTAGATTTAAAATAGGTGTACCATCAAAAGGTGGCAAAACTGTCTTTAAAAATATATAGCTTTTTATGCTTAAAATTGGATTTATTATTATCTTAAGCCTATAAAACATATTGGATGAATTTAAATATATATATATATATATATATTATAAATTTCATTAATATCTTTAACTAATAGTTATTAATTCAATTTATTAAGATAAAATGTCATTGTGGGTATAAAAATAGTTTTTTATAAAAACACGTCTTTTATGTTAAATTGGTTCTCATTTTTATTTATAATTAATTGGTAGAAAATTAATTAATTTTATAAACATGTGTAAACTATATTTTCATAATTTAGTTAATCTCATTCATTCTCACCATTCCAACAGCTAGGTGATAACTATCACAATTAAATAATAATATTTAATGGTTTGTTTAAGCTCAGTAATCTGTGTAACATAATATATCAAAGAAATTGAATTTATTTAAGAAGATAAATACCATAAAATATTGGTGTGTTACATTTTTTTCACTTTTTATCCATTGTCCCTTGAATTAAAGGTGTTCTCAAAACTACCATTTCCTTCACTTATAAAAGGGTAACATATTTACCACTTAAAGACACACCATAACTTTGAATTCATCCTTGAAACTTTGTAATTTTATTCTCCCTATAACCCTATCCTAATATCATAATCCTCTTTTCACTCATTGTTATCTTAATCCCTTAAAATTCAAGGATACTTTAAGGAAAATTCAATTCCCAAATGTGAGTATTATTAACTACTTAATTTTTTTCTTAATTTTCTTATCTAAAATTTATTCTATACACACTAATGTAATGATATTATTATAATTTATATACTTTAATTCTACTATATTAATTTTACTATCATTATTTATTCATATACCCCATCCATTAAGAAAAACATTGTTCGTGTGTTGTGTGGACTACCGCCACCATGACATAACATGTTTCGTTTTCCTTCATCGCCTTACAAGGTTGGATCTAAGAATAGTATTAAAGGATAAATATGATTTTTATGATATCATTAAGGTTCTAGTCTGAAAAATTATAGAACCTATGATATGATTAATAAATGATAATCATTAATTTAATCGTTTAAAATAAGTATGCTAAGAGGATAATTTTTATTCAAATTGTGTAATATTTTCATATCCATTACTTATTCTTATAATTACTTATAATTCTGATACATCGTAAAAAAATCACCAAATAAGATCATTATACTTCTAGTATAATGATATTATAACTAAACTACCTCATAATCATTCATTAAATCAGGGTATGTTCATGTTTAGGTCGGTTTAACCACTTAATTGAAAATACTGTGAATTTATATCATAAATGACTATGAGAACTTATTTAGTGGTGTAATATGATATAAATGAGTATATAATTATTATTTTTTGGTTCTGATAAGGTTATATAAACATTTAATTCGTTGATTAAGAAAAAAACTTTTGCCCGTTAAGAATCACTGAAGCATGATCATCATCAATTTCATCCTCATGGTTCGTAACCAAAACTGACATGAAATGAAATTATAACTTTATAAAATATTTTTGGAACATCTATTCCAGTATATTATATGATATAGTAATGTTTTAATTTTAAATAAGAATAAACATAGACATTGCTATTATGAAACTAGTACAAACGATCAAAACTATAAACACTCATGTGGAAAATTAGAAGAATTCATGTAGAGAATGGCTATTTATAAAGATTATGAATGAAAATGGATATGAGTAAGGTTCTGAATTAAGTGATATCAGTTTTTTTATAGGATGTTAAATTATGTTCGTGGAAGTTGGGATAAGAGGTAAGGGTTTTCATCTTAATTTCCCGACATTATGACAAGTATTGTATTTATGCACCTAATTTCATTTATATGGTGTATATATTGACTATTTGAGATATAATATAATGAATTATATTTTAATCATGGTATTTTAAGTTTATTTTCAAGACCTATCTTTCAAGGGGTTTTGATTCGAAATTTTCTAGGTCATAAGGTTCTTCTTGGTCTCAATTATCATTCTTTGATACATAATATATTTTATATACCATGTTCCCTTTGTATGGTGTTCTATTGATTTATTATTACATTAATGTTTCTTTCCTTGTATTTCATGGAATTTACTAGCCAAAAACATGTTCCCTTATTCAAGTGGCTAGTGATTCAGTTATTTCCCCAATAATGAGGTTTTTTGGTAACTCAATTTTCATTCATTGGGTTATGATCATTCTTTGAACTTATTTCATATAAGTTGGGTACAATCTACCCTTTGATTTTATTATGTGGTATTCTCTCATTGTTTTCTATGAATATAAATTCCTACCACATAAACCCTGTGAAAAATGTTTCTTGCTTCTTGGGATATGTTTTATTGAAACCGTCCACTTTCTTTCTCCAGATGGATTATGATCGTGTTATTCCAGTATTATATTATTCATATAACCATTGTTGTATACAGTTTTAACATCACATTTTACATAACTCGGATTAGATGATGTTCACCTAGAAATTATGATATTATATTGACATGGGGAAAAGTATTGTCATTCCAATATGGATAATTATTGTTAGTTTGACTATGTATTGTTTAACCTTACACCTTCCTCCAGATGGAATGTGATAAGATTATCCATTTTATTGAAATGAGGAAAATTATTGGCATTTAGTATATTGTTATTTTTATATTGGTGATTATTGGAAAGTTGGATTATGTATTGTTTATTCATTTTCTCTTATGGTGAATAACGAGATAGCTCCCTTCTCCGATGGAACTCTGCACTCCCCTCACCTCTAGGGTTTCTACAAGCTTCATCCTTGATGCCAATGGTTTTGATTCTCTAAGGGGTGAGGTAGCCTTGCTTCTAGGGTTAAAGCTCATCCTTCTCCCACTTCCTTATCCTTCTAAGTTTGTGATGCTATTATCACTCAGTTTGGTCAATTTGCAGTGTTTCTTCTTCTTCCTCATCCTTCTGTTGCCTCATCAAAATCTATTCTAGATCTGGATTTTTTGACCTTCTGGTTGGTTTCCCTTCATTGTGGGATGATGGATTGTGATGGCAGTGTCAAATTTATAGTGTCAGCACTGGTGGGAAGCGATGATGTTTGCATCATTGATGTTTTCATGGCTTCGGCATTGGAGGGATTGGAATTTGAAGATATTTCTATTTTTGGGTGGCAGAGATGGCTGATTTACTCAACCTAGTGACATGGGATGTTATCAGGTTGGGTGATGGTGCATCTGTGGCTTCCTCATCTTTGTGAATTGCAGATGCAGTGTCTTGGACCTTGGGTGGTTTTGGTGTCTCGTATTTTAATGTTAATGGTTGTGGGTTCATCTAGCGGCATCTTGCGGTGTCTTGGTGGAAACGAATGTCAATGTCTGGTGGCATCATCTGGTGATGGTTCTATATTGTTGGAGGTTTGTTGATCGGTGATCAGGTGGTGCTCTTCTAGCTCTGGTGGTGTTTCAATTATTAGTGGCAGGCATCCAAATGGTAGTTCCTTCTATGCGGTTCAGGGGAAAATATTCTCCATTTGCTTCTTGGATCCAATTTCCTAATTGGTTGTTGATGGATTTGCAAGAATTTGATTCTACCTCGTTGCATTTGGTAGGTGTTGTTGCACTTTGCAGTGGACGTTGGTTGGGCGACCTCGAAAGAGGGATGGGTGTGATGACACCCATCATGAACCATATGTCTATTTGGATGGATGGGTGCCTTGCTTATTCCTTTTCACTATGATATCTATCTAGTTTCGCTCTGCATCAGGTTAACTGTGCAGGTGTTTTGCATGCACTGTAGGGTGGGCGACTCAAAAGACTGATGGGTGTGTTGTCACCTATCTTATGATCCTCCTCCCACATGTCAATGTGGGTTGGAGGAGTGGTTTGTCATGTTGTTTTGGTCCATCACGACACAACTTCTTAGTAGGGGGGATGAGGAATCTCCATCGGTTGATCTCACTTTTCATGGTCTCGCAGGGGGTGATGAGGTTTTTTATAATGATTATTTTGACGTTTGCTTCCCTTTTGTCATTCGAGTCCTTGTTAAAGCCTTTGGGTCCTGTCATTATGGCATTTGTTCTTCTCCCAGTCCTCAAAAGAGGTTTTCCTTTCTTTTTTGTTCAATAAAAGGGGGCTTGACCCTCAACCTTTTCTTATGGTGAATACATTGTACTTAAACAAGTGGATGGTGGGGATCGGCATTATATAGCCCCATGATGCATGGATAGGTCTCATAAGATAAACAGGTTGGTTTTTGGAATATGCCTCTTCCCATAACAGGATACTGTCTTGGCACAAATCCTTGACAGCAGGATGTCTCGACTGTAGTCTCAATGACAAGTAAAGTGTCTTTGAAAAAGGCCTTGAAAATAGGTTTTTTGTGTTTAGAATTATGCATTCCATCAATATGAGATCAGTATTATTGATATCCATGTTTTCATTTATTGTCATGGATATATCATGCTCCTAGTTTCAAGTTGATTGTGGCTTTATGTTGTTTACCTATTCCTACCATAATATTTATGTCATGTTTATGCCATGATTGTCTCGGTCATATATTTCCCTTACTGACAGTTGAGATCACCCCTTCTTATGTTTCCATTTCACCATGTTATAGATAAAAGTAATAAATGTGACATGTTTAGAAGGATAACACATTTGAAAGAATTTTTGGGAGATATTTAAGACTTATAGTGAATTAAGCAGTTTTATATATAATGGGAAATTTGTCTATTTGATACAAAGAACAAGGGATTTTTCAGTATGTTGTTTTTGAATTCTCTAAATCTATAAACCTAAAAAAGAAACTTTGTATTTAATAGATAAAATAATCATTTTGATTCTATAATCAAGGTTGGTTTTATCTAGGATTGTACATATGGTATCAAGAATGTAATGTAATGTATGTTTTTATGAGCAACGGGTCTAGGAGTACAGGTCTGGGGTATCACATTAGATATAGTGGTGATGGTAGGATGGTCATACATATCACATGTGATGGGGAACACCCTCTTGAGAATGGATTAGACTCTTAGTGAGTGGAATGAGTTCTATGTAGATTTATGAGGTATGGCGTGAGGTTTTCCTCCAGTTGATGGGTGCGAGATATCTCATAAGGAAGATGTAAGATGGACCCAAGGAGGTTTGATGGTATTTTTAAAGGACTTTTCATGGGATTTCCAAGGGCCTTGGTGTGAATTAGCTCACAAAAGTCCTTGGTGAGAGAGTCTGAGTTGTGAGATAGGATTTTGATGAGGTTTTGGAATTTCCACTTGAGGCTTGAGTTAGGAAATATCCTATAGGCTAAGAACAAATTGTGGGGTGTTAAATAGGGCTTGGTTTCAATGAGTAGAAACCAAAATGTCTTCGGGGTGCCTAGTGGATGCCCTTGTAAGAGAGATGTGAATGTTGATGGGTTTGACATGATGAGCTTGTGCGACCGAGGAGATCTTGAGAGGACCAGCCTATGAGGATGAGTGTATGAGGATACATGATTCGAGGCATGGGTTAGGCCTCAAGTGACGGTTCTAGGTTGTGTACTTAAGAGGTTGGCTTGGGGAATGTGTACCAGGCTTGGGCGAATGTCCAACCCATTTGTGTATGTGATATGAGGTTTCAAGGAGAGGATATGCCCCAGGTTTATGTGATGTGTGTGTGTGTGTGATGTATATATATATATACACACACGAGGTTTTGGGGTGAATTGTGGACCTTGGGTGTATGTGATATATATGTTAGAAGGTGTTGTGGTGGGATGCACCCCTCTGGGTAATGATGGCCTAGTAACAGTTCTGAGAAGGGGACGTGATCCCACAGGTGGATGGTACATGATGGTTCCTGGTAGCGATGCGACCCCCCGAGTGGATGTTTCATGATTATTTCGGGTAAGTGATGTGACCCCCCAGGTGTATGTTTTATGATAGTTCCAGGTAGGGGATGTGGCCCACTGGGCGTATACTATATGAGGTTTCATGGAGGATAATGCCCCTAGTTGTATGCGATATGAGGTTTTGAGAAGGATACCCCCAAATGTATAATATTCTGGTACAGATTCTGGGGAAAGACATTGTCCCTCTATGTGATATTCTAAATAGGTTTCAGGGAAGGATATGGTTCCCTCTGGGTGATGATACTTTAGGTTTCAGGGTAGTACATAGTTCCCCCTAGGTAGTATGCTTTATGATCAGACATTCGGCACTTCTCAAAGCATGTATGGTTAATCTTAGGTGTAACCTTAGATTCTAAGGATCAATGGTGGTTATTTTATTACACTTTCTCACTTGTTTATTTATTCTAAGCATATAACTTGTGCATAAACTATATTGTTGGTTATGTTAGGGGCACTGTTGGTGGCGGTCTATTGAGTTTTAATTACACTCTTCTTGGGTAGCCCTGACACTTTGGTACCCGAGTAGACCTCGTGATCATAGATTTAGATACAGTCAGGAGATGGATGAGATAAGGCTCAGAGATGGTAGTAGAGACTCCTTGTATTCTATTATTTTGTTTATTTTCATATGTGATCAGACTGGTGGGAAATTAGTTGGGATATATGCTTGTATGAAAGCATTTCATTTGTTATAGCATGAGTATGTTTATTGATTCTGTGTACTCTGGTTGTTTTTTATGCATATTTTTTTGTTATTTTTGTTGTTGTATGACTGGTGCAATGGTATAGTCTCTCCATGGTAACACCATAAACCCTCTATACTAGTCGGAAGCCTATATAATATAGGGAGGTAAGCCAAATGTCATGTAACAGTCCAGTCGTACAAATCAAATATTATCGATAAAAACTTCGAAGGATTGTTATTCCCTCAAGAACAAAGTTGTGAACTTTCAAAGTGTTGTACAATTATGTAAAGTCCTTTGTGATCATTGTCTCATCTTTTGGACGATCTCCCAAGTGTTGAACCACATCTTCTTCGACTATTATTACCTTGAAGAGATGATTTGATTCATTACTCAAAAACTAGTACATGTGTTTCACTTGTTCATCTTCTATCTATTTCATCCTAGTGTCTTGCGTCTGTAACACTACTACTTATCTCTCACACATGTGCCCACACCTTTTGTTTATGCTTTTTCATTCAAAATCATTTTTTCTTTTTTTGGGTTGTGCCTCACAGATTCTAAAGTCATGATCGTTCAAGTTGTGACTCGTAATCTAAAGTCAGTGTTGTAATTGGATTGTGACTGTAAAGTCTCGACCCAGATGTCACTAAACCGGTGCCCCGAGCCGATTTGCCACAAGACCTCAAATGCGCCTTCTTGTACGCCAGAGACTGTTGACTAGCAGCAGAGGTCTAAGGTAGAACTGTGAGGAGACTATACCCTCATATCAGAGTGCAAAACCAAAAGTAAATAACCAAAATCATATGAATCAAAGTACGCATAACGAATAAATAAACTGAAACAGAAGCATGTTGTAATAAAATGAAATATAATAAAGGCCCGAACAATCATGTCATGCATACAACATCGATCACTCACTAGGTTGAACACATATACAAAATAAACTGAAAAATAAATACATCAGGCACTACTGTCAACTCCAAGCCATGTCACATACTCGGCCCCCGGTATCCTGTTGAGCTGCTCCAGCTTGATCATCATACTACACATGAGCAATCCGCTCAATCATGTAATCTTGGGCCTTTACCCCATCCATCGTGCATTTGTGCTCAACCTAAAAGCAGACATAAGGTCTGAACATACACTGAGGTGCACATACAGGGCGTGAGAAATAAATCTCAGTAAGCCACCCCCAACGGTGAACCAATAAACTACTGCCATAAGTGCATGCTCATAGAATATTCTCAGCTTAGCCGAAACATAACTGAAATAAATACAACTAAAACTATCATTGATCCTTAGGTTCAAGACCTCGATCGACCATACTTGTTTCAACCAACACCGGGTTGTCTCTAAGCACATATCAATGATTGTGCATCCCAAATAACCTATCTAGTTCATATCCATGGAAGCCACAACCAAACCTGACAATTTCGGGGACCCATCCTACGATAGTCCTATCATTCGAGAAACTAATCTAAGTCATCCCCCACCATGTCCTCATGACCCTAATCTTTATCTCACACTTGGTACCTAGACACATCTATCCCAGGTACCACACAAAAGTACTACCAAAACCCAAGGCATTGGTCTGACATCTAACCCATGTATTATAAACAATAGTGTATGGAACATCAATCTGGCATCTAAATCATGGATCTAGAGCGTTGGTCCACCATCCATTCCAACTGGTATACCATCATTGCCTAGAGAATCAGTTTGGCACATAAACAACAAAGTATACTATCTATGTCTAGAGACTCAGGCTGACACCTAATCCATATAGTGTACCATTCATGCCCGGAGCATTAGTCCGACATCTAACCGCATAAATGGAACGGCGCATCCAATATACTCAATAATATCAAACAATGTGCATGGAACCTCGATCCAATACTCAAACCATAAACAAACTATATATACTGATATGAAGTATCCTATCCAGCATTCTCAATTACAGATATCCGGAACCATACATGTGGATCGTTTGTCCAACTCTCTCAGTCATCGCAGCCCTTACTAGTAAATCGGGTTCCAAAACGTGGCAACTCAGTTATATCATAATAGCCCCACAGGCCTAAACCAAGTATCAACATCCACGACCAAGAGAAAACATAACAAGGGTTGGTCGAACACCCATTCCCATCAAAAGATACTCAAATGGCTCAAAGGCCACAACAAGAGCGGGACACCCTATGAGGGGTTCCTCTTATCTCATCCAAGGACTCGAGCCAAGCCCAACATGAGAAACATCCCCAAGCAGCCCTCAATGGCCTCCAACTAATCCCCAGTCAACAATGTGCCAACAAGGGCATCCAAAACAACATCATACCATGCGGGCACTCTCAACAACCGACTATGACATTTAATGTTCACTTGATTGGAAACCAGCCCACCATGGGCATCCTCAAGAGTCCCTCGGACTCAACTCAACACCACAACGGCACCCAATCGTAATTGTCATCCTACGATGTCAGCCCAGCCCAAAGGCTCCAACAACCCTGATCCTCAAACACCAAATCTAAACCTCAACTGCTCTAACCTTGAGAAATCGGTCCCGATACATTAGGATAACCAAGATCTCCTCAGAGATACTACTCGATCCCGCCTTCCGGGATCCATCCAAGGAACCTCAAACCGATCATCATGGCATGCTCAGGCCAGTCCGATCACTAAGCTCACAACCCTCACTCAGCACTCGTAGCTCATAACCAAACCTTCTCATAACCAAACCTACTGGAGAATTATGAGTCCAAACCTTGAGGAAATACTCTTGTTGGACTATCTTGGTCCAAAACACCATCCAAACGACCTATATATGCCAAAAGGATTCCACCATCACGATCTACGTGGAAAAATGCTTAGAATGGACAGCTCAAAAGTCAAATTCTGACTCTGGGGTTCAAAACATCCAAAACCCTCTTGCTGGAAAAAGTACACGATGTGTACTCCCAAATCTACACATGTCCATGTACATCTACATGGCTAGAGCAGACATGGGGTCTGCCCGTGTACTACTGCATGGTCAGGGTGTACATGGGGTATGCTTGTGTACTACTACACAACCATGTACCCCTCACATGGGGTGTCTTCCCAAGTACATGGTCACATGGCCATGTCCCAATACACAGTATGTACCAATATTACATGGCGTGTACTTTCCAAAATTTTGTATGCCCATGTACTTTGGCACATGGTCTGGTGCATGGCCAAATACTACTACACGGCATGTACTTCCAAAAAGTTCATCTTCCTCGAACGAGAAGAACACATGGCGTGTGTTCTTAAAACCACATGTCGTGTAGTTGGGATTTCCGAACGAGAAATCCCTACAAACCTCCTGAAGCCCCCCGTTTTTTCTCGATTAAGCAAAGATCAACCCCCACGAGATCCTTAGCAATCATAATGGGGCTTTAGAACTTAAAAGCAATGCATATATGGGGATCAGGGCATAAAACTCAAAAATTGGTCTACCTCGTGGCGTAAACGCCGAAGCATCGGGTCCAAATCCGCTCCTGGAAGCTGTTACACCTCGATCTGGTCCCAATCTCCGCCATGGACGAAGTCTGGCGACATCTCCTTTTCCTCCCCCTCCTGGTCCAGTCATCATGCGCAAGGGAGACACCCTCCCCCTCTTGTTGTGCGTAGGAAGCCCCAAATGGGGAGTGGGAGTGTTTTAATTTATTAATTAATTAAAACCCATTTAAAATACTTATCTAGAGTCCCGGAACCCGAGGCGGGTTATACTTCACCTTAGAAAATCCCCTCATTTCGGACTCAACCACGGAGTCAGAATCTCAATCTGACACTCCATTCAAAAGATATCACCACCCAAACCCACGTGAAAATTTTAATATTTAATTTATTAAATATTAAATATTCCACCAAAACTCAAACAGTACAGAATTCCACCAAACTCTTGTCTTAAGATAAACGCGCTATTTCGGGACCAACAGAGTGGCCAAAAAAATGTCTGAAATCATATGCTAGGTAAAAATGACCATTTTACCCCCCACGAACTCCCGAAAACAAAAAATTAAATTTCTGCTCAATTTCACAATCCTGAAAAATGCAGGTCCTTGCAACCTCCCCACCATAAAACTTCTCATCCTTGATAATTCCCAGTGGTCTTCCAACCACAGATCCAGACCCACCTTGGTCGTCAACTCATGCTCAGCTCGTTGCATTATACTCAGAGACACCAACCGAGTTTCTCTACCTAACTCCAAAGATAAGGCATACAACCCATCCCGACCCACCTTGGTCATCAACTCATGCTCAGCTAGTTGCATTATACTCTGAGACACCAATTGAGTTTCTCTGCCTAACTCCAAAGATAAGGCGTGCAACCCATCATAGGCCAAGCCACCGCTTACCATCATCAACAAACTACCAGGACGATGCCTAACCACACTTGTCCATCCTAAGACGTCACAACGCCATCAAAAACTCATCATCAGGCTCATGTTGCTCCCCACCATCGAACTCAACCTACTGCGGCCGATTTCAATCCACGAAACTTTCCATCATCGGAGTCGCCAAACAAAACACATCCTCAGCAGTCCACCGACCTACTCGGTGTGATTTTTACTACATCCTCAATCATACCTGCATAATCACTACGACTAATCTGATACTCCCCTCCATTGAAGTATCCTTACTGTCGCCACACAACTGAACACCAACTCCACAACCCATGTCCAAATCACTGCCAAACCTCAGAACTGGACGTGTCCATCTCGCTCTCACCCAAACAACAAAACAAAATATCAACTATCTCTCATTCTCGACATTCGAGAACGGAACCCATGGTATTTGTTGACATCCCATCCATCATGAGGATCTCACTCACAAACGGTTGATGGTGCACTTCTCACCATACGGCTTCACATACACCACTCCACAAGCGCAACACCAGAAAGGCCCTTTATCAAACCAAAAACATCATTCAGATAGCTTGGCGTACAGTCGATGTTCTCTCAACGTACTCAGGACGATGTCAAGATGTTGGGCATGATCGTCTCTAGACTAAGAGTACGCTAAGATGTCATCGATGAATACCACCACAAACTCATCCATTCCAGAACATCACAGTTGTGTCCCAAGGGCCTCGGGTCACCATGCCCACAAGCCCCTTATCACACCCACTTCGGCTCTTAGCCTACTCATGGTTGTCTGCTCAACTTAAGCCTCACGAATGTACGCTCCCATAACGTCTGATCTGCAATCCAAATGACACCGCGCATCACCAGCACTTGTGTCTCCAAGATCCCATTAACGCTTAACCATTACACAGACTTGTGTAACCCAACCACGGAACCTGATTTTGACTCCAACAAGTCACATCTCATGAAAACTCAACTCACAAGCCTTATCCACTGGTCATGCCTACCCTGCATGCCTATCTCACCCGTCGTAGAGCACCCTTGGTGCTTTCCAAAACCAAAAGCAACTCAGCGAACCAAAACCACTTGCTCGATCACTCAAAACCCGAGCATTATTCCTAAAATTCCACTGAGACAATTTACACTCTTACCACATTCCTGGAGACGCATCCAGAGCTAACTAGGTCAGGCACCTAACTGGTCCTGCCCTCAAAAACCACATGCACTACCAAAATATCAACACCCAAGCACTTACCATCTCAAAAAAACCAGACACCTCCATGTGCCTCATACCAAAAACAAACTCGCACGCACGGTCGCCACCCGAAGTGAACTCGTGCACCTAAAACCACATTTCCTCAAGTACCTCTTGTGCTCCCAATCCAACTCATAACCATCAGGCACATCTCACCTGCACAACCATTCCTTGGGTTAGGCACCCGAACGAGTCTACCCCTCTAGAAACCAAACACAAGGTTGAAGTACTAGCACACAAGTGCTTGTTCTAAAAAACAAAAGGCATTCAACGCATCTAAACCCCATAGTAGATAGCACCCTTAGTGCATCGATGTCAACAATCCAAGGCATCTACACGTGCCTCACACACACAAAGGCACACACAACTCGGTCGAACCCTCTCACGGGTCACCCTTGAAGGTCACACTATACCAACTCCCTAAACATGAGTCACATCAAGAAGGTCACTAGGCTCTCCCACTTAGCCCCACCAATCAAGCATCACGACAAACACTAGAGGTCCATCCACCTAGGTCTACGGCAACTCACTAAAGACCACAACTCACATGACGCCAAGCACACTCATGTCCCAACGTCACACAACAACGTGTCAAAATACCCAACTTTAGGGACTTATATATAAAAGTCGTCACAATCCAAACCAACCAACCACAACCATGGAACTCGTCCCCTCTGAGCATCTACGCATCAGACCGCTCCCTAGAGGACCAAGTCAGACGGCCAACCTCGAACAAAACCACTCACAAGGGTCCAGCGGCTATATACTCATACTATACTAACCCACCAGGGTCACTGCACCAACTGTGCACGAGGACCACACCAGCGTCCTCATCATTGAGCGTCTCATTGTAGATCCACAAAACCTGCCATCAGAAGGAAATTTATAAAATCACACATTGGCGGGCCTATAACATGTGGATCCTACGTGCTTACCATGATGCATGAGACGCCTCTTGACTCTATAGGCCAAGAGTCAAAACCAAATTACAGGCCTCTTGCCAAGAGGCCAAGAGCCAGAAATCCATCATGAACCATCAAATCCAAACAACATGTGTGTCGCTCAAAGCGAAAATCATATACAACCGTAACATCACAAATCATAACAACAATCTCAGCCCTAGTATGTCAAATCCCAAATAGTAAACAGGAAAGTAACTCCTCTTATATCATTTTGTAACGTTCCGACCCAGATGCCACTAAACTGGTGCCCCGAGCCGGTTCGCCACAAGACCTCAAGTGTGTCTCCTTGTACGCCAGAGACTGCCGACTAGCAATGGGGGTCTAAACTGAAACAGAAACATGTTGTGATAAAATGAAATACAATGAAGGCCCAAACATTCATGTCATACATACAACATTGATCGCCCACTGAGCCGATCACGTATACAAAATAAACAACTGAAAAATAAATGCATCAGGCTCTACTGTCAACTTTGAACCATGTCACATGCCTGGTCCCCAATATCATATCGAGCTATTCCAACCTGATCATCAGACTCCACGCGAGCAACCCGCTCAATCATGCAATCATGGGTCTTCGCCCTATTCATCGTGCATCTGTGCTCAGCCTGAAAGTAGACATAAGGTTTGCATGAACACCAAGGTGCACGTACATGGGGTGAGAAATAAATCTCAGTAGGTCGCCCCCAATGGTGAACCTATAAATTGATGTCATAATTGCATGTTCATGCAATATGCTCAGCCTAGCCGAAACATAACTGGAATAAAAACAACCACAACCATCGTCGATCCTTAGGTCCAAAACCTTGATCGATAATACCTACTTCGGCCAACGTCAAGGTGTCTCTAAGCACTTCTCAATGACCGTACACCCTAAATAACCTGCAGGCTCCATATCCATGGCAGCTGCAACCAAACATGGCGATTCTGGGGACCCATCCTGCGATAGTCCTATCATACAGGAAACAAATCTAAGTCGCCCCCCGCAATGTCCTCACGGCCCCAATCGTTATCTCACACTTGGTGTCTAGACACATCTGCCCCATGTACCACACAAAAGTACAACCAAAACTCAATGCATCGGTCTGACATCTAACCCATCTATCATAAACAATAGAGCCTGGAACATCAATCTGGCATCTAAACCATGGATGCAGAGCGTTAGTCCGCCATCCATTCCAGCTGGTATATCATCATTGCCCAGAGCATCAGTCTGGCACATAAACAACAGAGTATACTATTTGTGTCTAGAGCCTTGGTCTTACACCTAATCCATATAGTATATCATCCATGTCTGGAGCATCAGTCCAACATCTAACCACATAAATGGAACATCACATCCAATATTCTCAACAATATCAAACAACATGTTTGGAACCTCGATCCAACACTTGAACCATAAACAAACAATCAGTGTCGATACGAAGTGTCATGTCCAACATTCTCAATTACGGATATATGGAACCATACTTGTGGATCGTATGTCCAACTCTCTCAGTCATCGCACCCCTTACTAGTAAATCGGGTTCCAAAACGTGGCAACCCAACCATATCACAACAGCCCTGCAGGCCTAAACCAAGTCTCAACATCCACAACCAAGAGAAAACATAACAAGGATTGACTGGACACCCATGCCCGTCGAAAGATCCTCAAATGGCCCAAAGGCCACAACAAGAGCAGGACACCCAACGAGGGGTTCCTCTATCTCATCCAAGGACTCTCGCCAAGCCCAGCACGAGAAACATCCTCAAGCAGCCCTCAGTGGCCTCCAACTGATCCCCAATCAACAACGAGCCAGCAAAGGCATCCAAAACAACACCATGTCATGCGAGCGTTCACAACATCCGACTACGACATTCAATGTTCACTTGATCAAAAAACAGCCCATCAGGGGCATCCTCAAGAGTCTCTCAGACTCAACTCAACACCACAACGTCACCCGACTGTAACTGCCATCCAACGGTTGCTCAAGGTTAGAGTAGTTGAGGTTTAGATCTTATGTTTAAGGATCAGGGTTGTTGGAGATACTACTCGATCCCGCCTTTCGAGATCCATCCAAAGAACCTCAAACAGATTGTCATGGCATGCTCAAGCTAGGCCGATCACCGAGCTCACAACCCTCACCCGAGCCGTGTAAATCACACCCAAACCCACTGGATGATTCTAAATCCAAACCTCGAGGGAATCCTTCTGTTGAACTATCTTGGTCCAAAACACCATCCAGATGACCCCTATATGCCAAAATGATTCCATCATCGCGATCTATACGGAAAAATGCTTAGAATGGACTACTCACATATCCAATTCTGACTTTGTTGCACAACACTCAAAACCCCTTTGCTGGAAAAATTACACGGCATATACTCTCAAATATGCATTTGTCCATGTAAATCTACATGGTCAGAGCATACATGGGGTCTGCCTGTGTATTACTACACGATCAGGACGTACATGGGGTCTGTCTATGTACTACTACACGACCATGTACCCCTCACATGGGGTGTCCGCCCCACTGCACGACGTGTACCCATAGTACACGGCGTGTACTTTTCAAAACTGTGTTTGTCCATGCACTCTGGCACATGGTCTGGTACATGGTAAAGCACTCCTACATCTAAGTACACGACGTGTACTTTCAAAATGTTTATATTTCTTGAATGGTAAGAACACATGGTGTGTGTTCTTAAAACCACACAGTGTGTAGTCATGGTTTTCGAATGGGAAACCCCTGCGAACATCCTGAAACCCTCATTTTCCCTCAATTAAGCATAGATCAACCTTCACGGGGTCCTTAGCAATCATAATAGGGCTTTGCAACTTAAAAACAACGCATCTATGGGGATCGGGGCATAAAACTCAAAAATCGGTCTACCTCATGGCGTAAACGCTGAAGCTTCGGGCCCAAATTCGCTCCCGAAAGCTGGTGCATCTCGATCCAATCTCAATCTCCGCCAAGGACGAAGTTCAGCGGCATCTCCTCCCCCTCTTGGTTCGGTCGTCAGGCACAAGGGAGACGCCCTCCCCCTCCTATCGTGCGTAGTGGAGGGGGTGTTTTGATTGATTAATTAATTAATTAATTAACTCATAAGTACCACACCTAAGCAAATCCCCTCATTCCAAACTCAAGCATAGAGTCATAACCTCAATCTAACGCTTCATTCAAAAGATATCACCATCCGAACTCGTGCAAATAATTTAATATTTAATTTATTAAATATTAAATATTCCGATAAAACTCAAACTCAAAACTCCACCAAACTTTTGTCCTAAGGTAAACGCGTTATCTCGGGACCAACAGAGTGACCAAAAAAAATATTTGAGATCATATGCCAAGAAAAAATGACCATTTTACCCCTCACAGACACCCAAAAGTAAAAATTCAAATTTATGCTCAATTTCACAATCCTAAAAAACATGAATCCTTACAGTGATTCCCCATACAAAAGTCTGTATATCAATGTGGTTATACCTCCACTTTGTAGAAAATGATCTTTGTAATCGAATTATAATCAAACTTTAAAAATCAATATAGTACACAACGTATCTCGTGTAGAATAGAGGTATAAAAGTAGAGTATGTCTACTTTGAACTAAACTACTATAAAAAAAAATTGTGTACAATTCTTTCATTTTTCGATGCAAATTAACTTTGTTAATTAGCTTCCATAATTAATCCACCTTTTAAAATTTTAATTTGGTACATTCACCCCCCTCCCCCGCTAGACCATCTGTCGTCACCTTCTCTGACCCAACATTACTCAGTTATGTAATTTTAAACTCATGATTCCAAATATGAAATTAATTTTATTAAAATCAAACTCTAAATATGTTGAATTTAATTATTAAATAAAAAATCTCAACGCATTTTAAAAATTAAGTTTCCAATATGAGTAACAATTCTTTACTATAAAATATATATATATATATATATATATATATATATATATATATATATATATATATATATATAACCTCACAGTAACTATGACGGATTGGCTACAACGTTTGTAATGGGTCTCACCAGAAAAGAAAGATAGATACATATACATATGCATATACATATAACCAATCTATTTTTTTAAATTAATCTTCTAAATATAATAAAATTAATTTACAATTAAAAATATTAAATTCATAAAAATAGAGAATTACAATAAAATACACTTTATAAATATTAAAAGAAACTTTGATCACATCAATAATTAACCATAAATAACACTTTAAAGTTATGTAACCCCTTAATACATGTCAATTGGTTACATCTATCAGTTATTCAATACAAACCTAGGTCTGCCCAATTAATACATAATTACCATTTGATCAACCACATAATAAAAACATTATCTCATAGATTACTCTACCTAATTGAATTTTGTACTCACACTACATGTATGCATTTATGCGAGGGATCCCGGATGCATACATCGAGTCATACTTGCAAAATTACAGGTATGACAAGAGTGCAATGGTGGTAGAACCGAAAAAAACGGGAAGCTGGTGTGATTTAAAGCATTGAATTGAGGACTACAACAACCTTCAGGTCTCCAATCCCAGGCACCCATGAGCTACAACATTAAAATCATGTCACCCTACCAAGGAATGATGAATTTCACCAGCAACCTCAAAAGGTTGACTCCCCGCCACATTCACGGGCAATGGAAGCCGAAAGGATTCCGAGATCACGATTCAGGAAAGTTAAAGAAGACTCACAGTCCGAGATGATTCTTGCAACCGAAGAGCGCTGCTCCCCGTCCCCCGTTTCAGATGACCCAGCAGCCACTGCTGCATATGAATCCCTCAGATTCTTCAAGCTCCCAAGGAACTGCCCATGCAAAAACATGAAACACCCCACCATTAATGAATACAAGAAAATTCCATTCCAACGGTTCCAGAAAGATGGTCATAAACATGGGTGTGCGTATATTTGAGCCTCTGAACACACAGATGAGTGAAGATTAGCTACCAAGCTTACCTTCCAAAGCATTTTGTATGCCTCCAACAGGCGATTTGCAGCAGGCCCAAATCCATGAAGTTGCGGCACCTCCATCATATGTGTCCATGGCCGAATTTCCTGTAGACAGTTTTAAACCAGCTTATCATGAGTGGTCAGTTTTATACACACTTTTCCAGACCAAGAAGGTTCGATTATAATAGACAATTCAAGATAACAAGTTCTTGAAAGAAGAAATAACATTACTTTTGTGTAAATCATATTAAAAAGCCTTGCAGTTTCTAGAAAAGATTGTAGATGAGTCCTTAGCTGGGATTCGACTTCTTCGTACTCCTCTTCTGGGTTGTAAACATGCTACACTCATAAAGCAAAATAATAAGCCCAGTTGAGCAGAATCCTAAAATCACCAGGCAGATCATAAAAGACGCAAACTTTTACCAATGGCACCTGAAGTAAAATATAAATTAAAACAAAAAACATTTAAAAAATAAATGCACAACAAGCATATACTTAAAAAAAATGTACTCAATTTAAAATAGTAAGGGTTCTTATGGAGCCCTTTGCTAAGAAAACAGAAACCTGGAGATCGGAAAAAAACACACAGCAAATACCTAACTTAAAAATTATGTTCTAGTAGCTCAAATATAAAGCTGCCTAGGCACGGAGTTTGACAAAAAAAGCAGGTAGAAAATAATAATAACCACCGTCTTCGTCGTCATCGTGAGGATTATGATGGGAATAAAAATCAAGCCATGGCATAAGGACTCATGATACCTTTGATGCCAAATCATCAACCTTCTGTTGAAGATTCCCAAGTAACTTTGACTGTTCAGAGAGCTTTGTCTCAAGCTCAGAAATCTCAGGCCTGCAAATAAAGTGATTAAATAAATAAGGCAATACACCCTTGGGTCTATAGGAGGAGGCAATTCAAGTTCATGGGTCGGGATCGTGTCAGGTTGGCTGTCCTGTAAACTCATTCAAGCTCAACCCTAACCCGGCCCATTTAATTAAACGGGTTGACCTGACCTGACCCGACCCATTTATGAAGGGATCAACCCTAACCCAACCCGTCTACCCGTTTGATGTTAAATATATGACATAAACTGCATCATAACATGTTCAACAATTTAATATCATATAAACTCAATGACCTAACCAAATTGAATTATCTCATTTAGACTAAAATAAACTAATTAATATGAAACAGAATTTAACCATGTTACCTCTCATGTGTTATAACTCTGACTGTGGTTTTTATATCCTACATTGTCAGTCCCAAGTCCGAATAAAGGAGGAGGGTTGCGTTAGGTAATCAACAACCAGCATAAAACTTCATTGAATATTTTCATAGTATGGATCAAACGTATCAATATGCAAATACTAGGTTGTTGACCGGAAGCAACGCGTTGCATTGCTCGAGCATGGTGTCAAACGAGCTACAGCCACTACATCGACGCCCAAGTGCAGTGTTAAACGAGCAAGGGTCTTCACACCTTTCTGGATGGATATGGGGGGTAGGAAGCTAGTCCAAAATCATAAGCTTAGGATAACTAGTTTGAATATTGAAACTTTAAACATGTCTAACAAGAGAGATTCTAGGGAAGAAAGTCAACCTTTATTCATCTTGTCTGCTTACAAATTCCAATCGAGGGAACAAAATTACAGTAGTTACCAAGGTTGCTGCAGGAGCTCCTCCAGGGAGAGACCACCTCCTTCGAGACCACTCCTTGCTGCGCACCTGTAGACTCTAGAGAGTGTCCACCTCTCTAGTGCTCCTGCTCCAGCAGATACGCAATTCCCAGAAACAGCTCGATGATCCCCACACTTAACCAGCGAACAAGCTATATAGTAAAAGGCCTAACCCAACCGGCTTACCAAACCTTCCTGTTCATGTGCTCCCCACCCTCAGACCCAAACCACAGAGTTCTCAGGAGCTAGACGCAGGCCTCCTCCTATGGTATGTATGCACGATAGGTAGGCTGACCGAAGAAACCTCCCCACCTCTAACAGTGTATTGTGTTTACAAAAGACTAAATGAGTGGGAGAAAAGGCAAAAGAATTGGATAGCTCCGGTTTCAAACTTTGGTACTCAAGTAAAAATAAGACTAAAAATGGTGTTGATATTGTGGTGGATAAGACTTTACGAGATAAAATGGTTGTTGAAAGATTAGGGAATAGAATCATAACCATTAAGATAGTTATAAGAAACGAGACTTTTAACTTGTTGATGTTTATGCACCTCCAGTAAGTCTAAATGTACAACAAAAGTCTATTTTTTTTGTTATTTTAGAAACTTTGATTCAGAGTTTGTTGCAACATGAGAAGATTTTTATAGGTGATGACCTAAACGGGCATGGAGCATGGAGCATTTGGTTTGGGTGTAATAAATGATGCAGGATCAGCTATCTTAGACTTCGCTTATCGCTGTGATTTTGTAGTAGCAAATAAGTTCTTTAGGAAACGGGAGGAACATCTTATTACTTACAAAAATGAAGTCACAAGATCCCAAATTGATTATTTCTTGGTAAAAAGATCGGATAGAATATTTATTAAGGATTGTAAGGTTATATCCGATGAAAGTCTAACCACCCAACATCGTATATTAGTTTTAGACCCGCAAGTTAAGAATTACAAGAAAAAATATGAAACAATTCAGAAATCTAATAAACAAGTGATAACGCCTAAAGGATAACCTTATAATGGAATTTAAGAACAAACTTTTGAAAGAAGTGGATTGGGAAGTTCAAGGAACCACTGACTACATGTAGAATGAAGTGGCTAAAAGTGTTCGCAATATATCTGCTTCTATTCTAGAAGTATCAAAAGGGTTTTGTCCAAAAGAAAAAGAATCATAGTGGTGGGATGAGAATATCGAACTAGAACTTAAGCGAAACGGGTATTTTAAAGTTTTACACCTTTGTAGTAATGAATATAGTTAGGTTCGATATCGTGTTACCCGTAGAGAGGCTAGGAAAGCAGTTAGTGAGGCCAAATCTCAAGTTTTTGAGAAGTTGTGTTATTCATTACATACTAAGAATGGTGAAAGAAAAACCTATAGTTTAGCTAGAGGCAGAGGGTGAAAATCTAAAGATTTAAATCAAGTTCGGTGTATGAAATATGAAGGACGTATCCTTTTTAAGAATGGGGAGAGTAAGAAAAGATAGAGATGCGGCATTCCCGGCGCCTCTGACGACCGGCCCGCCTGTGCGGCTTTCCTGGCGCTCCGTCGACTAGTCCGCTTGTCCAGCTTAGCAACCAATCTATTTCATCAACATCATCCACCACCTTCTTGAGGGGGAGCAGCAGTCATTGCGATTTTATCTTTTCTTCTATTTCGTCTTGTTTTGTCATCAAGCTAGGTATGTCCAACTTGAAGGGGCGTGTTTGCAGTATGTTGATTGCTGTTTTTTTTTATGTGCTCAAGCTAGGTACAACTAGTTTGAGGAGTGTTGAAGTATACACCCCACATCGAACTTATGGTCTGATGTGGTCTTTATTATTCATTATAAAATAACCTTAAAACATCCTTTAGAGAGGCACCTTGGGTATTGGGTCTACCTCTTTTATCATTCTACAATTTCAATGAAAATATAGTCTTCAATAAAGCTAAATGGTGATGTTTGATCCATTTAGCCGACCTCATTTAATTGAGTTTAGTCTTTGTTGTTTTGTACCACTCATGTGTTGTAGACATGTTAGAATCATTTCAAATTAATTTTATTATAAGAATAAAATAAATTATAAAATTAATTATTATTATATTTTTAATAATTTATATTATCAATATATTTTTAATCAGGTTACATGGATTAAACGGACCTCGAATAGTCAACTTGAGCCCGACCCGAAAATCATTCTTGTTAGATTGCTCAACCTGATTACAAACCGAACTCACTTATGTCTAACCCAAACCCATTTAACTTGTGTCTTGTCATGTCAGGTTATCGTCACTGGTTCAAAACTGCCACCTCTGCTCAGATCAACCATCCTAGCAATCATGCCTTCTAGACGGATAATGAGAGACAATCGTTGTTGATTCTCAAACAATGACCATTTAATAATAATTTGATTGCCAAACTTTAAATATTCAATCTCCCATGTCAGGAATTCCGATACCACCAAAGCGGGGCTCTATATGAAATGCACAGGTGTAAAATGGATGGTCATAAGTATGATCCACATACATACTTAAGTATATTGGCGTCATCATAACTCACAAGCTGAAACCATGAGAAAACACAGTAGAGGATATATTCTCACAATGGATATATGGATTGAATCTGCACATCAGCAGGGAACAATTTGCACTCTTCAGAAAAAATTTGACCCTGTCTTTCAGCAATAGCATCTATTAGCTGAATGTCCTTTTGTACTTGCTCATCAACACTAAAAAAGGTACAATACCAAAAAAAAAAACAGATCAAAAGATTGTTGAGAATTTAATGGAGACAAAGAAATGCATAGGTGATTGCAGCAATCTGTCCTTCAAAAGAACATGAACAACAAGTAGTCAAAGCTAACCTCCATTCGGGATTATCAGCATAGAGGCTTGCTTCTACAAGATCTACAATGAGACGAAGCATCTCAGTGCGATCTTCATAGCTTCCATGCCCCTATAAAGCAGAAACATGATATTTATAAAGCGTGACATATTCACTTGGCATGGGCAAACTAGACCATTAAAATCAAGGTCCAAATAATATTTCTACTCCATGAAACATTAAAACAAAGCAGTAACAAGCAAAGAGCTACATCCAAAATGATACTACTAAAATGATTCATTAGCAGTATTTATGATGAGCAGCTTGAGCACAGTGCAAAGCCAATGAAACAGTAAATATCAAGCTTCGGTATCTCGCAGCAAAACATAAGTCTTGCTCTTTCAGGCTTTCACAGCCACAGTTCTTGACCAATTTTCAAATACCCTTGAGATAGAACCTCCATATAGTTGCCAATGCTGTACAGGAAATGAAGTCATGTGGACTCTGGAGGAATTCAGTATTCTGGATACAAAAAGTCATGCCAAACTATGCAGGTTTCCACATCTTTTATTTTAATAAAATTTAAAGCAATCAAACAAACAAATTCTTAATTGGAAATTAAAATGAATTAAAAACAAGATTGTATCACTTAATAGAAATGGGACATCGATTGTAAAAAACACAGGATCTGAAGGAAAGAATAAGGGAAAAAAATAAGGAAATATTTTTGTATGTCTGCAAGCAGTGGCATGGAAATGGCTACCATCTCTCAAATTTACCTAAATTTCATTTATTTTAAGCTCTCAATAATATCAGCAGCTATAAATTCTAATAAAAAACATACAATTTTTTCATTTCAAAGCAAAATCAATATGCTAAACTTTGATTACTAAGTGTAAACAAGGAGTTAACAATCATCTGAAGTGAAATTGAATGACTCACCTGAATAGCCTCTGTATCTATTGTAGTTGTAATTCCCAAAAACTTGGAAATTTCTGCCAAATCTGCAAAATAACCATGAGCAATGAATAGGAGCTATCTGTGCAGTTATTATTATTCAGAAGATGAAAGACAATCTGGTGAGCGAAAAAGGAAAACAAAAACATCCCGATAGAGAGTGGAAACAAAATGTCAATGCCAGAACGAACTACTTATAAGAGCCAGCCAATCCCACAGCAACCCACTCAAACCAGGACAGTTCTAAACATGAAAAGTTGTCACAAACTCTTGACTGAAAACGTGTACAGTTTTGATCGAGGTACACCATAACCCAACAAAAACATGACAGGCAAGACAGTTGCCTCGGCTTTCTCACTGCTGAAGATAAAATAGAACAGTACATGCAGGCAAAACGATCATTAATGGTTTCCGATCTTTGCTTTAAAATGAAATGCTTCGACCAGAAAGTCTTGAATGCCAGGATGATCACAGACCCATAAGGGTAGACTGTGATTCTTAGTGGATGTCACAAGGTAGGGTTTTCAAAGTGGTAGCATAGCTTTCAAACAGTAACCTTCCCTTTTAGTACTAACAAGAATACAGTGAGAAATTATCTTATATAATGACAGTTGGTTTTCAAATTTTGTCATAAAGGCTTTCAGATACAATTTTCCAACTGTTCTCCTGCCCGAAAAACACTGATCGACGAATTTTTTAATTAAAAAATGTTAAGGGTGATTAATGATAAGCATCACATTGAATTCGAGAGGCCTCCTCGTCACGATCCATGGCATTGCCCACCTGAAAACTTTGTTGAGAGAAAGGTGACTTGTCACCTAACAGCCTGCAACCATATCAATTCCTGCTGAAAAATTCTCCGGTTTGGACACCAAAAGAACAATCAAATCCGAAACTGTAAAGATCAAGAGATGAGAAGAGATACTTGAAAAATAGCCACTCGAGGAGGGCGTAGCGCTCCATGCCAGCGAAGAGGAGGGACTGGGAAGGAGCGTTGGCTCTTGGGTATTCAAGCATCGCCAACTTTCTCTGTATATCGTCCATTCACTGCTGCTAATGCCACTGTTTGGACGCAAACCGGAGGAAGAAGATGGGAGAAAGAGGAGAAGGGCGTGCTCTAAAAATGACGACCCCTCGCCCGCTCCGCTTCTATTATTTTGTCGTTTTTATTCATTTATGAACTGATAAATGTTGTTGCTTTGATTTTTTGTTTTGGTGTTAAAATTTTGCACATTAAAAAATGGTTCTGTGCTGTTTTTATTTATTGATTTCGTTTTTGGTAAGACATTTTGTTTTTTGTTTCGTTTTTCTTTTTTATCTCAGTATATGGTTTATAATTGCGATCCTGGTTAATTTTGTTACTAGATTATTAATTATTAGTGTTGAGAGTTTGAGTTTTTGTTTTGGTTTTAGGATTAGGTACGTAAAAAATGATTTTGTTAATCCAAATTGGTGTTTTTTTTTGTCCTATGTTTTTTTATTTGTTTTAGTTAATGTCTTTTGTTTTGTTTTTGTTTTTGTTTTTGTTTTGTTTTTTGTTTTTTTTTTTGGTATTGTTGATGTGTTTTATAATTTTTATGTTTGTTAATTGTGTTAAGATATTTATTGCAGTTGACGATACTTTGAATATTTCTTTTGGTGTTAATTTTTTGTATAGAAAATGCATTTATGTTCAGTTTTTTTTTCTGTATTTGAATTAATGATTAAAAGATGTTGTGTGTGTTTTTGTATGGTGGGATTTTTGTTTTTAGGTTTATTGGGTGATGGGATGTCGATTGAGATGTTCATAAAGTTGTGGTATGCCTTGGTCTCCCTCATGTGGGTGTTACTGGTTGTGTGGTGGGTTCAATGGGTGGTGACATTTGTAATAGGTTAGTGTTAGTAGTTATTTTTAGGTCTTGAAGTAGATACAATGCAACGCTTCGACACAACTCACCTCATATTAATCGGATCGGAGAGTCACTGGACCTTAGACGCACCTCCACGTACACCAAAGTTTGTCGACTAGCAACGAGGGTCTATAGGGAGATAGTGAGGAGAGTATGCTCTATGAAGATAAACAATAACACATCAACATAAAATAACATCGGAACCACAATGAAATGTATAAGGCATAACCAGCCATAAAACACTACACGGTGCAGAAACGAGTCTACAAAATTAGACAAATCATGCAAAAATAACCAAGATCACCCATAGATTGATTTCATGTACATGAACAAAATAAACAAAAGAATGTTACCCCAACACCGAGGAAGCACCCCAACCTATTTGTCACTGCATCGTCCACCCCGTGCACCATCTACACATCCATCTACACTAAGCACCAGAAGTTAGTCCTTACTATTACTTATGCTAAGAATCATAAAGCATGATGTTGTGGGGGATAGTAGAATGCATCTCCCAAAAAATAAATCCAAGGACCACTGAATAAACAGGCTGATTCAATTTAATATTTACAACATAAAATTAAAACCGAACACACTGCAAATGAAATGAATTTCTACAATGGTGTGACGAATAACAAAAACATAAAATAGAAAGTAGTAGAACATGAGGATTTATGTGCTTTGGTCCCTTTGGGACCTACTACACGCTAAGAACACCGCCCACACACACACTTCTCTGATATAGGTCCACCACATGGAGTAAAAACATAACCAGTTAATGATTTCCCAATATCAACATTTCCAACAGTCATAATTCACATAACCAGTCACCAATTCATAAGAATTTACATTCCTACCATAGCAAATTAAAAGAGACGAAGTGGAATAAATTCACATTAACAACCATTTAAGTGCATGTTAATGTGGCTTGCTCAGATTGACCATAAACCTGCTCAAAGTACAAATAGAAAAAACATCCGGTAGAGTACAAATCATAGCATACATAATACTTTCCACTACATTAGCATATGAGATTTTACTCATATATTCAACATCAGAAGTTGTGGCAAATGACTGAGATAAAGACAATTTAAAATGTTGACCTAAATGAACACTAATAGACTTCAAAGCATCAAACAAATACCTCTTAAGCACTTTAAGAGCGTAGGAACGTTGAGATACATATAGAAGTCTATGCTTCTTATTCCTAATAATTTCCATGCCCAGAATTTACTTAGCACAACCTAGATCTTTCATTTAAAAAGCTGAATTCAATTGCATTTTAACATGGGTGATCAATTTCATATCACTACATATGAGTAACATGCCATCTACATAGAGTAGTAAACAAAGCATGGATTTTTTTAACATATTTAAAATATACACATGCATCAAACTAACTCTTGTTGAAACCATTTTCTAACATGAATGAATCAAACTTCTTGTACCATTGTCTTGAAGCTCGTTTTAATCCATATAATGATTTATTAAGCAAACAAACTTGGTTAGCTTTAAATTCATGTTCAAAACCAACAGGAGGCCCCATGTATAATTTTTCAATTAAATCACCATGCAAGAAAGCAGTTTTGACATCTAGCTGTTCTATATGCAAATCTAAATGGGCAACAAATGCAAAAAAGAATTCTTATAGAAGAATGCTTCACTACAGGAGAAAAAATTTCTGAGTAACCAATTCCTTCTCTTTGAAGGAAGCCTTTGGCTACAAGCCTAGATTTAAACTTAATTATTCCCTGTAGTATTGTCTTCTTTTGTTTTATATATCCATTTATAACCAATCACCTTGGCAGTAGTTGGTTTATTGACTATGGACCAAGTATGGTTCTTTCTTAGGTATTTAATCTCATCTTCCATAGCTAAAATCAAATGCTTAGAGTTGTTGTCATTGACTTCTTGATTGTAGCTTTGGGGATCCTCTCCACCAAGATCTGTTGTTACATTTAAGTCAAAGGCAAACATATCAAAACGGATGTACCTAGGAGGGGGTCTAATGACTCTCCTCTTCCCATCCCTAGCGAGCTGATAATTCCTAAGGTCACTAGGAACTCCATCATCAGGAGTATTATTAGAATCAGACCCAGATTCCAGCTAAGGTTGAGAAAGAGGCACATGAGAGGTGGAAAGAGTCTCAATAAGAGACTCACTAACAATGGTAGGATCAATCTCAAGATCCCTCTTATGAGAAGGATCATCACTGTCATCAGTGGGAGGTTGAACTCTAGCTGGAACAAACTCTTGAAACACCACATCCCAGCTAAGAATACACTTCTGAAATCTAGGTTTATCCATCAAAAGCTTATACCCGTTCACCCCCTCAGGATACCCTATAAAGATGCACTTGAAAGCTCTAGGCTCAAGTTTATCATCCTTAACATGAGCATAGGTAGTGCATCCAAACACCCTAAGATGTTTATAGGATGGGGTGATTAATCCACAATTCAATAGGAGTATTAAAGTCATTGGCAGATGAGAGACTTATTTATTAAGTAAACTGCCATAGTGACAGCCTATGCCCAAAAAGATTCGGGCAAGCTTGAGCATGAAAGCATGCTATGAACCTGCTCAAGAATGGTATGGTTCATACGCTCAACTAGATCATTCTACTGAGAAGTATGACTCATAATTCAGTGTCTCAAAATTCCCTCACTTTCACCAAACTTGATAAATTTAGTAGATATGTATTCAAGGCCATTATCAGTCCTCAAAGCCTTTAACTTCTTCCCAGATTGATTTTCTATAGAGGCTTTCCAATTTTTAAACACCTCAAAGACGTTAGAGCTATTTCTCAAAATATAAAACTAGACTTTACTTGAAAATTCATCTATAAAGGTGACAAAGTAGGAGCCTCCACTATAGCAGGTAGTCCTGGAAGGTCCCCACAAATTAGAGTGAACGTACTCAAGTGGGTGACCAGCTTTAAAGCCAGATCTATGAAAACTAACTCTTTTGGACTTACCCATGACACAGTCCTCACAAAAGGGTAAGTTACTTGGTGTAACTTGAGTGAGTATACCTTTCTTGCTCAATTACTCTAGCCCTTTAGCACTCACATGTCCCAACCACCTATGCCAAAACATAGTGTTGTCATTATTAGTGTCATAGGTTTTTTCCAACTACTTAACATGTGTTCTTCAATCCAACACATACAACCCATTCAACAAGAAGCCTTTGAGAACTGTACGCACCCCCTTAGAGATTCTAAGACAACCATAATCATATTTTAAAGGTAAAACCTCCTTGATCTAAGACACCAAATGAGATCAGGTTCTGGTGTAAATCTGGAGCACACATCTCACATCCAATAAGGTGACAAGAGAACGGTCTGAGAGCTCAACATAACCGAATCTCTACCCATGATGAAATATCTCTTATTGTTTCCTGGAACGACCACTCCTTCAACTCCCTCGATCAAACAAGAAAAGGAACTCCTATCCAGGCACATATGGAAAGAACATCCCAGCTCTAGGATCCACTCAACATCAAGAGTATCTCGGGACACACACAACACCTCAACACTTTCATTATATCAACCCCGCTCTTTATTTCATATTTAAACATGATTTATTACATAAAATTGCACTTAATACAACTCAGAATATCAAGAGTTCTAGTGTATTTGGAAAATAAGGTACATTACACAATAACTTAAAACATGAAAAACAATATCTTTATTGAAAACTTCTTTTACATGACCACAACATTCCTTCATACTTAACACTACATGGGATAACCTGAGGACATAAATAAGAGAGGGGTGAGCTATAAAGCCCAACAAGGTAATAAACATGGTATAACACAAGGAATACAATACATGTTAGATAATAGGTATATTAATGGGTCATAAAAATAACATGAATAATAAGGCATGATATAGCATGATACTCATAACATGGAAATGTGGCAACAACTTAAAACATTAAATCATAAAAACAAGTCAAAGCTAAACCGCCAAGACTTCATGGTGGAAAATAGTCCCATAAAGGAATTAGGTAAACCCTTGTCCCAACATGACGTATCATGATACTAAACATTACCCAATGCATTGGAGCGCTATCAGGGCTCACCCTTTATAAACATTTTAATCTCATGCTTAAGTGTGCCACATAGATCATATAACATGGATTAATTCAACATAATAATTTATTCCAATATCAAGGAATGTGGAATAATTACATTTAATTCCCCAATAAATAATTATATGTGTATAAAGGTGAAAATCTTGATAGAGAAATGAGTATGGTATTCACTACATGATGCTTTTGGCATGGAAAATCGCGGTGCAATTTTGGAAGCACAACGACATCATATAGAAATTCATAAAATGGGTTGATGAGAGAAAAAGGGGTATCTCATAAAATGGAAAGTAATAGGGACATGTAAGGACATTTCCTAACATAAGTAATTGGAAATAGAAGACGTAGAATAATAAATAGTCTTGAAGTAAGAGGAGAAAGCAAAATAACCTTTACAAAAATTTCGGCATGGTAACGAGTGTACATAAAGGATCATAGGGGGATTAATGAGAGTTAAAGAAAGATATTATCATTTATACATAAAATTTAAATTAATTTAATCATGTAACATCATATCCCAACATATGTTAATGTAATTTAAGAAGCATAATATAAAAGAAGTGCTTGAATGAAAATGAGAAGAGACAAATCCCTTATAGAATTTTGGCATAGTAATGGCTTAGGTAAGGGTCCAAATGAGGGGGGAGTAAATTATAACTCATAAAAATAACATAAATTTTATATTAAGGTAATTATTAAAAATTAATGAAATATAAGCAATTGAAATTAAAAGAACTAATCTCAAAAAAAGATGCTTGAATTCAAGGGTGAGGAGAGGAATCCCTTACTTGGATATGTGACTCCAAAGGATTAGGAGAGGCTTCTTGGGAGATTTGGGCACCTTGGGAGGAATCTAGGGAGTAGAGGTAAGAGGGTGGATGCATTTAAAGGAGTTTTAGTGGAGATAAATGGGAGCTTGGGTGGGTTTATATAGGAAAAGAGGGGGATTTTTTTTATTATTTTGGTTTTGGACACTATATAATAAATTATTTAAAACCACAGACCATCCCATGGTTTTTTACCATGGTTTCTATAGAATGGTAGTGTTTTAAATTATTTTATAAGTTCAAGGTCTGAACTTATTAAAATATTTCCCTTTCTTATGTGGAGGTGAGTCACATTCTTAAATAAATGAATTTAAAATCTTAAAATATATTATATGTCTTGGAGGATTCATAATGGATTTACAAAATAAAACAAATAAACTTAAAACCATATTATTTTAAATAGAAAATATATATTTGGATGAATATACCTTTTATAGTATTTATCACATCATTAATGGACCATTATGATATAAAACACACCGTATATTTATACGATATTTAATTTTTACCCAAAAATTTGATTGTCTCAGAAAGTTATAAAAAATTCACCATTGGATAATTTAGACATATTTATTCCAAAAATAATATTCATTTTATATAAATAATTTTCTTAATATGTGAATTTTTACTTTTAAAAGAAAAACCGACTTTTATTGAAAATTGACGGGTTTTGATAAAAACAGTTTTCAAACCTTAATAAAAATTATGTTTGACTTTATAAAAATTATATGATCATTTATATTTAATAAAAGTAATTTAATAATAATATTTTATTAAAATATTATTTATTTCAAAAACAAATTTCTTAATTGAATTTGAATATTAACCAAAAATACTATTTGTGCTTTAAAAATCATTTACAAATTAACAATTATAGGAATAAAATATATTCATTATTATATTCCAAAAATAATTTAAATATTCTTAATGCTAGGGTCTTGAAACATATCCCTTTATTATATCGACATATTCCCTAAGAGGAAGGTGTGCGATAGTGGGGCTTTCATGGGGTCGTTCGGTGAACATAGTTTGGGTTGTGATCTTGATGAGCTTGAACTTCTCCCGTAAACAGTTTCACTCTTGCTTAAGTTGTTGGATCTTGGATTGGGATTGGTCTTGGGTAAAGCACAAAAAATCTATCTCCCTCAAAAGTTTTGATAAATGGGATTCATATGTTATTATCCTATTGGTTGAGACCATCACTTTATCTATGCCAAAAGGATTTTTTAAAACCTTATATTTATACTAGTCATGTGATCACTGTTCAACGACTATATTATCAACAGTAAAGATACTTAATGATAATTTAAAATCCAATTGGATATAATAAAATAAGTGCATGTGTTTTCTATAACCATAACATATTTAATTAAATCAAAAGAAAGAGAATTTTATTCATAAATGTTCGAGTCATTAAAACCTTTCCCCCTTAAGAAAATTTTCCCTTGAAATTTCCTCTATACACACTAAAATAGATGAGGGTAACTCTATTTCATCAAATCCTCTGGTTTCCCTATTGCTTCTTCAAAATTTTCTTTTCACAACAACACCTTGATGAGGGGAATTGTCTTATTTCATAGAACTTTTTCTCTATGATCTATGATATTCATCGACTTCTCCTCATAGGAAAGACCATTATCCAATGGTACAAAATCTGGATTGAGTAAATGTGATGGTTCTAGGATGTACTTCCTTAAGAGGGATACATGGAATACATCATGTACTTGAGATAGGTTTGGTGGGAGTGCTAGTCGATAGGCCGCTACTCTAATCTGATCAAGGATCTCAAAAGGGTATATGTACCTTGGAATAAGCTTTCCCTTCTTCCAAAATCTCATAACTCTCTTCCATGGAGATATGTGGAGGAACACCATGTCTCCAACATTGAACTCTAGGTCACGTCGACGATTTTCAACATAGATCTTTTATCGACTCTGATCAGCTTTGATGTGCTACTAGATAGTCTTAACCTTCTCCACCACTTCTTTAACCATTTCTGGACCTAAAAGTTTTTGTTCCCCAACTTCATCCCAACATGCCAGTGTTCTACACCTCTTCCCATAAAGGGATTCATATGGTACATTTTGATGCTTGATTGTAAACTGTTGTTGTAAGAGAACTCCACCAAAGGAAGATGTTGGTCTCATCTGCCTTTTGTAAGGGTTGGTGTCCTGAGAACCAACTGTTTTTTACTTTGATTAAATGAATGTTCACTTATTATATATTGTTCATTGTTCTTCATGACCATAATATAATAATGTCCTGGAATATTTTTTGCATTGATAAGGTCATGGCAGATCCCTGCTATGATGAGAACCTTGAAATGCTATAACAATATTCTTAAATAAAGTTCTACGGTTGTATGAAATACTATGATAGGACACATAGTATACAAACCGTCATGTGTGAGTACTCATAAGAAGATGAGACTCTCTCTCATGGAGTTCGCACTTGGTAATCTCTAAGATGAGAGATTATGAGAACAGACCTACCAGTAGCAATTCCACATGTCTTGGTGTCATCGGACATTGCTATCTAAGAGTGTGTGTAATGGTCCTTAGACTGGAAGATTATCATTAACTCATGTCATGACTCATGTACTTATATTTACTGATGAAAACCATCACGCAGACAGTTGGCGGGAATTAGGGTACGTTGGGTTCGTCACGAGTGACATGTTGTTAATGGATAAGTCGAGGAAGTATTTGTCCCTTCCATTTATGAAAGTTGATATCTCGGCCCTTTGATTGAAATAGAACTGTCGCATTAAATTCCATGGCTATGGTGTGAACGATTAGCTTATTTCAGGTAGTCAAAGAACGATAGATCAAGCATATAGGTTTATGACACTGCCATGAAACCTGCTTGATGAGATATCGAGACAAAGGGATTAAATTACATAGTAAGCGTTCGTATGAGGTGACACGTCAATGCGGAATCAACTTCTTTCTCTTGGGTGCCTTGACTCATTACTAGACAATAATCTTGGACTTTAGGCAAGCTCGCCTAATGCCAACGAGAAAGAGGCCTAGAGGGTCACACACTAAGTGTATTCAAGTATCTCAAGTAGAATAAAGATTATTCTCGTACGTGGTATAATAATTATTCAAGGAAGCCTAAATCGTTTTAATGATGGAGGAAGAAGGAAATGAAAAACAAGACATACACGCCGTGTATTAAAGATTACACGCCGTGTAGTTTTTCATGGAAAACAAGTACACACCGTGTATTAATAATTACACGCCGTGTAGTTTTCTTTATGGAAAGGAAATGAATAAATGAAAACAAGATATACACGCCATGTACATTGAATGTATTGCCGTGTATTTTTCAATGAAAAACAAGTACACGCCGTGTATTTATTAATACACTCCGTGTAGTTTTTCCAGTCGGTATTTTGAGGATATAATATTGTTTTAAATGATATTTATTATAATTAGCATGGGCGCATGTCAAGGAATTAATTATTAGACATGGGTGTTTTAAATAAGAGTCAATGAAATAAATAAAACGCGTAACGCGTTTATTTATTGTCATAACTCTACAACCTCAAGCCTGATTATAAATATCCTCACAACCCCAATTCTTTTCTAACACACAAGAGAATCGTTTTACACAACAACTCTGGAGAATTCTTTCAAGGCCGAAAGAACCTCTTCCTCCAAGAACACTCTCTAGACCGAGAGAGATCCTCTTCCATCGGATCAAGACGATATAAGGTGGACAATGCAAGCAAAGGTTTCTCCACGCTAGCACCTAGAGACTCCTTTGGCGACGTCCCGAGATACGAGGTACATGTGTGGATCACCGCTAGAGGAAGTCTACACTTGGATTCTGCGATGCAACGACGGATCACATCAGAATGTGATCAAGAACATCAACTAAGAAATAACACCGCAAAATGTATTTCTTTTCAATTAATTAAATTAATTATAATCAACCTGTAATGATCCTACTTTGTGGTTCCAGGACCTTCTATTTCTTTTGTCTATTTCTATGATTCGATCCATGGAGACTGGCGTTTATCATCGTATTGATCCTGGATTGATCATTACTAATGAAAAAAGCCAAGTGGGCACATCCACCCACGCGCTTTCGCTACGCCCAGAACCTTCAAATGGTACCGGAGGGAGGTTACAACATTGATTATAGTTATTTAATTTTCGTTGATAATTTACGTATTTATATTTGATTCAATTCAAAATAAATCGTTCTATAAATATGAATAAACGAGATCTGTTCTTCCTCCTTCTTTTCTCGATTCACATCACAGAAACGACCTTTTAATTTTAGTTTTGATTAAAATAAAAATGAGGAACTCATTCGGAGGAGTTTCTCTTTCTGTCTGTACAACACGGGATTACACAGCGTGTAATTAAAACTACACGCCGTGTACTTAGGTTCAACGAACCGGTACTGGTCCACCAAACCATGCCATGTGAATTGAATATGCCTAAGTATTAATCACTCCATGTTGACCAGAACTGATCAGCGTGTGGAAATCGGAATACACGACGTGTATGTTGGAGAAACACGCCGTGTAGTCCATTTCGACCTAGGTGAAACCGTGTATAAGGATAAGCCGCGTACTGCGTACACGAGATCGCCAGGCTGGTTACTGCATAACAAATAAGTACACACCGTGTATGATTTATCTACACGTCGTGTACTCCAAAATTTACAAAGTACAGAAAAACACACCAAAGCCCCCGACGTGTACTTTGGATAAAGAGTGAAAAGAAATACACGCCGTGTAATTATAAACTACACACCGTGTACTTTCCAGAAATGGAATTTCACCAAGTTTCCTCCAATATAAAAAGACCCGTACAAGGAATATGGATGAGAAGAATCTCAAGGAAATTCAGAAATCAATTTAAGATAAAGAATTGATTAATTATAAGATCATAATTAATTGAATTCGAGCATGAATTATCTTAAATGAAAGAACGATTAAAAGAATTTGAATTCTAAATTTGCGTAAATGTCATTGCATGCTATGGATGATCATGAGGTAGACCAAAGACCCTTTGTATGTGTATGGTTTCATTTAAATTTATTTTAAATTTGTTGGACTGTGAGCCTTCTTCCAATAAAATGTAGGGCCTGCGTGCCCATGGTTTCTTTAATGTAAACCCATGTAATGAAGGATCTCCCAAGCCAGAGGAGACGGTTCAAATCCCGAAGCCGAGGTGAAACCAACGCAAGAAGATACAAAGGTGGATAGGTGGGAGCTACAAAACACGAACCATCAGGTTCAAGGTGTTTTCCCTAGGTTAGGGTTAGCTTATCAAAACCGCTAGATAAGATAACCAATAGAAGCTCATGATCATGCCATCTTATTTTATTTCTGTCTAAATTTCATGGTTTATTTATTATGTATGTGTTGTCGTGATCACATAGTTAATAAAATGAACAAGCATGAAAAGATGGAATAAAATAAAAACTGGACTATGCGTAAACATTATCAGAACATGGTTAATCACTTAAGCAAGCACCACTTAATATTAACAAGCATGTGATAATGCAAAAATACGCATAAAGGATTAAAATCCCTCAATACCATATTAAGTCAGACTTAGCCTTCCATTACCTGATTAAGGGCAAGACTCAATAAAACTATATGTTTGACCAACCCTTGTTGGGACACTTACTTTTATAAAGGAAGACCTTATGAAAGGTTTTGGGTTGACTTAACCATATTACATCAAGAGGAGTAGCCCTTGCTAGACTTGATGTAATATTGGAGGCAAGAGTTGAGGAAATCCAAGTCAGGATTTCAGGATTGGGGAGTCCACTCAACAGATCAAGGAACTGTAAGCTCACAGTTGGCAAAGACCGGGCTACCTAAATACCTTCAAATAGCTTGAACAACCCTTGTTGGGGTTATGCGAAGGGGAATATAGATCCTTGCCACTAGAATGTCAAAGAAACTGGACATTCCGAGTTCAATGGTGAGGGACATTGGCACTTGATAAAATAGTTGGAGAATTAATTAATTCATTTATTATTTCTCATAAAATGTAATCAAGAAAGTACTGATAAATCTGCTCTTTTAATTTGTAGAATCGATATGAAAAACTCGTCAACTACCTTTTCTCTACGATCAATTCTGGATAAAGACAATATCCTCACCGGTAGTAACTTTTAGGAATGGTTTAGGTGCCTTTGGGTTATCCTACGCCATGAACGAAAGTTTTACATGCTAGAGTCCTCGCTTCCTGATTCTCCTACCCCAGGGGTGAGTGATGAAGATTTCCTGGTCTATGATCAACATTTAAACGACGCTCATGATGTTCAATGTTTGATACTGTCATCTATGTCTAGTGAGATCATGAAGTCTCATGAAGACATGGATGCCTATAGTATGCTCGAGCACCTTCGTGGTCTATACTAGGAGAGAGCAAGACAGGAAAGGTTTGAGATATCCAAGGCTCTATTTTAGAGAAATCTTGGAGAGGGTGCCCCAGCTGGTCCTCATGTAGTCAAGCTCATTGGCTACATTGAGCGCTTGGAGGTTCTAGGGTTTAAACTCCCTGAATAACTGGGTACCGATCTCATTCTCGCATCACTCCCCCAGAGCTTCTAAAACTTTATTGTGAACTTCAACATGAACAACATTGAGAAGTCTCTGTCTGATCTTCTTATCCTTATTCACCAAGTGGAAAATGACATGAAGCGTGAAAAGACTTCTATCCTCATGGTTAATAAAAGGAAAGGGAAGGTGAAGATATTTAAGCCCAAAGCTTCTTCAAGGATTTCTAAGAAAAGGAAGATCAAAGGGGAGACAAAGGAACAAGATGCTGTTTGTTTCGCATGTGGCAAGAAGGGCCACTAGAATAAAAACTACACCCAGGCAAGGAAGCAAGGGGAAGCTTCAGGTGCGTTTGTTATCGAATGCAATCTATTTGTTTCTAATAATTGGGTATTAAATACTGCTCATGGTGCTCACATCTGTATCCAAATACAGGAACTGAGTAGATTCAGGAAGACTGGTCGAGGGGAGGTAGATCTACGAGCAGCCAATGGAGCCAGACTTGCTGCTGTAGCTGTCGGGGAATACCACCTCACATTGCCAACTGGAATGATCTTGGTGTTAAAGGGTTGTTATTATGTGCCTTCTGTTACTAAAAACATTATTTCAGTATCCAGATTAGATACTGATGGATTCATGTTCAAGTTTGGAAATGAATGTTGCTACTTTTATAAAGATAGCATTTGTTTTGGTAGGGCACATTTATATAACGACCTTTATGTGTTAGACTACACAAACCAAGTAATGGAAATCGATGACAAAGTAAATTCACATGACTCATACCACACCCAACTTTGGCATCACCGACTAGGTCATATCAATGAGAAACGTTTGACAAAATTACATCAAGATGGGTATTTAGATTCTTTCGAACTAAAACTACTTGGTGTATGTCATGCGTGTCTACAAGGCAAAATGAACAAAGCCCCATTTAGTGGGAAAGGTGAAAGAGCTAAAGAGATTCTAGAATTAGTTCACATAGATGTGTGTGGACCATTTCCAGTTGAAGCAAGGGGTGGGTTCTCGTACTTCTTAACTTTTACTGATGATTTTAGTAGATATGGATATATCTACTTAATGAGGTATAAGTCAGATTCTTTTTATCGGTTCAAAGAATACAAGAATGAAGTTGAGAACTAGCTTGGTAAGAAGATTAAGAAACTCTGCTCAGATAGAGGAGGATAATATCTTAATCAGGACTTCATTGATTTCTTACAGAAGTTTGGGATTCTATCTCAACTCACTCCTCCTTACACACCTCAGTGGAATGGTGTAAGTGAAAGGAGGAACCGAACCCTATTGGACATGGTGAGATCAATGATGAGTCATTCTAGTATTCCATTATCCTTTTGGGGATATGAATTACAAATAGAAACACACATACTAAACTAAGTACCAACTAAATCGATAAATGGTATTCCATATGAGTTATGGAGTTGACGTAAAGCCATGTTATCGAATTTACATGTGTGGGGTAGAGAAGCATTTGTTAAGGCCTCTTCAGGTAACAAACTTGAACCCCGAGGCACAAAGTGTATCTTTATAGGATATCCCAAGGAAAAAAGGGATATTACCTATACAACCCCTCAGACAAAAAGGTTACAGTGGAAAGACACGCCATATTCCTTGAGAGGGAGCACATCTCCAAAAGAGACAGTGAGAGCGAGATAGACTTCGATGAAGTCGAGGCTCAAGATACACAAGAGTTGGTACAAGAACATATTCTATAAAGCCCCGTGGAAGAACAATCTGTTCTAGGGACACAAGAACTACGTTGGAGCACAAGAGAGGTGAGAGAACCAGAACGATATAGTTTTCTTGTCACCGAGGATGGTGACTTATTATTGGTTGACAATGATGATCCTCTTACATATAAGGAAGCAGTTTAAGGCACAGACATTGCCAAGTGTCAAGAATCCATGAATTCTAAAATGGATTCCATTTACCAAAACCAAGTCTGGATTTTGGTAGATCCTCCAGTTGATGTAAAGCCTATTGGTAATAAATGGGTATTCAAGAAGAAACTGGACATGGAGGGGAAATTCGGCACCTATAAGGCACGACTGGTTGCAAAAGGTTTTAGACAACGTTAAGGAATTGACTATGATGAAACCTTTTCACCAGTTGCGATGCTAAAATCCATCATAATCCTATTGGCCATTTCTGCTTACCATGACTTTGAAATTTGGCAAATGGATGTCAAAAAAACATTCCTTAACGGGAACCTCTAGGAAGATGTCTTCATTGTTGGTCGGAGAAAAACGGGAAGGATGGCAAGAGGGGGGGTGAATTGCCTTTTAAAAAATGATTAACAAATTAAAATCAAAGTGAAATCAAAGTATGTGCAGCGGGAAATAAAAGAGGCAATCACACAAGAAATTGTTAACGGAGTTCGGCCAAAACCCGACCTACGTCTCCGATCCCAACTAAACCGTTGAGAGATTCCTACCGCTTTCTTTTCAATGGTTTTAGCAAGAAACCCACTAGGCTTTGAGGTAGCACTAGGACCTATTACAGCTTGCTTTTGATGGTTGAGCAAGAACCCACTTGCTTTTAATGGTTTAGCAAGAACCCACTATCCTTCTTACAGGTGAAGGATAACTCACCTATGTCTCAAGCTATTTAAAGGAAAGCTTGACAACCTTTTCACACCTTAATGGTGATGTGAAACCCAAAAGAAAGAGGGGATGAGAAATAGAGTGGTTTGTAGACACAAACCCAAATTAAGCTCAAAATAGATAAAAAAGAAAAACCGTATTTAAGGAAGTCTTGGGCGCCTTTGATTGATTGGAGATGTTGAAGGCCGCTTCCAAGCTTCTTTGAAGGAGCTCCTTGGATGTGGAAGTTGTTGGAGCAAGGTGGGTTCCTTGAAGGAAGTCCGCCGGAGGTTGGCCAATTGATACAAAATATGTCCGTTGGCTTGGTATATGATCCGGTTGGTGTCCGGGGCTTCCTTGGCCTTTATTTATAGGCATGGAACCCATTGGGGGCCTTCGGAGCCGTTGGAGAGGTCTTCGGAGCCGTTGGAGGCCAAAAGAAGGTTGACTGGTCAAACTCAACGGCTAGTTTGACTGGGCTACCGGCTGGCCGATACAGCTCCACCGGCTGGCCGGTGCCTTGGCAGAGGAGAAGAATTTTGGTCCAGGCTCCACCGGCTGACCGGTGGAGGAGCCACCGGCTGGCCGGTGGGGAGACAGTAGCTGGCCCATTGGTCTGGGTGCCACCGGCTGGCCGGTGACAGAGCCACCGGCTGACCGGTGGAACCTGGCAGTGGGCAATGCCTCTGCCAGGTCCACCGGCTGGCCGGTGCTATCACACCGGTTGGCCGGTGGACTGCAATTCAGTCCACTTTGAGATTCTTTCTTGGGCCAACTTCTTGGCTACCTTGTGCCTATCATTCAAAAACACTTCAAACAATATTAGACAAATAATAAGGTGATTGTGATCATGAAAATCAAACAACGAGGGGAACGAGAGGTACAACAATCTCCCCCTATTTTGATGATCACAATCACCAAAACAAAAAATGTAAAAACTTAAATTAAAGGCATGCTTTAATGAATAAAATGAAATGTAAAGCAAAGCATGATCAAAAAGGTTTCTCCCCCAATCAATCAAGAAATTTCTCCCCCTTTGTGATTATCAAAATAGAATGGGGCATAAAACTTGATTGAGGGAAAGGGTTTGAAAAACTAGATATGAGATTTTAAACCAATGAGATTTTTGAAATTTGAATTGAAAGTTTGAAAATTGAATAATAGTTTGAATTGAAAGTTTTGAATCAAAAACCAATTGAAATTTGAAATTTGAAACCAAATGAAATTTTTGAAATTGAGAGTTTTGAATCAAAAATGAATTTAAATTGAAAACAAAATTTGAAAAAGATTTTTGAATTTAAGAAAATTTCTCCCCCTAAATAAAACAAAAGATCATCGGGGAAACGAAACTATTTTTGGCCCGGAGAGACTCGCCAAAAGGGATTTTTCAATCCAAATTTGTTTCATGGCGGGTCTTCTCCTATAAAACTCGTCCGAAAAGTAAATAGATTTAGGCATACCATAACGGGCATTTTTGCAATCGCATTCATAAATTAGGTGCCCGAATTTTTTACAATAATTGCAAAATTTATAACTAGAGCTCCCCCTTACAAAAACAGTGGGTGCATGGGAGGAGGAAGCTATATTGGTGTAGCCAAGTCCATTGGTGGTTCTAGATACTCGTTGAGAACCTAAGAGTTTGGACAAATTTTGTTCACCTTGGGTGAACTTGGCTAGGGATTCCCTAAGGTCCTTAATGGTTGATTCCAAAGAATCAACATCGGGAAAATTCTGGATTTTGAGGGACATCTCCTCCTTCTCTTTGAGAAGTTGTTCTTTTTCGGAGGAGAGTTTTTTGAAAGACTTTTTCAAAGAAACAAATTTAGAAGAAAGTTCATGAAAACCATTTTCTAATTGGTCTCTAGCATGTTGGAGTTCTTCATATGATAAATGATTAAAAGAATTAGAAGAACTAGAGGAGGAAGAAGAGGAAGAGGATGATGATACCTCATGTTTTTCCATTAGGCAATTATTACCATTGTCGCTCGAGGAGAAAGAAGAGAAGGAGGAGCTATCACTCCAAGTTTTCTTTAAAGCCTTCTTCTTCTTCTTCTTGGCCCTTTTCTTGTGAGGTGGGCAAACGGGCTTGATCTTTTCGTCGGGTTCTTGCTTTTGATCGGATTCTTGCTTTGGAGCCTCGCTAGTACCTTCATAGGTTAGTTCTAAAAATTTCCAAAGATCGTAAGAAGTAGAGCAAGTAGAAATACAATTAAATACATTTCGGTCTAGCCCACAATGTAGAGCATTCATGGCTTTGCCATCAAGCTCGAAATTCTTAATATCTATGGTGGTCCACTTAGACTCATCGGAAGAAGTGAGGGTAAAACCATGCATAACAATTCTAAAAATAGGATAGCCAATACTTTTAAGAAATGTGGTCATGCGGGTTTTCCAAAAACTATAATCGGTTCCATCAAAGAATGGAGCACGATCCAAAGAAAAGCCTTCGGGGGCGTAAGAGGTTGAAGCGGTAGAAGCCATCAAAAAGGATCTTTAATTTGAAACCGGTTAGGGAATTATTCAAATACTCGCTCTGATACCAATTGTTGGTCGGAGAAAAACGGGAAGGATGGCAATAGGGGGGGTGAATTGCCTTTTAAAAAATGATTAACAAATTAAAATCAAAGTGAAATCAAAGTATGTGCAGCGGAAAATAAAAGAGGCAATCACACAAGAAATTGTTAACGGAGTTCGGCCAAAACCCGGCCTACGTCTCCGCTCCCAACTAAACCGTTGAGATATTCCTACCGCTTGCTTTTCAATGGTTTTAGCAAGAAACCCACTAGGCTTTGAGGTAGCACTAGGACCTATTACAGCTTGCTTTTGATGGTTGAGCAAGAACCCACTTGCTTTTAATGGTTTAGCAAGAACCCACTATCCTTCTTACAGGTGAAGGATAGCTCACCTATGTCTCAAGCTATTTAAAGGAAAGCTTGACAACCTTTTCACACCTTAATGGTGATGTGAAACCCAAAAGAAAGAGGGGATGAGAAATAGAGTGGTTTGTAGACACAAACCCAAATTAAGCTCAAAATAGATAAAAAAGAAAAACCGTATTTAAGGAAGTCTTGGGCGCCTTTGATTGATTGGAGATGTTGAAGGCCGCTTCCAAGCTTCTTTGAAGGAGCTCCTTGGATGTGGAAGTTGTTGGAGCAAGGTGGGTTCCTTGAAGGAAGTCCGCCGGAGGTTGGCCAATTGATACAAAATATGTCCGTTGGCTTGGTATATGATCCGGTTGGTGTCCGGGGCTTCCTTGGCCTTTATTTATAGGCATGGAACCCATTGGGGGCCTTCGGAGCCGTTGGAGAGGTCTTCGGAGCCGTTGGAGGCCAAAAGAAGGTTGACTGGTCAAACTCAACAGCTAGTTTGACTGGGCTACCGGCTGGCCGGTACAGCTCCACCGGCTGGCCGGTGCCTTGGCAGAGGAGAAGAATTTTGGTCCAGGCTCCACCGGCTGACCGGTGGAGGAGCCACCGGCTGGCCGGTGGGGAGACAGTAGCTGGCCCATTGGTCTGGGTGCCACCGGCTGGCCGGTGACAGAGCCACCGGCTGGCCGGTGACAGAGCCACTGGCTGACCGGTGGAACCTGGTAGTGGGCAATGCCTCTGCCAGGTCCACCGGCTGGCCGGTGCTATCACACCGGTTGGCCGGTGGACTGCAATTCAGTCCACTTTGAGATTCTTTCTTGGGCCAACTTCTTGGCAACCTTGTGCCTATCATTCAAAAACACTTCAAACAATATTAGACAAATAATAAGGTGATTGTGATCATGAAAATCAAACAACGAGGGGAACGAGAGGTACAACATTCATGACACAACCTGAAGGGTTTGTGACTCCAAAGGATGCCAACAAGGTATGTAAGTTGCATAAATCCATTTATGGATTAAATCAATCATCGAGGTCATGGAACATTCATTTTTATGAAGCTGTAATGGAATTTGGCTTTGTTAAGAATGAATGTGAGCCTTGTGTCTACAAGAGGTTTAGTGGAAGTGCGGTCGTTTTAGTAATAGTATATGTTGATGACATATTACTAATTGGAAACAAAGTACCTGTCTTATAGTCAGTTAAGGCATGGTTACATAAATTCTTCTCCATGAAAGACTTGGGTGAGGTAGCATATATTCTTGGGATCAAGATCCATTATGAGAGATCCAAGAGAATGCTGGGCCTGAGTCAAAGTACATACATTGACAAGATACCGAAGAGATTCAGTATGGAACAGTCCAATAGGGGATTGTTTCCAGTGTCACATGGCATTCATCTTTCCAAGAAAATGTGTCCTCAGACACATGAGGAAAGAAAGATAATGGAAAGGATCCCTTACGCATCCGTGATTGGGTCAGTCATGTATTCTATGCTATGTACGAGGCTAGATGTTTCTTACGCATTAAGTGCGGTAGGCAGATATCAAACTGATCTAGGAGACCGCCATTGGATGGTAGTCAAGACTATCCTTAAGTATCTGAGGCGTAATAAGGATATGTTTCTGGTTTATGGAGGATACGAGGAACTAGTCATCAGAGGACATGTAGATGCTAGTTTCTAGACTGATCAAGATGACATGAAGTCACAGACTAGATACATCTTCAGTTTGAATGGAGGTGTAGTGAGCTGGAAGATCTCAAAGAAAAGTGTGGTGGCAGATTCTACAGCAGAGTTTGAGTATATCGCAGCTTCTGAGGCAGCTAAAGAAGCAGTATGGATGCGAATCTTCATCCAAGATCTGGATGTATTACCAAGCAGTAAAGATCCTATCACACTCTATTGTGATAATACTGCAGCGGTGACACTTGCAAAAGAGCCAATGTCACATCAGCGGACAAAGCACATACTTCGGAAGTATCATCTCTTGAGGGATTTTTCTCAGAGAGGTGAAGTTGCAGTGAACAATATTTCCATGAAAGACAACATGGCGGACCCCTTGACTAAAGACTTGACTCAGCAGAAACATGATCATCATGTAAGGTCTAGCGGACTAAAAGTTGTAGGCAGTTGGCTCTAGTCCAAGTGAGAGTTTGTAAGGGTTGGTGTCCTGAGAACCAACTGTTTTTTACTTTGATTACATGAATGTTTACTTATTATATATTGTTCATTGTTCCGCATGACTATAATATAATAATGTCCTGGAATATTTGTTGCATTGATAAGGTCATAGAAGATCCCCGCTATGATGAGAACCTTGAAATGCTATAACAATATTCTTAAATAAAGTTCTATGGTTGGATGACATACTATGATAGGACACATAGTATATATACCGTCATGTGTGAGTACTCTTAAGAAGACGAGACTCTCTCTCATGGAGTTCACACTTGGTAATCTCCAAGATGGGAGATTATGAGAACAGACTCGCCAGTAGAAATTCCACATGTCTTGGTGTCATCGGACATTTCTATCTACGAGCGTGTGTAATGGTCCTTAGACTGGAATATTATCATTAAATCATGTCATGACTCGCATACTTAGATTTCCTGATGAAAACCGTCACGCAGACAGTTGGCGGGAAGTAGGGTACGTTGGGTGCGTCACGAGTGACATGTTGTTAATGGATAAGTCGATGAAGGATTTGTCCCTTCCATTTATGGAAGTTGATATCTCGGACCTTTGATTGAAATAGAACTGTCGCATTAAATTTCATGGCCATGGTGTGAACGACATGTTTATTTCAGGTAGTCAAAGAATGACGGATCAAGCATATAGGTTTATGACACCGCCATGAAACCTACTTGATGAGATATCGAGAAAAAGGGATTAAATTAAATAGTAAGCGTTCGTATGAGGTGACACGTCAATGCGGCATCAACTTCTTTCTCTTGGGTGCCTTGACCCGTTGCTAGACAGTAATCCTGGACTTTAGGCAAGCTCACCTAATACCAACGAGAAAGAGGCCTAGAGGGTCACACACTAAGTGTATTCAAGTATCTCAAGTAGAATAAAGATTATTCTCGTACGTGGTTTAATAATTATTCAAGGAATCCTAAATCGTTTTAATGATGGAGGAAGAAGGAAATGAAAAACAAGACATACACGCCGTGTATTAAAGATTACACGCCGTGTAGTTTTTCATGGAAAACAAGTACACGCCGTGTATTAATAATTAAAATCTGTGTAGTTTTCTTTATGGAAAGGAAATGAATAAATGAAAACAAGATATACACGCCATGTAAATTGAATTTACACGCCGTGTAGTTTTCAATGAAAAAAAAGTACACGCCATGTATTTATTAATACACATCGTGTAGTTTTTCCAGTCAGGATTTTGAGGATATAATATTGTTTTAAATGATATTTATTATAATCAGCATGTGCACATGTCAAGTAATTAATTATTCGACATGGGGGTTTTAAATAAGAGTCAATGAAATAAATAAAATGTGTAACGCGTTTATTTATTGTCATAAATCTACAACCTCAAGCCTGATTATAAATATCCTCACAACCCCAATTCTTTTCTAACACACAAGAGAATCATTGTACACAACAACTCTGGAGAATTATTTCAAGGCCGAAAGAACCTCTTCCTCCAAGAATGCTCTCAATACCGAGAGAGATCCTCTTCCATCGGATCAAGACGATCTAAGTTGGACAATGAAAGCAAAGGTTTCTCCATACTAGCACACGAAGACTCCTTTGGCGACGTCCTGAGATACGAGGTACATGTGTGGATCACCGCTAGAGGAAGTCTACACTTGGATTCTGCGATGCAACGACGGATCACATCAGAACTTGATCAAGAACATCAATGAAGAAAGAACACCGCAAAAGGTATTTCTTTTCAATTAATTAAATTAATTATAATAAACCTGTAACGATCCTACTTTTTGGTTCTGGGACTTTCTATTTCTTTTGTCTATTTATGTGATTCGATCCGTGGAGACTAGCGTTTATCGTCGTATTGATCCTGGATTGATCATTTATAATGACAAAAAGACAAGTGGGCACATCCACCCATGTGGTTCCACTGTGCCCGGAACCTTCACCTTTGAAGTCCATTGAGAAATCTCTCAACATATCCTCAAGTGTTTGGATAGTTTGCTCATATTGAACATCAATTTTAGGGTGATAACCCATACTGAAATTTAACTTAGTGTTTAGATAATGTTGAAAACTTTTCCAAAACTTAGAGGTGAATTTTGGATCTCGATCAGATACAATCGATAGTGGTACTTCATGCAGCCTTACCACTTCTCTGATGTATATTTATGCCATTTGATTCAGTGAGAAATCCTCTCGAATTGAAATGAAGTGTGAAATCTTTGTAAGATGATCCACAAAAACCCAGATAACATTGATTCCCTTAGATGTCTTTGGAAGCTCGATGAAAAAGTCCATGATTATTTTTTCCCATTTCCATGTTGGTATGGGTAATGGTTGCATCACCCCTTAGACTTTTTCCATTCATCCTTCACTTGCTAACATACCAAGCACTTTGATGTATATTCAGCAGTCTCCTTATTCATATTATCTCACCAATAGTACTCTTGGATATCTTGATACATATTTGTGTTTCCTAGGTTAATAGAGAAAGTCAAACTATGAACATCATTCAAAAGTTCTTTCTTTAACTCAAGATTTGATGGAACACATAGTCTTAACCCAAATCTCACAATTCCTTCTTCATTAACATTGAACTCTGAGGATTTATCTTTTTTGATAGTTTTCATTTTATTTTGAATTCCCATATCATCTTTTTTAGCATCCTTTAACCTTTCCAAAAGAGACGGTTGAACAGTAATTTGTGAAAGGATTGATGATGTTCCTTTCTTTATGATTTATTGAAATAGTGGGTGCTCTAGACCCAACTATTCAGTGCTTTTAATTACCATATATTGTATACAGTTACCTATACATGATTTTATCTTACCATTATAGTGTATAATTTTCCATTTCCACTATTGAAATGGTAATGTCCATAGATTAATTGTCGTGTCGAGAGGTTATAACAGTTCCCAGGCTATAATGAGAACCTCGAGATACTATGACATTAATCTTAAATATATGTTTTATGGTCTAAATACATCTTACTAATTGGACACAATAGATGTATGACTATCAGGTGCTGGGGGCTCATTAGCATTGAGACTTCTTCTCATGAAGTTTTCACTTGGTGATCTCTAGCAGTGAGATCATAAGGACTGATCCGCCAATAGGAACACCACATGTTTCAGGTGTCATTGGATGTTCCTATCTATGATCATGTGTAATGGTCTCCTGACTTCAGATCATTACCAATGTATGTCATTTGATTGCGTACTTTTATGCAAGTTGAAAACCATGACAATAAAGTCGTGGTGAGGTAGTTTGTGTTGGTTGTGTCATTGGTGGCATGACATTGGTTAAATGGTCAAAAAAGGATTTGTCATTTCTGGGTTATGGAAGTAATATATCTCAAGCCATGTTGATATGGATGGTAGTACCTTTATAAGACCATGGCTATGGCAGTCAAGGGTAAATCTGTCTAGTTAAATCAATAAACAAATAAAGCAATAAAAAGGCGATGACACATGAGTGTGTCCTGCTTTATGAGATATTAATGACAAAGAGATTATATTACACAGTACATGTTCGTAGGTTGGTTTTCACTACTATGACAATCGGCCATGATGGGTTGCTAGATCCCGATCTTGGTCTATGAATAATATTCACTAGTATTGAGATAAGGGCCTAGAGGGTCACACACAATAACGTATTCAAAAATATCTCATATTCAATTAAATAGGAGTTTTGTACATGGTGGCCCCCACCACTGGGTTTCAAGGTTTGTACAAGGTTAAACGATCACCAATACAATAAATAAATTCATATTATTCAAGTTTAGAATAATGAGTATTGAATTTATTTATTAAATGTATTTATGATTTTTAATTAAATACATGAAAAATATTAATTGATGAATATTAAATTATTCAAGGTTCAATTAATATTTATGGGAACAACGAGTCAAGTTTTGGACTCAATTATTGTCATGTAATATATTTAATATATTACAAGTAAATGATAATAATATTTATGACTCATTTTAGTAGTCATAAAATGTTGTTAATAGTGCGTTGATTATTCGGGGGGCTGGGTTGGCATTTTCCGGTAATTACATGACACTATAAATATAAGAAGAGTGGAGATTTCTAAACACTATTTTCATGGGGATTCTATCTCCTTTTCTCTCTTCCATGTTCTAGAGAGAGGCTCTGGATCCAAGGAGCTCAGATTGAGCACTCTCTGAGGAATCACTAGTGAAGTGATGCGGTGATCTTTGGAGCATCGAAGGCGTCGTCACAATTCTGCACTAGGGCACAAATTACGATGAACAATGCCCCTGCGGATTCCTTGAAATGTGTGTGGATGATATAAAGGAATTTGACTTCAGATTCTTCGAGCAGCGATCTTCAATGATGAGCAGACGTCGTGCATGGATTCAGATTAAACCATGTATTTTTTACAGTTTATTTTTTGTGCTTAAAACCTTTCACGCGTGGTCCTCGGCTAAGACCGGGCTGCTATTCACCAACGTCGACAAGTTTACGTCGATTTTTGGTGGAAATTTTTTAAAATACCATCTGTTTGGGGCTTTCGCTGCATGCCCAGTTTCAACAAGTGGTATCAAAGCGATGCTTATCGATTTTAATCCAAGAAAAAATTAAATTTTCATTAAGTCATGAAGAGGGCGTCGATACGGTCCCAATGTCGCATATCATGTATTAATCTGACATCAGATGACCATCCTGCGGTCATCTGAAGTTTTAGTTCAGATTTAACACTGGTAAATATATGAGGTTTTAGATCTATGAACCTCAATTTAATTATCCAAATCCCTTGTTTACACCAGAATAGTGTTTTTCGGTGAGTTTTGATAATAATAATTATTATAAAAATTTTATTATAATAACAATTGTTCTATTATAATAATAATTTCATTATTATAATATTTTTATAATATTTTAATATCATATTAATATTATTATTTTTCAAAAGCATATCTATTAGGTTTTTGAAATTTTTAAAGAAGGGAGAAAGACCTTCAAAGCAGGTTTAAAGAAAATTAAAAAAAAGGAGAAGAGAAAGACCTGCAAAGCAGGCCTAAGAAAATTAAAAAAAATGTGGGGGGGGGGCTTGCTTTTACAGGTCACAAAAAAAAGTTAGGGCTTTGGGGGATGAGTGACCCCCCCATGTCTTCTCCTTCCCTGCGGAGGTGAGCCGCACCCAGCCAATGATGCCACACCGACAGCTCGCCTCGACCCCAGTTGTCCCGACCAACCCCTCTCCTAGGCAGTGCCCCGCACCTCAAGGCCGGAAAACCTGGTCCTCTCAGCTCCAGGCGCAACGGCCCGCCTCCGCCCAGCCCTGATGATCTCCCTCTACTTGCAATGCTGTGACACACCAGCCCTGGCTAGGTCTTCTCCCTCACGTGGAGCTGCCGCCTCCCTTCTTGCTCCATGTAGCAGGTCCGCACCCCAACTCCTTTAGCCTCCACCGGCATCCCACACACCCAGCCAGAACTGGACGCCCACCTTGGATAGGTTTTCCATCTTACCTATGCACCAAGCACACCGACCCCTTGCTAGAACCCGCATCAGTGCGCTGCTCCGCTGCGCACCAGGCACATGCCCCAGCCTGGCTGGATCTTCTCACCTCCTGCTGCGGAGCCGCGCATAACCGGCCATCCCAGCACCTTGTGACTATCGTGCCCAGCCATCACTGCCTCCGAACAATGCTTTGGACGCCGCCCCTGCTAGCTGTGGACAGCCCCACTGGGCTATCTCCCTCCACTTGGCCACCTCTTTCGGTGTCTCCTCTAGGAAACTATGTCGCAGAGGCACCCTTAGGCGACCTCCCGCCTCCTCCCCACCGTGCAGTGGCAGTGTGTCGCCACCATCCCGAACTCATGGTCTACCACCCTCATCGGCCACCGTGAGCTTCCCCACTACTGTGTGACCCTCCTATGGTCAGGATCTTTCAAACCAGTAGCAACTTTGGACTGCACCGGACCCACCTCGTTCCGGCTGCCGCTCGGTCCTCCTAGCGGGCAAGTAACATGTGCTGCCTCGAAACAGGTCTGGGTGGGTCTACCTATCCCGGAACGAACTTAGGCAGACCTACCCATCCCAGAATTCCCCTACACGGGGTCAGTACCGCCCGAATTGGGCCTGCACAGGTTCGCCTCGGCCCGCACAGGCCCTGCCCGAAGTTTCAAGGGCTCGAGTGTTTTAATTTAATCAAAAATTAATTAATTTATTTTCATTTGATAATTAAATTCATTAAGTATTAATTTTTGGTTTAAATATTTAATATGGCGTAATTAATTTAATTTGGATTTTAATTAAATTAATTAATTAATTTAATTTTTAGTTTTAAAATTAAATTAATTAAATGAGACCGAACGACGTAAATATTGAATTAAAATTAGAGTGAAATTTTAATTCAATAAATAATGTCCTCAAAAATTATTTTAATGCAAATTTAATTTTTATTCTGCATTTATTTAATATATGTGATTTTAATGCGTATATGAAAGATCATGAGCTGGAGACCAACCAATGCATGTCTGGTGCATTTTATTTATTTATTTATTTATTGCAACGGTTTTGTAATAATTAGTTTAATTAAATAAAAATACGATCTGCGTGTCGTCTCAAGTGTCATTATATGTATAAGGGCTTGCACGCCCATTGTTAGAGTTGTATTTTATACCCCGAGACCCCCTTGATCGCGTGTAAGTACAGTTTTATAATGACGAGATGAGGTATGATGTGATTCGTGCCAAGTGATGGCGACACACCAGACAAGAGTTGGATGCATTGGATGAGCATACATTGCTATTCAAGTTGCAAGCCTCACGACTGAAGGTATTGTCCCTAGGGTCTCGGTTGGTCCGTTATTCACTCAATGGATCAACTATTAGAGTCGGCTCATGATCAAGTGTTCATTTTTTGCATGTTTTATTATTTTTTTGCATGTGTAGTTTATTGTGCGATCATATAGAATAATAATAAACAAGAATGTAAGATAAAATAAGCATGCGACACGATGAAATTTCTATTTTTTGCATGATCAGTATTGAGTGCGATCACATAGTACATGCTTATAAAAAATAGAAAATGATTTCTTTTGTCACATTAAAAATAATAAAACCCTCAAAGATATATTAAGTCATAACAACCTCCCGTCATTAAAATTTGGACAAAACCGGTTGTTTGAGGTGCCGACCATGCCATAGCTAAGGGTGCCTCTTACTACTGGGGCGTCTTTACAAGATTGATGGGTCGACTTAACTAAAATTGCAGCAAAGAAATATCCATAGCTAGCTTGATGTAATTTTAGAGGTAAGTGTTGAGTAAATTAAGTTCGTATTTTAGAATATGGGACTTCACTCAACAGATCAAGGAACCACAAGTTAAAGTGGTCGACCAACCAAAACCCTACCTCGAACCCTCCAAGTAGTGGTGTAGCCATAGCTTATAGACTATGAGGGGTGGTTTCGAGATCCTTGCCACTAAAATACTCAAGCGACTGAGTATTCCGATTCTAGCACAGAGGGTTCCTAGAATCCGATAAAATAGTGGGTGACATTAAATGATTTAATTATTTAAGAAAAATGTCTTAATCGGTAATCAAATAAAAGGCACTAATATGTTAAAGTCTATTTTGTAGTAAAATGGAATATTATACCAAAAGTTTAAAACTGTGATATTATATTGGAAAAAGTAAAGGTCCTCACTGACACAAGTATCCATGAATAGTACATATGCGTACACATAATACTATGATATAGGAAACTAAAGGTTCCAGTGTCCCCAACACTGTTTAACTACCTCAAGAAGCGAGGGTGAAACTGCTTACAAGAGACTAATGTACGAAGCATATGATGGTTATATCATAATGCTTTCATTAACATCTGGTGACAATTGTGGCCGCTACACCAGGACATGGATGATATAACATGAAGTCTCATCTTCAAGATGTTTGCAAGGAGAAAGCGAAGCAATGATATAAATAAGGCGATATTACACCGTCATGTGTAAATTGAAAGATTGATCATGATATTTAAATGGATCTCTTTCTCATATCATTTTCACCACTTTACTCAAGTATCATTTTAAGTTATAAAATGAACAAGTATTGAGTAAATTCTTCATTACCAATTTAGGTAAGGTTCTCCAAGATAATAAGAATATCAAAGATAATTTCATCTTTAATTCTTATGGCGAATAAGTTGAAAGACAATGCAAAAAGGACAAAAGGCAAGTAATGCCAAAGACATATTCGCAACATCCTTCAATGAATGAGGTATTAACAAAGGTTATTTGCATTGCATATTATAAAATACAACAATGGAAGTTTAAAATCAATAAAATGATTTAAAGAAGCTAGTTGTTGCTTATACATAAGGCATATTCATATGTGTATTCTAATACGCTAACCAAGTAAGTATAGAAACCTTACTAGAAGATGGGTGTATTATCCAAGTGGTTGTGAAAGGGTGATACCTAGGCCAGTAGTGAGAAGTACACAACTTCTTTAATTGCCAAGTGAAAAATTTGCATTGAACTACTATTGAGTATAACCACAAACATTAATCACATGTGTCCTTGGAGGCAAGGAGATATTATTTCAGGTTCTGGAATGAATGTTGTTTTTGGTAAACTCAATCACTAGTTCAGTAATACATGAATCATAGGAAATTAGTGATGAATATAAATGTAAGATTTATACCCAGTTGTGAAAAGATAATTCTTTGTCAAGTAATACTAAAATTGGACATCATGAATATACCAAGTATGGTATTTAGACTCGACACAACTAAATATTTTTGGTATTATCTACGTCTTTAGTTTGGACAAAGGAGCCTTTAGAAATAAAGGTATGTCACAAAGCTTTTAGAAATAGTTCAATAAGTAAGAATTAACTATTCCAAGTATAATCTAGAGGTATATATACTTCATAAGATTCCTTTAAGTAATTAAGGAATAATAAAGTGAAGTATATGCATGGCCAGGATATATGAGTTTCTTTGGGTTGGGATACTGAAGAATATCTTGACCAAGCATTCATCAATCATGATAATGTAGCATGGAGTAATTCATAAATTCACATTACCTTATCGACATCACGACATTGATGTTAATGAGAAGGATTTATGATGAAGTCTTACATATCAACATTGATCAAAAAACATTTAGCATGGATAAATTCTTAAATTCATATGTTATACATTAAATTTTTTAATGTAAGTAGTATCAATGTTACAACTTGTAGAAACTTCCATTATATTTCATGAAATGCTTTTCAAATAACGACGATATCCCACAACCATATGCCAACTATAATGAAAAATGGATATCATACAATTCATAGTATGATTTAAATCCATTATTTCACAAGGACATGTGTTTGGATGCAAATATTTTTTCCGGATACAAACAAACTTGCATCAAGATAAACACATTGTGCACCTAAGGTACTTATCCTAATGATTGCTTATGATATTACACAAATCCCTAAGATAAAAAAGTTGTAGTCAAGTAATGGACTACATATATGTATAAGGGTTCACATCTCTATTAGAGATACTGGGAGCTATATTGATTTTTGTTTAGTCAATGCTCAAGATGCACAAATAGTTGGCATAGGAACTAGTTCCAAAAGCGCATGTAGAACAAAGTATGTTCCAGAGACACATACTATGTAGGAAGGATAAAACCATTGTGATGGTTTTTATATTCACCGTAGTCAATGATCTATTATTCAATGTGAATAATATTTCCTACAAGTAAGCAGTGTATACCAATTATCTAAAATTGATAAGACCAACTAAAATTAAATTAATGGATTCCATGTATCAAAGTGCAAAGGGGATTATTATTCTGAATACTACGGTGGGTATTCAAGTGATTTGATACATGTATGGTACAAGCTTAGTACCAATAAGGCTCGATTGGTTTAACCAAGTCATTATGCCTAAATCCGTTAGAATTTTACCTATCATAACTAATATCTATGATCAAATTATTTAGCATTGGATGTCATGACCACCAATCATGGATGGTGTCTATACGACACAACCATAAAGGGATAATCATGTCACAGAATGCTAATAAAGGTTGCAAGTTACTGAAATCCAGTTTAGGATTAAAGTAAGCAACATGATCATAGAATATATATTTGTAACAAATGATTTCCATGTGTTTATGAGAGGTTAGTGGGAGTGTCAAGGTTTTCCAAGTGAAATATGTTCTACAACATATGGAAAACAGATTGGTCTTTAAGTTAGTTAACGATGAAATTTAATCTCCAGTGATTGAATTAAAGTAGCAACCTAAGTTCTAGGGAACATGATCTACTGAGGTAGATCTATAGGTTTCTTGGTCCTAGTCAATCGTACATATAGTGACATTGTATTGAAAAATACAAGTTGGGGCAATTCAAGAGATGAATTTTTGCCTATGTCACATGGCATAATCTCTTCAGGTTGACATGTCTGGGACATGAGAAGAGATAAAAATGGTGAGTTGAAGTCAATACGCTTAAGCGATGGATTAATCACGTATGCCATGATATGTACAATAACTAATATTTCCAAGTTATATTTTACAGTAGGAAAATATTAGTCATATTTAGGAGCACTGCAAGGGATGAAGTTAGAACTATATAATTGTACTTTGGAAAGTACAAAAGATAACTAACTAGTAAATGGAGATGGATACTAGTTTTCGGGGATGCAAACTAATCTTCCATAGATCAAAGTGATCTACTATTGCAGTTAGGCTAAGGTGATGAGCGAGACAAGATCATATAAGCCAATGGTAGCCATACCTACAAAGACCAAGTACGTTGTAGCTTTTAAGATATCTAATAAGCAGATAAATATAATGATTTGTTCCAGTTCTTGGAATCGAACCTGGTAAGAAAAGTATTATAATGTAAATTATGATATTCTTACTAGCCAAGATGTCAAGTTATGATAGTGGACAAGTGGGAAATACTCATGAAACCATCACTTGAGATGTTTTAATCTAAGAGATGAGATATCTATAGCAGAATAACCACACAACAGAACTATGGTGGACCCAGTAGCTAAATCCATTACTCAATAGAAACATGATGTTCATCATGTGAGTAGCTAACAAGTTTTGTTAGCAAGTTGGATCTAGTGAAAGTGGGAGTGTTGAAATATTGGGTTCCCTAGACCCAACTATTCGGTGCTTTTGATTACCATATCATGTATATAGTTAGATATACATGATGTTATCTTACCATTATAGTGTAGTATTTTCTGCATCCACTATTTAAATGGTAATTTCCATAGATTAATTTTTATGTCGAGAGGTTATAATAGTTCCCAAGCTATAATGAGAACCTCGAGATACTATGACATTAATATTAAATATATTTTCTATGTTATAGATGCATCTTACTAATTGGATAGAGTATATGTATGACTATTAGGTGCTGGGGGCTCATAATCATTGGGACTTCTTCTCATGAAGTTCACACTTGGTGATCTATAGTAGTGAGATAATGCAGACTGACCTGCCAATTGGAACACCACATGTTTCGAGTGTCATTGGATATTCCTATCTATGATCATGTGTAATGGTCTTCTGACTTGAGATATTTACCAATGTAGGTCATTTGATTGCGTACTTTGATGAAAGATGAAAACCATGACAATGAAGTTGCGGTGAGGTAGTTTGTGTTGGGTGTGTCATTGGTGGCATGATATTGGTTGAATGGTCAAGAAATGATTTGTTGCTTCTAGTTTATGGAAGTAATATATCTCAGGCCATGTTGAAATGGATGTAAGTACCTTTATAAGACCATGAATGTGGAAGTTAAGGGTAAATCCATCCCATTAAATCAAAAAACAAATAAATCAATAAAAGGGTGATGACACATGAGTGCGTCATGCTTTATGAGATATTACTGACAAAGAGATTATATTACATAGTGTGTGTTCGTAGGTTGGTTGTCGCTTCTATGACAATCCTTATCTCTTTAGGTTCCATGATGGGTTTCTAGATCCCACTTTTGTTCTGTGAATAATATTCACAGCTATTGAGATAATGTCCTAGAGGGTCACACACAATATCATATTCAAGAATCTACCCTATTCAGCTGAATAGAAGTTTTGGACATGGTGGCCCCCACCACCGGGGTTCGGGGTTTGTCCAAGGTTAAACGATCACCAATACAATAAATAAATTCACATTATTAAAGTTTAGAATAATGAGTATTAAATTTATTTGTTAAATGTATTTACAATTTTTAAGTAAATACATGACAAATATTAATTGACAAATATTAAATTATTCAAGGTTCAATTAATATTTATGGGAATGACAAGTCAAGTTTTGGACTCAATTATTATCATGTAATATATTTAATATATTACAAGTAAATGATAATAATATTTATGACTCAGTTTAGTAGTCATAAAATGTCATTAATAGTGCGTTTATTATTTGGGGGGTTGGGTTGGCATTTCTAGTTAATTACATGAAACTATAAATATAAGAAGAGAGGAAATTTCCAAACACTCTTTTTATGGGGATTATCTCTCATCTCCTCTCTCCCATGTTATAGAGAGAGGCTTTGGATCCAAGGAGCTCAGATCGATAACTCTCTCAGAAATTTCTAGCAAAGCAATGCGATGATCATTGGAGTGTCGAAGGCGTCGTCGCAATTCCAGGCTAGGACCCGAATTACAACAAACAACGCTCTCACAGATTCCTTGAAGCATGTGTGGAAAATCTAGAGGAATTCGACTTCAGATTCTTCGAGCAGTGATCGCCAACGATGAGCAGACATCGTGCGCAGCTTTGGATTAAACCAAGTATTTTTTATGGTTTATTTTTGTGCTTAAAACCCTTCACGTGTGGTCCTCAGCTAAGACCAGGCTACTATTCACCGACATCAATAATTTTACGTTGATCATTGGTGGAAATTTTTTAAAATCTCATCTATTTGGGGCTTCTGTTGCACACCTGATTTCAACATGATTTCCATGTCCATATTCTTTAATTCTAAGAAGATCAGATCCTTATCAATTCTCATCAATGATAGAATTGTTGGGCCTGTATACTTAGAGAATCCACCACCTTATTCACTTTCCCATAATGGTAGTGTATTGAGCAGTTGTAATCCTTGATGACCTCTAACCATCTTCATTGGTGCATATTCAGCTCTTTCTATGTGAATATACATTTGAGACATTTTTGATCCGTATATATTTCATACTTCTCCCCAAAGAGATAATACCGCCATATTTTCAATGCAAAGATCACTACTTCCTACTCCAAATCATGTGTGGGATATTTTTTCTCATGGATTGATGCATAGGCAATGAGTTTTTCATTTTACATTAACACACATCCCTATACCTTTTTTGATGCATCACTAAAAATTATAAAAATCTCCCCACTTATGGGTAATGTGAGCACATGGGCAGTAATAAGCCTCCTTTTCAACTCTATTAAGCTTTCTTCACATTCATCATTCTGAGAAAATTTGACTCCATTCTGAGTTAGCTTAGTAAGAGGGTTCGACAATCATGAGAAATTTCTCACAAATCGGTGATAATATCCAGCTAACCCAAGGAAGCTATAGATATCTGTCATAGATGTTGGCCTCGACCATCCCTTAATTGCTTTTATCTTGGAAGGATACAAAGATATCCCATTGCTTGTGATGATGTGCCCCAAGAATGAGACTTCCTTCAACCAGAACTCACACTTTTTGTAATTTTCTTAGAGCTTATCCTTTCTCAAGGTCTTAAGCACAATGCTTAGATGCTATTCATGATCCTCCTTGGTTTTGGAGTATATTAGAACATCTTCTATAAATACTACCATGAATTTGTCAAGGTAATCTCTAAAGACTCTATTCATCAAGTCCATAAAGATTTATGGAGCATTAGTGAGTCTGTATGACATTACTATGAACTCATAATGCCCATACCTTGTACGAAAAGCAATCTTGGGGATATCCTCCTTATTCACCCTTACTTGGTAATATCCCAACCGTAGATCCACCTTGGATAAGTATTGTGCTCTACATAGATGATCGAACAAGTCATCAATTCTTGGAAAATGATACTTGTTCTTTATCGTGATTTTGTTGAGCTTGATAATCAATGAAAAGGTGCATTGACCCATCCTTATTTTTGATAAATAGGACTAATGCACCCCATGTTGAATCACTTGTCTGTATAAACCCTTTATCCAGATTCTCATATAGTTGTTTCTTTAACTCCTCAAGTTTTAGAACATCCATTCTATACAAAGTCTTGGATATTGGAAACACCCCAGGTATAAGTCCGATAAAAAATTCAACCTCTCTGCTAGGAGTAAGACCAAAAAATTCCTCGAGAAACACATCATCATATTCCCTCATAACATGCATGTCTTCAAGGATGATCTTTTCCTTATACTCAATCATTTGAGCTATATATTCTTGCTCATAGGGCAGTAATATCCATGATTGATATGATGGTGCTAAAGAAGATTCATCCTCCTCCTTATACTTGTATATAATCGAGGGTTGATTTTCCATTTGGAGAGTGATTTACCTCTCATGGAAATTTATTTTGGATATATATAGATAAAGTCAATCCATGCCCATAATTGCATCAAATTCAACCAAGGGAAGTATGACAAGGTTATATAGGAATTTTAATCCAAAAATTGTGATAGGGGAGGAGTTATATACATGGGATGCAATAATTTCCCCAATTTCTATTTCACCGACATCTCTACTTCCATGATTTGTGGTGGTGTTTAAATAGTTATACTAAACTTTTGTGATATAAAGGAATGAATATAACCAGAATCAAAAAGTATGTTCGATATTATTGAATGAATAACTAGCATACTTGTCATCAATTCATTTTCGAGATTCACTTCAATGGTAGTGATGAAAAAAGCACAACATTACTACCTTGGAGGTTGTTGGTTGCCTCTGAAAACCCTTGGCTTAGGGTATTGGTTCACAAAGTTCCTTGGTTCCTTATAGTTATAGAAATGGACAATTCATTGAGGTTTGCCCAGAGCATTCCTTTCCTCTGTCACATTAGCATGTTTATCCTATCGACAATCATTGTCTATGTGCCCTTATCTTCCACACCTAAAGTATTTCATTTCCCCCCTTAGGCAATTTTTGGGGTGTTTCTTTCTGCACATTTGACAAGTGGGGTGCTGGAATTTATTAGAACCATTGGATTTATCCATAAGACCATTGGAATTAAAGTCCACTTTTAACTTTTTATCCCCATGATACCCCTAAGATTCATCGACCTCCATCTCAACTTTGAGGGTACATAGGACAATTTATTCTTATCTATCAAAGTCACTGATTTCCAAATCATTTCATAGACTAGGCTTTATCCCACCAAAGAAGTAGTCAACATTGCATTTTGGGAGTAATGACAAAACTGGAGGTGTATCGTGCAAGTATTGTGAAGTTTTCTTTGTACGCCACAATAGATTCCTCATCCTTTTACTTGAGTTACAGGAGATATCTTTCCATATTAAGATAGAGGGTACAAGAAAAATATTTATCAAAAAACATTTTTTCGGAATTCCTTCCACTCCATTGCTTCGATATCTTCCTCAGGATTCATATTATTGATCAATTTCCACCACTGATCATCTTCACCCTCCATATGATAAACATCCAGAAGAACCTTCTCTTTTTCAAAACATTTAAGTATAAAGAATATTTTTTCAATGAAATTGATTTATTTCTCTGTGATTAAGGGATCAAATGATCCACTGAAAGTAGGCAGCCTTTGTTGCATGAAGCTCTCAACTATGGGTTGTTCTCTCTTAGGGTGGGTTAAGTGCTCCTCCGGGTCTAGGTTTCTATTTAGAACTTGAGTTAACTAAGAGATCATTATGACACATTTTTCAATTCCTGCTTCCATCGGGTTAGGCATCTCATTGGGGAAATCATCACATTGTCCTTCACATCAGTTATTAGCACGATTAATCCTATTTCTGGCCATTGTCTATAATAAAAGGGAAATTAGGGATGAGTATCTTAAAATATTAAACACATAAATGGGAATACAATTAAATTAAAGGGATAACTTATAAATTACATTTATCTCCTTAACTTATGAGTTTCTAAGATTCAGTCCACGATCTACTTCCTAACATATATTCATATGAGATTTTTTGTTCCCTTAATAATGGTTTTTAATGAGCTTATGAGTTTACCAAAACATATCCCCTAGGAGTTTCAAAACAAGTGTGCAGTAAAGCCCATTGTCATGTATCATATTACCCCAAGTTAGGACCGAAACATCTTTTCAGAGTAGTTACTTCTAGGTACATTTGTGCCAGAACCACGTCTACTTGTAGTATCCAGACATAGATGTATTTTCTTGATAAATCACTATCTCTATACTCACCAAAATATAGGGATGTTTTCTTACACTTAGTCTTATCCTTAAGGGGTTTCACTAGGGTTTTCGAATCCTAATACCAAAAATAACAAAACCTCCCTCTGATACCAACTATAACAACTCTGCTCTTTGTTTCATATTTAAACATGATTTATTACATAAAATTTCACTTAATACAACTCATAATATAGATAGGTCTAGTGTTTTTGGGAAATTAGGTACATTACATAACAACTTAAAATATGAAAAACAACATCTTTATTGAAAACTTCTTTTACATGACCACAACATTCCTTTGTACTTAATACTGCATGAGATAACCTGAGGACATACATAAGAGAGGGGTGAGATATAAAGACCAATAAGGGAATAAACATGGAATAAAAGGAGGAATAAAATACATGTTAGAAAATATGCATATTAATGGGGCATAAAAAGAACATGAGTAATAATGCATGATATATTATGATAATCATAACATGGAAATGTGGCAACAACTTAAAACATTGCATCATAAACATAAGTCAAAGATAAAATAAAAAGACATCATGGTGGAAAAAGTACCATAAATGAATCAGGTAAAACCTTTTCCTAAAATGACATATCATGATACTAAAAATTACCCAATGTATTAGAGCGCTATCAAAGAGTACCCTTCATAAACATTTCAATCTCATGCTTAAATGTGCCACATAGATCATATAATGTGGATTCATTCAACATCACAATTTATTACATGATCATGGAATGTTGAATAATTATATGTAATTCCCTGATCAATAATTATATGTGCATAAAGGTGAATACCCTTGATATAGAAATGGGTAGGGTATTCACTACACGATGATTTTGGCATGGAAAATCACGGTGTAATTTTGACATCATAACGACATCATATAGAAATTCATAAAATGGGTTGATGAGAGAGAAAGAGGTCTCTCATGAAATGGATAGTAATAAAGACATTAAAGGACATTACCCGAAATAAGTAATTGTAAATAGAAGGCATAACATAATAAATAGTCTTGAAGTAAGAGGAGAAAGCAAAAGAACCCTTATGAAATTTTGGCATGGTAACTGGTGTACATAAAGGATCATTGGGGGGATTAATGAGAATTTAAAGAATATATCATCATTTATACATCAAATTTAAAGTAAGTTAATCATGTAACATCATATTACAACATATGAAAATGGAAGTTAAGAAGCATAATATAAAAGAAGTGCTTGAATGGAAATGAGAAGAGAGAAATCCATTACAAAATTTTGGCATAGTAACGACTTAGGTAAGGGTCCAAATGAGGGGGGAATAAATGATACCTAATAAAAATAACATTAATTTTATAGTAAGTTAATTATTAAAAATTAATTTAAATACAATAAATTGAAATTAAAAGAACTAATCTAAAAAAAGGTGCTTGAATTCATGAGTGAGGAGAGGAATCCCTTACTTGGATGTGTGACTCCAAAGGATTGGTATAGGATTCTTGGGAGATTATGGAACCTTGGAATGACTATAGGGAGTAGAGGGTAGAGGTTGGATGATCTTAAAGGATTTTTAGTGGAGAGAAATGGGAGCTTGTGTGGGTTTATATAGGAAAGGAGGGAGATTTCTTTATTATTTTGGTTTTGGACACTACATAATAAAATATTCAAAACCACAAACCATACCATAGTTTTTTAACATGAACTATACAAAAGGGGAGTGTTTAAAATTATTTTATAAGGTCAAGGGTTGAATTTATTAAAATATTTCCCTTGATTATGTGAAGGTGAGTCACACTCTTAAAGAAATGAATTTAAAATCTTAAAATATATTATATGTCTAGGAGGATTCATAACGGATTTAAAAAACAAATAAAATAAACTTAAAACCAAATTATTTTAAATATAAAGCATATATTTGTATAAATATACATTTTTTAGTATTTATTACATCATTTTTGTTCCATTATGATGTCATAAAACACACCGTATATTTATACGGTATTTAATTTTTACCCAAAAATTTGACTGTCTCATAAAATTATGATAAATTCACCATTAGATAATTTAGACATACTGATTCCAAAAATAATATTAATTTTATCTAAATAATGATCTAAATATGTGAATTTTTATTTTTAAAATAAAAACTGACTTTTATTGAAAATTGACGAGTTTTGAAAAAACAATTATCAAACCTTAATAAAAATTATGTTTTACTTCATAAAAATTATATGATAATTTATATTTAATAAAATTAATTTAATAATAATATTTTATTAAAATAATATTTATTTTAAAAAAACATTAATTAATCAAATTATATGTCTTAATTTAATTTAAATATTAACCAAAATTACTACTTGTGGTTTAAAAGTCATTTACAAAGTAACAATAATTGGAAGGAAATATATTCATTATTATATACCAAAAATAATGTACATATTTATTATGATAGTATCTTGATACATATCTATTTATTACACTATCATATTTCCTAAGAGTAAGGTGTACGATGGTGGGCCTTTCATAGGGACGTTTAGTGAACATGGTTTGGGTCGTGATCTCGATGAGGTTGAACTTCTACCATAAATGGTTTCACTCATGATTAGGTTATTGGATCTCAGATTGAGCTTGGTCTAGGGAAAATCCTAGAAATGATATCTTTCTCAGAAGCTCTGATAAATGGGATTCATAGGGTATGATCCTAAGGGTTGAGGTCATCACTTCCTTTGTCCGTTCCAAAAGAATTTATTAAAAACCTATATTTATACTAGTCATGTGATAACTGTTCAATGACTATATTATCAATAGTAAAGATACTTAATGGTCATTTAAAATCCAATTGGATATAATAAAATAAGTTCATGTGTTTTCTATAACCATAAGACATTTAATTAAATCAAAATAAAGATAATTTTATTCATAAATGTTTGGGTCGTTACATTCATAGCCTTGGTCAGAAAAGAGCGAATGATCACTAGATTCTATAGAAGGTTTAACAGATTTCAAATCAAGGAATTTGGATCTAATATTCCCAGGTTTCCCATAGTGTTAGTAGGTAACCTCCTTCATATTGGGTTTAGATTGATGTTCATGCGATTGGATATGACTCTTACTTCCCTTCCTGTTTTTACCTTTCTTCTTCCCTCAAAACTCCAAATGACCCCTCACATTCAGACCCTCAGCTTCAAGTTTAACCTTAGCCTTGCTATGAAACTCACAAAAAAGTAAGGCAGACTTGACTTCCTCTAAATTCAAGGAATCTATTTCATACATCATAACATTAATAAGATGTTCATATGAACTATATAAGGAAATTAAAAGTATAATGGCTTGGTACTCATCGTCAATATGGACATTTATATTGGCTAGCTCTAATAAGATTTTATTAAACTCATCAAGGTGTGTCTGGATGAAAGTTCCATGACACAAGTATATAATTTGTGATTCTTATGTAGAAGACCAATTAAGGATGTTTCCATATAAATCTTTTCAAGCTTAGACCAAATAATAGCTGTGAAAGTCTCATAAGTAACTTCCCAGAGGAATTTATCACCTAAAGACAAAGTTAAAGAGCTATGTGATTTCATCAAAATATTGGGAGGGACATTTGAATAGGTTGTAACTGTCTGATCATTAGTGGATAAACTAACATGGGATTTCTTAGGTCTATAAAGGGAATCTTATAGACCTTGTTGGACTAGAAGAGATCACATATTTAAACACTACAAATTAAAATCATTTGTACCATAATTTTTTTTTATTTCATATTTTGTAGTTGCCATTATTTATCCAGGTGGCTCTGACACCACTTTATTGTGGGGGATAACAGAATGTAACCCCCAAAAAATAAATCCAAGGACTACCAAATAAACAGGCTGATTCAATTTAAAATTTACAACACAAAATTAAAATTGAATACATTTTAAAAGAAACAAATTTCTACAATGGTGTGGTGAATAGAAAAAACAGAAAATAGAAAGCAATAGAACATAAATATTACATGCTTCGGTCCCTTTCATACCTACTTCATGGAAAGAACACCACCCACACATGCACTTTTATTAGATTCTCAAAATAAAACTGGATTACATGATATAATAAAAGTGACTAACAGAAACAAAAAAATACAGATTGAATCAATTTTCAACAACCAACAATCAAATCTATAGGAATCAGAAGTAAGAAAAGGGAAGAAATACTCAAAACATCGGACACATTGAGGTCTGACTATCCATATTTCTTCAAGGCTTGGTTCGAGCACTGTTTCACCTCCCAGAAGTCATCACACAGCAGATACTCATCACTGAAGTAGATCCTCATCAAGAAGCAGCTCATGGTGCAACATATCCTCTTCACAAAACAGATCCTCATCACGAAGCTCCCAGATCTTATTCATCACAAAAGGGAGCAGATCTATGCATAGTTGAGGCCTATGTAATGACCGAAAAAACCCTGAAATTGAAGCTCCACCAAGTTGAAGAAGAGAACTGAATGGCCAAAATCGCACCACATAGTGAGTGTGAGAGGAGCCAAGGAAGATGACGCCGGGAATCGCACCACACAATGAGCGTGATAAGAACTTCATATCTAATTTTTTATCTCTTGAATGAATCCACTTTTAGGGGTGATGAAACCCTAAACCGCATAACAGCCTAGGCAGAAGAGATCGCGCCATGAAGGCCACAACGAACAACCTAGACAATAGACACGTGAAACCTCCATAATAGGTGGATGGCCAGGATCATTAGGGCGAATGATCATATCAATAGTTAGAAAATAATGGAAATAAATTTACCTAGATAGCCATAGTGGACAATGACAAGTGAAGATGGCGAAAAAAGTACATTGTGCAACAAATAAGGCCAACCAGAAATCCATTACCAGTATAGAAAATTAAATTGAGAAAATGTTAATAATGGTAAAATTCATGTATTAAAACAATTAAATGGTAGTAATAAAACAATTTTATATGGAAAATTAAAATTAACACATGCACATGTCCTAGAGGGTCAGTGTAGAGTGTGAGCATGAACTCAATAGGCTACCACCAATAGTGTATATTTCTAATATACATACGTATACTAGTGTATGCAAAAATGAAATAAATTAAAATCATGATATAACATACAACTTGCTTCACTTGTGCTCGACCCACTACAGATGAGCCTTTACCTACTTAGATCAATGTCAGAGTGGAATGATACCACTGCAAAAAAGTGTATTTAGTAACAGTTTTTTAGAGGGGGTTGTGTACAACATTATCTAAATATAGATAAATTTTTTGGGGAAAACCTTCTCAAATATGAGAAATTCGCATATACAGAAAATTATTTTAGAGGGGATTTTAACCCCCTCTAATTTTTTTATATATTTTAGCGGTGGTTAAAAATTCCACTAATTTATGATAAGAAAATTTATTTTAGAGGAGGTTAAAACCCCCTCTAATACGATTGATTAGTGGTGGTTAAAACCATCACTCAATTAATTTTTTGTATAATAAATCTGCGGCGGTTAAAATCGCTGCTCACCTATCATATTTGAGGGGGTTTTAACCCCCTCTAAATTTTATCTATATTTTAGTAGTGGTTATATAAAACCATCACTAATATATATGAAAATTTATTTTTGAGGGGGTTTTAACCCCCTCTAATTTATTATTTTTTGTTTTTTTAAATATCAACTTTTATAATATATATATATATATTTATGTATGTATGTATGTATATGTATATATTATATAAATATATTATATAATTATATTTAAATACATTATAAACATATTTTAAAAATAAATTATATAAATACATTAAATAAATGCTTATATATATATAAATAAATTAGTATATAAATATTATATTATGTTGTATTATATGGATATATATATATATATATTTATATATATATATATAAATTTATATTAATATACAAATAAGTATTTAAATTAATATAAAAAATATATATTTGTTTACATAATATAACCATATGTATTTATAAATATATGTATAGATATATTTATATATGTGAAATATATTTATATATAAATATATTTAAAATTTTCTCTCTATATAAATATTATATTGCATTTCATTGCATTGTATTGTATTTTATTATACTATACGTGTATATATATATATTTGTATGAATATAAATATAATTAATAATATATATTTTAATATTATATATATATGTTTGTATTTTTGAATTCTATACATATAAATATATAATATAAAAATATATATATTTGTATTGATCGGTATAATATAATATATATTTATATTTTTTTATATTTTTTATATAATATATATTTGTATATATGTATATATATATATTTATTTGAATGACATATCTGTATAATATATAAAAATATATAATATAATATAATATAATATAATAATATATATATATATATATATATTTGTATACTTATAAATATAATTAATAAATAATATATATATATGTATGTATATGTATATATTTGTATTCATATGATATATGTATTTAAATATATTAATCGGGTTCGATTCCAACCCTTTTTTGAATTTTAATCGGGTGTTGGGTCGGTGTCAGCGGGCGGCAGCGTGTCAGGGGGTCGGTGTGCTAGTGGAGTGATATTAGGGGTGAGTGTCATCTAGGGTGTGGTGTTAGGGGGTTGGTGCTAGCGCGTCAGTGGGGGTCGTCTAGGGCTGTCATTCACACGTCCAAGCAGGGCGCAGTCTGTCTAGGGGAGCCAATGGGGGGTGCATAGGGTTTTCTAGGAAGAGGGCCTCATTAGAGGCGGTTTAAAATGGAAGTTTGAAAAAAATTAGGGTTAGTTATAACCACCCCTAAACCGCCTCTAATATACCCAATTTTAGAAAATTTAGGGCAAAATTAGAGGGTGTTTAAACCCCCTCTAAAATTACTGCCGCTAAAATAAACTTACCTTACTAGTGATTCCTCAAAACCACCTCTAATAAGAATAGGAAACCACATTAGCATAAATTATTCATAACCATCACTAATATATTTAGAGGGGGTTATAAACCCCTCTAATCAGTGCATTTTTTTTATAGTTTACATCCACAGTCTGTCATACCAGAAGTGACTTCGGTCTTCCAACCATTTCCATACTACATGATGTCACCATTATATCATAACCATTTCTAAATTAACCATGATTCCCCAATGGTATGTCCTTGACCATTTCTCAATTCCCTCAATCATATAACCAACTAACATTCATCTACTCAATATCCCAACAACACATGGTATGACGATACCTGTCCTTACGTATGCCTGGCTCAATAGCCCCGATATAACTCACGTATATGACGAGTCTCATGCTCCTATCTAGTGGTCTCAAATACCACCAACCATGACCTTCTATAGTGTGCACCTCTTCTATATCGATGGTCAATATCATATCTCTATGAAACCTAATCTATGGAGTCCACCACCCACAATGAGTGGATTAAACCACCTAAAAGGTCATATCCTGGGTGCACATAACCCCAACAACCTCAACCTTCATGGTGAGTGGAATCACCAACATCCTAGGACACAACCTCAGTGAAACACCATCACCACCCATGATAATTGGTCAACACTATCCACATCATATCGACGGCCTTGTCACCCTATTCTTAGTTATCAACATCACCCAAAAATTGGGTGATCAATATCACCCAAAATAACATGGGTCACACCCATCACATTCTTAAGGAACCACATTAATCAATGCATATCAAGGATTGACACTTTAAAACATGCGACATCAAACCAATCATGACAAGAACCTCTATTCCCATTTTCCACATGAGGCTACCCCTAGGTATCTCTTACAAACAAAAAAACCCCACATGGTTTTATATCTGAGTTACTCACATAACCTCACCCATTCACATTTATCACACATTTCATAGACACACACATAACATAAGAAATGGCTAGGGATAACCTACCTGGAGTTAACAGGACTCCACTTGCCAAGAATATCAGGTTGATTTGAATTTAATAGGAAGATTCACTAAAATATAACAAAAACCCTATTTTAGGGTATAACTAATATAAATAGAAAATATGATGAGAGAAACCAAGAAGAGACATTCAATGGGAAGTTAAACCTACTTGAGACTACTCTTTGTTTTATATTTCATGATAAAATGATAATATTTTTAGGATATCTCTCACTTATAGATGTTGAGATGAAGGGATTAAGTGATAGGGAATTCACACAATCTTCTGGTTGAAATAACATATTCCCCCTTTTATAGTCAAATTCCCACTTAAATAATAACTTTAAACATTTTAGAAAAAAATTCCCAAAATTTTTCAAATTGATTTTTTTGTAAACACTAGAGAATATATTACATATCACCCTGGCCCATACATAATATCCTGAAAAAAATATTACATATGGGACTTTTCTAATTTCTAGACTAACCACAAAGTATTACATATCAAAAACCTTATGTATCATAGGGTGATATAACACTTTACCCAATTTTCATTCAGAAAATATCTTATGCATCTCATACATAATATACATAAGGTTTTTACCTTATCCAAAAACCCATATATAACATATTCCTTAGATATGTAAGGTTTTTTAATTGAACAAAATTTTATACGTAATATATTTTCAATGCGTAAGGTTTTCCCCTTAGTTGGAAAACCAATACATAACATATTCATCTCATGTGTAATATTTTATTTTATACATAATATTCTTTACTCTACTAAAGATTCAATATGTAATATCTTCTTCTATATATTTAATATATATTTCTTAATTAAGGTTTTTTCCTTTAATGAAAAACCTTATGTAATATATATTGATTCATATGTAAGATATTTCCACTCTTACGTAATATATTTCCTTCATACGCAAGGTTTTTAACTTCACCAAAAAACCCTTACATAATATTTTCCAAACCATATATAATATAATCTTCCCTATATAAAGTTTTCCCCTTATATAAAAAAACCTTACATATTATTTATAGATCCATACATAAGTTTTTATTCCCATACATAAGATACATGACTCATTCAAATTTCATACATAACATATTTTCATCATACGTAAGGTTTTTCCCTTTGAAAATCCTTACACAATATTGTTTTTCTCCATATGTAATATATATCTTATTACCTAAGATATATTATGGCACCCAAGTGTCACTGTAGTGGTTATTTTGTTTTATTTTATATTATTTTGGGTTTCCTTGAGTCTCAATGATTTTCATGCTTGAAATTTTATGTTTTTAATTTTTATTATAGTTGCATGGTTAACCCGCACGATTAGGAGTAATAATGCAAAAACCATGTTAGGGGTTTTATCATGGTGATAGTGGGGTTTTGTACAGTCTCTGTACTATTTGTCTAACCATGTGAGGCTTCCCAAAAATGGTGTGTCTCAGCTTGGTGCTTAAGGGTAAGCCTCAATGGTTTGTGTATGATTACCCCTAAAGGTGCTAACAAACCGTGCGTCATGCTTAGTTTTTAAAATAATGAGTAATACCCAATATTCCCCTCAATTTTAAGGGGATATCACCCTTCTCCACTCCTATCCCATTCAGACAACTCCCAAGAGCTCAAGGGAGATATCTTCCCTCCCCCCCTCTCTGATTCCAGCCTCTTCTCGCCGTTTTTAATGGATTTTGTAGTAAATCACCCTTATTCTCTATCTAGACCCTTATACTCTATTTCCCTTCCATTTATCATAGGTCTATCTCTCCTATATAACCCTAAATCATTGTGTAAGATAGGGTTTACATCTAGGATGGTTCTAAGTATAAGGACCTGACCTTAAAAATTACATAATCTAGTAAATTCCTATAGAATTCAATTATTACATTCCCAAATATCTTTTAGGTTTAGAGTTTTATGAATTTAGGACATAATTATTATATATAAACCCATAAACATAAAAAGTGGATACTACTAAAACAATATCCATTTTTTTCATAATACAAAAGTTTTTAATAAAAACATGAAATCTATTCATGAAAAGTCTTCACAACATTCATATTAACTTATCCTTTTCTCTTAACCATCCTTAAACCCTATGAAAAACATTTTAAAACTTGGGATGAGAAAAAAAATCTTATTAAGGTATATAAAAAAAGGATATAAACTGTTAATCCATAAATAATTATAAGTATATGAAATCATTTCCACGAAGTCATACTTCTCACCCATAAAGTATCGTATACATACTTGTAAAAAACATGAGATTTCCATAAAAAATAGAAAAATATAAATAAAACATATAGGTTACTTGGGGAATTAATTACTTAATATTGTAACCCTCATGGCTGCCTTATAATTTGTAACCCTCACAACTACCTTACAATGAAACCCTCACCACTACCTTATGGTGTAACCATCACAATTACACTTGGAGTAACCATACAACCGACCTCCAACTTAAACATACCCAATGAATTAGAGGGAGATATAGGTCCCACACTTAATAATAAAAAATTCCCAAGAACCAGAACATAATCATAAAATAATAATATTTACATCATATAAATCATTCCCTTTAAAAAATAAAATAAATGAAAAATGATTTTTAAAGGAAAGTCCCTTACAAATATCATATATTTGAAGTGAGAATTAATAAAATGAATGGAATATGTGTATAAACTATAAATACACATAATAAAACATAATATAATCAAAATTTTATTTAAAAAATAATCTTAGTACCATATAATCAATAATGTAGAAGGTTAACCCAAAGAATGAAAATTGGGTTAAGAATTCCCTTACCTTGGGTTCTTCTTACTTAAAATGTGTTTAAACATCATGAATAATGGTTAAAAGAGTTTTATTAATATTTTATAGAAACATATTAATTTTTATAACACCTTATATGATCATTTTATAACATCATTCCACCCATTTATTAATAATATTTGGTTATTTCCATTGTTTCAGGTGTGTTTTTTACATGGTTTCCATGGTCGGTTCATACTGGATTTTCTTGTAGAATGGAAGAGAAACTACATAAGTATAATTAAATTGTATTAATATGTTTAAAAAATATTAAATTATGCTATTAATAATTTATTTTTTAGATATTATGACGAATCATTAGATAAACCATTAATGATATTTGTTTAGATCATTTGGCAATTCTTTGATAATCACGAACTAGTTTCATTATACAATTTAATGTTATGTATATATGTTAATTAAAGAACATAAAAGAGATTATATAATAAAATTTACAATTTTTTTCAACAATTAAAATGGTTTTATGACCATACATGAAGGTGGTAATGGAAATTGGAAACACATCGTCCACGATGTTGGTAAATCGACACATCACGGACGATATATTTATTTTTAGAATAAGAGGGGGAGGAGAAGAACTATGATAAATGATTTTTCCATAAACATGATAAAATTAGAGTATATATAAGATACTAGAGTTTTAATTCCTCTTGGATTAGGTGATATGAATAGAGTATAATAAAAGAAAAATAATTGAAAAGGAAATAAAAGAAAATGAAAGAGGTTTTTTACCACTTGAATTATCCTCTTTGAGAACCTCCTTAAGGCATTTGGTTTTGGAATTTTGGTGAGACTAAAAGGTCTTGTACATGAGTAAGATTATTGGGAATAGGATTGGGTTAAATTTGGACAATTCTCAAATCTTGAGAGGTGTGAGTAGAAGAGGGGGCGAGGGGTGGTATTTATAGTAGAGGAGAGGGGGGTTTTCTTATTAGTTTAATCATTATTTTATTATTTTTCTCAAGACAAGAAATAGCGTTGGTTCTTGTTACTAAATACAGTAATTAGTTCATGTGGTTTCAAACTAAGGGTTATTACCTTAGAAGAACATCATCCATGACTCAATAATTCATGTATTTAGCTTATTTTGTAAATTATCATATTTCACTATTTACCAAAAATTCAAGTATTTCAGAAAAATACCAAAAATTTACCTCAAACATTTTTCAATGTTTAGAATTCAAAAATGATCTCCATTTATCAAAATAATTTTCTAAATATGATAAATTTAATTTTTAAATAAAATCATAATTTATTTGAAAAATAACAATTTTAAAACTATAACTAATTTTATAACACTTTGAAAAATTAATTAAATTATCATAAAATTATATTATAATCACAAGAAAAAATAATAATTTATTAATATATTTTATGAAAATTTATGCTCTTCTAAATCATTATATTAATTATAAAATTGTAATTAAATATTTATTACTTATAAAAATTCCAACACTTAAATTATAACTTTAAAAAAAATTATTTACTTGTTCAATGATATAAATATATCATATTTTCACTTATTGGATGGCTAAATTTTATTTATAATTTACTAGGTGAGGTTACTAGTCTATTTTCCACATTACTATTCCTAAGGTCAAGTTACTATTCCATCAATATAAATTCCTTAATTTCTATAAATACCACTTATTTAATTATACATTTATAAAGAATTTAGATATTTGATTCCAGAATGAAAATAAATTATTTTATAAGTATATGTGTTGTTACATTCTCCCCACCTTTTGGAAATTATGTCCTCCCAAATTTTATTTACTTATTAAATAAGTGATGGTACCTTTCTCACATAGCATTTTTAGATTCCCATATTGCTTCTTCAAACATATGATTTCTCTACAAAACCTCAACCTGGTGAATTACCTTATTCCGCAATACTTTCTCTCTATGATCGAGAATCTGAATAGGTTTCTCTTTATAAGAAATGTTCTCTTCCAGCTGAACTAATTCTGGGCTCAAAACATGAAATGAATCTAGCACATAATTTCTCAACATCAAAACATGAAAAACATTGTGTACCTGAGATAAAATAATAGATTAATCTACTCTATAGGTGACCAATACAACTTTATCTAGGATCTCATAAGGTCTAATGAACCGTGGAATTATCTTTCCTTTCTTACCAAAACACATAACACTGTTCTACAATGAGATTCTAAGAAAAACATGATCACCTATATCAAAAGGAAAGTATTTCCTCCTGTTATCTACATAACTTTTCTGCCTTCTTTAAGCTATCCTCATGTGTTTATAGATCATATTCACTTTATTATCCACTTACACTACTAATTCTGGGTCCATCAACTTACTTTCCCTGAATTCATCCCAAAAAATATGAAGTTTGACACCACTTTCCATATAATGCCTCAAAAGGTTCCATATGTATACTAGAATGAAAACTGTTATTATAAGAAAACTCAACTAAAGAAAGATGTTAGTCACAACTTACCTAGTAATTCATTGAATAAGCTCAAAGAATTTCCTCTAAGGTCTGAATTGTTTACTCAGTATGCCCATCAAATTGAAGATGAAAAGCAGTATTGGAATTTAATTATATGCCCAACGACTTCTGAAGGCCTTTCCAAAAGTTAGAAGTGAAACTAGGATCACAACCAAATATAATGGAAAGAGGAACTCCGTGTAACCTGAAAATATATTTAAGGTATAATTGAGAAAGCTGATCCAAAGATATATTATCTCAAATAGGAAGGAAATGTGCAGATTTAGTCAGTTAGTCAACAATAACCCAAATTTCATTGTTACCTCGAGAAGTATTTGGTAGTCTCACCACGAAGTCCATGGATATATTTTCCCATTTACAATCCAGTACTGGAAAAGGATGAATAATCCCCTTTGGTACTTTTCTCTCTACTTTAACCTGTTGACATGTCAAACATTTCACGGTTAAATCAGCAATATCTCTTTTCATTCCACCCCACCAGTAATACTCCTGAAGGTCTGTTTATATCTTAGTACTGCTCAAATGAACTAAAAACAGAGAATTATGATCGACATTTAACAATTATTTCTTTACCTAGGAATCAAAAGGCACACATAATCTCTTTCAAAATATTCAAACACAATCTTTATCAATGTAAAATTCTAACAACTTACCCTTTTTTGCCAATTCTAAATTTTTCGTAACTCGTTGTCTTTATTATATGATTTCTTAATTCCTTTTGATAGAGAAGACTACACTAAAACTTGAAATAAAACATAAGAATTTCTTGCATCAAAAAATTCCAAGTCAAAATTCATCAAATCATTAATCAAGGGGTCTTATTCCAAACGAAACATGGTTAATGATGCATGATGTTTTTGACTCAAGGCATCCCCCACTTTGTTTACTTTTCTAGGATGGTAATTGATCGTGTAATAATAATCCTTTATCTGTTCAAGCCATCTACTCTGTATCATGTTCAATTCCTTTTAAGTGAATATATACTTCAAACTTTTATAGTTAGTATATATTTCACATTTGGATCTATATAAATGATGCCTCTAAATTTTCAAACTGAAATCCATAGATACTAATTCCAAATCATGTGTGGGATAATTTAGCTCATGAAGTTTCAATTGTTTTTAAGAATAAGCAATTACTTGGTCATTCTGCATCAGAACACAACCAAGTCCCTTCAATGAAGCATCACTGTAGATAAAAAATTCACCATTTCTGGAAGGCATGGCCAAAACTGGAGCATTCACTAATCTCTTCTTCAGTTATTAAAAGTAAAAATCACATTATTCTATCCAAATAAATTTAACCCCTTTTCATGTTAACTTAGTTAGTAGGCTAGATAACTATTCAATGTTTTTAACAAACTATTGGTAATAACTTGTTAATCCTAGAAAACTACGAATATATGTCACATTTGTAGGTCTTGTCCATTCATCAACCACTTTTGTTTTGGTGGGATCAACTGTTATTCCATCCTTATTTACAATATAACCAAGAAAATAAATCTATTACAACAAAAAATCACATTTTCTAAATTTCCCATATAACTTCTTTTATTTGAGAGTTTGTAAGAAATTTTTTTAATTTTTTTTACGATCCTCATAAATTTTTGAAAATACAAAAATATCATCAATAAAAACAACATCAAACTTATCCAAATATTCACGGAATATTCTATTCATAAGATCCATGAATACAATAGGGGAATTTTCCAAACCAAATGATATAATAAAAAACCCAGAAATGACCATATCTAGTATGAAAAGATGTTTTCGGGATGCCATCCTCCTTCGCCTTCAACTGATGTTACCCGAATCTCAAATCAATCTTGAAAAAATACTAAGCTCCCTAGAGCTAATCAAATAAGTCATCAATATGAGGAAAAGGATAATTATTCTTAATAGTAATGTTATTCAAAGCTCTATAATCAATGTAAAGCCTCATGGAACCATATTTATTTTTAACAAAAAAATAGGATTACCCCATGGTGAAGTTCTAAGATGAATGAAGCATTTATCAATAAACTCCTACAATGGATTTTTTAATTCAAGAAGTTCCAATTGAGCTATTCGATAAGGGGGTTTTGAAATTGGATTAGCATCAAGAACCAAGTCAATAGTAAATTCAACTTCCCAATCAGGTATAACACCAGGTAACTCATTAGTAAAAACATCCAGGTATTCATTTACCACTGACACATCATTAATCTGAATAGTTCCCTTGTTTTCAATAATATGAGAAAGATAAATTTCATTTCCATATTTTAATAATTTCTTAGATTCCTGACATTTTATCAATTGTATGGGTTCATTCTTATATACAAACTAAAACTATTTCTAAAAAAATTCTCTATCTCTACAATCAATCTTAGCATGATAAAAAGAAATAAAATCTATACCCAGAATAACATCAAACTATACTAAGGGAAAAAAAGGTTTTTAGGTAATGTCTTTCCACAAACAACAACATGAATATTCTCATAATTCATTTTTTACTTTAATATTTCCCTATTATGTTTTAATAATAAGTTCTGGTCTCATTTCTTGAGGTGAAATTTCCAATTCAGCAGAAAATTTCTCAAAAATAAAGGAATGTGTATACCCTGTTTCAAAAAAGACATTATCAAGATCTGACTAGACAAACAAAGTACCTGATACCACATCATTGGATGGACTGACATCTGCTAATGTAGTCACAATAGATCTCACTGTATCTTTCTTATTATAATTTGGATGTTTTCCATCATTTAAATCTTTCTTTGGGTAGGTATTTTCACAATGAATCATCTCACCAAATTTAAAACACTTTATAGTTTGATTATCAGAAAATATATTAAGTTCATTTTCATTATAATCTTGGGATATATGTCCAAAATTTCCACATTGAAAACTCTTCCCAGTTTTTTTAAGGAATTCCACAGGGTTATTTTTACCACACTTCCCACAAATCAAAAATTAGACTTTCTTACCTTCAAAATTATTTGATTGATTCTTACCCATTGCTTTCCATCTAAAAATCTTCTTCTTCTTGTTTTCAAAGTACACAGGATCATAAAAAAACTCCATTTCTACCCTCTCATCACATCTGACAAGTTTCACATAACTTTTGAATTCTTGGGAGGCCAATTCCCTTTGGTACCGTGGCTTTCATCCTGAGTAAAAATGATTTATTTTACTATCAATATCCCGAATAAGATTTGGAGCATACCTTTCCAATTAGGTGAAGTTTTTTTCATACACGACCACTGAATCATCCTCAGTTTACTTCAATTCAAGGAATTTCTTTTCCATCATAAGTAAAAAAACCTTAGGAAAATATTTTTCAAGGAAAATATTTTTAAATTCATCCCATTCCAAGGAATCAATATCCTCATTATCCCTGATATTCTTGACCATTGACCACCACTGGTCAACTTCACCTTTAAAATGATAAATGGAAAGACCAACCTTTTGATTATATAAACACCCCATGACATCAGATATATTTTAAATGGATTTAATCTATCCTTCATCCATCACTGGGTCAGAAGATCCACTAAAAGTAGGAGGGTGTTGCCTCATAAAATGTTCCACTATCATCATATTCCTATGTGGTAGTTCTGGTTAATATCTTGTATAGATTCTATCACCATTTATTACTCATGTTAGATGATCCATTACTGTCACAAACTACTCAGTTCCTATCCATACCATTCTAGGTTGCAGATTTGGAAAGATATCAGCCTCTCGGTTCCTTCTAACTGCATCTTCCCTATTTATTATATGGAAAAACATTATGAATAGACATATCTTAGATGAATCAACATGGTAATCTTCAAATTCTATATCATTTCAACATAAGGTAAAAATCATTTATGGTATTATATTAACATAATCCTAACCCCTAAAGTTATCTAAACTATGACATGATACCAACTATAAGGACCCGACCTTAAACATTTCAAAATATAATAAATTCATTTAGAATTCACTTATTACATTCCCAAATATATTTCCAGTTTAGAGTTTTATAAAGTTAGTACATAATTATTACATTTCAACCCACAAGTATACAAAGTTAATACTACTAAAAAAATATCCATTTTTTTTATAATATAAAAGTTTTTAATAAAAACATGAAATCTATTCCTGAAAAGTCTTCACAAAATTCATCATGTATTCTTCTTTTCTCTTATTTGGGTGGTCACTATTGAAGGCGACATGTTCTAACTTGATTTCCACTTTTTTGATTTAGGTGTTTCTATGCAATAGCTTTAATTTAAAATTAAAAGTATTCTTGACCTTATTAAATTTTATTTTTATAAAAGTATGGTTATATGTGATTTTCATGTGGTTTTTCTAAATGATTTTCAATTGTTTTGGGATTAGCATAAATGGGTTCTTTGATGAATTTAAAATGTTTCTTTGAGATAATTTTTTTACTATGACATGACCCTTATAAAAATTCCTTAGTGTATCTTTAAAGTGATTTTGATAGAAAGGAAGGGATTTAGCCTTGTTTTGGTTTTCAAATAAGGAAATCCTTGTTTTATAAAGGGTTGTTTTGAAATATAAATAGTGTGTGTGGCCTTAAAGTCTATTTTGACACTTTGTGAGTTAAATGGATTATTTCATGAGATATCCTCTTTTATAAACCCTTATTTGTTTCACCTAGTGATGGTTTTTTTATTTTTATGCGATGAATGAATGATTATTAAAGGGTTTGTTATATGGGTGTTGAATGTGTGAGAGAGTTATTGTTTGTGCCTTGTTTTTCAATCTTGGATTTCTTTTTCACTCACCTCCATTATTTTTTGGTCATGGGAACTCGGGTATCTAAGTAGTAGAACTTTAATTATTCTAGACTAGTTAGTTTGCACACCACCAATGTTCTCTCTAGCATGAAATAGGGATAGGTGGGGAGTGTCATCTCAATGAATTCTGTTGGTCGGAGTGGATACTCAAGAGGGGGGGGGGGGGGTGAATTGAGTTCCAATTAAAATTTCTGTTAAAATATTGTCTATTGAAAATCCCCTGATTATAAAATAAGTTAAACTGTAGTGAATTTCTACAGATTGTAAATGTTCACTTAGCTTCTCAAAGATTTATTAGGTCTCAGTTAATTTAACCACAAGATCAAACTAACTTTTGAAACTAACCTACTGATTTACAATAAGTGTAAACACTTGCTAATTTAACTATCAAAGTAGCTTTAAAATAGTTTTGTATTTCAAAGAAATAGCAGTGGAATAAATAAGATATATGTAGTATACTTTGAACTTAAACTAAAGATGCATAAAAGATATAACAAGAGGTTCAGTCTCAAGCCGAGACTTAATCCTCTCAAATTTATATAAATTTTATCCACACCCTGGATCAGGGTTAACAACAATTTACAAAACTATCCAGGCCATGCAGGGACCTCTACCACTGTTCTACGTGGGAAAAAAAACAAAGACCAGGCCACACAAGGACCTCTTCCATAGTTGACGTGGGTAAACAAGAGTTAAGATATTTGGAGTGAGGATTTGATATCCTCCAGTTCAGTACAGGAGACAATGTGTGTATAAGATATACAGAGTACACCACACTACTCTAAAGTTAATAAATAAATCACTTAGAGAAGATAGATAAGAGTTTAGAAAGCTCTATTGATTATCAATGCATCTTTGGACTCGTTGGATTCAACAGGAATGCTTATGAGTCCTTCTCTGGTTTTTCTGTTGAAAAACAGAGTGTCGTAGTTAAGATTGTGTTCTACAGGAGTGAGAATGATATCTTGATTCGTCATGTGTTCTTCAGTAGTATTGGATTGCATTCACGAGAGTTCTTTGAAAATATTTCAATCTCTTTCTTGCTCGGGATTGTTGTTCTTGTTCAGCACAGTGCTCTCGGGTGTATGTAAGTTCTTCTTGTTGTATCGTCACACTTTTCTCGCTTCACTTCTTTTTCGTGTACTGCATATCAATCTTTATTATATTCCTCAAATTCTGGTAGTAGGAATGATTCCCTTTTCATAGGTACGAGATACTGTTTCCTGACATGCCAACAACTATCATTAAATAACATTAATTGCATTAAAAGCATCACATATGACCGTTATCATTATTTAAATAATATTGAAAAAAGTTAAGAAATGGTTTCATAGTGATTATGTAAACAGTTTCTTCTTCACGGTATATGGTTCATGGTATGTCCATGTCACGATGTCGAGGTCACGGTTTGTCCTTCACGGTGTCTGGGTCACGGTGAGTCCTTCACGGTGTCTGGGTCACGGTGAGTCCTTCACGGTGTCTCGGTCACGGTGAGTCCTTCACAGTATCTGGGTCACGGTGAGTCCTTCACGGTTTCTGGGTCACAGTGAGTCCTTCACGGTGTTTGGGTCATGGTGAGTCCTTCACGGTGTTTGGGTCACGGTGAGTCCTTCACGGTGTGTCCATACTTAGACAAATATCTGTATTTGGACTTAGACAGTAATATGCAGAATATGGATTAAGTTTAATCATTAGAGAGTAAGAGAACTTGAATCATAAATATAAAGGCGTGATAATATATGTGAAATTTTTGATCATGCATAATACTTGTAAATAATAAAGAGAGTAATTAACATCCATAAGATTTGTTATCATTAAAACATGATGTGTAGTTATTATTGAGATTGAAGAGCATTAACAAGATGTGCAATGAAGATTTGGATTAATTAACAATAATAGGATTTGTGATCATTAAAACATGATTAACACATGAGGAGTCAAACAATATCCCCCTTTTTGATGATCACAAATCATATATAGTCAAAATATAAATGAAATGTAACATTAAAGAAACATTAAAGAAACTAGCATAGTAGAATAGCAGAAATCATTATAGTACTGACACTTGTAGTTTTTCTCCCCCTTTTATACTTGTAGTTTTTCTCCCCCTTTTGAGATTATCAAAAAGTAGAGAAAATGAAATGAAACACTGCATTTTTCATTAAAAAGGTTTCAGAATAGAACATACAGGAGAAGTACAAACAATAAATAAGAAATGACATCCCATCAAAAAGAAAATAGTCTCTGGACTCTTCAGGGATCCATATTTTCCTTGCCTTTATCAGAAGCAGGGGATGGTGCTGAATTAGAATAAGGCATAGATGGGGTAGAAAAATAGGGTAAGGGTAGACCTTCAAAAACAGATGGAGCCAAAGTGGGAGCAGTAAAAGATCTAGGCTATGGTTGGTCAAGAATAACTGGCCAGATCTGAGAAAGAGCTTGACTAACTGTCATGGTAGTTGAGGCTAAGGTAGATAGACCAGGTCTAAGGGGTGCAGCAGCTGGAGAAACTATAAAAATACTCTGCACATGAAGATACGACTTCAAAAGATTGATGAAATCAGAAATGATTTCACCACCATATTTCATAGCCTTTTCAAAATCGTCCTTATTCTCCATAAATATGTCCAACAATATGGTGAACTCTATAAGCTTCTGAACTTGAGCTTTAAAAGCTTGAGTCACCGGAGGGATTCTCAAATTTTCCACAAGATATCTAAAGTGATCTGTCATATCACTTTTAGAGAAAATCCAGGAGAGATAAAAATCTATTTTCTTGGCGATCTCTTGTTGAGCATCATTGGATATCTTAGAATGAATCCTAACCAAGTCCAATTCTCTATCACTGTTCTTAACCACTTATGACAAAGAAGATAGATCCAAGCCACTGAAGGCATTATGAAGTTCTTCCTTGATTATGGATCTCAGCAGAGAATCATCCAAAGAAGTTGTGGAGGCCTGACCAGAAGCAGGAGAAACCTTGACAGCTTCAGTTAGAACTTTGAGCCGTTTCAGAACTTTTTGCAGGCATCCAGTGTATTCATCTGTAAGATTATTCAGATTTTCTACAAGCTCCCTCATGTGTTCCAGCATCTTGGTGTGTCTTTTTCCAATCTTTTCATCAAAATAAAGTAGATATGGATGAACTTGAGACACAATTTCCCTAGCAAGGAGGGAATCAGATGTCTCAGGAGAAGTAGCAACTGGTGCAGGGGCAGAAACAGGAGCAGACACTGATCTCAACGATAACTCATTCTGCAAGTTTGCTACCATATTTTTCAAATTTGCAACGTCAGTACTCAGCAGCTTATTCTAAACTCTGACTTCTTGAATTTCTCGGATCATCCTTGGTTGAATATGCAAGATAATATTTTCCAAGATAATTGATGCATCTTCTTGACTTAACTGAGTCACTGGACGAGGTTGAGTGGACAAGATCTTCTCTACTCCAGCTAACAGAGTCTCTCCAAAAACTTTTAGATCATCTTTAGTCACAAAGGAGTGATGCTCGGGTAAGGGTGTAGGTAAAGATAGAGGAGAAGGTTTTGGTTGAGGTTCAGAGTCATCTTCAGACTCAGATTCTGATTTAGATTGAGGTTGGGGCTCTGGTTCTGGTTCTGGATGAGCTACAGACTTCAGTTGAAACAGAGAAGAAAGATCCATTCCAGTTGTAGACACTTTCTCTGACTCATTTACATCATACAAGATTGGGAATTCATACCGAGTGTACACAGAGTATGAGACAGATGGTTGAAAAGCTTCAGCAGATCCAGCTTCTATAATCTCAAGGTTTTGAGGTTCCTCCCCCTCAAATTGTGCTTCCCTTTTAGATTCTTGAGGCCCAGGATCATGGTCAAGATCCATAGGATCATCTCTAATCTCTTCAGCAAACTCTTTCCTTGCCAGCTGAAAGGCAATTTCCATCCTCTCTTCAGTAGAGGGAATAATCTTAGGAGACGATTGTTCCACTGTTTGAGCTTCCAGACTTGCTTCTTTCTCAATAGGGAGATCCTTTTCAACAGGATATGTCTCTGTGGTTGCTTGCTGTTCTGAATCAGGAAAAACCAATTTTATTGCAGCATTATGATGAGCTTTTGGATTAACATCCGCACTAGAATAAGGAGATTACTCTTCTCTCAAACTAACATCAACTTCCTCTCCTTGAGGTATTTTAGCAAGGATAACAGCAGGGACAACGGTCCTTTATTTTTCAACAGGAGATGTTTCCATTGGAGGTCTTCCAACTTCTTCTCTAAGAGATAATTCAGCTGTTACTTCCTCTTATTCTTCTTCTGAATACCCAGCCACTTCATCTGGTTCCAAACCAGGATCAGATAGATTCTTAGGCCTTCTTGGATAATCAACAGGATTAAACTTTTTATACAATTGATCATTATCCTCAACCCACTACTTCTTCCAGGGGTTCCAGCTAATCTTCATCCTTCTGATGATAGGCATGGATAGGAAGAAATCAAAGTCCTCTAAATTTTCTTCATTCGGTCCAACCATCCCTTTGGAAACTAATATAGCTGAGACCATCCTTGAGTAGAACAAGGAGGTGGATTTGGATGTGACTTTGATAAGCTCATAGATATGGTTAATAACATACTTGCATAGATTGATCTTATGGCCATTCTTCAACAGGTGAATCAGGAACACATCCTGATACTTCATCACAGAAAAATCTCCTTTTCTCGAGCTAATCAAATTTTGAACAAACTTGAACAGAAGTCTAGTCTCCCTATCTAATTCAGTAGCTATGGCCCTTCGCTTAGTGCAATTTCCAGTCAGAATTTTCAAAGCATTCTCCAGGTCAAAGATGTCGGTTGTTGGAGGAGGGTCTCTCTGGTAATCCTCACAAACACCTTCATGTGGAATCCCTAGGAATACAACCCACAACCTCGAAGAGAAAGATCACTTTTGTCCATTTATCCAGCTTTTCACCATAAATCTTTCTCCAAAATCAAAAGAAAACTTCACATACTGATAGAATTGAGATACCAGACTCAGGTAAATCGGTCTATTCTTTCCAAAGAACCATTCAAGCCATCCTTTTTCTCTTAAAACTTTCAAAACTAAAGATTTTCTAGATAGCAACCATTCAGGTCAAACTTCTTTTTCAGGTACAACAGTACGCCTTACCAGGTTTGGGTTTAGAGGTCCTTTGGGAGATATCCTCGGTATCCTCTTCTGTTTCTTAGAGCGACGCTTCTCAGATGAGGGTGAAGATGGACGCTTCATCCTTGACATTCACTGAAGGTTCGGGCGAGAGGGAAGAGAAGGTTCAGGAGAGAGTTCGGGTAAGAAATCGAATGAAATCCTTAAGTTTTATCATTTGGGAATGTCAAATGCCATAAAAACAAAAACGCGGGAAATCAAATAGTGGTGAAATAAAAATTACTGCGATACGGGTTAAACTAAGAATAAAAATAATCTTCACGGTGAGACCGTGAGTAGGAATTACGGTATGATGAAAACTAGTCATCACGGTGAGACAATGAGCATTCTGTGTAGTCACGGTGAAACAAAGAGTTGACGGACCGTGAGCATAAAACAGTAACTTAGAAACAGTGAGTATGAAACCGTAAAGTAAAATACAGTAAATTATTAAACATTAAGATAAGTAAGATGTCTATTTATGATTAAACATACCAAGATCATGTATGATGTAGTCTAATCTTTCAGAATTTAATGGTTTAGTGAATATGTCAGCAAGTTGATATTCAGTACCAATGAATTCCAAAGTGATATCACCTTTTTGATAATGGTCCCTCAAAAAGTGATGTCTTACATCAATATGTTTTGTCCTAGAATGAGAAACAGGATTCTTATAAATGTTAATAACACTTGTGTTTCCACAATTTATTGGGACATGTATGAATTTATATCCATAGTTTAGTAATATGTGTTTCATCCACAAAATTTGTGCACAACAACTGCCAGCAGCTATGTATTCAGCTTCTGCAGTAGATAATGCAACCGAATTTTGTTTCTTACTACACCATGATACTAGTGACTTTCCTAAAAGGTGACATGTTCTAGAGGTTCTTTTTCTATCTAACTTACATCCAGCAAAATCAGCATCAGAATAACTGACTAGTTCAAATGATTGTCTTTTGGGATAGAACAATCCTAAATTGAGAGTATGCTTGAGGTATTTGAAAATTATCTTTACAGCATTTAAATGTGACTCTTTAGGGTTTTCTTGAAAACGAGAACACATACACACACTAAACATAATATCAGGACGACTAGCAGTCAGGTAGAGTAGACTTCCAATCATTCCTCTATAAGTGGTTTGATCAACAGATTTACCATCTTCATCAAGATCCATCTTATAGGTGGTACTCATGGGAGTGTCACTACTTTTTGTGCTATCCAATCCAAAACGTTTTAAAAGATCTCTAGTATATTTACTTTGAGTTAAAATGATTCCATCATCATTTTGAAAGATTTGAAATCCAAGAAATAATTTAAGTTCACCCATTAAACTCATTTCAAATTCATTTTGCATCATTTTAGAAAAATCAGTACATAATGTAGTTTTTGAAGATCCAAAAATAATATCATCTACATAAATTTGTACAACTAAAACATCTTTAGAAATTCATTTTATAAACAGATTAGGATCAGCTATTCCTTTTGTAAAACTTTTAGAAATTATAAAAGTACTTAGTCTATCATACTAAGCTCTTGGAGCTTGCTTTAAACCATATAGAGCTTTTGATAATTTGAAAATATGATTTGGAAAATGAGGGTTTGAAAATCTAGGTGGTTGTTCAACAAAAACATCCTCAGCAATATATCCATTCAAGAATGCACTCTTGACATCCATTTGATATAGTTTGAAATTTAGATGTGCAACATAAGCAAGTAAAATCCTAATGGATTCTAATCTGGATACTGGAGAAAAAGTATCCTCATAGTCAATACCTTCTTCTTGACTATAGCCTTGTGCAACTAGCCTATATTTATTTCTAACTATGTTTCCAGATTCATCTACTTTATTTCTAAACACCCATTTAGTGCCTATGGTGAAAGTGTCCTTATGTCTTTCAACAAGATTCCAAACTTTATTTATTTCAAATTGATTGAGTTCTTCTTGCATAGAAATTACCCAAAATTCATCATTAATATCATCATTAATGTTTTTAGGTTCAAGTTGTGACAAGAAGGCTTGAGGTTCAACCTGATTTCTAAGAGAATCTCTAGTCCATGTACCTCTATCAAGATTTCCTACAACAACATCTAAAGGATGATTATTTAGAATTCTAGTTGATCTAGTAAAGGTAGGGCTAGAAACTTCAGGTTCTTCTCTAGGTTCGGGTTCATTAGGAGAAGATTCTGGAATAAGTCCAGAACTGGTTGTATTTATAGCAGGTTCATTGATTTTATTATTAAGGTCCAGAATAGATAAATCTTCTTCAAGATTTTCAAGAGAGGTTTTAGGCTCATGTGGATCAGTTTCATCAAACTTGATGTGAACAGATTCTTCCACAGACTTGGTTCTTTTGTTGAAAACTCTATACGCCTTGCTGGTTAAAGAATATCCTAAAAATATTCCTTCATCATTCCTAGAAGCAAACTTATCAAGATTATCTTTTGTATTGAGAATAAAAACTTTGTAGCCAAATACTCTAAAGTAACTAACTTTAGGTTTTCTATTTTTCCACAACTCTTATGGGGTCTTCTTAAGAACATGTCTAATTAAGACTCTATTAATAATATAACAAGCTGTATTCACAGCTTCAACCCAAAAGTAAATAGGCAGGTCATATTCATTAAGCATAGTTCTAGCAATTTCTTGAAGGGTTCTATTTCTTCTTTCTACTACACCATTCTGCTGAGGTGTCCTAGGAGCAGAAAAGTTATGACTATTGCCATTGTGTGAGTAATAGGATTCAAATTCATGATTTTCAAACTCACATCCATGATCACTTCTTAGAGTTTTAATCTTAAGTCCACTAATATTTTCTACAGATTTGGAGTATTTAACAAAGTAAGAACAAGATTCACTTTTGTGAGCTAAGAAGTATACCCAAGTATATCTAGAAAAGTAATCTACTAGGACATAGACATAGTGCTTACCATTTAAGCTAGAAACTCTAGATGGTCCAAACAAATCCATGTGAACCAACTCGAGAGGTTGAGAAGTTGAAACTTCTTTCTTTGATTTAAAAGAAACTTTATGATGCTTTCCCTTTTGACAGGGATTACAAACTTTGTCATTTGGAAACTCAAGTTTAGGTAGGTCTCTAACTAAGTTCTTCCTAGTTAGTTTTCTAAGTGAATGTATATTGCAGTGTCCTAATCTTCTATGCCATAACCATGATTCCTTATGAAAAGCATTTAAACAAGTAACATTTTTCTTAGCTAAAGAATTTAAATCAACTGCATAAACATTTTTATTTCTTAAGGCAGAAAAGACTAAAACATTTTTAGAATTAAAAACATTACAAGAATCATTTTCAAATTTGACATTAAAACCATCATCACATAATTGAGAAATACTCAATAGACTATATTTAAGTCCATCAACAAATAAAACTTTAGAAATTAAAACTGAATTAGTGTTACCAATTTGGCCTAGGCCAATGATCTTTCCTTTAGAATTATCACCAAAGGTGACATGACCTCCATTAACCTTTATTAAATTTTTGAAACATGAGTAATCCCCAGACATATTTCTTGAACATCCACTGTCCAAATACCATGTCTTCTTGTGGGAACTCTTCAAGAAGGTTTCCTACAAAATAGATTTAGATAGGAAATGATTTTGGTACCCATATCTTCTTGGGTCCAGACAAGTTAACAATCAAAGCTTTTGGTACCCAAATTTTTCTTATGGGTCTCATATAATTTAGAGAATCAAAAGATTTTGAGAGATAACCTCTATTTGATTTATAACTATGTGAATACCTAGTTGAAGCATATAAATGTCCATAAATAGAACTAGCAGTATTCTATCCAGATTTAGGAATAAATATATTCTTGGTAATCTGTCTCTGTCCAGGTTTGTAGCCTATTCTAGTAGTGTATTTTGGCGCAACTTGCTTTCCTAGCATTTGAGTTAGTGTATACTTTCCATTTGTGAACTTATCTAAGTCTTTTCTAAGTTTCTCATTTGACATTTTCAATTCAGTGTTCTCCTTTAACAGTTGAGTATTTTTCTATTTTTCAATGGTAAGTTCGGTTTTAACAGTAGTAGTGAGAGCATGCTGTTTCTTCAATGATTTGTATTTATCCTTAAGTTCATTGCATGTCTCTTCCAGCATATTACAGTAATCAAATAATTCCTCACTAGTCATGTTTTCATAATCAGAATCAGATTCTGCATCATCTCCAGAATAATAAGAATTTAAAGTAGGAGTATCTAAGGTTACCTCAGATGTGTTTGTCATGAAACACATGTTGGCACGATTCTTTTCAGAATCAGACATTTTAGATTCACTTGTGCTGTCTTCAGAATCACTCTAGGTAGACTTCATAGTTTTTTTATACTTACTGTCCTTGTAATCATATTTCTTCTTGAATTTCAACTTTGGGCAGTCTGCTTTAATGTGTCCTTTCCTTTTGCACTCATAGAAAACAACTTCATCACTTTTATCTGGCTTTTTCCAATCCTTCTTCCAATGTCCCTTATTGTCATACTTTCCTTTGTAATTTGATTTTATGAAAAATTTCTTCTTCCTATAAAATTTCTTAAACCTTCTGGCTATCTGAGTCATTTCAGCATCACCATCAGAGTCTGAATTTTCACTCGTTGAAATGTCAGTTTGTATTTGAGCTTTATCTTTGTCCTTAATCTTTGAAGCAGTAGTCTTGAAAGCCATATATTTTCTCTTAGGTTCATCATCTTCCTCTTTATTCACCTTGAGTTCTTCCTTATACATCATAAGCTTACCAATGAGTTCTTTGACAGGTAGAGCATCAATGTCACATGACTCTCTGATTGAAACAGATGTGCCTCTCCATCGGTCTGGTAAACATCTCAAGATTCTCATAATTTGTTCCTTTGCTGGAACAACTTTACCAAGTGAATTCATTGTATTGACTTTCTCATTAAACCCGAGATACATATCAGAAATAGGTTCATCAGTCTTCATTTTAAAATTATCATATTTAATAGTATAAGTATTTAATCTCATTTCTTTAACATTGGTTGTTCCCTCATGAGAAACACCCAAAGTATCCCAAATTTCAAAAGCAGTTTTGCAAGCAGAAATTCTATTAAACTCCTCATCTCCTAGAGAACAGTACAGGGCATTCATAGCTTTACAATTATTATTGTAGGCAGTCTTTGTAGGTTCATCCCAAGTTACTCTTTCAGTTTCTAGAATTTTATATTGAGATTCTATAGCAGTCCAGATATCAAAACCCATGCTTTCTAAATGAATTTTCATTTTAAGATTCCACTGATCATAGTTTGTACCATTAAAGAAAGGTGTCCTGTTAGTAGCATCACCCTCTAGTCTATTATCCATAGCTAGATTTTAGAAAGATAATTTAAAGAGATAAAATTTAGAACTAACCGAAATTTAAGATCTTTAAAGATGAAACTAAAATCAAAGTTGAAAAAAGAGTATTTCAAAAATCTTTAAACAAAAACAAAGCCTCTGATACCAAATGTTGGTCAGAGTGGATACTCAAGAGGGGGGGGGGGGGTGAATTGAGTTCCAATTAAAATTTTTGTTAAAATATTGTCTATTTAAAATCCCCCTATTTATAAAATAAGTTAAACTGTAGTGAATTTATACAAATTTTAAATGTTCACTCAGCTTCTCAAAGATTGATTAGGTCTCAGTTAATTTAACCACAAGATCAAACTAACTTTTGAAACTAACCTATTGATTTACAATAAGTGTAAACACTTGCTAATTTAACTATCAAATTAGCTTTAAAATAGTTCTATATTTCAAAGAAATAGCAGTGGAATAAATAAGATATATGTAGTATACTTTGAACTTAAACTAAAGATGCGCAGAAGATATAACAAGAGGTTTAGTCTCAAGACGAGACTTAATCCTCTAAAATTTATATAAATTTGATCCACACCCTAGATCGGGGTTAGAAACAGTTTACAAAACTATCCAGGACACGCAGGGAACTCTACCACTGTTCTACGTGGGAAACAAAACAAAGACCAGGCCATACAAGGACCTCTTCCACAATTGACGTGGGTAAACAAGAGTTAAGAGATTTGGAGTGAGGATTTGATATCCTCCAGTTCAGTACAGGAGACAGTGTGTGTATAAGATATACAGAGTACACCACACTGCTCTAAAGTTAATAAATAAATCACTTAGAGAAGATAAATAAGAGTTTAGAAAGCTCTAGTGATTATCAATGCAGCTCTGGACTCGTTGGATTCAGCAGGAATGCTTCTGAGTCCTTCTCTGGTTTTTCTGTTGAAAAACATAGTGTTTTAGTTAAGCTTGTGTTCTACAGAAGTGAGAATGATCTCTTGATTCGTCGTGTGTTCTTCAGTAGTATTGGATTGCATTCATGAGAGTTCTTTGAAAGTCTTACAATCTATTTCTTGCTCGGGATTGTTGTTCTTATTCAGCACAATGATCTTGGGTGTATGTAAGTTCTTCTTGTTGTATCGTCACACTTTTCTCACTTCACTTCTTTTTTGTGTACTACATCTCAATATTTCTTATATTCCTCAAATTTTGGCAGTAGGAATGATTCCCTTTTCATAGGTATGAGATAAAGTTTCCTGACATGCCAAAAACTATCATTAAATAACATTAGTTGCATTAAAAGCATCACATATGACCATTAGAATTATTTAAATAATATTGATAAAAGTTAAAAAAATGTGTCACAGTGATTATGTAAATGGTTTCTTCTTCACGGTATATGTTTCACGGTATGTCCATGTCACAGTGTCGAGGTCACGGTTTTTCCTTCACGGTGTCTGGGTCACGGTGAGTCCTTCACGGTGTCTGGGTCACGGTGAGTCCTTCACGGTGTCTGGGTCACTATGAGTCCTTCACGGTGTCTGGGTCACAGTGAGTCCTTCACGGTGTGTGGGTCACGGTGAGTCCTTCACGGTGTCTGGGTCACGGTGAGTCCTTCACGGTGTCTGGGTCACGGTGAGTCCTTCATGGTGTCTGGGTCACGGTGAGTCCTTCACGGTGTCTGGGTCACGGTGAGTCCTTCACGGTGTCTGGGTCACGGTGAGTCCTTCACAGTGTCTGGGTCATGGTGAGTCCTTCATGGTGTGTCCATACTTAGACAAATATCTGTATTTGGACTTAGACATTAATATGCAGAATATGGATTAAGTTTAATCATTAGAGAGTAAGAGAAATTGAGTAATAAATATAAAGGAGTGATAATATATGTTAAATTTTTGATCATGCATAAGACTTGTAAATAATAAAGAGAGTAATTAACATCCATAAGATTTTCTATCATTAAAACATGATGTGTAGTTATTATTGATATTGAAGAGCATTAGCAAGACGTGCAATGAAGATTTGGATTAATTAACAATAATAGGATTTGTGATCATTAAAACATGATTAACACACGAGGAGTCCAAAAAATTCAATGGGATATTCATATGTCTTATGTTGGGTGGACATAACATAGAAAAATATTTAGGCCAACTTTGGTTTAATATGGTTTAGATTCATTGCATGTTAAGACCTAAGGTAGAGTCCATGACACACTCATTTCTTGATTGGTGGTTTATGTAGAGGATTCATATCCTATTCTTGATTGTATTCCCTTTGGTTATATTGATTGCAATACCTCATTATTGTATATTTCCTTTAATTATCTCTTGACTTGTGGTTCTAACCTTATATTATAGTTGACTTGTTGTGTTTGATTTTTTTCCTTTTAAATGGTATTTAAAAGATGTCTGGGAAAGTTTTTTTTAATGAAAGGAACTCATTTTGGATTTTCAAAGTGGTTTATAAAAAAGTGTGTTTTGGATAAAGACAAAATAGGCATATGGCACATTTTCAAAGTGATTGTTTTCATTTAATGGAAATAAAATAAAATTTTTATAAAATGGTTGTGGACTTGATATTGATTTTTAAGTAATTATATTTGAAAAAATTATTTTTTAACTATATTTTAAAACTAACATTCATGAATTTACTTATGAAATAAATTTAATTATCTTATCTTGTGTAAAACTAATGGGTTGTATAGATCACATATATATATTTTAGGTTCTAGGTTTTAGATGGTTCATAGTTTTGTTCTTTGGGCCAACAATGGGTGAGTTGGGAGGTGGTGATCAACTTGTGGTTACATGGAGGACACCTGAGAGATGTTGGTTCTTTTCTTTTCCTTTATTCTTGGATGTTGTATTAGCCATATTAACCTAGTGCATGCTTGATTTAGCTTATGTTGTATTTTATATTTATGTGATATTGTTTTATTTATTATGTATGTATATTTATCTAGGCTCATTTGGTATATTTATCTATGCCTATTTATTATGTTTATCATGGACATCCAATCTATGGATGGTCCATGACATATTTTCAGTATAAGATCCACTATATATATTAAACCTAATTTGAGGGTGAAATCATTCCCAAAGGTATGCTCTTCGATGCTGAGGCACTAGTTTCTAGATTATGGGAATCAAGAATGACCTTTAGTCCTAGTGGCGTGTCGGGTCAGGTGTTGACTCAGGTGGAAGCCTAGTCTAATTAGTTACAAATGGTATCATAGCTTAGGTTATTGAAGAAGGGGGACTAGGTTCTTGGATAAACCTCTTTTTATTTGGGAAATGTCATCGTATAAAGGTGATTAGGGTCATTGGGACTTGAGAGGAAGGGTGGGGATATTCTAACTATCCCTTTCATGTTTCAAGCCTCATGTTTCTAGGGATAGTCAGGTTTTAAATTGTGAATTTGATTTTTTTATGATTTTTTATGAATTTTGATATGTAATGATGATATTTTGATCCCCTTTGAGTATGTCAATGATTTTATGGGTCTATCTTGTGTTTTAGGGTGAAAATAAAGTAGAAATTGAGCTTCATGGTTAACTCAAATAGTCTTTCCAACCACGCAGAGCCTGTTTTATTGGGTTTTTCACATTCATAGAGCCTATTGCATGGTTGGTTCACAATTTTCCAACCCATGGAGCCAAACCGTGTCCAATCCTATTTTTTCCCTAGATGAATTTATTTGAATCCTTTTGATTTTATATTTCCCCTAAGGCGATTTCCACTTGTTGGAGATGAATTGAGTGGAGTTTTGATGATTTTTTATACATTTGTAATGGATATTGTTTGATGGATTTTTTAGTTATTTTTCCATGCTTGGGTTTTAAAGGATTGTTTGAGTGAAAGGGGTAGTTTTCTAAAATGATTTATTTTAAAATTTATCTTAATGGGTTGTTTAAAAAGTTTATTAGATTGTATCTATGAAATGTTTTATAAAGTTCTTAAATTTATTGTGGAATTTGAAAAAAATGTTTTAAAAGGGAAAATGATGTTTTTGTGTAAGTTCCTATAAATGAATATAAATAATCTAGAAACAATTTTAAATTATGATTGAATTTTTAATGGTTTTATCGAGATTTAAAATGAAGTGGTGTGTTTCACCAAGGTTGATTTTTTTATAAGAGGGGTTTGATTTGTTTTTCAAGAGCATACTTTGGTGAAGCATGTTTTCAGAATTCCTTATTAGAAGTTGATGATTTTGAAATGGAAGGGTTGCTTTTATTGTATGGGAATTGTGTTTTTTGTTTTAGTGATTTATGTTTTTGAATTTGTTCCCTAGTTGTGATGGGGTTGTTTGATTTAAATTTTGAGGCATAAAATGATGGTGTCCATGTCTTGTGTTATTTATATTATGCCTCCCAGAATGTTTGAAAGAGAAAGTATAAGGCCAATTGTTAAGGATGACCCTATTGGTGAATTTTATCATCACTTTAAATAAGTTCCTTCGGTTATAAAAATATACCCAGACTCTGAATAAAGTGGTGAACTCAAAACCTTCTCTACTGTCAGACCTTTTCTTGGACTTCTTGGATCATTATCTTCCCTATTTATATGGTGTTAATGGTTTGAAATAAGTTGTGGGGTGGTTGGGAAGGATTTAGGGAATCCTTAATTCTCTTGGAACCCTTGAATCTCCATGGGTGAGAGCTGTGGTGAACTTTCTTGTCATATTTAACCAAGTGTGGTGGGAACCTATGGTGCCATATCAGCTGTACGAAGGTATGTCTTGGTATTTTTTCATGATGATGTTTATCCAGTGGTTATATCTTGAGGTCATTAAGGTAGATATATCTCTTGATCCCTTAATCCTTCTTCAAGGAGAATAGTTAGTAAGGGAGTATTTTGAGCACTTCTTAGAGTTGTTCATCCTTGATCCAGAGTTTATTGACAAAAATTATGACAAAGATCAATTATTTAGAGGTGGTATTCAACCAAATATCAGTTAAAATATTCTTAATTATATCCCAAAATCCTTCAAGGAGGTCATTGAGGAGGCCATTCAGGTGGAAGCTGACCAGTTTAGGCAATTATTGTTGGGTGATGCCTTGGTTCTATTGGATGAAAATGAAGGTATCCTAACAGATTGATAGAAATAATATTTTTCATCATTTTTAATATGTATTTAAATTATATAATACCTTAAAATTTAATAATTTGATCTTATTTTCATCATTTTTTTTATTTTTGGTAAATTTTGGGCTAAAATATGAAAATTTATTAATTCTAGAAATTTAACAGTTTTCTATCACTTCTGTATTTTGATAATAGTTTTTATAATATGTATCCAAATTAAGTGATTCATTTTTTAGGATTCATTTATTTGTGGGATTGAACTTATTCTTCTAGTCCTAGATCCCATTTGAACTTCCACAATCCTAAACAAATCAATCATGTTGAAAAATTCTTCTGGCCGACATAATGGACCCTACCTCATTAAGTAAGGAATATCTCAAGATAACAACATCAAAATGAGTTTATTCCATCTAATTTTTAAATAATACTATAATTTTCATTTTAACATTAAATTTCATGGAGAAATACGCTCATTAATGCATACTTTTCACGAGTTAAAGTGGAGTAGGTAGAATAATATTCTTCATTTAGAAATAGTGAGCTTCATTAATGATGGCATAAATTATTTTAAACATGTCTAAAATCTTTGAAATTTTGATTATAGATAACCAAATATATTAAAAATATATTTTAAGAAGAGGACTTGGTAATTTTCTATGATCTGGTGTACATAATAGAAGAAAACTTCAAGAGGGAAAATTCTAAAGGAGAAAATTTTATGTTCTTTTCTCTCTCTTTTGTTCTTATTTTTGTAATGAATACTTATTCTCGTTCTTCGTGGATACCCCTCACATGGAGGGGTAAAATTATATGTTATTAAATAAGGATAGGTTTCCCCTTATGTAATTCTTGAGTTTTTTCACTTAATGGTTTAATATTCTTTTATCTCTTCTGTGAAGTTGGTTTCAATTTCTAATAATGGTTTTTATTATCTTGTACGATCAAACTTGATTTTATATTATGATATTATTATTGCTTCTGTAAATGATCATTATCTCTCTCCACTAGGTTTTGGTTTATATATGATGTAATAGACCAGGTCTTAGTGGTTAAGTACTCGACAATCACCAATATGTGTGGGAGGGGTAGTGGACATTCTTGATCATTTAGGATAGAAAAGACCTGATTGGGATTTGACTAAGTCAATTGGGGTTATTCACTAAAACTCTATCACTTGTTGTAATGAGTGTATACTAATATTATATTTTGGTAAGTTTTATTCTCACCATTACCATTTTACTAAGGGAGTGAGAGTAATATATTGTGGAATATCACTTTTATTGACTTAGTAGAAGAGGATTTGATAAATTGGAACTAGGATATAATTAAAATTGGAAAACTGAACCCGACCTAATCACCCTTCTCATATAATAGTTTTAAATCACTTGTTTTGTCAAATTTTTCTCAATATTTTTCTTAATTTATTTAATTTTTTTATTTTATTTCTTTTCTTTTCAAAATAAAACAATTTCAAAACACCCCATTTTCCCTCTAATTAAAGGTGAGAGTTTGATTACTATGCATTCCTCTCTAGAGAAAACCTAGGTTAACCACTTTAATAAATTTTTAAATCAATAAATAATTGTTTTTCTCACACCCCATTATAGACACATGTCAAAAATCGATTCTGTTGTTAGGGAGGTGGTTCCGACAATATTTTTTTCCTCTCTTCAAAATTACATGAATAGAACCACAAACACTAAACCTTTCCCCCCAAATCTTGAAATTGAATGAAACTTGTTAAACAGACTTAAAAACTATAATTTTTAATCTAAATTTGAGGAAATTTCTTTTTCAGACTTGAGTGGAACTTCAAATTTTAATTTTGAGCCTGTCATCATGGCTGGAAATCATAACCAAACCCTTAGAGTCCTCTTTACACCATAATTACTTAATCAAAACAATAAACTTTCCATGACATAGTTACAAAATGATTTTGAGATGAAACCTAACATGATCCCATTACCTCCAAAATTTCATGTCTTGCTAGGAGAATAACCAAAAAAACATATTAAAGAGTTCACATATATCTGCTATACATTTAGACCCTGAGAAGGCTGAAGAGCAGGTAAAGTGGAAGGCATTCCTATTTTCATTAGAAGGAGCTACCAAATAATGGCTGTATGGACTAAAAATAGGATATGTGCATGACTAGCATGACTTACTTTGATTATTAATTGAAATATTATTCCCTACCTCCAGGAGACCATCCATCATAAAGGAGATTTATTCCATCAGACAATCATCTGGAGAAATTATTTACGAGTACTGAGAGAGATTTAAGAAGCTACGTGCTAGATTCCCACATCAAGAAATTGAGGAGCATCACTTTCTTGTATTATTTTATCAATCCTCATTATAAAATTATAGAAGACTTCTAGATGTATCATCTAGAGGTAAATTAATTGACAAGTCACTAGAAGAAGCCAAGGGCTCAATTGAGAAGATTTCTTAGAACTTGCAAAAATTTGGTACAAGAGGTACTAGAATAAGAGTTATTCATGAGGTAATAACTTATCATCTATAAAAATTATTAGAAACTAGGATTGAAGAGATAACTAGTTTGGTGAGATATATGGACCTGAAATAAGTGAGTGAACAACAAGCACCAACTAAGGTATGTGGTTTATGCTCACCGCCTGATCGTTTCACTGACCAGTGTGCTGAAATATAGGGAATTGAAATTTGTGCATTATCCTTTTATCCAAGGTAGTTCCATAAAAATCAAGGATAGAGGGAGCCTAACCAAGTCCATTATGGATGTAAAAATTAGCATAATCAAGCTAGACCCCCATACCAAAACCAGTTTCAAAACCAACCCCCATTCCAACAACAAATTTAAAACCCCCACCATTTCAACAAAATAAATCTTATAACCAGAAAACTTACCAATAACCACCCACATTCTAGAGACCCTATGAGTAACCATCCACCAACACACAACCACCTGTGCAATAGTTACAATCCAATGTTTAGGCCCCATAGAATAAGTTTGATAAATTGGAAAACACGGTGGGAATTTATGGAAATACTATCCAAAAACCCAGGAAAACCACCTCATGAAACAATAGAAAATCCAAAGGATAATTTCAAAATGATAACAACAAGAAGTGGAAAAGAAATCCCACCACCAGATACCCTTGAACCTAAAACAAGACCACCTTTACAAAGGGATAATGATGTTGAGAATTCTGAAAATTCTATGAAAATGCACCAAAAAGAAGAAAAGAAAGAGGATGAGGAGAAGGATAAGACAAGGAGGAAGAGACAAGAAAAAATATTGAAGAGACAAAAAATGGAGAAGAAAAACTTACCCACACCATTTTCATCAAGGATGATAGAATCAAAGAGATTACAAGAATAAGTGCTTCAAAAAGAAATTATGGACACCTTATAGAAAGTGGAAATTAGTATCCCATGCTTGAATCACTCAAAAAAACTCCAAGGTATGATAAATTTTTGAACTATCTTTGCACCAAGAAGAGGATAATTTAAGGGAATGAGAGGATTAACTTGGGAACAATTGTCTCAGCCCTAATCACACCACAGTTGCCAACGAAATGTTAAGATCCAGGGATGTTTTCCATTCTATGCACCGTTAGATATTTAAATTTATCTAATTATTTATGCAATCTAGGTGTATCAATTAATGTATTGACTCACTCAGTATACACTTATTTTCAGATGGGAGGCTTGAAGCCCACCTAAGTGGTGGTCCAACTTGCAAACATATCCACCATTTTCCCAGATAGAGTTCTAGAATATGTCCATGTGAAAGTCAAATATATCTTATTCCCAGCTAACTTTGATGTGCTGAATATGGAATAATATAGGATCTCATCACAATCACCCATAATTTTGGGAAGACCTTTCTTAAAAATGGAAAAAAACATCATCAATGTCCATGAAGGTACACTCACAATGGATTTTGGATATAACACTGTCCACTTCAATATTTTTGACTCCATGAGGTTCCCATCAGATGATAACTCACTCTTCACACTCTCCCATGAAGTTGGTACTGAACCAATTGAGGAATCAAGTATGTTCCATGAATTATTATCTGCAGGAGATAATTTTTCCATTGAAAATATCACTAAACATGTGAATGCCTAAAATTATGGAGATTTTGATTTCATGTGGAAAGAAGAGGTAAAATATAATTTATTTTATGATGTATTAAATGATAAAGAAAATGATATTATTTATTGTACACAGGAAGTACAACCTTTGGAAGTGGGGAACCTCAATTTAATTTCATCCCTTGATCAGCCCCCTATTATGGAATTAAAACCACTCCCCATTGATTTGAAATATGTTTACCTTATGGAGGGAGAGAAATTACCAGTGATAATTGATAATAATATACCTGAAACATAAGAATTTTTTATTAATATTTTGAGATAAAATTTCCAAGAAATAGGGTAGATCTTAGGTGATATCTTAGAAATAAACCCCAAAATATGATCACATAGAATTCTTCTTGAGAGAGATTCCAAATCCATCAGATAGTCCCAAAGGAGGACGAATACCACCTTGATAGAGGTTGTGAAGAAGGATATTGATAAGATCTTGGAAGAAAGGACCATCTATCCCATTTCATATTCACAATGGGTTTGCCTCATCCATGTAGTTTAAAAAAAACAGGCCTAACCACTGTGAAGAATGAGAATAATGAATTAATCCCTATAAGAATTCAGATTAGCTGGAGAGTGTGCATATATTTTAGGAAGTTGAATCAAGTCACTCGAAAAGATAATTTTCCCATCCCATTCATTGACTAGATGTTAGATATATTGGAAGGGAGAACTCATTATTTCTTTTTAGATGTGTTTTCAGATTATTTTCAGGTACCCATTTCTCCTGAGGATCAAGAGAAGACTACCTTTAATTATCCCTTTGGAACTTTTTCTTATAAAAGGATGAAATTTGGATTATGTAATGCTATAGTTAAATTTTATGGGTTCATGGTAAGTATATTTTTGATCACATTGAACATTTCTTGGATATTTTCATGGATGAATTCACAGTTTTTGGAAATTCATTTGACTATTGTTTGAAAAATATGGAAAAAGTTTTGAAAACCTTCATTGAAAAGAATATTTTTTTAAAATTTTGAAAAGTTTTATTTCATGTTTTAGAGAGTAATTTTACTTGGGAATGTCAAAATCCATCCCAGTGGGGCTCGTTCCACTACTACCCAAGCCTACTTTTGATAGGCTAGGGGTTGGTGACTAGTGCTGAGAAGGCATATCATTGATATGGGAGGCCTTATCCTAAGTACCTATACACATGAACACATTCCCAAGCATATAAATTATGAAATGTAAAACAACTAAAAAACCATGCATGAATACATATAAATCCCACAAACCAGAGTACGATAGGAAGTAAAGGAATTCAAATAGGTCCAAATACAATCCCACCACAAAGAGTCTGAAACAAAAGTATAACTCAAAAGTAAATACTGGAGACTACTATCAAAATGCTACAGGAAAACACCTCGGTCTGTCTGGTCTCACTAAGAACTGTCTGGTCCTAGTCTACCTAGGAATCTTTTAAAAGTTCAGTCATCTACACAAGACATGAAATGTGTGGGAAAATCCCATGCAGGGGTGAGTATAACAATATTCAGTAGGACACCCCCCAAAAGATAAAGCATACAACAAAGGAGATACAGTCAGATCTATATAAGTATATGTTTACAACACATATAACAAGAATATCTAGACATACTCAACAAATACACACAGTCTAAAGGTAAGTCACAACTACAGTATATTAGCCTAGGATTCCAGCTCGAAGATTCCACATAACACTCGTCCAGGAGAACACACTCTTGAGTCTGATAGCATGCTGAAGTTTGTACGAGGGGTACTGGTTTTTGGGTATCATCATTAGAAATAAAACACTGATAGTATGAATAGAATACGATAGATAGATGAGGATCACTACCAAGTCCATGGGGTGATACCAACAAATCAATCTGGATTAACCCACTTAGTAGAGGATCGATACTCGCATAGTGTTAGTCATGTTGATACCAAGAACTGCACCTAGGGTATGAAGATGAATAGATGATCTCACTCCAAGCCTCATGGAGGTATTCCAATGACTCTATCTAGAAATTCTTTCTGAAGGGACCTTAGTCCTAGTAGTAGGAGATGATTCCATACCTGCCTTTAGGGAAATGATAAGGGGAACAAACCCTAATTAGAATTACCCAAGATATGGAGGACAAGAGATCCAAGCCATGTATAAAATAGTACATGGTGTTTATTAGGGGTCACATTCCGTGTCCATCGACCCCAGGTTTTACCCATGTAAACAGACCATGTCATCAATCTGTGTTTGTGTAGTACTACACGACGTGTAGGCTGCCCATGTAGTCTACCTGTGCCTAAGTACATGGATCCAACGCATTTACATTTTCCTGTGTACTAGTACATGGATTATCCCATGTACCTGGTCTAGTCCATGTTCATGTGGGGGAATACATGGTATGCTCCAACCCGTGTCATCCACCCCGTGTCTATGTACTTTTTGAAGTACATGCTAAGTCACCCGGGAGAGACCATATACCTTGTGATAGGGGTCACATGCCGTATGATACTTAAAATTATGCTGAAACCCTAGATGTTGTAAGGGGTCCCCACATGGCATGTAAATCCAACTTACACACCATGTAGCATGAGATTTTACAGAATCCCAATCAATGTGTCCCGCTGTCAGATATGCATAGAAAACAGATCAAATAATTATTCTTTACCGTGTGTAGAAGTAAGCCAAAGAATGTGAAATTAGGTATCCTTTATCATCTGAATTGATCCATCTCCATTTTCACACCTCTATCATGTCATGATGATCCCGGATCTACAATTTCGGATTGTTTCACCAAGAACCAGGTTCACAATGATCGATTGATTGGGATTTATCAAGCTGCGGGCCAAATGAAGAACGCCCGTGAGGAATGATGAATGAGGGGAGAAAAGCACAAGAATACATTGGTGGAACAATCCTCAATCAATTTTCATGTTGATTTTGATCCATTTCCATTAGAAATAAAATAAAAATAAATTAAATCACAAAGATATTCCACCATAAAAACCCCACAAATAAACCCATCCCATATATCAATTGAACCAAAAATCCATATGTTTGTTGATTGATTCACAATCATTGTAGAAATCAAGAATGAGGAATAATAAAATTAAAAAATACATTCTACCTTGATTCGGTTAGATTGTTGATGAATAATAGAGCTATGCCATGATCGTTGGTGAGACCCTTCAAATATGACGTGCGTCAACCATCGATCCATGATCCTATCATTGTTCACCTGAGAGAATTCTACAATAGTCCCTCCAAGGGCTCTCCAATTTCTTCAGGGTTATGTAGATAACCTTGGAATTCTGACATAATAGTCTTTTTAAATACTAACTATTCGTTGTGTCAACAAACATGAAATAAAATAATTTATTCAATTATTTTATTCATTTCTGCACCCACAACAACTTTTCTACAAATGACCCACATCGACTAATGTTAAGTCTCACATAGGGTAAGACTCATGTTATGAACTCAATAGTTCCCTTGGATTTATGATATGGGCACCCTTTTAGAAGTTATTCCACTTTTTTCAAAAAAACTATGTACACGTGCTATTTAATATTTTTAATGTATTTTAATCATTTATTTCAGGCACACCGAACCTCATATTTACACGTTGTCTCAGCACCCGGTCTCAAAATAATCCATATAATATCAAAAAATAATACATGGAAAATCTGATATATTACATTCTCCCCACCTTGGGGCTTTATATCCCCTAGAAACCAAAATAAGGGCTACTCAAAAAGATACGGGTACTGAGCACGAATATGAGCCTCCCACTCCTATGTTCTCTCATGGAGATTCCCATGCTTCCACTATATATGCACTAAAGGGATCGATCACCCATGAATAATCCTCTCCTTTCAATCCTCGATCTCTGTTGGGTACTCAACAAAGGTCACTCCATCCTCTATTTCCATCTCTCCCCAGTCGATAATGTGCGATGGGTCATGCACATACCTCCTCAAATGTGAAATTTGGAAGACATAATGCATATGGTTTAATAGTAGAGGTAGAGCTAAGAGTTATTCCACCTCTCCAATTCTATACAATATCTAGAAAGGGCCGATGAACCTTAGAGATAGATTGTCACCCTGACCAAATCTCTGTAATCCACGTCGAGGTGAAACCCATAAGAACACATGGTCTCCCTCTTCAAACTCCAAAGGCCTTCATATCCTATCATCATAAGACTTTTGATGAATCTATATAGTCCTAATCCACTCCTAGATGATCTAAACCTCTCTGTTGTAGATGACACCATCTTCGGGCCCATGAGTGCTGACTCTCATGAGTCAGTACAACAAAGTGGTGACCTACAGGGTCACCCGTACAAAGCCTTGAATGGTGCCATACCAATGATATAATGATATCTATTTTTGTATGCAAACTCCACTAGTGATATGTGATCCTCCTAACTATAACCAAAGTCCAACATGAAAGCTCCCATTATTTTCTCTATATCCAGAATGGTTAGCTTAGTTTGACCATCAATTCAGGGGTGAGATGTTGTGCTCAAGAATAACTTGGTCCCAAATACCTCCTGTAATCCCTTCCACAGTTGGTATGTAAACATACCATCACAATAAAAACAATCTTCAATGGAACTACATGGAGTCAAACTATCTCCTGCACGTAGAGGTGTCCCAATATCTCTACTGAACTCTACTCTCATATAGCCAGGAAGTGGGTCGACTAGGTGAGCCAATCTTTAATCACCCAAATGGCATCATGTCCCCTGGAAATACATGGTAAGATCATCATGAAGTCCATAGATATACCATCTCACTTCCACTTTAGTACCTCAAGGGGTTGAGATAAATCTGCTAGAATTTGGTGCTCAACCTTCACTTGCTAGCAAGTAAGGAATCAAGAGACAAACTCTATGACTCCTTTCTTCATCCTTGGCCACCAAAACTGATGTTAGATGTCCTAATACATCTTTTCCACACCTATATATACCACAAAAATAGACATATAAAACTCTTCTAGAACCTCCTCCTGCAATGCCATTAGTACCATCGTGCATCCTCTAAAAAGAACAACATGCTCCCCATCTTTAGAAAATCCATCAGGAGCATGTCCAGTGGATATCTGAGTATGTAGGGTTTCATAGTCGGCATCCCCAAGTTACGTTTAATTGATTAACTACAAGAGAATAGGGGTAACAACCATATATTGGATGTAAGATTCTCTATATCCATCCATAAAGGATAACTACAGTGAGGACAATTACTTTGATGCCTCATTCAACAACTGTGAACAAGATCTCCTACTGAGAGCATCTGTAACCATGTCCCCCTTCTCAGGAGTATAGATAATTTCAAAGTCATAATCCTGGAGGAACTCTAGCCATAACCACCATCTCAATTTGATACCCTTCTAAGAGAATATATACTTGAAAATATTATGATCAGAGTAGATGATAAACTGCTCACCCATCAGATAGTGTCACCACATCTTCAAAGCGAAGACTATCGCTGCTAGCTCAAGATCATGGGTTGCATATTTATACTCATGCATTCTCAAATGGAATAAAATGTAGGTAATCACCTCTTCCTGTGCATTATAACACAACCAATCCTGGTTCCTAATGCATCATAGAATACTACGTACTCAAAACATTCCTCTATCAATCTCAAGATGGGAGTGCTCGTCAAACTTGTACTCAACTATTGAAAAGCCTACTGTCACTTCTCTATCCACACAAAAGGCCATCCATTTAGAGTCAAAGCTATCATGGGTGATGATATCTTGGAGAAGTCAGGTATGAATCTCCAATAATATCCTTCCAAACCAAGGAATCTCCACACCACCATCACAATCTTAGGTGGCTCCCAAGCTAACATGGATTCAACCTTGGATGGGTCCACTACCACTCCATCTATTGAGATAACATGTCCTAGAAAGTGGACTGCTTGATTCAAAAACTAGAACTTAGAGAGATTTACATAAAGATGGTTCTCTTAGAGTATGTCCAGAACCATCCTAAAGTGTCTCACATGCTTCTCTTCAGATGTTGAGTACACAAGGATATCATCAATGAAGACTACCAAAAACTGGTCTAAGTAAGGCTGAAATAACTAGTTAATGAGTCCCATGAACACTTCTAGGGTGTTCGTCCTACCAAAGGTCATCTCTAAGTACTCATAGTGACCATAGTGACATCTAAATTTTGTCTTTAGTATATCTTCACCCCGTAATCACAACTGGTGATAGCCTGACCTGAGGTCAACCTTTGAGAACCATCGTACCCCTCTCAATTGATCAAAGAAGTCATCAATCTTCAGTAGTGGATACTTGTTCTTCACGGTCACCTGGTTCAAGCATCGGTAGTCCACACAAAACCTCAATCTCCCACATGTCTTTTTGGAAAACAAAACTAGGGCTTCCCAGGGTGAAACATTGGGTTTAACAAAGCCCTTCCTATTCAAGCCCTCTAACTGCACCCTAAACTCGAAAAGATCTATGGGACCCATCTGATATTATGGTGTATATATCAGTGCCATACCAGGGTGTATATCAATGTAGAAGTCTATCTCTTGATAGGGAGATAAACCTGGAACATCTTTAGGGAAGAGGTCCTCGTACTATTCCACCACTATAGAAAACTAGAAACTCATAACATCCACTAAACCAAGGGATAGACTAGCCAATTGATGAGTAATCAGCTAAAAAATCCTATGTACAAGTCCAACCTATGCTGCTTAGGCCTCCTTTTCACCAAAAAAGGAAAACCTAGTTTTGTTACTACTGACACACCACACCCTTTACCTAAAATAGTTAATCTGGGCATAAACTATAGATAACCAATCCATACCAAGAATGAAATCATAAGGTATCGAAACTAGCACCAAGATATTCCAATAGAAACTCACACATCTAAGAGTCAGGTCACACTATCAACACAAGTGCATGATTACTGAGTCTTCTCTAGTAGGAGTCTACAAGCATAAGGTTCGAGCCAAAGATTCAACCGAAATATCTAAGTCTTATACAAGGTATATGGAAAGAAATTAATGACTAACACTTGTGTCTATCAATAATAAATCTAAGGTAGAAAATTCACAGATCATACCTCGAATCACTCTTGGAGCCTCAGGGTCATAATATTCGACCGCTTGTAGCTTTTCCCACCCCTATCCTCTAGCTCCTTGATCCTGGCCTAGACCACCTGGGGGGGGGGTGGTGGTAACAAGTCAAAATGTTGACCACCTCCTGATACTCTCCCAAACACTCTTCCATGTATTCCACCCTATGAAACTACCTTATCCTACCGCTGTCTCTACCTATGTGGCTCATCCATAGTCTCTGTCGGCCATATAGTGGGCCATACAATCTCAGGGAGATGTCCCCTGGTGTCACATGAGTAGCACCACCTCTCTTTGGGCTAACTAGACTGACCTTATGTTCCCTAAATTGTAGATTATCTATCCTAATAACTCCTCCTAAAACTTCTCACATGCCCAGGTCCCCTGAGACTGACGTCGAATACCTATTGCTAAGGTCTCTTATTATGCTTTCCCACTGCTAACAACCACCGACTGTACCTCCTCAACAAAGAAAATATTAACCACCAAAGCTCTCTATAGAACCCCAACATAGGTAGGAATGAAATGAGTGATAACATAGTCTTGGATGTCTCCATGTAGACCTCAATCAAAGGTTCAAGACCTAAAGAACTGATCGCAAACCATATCCATCGAGTACCTGGAGAGTTTGGTAAACCTCAATGAATACCAAGCTACTATCAAGCTACCCTTCTAGAGCTCTAGAATCTCCTGGATATGTACAAACCTTAGCATAGTTGTTGAGAAATCCTCTCTAAAAATGTTCTCAAATTCTATCCATGAAAGAGTCATATCATTGTAAGATTGGGTAAACATACTCCACCATCACCCTGCTGAGCCATGAATAAGGATCACTGCTAGGACCACCATCTAATCTACCAGTGTCCTGACTAGATAGAAAACTTGGGTCATCACCTCAAGACAGTCCTCAACCACCTATGGGTCAGGATTTCCTCAGAACTTGATAAGTATCTGTCTCTAAAACTTGTGAAGTGTGCTTAGACTGCACACCTCATCTGCTGGTACTGCAGGTACCGTGTGCTGCTCTATAGGTGATGGTGTGGACGGTGCACCACCTAGAGGTAACATCTTAGGAAATGGTCCTTGTATCGATGCTTCATCACTTAAGGAATCATAATCATGATCATGTTGAATCCTAGCTGGAATACATTGTAAAGGCATCCTGAAACAAATAAGATGCACCACAATCAATGAGTATATCTGGAGAGATAACTCAAGAAATACATGGAAACCACAACTCATTCCTATATTATGCATTAACTATTATTTTCTATGAAACCAATGTTCTCATGTACTGATTAGAAAATTAGGTGATCAAAGTCCTTGTGTATGGATATGTTGGCCGCTTCACCGACACTAGAGTTCCCGAACTGAAAGATGAACTCAAAACACTTAACATTATTTCCCCAAACTAATCTCACAAACTCCTAGTCCTAAATTAGAACCAACCACTTTAATACCATTCTTTCATGACCCATCCTAGTGGGGCCCATGCCACGACTCCCCAAGCCCACCTCCAATAGGCCAGGGGATGAAGACTAGTGCCGAGAAGTCATATCACTAACATGGGAGGTCTTAGTCTATGTACCTGCAAACACACACACACATTCAAGCCTATAAATGATGAAATTTAAAACAACTGAACAACCATTAATTCATACATCTGAATCCCACAACCAAAGTATGATAGGAAGTAAATAAAAGTAAACAGATCCAAATACAATCCCAACACAAAGAGTCTAAAATACAATTCCAACATGAAAGTAAGTATTGGGGACTACTGTCAAAATGCCGTAGGAACACACCTTGGTCTATATGGTCTCACTAATAACCTTATGGTCTTGGTCCACCTAGGACTCTGTCAAAAGCTTGATCATCTGTACAAGACACGACACGGGCAGGCAAAGACCGTGTAGGGGGGAGTATAACAATACTTAGTAGGACACCCTGAAATCACAAAGCACAAAATAAAGGAAATACAGTTAGATCTACACAGGTATATGTCTAAAACATATATAACAATAATATCCAGATATACTCAACAAATACACAAAATATAAAGGTAAGTCACAACTATAGTATACCAGCCTAGGATTCCATCTTAAATATTCCACATAACACTCGTCCATGAGAACACACTCTTGAGTATGATATCATTGATGATGTCCTTATGAGGGGTACTACTCATTGGGTATCATCATTAGAAATAACATACTGATAGTTTAAAGAGAACAAAATTCATAAATCAGGATCACTTCCAAGGATATGGGGTGATACCAACAACTCAATCTAGATTAACCTGCTAAGTAGAAGATCTGAGCCCATGTAGTGTTAGTCACATCAATACCAAGAACTCCACCTAGGGCACATAGATGAATAGAGGATCTCACTCCAGAACTCACTGAGGGATTCCAAAAACTCTATCTAGAAAATCCTATTGAAGGGATCGTAGTCCTAGTAGTAAGAGATGATTCCATACCAAACTTCAAGGAAAGGATAAGTGGAACAAAACCCTAATGAATATTTCCCAATATACCGAGGAAAAGAGATCCAATCCATGTATAAAATAGTACACAATGTGTAGTAGGGGTCACACACCATGTTTCTCGACCCTAGGTCCTGCCTATGTAAATAGACCATGTCATCAAGCTGTGTCCATGTAGTACTACACGGTGTGTAGGCTACTCATGTAGTCTACCCATGCACCAATACACGAATCCAACCCATGCACATTTTTCTATGTACCAGTACATGACTTATCCTATGTACCTAGTCCAGGACATGTCTGTGTGGGGAAGTACACGACATGCTCAAACCTGTGTAGTCCACCCCATGTCTGTTTACTTTTTGAAGTACACATTGAGTCACCCAAGAGAGACCACATGACATGTGATAGGGGTCACATGCCATGTGATACTTAACTATCTCCTGAAACCCTAGAAACCGTATGGGGTCTCCACATAGTGTGTAGATCCGACTTACATGTCATGTAGCGTGAGATTTTCTAGAATCCCAGATTCTTCCTCCATGCATCTCTGCTGAATCTCTGGCCTATGATCCATTGGCCGCCTTACTGGGAAATCGAAGATCCTGTATCTTCCAAGACTTTCCATTGCCAAACAACAAGTTTTGCTATCATATTATCTCAAAAAATGAATCAAATTAGTATTCTTCATTATGCGCTGAAGAATGTCGAAGAAGATGAAATTGGGTATCCTTCATCATCCAAATATATTTGTCTCTATAATCACACCTCCTTCACATTGTGCTGAACTAATATCTATGATTTCAAATAATTATTCCAAGAAATGGGTGTGCAATGATCAATTTATCGAGATTTGTAGATCCACATACCAAATGAAGAATGCCCATGGTAAATGATGAATGGGGGGAAAATCACAAGAATAGATTAGCGGAACGAACCTCGATCAATGTTCATGTCGATCTTGATCTGTCACCATTAGAATGACAATCAAAATAAATCAAATAAAAAAGATATCCTCCCATAAAACCCCCACAAATGAACCCATCCCACATATAAATTTGGCACTACTATAAAACTAGGTTTATCCAGCACTAAGGCTTTAACAATGCTATCTAAAAATGCTGTTAAAGACCCCTTTTTCCAGTGCTAAAAAGAGCATTGTTAAAGGGGTTATTTAACAATGATAAAAAAAGTGACGTTAAAGATCCACCTTTATTAGAAATTTTTTACAAGCACTGATAAAGGCCCACCCTATATCAGTACTTTTATAAAAGTGATGATAAAAGGGGTCTTTTATCAGTGCTTGTAAAAAATCTCTAATAAGGGGGGGGGGGTTATCAGTGCTTTTTTAGAAGTGCTGATAAAGAACCCCCTTTATCATTACTTTTTTACAAGAGTTGATAAAAGTATAATTAAAAAAATTATTTTTCATTAAAAATAATATATTAATATATAAATATATTTATATTGATATAAATATAATATATATTTTTTGAAATATGTTTTAGATAAGGTAAATAGGTATTTACACTTATTATATAAAATATTTAGTGAAAATGGATTAAAAAATAACTAAAAAAATATTTTAAATCAATAATTTTATTATTATTACTGAGTGATAGTCATTTAATGTCAATTTGAAGATAAAAAAAATCAAAAAATTAAAAAAAGATCTAAAATAAGTTGAAAATGTAACTCGAAATTCAAACCACCATAAATTTTGATCTAGGTATCCATTTAGGCTCTACGATATATCAAATTGAATCCTGTGAAGAGATCTATGCCCTTGGTTACATAGGTAAACCCATATCACATTTTTGAGTCCAAAAAAGGCCCAAAAGGACTCCAAAACTGAGTTTTTAGTTGGGGTACCCCATTTTTTAACATTCGATGGATTTTAAGCCTCATTTAAGGGGTATTTTTGCCCTTTTTTAGTGGGGAATGAATTTATTCTCAGGTATTACATTCATATTGATATTATGGTTTTTAAATTTTATCATTTTTCATAATTTAATTCTATTTATAATTAAATATATGCATGTTTTCTTATATTTACTTATAAAAAGTCACTCATATAAATAAATATATCCACATATTTATGTAAAAATGTATATTTTAATATATATATAAATATATAAATATTATAAAATGTATTTAAAACAATATCTTACCATTCTTTACATTATAAAAATATATTTAAAATGTTTATATATACATATGTTTGTGTATTAATAAACAGATATATATATAATATAATATAATATATGTAAATGAATATAATATATAATATATTTAAATAAATATAATATATATCATACACACACATATATTGAATAAATTTATTTAAAAATAATTATATAAATATATGTAAATATATATGTAAATATATATACAAATATATAGAAATATCATTACATAGACAAAAAAACAACATGGTGTAGTGGTAAATACATTTCACCTTTGAAGGAGAGGTGCAGGGTTCAAATCTAGATGGGCACACATGAGGCTATAAATTCACAAAGCACTAATAAAAGGGGTGGTGGGGTGAAAAGCACTGATAAAGGGGGTGTGGAGCACTCTTAAATGGGTTGTGGAAGCACTGATAAAGGGGTCACGAACACAAGTGTCTGAATTTGTTTTACGCCCTTTAACAACATTTCCTTTTATAGTGATTTTTTAGTGCTGATAAAAGTTTCGGGCTCTTAACCTTGCTTTGATTATCATCACTTTTTTAGCACTGATAAAGACCTTTTCTAGTGATATTAAAGGACTTTTTGTAGTAGTGGAACCATGGGTAAATATTTTCAATTATTGATTCACATTCATTGTAGAAATCAAGAATAGGGAAGAATAAAATCAAAACACACACCCTACCTTAATTTGGTTTGATCAATGATGAAGAATAGAGCTGCGTCGTGATCCTTGGAAAGATCCTTCCAATTTGATGCGTGTAGATTGTCGATCTATGATCCTATTGTCATTCACCTGAGAGAATTCTCCAATGGTCCCTCCAAGGGATCTCTAACATCTCCAGGGTTATGTGACTAACCCTATAATTCTGGAATAATAGTATTTTTTAAGATTAACCAGTCCCTAAATCAATAAACATGAAATAAAATAATTTATTGAATTATTTTATTCATTTTTTTCCCGTGATGAATTTTCTACAAACAACCTATGACAACTAATGTTAAGTATCACCTAGGGCAAACCTCACATTCTAAACTCAATGGTGCCCTCAAATTTCTGATCTGAGCACCCATTTATAATCTATTCAACTTTTCAAGAAAACTATGTGCCTGTGCAATTTAATATATTTAATGTATTTCAAACATTTATTTTGGAAACACTGGGCCTCGAATTCGTATTCCGTTTTAGTGCATGGTCTCAAAAATAATCCATATAATATCAAAAAATAATACATGGAAAATATGAGACATTACAGGTAATTTCATTTTAAAAAAATGCATTGATATGGATAAATCAAAAATTAAAGTGATAAATTCATCGGCTTATCCAACTTGTATGAAACATGTTAGATTATTTTTAGGACATGCAAGATTCTATAGGAGGTTTATCAATGATTTCTGTAATATTTATCTCCCTCTCTCTAGATTACTTTTGAAAGATTCTAATTTTGATTTCAATGGTGATTTTAGGTTATCATTTGATGAGTTGAAGAGGATATTTATTACACCACTAGTGATGCAACCACCAAATTGGGAATAACCATTTGATCCACTTTGTGATGATTCCAACCAAGCAGTGGGGGCAATCCTTTCTCAATAAATTGAAGGTAGGCCATAAATAATTTCCTATGCCTCAAAAAACTTATATAAATGTTGTTATTAATATTTTCATAACTTATTATATACTCTATTTACTGATTTTATATGAAATGTGCATAATTTGTGTAAAATATTAATGTTTAAATATTAAATATAATTTTAGAGCACTATTTGAATTCATCCAGATTCAATTATATTTAATGTTTTAATAATAAATATCTCAATACTTATCCAAATTGAATTATTCTTGTTTTTTAGGGTTACTTATGAAAATTACAACATTTCATTAGATAGAAACATTGGCTAAATCGTCCATTTGGAGGGTCATATGGTCCACACAAGAAGACCCAAATAATCTCTAAAGAAACTGGACTAGCCATGATGATTGAGTTACCGATCTAAATCCCGAATCCCAAATTTTATGAAACTCCACCATATGTTCTTTATTATCCAAAGTAATAATGGATAAAAATTTTAAGGTCTAAATATATAAACAAGGGGCCTAACTGATGCTTTGAAGTCCAGCCCACCATTCTAGACAGGAATTAAAATCTGGACACTATTTATAACATTGATCATGATCTAGTCATCAAATCAAACTGGTATTTTTCAGTGTGAAAGATAAGATATGGGAGGCCAACTTTTTATAATAAATTATTTTTATTTTAGGGCATATTCCTGTTAAAAACCCATTCACATTTCAGCCTTTAAAAAAGTGTTGATAAAAATGGAAAGGTGCAAAATGTTTAGTAAAATAGACATATCTTTGGATCCAAAAGTAAAATGGCTAAATTTTTTTGAGGTATGATAGTAAAAATTAATATATAAAACTTTTAAAAATATAATATCTAGATATTCATATGTTTGAATGGCCAAATTGGCGATGCAAGTGGAGGGGAATATTTGGAAGGAAAACAGTTCACCTCCTTGGGCTATAAATACAACCCCCTCTTCTCCTTGAATGTGGTTGGAATTTTAGAGCAAATGAGGATAGTTTGGAACGAAAACAACTCTTCCAAAGGCTTGTAAGGATCTTCCATACTCAAATTTTTACTTGAGAAACTATTCCTTTTTGCTTCCTTTCATTTACTTTTGTGTTGTTCTTTATTTGTAATCATGTAGGTGTTTGTTTTTTGTAATTCTATTTTAATGAAAGTTTATTCTTCAATATCTCTTATTATAATCCACCTTCTGTAGTTTAATATTAATGTTCTTAAAATAGTTTCAATGAAGTTAAAAACCCTTCCCTTATTTTTCTTCCTCATTCGATCGAAAGTCTTTTTTAACTCTCTTCAACGATCGTGTGTGTGTTCGACACACTACTCTTTTCTTATTCCGTTCTTTTCACTTTATTTATAATTAATCACCTTAAACATATTTAAATATAATAATAATAATTTCAATTTCTGAGTAAATCTACCATTAGGGTGAGTTATAATTTGGGGATATTAAGTGATCCAGTGCTTTTTCTCGATGAGTATTCTTTAAGTTAAGATTGTGTATGTTGAACTTTATATGTCATTGATTAATGAAATGTTTTGTTTAATATGTGGATTCCATGGATTATTGGAACCAAAAATACACTACCATAAATAATTAATTATTATGATTATAACCCTAAGTTAAGTTATGGCTTATATTAAAGCCTCAACACTTGGGAATTCCAATCAGAATCATCTTGTGAAGTGGGTATTAATTTAATGAAATATATAGCAAAGCTCAAGGATATCATAAGATTAAATCACCAATAATGAACTCAAACCAATCATTATCAATTTTTTAAATCAAACATCATCCATTAATTATTTCATAAGATCTGCAAACAAACCCCCAATAAAAATACAATCAATTAAAAACAATCGACTATAAAACGTATCATTTTCGAGGATTCGACCCGAGTGATGCTATACACATTAGCAGAGCATTGGAGCCTTAAATAGTTGATATAAAAAAATTGACCATGATTTTAAATGGCACCTTTTCTATGGATGGTGTAATTAAGTACTCATTAGTTTCTGGTTATTGTAAAAAAAACAAAAAATACATAAAATTAAAAAAAATTGAAAAAAATAAAGAAAAACCCGCCTTCTCATAAAAATTATAAATGAAAAAAACACAAAGAAAAAACCATATTAATATTTCTTACAAAATATCTCTGAATTCCTCGTAGCCTCCCAAACAATCCCTCATATTTGTTTGACCTTGAAATTGATCAAACACTTTTCCAACTTAGGAGGAATATAAGAGATAATCAACTCATTCAAGAACCTGTCCTTGTACAACCAATTGAATTAGATATGAACAATCCTAGGGAAAAAACACTTAAATAAATTTCTACCCCTAATATGAATTACCAACCTCTTGGTATTCAATATCCAAACATAGAGGATGACTTAGAACTCAAATCAGGTTTGATTCATCTTCTCCTTCATTTCCACGGGCTAGCCAGTGAGGATTCACATCTCCACCTTAAAGAGTTCCAAGTGGTGTGATCTACTATGAAGCATCAAGGGGTTTCTGAGGAAAAAATAAAACTTCAAGAATTCTCTTTCTCCCTAACTGACACTGCCAAGTCATGACTTTACTACCTCCCTCCTGGTTCTATAGCCACATGGAATGACATGAAGCGACTCTTTTTAGAGAAATTCTTTCCTGCTTCTCGTACTGCTTATATCTAAAAGGAAATTAGTGGTATCCATCAATTCCCAAATAAATCACTCCATGAATATTGGGAGAGGTTCAAAAAGATTGTTTCAACCTTCCCACACCACCAAATCCCTGACCAACTCTTGATCTAATACTTCTATGAGGGGGTTTTGGCTATGGAGAGAACTCTCATTGATGCTAAAAGTAGAAGTTCTCTTGTTGATAAAACTCTTGCAGCTACAAGAGATCTCATAAGAAACATGGATGAAAACAAACAACAATTCCATACTCGAGCACATGCTCAAGTCAAACAAGCCCAATATAGTCAATCGATAGAGCTGAATAAGATGATAGAGTGGATGAGTGAACTTACAGGTCTTGTGCGACAACTAGCTGTGGCGTCCAAATCCCCAACATCATCTTCTCCACAATATCTATTCCATGGACCTATCAAGAACTGTGGAATATTTATCTCCCTATATCATCCAACTAACACATGTCCACAACTTCAAGAGGATCCATCTAATTCATCTAGACCAATGGAGCTCAATGCAGCTTATACTCAGCAGAACACCAACCCTCAACTATCAAGTCAGTTTTTTAGAAACTTCAACCAACCTCACTCTGAGCCCTTCTCTTCTACCTTCAACCAAGGCTTGAGGTTTGATAATCCTATTTATCATCCCACCTAAATTACCTCCTCAAACTCAAACCAGTTTCAATATGGTCAAGGTGTTGGTAACTTCCAACAACCTTATCCTTTTGTTCCTCAAAAACAAATGAGAAATCCTCCTCCTACTCCTCCAGGCTTCTGCTATCCTAGTGAGACTTCCCAATTCCCAAACCAATAAAATTGCTTTCCCAAGAACCAAAATCAAGGCAATACCAATCTGGGGCAAGCCTCTTATTCCAAGAAACCATGGGAAAGTGCAGCGGAAAATCTTGCCTTATTCACCCATTCTAGCCTCAAAAACATTGAAACCCAAATTGGTCAACTTGCATTCCACCTGAGCCAGCAACAACAATCAAATTCTTCCCAACTCCCAAATCAACCATTACCCAACCCTAAGGGTAATGTAAGTGCAATTGAACTTAGATCGAGAAAGAAAATTTCTATGCCTCATGATGAGTCCTACCACTCCCCTTTAAATGTTGACCTAGAAAATGAAAAGAAAATTAAAAATGAAAAGGAATCCGAATACATTCCCTCACCACCTTCCATTCCACTTAGGAACCCAATTCCTTTTCCTCAAGCCATTTCTAAGCCAAATAATTCCTTTGAACCCGATCCTAAAATGCTTGACATGTTTAGACGTATTGAAGTGAACATTCCCTTATTAGATTCCATTAAACAAATTTCTAAGTATGCCAAGTTTCTCAAGTAGTTGTGTACCCATAAGAGGAAACTTAGGACCTTTGATATGTTTCAACCCAAGAGTCCATACCCATTAAAGTGAAAAGATTTAGGGACCTTTATAGTTCCATGCCAAATTGGAAGTTCCAACTTCGATGATGCACTCATAGACCTAGGAGCCTCAATTAATGTCATTCCCAAATCCATATTCTACAACCTTGGTCTATGTCCCTTAAATACAAAAGGTGTTATCATTCAATTGGACAATCGAAAAACTTCGAGTCTTGAGGGTATAATCGAGGATGTCCTTGTTCGTGTGAATGATCTTATCTTCCCTGATGAATTTTATGTCCTTGACATGGAAGGTGAGATAAACTCTTCTCGATCTCCCTTAATTCTAGGAGAACCATTCCTAGTGATAGAGAGAACCAAAATTGATGTCTATTCAGGCATCTTATCCATGGTATTTGGTGACCAATAGATCAAGTTCAACATTTTACAAGCCATGTAATACCCATTTTAGGATCACTCTACATTCTCAATCCATGATTCCGAGGGAAATTTTGAGAGTCAATTGAACCCCAATTCATCACGTTATTCATATTTTAATGACAAAGGATATTGGAAAATCTACAACATGATTAAACAAGTCATAAATGGTGAAGTTTATATAGACCTCTCATCCATAAATTCCATTAATCTAAAAGATCTAGAAAACTCTCTATAATCCCACATTAACTCTGATATCTACTACTCCACCTTGGAAAACATTAAGGAAAATGAATCAAAATCAATTGAAATCACTTCCTCCATTCCCGAGTTGTCTAACCCATAAGTGAAAGATGTGACTAATTTGGAACCTCTTCCTACACACCTAAACTATGAATTCCTATTCCATGATCACTCTTATCCCATCATTGTATCTGCTTCAATTACTGAAACCAAGGAGTCCAAACTTGTTCAAGTGTTAGAGGAAAATAAAAATACCTTAGGTTGGACCCTAGATGACATACCAAGAATCAAACCTTCTCTTTTCATGCATCACATACATCTTGAAAAATCATCCAAAATAATTAGAAAACCACAAAGAAGACTCAATCCACTAATCCTTGAGGTAGTTAGGGAAGATATCACCAAGATTATTCCTGGCATTATCTACCCAATTTCTAATAGTGAATGGGTTAGTCCAATTCAAGTTGTACTTAAGAAGGGTGGGATAAATATTTTCAAAAATGAACATGGTGAGTTGGTCACAACTCGAGTGAAAAACAAATGGTGTGTGTGCATTGAATACCAAAAATTGAATGTCAAAACAGGAAAAGATCACTACCCTATTCCATTCCTTTATCAAATGCTAGAATGATTAGACAAAAAGTCACACTATTTATTTCTTGATGGATACACCAACTACTTCTAAATCCCAATCTCTCCATAGGACCAAGAAAAGACTACTTTCACTTTCCCCTTTAAAATATATTCATATAGAAGAATGTCATTTGGCCTTTGCAATGATCCTGCAACATTTCGGAGGTGTATAATGAGTATCTTTTATGAATTCATTAAACATTGCATGGAAGTATTCATGGATGACTTTACCATTTATAGTGAGTCATTTGAATATTGCTTGAATTCACTCTCTCTAGTCCTTAAATAGTGTGTCAAGTGTAACCTTGTGTTAAATTTTGAAAAGTGTTACTTCATGGCTTCAAATGGGATTGTTCTAGGGCACATAGTTTCAAAAGAGGGTATTGAAGTCAATCCTACCAAAATTAAAGTGATCCAATCACTTCATGAACCCACTTATGTTCGATAAATCCATTCATTCCCCAGTTATGCTGGTTTCTTTTGGTGATTCATCCATAACTTAAGTAGGATTTATCTCCCACTCACTCGGTTTCTCCAAAATTATGTCACATTCCATTTTGATGAGGTTTGCAAGAGAGCCTTCATTGAACTCAAAACTGATCTTACATCTACCCTAATAATCCAACCCCCAGATTGGTTCTTAACCTTTGAGTTGATGTGTGATGCTTCTAATAGAGTTGTTAGGGTTGTTCTTGGTCACTAAAAAGGAACTTTTAATAGTGGTTTTTCCATAGATAAATTCCGGCCCTATCTCTTAGGTGCCAAAATAATCATCTTCATAGACCATTCTACTATAAAGTTCATACTCAAGAAAAGTGATTCCAAATCAAGGATAATAAGATGGATCCTAATGCTCCAAGAGTTTTACCTTGAAATCAAAGGTAGACCAGGAAAAGAAAACCATGTGGCTGATCACCTGAGTAGAATTTCTAATTCTTCTCATTCAGAAATCATTGATCCTGAATTCCCCACTGAGAACCATTCATCTCTCACTCCAAAAATACCATGGTATGTCCCAATTGTAAACTACTTGATTGCCAGTATTTTTCCTGAAATTTTTTCAAAAGAAAAAAAATTAAAGTTGAAAAGTGATTCAAAATATTATTTTTGGGAAGAAAATAAACTTTGGAAAACTGGGGCAGACATGGTAATTAGGAGACGTGTTGATGAAAATGAATATTCCTCCATCTTATAATTCTATCACTCACTTCCTGAAGGTGGACACTTTGAACCACAAAGGACCTCCCGAACAGTATTAGACTCTATATTATTCTATCCTTCTCTCTTCAAGGACTCACATGAGTTTTTTCAATCATGCCCCACTTGCCAAAAGTTTGGCACAATTTCAAAGAGGAATGAAATGCCTCAAAATCCTTTAATTTTATGTGAGATCTTTGATGTTTGGGGAATCAATTTAATAGGACAATTTCCCCCTTCAAATGGATTCTCATACATCCTTATTGCGATTGATTATTTTTCTAGGTGTGTCGAGGCCAAACCCACTAGAAAGGATGATTCACATACTATTAGAAAGTTTCTAAAGACACACATCTTCCACCGATTTGGCACACCACATGCCTTGATAAGTGACCTAGGAACCCATTTTTGTAATAGAACCATGAAATATATTTTGAAAAATAATGGGGTTGTACATAAAACTTTTACTGCATATCACCCCAAACAAATGGCATGGATAAACTTTCTAATATATAAGTGAAAAGAGTGTTTGAGAGAATCGTAAAACCCACCATAAAAGACTGGCCTGAAGGACTTGGTAAAGCACTTTGGGCTTATCAAACTGCCTATAAAACACCATTGGGATGTATCCTTTTAGGTTGGTTTTTTGGTAAATCATGTAATTTTCTAGATGAAATCCAACATAAGTCATTTTCGTCTGTGAAAAATTGTAATTTTGATTTTGAAAAATCTGGTGAAGAAAGATTGTTGCAATTGGCTGAACTGGAGGAGTTTCGACTTGATTCTTATGAGAATTACAATCTGTACAAAGAAAAGTCTAAGGTGATCCATGATAAACACATCCCAATAAAGGTATTTCATGAAGGTGAAAATGTAATGATCCTAAATTCTAGATTTCTTCTCCACCCAGGTAAGCTTAATTCTCCTTGGGAAGGTCCTTTTGTTGTTACTAATGTCTACCTATTTGGTGCAGCGCAAGTCTAAGACCCCTATACAAAAATAACATTCATAGTTAATGTACATCAGTTAAAGAATTACCATGAGAGGACACACAATCCTGGAACCATTTTGGGGAGTCAAAAGACATGGTTTCATCTCATTTTTTTTGGTTTCTTCATAAATCTGGATAAAGAATATTGTGTCAAAACCAAAAAAATTTGAATGCTCAAATTTTCATTTGGAAAATTATTTTCCCCACCTGTGAGAAAAAACATTAGCTTTCATTCCAAGGACACCTATGGACTTCTTTTCAAAATGTTCATTTTTACCACCATTTGTGAGTCTTGAGTTTGTGGACCTTTGAGTTGAATTTCCTACTTTGGTATAAATTAAAATGATATAGGAATTTTCTAAACCTCATGAGAATCACAATAGCCAAATAACATCTCATTTACCTTACATTAATCCTCCTTTTGAAATCCCTTTCAAGCCTATGAAAATATTTTCTTTGATCACCACATTACAAGCCCAATACCTTATCCCACCCAATATCTACATGGATTTTCATTGCATAATTTTTTTAAATTTAAGTGTGGGGGGAATGGATTTCATTTTGGGTACCCTTTGTTGATTTCACCATGTTATCATATTCTTGAGGGAAATCATCCATTTCATTTTGGGGGAGATTTTGTCATTCAGTGGGGTTTAGGAATGCATATGTTTTTATCTTGTTAAAATGTTATTGACAAGTGTTCAAAAAAAAAAATTCAAAAAAAAAAAGAACAAAAAAAAGGGTTGTGTCTTGGGTAGGTCAAAAATCACTCTTCCTCAAACTTTTATCTTGGTATAACTATTAAAATTAGTGTTGTGAGGAGATCAATCATGATTTGGGATATGAATGTGAGATCTTTTTGAAGTTAAACTTTCAAAGAAAAATGAAAAAAATGAAAAGAAAAAAAATAACACTTGCATTATATATTCTTATGTCATTGGGATAAGTTTTGTGTTCTGAAAATATTTCACCTTCTCATCCCCTTAAATTTTCTTCCTACTTTGTGTATTTATTCACATAATCATGCCCTTATAAATATGTGTTTTCATTTCCTTCCATGTTTCATTTCAAAAAAAATTGTGCATTGTTTTACCCATGCTAATGTTTTACCCCTCTTCTCCTCTCTCTTGGACATTATATTCCTAACATACCATATCCACAAACCCCCCCCCCCCCCCTAAAAAATACCTCTTGATTCTTGATCACTTTAGTATAGGTAATGTAAGCTGAGAGCTCTTTCAAACTCTAATATTTTCACCTTTGGTTGGTGAATGAGTGAACATCCAGAAATAAATTTTTATCATCTTGAGAGGAGTGGGTTTTGAGTGCCTACATTTTCCATTTCTAAATTTGAGAATGAAAAAAGAATTGTTTTTGGAATTTTTTTTCTATAACAATTTGTGGTGGTATTCAATATGGATGAGTGAAATGGTCTAAACCTCCTCTGATTGGGGATTTTTTTTAATATTTGTTGGTGAGTAAAAATTATTTCGTTATGTTTTTATATTTATTTCACATGAGGAAATGAACAAGACTAAGTGTAGGGGATTTTATGTTATTAATATTTTCATAACTTATTATATACCCCCTTTACTGATTTAATATGAAATGTGCATAATTTGTGTGAAATATTAATGTTTAAATATTAAATATAATTTTAGAGCACTATTTGAATTCATCCAGTGTAAAGACCCGTATTTTCAATGTAATTTTTTAATTATATGGAATTATTATGAGTCTGCAAAAATTGACGGTGCATGATTCTGAGGCCCAGTGTGCTCAGAATGAATTTCTAAACTTTTTTTTAGGTACGTTTAGTAAACGCATGAGCAGTTTTTTCTAACTTTTGAACTGTTTCTTGGATTAAAAATCTGAGGGCACTGTTGAATCCGCAGTGCCGAGATTCTCTTAAGGGAGGATTTACTTTGACTGCAGTAGGTTTAGATAAAAATTTAAGTTTTGTGCCTTTTTAAAAGAAATGAAATAAAATAATTTTATTATTTTATTTCATAACCTCCAATGGACCAATTAAAGTGTGAGGCCGATAGTGTGTTAAGACATTAAATTGATTGAATTTCCAACCTTAAGTAACAACGACGTTGGGGAAATTAGGAAGCTTCCTAATTAATGAGCCCCATCATTTCCACACTCCATTACTTACCCTCTCCCTCTCCAATATATATGGAGCTAGGGAAGGAGTATAAGAGAGTTTCACCAAGCAGTAAAGTGCTAAAGGAGCACCATGATGCTGGACCCTTAGAAGATGGAGCTGATCCCAGCGGGAGGTGACGGATGACACTGAACCACAAACCAAAGGGCGACGTATGAGTGGCATCATTGGGAACTGGTTACGGGAATGAAGAACACGATCCACCTTAAAGTGCAGACTTTTCTCCGATGATTCGAGGTAGGGGGTTATTTTTGTTTGTGCATTTTCGATTCCCTCTTCTCATTATTAAAGTTATATGAAGAACATGGGTCAACTGACTAACGGGTTGACCTGCGATTCATTCATCTTTACAGGAGGTTGTTGTAGGGAATATTGCGGGGTTTATCTTGTGGTTTAATTAAATTGTTATTTAACCCTTAAATCCCCTTGTGTTATGAGATAATGCAGAGGGTAGGCCTAATGAACCCGGCCTGAACCCTCCGCTATATTTTTTACATCCTTGTGCCTCCATGGAAGACTGACAGCGCGATGACACTAACCGGCTATGTGGTGGATAACACGTCAATGGACGTCGCAAGAGGAGGCCGCGACACAAAGTCACGATGGTCATCAGAGTGGCCGACATCGGTAGATAGCAGAGAAGGTGCGGTGCACCATCGCGCGATGTCGATGAACAAAGAGGGCCATGGCTCGTCAACCACAATGACCAGAGGAGGTGTTGGCCATCACGCCGATAGGCCGTGATGGAGCCGGCGGAGCGGAGGTGGGGCGTGCCCCCGGCGGCGCGCCCTTGCGGCAGCAAGGCCATGGTGGGAGTAAGGGATCTACGGATCAACCAGTAGTCGGTGGATGGGGCGCACGCCAGCGGAGCACCCGACAGTAGAGCCACGGTCCATCGGCCGCGACACGGAGGACCCACGACACCACGTGGGGCCGGGTTGTTGTCAGCCCCTGCAGGTTGACCCACTGATGTGGCTCCACACCACGTCAGCCCTACCCAGACATGCCGCATCTGGCTATCCTTATAGGACCGTACTGCCAGGTGTGTGGCACTACCGAGTCAGCCCGCGGCCCAGCGGCCTGACCCGCGGCCCAGCCAGGTTGGGCCGGGACCAGCAGGTCGGGTTGACCCGGGTCGGGTCGGACTCGAGGCAGGCTGGGTTGACTCAGGCCGGGTTAGCCCCAAGACAGGTCGAGTCGACCCAGATCGACCCGGGTTGGCCCATGCTGAACCGGGTTGGGCCGGTCCGACCGACGAGGACCGGACCCGGACCCAGTACCGCCCAGGAACACTAAAAGGGCCTTATCTTGAGAACTAGATGTTTGTTCGATGAACCGTTTGCAGTGTTGGGATCCTTGGAGAAAGATGATACTTTTTAATTACTCCATAACAGTTTTGAAAAAACTTGCAGTATGACCGGGTTGGATCGTACCCGAATCCAATCGAGCCATCAGCACTAAAATGCTAATAACGCACAGACCGGGCGTCCGATTGACGCGACGTCTATTGCGTTGGAACCCTTATGACATGGAAGATCATAGGGTTACTTCTTGTGAGACTTAATGCTAGTTTAAATATGACTGATGGCTTAGGGAACGGTTCTCCCAAGCACAGTACGTATAGAACCCTACGACTGGCTGAGACCTAAAGACTACTGACTTTTCGACTCAGAGTGACTCGACAACCATGGTGGGGATCAGACGTGGTATGCGATGGGGAGTAGTAACTTAGCAGACCACAATGGGGGAGGATGGCTCTATGTGACCCAGCAGACCCACATTACGTGATGGGGAGGAGTACCTCAGCAGGCCACGGTGGGGAGCAGCCACGGTACACGATGGGGAGGAGTACCTTAGCAGACCACGGTGGGGGAGGGCGGCTCTGTGTGACCTGACAGATCCATGGTACGCGATGGGGAGGAGTACCTCAACAGTTCAAGGTTAGTGGGAAGCACCTTTGTGTGACGCGACATGCCCGCTGTACTCGATAGAGGAGGAGTTCTCCAGCATCCAAGGCATTCAACATTGTGACTGGGGATGTTACTTATTACTAGCCCTAGAATAAATCCTGGTGTGAGATGCCTTTACTTTGTGTTTGTGATTGAGGTTATGCTATGTGGTACTTTACCTGTGTGGTACTTTACCTTCGTGGTGTTACCTTGTAGTTTTTCTTTGTAAAACTCTAGGAGACCTTCAGGGTCTTGGGGTCCCTACTGAGCATCGTTATACTCACCCTTGCACGGGCTTCACCCACACCTTGTTTTGTCTTGTGCATATGACGAGCAACTGGGCTAAGGTTTGAGGGATCCAGGACCTGGTGGTACGTGGAGGAGATAAAAAGACGTGGAGTGCTGGGGAGGTGATTTGTACCTACCCTTCAGGTTGGAACCTCAAAGGAAGACCCATTAGCTGTTTCACTTTTTCTTTTAGTTGTATTGTACTTTCATCTGTACTTGTACTTTTCCAGTTGGTCTTGTATTCCAACCCCCTTTACTTTCAGCACTCTTTACTACAATAGTTTACTTCACAGTTTCTCTTGTTGTGTTCTACTATGTGAGTTTGTACAGGTTTAAAGGCAATGAATTACTGTTTTAGGGATACACCTTTTAGTGCTAGTCGCCAGCCCTTGGCCTATGGAAGGCGGGCTTAGGGTAGTCCCAGCATGGGCCCCGGGGGACGTGTCGTGACAAAGTGGTATCAGAGGAGTTTAGTTCTACTGAAGAACTAAGACTCTGATATTTTATATGTGGAAATAGTGTTAAGTGTTATGAGTGTGGTTTTCAGTTTGGGGAGTCCAGTGTTGGTGTGGAGGCCGACATATCCATACACCAGGACCCTGAGTTCTGATTTCCAACTCAGTGCACGAAAATACTGATTGTGTGTGTTTTGAAAATTATTTCTTGTGTTTTATTGAGTCAGATCACCAGGTATAACTTTTAACCATGGCACACCTGTTTCTTTTCAGGATGCCTCCATGAATACAACCACCTAGGTTTCCTGAGAGAGTATGCGATGATGGCCCACCGAGCGATGAGGCCTCGGTGCAGGGCCCTCTTATGGAATTGGCACCTTTGGGTGGTGTAATGGCATCACCACTGCTCGTTGGATAGCCTTTTCCACCATCCCCACTAGTAGAGCATGCACGCCAATTGAGTACATTGCACAAGTTCCAGTGGTAGAGGCCTTTGAGGTTCCGAGGTGAAATGGACCCGTAGGCGGCTGAGGACTGGCTGAAGGCTGTGGCTAGAGTTTTTCGCTTAGTTGGGACACTAGCTAATTTTATGGTGATCCTGGAAGCCAGCCTTTTTTAGGCAGCAGCAGGGGGATGGTGGAAACTGATGCTCCAGATACAAGATTAGGTGACCCTCATCTGGGCAGACTTTGAGGGCCTTTTTAGGATAGATTTCATCCCAAAGACCTTACACTCTGTGCATATATAGGAGCTACTGCACTTACAATAGGGTAGCATGATAGTGGTCCAGTACTCAGCGAGGTTCACTAATCTCTCCTGCTACTCCACTGACATGGTACGAGACCCTTTTTTTTAGGGCCCATACCTTTAATAAGGGTCTCTAATGGGAGACCAGAGCATCAATGGTATCACTCATCATTCCAATGTAGGCTGGGGTGCTTGAGCGAGCACTTTTGGTGGAGAGCTTCCTAGTTGAGCAGGCACCGACAACAAGATCTACCACCAGATGAAAAGTAGCCAAGTCATCTATAGGAGGTAGTAGGTAGATGAAACAATGGTCCAAGCAGACTAGACCTTTTGGTGGATGACCCCAGGACACAAGGTTATAGGTGCGAAGCCACAGGGCTAGAGAAGATAGGTGAGGGACATGTAGTGTTACACGTGTAGTGGGTAGGTTTATATGGCTCACGACTGCCTGAACCACCATACCGATGACCAGAAGATGGTCAAGGGACCACTGAGGAAAAGGTAGAGGTTCGAGTGAGGAGGTCCGTAGGGTGGCAGACGTGGCAGAGGAGCTAGCCATGTAGTAGGCGGTGGGCAAGGTTTCGAGATTCTATCACCACCACTGCCAGGTGGTCCACCCTGACCATAGGAAGTAGGAGGACAGGGATGAGCTCAGCTTCAGGAAGCTGAGGCCTACGACCATGACACTCTGGAGATGATTAGAGGTATGATTTGTGTCTACTCCACCTTATTTTCAGTACTTATAGACACAGGTTCCAGTCACTATTTAATTTCCATGACCCTCGTTCGGAGGTCGGAGATTTCGGTGGAGTCGTTGGCTCGATCCTTACAGCTAGAGACTCCTACGGGAGCAGATTTGATGATTACACATTGGTTATGGTGGTGTGAGCTTACTCTAAGAGGCACTAGATTCAACTGGGATCTCCTATTAGCGGTAACAAGGCCTTACTACACCATCTTGGGTATGAAATGGTTATCTACAGTCCATGCTCAGATTTACTGTATTAGGCGCAAGGTGTGGTGTGTCCGCATGGACGAGACCAGGTTTTCATTCACCAGTGATAAGGGAACCTTTGCAGCATAATATGGACTTACCCAGAGGAGGGTTCAACCGATTACTCATCAGTTGGATAGCCTTACCCTCAGAGCAGTTGATGTTGAGAGTCTGAGCTATCCTGTAGTGGTGGACCAGTATGTCGATGTCTTTCCTGATGATGTTCTAGGACTACCTCCATGTAGAGAGGTAGACTTTTACATCGAACTATAGCCTGATACGACACTGATATCTACACCATCATATCAGATGGATCCCATAGAGCTTCGTGAGTTATGTGTACAGTTGTAGGAATTGTAGGGAAAGGGGTTCATAAGACCCAGTGTTTCTCCATGGGAAACCCCGATTTTGTTCGCCAAGAAGGCAGATGAGATTTTGAGACTCTGTGTGGACTATCAGTGCCTGAAACAAGTGACCATTAAGAATAAGTATCCACTCCTAAGGATTGATGATATTTTCGATCAGCTGAAGAGGGATTACTAGTTTTCGAAGATAGACCTTCGATCAGGCTATCGTCAGCTTAGGATACAAGATGAGGATGTGAAGAAGACGGACTTCAGATGTCCATATGGACATTATGATTTCTTGGTTATGCCTTTCAGTGTGACCAATTCCCCATAAGTGTTCATTGGACTCACGAAAAGGATATTTCAGCCATACCTCGGTCGCTTCGTGGTGGTGTTCATCGATGAAATATTGATATACTCGGTGACAGAGGAGGATCACACCTATCATCTGTGGATAGTTCTGGATACACTCTGAGAGCACCAGATTTATGGTAAACTCTTGAAGTTTTAGTTTTGGATATGAGAGGTCCACTTTCTAGGACACGTTATCTTAGAGGATGTAGTTGTAGTGGATCTAGTGAAGATAGAGGCTGTGCTTTCTTGGGAGCCACCCATGAGTGTGACAGAGGTGTAGAGTTTCCTAGGGTTGGCTGGATACTACTGAAGATTTGTTCCTGAATTTTCCAAAGTCGCAACACCCTTTTCATCTTTGACAAATAAGGGTAAACCTTTCCTATGGACAGAGAGATTCCAACAGAGTTTCTAGGAGCTAAGGCAGAGACAGACGACCGCCCCCATCTTGAGGCTACAATAAGAAGGTATTGGGTATGTAGTTTACTTCAACGCATTAGGGACCTAACTTGGGTGTGTCCTGATATAGGAGCAAGCAGTGATAACTTATGGCTCATGGATATTGAGACAACACGAGCAGAACTATGCTACCCATGACCTAGAGTTAGCAGTAATGTTATTTGCCTTGAAGATGTGGCGACATTACTTGATGGGTAAACACTTTACAGTCTACTCTGATCACAAGAGTCTCAAGTATATATTCTCTTAGAAGGACCTGAACCTGAGACAATGTCGATGGCTAAAGTTCCTCCAAGACTATGACTTTGAGATAGTCTATACTCCTAGGAAGGAGAAAATGGTAGTAGATGCACTCCTTAGGAGGTCTGGTCTATAGTTTACTGAGTGACGCGATAGAGCAGCTAGCCACGTTGCAGTTATCCTTTGTGGATAGAGATGAAGCAGCATACCTCCAGTGTATAACTATCACTCCCACACTCCTTTAGTGAGTCAGGGAGGCACAGCTTAGGGACACTGACTGTGAGGCTTGACATGCTCAGATATCATCAGGGAAGGCACCTGATGGATTTTATGAAGGTGGGGAGCATGTCATCCTCTTTAGAGGACGTACCATGGTATCAGTGGCACTACAGGAGGATGTGTTTAGGGAGTTCCATACGTCCCCTATGGCGGTATATCCGGGTGTAGTGAAGATGTACCAGGACCTCCACTTTTAGAACTGGTGTCCAGGGATGAAGAAGGCTGTTTTGGAGTTTGTTTCATGATGCCTCACTTGTCAGCAAGTTAAGGTCGAGCACCAGGTTCCAGTAGGATTAGCTCATCTACTAGAGGTGCTAGAGTGGAAGTGGGATGGAATCTCCATGGACTCTGTGACAAGTCTTCCATGTACATCTTGGGGACATGATTCCATTTGGGTGATCATTGACCGACTCACCAATTCGGTCCACTTCCTACCTATCTGAGATCAGAGGTCAGTAGAGGGCTTGGGATGCCTCTACGTACAGAAGATTGTGCGACTTCATGAGGTGCCATCGACGATCATCTCTAACCATGATGCACGTTTCACTTCTCGGTTGTGGAAGGGATTGCAGGAGGCGTTCAAGACTCAGCTATATTTGAGCACCACCTTTCATCCTCAGACGGATGGTCAGATGGAGTAGACCATTCAGACATTGGAGGATATTCTACGTGCATGCATCCTAGATTTTGGCCACATTTGGGAGGATCACTTTCCCTAGGTGGAGTTTGCATACAACAACAGTTATCACTCCCCCATCATTATACAACCATTCGAGGCCTTGTACGGTCGACCATGCAGATCACCTCTATGCTGGAAAGACCCAGGGAGTCAGCACTTATGGGTTTAGAGTTGTTATGAGCTACCACTGAGAATGTGCAGACCATCCAAAAGTGGATAAAGACTGAACATAAGAGACCGAAGTCGTATGCCGATAGGATACGAAGACCTTTGGAGTTCCAGGAGGGGGGGCATATTTTCTTGTGAGTCTATCCTCGATGGGAACTACATAGATCTGTCTGAGGCAGAATGTTATAATTGAGGTTTATCAGGCCATTTCTGATACTTCAGAGGATAGGTGAGGTGGCATACCACTTGGAACTTCCACCGCAGTTGGAGAAGGTGCACGATGTCTTCCATGTATCCCAGCTGAGGAGATATGTGAATGACCCATCTCACGTCATTGACCACGGTGAGTTGGACTTAGATGATGGGGAGAAATTTAAGGAGTTTCTAGTAGAGATTGAGGATTGACAGGAGCGGGTCCTTTGTGGGCGATCGATACCTCTGGTGCGCGTTCACTGGCAGCACGAGAACCTCCAGGAGAGCACATGGGAGCGGGAGGCTCAGTACCCCCATTTGTTTCCCTAGTCTATATTGTGGATTTTGGGGACATAAAGCCCTAAGGTGGGGAGAATGTAAAGACCCATACTTTCCATGTATTTTTTTAATTATATAGAATCATTACAAGTCTGTGAAAATTGACAGTACGTGATTCTGAGGCCCGGTGTGCCCATAATGAATTTCTGAACTTTTTTTGGGTACATTTAGTAAACGTGTGAGTGAAATTTTCTAACTTTTGAATCATTACTTAGATTAAAAATCCTAGGGCACCATTGAATCTGTAGCAACGATATTCCCTTAAGGGAGGATTCACTTTGACCATAGTAGATCCAGAGAAAAAGTTAAGTTTTGAAATTTTTTAAAAGAAATGAAATAAAATAATTTTGTTATTTTATTCCATAATCTCCAATGGACCAATTAAAGGGTGGGGCCAGCGGTGTGTCAAGCCATTAAATGGATTGACCTGCCAACCTTAAGTAATGACGACGTTGGGGAAATTAGGAAGATTCCTAATTAATGAGCCCCATTATTTCCCCACGCCATTACTTACCCTCCCCCTTTCCTATATATATGGAGTTAGGGAAGGGGTATCAGAGAGCTTCACCAATTAGAGAAGTGCTAAAGGAGAACTGTGACGCCAGACCCTTAGAAGATGGAGATAATCCCATTGAGAGGTGACAGACGACACCGAACCACTAAATGAAGGGCGACGTACGAGTGGCGTCATTGGGAACTGGTTGCGGGAATGAAGAAAATGATCCACCTTTAAGCACATATGTTTCTATGATGATTCGAGGTAGGGGGTTATTTTTGTTTGTGCATTTTCAAATCCCTCTTCCCCATTCTTGAAATTATATGAAGAACATGGGTCAACCGACTAACTGGTTGACCCGCAATTCATTCGTCTTTGTGGGAGGTTGTTGCAAGGAATCTTGTGGGGTTTATCTTGTTGTTCAATTCATTTTTTATTAAACCCTTAACCCCCCTCATGTTATGAGCTAACGCTGAGGGCGTGGGCCTAACAAACCTGGCCCAAACCCTTTGATATATTAGTTACATCCTTATGCCTCCATGGAAGACCGACAGCGTGACGACACCAACCGACTATGTGGTGGATAGTACATCGACGCACGCCATAAGAGGAGGTCAGGACACAAAGATGCAACAGTCGTTGGAGAGGCCGACCATATAGGAGGCACGACGCACCGTCACGCACCGCCGATGAACAAAGAGGGCCGCAACTCGTTAGCCGTGGCGACTGGAGGAGGGGTTGGCCAGCACGCCGACCGGTCGCGATGGAGCCGGCAGAGAAGAGGTGGGGTGCGCCCCCGACGGTGTGCCCACACGACAACAAGGTCATGGAATGAGTTAGCCGCAGTGGGAGCAAGGGACCACCAGATTTACCGATGGATGGTAGACAGGGTGCGCGCTAGCGGTGTGCTCTACGGCAAAGCCACGCCCCATTGGCCGCGGCATGGAGGACCTGTGGTGCTACGTGGCACAGCGTTGGGGTCAACCCCCACGGGTTGACCTACTGACATGGCTCTGTGCCATGTCAAACCTACCCAAATGCACCATGTCCAGGTATCCATGGTGGCCCGCACTGCTAGGCGGGTGGCAACACCGGGTCGGTCCATCGGACCAACCCGTCGCTCAGCGGGCCGACCCGCGGCCCAGCTGGGTCGGGCCGGGCTCAACAGGCTGGGTTGACCTGGGTCGGGTCAGACCCAAGATGAGACTAGTTGACCCATATCGTCCTGGGTCGGCCCATGATGAACTGGGTCGGGCCGGTCCGACCGAGGCGGACCGGACCCGGACCCAGTACCGCCCATGAACACTAAAAGGGACTTATATTGAGAACCAGATGTTCGTTTGAAGAACTGTCTATGGTGTTGGGACCCTTGGAGCAAGACCGTCCTTTTGAATTAATCCATGATAGTTTTGAAGAAACTTAGAGTATAGCCGGGTTGGATCGTACTCGAATCCAACCAGACCCTCGACACTGAAATGCCAATAACGCACAGACCAGGCGTCCAATTAACACGCCGTCTATTGCATTGGAACTCTTATGACATGGAGGATCATCGGGTTACTTCTTGTAAGAATTCATGCTGGTTGAAATATGACTGATGTCTTGGGGAGCGGTTCTCCTAACCGCACTACGTACGGAACCCTGCGAGTGGCTGAGACCTGACGACTACTGACTTTTCAACTCGGAGTGACTCGATTGCCACATTGGGGAGCGACTGCGGTACACGATGTGGAGGAGTACATTAGTATACCATGGTGGGGGAGGGCAACTTTGTGTGACCCAAAAGACCCATAGTACAAGATGGGGAGGAGTACCTCAGTAGGCCATGGTGGGGAACGACCACGATATGCGATGGGGAGGAGTACCTTAACAAACCATGGTGGGGGAGGGCGGCTCTGTGTGATCAGACAGACCCATGATATGCAATGGGGAGGAATACCTCAGCAGTTCAAGGTTAGTGGGAAGTGCCTCTGTGTGACACGGCTGGTCCGCTATACTCGATAGAGGAGGAGTTATCTAGCAGCTGTGGTGTTCGACGTTGTGACTGGGGATGTTACTTGTTACTACCCCTAGAATAAATCCTCGTGTGATCTATCTTTACTTTGTGCTTGTGATTGATGTTATTCTATGTGGTACTTTACCTATGTGGTACTTCACCTTCGTGGTGTTACCATATTGTTTTTCTTTGTAGAACTCTAGGAGACCTTCGGGGTCTCGGGGTCCCTACTGAGTATCATTATACTCACCCCTGCATGGGCTTTGCCTGAACCTTGTTGTGTCTTGTGTAGATGACGAGTAGCTGGGCTGAGGTTTGAGGGAGCCATGACTTGGTGGTACGTGGAGGAGACAGATGGATGTGGAGTGTTGATTAGGTGATCTATACCTACCCTTTAGGTATGAACCTCAGAGGACAACCCAATAACTGTTTCCCTTTTTCTTTCATTTTTATTTTACTTTTAGTCGTACTTGTACTTTTCCAATTGGGCTTGTATTCCGCCCCCCTTTATTTTTAGCACTCTTTACTACAACAATTTACTTCACAGTTGCTCTTGTTTAATTCTAATCTATGAGTTTGTACAAGTTTAAAGGAAATTACTTCCCATTTTAGGGATATTCCTTTCAGTGCTAGTCTCTAGCTCCTGGCCTATGGAAGGGGAGCTTGGGGTAGTCATGGCACGGGCCCCGGGGGACGGGTCGTGACATCCAAATTCAAGTCTGTTTAATATTTTAATAATAAATCTCATCCTACTTATTCAAATTTCATAATTATTATTTTTTATGGTTATTTAATCAAATTGAAACATTTCATTATAAGGAAACCATGACCAAATCATCCATTTGGAGGGTCATATGGTCCACATAAGAAGACCCAAGGAATCTGTGAAGAAACTGGACCAACCATGATGATTGAGTTACTGATCTAAATATCGAAGCCCAAATTTTATGAAACTCCACCATATGTTCTTGATTATCCAAAATAATCATGGATAAAAATTTAAAGGTCCAACTATATGAACAAGGGGCCCAACTGATACTTTTAATTCCAGCCCACCATTCTGTCCAGGAATTAAAATCCAGACACTATTCATGACATTGCTCATGATATAGTCATCAAATCAAGCTGGGATTTTCAGTGTGAAAGCTAATATATGGGTTTACAACTTGTTATAAGAAATTATTTTTATTTTATGGAATATTAATATTAAAAAAACCATTCACATTTCAGCCTTTGAAAAAGTGTTGATAAAAATGGATAGGTGTAAACTATTTAGTAAAATAGCCATATCTTTGGCTCCAAAAGTCCAATGGCTGAAAAGTTTTGAGGGATGATAGTAAACATCAATATCTACAACTTAGAAGAAGATAATATCTCAATATACATCTATCTGGATGTCCAAATTGGATATGTAAGTGGAGGGAAATATTTAGAAGGCAAACAGTTCACCTCCTTGGGCTATAAATACAACCCCCTCTTCTCCTTGCATGTGGTTGGAATTTCAGAGAAAATGAGGATTGGTTGGCACAACCAAGTCTCTGAAAAAGGATTTGTAGGATCTTTAATACTAAAGTTTTTACTTGATAAACCATTCATACTTGCTTCCTTTCATTTACTTTTGTATTGTTCTTCGTATGTAATCATGTAAGTGTTTGTTTTTTGTAATTCTGTTTTAATGAAAGTTTATTCTTCAATATCTATTATTCTAATCCAAATTCTATAGTTTAATATTAATGTTCTTAAAATAGTTTAAATCAAGTTAAAACCCCTTCCCTTCTTTTTCTTCCTCATTCAATCTAAAGTCTTTTTTAACTCTCTTCAACGATAATGTGTGTATTCGATGCACTACTCTTTTCTTATCCCATTCTTTTCACTTTATTTATAATTCATAACCTTAAACATATTTAACTATATTAATAATCATCTCAATGGTTGATTAAATCTACCATTGGGTTGAGTTATAATTTGGGGATATTAAGTGATTGAGATATTTTTCTCAATGAGTATTATTTAAGTTAATATTGTGTATATTGAACTTTATATGTCATGAATTAATGACATGTTTTGTTTAATATATGGATTACATGGATTATTGGAACAAAAAATACACTACTATAAACAATTAATGATTATTATTAGAACCCTACGTTAAGTTATGGCTTGGATTAAATCCTTAACACTTGGGAATTCTAATCATAATCATCTTGTGAAGTGGGTATTAATTTAATGCAATATATAACAAAGATCAAGGATATCATAAGATTAAATTCCCAATAATGAACTCATCCCAATAATTATCAATTTCTTAAATCAAACATCATCCATTAATTATTTCATAATCTCTACAAAAAAACTACCCCAATCAAAATAAAATCAATTAAAAAAAATAGACTATAAAAGTATCATCGCCGAGGATTCGACCCGAGTGCTGCTATACACATTAACAGAGCATCAGAATCTTGAACAGTCGATAGGTGACAATTGGCTGCACTTTCAATACAATCCAATTAAATTACACAACCACAAAAAGAGTTTTTAAAATTTTTCTTTGTTTTATAAATATTTAGATCATATATGTTTGGAACTAAAGTCACCGAGTTTTCTGATCATGCAGCTCTTAGGTACTTGATAAAGAAGGCTGAAGCTAAATCAAGGATAGTGATATGGATGTTACTATTATAGGAGTTCAACATATAAATTATATATAAGAAGGGATTGAAGAACCAAGTGTCTAGTCACTTAAGTAGACTACCCAACACCACTAAAGCTAAAATCCCAGATAAATAACCACTAAATGATCATCTTCTAGGAGAGCAGTTGTACTTGATTGAAGGATAAATTCCTTGGTACACTAACATGTTCAATTATTTGGTAACATATCATTTCCCATATTATTTAAATTCCCACCAAATTCAAAAACGAAAATCTAAATCAAGATATTACATTTAGGATGATCCATTTCTTTGGAAGATTTTCAATAACCAAGTGATAAGAAGATGTTTTCTTGAAACTAAAATTGATCCTGTCTTTTAGTTTTATCACCCTTTAGGTTTTTGAGGCCACTTTGGAATTCAAAGGATAGTAAGGAAGGTTTTATAATTTTGAATTTATTGGAACACCCTTTTAAATATGCTCATTATTTTTTCAAAAAGTGTGATTTTTTAGTTTTTTGGAAATATTTCAAAGAGACAAGAAATAAACCAAAATATACTTATTTTTTGTGAGATTTTTGAATTATAGGGGATATATTTTATGGTACTTTTTCCAATTTCATTTGAAAATAATTATATCTTTCTTGTAGTTTATTATGTATCAAAATGGATGGAAGAAAAATCCACTAGGACCGAAGATGCTAAAGTTTCTTGTGATTTTGTCAAGGATAACATTTTTTTTAGTTTGGAGTGCTTAGAGACATCATGAGTGATCAAGGGAAACACTTTTTTAATAGTATAATATAGGATTTACTTAAAATTTATGAGGTGTATCATAAAACAACAACTCCCTATCATCTATAGACTAATGGTTAATTTGAAGTATCTAATAGGGAAATTAAAGGAATTTTGGAAAAGAATATTGAGCTGAACAAGAAGGATTGGGGGAAAAGGTTAGAAGAAACATTATGGGATTACAAGACAACCTATAAAACACTAATAAGAATGAGTACATATAGGTTTATTTATGGTAAAATCTGTCAACTTCCTATGTAATTGGAGCTTAAGGTGTACTGGGCTGTGAGAAAGATGAATTTAGATCTTGAAAGAGCTAGAAGTTAGAGAAGATTGTAGTTGTAGGAGATGAAGGAAATTATAAGGGAAGATTTTAAAAATTCCAGGATTTAAAAATAGAGAACAAGAGTGCATCATGATAATATGATATAGTTGAAATACTTCCATCCTGGAGACACAATGCTGTTATTCAACTCAAGAATTAAGATGATTCCAGGTAAACTTCGTTCTAGATGGGAAGGTCCATTTATAGTTACTCACGTATATCATTTCAGATTTGTGCATATTTTAAAGGATGAATAGTAATATACATTCAATGTTAATGGACATAGGCTTAAGAAATTCTATTATACCATGCCATTAGAATCAATGTAGGATACCACACTCCTCAAACCTATTTATCAATAAAATTCATCAAGTCATACCTCTCCTTAACACCTGAATTATTATTGTGATTCAATTAAAAATATTCTTACATGTTAAGTCTACTTGGTTAAATTGTGTTCACTGCATCACTTAAGTGTGGGAGAGGAAACCTTTGTAGTTTAGGATTTTAAATTTTATTGTTTTTATATTTTTTTTTAAAAAGTGTGTTTTTCAAATTTTTTTGTGTTTTTTTTAATTTTTGTGTGTTTTTGAAACTTTCAAGATCAAATGATTATATTTTCCATTTTTTAAACCCATTTAAATGAGTGAACCAATATATAACATGAAACTAAGCTTAAATAAATTTTTAAAATGACTGTGTTTCAAGTTCAAAAATTTGGGAATTTCAGGAAAATTCCTATGTTTTTTAAATCTCATGCCAAAACTCACTTTTATTATCTTCAAAATCACTTTCACATGAGGTTTTTTGAAACATTTTTTTCATATTATTTATATTTACATCACTTCTTGAGAGAACCAAACCATGATTTCTTTAACCATAAGTTGATTTATTCCTGTCAAAACTTGAGAGTTTGAGGTACTTGTGTTTTAAATGATTGAGGAATTTCTTTAGTTTTAAATCACCCTTTTAAAGAGAATCCTTTTTATTATGGAATAACTTGCACATTTAATCCTTTTATTCCTCATAATCCATGTATTTACTAATTATCTTAGCCACATTACAATCCAATTTTCCCCATCAAACATGCTCTTGAAGTAAAATTTCACGATCTAGTTGAACTTAAGTGTGGGGGGAAGTTTTCTTATATTGAGATACCTCATTTGGAGATACTTTTAGTGGAAAATAAAATGTTTAAGAGATGATTTTTCTGCTAAAAAATTCATTCTATCAAAATTCTTTCCTTTTTGGAGCTTTCATGATAAAAGAAGTTGTGCCTTTCTAGAGCTTCCAAAGGATAAATAATGCTGTGCCTATCTAGATATTTCAAGAAAAAATATGTTTGAGAATATTGACATTTTTTCTGCTAAAATTATTATTGGTGTGAAATTTACTTTAGTTTTTATGATTATGGAGGTGAATTTCTACTAATGGGAGTGAGGAGGAGACCATACTTGAGTGAAAATTGGAATCATGCAATTTTTCTTCCAAAAGTGCCAAATTCTCCTTATTCCACCTCAAATTTTTTGACATATAAATACAAAAAACTTAAATCCACAAAACAAACATAAAAATTACTTATGATAAATAAATTTCCTTGAATCATAATATGGTGGAGATAAAGGAATTTATCAATACTATGGTGACCCTTACATGAGTTTGTATGAGAAAATATTTTTTGAGAATTAATATTTATGTGATGAGAGAAAATAGAAGTGAGGTCTGTGTTTTGTGTTCATGGGAGGATAAATTAAGAGAAAATTTATTGAATTGTATGAATGGATAACTTGAAATAATAGTTTTTTAGGAGGCATGATATTTTTTTTTGTTGGTGTTAAATTGGTGGATCTCATGGATATGTTTTTTAAAATTTCTTTGATTTGATTTTGATGCTTACTTTTCCAAGAGTCCAAGTGCTAAGTGTCAAGGAATTGATAGAACTAATATATTCATCATTTTTAATATGTATTTAAATTATATAATCCCTGCTAATTTAATAATTTGAGCTGATTTTATCATTTCTAGATTTTTGGTGAATTTTGGGCTAAAATATGAAAATTGCTTAATTTTTGGAAATTTGAAAATTTTCCATCACTTATTTATTTGGAGCATAAATTTTAAAACTTGGATCCAAATTGAGTGATTATTTTTTAGGATTACTTTGTTTTTGGGCTTAAACTTATTCTTCTATATATATATCCCATTCAAACTTCCACAAGCCCAAAAAAATCAATCATCTTGAAAAATTCTTCTGGCTGGTAGAATGGACGATACCACATTAAATGAAGAATATCTTGGGATAAATACCTATAAATGATTTTATTATATCTGTGTTCTAAATAGGAATATATTTTTTAGGTTCAAATTAAATTTCATGGATAAATACACTCATTAAGGTGTCCTTTGTATGAGTCAAAGTGGAGTTGGTGGAACAATATTCTTTATGCATAAAAAGTAAAATTAATTAATGTGGACATAAATTATTTCAAACACATAAGAAAGATTTTAAATTTTGTTTTCCTATATAAAAATCCATTAAAAACATATTTTAATAAGGGACCTCAGTGATTTTCAGTGATCTGGTGGGCAGAACAGAAGTAAACTTTTGGTGGACAGATTTTGGAGGAGAAAATTTTATATTTTTATTTTTCTCTCTTTTTTTAATTTTTATTTTTGTAATTAATTATTATTACCCCTTCTTCATGGATACCCCTCACATGGATGGGTAAAATTATATGTTATTTGGGAAGGAGTGGTTTTCCCTTTTGTAATTATTTAGTTTTTTTACTTAATGGTTTAAGATCCATTTATATCTTCTGCGAAGTTGGTTTAAATTTCTAATAGAATTTTTTATTATCATGTATGGTTGTACTTGATTTTATATTTAGTTTTTATTATTTCTTTGGTCAATTAAAATTATCACCCTCTACTAGGTTTTGGTTTATATACTTTGGAATAGACTAGGTATTAGAAGTGAATTACTCAGTGATCGCCAGTACGTGTGGGAGGGGTAGTGGACATTCTTTATTGTTTAGGATAAACAAGACCTGATTTAGAATTTCCTAAGTCATCTAGGGGTATTATCTAAAACTCTATTACACATTTCAAGGAGTTTATACCAAGCTGATATTTTGGTAAGGTTTATTCTCACTATTACCATTTGACAAAGGGAGTAAGAGGAAGTGATTTTGGAATCCCACTTTTATCGAATTAGCATAAGAGGATTTGATAAATTAGAACTAGGATAGCATTAAAATTAGAAAACTGACCCTAACCTGATCAACCTTATCATATAATATTTTTCAATCACTTTTTTTTCAATTTTTTTTTCAATTTTTTTCTTAATCTATTTCATTTTTTATTGCCTTCTTTTCTTTTCAAAATCAAAAAATTTCAAAAACACCCCATTTTACCTCTAATTAATGGTGACATCTTGATTATTGTGCACTACTCTCTAGAGACAACCTAGGTTAACCAATTTACTGCATTTTTGACATAGTAAATAATTTTTTTTGTTACACCCCATGATAATCATGTTTCATAGATATGGAGTATAAGCATGATGAAACTGAATTAGAAGTGCATGTCTCTCATCATAGGAATAATAGACCTATCATGTTCTTTTGGTGTAGGGGCTCCAAGGAAATATAAGCCTTCCTATATTAAAGATCAAATTAATTTCCTTCGTTATGATATTTTTTTCATTATTCAAAAGTTTTATAAGTTGTGAAATCATAATAAGTCTCAAATTTAACATGTTTGTGGATGGTATCTTGTTTTGGGCCTTTTATTTGATGGATGTGAAAGAAGTTGAGCTTTTGGGTTTCTACTATTGTATAATTTCAGAATCTAGTCAAGTATTCTTTTATGTATGGTTTTGGATTTTGTTTTAGTTGTTCCTTTTTATTTTGGGTATATATTTCTTGATATTTGGGGATTTGTGATTGTTGGTTGTTTTGAGATTTAGTGGTTTTTTTGGGTTGGGTACGGGTGGAGACCTTGGGTACATGTTTGGGTAACTAGGGTGGGTGAATCAGTGGTAAATATTGAGCTCTAGATGGTTTTCTTCTTCTTATTTAGTGAATTCATTGTTAGATGGTGATCTAGTTTGCGAGCCTAGGTTACCTTGCATGTAATGCCCCAAGGGTGGAACTCATGTCGTTATTTTAGGCTATTTGTGGGATGGTATTCTTTATTTTTGTTTGTAAGTGATTTTGGATTGATGAGGGTTTGATTTTATAGTTGTTTAGATGTTTTGAAAATGTGTCTCTCTGTGGTTTCCTTTGGTTCCACCATGTTAGGGAAATTATAAATGGTGGGGAGACCATGAATGGTCTCCTTTTCTCTTCTTAGGATTTCTAAATTCAGGGGTGTGTTTTAGTTTCATTTAGATATGTTGTGAAATTTTTGGATGGACAATTTAATAATTTTGAGGATTTTAGATAGATGGTTTTGTGTTCAGATTGTGTTTAGTGGTTCTATTTAGTTCATTATTTTTTGGATCTTTTCTTGACCTACCCACCTCTGGAATAGGAGTGTGGTGGGTTTTCATTTTATATTTCCTTTTATTTTTGACCAAGGACTTTATAGGTGTTGAAAGTGGTGTGATGGGGAGAATTATGACACCCATGTGTTACTATAGTGGTTATTTTTATTATTATTTTATATTATTTTGGGTTTTCATTAGTCTCAATTATTTTTAGGGTTGGAATTTAATATTTTTAAACTTTTCTAGGTGTTACAAGGTTATCCCATATGGTTAGAAGTAACCATGAAACAACCATGTGAGGGGTGTTGTCAAGGTGATAGTGGGGGTTTTCATGGTCTCCATATAGTTTTTCCAACTATGAAAGGATTCCCAAGAACCATGTGGCTTAGACTAGTGCATAAGGGTAAGACCGCATGATTGGTGCACAGTTACCCCAAACCATGTGCCATGCCAATTTTTTCATTTTTTTGAGTAATACCCAAAACACTCAATCAATTTCAATGGGATTTCTTCCCACTCCCCTATTATCCTATTCAGAGGAATCCTAAGATCTCAAGGGAGAGCTCTTCCCTTCCTCCCTTTTCGATCTTAGTGTATTCTCACTGAATTTCAAGGGGTTTCGAGGTAAATATCCATTCTTCTTCCTCTAATCCCTTATCCTATATTTTTTTACTTTAATTTATCATAGGAATCTCTTTCCCCCATAACCCTAAATCACCATGTAAGATAGGTTTTGTGTTTGAGATGGTTGTAACAAAAAATTTGGTCACTTATGGCTTATAGATACATTCTGGCTTGATTTCCACTTCTTTAAGGTAGGTGTTTCCATAAAAGTTCATTATTTTGGAATTAAAAGTATTATTGAACTTTATAAATTCCATTTTTACAAACATATGGCTATATATGATATGTATGTGCTATTTATTAATGGTTTTCATGGGCTTTGTGATTGGCATAAAGGGGTTCTTTGATGAATTTATAATGTTTCTTTTAAATAAATGTTTTACCTTTCTATACCCCTTATAAAAATTACTTAGAGGATATTTGAAGTGTTTTTAAAAGAAAATAATGTTTTTATACTTGTTTTGGTTTTCAAAAAAAGAAATCCATGTTTTACAAAGGGATGCTTTGAAATATAAATAGTGCGTGTGACCTTAAAGGCTAGTTTGGAACTTTGTGAGTTAAATGGATTATTTTCTGAGAGTTCCTATTTTATTGAACCTTATTTTTCCAATCAGTGATGGGTTGTTTATTTTTATTAAATGTATATATGATGATGAAAGAGGTTGTTCTATGATAGGGTGTTGGAGGTGAGTTAGATGTATTATTTGTGCCTTATTTGTCGATCTTGTCTTGCTTGTTCAGTCACCTCCACATTATTTGGTCATGGGAATATGAGTATCTAAGTGAGAGAAATATACTTATGCTACAATAGTTGTTTCACACATTTCTAATGTTCCCTCTATCGTGAAATATGGTTGGGTGGAGAGTTCCATCTTAATAATGCCAGTGCAGGCTATTATGATGAATTGTGTTGGGTGGATATAATATAGGATACTAATTAGTATAACTTTGGTCTAGTAAGGTTTAGATTCATATCAAATTATATCCTAGGGTAGATCCAATTACACACTCATTTCTTGATTGGTGGTTTATATAGGGGATGCAAATCTTGTTCTTGATTGTATTACCTCTGGTTGTACTGCTTGAAAAACCTTATTCTTATATATTTACATTAATTATCTCTCGAATTTTGGTTCTAACCTTATAGTATACATGACCCATTATGTTTGGTTTGCTTTATTTTTAATGGGTTTTCAAATATGTTTGGGAAAACCATTTTTAATGAAAGGCACTCATTTTTCATTTTCAGAGTGGTTTATAAAAAGGGTGTTTTAGCTAGAGATGGCTAGGCTAAGGGGATATTTTCAAAGTGATTGTTTGTGTTTAAATAATACAAAAAGTTAAAGTTTATAAAAATATTTGTGGAATTGATATTGGTTTTCATGTTCTTATGTTTGAAAAGGTTATTTTATAATTGTATTTTCAAACTAGAATTTATGAATTGCCTTATGGAATGAATTACATAACCTCAGCAGGAGGAGACCTACTGGGTTTTATAGATCATGCCTATATACTATAGGTTACATTTTTTTAACTTGTTTGAGGTTTTTTTTCTTTGGTCCAACAATGGGTAATTTGGAAGGTGGTGAGAAACTTGAGGTTTCATAGAGGAGAATCGAGAGATGTTGGATCTTTTATTTTTCTTTGGTCTTAGATATTGTATCAACTTAGTCAACCTAGTTCATATTTGATTTATCTTCCACTATATTTTGTGTTTATGTGATCCAATTATATTTATTATGGTTTTTTATTTCTCTGTGCTAGTTTGGTATATTTGTTTATTTGCGCCTAATAATTATTTTTAGCATGGATGTCCAATGTATGGATAGTCCATGCTATATTTTTAGTATAAGATCCAATATGTATGAAAACTATGAATTGATGGTGAAATTATTCATAAAGGTATGTTCTTCAATGCCTAGACACTAGTTTCCAACCCGTGGGGATCGGGAACTCCCTTCGAGACCAATGATGAGCTAAGTCAGGTGTCAGTTTAGGTGGTAGCCTAACCCATTTTGTTACATATATAACTAGGATGAATTCCTTCACTCACCTAAAAAAATATATTATACATTCAAGAAGCTTCCATACATACATACATACATACATATATATATATATTCCTCCTTTTCACAAGTAAGGTTTTACACTTATAATTTTTTTTAAAATTCTATAACTCAAATACCAAAATTTATAAAAATTAAGAACCTCTACAATTGTTCCCAACCACTTCTAAACACTTCTAAACCCATATTTAACAGCAATTTCATGCTTGAAATTCCATCACACACCATAATTAATCCCTGAGACTGATCCAACTCTAGAGACTGGTTTCCTAGCCTACACTAGCACCTTTCCACCTTTATAGGGTCCAAACACACATGGATAATACAATATTTGACTTAGATAACTATTTCCAAATACCCGAGGCATCGCAACCTCCCCACAATAGGATAGCTCATCCCTGAGCTATATCAACTCACTCATCAAACAAACCTTACTAAAACTCAATCTTCCTTATCTCTACATTCCCAACACACTGAGATGATGTAAAACACATCTTTATCTTCCTAACATCCTGACTACCCAACTCAACCATAGGAATCACCTAATCAATCACATACCAACCCAACTACTCAATATGATGATGGTATCTGACCTGTCCATAATCCCATAACACACATGTTCCAAAAATCATTCACCATCATCAAAAATCACATATAATGACCATATCAACCCATATCTTAACGATGCCGACATAAATCCCACTACATACCCAATTACCAAATAAATATCACATTACAAACAATGCTAACATTAATCATGCATCATATATGATTTCCATATTCCAACCAATATCTAGTTTATCTATCACACATGCACATAGTGAACCAATACCCATTATATAAGAAACCATAGTTATATAATCACATTATACCTCTAACTATCAATGGCTCCCTGACCTACTTCGAATATGTCAGATCGACTATATGCAACTAAACTAATGCCCGATTACATGATACATATCCTCCCTATAGATTCATACTCATGGCTGGACACTGTCCCCAATCCTAGGTATTTTTTTCTATACCTCATCTTACATGTACAATCATATCTCAGTCACTGACTCCCAGTATCATTCTTGGCCGCGCCTTAAATTCCCAAAATTTTCCTGATCCAAAATCCCCATCTAATTATGAGGTCATGCAACAAAATTAATCCAAATGTATCATGTAGAATAATGTCCGATACTCCTTTGGAAACCATTCACATATGGATCAAACATGACTTACCCACCAACACTAGAAACACATCATCATTGATCCACTTCATGTGGGAATCATCAAACTTCTACTCTAGCTTCCCTACTAGGTCACCTCACACCCTCACTTCTAGCTACTTAGAGTTCCACTATTTCTCCCACCTGATCCAAATTTTCAAATCAGTATAGTCCCTTTTTCTAGGTTCCTATTTTCTATTAGCACTTGGTCCACTGCTTCCAAAAATCAAATCAACCTAAACATTTTTACCTACACCTTAGTCACATGTTGTAAACCATCATCAAAACACCACATCTTGGAAACCTCATATACTTCCAACATCATTGTGAGCCAAAAAAATTATCAAACCTCATGACTATAAAACTCCACCCCATATCACTTCATATGGTATCCAAACTGGACCACCACATGGCCTCATGTGTGTTTCTACATACACTAGAGGCTTATGACTAATATCAAGGGTCTATAGGAATACTATGGGAAGAATATACCCCAATATCAGTGTTCCCAATAATAATATAAATAATCAAGCATCATACGCATCAGAGTACATAGAAAGAATAAATTAATATAACATTTCATACTAAATAAAATAATTACATAAATATATACAATACTGATCACCAACTAGGATTATAATCCATACAAAATAAAAAAAATAAATAATATATAACTAGGCCCCACAACATCACTGAGCCATGCCAACTCTAATCTCTAACCCCATCCGAGCTATCCATCTAGATTAAGAAATATTGAGCCTTGACCCAACCTAAACCTACAATAATTGAGGGTCTCTCAGTTACCTAACTTCTATGGTACCCCATTAAGGCGTGATCACATAAATTGATAGGTAACCAAAAATGCAGTCTCATACCATACCATTAATTTAATTTTATGTGCATCTGAAATGCTCATAATAAATAAATAAACCACTAATAAAAAATAATTAAAAAAACCACAATACATTATTCAACCTGATTCTATAATGCCTCTTAGGATTCATGATGACCATGCCAACCAGTATATCACCACTTCCCCAAGGGAGTAAACATGTACTCAATCCAAGCCCAATAATCATTACTAGTCCTCAAGTCTATGACCCTAATCGAACATACCTTCCTTGGACAATGACGGAGTGTCTTTGGGCTTGAACATCACCTTAGGGGAACCTCTATTATCTCATTGGGAATCCTATAATCACACCTTCATTGATGAGTATTTGACCCTGGTCCTTCACTAGAAATCCCTTATCCTTAATCCCTCAATCTCAATCCCACAACAGTACCTGGGCATTTTCAATGTTAGGCCAACGAGTGATTCCTATGAGGGGGAAACACTAGGTAGCCCTATAAATCCAAGCATTATTGATTCCTAGGAGACCCAGTAAATCAAAGGTAATGCTCTCCCTGTATCTGAAAATTTATATCATGGACATCCAAAATCTTAGATCTCCTCAGTTGAACCATAACTGGTGTATCCATCTGATCCTAGAGGGATATCTTAGGAATCAATCGAGGGGATCCAACAATCACCCTCAGGATATCTGAAATCTCATTCTTGAGGATATACACCCACCTGACACCTCATATTACCATTATAATCCTATGTGTCATAGGAATTCATAATGATATACTAGTATCTCCATTCAAATCCCAACAACCAAGCATTCATAATGGCATTAAAATATTAGAGGAATCCCTATCATCTTGAGCATTCCTATATACATGATCACATGCTATTTGATGTTGGATACTAGGAACCACCTCTAGGCATAAAATTCTACATTAACTAAATCACTGGATTCTATATGATCTAGGAATCCATCCAAAAATATACCATTAGACAAAATCCCAAACATACCTAGCATTACAGGGCGTCATCCATCTCATTAGGAGATTCTCAGGCATTCCAGGCAATCACATCAGTGCTAATACCAATTAATGGTTCCTATACATCTTGGGGAATCACAAAAATTTATCATACACACACACAAACATCATCTCCATAACCATTTTAGAGGTGATTAACACATGAGCGTGGATCATGGACTAAAACAATTATACTGATCCAAATAAGGATCAAACAGAACAATCAACACATAATGATTAGTATTAATAATGATTGACTAATGATTGGGTAATATGAGATTATAATCAAATCTTATTAATTATAATAAATATAAATTAGATTTTTGATATACATATATATAATAAACATGAATTTATTATACATTTTGTTAGATAATTTCTTACTAAGTGGAAACCAATATATGTTTTTTTCTTCACAAACTCCCTTTATTGAGGCATGATTCATTTTTAAAACCTAATTTAGTTTATATTTTGTATACATTACCCCATTGAAAACATTATTTTTATCATTAGTATCTTTTTATTCATGGGATTTATAGTTCTATTTCATGTTCTTTATTTTATTCTCTTTTAATATATACAATATCTACATCATAAGAGTTTTTATTGAATAAATAATCATTTAATTGAGTTATATTATTTCTTATTTTACTATGTCAATATATGTTGGAGATATCATGTCACATAAAAATATAATATGGTATTATTTATTTATTTTTTGGGATATTACATTTTCATTCATAATTATCTTTTTTGAATTATTATTTCTATATAAAACACATTATTAAAAAGGGAACCCTACTATTGATGCCTGCCAAATGATCATAAAAAATTTTATGTTTGAAGAAATACTTGAAGAATAGGTATTATCTTCTCTGAAAAAGGAAATAAAGAGCATCATGACCATATGAAGACCAGATAGTTGGATCATGCAAATTGCATAAACCCTAGGAGGATGCATGATCACATGATCTTAGGAGTGTCATGCAGCCAGATCATGTACTCCATGTGATATGATAATGATCATGTGAAGCCCCTTCAATAAGTCCTGTTAATAATACAAAGTTCCATTAGACAACTCAGTTCATCAGGTGAGGCCCCTCTAACAAGCCATCCCATTCTTGCGAAGGTGTATAGATAATCCATCATGATTGTACGAAGGCTTCCAAGTGAGTTCCTCCAATCATGCAACATGTTAGGTTACATATGCCTAAAAATCAACCAAATCCCATTTTAAAATAAAAAAATAAATCTAAAAAGGTATATGATTTATGTGATCAAAGTTACGTTTTTTTCATGTGAAGGGGTTATGTGCCTCGTGTGATTACTATTGATCATGCAGAGGCCCTTTAACATGCCCTTTTGATTTAGTAAAGGCTATCTAGAAAGACAAATTGATATTGTGAAGGGATCCATATAATTATACCTTTATCACATAAAACTCTCTTCAAAAGACATCCTAATCTCATAAAGACTCCCAGACATGTCAGCTCGGTCTTGAGAAGGCCCTTTAACATGTTGATTTGATCACGCGACACACCAAAGATGAGTAGAAATAAATATTTGTAACAGTGATCACACATCATCACAATATACACCATTGATAATGTGATGAAAATTAAAAAGAGTGGAGTGAACATCCCTAAAAATTCTCAAAAGCTGTCTCGAGATCCACCATTGATCACGTGATGCACCACAGATATGTAGAGTGACTGTCCATGGTGATGATTTCACGCTATCGTGAGATCCATTATTGATCATGCGGTGCCATGATAGATGTAACAACCCATCTTTTAAAAAAATAATGACTTGTTTTTTTTTGATTTAAATCCTTTCTTTAATCTTGGTAAATGTGTACTATGGCCTAAAGAAGGTCCCAAGAGAATTAGAGACTTGTTCGGAGCTTGGAGTTCCAGAAAATGGGAAAAATGACTGGGCTTCATAGTTAGTAGAAACCATGTGAACTAGCCCGCACGGTCTCTAATAACCATAAGGGGGAAAACAAAGGTTCAGTGGGATCCACAAGGTTTTTCTAAAACTATGTGACTCTAGGCGCATGACCATACAAAAAACTATAGACTTTTGATAGTGGGTTTTTGAATGGTTAGGGAAACCATACACCTTAACCATGTAGTGAATTTCCTTAAGCAATGGCTTGAGCATAGTTTTACAAACCATGTAGATAAAAAATACACCCCCTATATTGATGATGAATTTCCCAAAATTCCCTTAATGACTCTTTTAATCCTTTTTCTTCTTATTTATTTTTTTCTCTAGCAGTGGCCTCCAATTTTTCCTCTCGTAGATCATCCCCAATCCAAATCTAGGCTTTGAGATAACTCTTCCATACAAAGTCTGATTTGAACACCTTTAGAAGCATTGGATCCATCTCGGTAAGATCTATGATCCTATTGCTTCCTATTTAAATTTATCTTTGAATCTATTGTGTTATTTAGGTGTAATATCTTTTCCTCTATTTTTAGGGAATTGGACTATTTCTTTTTCTTTATTACAACCTACTCTAAATTTGAGGCCAATATCGAGTGAGGATTCATATATGGCCTTGAGGTAAGTGGTATCGTCATTTTCCCCATGAGTTTTGATGTTTCATAGCTTTTCCATTGTTCTATACACTGCCTTTTTCCCAGAATCACATTTTAATTGATTTCTTCATATAAAATTGATCAATGCAGCTAGATATACTCCCTTTGATCCTTGTTTAGTAATTTAGAGGATGTTTAACTCATTTATGGAAACCCCTTGGGCATTCCAAGTTGAATTTACCATGTGGTTAATTGTTCCATATGCCCGAAACTCCTATTTATCCATCTGCTGACTTTTAAGTGGTATTGACCTTGTTATATGAACGTTTAAGGGAACCCAAGGTACCTTCCAAGTTCCTAGACCACCTATAATTGGAAGTTTCCAGGTCGTAAATTACCTTATTGACCATTTAACCATTTAGATGGATTTTAATCTTATAACTTGAATTTTAATCTTTATTTAATTCAATGGAATATGATAAATGGAATGGATTATTCATGTTGGTTTTCTTTTCATTTAATGAAATTAATGTTTTAAATGAAATGATTAAATGGTGTAAAGGCCACACCTATTGTTTATTTTTTTTATCAAATTATTAATTGGACTATTATGAATTATTTATATATATGGGCTTGGTGAACATGACACATGAGAGGTAATGCCTCATGTAGTATATTATAAATAGAATTATGCCTTGATATAGGTTGTGGTATGATGGTAAGGGATCTGTTGAGCATGATGGAATCACAGTCCCTTACATTAGGTGGTGAGCATAACGTCTCACACCACTGACATTATTAGGATGATGGGAATAATGAGCCATGTTTCTTTGTTCAAGTGTTGACATGATAGAACACTCACCATCTCAAGTGAAAAGCATGATGTCTCCCACTCACTACGAGATATAGGGAATGTACTCTATTGCTTGATCTTATAGGCTCAATTTACTGTTCATGGATGTATGAGTTATGCCTTGGTCCAACCAAAACATAGTATTCTAGGTATATGGCCACTTACGTCTGCATATACTTGGTTCATTTAGGTGGATGAAATATATAACTATAATATATATATTTATATTATTACTATATATAAAGTGAATCATTATACATTCATCCTAGACATGATCCAAAATATGTAGAGCCGCCAGGTTTCCTTTAAGAACCGGAGTGGGTGGTTATTTATTTGTTCAGTTTTGTTTATTAATTTATTTATACCTACACACTATTTAATTACGAGCACTACTTGAATTACTTCTAGACACCATTGGTGGTGGCCTACTGAGATTTTATCTCACACCCTACTCGGGCTGACTTTTGTACCTGAGAAGATTATATGACTGTAGGTTTAGATAAGGGAAATGGCCCTGCTATAGGTTGTTGATACATTTTATTTTTAGATGGAGCATAGGAGCAGAGGACTAAGCATTTTTCTCGAGATACTAGTGGAGCAACATTTTGTTCTTTTTTTAGTTTCTGTATAACATGTTTGTATGTGTCTATTCCCTATTCCCCTTTTGTATATCAGAATACCATTCATCCATTTATATGAAACTACCATAGAGGATTTTGATATCTTTATTTAGATGACCAGTTATTATTATTCCGCTGCATATTTATTCTACCTATTTATATATACATATGATTCTACGGTTGTATGTTTATGGTTATATCCACTGTGCCACTCCGATAAGAGTGTATAGTCTCCCCACCATACCACCTTTACACCCTCACTTCTAGTTGATAGCCTCTAGCGTATAGGGGGGCGCGCTTGAGGCCATGTGACCTACCAACTTTGGGTCCTAGTTAAGAGGATGTTGGGTCGGGACATTAAAAAGTAGTATCAGAGCCTCTTTTTTCCTTTGTCTTATTGTTTGGGTATTAGATAAAAGACTAGGAGCTAAAGGAATTTGGATTTGACCCTATGTTTGGATGTAGCTAACCCATGTATAGGGTAAACCCAAATTACATGGGATGGGTAAATACAATTATTTATTATTCCATTTATAGTTGATATGAATTAAAAATTGGGTAATGCATGAGTCTTATAATATTATTGATATTGGTATTATTGAAATGATAATTTCTTTACAATGGAATGATTAAATGAGGTATTTTCATCAGTACATGCATCATTATAAGCACAATAATATTAATACGCCATGAATTTTTCCATGTCAAGTCTATTTTCAGTGTGAATTTACTTATTGCATATTGAAATTTCCTTGAGTGTGTGTTGATATGTACTGACATTCTTGTAGGGGTTGGAAAACATAATTGACACTTAAAGTGTCTGCCTTAACCTAATAGTGTTTTCCTGTATAGGTTACAATAGACACCTTAAGCAGCTAATTATGGTACATTGAGCCACAAACCATTGGTCACATGGTCTATAACTTGTTATGCTGTAGGTTAAATGGATTCCATATTTTGATTCATAAGGAGTATGGGCCCTTATATATTGGAAATGACGATCCATCTAATTCAACCATATAAAGGGATTTAAATATTTTAACAAGCATATGTTTAAAATTAATATGAATTATAAAGTGAAATTTTCTATCTTATACATGTGAAACAGAGACTTATACCTGAACCCAAACTTAGTAGTGAGTATTAGGGTATATCTTTCATTATTATGGCCATTATCGTATCTTCTACTGCCTAGACCTGGATTTCTAATTAGGAAGATGGTCATGATTGTTTCTATAGGAAGGATTTATACCTTTCCTAGTTTTATATCTGTAATCTTTTCAGTTGTTAAATCTATTTTGAGGTGTACATTTGTCACTGTAACATTATGCCTCCATGATGATCTCCAGTGACACCCTAAAGGTATTGATGACCATGTGCTTGAGGTGGAAGGCCTTGTGCCAAAAATGATTCCTCCTGCAGTGCCACTTGTGGCACCTATTACTATTCTTGATGTGGGAACTGATACCCAGTTTCAAGAGGGATTTCTACATATTATAAAGAATATTCAAGGTGTTGTTCGACCTACCCCGAGCATGGAAGAGTTGACTCAGTAATTTCAAAAGCAACATCCTCCCACATTTTTGAGTGATGGAGGACTATACACTATTTAGTCATGGTTCAAAGATATTCTATCCATATTAGATCATCTAGAGGTGACTCTAGAGTGAAGGGTCAAACTAGATATGTATATGCTGTGAGATTCTGCGAAGCGGTGGTGGTATGTTATCACCTAGGAAGATCGATATCATGATATTGTATAGGATGATTTCTAGATGATATTCTATGACTATCTCTTTCCCCAAACTTTGAGGGCTGACAAAGCTAGAGAAGTCATGATCCTACAATAGGGAGGCGTGTTTGTGATGGAGTACTTTACCCATTTTACTGAGTTGCACTCCTACTCTAGTGGGTGATGACCTTATAACCACCAGGTTATTTGAGTATGAGCTAGTATATTCCATACGATCTCAAGTCAATGTCTTTTTATTTATGACCATATTAGAAATTTTTAACCATACCCTTATCATAGAGTGAAACTTGAGAGAAAATGATGGTGCGAGTCAGGGTGGTTTGGCACTTAGAGCTACCAGTGGTTCTTCTTTTGGGAGAAAGAGACATTTTGAGGTTACTCATGGAGGTAGAAATAGTCAGTCTCCTTGTGTAGATGGTTTTCTGATATGTCACTAGTATAAGAATCTTGGACACATGAAACCTTAGTGCTTACGAGATCTATTAGAGTGTAGAGGCCATGGAAGGATGGGGAATATCCAACGCTTATACTAGAATTTCTCTTCAATGCCTAGTGAGCAGGGATCTACTCCTACTCCCCATTCTGGAGAGAGGCTAGTAGTACCAGGAAAATTAGGTAGCTATAATACCATTAGCTGATCAGGCTGATGTAGTGGTCAAAGTAGAGGTAGTCAAACTTATGATTCTCAGTGCCAACATAGTAGGTTTTCTCAGGGTAGTCAAGCAGTGACTCAGGGCCGTGATATAGTCCAGTTACATGCAGTCTAGCATTTTCCATAGGAGAAGGGTGACACACCTTCTAATATTTTAGGTACTATTCTAGTAGCCTCCACTTTAGTGTCTTCTTTATTTAACATCTACGTGTCTCAATCATTTATATCTAAGACCATTATGGGAAGTTTGGTCCTTGAGATCAAACATTTTCATGGAGTTATGATGCTTGATACCCTGTTAAGTATCCGATCAGAGGGATTTTGTCATTGTAAGGATCTCTCCCTTGAGATAGGCTATTACCTATTATTTTGGAACCTTTTCATCCTTGACATGATGGGCTTTTACACAATCAATAGGATGGACTGGTTTATACCCTATCAATCCCACATTGACTGTTATCATTGAAGCGTGGTATTTACATTATTAAAGGGTGGTAATATTGTGTATAAGGGATAATGGAATGTGTAAACTATGTGATTAGGACTCGATTAGAAGAGGGTAAGTAATGTGACAACTCAGATCACTAGTCTTTTCCTAGATGATTGAGGGTTATGACCCACTATTTTTCCTCTGATACTGGAACATTTCAGGGATGTCTTTACTAACTACTTCTCTGGTCTACCTCTAGCGCGAGAGGTAGAATTAACTATTGATTTAGTTTTAGTAGTGGCACCAGTGACCATTCCTCCTTATAGGATGATACCCATGGAACTTTTGGAATTCAAGAAGTAGTTGGAGGATCTAGAGGCTAAAGGATTTATACTCCACGCCACTTCTCTTTGGGGTTAACTAATTATTTTTCCCAAGAAGGAAGATGGTACCATTAGGTTATGCATGGATTATCTTCAATTGAACCAACTCATGATAAATAATTAGTATCCACTACCTAAAATAGGTGGCCACTTTGATTGGATCCAAGGAGAAAGAGTGTTTTTAAAGATAGATTTCAGGTCAATCTATCACTAGGTTCATGTCAGGTCCTCATACATACCTTACATAGCTTTTAGGTGTAGCTATAGTTTATAAGAGTACCTGGTTATGCTATTAAGACTCATGAACACACCCACAGTCTTCATATATCTTATGAATCGAATTTTCCACCTATATTTAGATTCATTCATGGAAATCTTTGTTAAAAATTTATTGGTTTATTCATGCTCCAAACATGACCATTCCAATCATCTTGAGATATTTCTAAATGAACTGAAAGAGAAATATCTCTATTATAAGCTCAGAAAATGACACTTTTTGATTAAAAAATTCCACTTATTGGGTCACATTATCTCATAGTTAGGTGTTTTAGTAGACCCAGATAAATTGAGAGCTATAGTTTCTTGGGATAATCCAAAGAATATATTTTACATCTGACGTTTCTTGGGGATAGATGGATATTACAGATGCTTCATCTAGGATTTATCATGTCTTGAAGTTATTTTTACGATATTAATAAATAAAGGTGTGAAATTCATATGGTTATAAGCTTGTGAATCAACCTTTTAGGAGTTTAAGGGATTTTTGACTTTAGTATCGATACTGATTCTTCTAGAGCCAAGCGGGAGCTATATAGTATACTGTGACACATTAGGTATCGAGATTGAATATATTCTGATGCAGGATGAGAAAGTCATCATATATTGGTCTTTCTAGATGAGGCCTCATGAGAAGAATTACCCGATGCATGACCTTGATCTCACTACTATTGTGCATGCCTTATGTTGTTAGAGACAATGTTTACTTGGAGAGAATTTTGGGGTGTTCATTGATCAAAAAAGACTCAAGTACATCTTTACATAGTGAAATTTGAATCTTAGGTAGCACAAGTGGGTTAAGTACCTATATTTATTTGATTTCGTGCTTGCCTATATGCCATGGAAAGGAAATGTAGTGGCTAATACTCTGAGTTAAAAAAGTAATTCTTAGGTAGTTCTGGAGTCCAGTGGAGAATAAAAGCTCATAAAATTATTCTCAGAGATGCACATTGAGGTTCAAAAGGATCATGGTCAGAATATCCTTAAAACCTTATCAACGACTTCTACTCTTTTGTAATGGGTAAGAATGGGGCAACTATCTGATCCTGAAGGCCTTATCCTAAGGGAAAACATCTCAAATGATGATACATCTTCAGGTTAGACTGTGGATGGGGATGGAAAATTACTATTCCATAGGCATGTATGGGTCCTATTAGACATCATAGAGGATTTTATGTGGTAATTCCACACCTCATCATGGGTGGTTCACCCTGGTGTCACCAAAATGTATTAGGAACTACGATGCCAATACTGGTGGCCTGGTATGAAATGAGAGATTTCTAGATTCATCACTCAGTGTTACACCAATATACAGGTGAAGGTAGTATATCATCATCCAGTAGGGATTTTATAACCATTTTCTATTCCTGAGTGGAAATAGAATGATGTTTCGATGGATTTTGTGACTGGTTTACCCAGATCACCTCATGGAAATGATACAGTGTGGGTTGTCGCTGGTCATTTGATGAAGGTCACACACTTATTACCCATGTGAGAGACCTTATTATAAATTATCTAGGAAGGATATATGTTAGGGATGTTTTAAGTATTCATATAGGTACTCATTTTATCATTTATAAAAGAGACACTCACTTTATGTCATAGTTTTAGAAGGTGTTTCAAAAGGCCTTGAGTACATAATTGATTTTGAGCATGAACTATCACCCACAAATCTATAGAAAGACATAGCATACTATTCATATTCTAGAGTACATTCTATATGAATATATCCTTGAATTTGGTGGTTCCTAGGAGAAACACATTCCCCTCATCGATTTCACTTATAATAACAGCTTTTGGTATACCATCAAGATTACTCCTTATGAAGCCTTATATGGCAGGCCTTTCTGCTCACCTATATACCAGCAAGAGTTAGGGGAAGAATCTATTCTTAGACCATACCTAATGTAGGATACTACATATCAATTCTAGATGATCAGAAAGTACATTATGACATCTTAGTCCATACAATATTCATATTCCAACAGACGCTGATGACCTCTCAAGTTTGAGGTCAGAGATCGGGTTTTCTTACAGGTATCACCTAGGTTGGGGTATAGACATATTTGGAAGCAGGGTGATCTCTCATCAAGGTTTTTGGGAACTTTTGAGGTTGTGAAATAGATTATACTAGTGGATTACCAGTTGGAACTTCCATAGAGATATTAGTCTATGAAGGATATCTTTCATGTATCTCATCTTTTCTGATACTTTCAGACCCGTCACATGTTTTCCAACCAGATGTAGATGCTTCATTCGAGGAGTATCTTGTTTGTATTGTTGATCGAAGAATGAAGACACTCCATGGTGGGTTATTTACTTTGGTAGAAGTGTTATATAAGCATGGATAGGTATAAGATGAGACATGGGGATGGGAAACTGATGTATGAGATCAGTGGCTGAAACTCTTCACTGATGATACATCTTTACCTTCAGAAGGTCAACTCGGGGAAAAGTTGCTTTAGGGGTGGGGGTTAGTGACCTGTATTTTCATGAATTTATGACTCATTTGTTTTTTATTTAAATCCTTGGTTTAATCTTGGTTAATGTGTTCTACATCCTAAGAAAGTTACCAGGAGAATCTAGGGCTTGTTTAGATCCCAGAGTTCTGAAAAATGGGAAAATGTCTGATTCATATGATTAGTAGAAACTATGTATCCTAGGCCACGTGGTATTTACTAATCATGCGAGGAAAAAAAGAGGTTAAGTAGGAGCCACGCAATTTTTCTGAAACCATGCGACTTTAGGCACACGACCATGCAAAGAACTACAGACTTTTGACATGGAATTTTCACACAGTTAGAAAAACTGTGTGCCTTAATCATAAAAGGAATTTCCTTAAGTAGTGTCTTGAGCACAATTTTCACAAGGTTTTTCAAACGACATGGAAAAAATGTACACCCCCTATTTTGAGGGTGATTTTCCCAAAATTCCCTTAACAACCCTTTTAATCAATTTTCTTCTTCTTTATTATTTTCTCCAGTGGTGGCCTCCTATTTCTCCTCCCATAGATCACCATTAAGACAAATATAGGCTTCAAGATAACTCTTCCATCCAAAGTCTAATTCGAACACCATTAGAAGCATTGGATCCATCTCGGTAAGATCTATGATCCTCTTACTTCCTATTTAAATTTATCTTCAGATCCATTGCTCTATTTGGGTGTAGTCTCTTTTTCCCTATTTTCAGGGCATTAGACCATTTATTCATTTTCTTCCAACCTAATTTAAATATGAGTATGATATCGAGCAAAGATTCATCTATGTCCTTAAGGTAGGTGGCATTTTTATTTCCCCCCATGAGTTTTTATGTTTCATAGCTTTTCTATTATTCCACATACTGACTTTTGCGGAGTGTCACCTTTTAATTGAGTTACTCATATCAAATTGATAAACACACCTAGATACACTCCCTTTGATCCTTGTTTAGTTGTTTAGAGAATGTTTACCTCATTTATGGACACCCCTTGGGTGTGGAAAGTTGAATTACCCATGTGGTTAATTGTTCCATATGCCCAGAACTATTATTTAGACATCATCTAGACTTTTAAGTAGAATTTCCCTTATTATATGAATTTTTAAGGTAACCCAAGGTACCTACTAAGTGATTGACCCACCTATAATTGGAATTGTCCATTTAGACAATTAACTTATTGAACATGTCACTATTTAGATGGATTTGAATCTTATAACTTTAATTGACATCTTTAGTTAATTGAATGAAATGTATTAAATGGAATAAATTATGCACATTGGTTTTCTTTTCCTTTAATTAAATTAATGGTTTAAATAAAATGATTAAAGGGTGTCAAGAACACTCATATTATTGATTTTATTATCAAATGATTTGTTGGATTGTTATGACTTATTTATATATATGGTCTTGGTGAACATGACACATGAGAGGTAATGCCTCATATAGTATATTATAAATAGAATTACGCCATTATACAGGATGTGGTATAATGGTAAGGTATCTTTTGAGCATTACGGTATCAATATACCTTACATAGAGTGTTGATAATGATGTCTCACACCACTGACACTATATTGATGATGGGATTGATGTGCCACATTCCTTTGTTTGAGTGTTGACATGATGGAACACTCACCATCTCGAGTGATGAGAATGATGTCTCCTACTAACTATGAAATGTAAAGTATGTACCCTATTTCTTGATTACATTGGATAAATATATTGGTTATGGATGTCTGATTTATGCCTTAGTCCATCTAGAACCTAGTATTCCAGGTATATGGCCACTTATGTCTACACGTACTTGGTTCATATAAGTGGGTGAAATATATAACTATAATATATATATTATTACTATATATATAGTAAATAATCAAACATTAATCCCAGCTATAATCCGAATCTGGTAGAGCCACCATGTGACCTTTAGGAACTAGAATGGTTTGCTATTTATTTGTTTAGTTTTTTATTAATTCATTTATACCTGCACATTGTTTAGTTATTAAAACTACTTGAATTACTTCCAGACATCATTGGTGGTGACATATTGAGATTTTATCTCACACTCCACTTGGGATGCTTTTATTACTCAAGAAGATTATATTATTTTAGGTTCAGATAAGGAAAGGTCCCTACTATAGGTTGTTGATACATTTTAATTATAGATGGAGCATATGAGGTGAGGTCCAAGAATTCACTCAAGATGCTAATGGAGCATCTTTTTAATATTTTTTTAGTTTCTATATAGTATATTTGTATACGTCTATTCCCTTGTTACCATTTTGTATATCATCATGACATGAATCCATGTATATGACACTACCATAGAGCATTTTGATATCTTTATTCAGTTTCTCAGTTATTATTCTTCCAATGATTATTTATTCTGCCTATTTATATATATACATATGCTTCCGTTGTTGCATGTTTATGGTTGTATCCACTATGACACACTGATAAGAGGGTATAGTATCCCCTCCATACCACCTTTACACCCTCACTGATAGTCGACAGCCTCTAGCGTACGAGGAGGTGCGCTTGAAATCATGTGACCCACCAGCTTGGGGACCCAGTTAAGAGGATGCTGGGTTGGGAAATTACAACATAAAATTTGTGGGAAAAGGGTGAAAGTCTTGTAAAATAAAGAATAAAATATCTAAAAGGATAAATACTTATATGATAAAAATATATGTTGTTTTTCATGCGAAGTGTTGTGCACTCCATGCGATATTGTGAAGGAACCCATACAAGTCCCCCTTGATCACACAAAGGCCTCTTCAACTGGAGATATAATCTTGTGAAGGACCCCATACAAGTCATCCTTGATTACATGAAATACTCTTCAATAGGAGACCTAATCTTCTAAAGGACCCCAGATAAGTCCTCATTGATCACATGAAATCCTCTTTGACAATAAAAATGATCTTATGAAGGAACCCAGACAAGTCCTCCTTGATCACAAAAAAAAACCTCATCGACAGGTGACCTAATCTTGAAAAGGACCCCATAAAGTCCTCCTTGACCACAATAAAGCCTTGACATAGGCATATTGATATTTTTAGGACTCTCTAACATATTAGATTGATGTTGAAAAGGCTTTTCAACATATCAATATGAATATGTGAAATCCATTTGACAAGCCAGGGTCTAGTATATATGGTGATGATGGAGTGATCATAGTAAATGTTTATTATATGACACATAGATGATGCTATGGATAACCCATGATAGGTTCATGTGAAGTGCATAATTCTCAACCGAATTAAGCTTATATCTATGATATACACGCCATGCATAGAGACATAGAACTGGGGTAGTGAGACCTATAAATTCACCCCCCTCAGTACAAAAAAACAAATAAGGATTCATGCATGAGAGTGAATAAGAGAGAGAAGACTTATCAAAGTGTAAATCCACAAAATCATAAGGTTCTTATACTATGTAAACTCGGGGAATGACATAAGGTATTTCACAATATAAATATATGATTCAAATGAACATCCTTTTTATCACATGAAGGAATTGTGGTGCGCTAGCTTGGTCATGTGAAGGAGTCTTCATATGCCAACTTGGTCACACAAAATCTAGATCATCCCAAGCTTGAAAAACATTGAGATATTTATGAAATAAATAATGAAAAATATGTAACCCTTACGAATATATGGATACATTGATTTTATTATAAATGAGTCATGCGCTTGACATGACCCAACCAAATCATATGTTGTACTCCAAACATGTCATCTAGATCATGTGAATTCCTCCAGAACTGTCATCTAGATCACGAAAAGTCCTCCGAATATGTAAGATAGATAATGTGACATCCTCTGGACATCTTAGCTAGATCATGAGAAGTCCTATGAAAATTTCATCCAGATCATGCGATGTCCTTTGGACATGTCAACCATATCTTGTGAAGTCCTCCAAACATGTTAGATAGTTCACATGAAGTCCTTAGGAAATGTTATCCAGATCATGAGACATCCTTTGGACATGTCAACCTAATCATGTGAAGTTCTTTTAACATGTCAGCCAATTCATGTGATCATCCTTAGACATATCCTCTAGGTAACAAGGACATATCTAGACATCCCTAGACATATCATACATAGACCTCATACATGTTAGGAAGACACTCAGAACATGTTAGGAATATAATTATGGCATTTCAGGAAGGCACCTTGGTACATGTAAACCTTTTCTAGTGAAAGTATTCATACATCCACCTTTCATATGGGAAGTGTACATAATGTGATAAGAATGAGTGATCATGTAACCCTATAAGTATTATGGGATTTTCACACACCCTATACATGATCAGCTAGCCACTCATGGCCCCCACTCTTTATCCATCAGAGGATAAGGGTCATACATATTCCAATAGGAATCCATCTTGGTATAAGTCCCTAAACTTCCAAAACCTCAGAGATAATAATAATCCCTCCAAGTATAATCACTTATCCCAACCCATAAATGTGTCATGAGTACTTGAACTATGATAACTCCAAATCCTATTTAAATAGGATATGTAGGGAACCTTTATAAATACCAAATCCCAATTGGGCATCCAATTTGATGTAAGTCCCTCCACATCTCAGAATTTCTAACCCATGGGACCCAAATTCTCATATAGGTTTATCATTCCTCCTCATCCATTAGTGGATTGAGAAACAAATTGAACTATAAAGACTATGATTCCTACTATAAATAGGATATGTAAAATTACTTCTTAAGGACCAAGATCTATATCAAATAACCCATTAGGCTACCCTATTTGATAAGTCCTGAGTCCATATGAAGTGTTTTAGATCACTTGTTATCACTTTTTTCTCACACCAAGCATGAATCATGTGGGATTAGGAATTTGCAATGATCATATCACCAATATTATGAATTTCTCCCATCTAGAGAAACTTTGGTGTGTAAGCCTCATTCAGTGGCATGATATGACTACCCCCATCTAATATAATCCATATTGGTGCAAGTACCGAATGAATTCCCATATCGGTAAACCCTATGTAAATAACCCTTATAGGCATTACTTATCTATCATAACCCATAAATTGGTTTAGGGAAGATCTAACTACAATGAATCTAATTTCTATTATAATTAGGATATGTAGGATGCCTTCATAAGGCTCAAGATCCATATATGGTGCCTAAGTTCCCTCACATATATCCTTTCCACATGACATTCAACTGCATGGTTTAAATGAACAACCTGGGTTTTGATTTTTGTTATACACATGATACGTAGATACCTCATGAAGGTTCAATCCCATCACCGAAACATCAATCACCTCCCTGGATGGAATTAAACTCTAGAGTTCCTAGTTATATGGCTTAAAAATATAAGCATCTACCCATTACTATGAAATAATGAGAAACAGATGAAGAAAATCAAATACATACATATAGTCTTATTAATATAACCCCATTTATATATAAAAGGATACAACACCTGATCATTTTGTCAGGGTAACCAGTCCCATATTAGGATTTTTAAGAGATTCAAAAACATATCTTAAATCTATAAGAGAGTCCCATAATAGAAAATAACTCTACAAAAAGGGTATGATGAGCCCAAACTCCCATCCTCTCAACCAATGTGAGATCCTAAGAGACGTTGGGTTTGAAACCATAAATGATCACTTGCCTTTGGAAATAAGGTCTGTACCTTGTTATGGATGTGGGGGATATTGGGTGTTTCTATGGAAGATTAAAATGGTGAATCCAATGTGAAATATTGTAATGAAATAATAAATTAATCATTATAAAAATTGGGTACCTTTTCTCCTGAACATGACAAAAAAAACACCAACTCCAACATTTTTTGAGGGAAACAAAATGGTGAACCCAATGTGAATCTCTCAAATAATAAAAATGATCAGTTGACCATGCATTGATCCATTTTGTTTTGTGTCACATATGAAAATGGAAATGGTGTTCCTGATGTGAAATCATTCAATAATAAAATATAATTGGGGTTCTCATGAAATAGTCCATTATCACTATGAAAGTACTACACAAGAAAATTTAAAAAACCAGGAATAATAAATAATAATTGTGTTACCTATGCATACATAATTGATAAAGTTCTGAATTTGTGAAAATGCACTGATTGGTGAAATTTTTCCTTATTTTCTTCATGACTATAGAAAATTCTATCACAGACACCTGGACCTAAGATCATGCCTTTATCAAGTGAATGTTCTAGAAGCTCAGCTACAACTGTAACCTCCACGAGTCATAAAACAACCTCACCTATCTGAATCATTTAACATTGGGTGGTGAACATGATAATTTGGGAATAATATCGACATGGTACAATCTTGACCCTCAAGGATTCACATAGAGGTCTCCATACACTGAATCTAGCAAGTCCATCTCATTCAGGAAAAGATATGATGAAACCAGTGGAACTTGTTTCCACCACCGATCACTTAGGAAGCTTATCCCTAGAGCATAAAAAATAAAAACATTAAATATATTAGGAAGGTTGATCAAGGGGTTGACTATGGATTTCTCTTAGTTTAGAAGCTACCTAGGAGGTATCTTGTCAACCACCATCACTAGCATCACCCCTCCAATGCCCCTTAGTCACCTACTAAGGAAACCACCTGAAAACTACCACCCTAGAAAATCCTTTATGAGTACTAAAGAGGTCTCACTAGGAATGAAAAAATATGGATAAATGGGAGTGGGATCATATCCCTTATTCCTTTAATGAGACCCATCTACATATTCTGATGGTATCCAGTGAGAAAACTCATATCACTGCTCACTCGGATCAAGTCTTCATGCATATTCTTGAAGTAAGAATGGGGTAGGCACATATCCCATCCCCCACTCATGAAGACCATTAACATATTCTAGTGGAATAAGGATGAAAGTAGTGGGATTGTATTCCCACTTCAATTGAAATCATATGATTATATATCTTGTATATTGAGAATGTGTAAGCCTATATTCCTTTACAAACTCTGATAAAGTGTCACTACATTCTATCAATAACAGAAGAGATATTTCAACATATTATGGCACTGTTACAAATTTAGGGACAAGAAAATATTCTTATCTTGACTACCAGAGAAACATATCACCATTATCAACATAAACATGTGGCTACTTTGGAGAAATCACACATTCTTTCTCCCATCCAGGAGGATTATTAGCATAGTTTGGTAAAGTACGAGGCACCATATCGGTCTCATATTCCTATTCCAATTGGGGATCACCAAATCAGTTTGGAACATGAATCGGGATAAGAAAAAATTATTTTCTAAAAATAATGGTGAAATAACCCAAAGGTATAGGAATAGGATCATATTCTCATTTTAACTGGGGATCACTAGCTCAATTTATCATATGTCTCAAAAAGGATGCATATTTATGTCAAAAATGACTGGTGGAATAATCTAAAGGCATGTGAGCAAGATTATATTCCTGATCCAATCAAGGTTTGTGATCAAAACATGACAATCAACTCAGATCAGGCTCATATCCATGCCAATTAAGATACTCAACATATTCCAATAGCTCATGGAAGCCATGATCATATCTCTACTTCAACAGATGAACGACTACACCAGTATCCTTCAAAAGATATACTGGAGGAGGATAGATTCTAGCTCAAATTTACCCAAAAGAAGAAGGTAGGACGGTCCTTGTAGTCTAGTTTGGGTTGTCGAATCCTCAGAGACCTAAGAAGTACCTACAAACACGTGCATTCTATGGATTGTTTTTGGCTATAAAGTGGCCAACTTAGAATGATTTAATATGGTTTTAAAGGATCACTAACAGATTTAAGTTAATTCAAATTAAGGTAATGAGTTGATCCTAGGTTATCACTTGGGGTGGATTGGATGAATTCCTTTTTTAATGATTTCAATTTCTTATAATTGAGATGGATTCATTTAAGAAGATCAAACGAAATCATCACTTACTGCTTTAACGGATATGCACCCTAATAATAATCACCTATACACTTGAAGGATCAAAGTTTTGAGCACTCCAAGGTAGAGGTTCTTATTAGCACTTGAAATGTGTGACCTTAAATTCAATAAGGATGAAGAGGTTTTAAAATCATCAAATAAAAATCTCATTTAAAAGAAGTGATTATACATTAATGAAGTGATAAATAACATCCAATCCAACCCCTTTCTACTCCCTTGTATCAACCCATAAAAGAGTTATCTCTCCATTGATGACATGTATTCAATGGAAGCGGGAAGTAGACTTACAAGGGTGGAATTGAAGAAGTAAAAACAACAACAAAAATCGATCACTCCTCCGTTGTGTGATAAATATCACAAGGTATGGTGTGAATAAATTCACATCTTGAACCAACAGTATCAAAGTGATAAGTATAATAATATAATAAGAGTAAATTAAGAACTTTTATTAAGAAACTAAGGTGAATTAAACAACTTACATGAGAAAGAAATGCAATTACAAACACAAAGCGGCAGCATAACACTACAATGAAACCAAGCACCAAAGATGATCAACCCCTCCACCACCACTGCCTTAAATAGGATTTTTTGGAGCCTTGGAGTCTAGTATCAAAGAGTATAGATCATATCACTTGATTATGGTAGGCCTAGGGTGGTGGAAAGCTTGTGGAACTTGGACTTTTCCACATTTGACCCGAGGTGGCAGCCTGCTTTCATCCACCGAACAGACGCGCTTGGAAGACCTTCTAGATGGCCAAATCATAGTGGTACATAGAATAAGAAAATGGATCCATGGATTTCTCCTAATCTTATGTAAAATTTGGGCCTATTTTGAGTTTTATATTCAGAGATATGATTAAATTTGTGGGCTGTTTTTCTGGGCCGCAGAATCTAGACCAGAATTTTATCTCTAACTTGGGCCGCCTTAATGACCACCATGGAGTCCGAATTAGCATTGGATAATGAATAGTGATTTGTTCCTCTATATTTATTATATCCTCCCACCAAATTTGGGCTTCATTGGGTTTGAAATGTGGGTCCCACAATCTCATTAGTGGGCTGGAGTCCAATCTGACTTCTTCAGAATTGTTTCCTTTCATCAAAAAATATCTCCATCTTCCATGAATTATCTGTTGATCTCTGAATCAAACATGTTCATATTTAAGTGTAGATAAATTTACCAAAATATCAAATTAAAATATTTATAATTATATTCCTTAAAATCAGATGAGTCATTGGGTACTTTAAATGATGTTAAAAAATGTACCACATAATAGTGCATTTTAAGAAGGTATTACAATCATAATGTGAAATGATGTTCAAAGTGTAAAATGCACTAAAATGGTGTTTACGAATAATAAATCACATTAATATTATATATATTAACAATGAATATTAGACTCATTTAGTGGCTAATCACACCCCCCAACTTGAGTTTTTCTAGTCCCGAGCAAAATATATCTCAACAATATGAAATTCGAATTACCTTTTCCAAAAACATTTTAATACACAATGATCACCAAAAACCCTTATAACAAACAATCATGAAACCCATCAAAATATTTTAATACAAGATAGTTTCATAAGCATATACCAATCCCAAGCCCATTCCTTTGTTCAAATTCATTTCCATATTTCATCCAATATCAATTAAGTATGAGGATGTGTTGTGCATCACAATAGACATGGGAGTTCATATTTATTCAACGGGGAAATGACGAAAGCGCTAAGTGGAATCACATTTCAATATTAAGATGAGTATTCAAAAAAAAATATTTTATTTTTTTTGTTTTTTTTTGTTTTTGTTTTTGCAATTTTTCCATGGTAATTGAAATTGCACTCAAAAGAGTCAACCCCTGTAGCGAGACTTTGCCGATGACTCCCATGCTCAAAGAACTTAGGGAACCAAGTGAAGCCCACATACTTGGGAATCATCTCAAGTTAACTCAGTCAAAAACAAATTTTAATTACCAAAAATAGAGATAAAATTACTAACTCTGGGCCAGACAACTATGGAGTCACGATCCCCAAGTGCCGAAAGTCACGCATTATATCATTTCATTGCTCTACGTGCAAATTTATTATTATTTTTATTGAATACTCATATTAAAACTAAAATGATCACTAAACCTATGCTATTTATTTGGGGGACCCTATGAACTCAAACTAATACCCCACTATCCAAAGGACGTGCATTGTGATTCTTTTTTTATTTGGATGAAAATATAAACAATGAAATATCACATTGGATATCCACACTTTCCAAAATCTATGCTCATGAAATTATACAAGGATTAAAATCAGAATTAGGGCATGCTAAATTATTTGATATTCAGTTTCAAAGTGTGCAATGTGTATTACTATGTTCAAAGTTAAAGGAATTTTTCCTTCCATTTACACTTTTTTTCTTCAAATCATTCATTTTTTTGACACAAAATAATTTCTTATTTTATCTCCCCACAACTTAAAATAACACTGTCCTCAGTGTTTAAAGAAAAGAAAATTTAGAAGGTGGTAGAGGTAGAGAATGAAAGTTCAAAAAGGAAATTGAAAATGAGGAGCATGGAATGAAGTCACCTGGTGGTTGAAGTTTAAATTCTTGCTGATCCCTTTGAATCCTTTGATATCCATGTCACTTGTAGAGTTCCCTAGTTAGAAAAAGGAAAATATATATATATATATATATATATATATTTATATAATAAAGGAAGTAAATTATAAGTATATATATAAAAATTATATAATGAGGAAGCACACAAAACCGTAGGTCAGTGGTAAGCACGCGCCCCTGTCTCCCTTCGGTCCCGGATTCGAATCCCCGCGGCTTCGCCGGTTGTGATGGGGTTTGACCCACAACCCACGAAATGTACCTTATTATTATTATTATTATTATTATTATTATTATATTAATATTTATTTTTTTGTATTTTTATTTTAACCTACAAAAAAATTAAAATAAAACAAACTGATGATACATTGTCTTCTTTTTAAATTTATGGGTAAGGCATTACTCAAGGATCACACCACGTGACACAGATGAATATGGTGTTCCCCTTTCATACCCATACATACTCATAATAGAAGAATAGGTCAACAGTCTATATTTTTTTAAATATAAAAATTATTAATTAAAATATAAATTTTATTAAAACAACAAAATGATAAGAAAATTGAAAACCATGGGTTGCCTCTCATGTAGAGCTTTGTTTAATGTCGTTAGCTCGACATAGACCTCCTTACTTACCCAATACCAATTTTTAACATTTTAAGGACCACATGTTTCACCACTTATACTAGTTTTATATTGATTTTATGTTTATAATTTTTGTCATGTACAAACCTATGTTCTACAATGAGTAGGAAAATCCAAGGAATGTTTGAAATGGTTGATCCAGTTTCCACTGTAGTTTTTTTAAAGACATCAATGGTCATTACAACTTTTTTGGTTTCAAGAGAAGAATGAATTAAAACTAAAAGTTCATGGTTATATCCTATGAAGGGATACTTGATCATGTAAGGAAGGAAAATAATTTTGAGCTTAGGTTGGATAGTACTTTCAAACATAGGTTTAGATTTTGAATCCAAATCAGTTTCATTTTCCAAATTTCTCAACAAAATTGGTTCCTTTTGAATAGAATATTCAACCAAAAAATTGGAAAGATCAGTGTTAATAATGTTTATGGATTCAAAGTTTGTGATTTCTCCCAATGGTTCAGTAATTTTTTGTTCTGAAGAATCAATGGAGTGATATTCAGGACACTCAATCCATGATGTCAAATTCTCCTCACGTGAATACAAAAAATCAGTTTCCCCTTGATTTAAACACCTATAAACAATTCCTTGATCCTCCTAATCTTCCCCAAATCCAAAGGTTTCCTCTTTAGTAAATTCATGAGAGGTTTGTGGCAAACTAGACACTTCACATAAGGTTATGGAAGGGACAGTTTGTGTAGGGATGGGTTCTTCACAAGATTTAATGCTTTGTATTTCTAACCTCAATGATGAAACCTCAAAATTAATTTTCTCCATTTGTTGACACAATTTTTCAAGTAATGTTTTTGGATCATTATGGGAAAGTTGTTGAGAAATATGGTCAATTCCAGGTGGATAATTAAATTTTCGGAATTGCATAGGAGGGTGTTCAGATTAGCTTTGTGGGGATTGAAACTCATTATATGTTGGAATGTTTTTTGGATCATAGGAGTAAAAGCATTGTGAATCATTATATTGTTGATGATCCCACAAGTAGAAATTAGTATGGTCATTGTACATCACACATGGGGTTGGGTGATCAAAGTAGGGATAGGTTTCCCATGTTTGGATTTTTTCAAAATTGATTTCCATAGGAGTGAGGGGGTGAGAAAAGAGAAGAGGGGTGAAAAAAAAAGATGATAGTATCTAAGATAACTTACTTAGGTCCCCATAAACGGTGCCAAAATTTGATTCTCGCTCAAATTTACCCAAAATAAGAAGGTAGGAAAGTCCTTGTAGTCTAGTTTGGGTTGTCGAATCCTCAGAGACCTAAGAAGTACCTACAGACACGTTCATTCTATGGATTGTTTTTGGATATGAAGTGGAAAACTTAGGTTGATTTAAGATGTTTTTAAAGTATCACTAACATATTTAAGTTAATTCAAATTAAGTTAATGATTTGATCCTAGGTTATCGCTCGGGGTGGATTGGATGAATTCCTTTTTTAATGATTTGAATTTCTTATAATTGAGATGGATTCATTTAAGAAGATAAAACGAAATCATCACTTACTGGTTTAATTCCTACAGACCCTAATATTAATCACCTATACACTTGAAGGATCAAAGTTTTGATCACTCCAAGGTAGAGGTTCGTATTAGCACTTGAAATGTGTGACCTTAAATTCAATAAGGATGAAGAGGTTTTAAAATCATCAAATAAAAATCTCATTTAAAATAAGTTATTAGACATTAATGGATTGATAAATAACATCCAATCCAACCCCTTGATACTCCCTTGGATAAAACCATAAAAGAGTTATCTCTCCATTTATGACATGTCTTCAACGGAAGCGGGAAGTAGACTTACAAGGGTGGAATTGAAGAAGTAAAAACAACAACAAAAATCGATCACTCCTCCGTTGTGTGATAAATATCACAAGGTATGGTGTGAATAAATTCAAACATTGAACCAACGGTATCAACGTGATAATTAGAATAATATAATAAGAGTAAAGGAATAACTTTTATTAAGAAACTAAGGTGAATTAAACAACTTACATGAGAAAGAAATGCGATTACAAACACAAAGCGGAAACATAACACTACAATGAAACCAAGCACCAAAGATGATCAACCCCTCCACCACCACTGCCTTAAATACGTATTTTTGGAGCCTTGGGTCGAGCCTCAAATAGTACAAGGAATCTCACTTGATTATGGTAGGCCTAGGGTGGTGGAAAGCTTGTGGAACTTGGAATTTTCCACATTTGACCCGAGGTGGCAACCAACTTTCATCCACCGAACATACGCACTTGTAAGAACTTCTAGATGGCCAAATCAGAGTGGGCCATAGAATAAAAAAATGGATTCCCGGATGTCTCCTAATCTCCTATAAAATTTGGGTCTATTTGGAGTTGTATATTCGGAGATATGATTAAATTTGTGGGATTTTTTTCTAGGCCGCAGAATCTGGCCCAGAATTTTATCTCTAACTTGGGCCACCCTAATGACCACCATGGAGTCCAAATTAGCATTGTATCGTGAATAGTTATTTCTTTATATATATGTATTCTAGCCTCCCACCAAATTTGGGATTCATTGGGTTTGAAATGTGGGTCCCACAATCTCATTAGTGGGCTAGAGTCCAATCTGACTTCTTCAGAATTGTTTCCTTTCATAAAAAAATATCCCCATCTTCCATGAATTCTCCGTTGATCTCTAAATAAAACATGTTAATATTTAAGTGTAGATCAATTTACCAAAATATTAAATTAAAATATGTATAATTAGATTCCTTAAAATCAGATTAATCATTGGGTACTTTAAATGATGTTAAAAAATGTACCACATAATAGTGCATTTTAAGAAGGTATTACAATAATAATGTGAAATGATGTTCAAAGTGTAAAATGCACTAAAATGGTGTTTATGAATAATAAAGCACATGAATATTATATATATTAACAATGAATATTATCCTCATTTAGTGGATAATCAAGGATCATATTCTTTCTCGTATTCTAAAGGTCCATTATCATATTCTGATGGGGAATACATATTTGAATTGGGCTCATACTCCCACTTCATCTAGGATTGATTAGTATATTTTGACAACCACCAGGTAGGCTCATACTCCTACCAATAGTATATAATCTCACCAAAATACTCCAACAGCTTCTTATAAACTAGCTCATATCCCTACAACACTAGGAGATTGTCAGAAGATTTCAGAAACTGTCATTCATTAGGCTCATATCCTTTCTTAACCCCAAAAGGCAGGTCGACATATTCTAGACATGATGTAGAATGAGGCTCATATCCCTGATCTTCTCAATTTTAGTGTCCTTGAGACTATTGAATGCATATCCAAAACACCTCAAGGGTCCACCAACTCTTTAAATGAAGTATATGGTGATAACTACTTTGATAGTCCTCCTTAAAGTAGTATAGAGACAGATTATAGAGACTCTACTCTAGAAATCCTCTATGGTCAACCTCCCCATGATGATATCTCTCCTAGACAAGAAAATACTCCCCTTTCCTAGACACCTTTGTATTGAGAGGTTCTAAAAACTTTGAAACCTTTGTATAGAGAGGTTTTAAAAAAATCAGTGTTAACCATATATAGTTACCCATCAACTATCAGTAGCACTTTATCACAATCATTATGAGACCTAGAGAAGTAGACTCTATAGTTTGACTAGGTAGAGGTATATAATTATGATGAATTAGAGCCCGAAATGAATATATAGAGAGAGTTATCTAGGAATAACCTCCCAACCATATTCTGGACGATTTCCACTTCTGACTATGATATCCCAAATGATCTAGAGAAGGAGTACATGACTTACTTATGACAGAACATGTGGGCAACTCATCAGCACTAGAAACCTCATTTATCAATGATATGAGGGTGATATTCAGATCATAAACACACTATGTTGTCATTTGGACATGTACACATTCTCTATAGCTCATAACCCAGGGATGGAAGAGTATGAAAAATTCTTGAGAAGTGTTTGTATGCATATCATAACAACTCTCCATTGACTGATTTCTAGAGCCTCTTCAAGTGTATGTATCTGAGGATATGGAAAATATGGATAATTTCACTTCACTATGTCCCTATAACAATTAATCTCCCCATATATGTCATCCTGTAATATTATAGCCACTAGATAAATTAGGGGATCAGGTGACTAAGAGGTTAGTTGGTCAATACATACAAATTTACCCATTTTAAAAGTGAAAATCCGTCATGAATGGAGGGATAGGGCTACCAACATACTCTTAAGTTGGGACCCTCAAAATAATAGGAACTCATTTTGGACATGAAAGTCAAAGTTGTGGGATTTCTGATAACTTCCCATAGAAAATGACTCCCATCACAGGTATCCATTTAACCCATATCACACAGAAGCACAATTTATCTAAATCAAATGGATCACAATAGTAGCCATTGCAACAACTCTCTAGGAGAAAACCTATCCCATAGGGTTGGGGATATTTTTACCACCACCTCCACCCATTAGGTTATCAATCCCTAAGAGTATATAGAGAATATTGGTTGTAGCTGCAAACAAACTCCAACCCATAGGGTCGGGGGAATTATTATACAAATCACCACCACTAGGTTCATCACACCCTGAGAGGGTCTTGGAGGAATTAATAGAGATTTTAGATCAACCATAGAAAAAAGTGTTTGGGGAATTTATATCTAAATTCCCATCTCATTAGTGCTCAGATCCTCAACTGGAATCATCAAATCCTCAATAGTAGGATCAGGAAGTGGTAATAACAGTCCTGAATCATCCCCAACCCATAGGGATGGGGGAATTTTCATTATTATCATCACCCTATAATGAATTAGTCTTCTCTAGGTTTAGAGGTAAATATCTATGATCGAATACCATCCATTTCCCCCACCTCAAGACACACCCTTTCCATTTGGGGGCTATTTGAAAAGCATGTCTGAAAACTCCCTTAAGGTCACTATTCATAAAACAATATGGGAGGAACATACGAAAAAGTTAATCAAACCCCATAAGGGTTGTAAGCTAAAAAGGTCCAATATGTCCATTGGTCAAAGAAATGAACCTGATGTAACTCTCAATGGAGGAATAAATGGTGCAGAATCAACATACTGCTTGGATAGTAATGGGACAATTGCCATTTTCTATTATAGATTAGTGAAAGTCAGCATCAACAACAAAATAGATGATGTAGATTATGATTTAAATATATAAGGAAACAATTCATAAACTGGACCTTAATAGGTAGGTGATCTAGATGCACCAACTGATGCAACACATACGTGAAATCAGAGAAGGTGCCAAAACCTAAAACCTCTAAATAATGAATTTCCGCCTTTATGAAGGAACATTACCAAGTATAAAGGGAAAGGTGTGGCTATATCCCACTTACCACCTAGAAGAGTTGAAATTCCCTCCACGGAGGAACGAATAGCATAATATGAGAATGAGATACAGAATCTCAAAGTGACACATAAATGAACCATGCATGATATCATTTACATTTTACCATCATATTGAGTCAATATAGTTTTCAATATTATTTTATAATGATTTAAAAATAAATTTTAAACATTAAATACCATTTAAGTTCATTTTTGGGACTATTCACTTATTTTGACTTTAAAGGCATCAATATAATAATGAAATTAGAATATAAAATCATTAACCATCACTTATAAATTATTATTATCCAATAATATTTTTAAACATAATTAATCCAAATTATATTACTTTTAATGTATTTAAAATCATTTATTTTATTTTTTACTACTTGCACAAGCACTACGTCAGTGTTGCATAAGCATTCAAGGAAACTATGATATCTATTAAAATTAAAAATAAATTACTATCATAAAAAATATTTTATTCACTTTGAAAATAACCATTTATAAATATTCAAATAATATTTATATCCCTATGAAAACATATTTGAGATATTAAAATAATGAGAGTGATATTTTGTAATTTTTCTTAACTTAAAATAATATAAAGGTCATAATAGAAGGAAACTAGCATAAAAATTACATATTTTTTTACGTTAGTATGGTTATAGTTTAATTAATCTGATATAATTAAATAAATGAAAGTTTTTGGTTGATTTTTAGACCATATCCCATAATATTATCCTTAATTAACCTATTTTACCCATTACTGTGGGGATAAACTTTTACCATGGATGGTATTCATTATGGATAAAAATAAAATTTAATTATCTCTAAAATTTAAAAATAATAAATCTAAATATGAAATATATTTTTAAATATTAAAATATTATAATTGGTAAAAAATTATTTTAATATAAATATGAAAAATGAATCTAAAATAGTTTCTAGAATAATAAATTTTTAATCATAAAAATAAACTTATAAAAAAATAAAATATAATACCAAATCCAATGGAAATAATTATACTATGTTAAATTAAAGGGATCTTAGGTTAATTTAAATCCAAATAAAACACACCATGGGAATTTTAAATTACTTTATTTACCAAAAATAAAGGATAGATTTGCAGAAGTTGACATTTTTCACTATTCACTCAAAAAATAATCTTTTCAGAAAAATTAAAAAACTTCACCATGAGATATTTTTTATATTTTGATTTAAAAAATGACATTCATTTCAAAAAACTAAAATTTTAAAAGTATAAAAAATTAATTACAATATCCACACACAAAATGTAATAAAAACCAATTTTTTGGAAAATGTATCTTTGAAGCATAAAATGACTTTATTCTCAATACATGCCAAATAAGAATAATTAAATGAATATTAATTAGTTAAATTAAATATATAATATAATTATTTCAATATAATAATTCATCAATAGTAATTAATTTAATCTATTAATATTAAAATACATTTCACACATAAAAAACATTTTTATGAAAAATATCTCTTCTACCTTCAAAAGATTTTATCTTCATTTTCAATAAATTAATAATAAATATATGATTTATTGTTAATTATATTAAAGAAAATATATATACATATATTTCATAATTTTTTTAATCCTATTCATACATTTCAAACTAATTTCTAGGTCATAATGTTTATATTTAAATTATAATATATCATGGTTCATTTAAGCACATACCTATATGTAGTTCAGACTGTAAAACATGGTGTTATTTTAAAAGATAATATAAACTAAAATCATTGGATATTACAAAAGGGACCCTATGATATTCTTTTTAGGGTTTAATTTCAAGGATTCATGGCACAAGGACAATGAATCCATACTATTTAAGGTTATATAACAATGGCTTCTTTAACCCCATGTGGTTCTAAAAAAAATATTACTGATGGAATCATTCATTGGTTGGGAATATGATTCATTTAATATAAATTATAATTGATGAGTATTCTCTATTAGAGTAAACATTGTGTATAGACTAAGGTTTATACCATTTCTATTCATATATTGGGGGTTTCTTCCTAGGTATCATTGGAGTACATTTTAGGAAACCTAATTTTCATTAGAAAAACTAAAATAAGTGAACCTTATTCATGAATTCTCATGCATATCGATTCTTATATAACTCATGTTTAGTTATGGTGTGTAACATATTCTCATAAATCCATCCCATCCATTCAAGCTAAAATTTAGATCATTCATATTTAATTATTTTATTTAAATTCCTATTATTGGAGAAGGAAATTTAAAATAAATCAGAAAGAATACATTAATCAAATACCCTAGTTAATATAGAGTCTCTTTTGTAGAAGTTTGGGGAGTAGTATAATAAAACCTTAATACTTGAAATAGATTTTTTTGGACAATAATTTTTTCCATGTCCATTATTTTTTCATGGATATTTTAAAAAGTCTTATTGAATGACTCTATTTTTCTATTTTCTAGTTATTGATTATAGGATGAGTGGTTGGACTAAATATTTTTCACTATTTACAACTTCTTCTAATATGACACATATTTGTAGAATTCATTATTCATCAGGATTTTATATGAATCACTATATCTATTGATAATGTTAGACACCCCAAATCTAATCATAATGACTATTAGAAAATTATCCAAAGGAACAACATTAAACCATTTAGAGAAGATATTTACAGTAGTAAGAATGTAGTTAAAGTGTATCAAAATGGATGGAGGGTAGGAACTTATGACATCTATCATCCAAACAACATATAGAATGGATTATAATTTTTATTGTAACAAATATGTGGGGTTAATTGGTGAAATTAACATTTATCTAACATCTATAATTTTTTTTGTTAATTCTATAAAATCATATATCATTGATTAGAAAAAATACCCAAGAATCCTAATTTTGTGGAAAAGTATGGATCTTGTTTGATGTGTACTATAAGAGAATACTTGGACATCTAACATAACAATGAGGGTATCTCCTAGCTCAAGGAATCTATCAAATCCTCACTTGAAAAAGACTTCTTATGAATTTGGTCCCTTATAATGAATATAATTTTATTCTCATCAATTGATTTTATCCTTTATGTATAGATTATGTGGAAGATCATAACATAAAATATAATCCACTATAGAGGAAATAAAATGGATTTTTATGTCATGCGATAAATATGAGTTCCCATCCTGATCAAAGGTAATATTATTCCTTTTTTATTTCCTCTATATTTTTGCTGATAAACAAAGTGACCAATCTTTAACGTGTGATACAATTAACCATATCACCCTAATTTGGAATAGAAAGGAAAGTGAATAAATTAACAAATTCATCCACCCTAAAATTATGTGAGTATGTAATATGAGATAAAAATAATTCAAAAATGATATTGTAGTATTTATTCCTTAATATAGTCATGTAGGGGTATCGAATCTGTATTCTTGGTATTATATTCCTAATTTAATTTACTAATCACTATCACTAAATTAAATTTAATATTTAACATGGAATTTGGTATCTCTAAGGAAAATTCAATACCAATTATGTGAGAATATAACTTCACCTCATTATTCATACACCCCTCCACGTGGAGGAAATCTGTAATGTCTAGGATTTTTTTCCATTTATTATTTTAGTATTATATGGGAATTATTTTGAGACCAAGATTTGTGATGGCGTGCAGTTTCGAGGCCCAGAGAGCCCATAACAAATGTTTGAATTTAATTAAATAATTAAATAATGTGTGTGTAGGTTTTTACTGAAAAAGTGGAATAACTCCTGAATGGGTGCTCGGATCAGAAATACTAGGGCACCATTGCGTTCAGAGTAATGATTTTACCTTAGGCGAGGCCTAACATCGGCTGACGTAGGTTGGTGGTGAAATCTAGTTTTTGGACGTAACCGTAATAAAATATTTAATAAAAATATTTTATTAAAGTCTTTCTTCAGAGAAATATTTTTCTTTTAAATTGAATATTTCACAGGGGATCAGGGTTACATATCTCATAACCCTAAATTCCCCCTGGAGGCTCTGGAAAGCTCTAGAGGAAACCTCCCAACACGGCGACGACATTCTTGATGAGTTTCATTGGTGACAACGATGCGACAACTGGATCTTCGCTAACGAACATCGCAGATCCAGGTAGGATGTTTGATTTTGATTTCCTTTCCCCGTTCTTGATTCCTATGATGAACGCGGACTACTCCACAAACAGATTAGCTCATGGATCGATCGTATTTGCGGGATAGGATTTTGTGGGGATTTTGGGGATTGATTCTTGAAGGTTATTTAGGTTTCGTTTAGCCTTATAATGGTGAAAAACCAAGATCAACACGAACATCGATCAAGGTTCATCCCTCTCAATTTGTTGTGCCTTTATTCCCTGATTTCTCACGTTCTTCGTGTGTGTTCTATGCGTTCTTCATGGAGATATGAACGATGGATCGTTGCGCATACGTTGTGCGACGCAACGATCCCAAATTGAATATCTGGCATCGGTACAACCCCACAGAGGTGTAGCTACGGTGGCGATGGACGGATCAAAGTGGATCAGAAAATATCGTTCTTTAAACAATTTCCACACGGGTGACCAGAATCGGATTTTGGAGCCGATCGAAGGCCCGAAACCCATGGATTCGACATTGTGACGACGAGGTGACCTGAGATCTCGAGTTTGACAACAAAGAGATGACAGATCGCAAATCCGGAGGTTCGGACGAGGTGCGAGGAGGAAGACGACGTTTCTAGAGAAATCCCGACTACACGACATGTAGTATAGGCTACACGGCATGTGTTCGTCGGTGGACCAACTGGCATGTACTCTGGGAGTAAAAAGACATAGGGTGGGTACACGACCAAGGACACGACATATATACCCTTCCCCGTCCAGACCCGGCCAGATACACGGGATACCTCGTGTACTGGTACACGGGCAGGGCGACACGGGAAGACACCATGTGTGGGCATACGGCCAGGGTACACGGGTGTTTCCTGGTTGATAGGACACAGCGTGTGCTTTGACTTACACGCTGTGTATATAATTTTCTACATGACTTAGACTTAAGACACCAGCCGTTTACACGGGCAGTACCCAGAGTCAAGGAACATGGCGTGTGATCCTTCTACACGCCGTGTAGTCTAGTTTTACACACCTGGACTAGAGACACGGGCCGTTTACACGGGTAGTACCTGGAGTTAAGGAACACAACGTGTGATCCTACTACACGCTGTGTAACCTGTTCTACATAGCTTGATCCATTTGTCTTCCGTGACTTGGACTATCTTTCTTAGGGTTTGTACCCTTGGTCTTTTCTCTGAAGGTTTCTGATATCATTTCCTACATACATGAGTATGATCACTTTAGCAGGGCTTCCTGAATAGAGTTGTTGGAATCTACTCTATGAGACTTAGAGTCGGATCCTCTATTCCTTCCTGGCTCCCTAGGTAGAGTTCTTGGTATCGACATGACCTACTTTACCTGGGCGCCGATCCTTTGCTTAGCGAATTAGTACAGACTGAGTTGTTGGAATCACCCCATAGCTATTGGTTGTGATCCTCATTTGAGCATCGTATTATTAAGTACTTGTGGAGTGAGTTCTCCTGAAATAAGTACTTCATATCTCTCTCTTCATACCTAGGAGTGTGTTCTCCCTATTACGTGCTTAGTGGAATCTTCGAGATGGATCTTAGTGGTGGTTTCGTGATAGTTGACCGCGTATGAGTATATCTGGATATTCTTGTTATATTTTTTGTAAACATATACTATATAGAGATGAATGTATAATTCCTTTGTGGTTTTTGGGGTGTCCTACTGCGTATTGTTATACTCAACCCTACACGGGTTTGCCCGCACGTGTTGTGTCTTGTGAGGACGAGCGAGCCTTTGATAAGATTCTAGGTGGACCAGGACCAGATGGTGCTCAGTGAGATCAGGAAGGACGAGGTGTGTTCCTATGGCTATGGATTGCAGTCCCAGTACCTTTCTTTATAGGTTGGACTTTGTAGCAGACTTTCTTTTGGTGGGCTTATACTTTTGGCCCAGGGTTTTACATTACGGTACTTTACTTTCCTGTTGTACTCTTTTGGTTGGGATTTTAGTGTATGCATGAATTTCCATTTTTCAGTAGTTCTTTTACCTTTTTATCTTTATGGACTTGGAGATGTGTGTGTGTGTGTACAGGTTTATAGAAAATGCCTCCCATGTTAGTGACATGCCTACTCGGTGCTAGTCACCAGCCCCTGGCCTATTGGAGGCAGGCTTAGGGAGTTGCGGCATGGGACCCACTGGGACGGGTCGTGATAGAGTGGTATCAGGGGGAGGTTGGTTCTACCTTAGGACTGAGAGTCTGTGAGTTGGTTTGGGGAAACAGTGTTAAGTGTTTCAAGTTCAGATTTCAGGCCAGGGACCCTAGTATTGGTGCGAGTAGCCGACGTATCCATACACCAGGACTCTGATAACTTGCTTTTCGACTCGGAACATGAGAACACTAGTTTCAGGGGAAAATAATGGTACATGAATCATATAGTAATGGGTTGTGGTTTCCATGTCCTTCTTGAGTCAGCTCTTCAGATATAATCACTGACTGTGATACATCTTTTTTCTTTACAAGATGCCTCCATGACATGCACCCGCTAGGATCCAGCAGCTCGATCACGAGGATGACCCCCTCAATGATGAAGCTTCAATACATGGACTAGATCCTATAGTTTTACATTCGTGTGGTGTGCCAATTATTCCACCACCTGTGGAGCAGTGTTTAGTGCCTGCTGTACCAGTAGAGGAGGAGCACAGGCTGAGCGCACTCCACGAGTTTCAAAGGCAGAGACCCCTCAGGTTTTGAGGTGAGCCTGACCCTTAGGCAGCAGAGGACTGGCTTGAGGCAGTGACCAGAGTCTTCCATTTGGTCAGGACACCAGTAGACCAGATTGTGATCCTGGCAGCGAGCCTTCTGCAGGGCTCAGTAGGGCGATGGTGGAGTTTGGTTATCCAGACTCACAACGAGGTGACTCTTTCATGGTAAGAGTTTGAGCATCTCTTAAGAGAGGAGTCTTCATCGGTTACCCTGAGATCAGTACATATACAGAATATTCTTCAGCTCTACCAGGGAAACATGATGGTGGCTGAATATTCATCGAGGTTTACCGACCTCTCACGGTACTTAATGGATATGGTCAGGGATCGGTACTTCAGAACTCGGACTTTTGAGCGGGGCTTGCGTAGAGACATCTGAGATAGCATCATCCCTATGAGAATTACTACTTATGATGGGGTTCTTGAGTGGGCTTTGGTGGTTGAGAGCTTCTTGGAAGAGCAGAGACAACCATCAGTTGTCAGTAGTGAGTGAGCTGGAGCAGAGACCTCAGCAGCAGGGAGCCGATGTCAGGGACCCAGGCATGGGAGATGTTTTTAGAGGAGATCCTAGGACAAAGGATCTTCCATACAGCGTTTGCAGGGTGTATCTGGCTAGCCTCAAGAGAGGCGATGCTACTCATGTGATGGAAGGGGGAATCTCGCTCGAGATTGTCCGACACACCGTACTACTGACATGGGAGCAGTGGATGGACCACCGAGGCAGAGGCAACATGTGGAGTAGACAGATCTGCGGGGCGCCAGACGTGGTAGAGGAGCTGGGAGAGTACCTGGATGTGTTCGGCATTTTGACCCTTTACCAGCACCACCCCCAGGAGGTCCACCCCAGGCTCAGGGATCTGGTGGACAGAGGCAGGGACAACTGCAGGTAGTGGAGGCTTATGACCCAGGTACTCCTGGAATGATTAGAGGTACAATATGTGTCTTTTCTACTTTGTATGCCATACTGATAGGCATAGGTTCTAGTCATTATTTTTTGGATTCTTATCTTGTTTGAGACCTTGAGATTCCAGTTGAGCCATTGACTCGACCCTTACACTTAGAAACATCGACTGGAGAAGGTTTAGAGATCACACACCTTTGCAGACAGTGTGACCTGACCCTTGGAGGCGAGAGTTTCGGTTGAAACCTCTTGGTGGTAACGTCGAGGCCTTACGATGTCATTCTTGGTATGTATTGGCTATCCATAGTTCATGCCTAGATTTAATGTTTTAGGTGAAGGGTGCGGTGTGTCCGTAGTGATAGAAAGAGGTTCTCGTTCATTGGTGAAAAGGATAACCAGGAAGCACAGGATGGACTCGTGCGTAGGAAGTTACAGCCGATTTCACATCAGTTGGCTAGCCTAGCCCTTGGCACAACAGATGTTACGATTTTCCAGTTTCCAGCAGTTGTGGCTGAGAATGAGGATGTCTTTCTAGAGGATGTCCCTGGACTACCTCCCCATCGGGAGATAGATTTCTGCATTGAGTTGCAAACCGGGATGACACCGATATCAGCATCAGCATATCAGATGGCTCTTGCAGAACTTCGTGAGCTGAGAGTGCAGCTAGAAGACTTGAAAAGTAAGGGATTTGTGAGACCCATTGTTTTACCCTAGGTGACCCCAATGTTGTTTTCCAAGAAGGCAGACGAGAGCTTGATGCTGTGTGTGGATTACCGGCGCTTGAATCAGGTGACCGTGAAGAACTGGTTTCCCCTACCGAGGATCGATGACCACTTTGACTAGTTAAGAGGGGCACAATGGTTCTAAAAGGCTGATCTACGATCAGGCTATCACCAGTTGTGAGTATAGGATGATGATATACCGAAGAAGGCTTTCAGATGTCGCTACGGTCACTATGAGTACTTGGTGATGCCCTTCGGCATGACGAATGCCCCGGCAGTGTTTATGGGAATCATGAACCGGATCTTTTAGGCCTATCTAGATCAGTTTGTGGTGGTCTTAATTGATGATATCCTTGTGTACTCTACGTCTGAGGAGGAGCATGCGAGGCACCTAAAGATGGTTCTGGACACACTCCAAGAGCACCTATTGTACGGGAAACTCTCGAAGTGTCAATTCTATATACAAGAGGTCCACTTTTTGGGACACGTTATCTTGGAAGATGGTGTGGCAGTGGACCCAGCCAAGGTAGACGCAGTGTTAGCATGGGATCCACCCCGGAGCGTGATGGAGGTGCGAAGTTTCCTTGGGTTAGTAGGATACTATCAGAGATTCATTCCTTATTTCTCCAGGATTTCAGCACCCATGACAGCTTTGACCTGAAAGGGGCAGCCTTTCATGTGGACCAAGAGATGTGAGCAGGATTTTCAGCAGTTGAGACAAAGTCTGAAGAGTGCCCCAATCTTGAGATCACCAGAGGAGGGTGTCGAGTAAGTAGTGTTCTGCGACACATCAGGAACCGGGCTTGGTTGTGTCCTGATGCAGAGGTAAGTGGTGATTGCCTATGGATCACGTCAGTTGAGGCCACACGAGTAGAACTACATGACCCATGATCTTGAGTTGGAAGTGGTAGTCTTCACATTTAAGATGTGGTGGCACTACCTGATGGGTGAGCGGTTTATCGTCAACTCTGATCACAAGAGTCTCAGATATATATTTTCTCAGAAGGATCTGAATTTGATACAGAGGTAGTGGATTGATTTTCTCCCGGATTACAACTTTTATATAGTTTATACTCCTGGGAAGGGGAACATTATGGAAGATGCTCTCAGCAGGAAATCCAGTTTGCAGTTGCTGGATGAGGCGACGAGGCAGTTGGCCTCTTTACAGTTATCCTTCATGGATAGAGATGAGGGAGCTTACCTTCCGTCGACGGTTGTTACCCCTCCACTCTTATAGAGAGTTAGGGAAGCACATCTCAAGGATGGTATCTGTGAGAATCTACATGCTCAGACATCTATAGGTGATGCTACTGATGGATATTCAAATGGTGGGGAGCACATTGTTCTTTTCAGAGGGCGCACAGTAGTACCAGTGATGTTGCAGGAGGAGGTTCTGAGGGAGTTCCATACATATCCTTTGGCGGTGAATCCATGCATGGAAAAGATGTACCAGGACCTCCGACATCAATTATGGTGTCCAGGAATGAAGAATAGTGTGGAAGAGTTTGTTTCTCGGTGCGTTACTTGTCAGCAAGTAAAGGCTGAGCATCAGGTTCCATCAGGTTTGACTCAGCCCCTTGAGGTGCCATAGTAGAAGTGGGATGGGATATCCATGGAATTAGTGACGGGTTTACCACGTACATCTAGGGGACACGATGCCATCTGGGTGATCGTTGACCGACTCACCAAGTCGACCCACTTCCTAGCCATATGGGAGTAGAGTTTAGTAGAGATCTTGAGACACCTCTACATGCAAGAGATAGTTCGACTTCATGGAGTTCCATCAACGATCATCTCATATCGTGATGCTCGTTTCACATCCTGTTTGTGTAAGGGATTGTAGGAAGATTTTGGGACTCAGTTACGCTTGAGCACAACGTTTCATCCTCAGACTGATGGTTAGACTAAGCGGACCATCCAAGTTCTGGAGGATATGCTAAGAGCTTTCATACTTGACTTCAATCATAGTTGGGAGGATCACCTACCACTGGTGGAATTTTCTTATAACAATAGTTATCATTCCACTATTGGTATGGAACCATTCGAGGCTTTGTATAGGCAACCTTGCAGGTCACCACTTTGTTGGACTGACCTAGGAGAGTCAACACTCATGGGCCCAGAGATGGTGCAAGCTACTACAGAGAAGGTGCCGGTCATCCAGGAGCGGATGAAGACTACACAGAGTCAGAAAATGTCTTATACCAACAAGAGATGGAGGCCCTTGGTGTTAGAGGAGGGAGACCATGTGTTCCTTTGATTCTCACCTTGATGGGGATTGCAGAGATTTGGCCGAGGCGGCAAGCTATCTTCGAGGTTCATCAGCCCTTTTCAGATTTTTAGTAGAGTTGGTGAGGTGGCATACCACTTGGCTCTACCTCCTCATATGGATTGGGTACACAATGTCTTCCATGTGTCACAGTTACAGAGGTATGTACATGATCCATTACACATTATTGACTAGGGTGAGCTGGACATCGATGATAGAGCAACCTTTGCTGAGTACCCAGCAGAGATCGAGGATTGGTAGGAGAAGATCCTTCATGGGTGAGTTATTCCCTTAGTGCATGTCCAGTGGAAGCACGAGAATCTCCAGGAGATCACGTGGGAGTAGGAGGCTTAGATCCGCGCACAGTAACCATATCTTTTTGAGTAGCCTTTGTTTTAGATTTTCAGGGATGTAAAGCCCTAAGATGGGGAGGATGTAATGTCTCAGATTTTTTCCATTTATTATTTCAGTATTATATGGGAATTATTTCGAGACCAGGATTTGTGATGGCGTGCAGTTCCGAGGCCCAGAGATCCCATAACAAATGTTTGAATTTAATTAAATAATTAAATAATGTGTGCGTAAGGTTTTCCTGAAAAAGTGTAATAAATTTTGAACAGATGCTCAGATCAGAAATCCAAGGGCACCGTTGCATTCAGAGCAGCGAGTTTACCTTAGGCAAGGCCTAACATCGGCTGGCGTAGGTCAGTGGTGAAATCTAGTTTTTGGACATAATCGTAATAAAATATTTAATACAAATATTTTATTAAAGTCTTTCTATAGTGAAATATTTTTCTTTTAAATTGAATATTTCGCAGGGGATCAAGGTTACAGATCTCATAACCCTGAATTCCCCCTGGAGGCTCTGGAAAGCTCTTGAGGAAACCTCCCAACACGACGACAACGACGAGATGACCAGATCTTCACCAACGAACACCGTGGATCCAGGTAGGATGTTTGATTTTGATTTCCTTTCCCCGTTCTTGATTTCTATAATGAACGTGGACTACTCCACAAATAGATTAGCTCGTGGATCGATCGTATTTTCGGGATGGGATTTTGTGGGGATTTTGGGGATTGATTCTTGAAGGTTATTTTGCCTTCTTTTATCCTTCTAATGGCGACGAACCAAGATCGACACAAACATCGATAGAGGTTCATCCCTCTCGATTTGTTGTGCCTTTCTTCCCTGATTTCTCACGTTCTTCATGTGCGTTATATGCGTTCTTCATGGATATATGAAAGATAGATCATTGCGCATCCGTTGTACGATGAAACAATCCCAAATTGAAGATCTGGCATCGGTACAACCCCACGGAGGAGCTACTATGGTGGCGATGGACAGATCGAAGCGGATCAGAAGATATCGTTCTTCGAATGATTTCCGCACGGGTGACTGGAATCGGATTTCAAAGCCGATCGAAGGCTCGAAACCCACGGATTCGACATCATGACGATGAGGTGACCTGAGATCTTGAGTTTTGAGGAAAACAGATGATAGATCGTGAATCTAGAGGTTTGGCTGAGGCACGAGGAGGAAGATGGCATTTCTGGAGAAATCTCGACTACACAACATGTAGTATGGGCTACACAGCGTGTGTTCATCGGCGGACCACCTGGCGTGAACTCCGGGGGTACATAGACACGGGGTGGGTACATGGACAAGGATACAATGTGAATACCCTTCCCTAGCCAGACCAGGATAGATACACAGGATACCCCATGTACTGGTACACGGGCAGGGTGACACGGGCAGACACTGTGTGCGGGCATACAGCCAAGGTACACGGGTGTTTCCCGGTTGACAGGACACGGTGTGTGCTTTGAATTACATGCTGTGTATATACTTTTCTAAACAAATTATACTTAAGACACGAGCTGTTTACACAGGCAGTACCCGAAGTCAAGGAACATGGCATGTGATCCTTCTACACGTCGTGTAGTCTAGTTTTACACACCTAGATTGGAGACACATGACATTTACACGGGTAGTACCTGGAGTCAAGGAATACAGCGTGTGATCCTACTACACGTCGTGTTACTTGTTCTACATGGATTGAGCCATTTTTCTTCTGTGACTTGGACTAGCTTTCTTAGGGTTCATACCCTTGGTCTTTTCCCTGAAGGTTTTTAATATCATTTCCTACGTACAGGAGTATGATCACTTCAGTAGGACTTCCTAAATATAGTTGTTGTAATCCCCTCTATGAGACTTAGAGCCGGATCCTCTATTCTTTCTTGGAACCCTAGGTAGAGTTCTTGGTATTGACGTGACCTAGTTTACCCAGGCGCCGATCCTCTGCTTAGCGGATTAGTTCAGACTAAGTTATTGGAATCACCCCATAGCTATTGGTTGTGATCCTCATCTGAGAATCATATTATTAAGTACTTGTGGAGTGAGTTCTCCTGGAACAAGTACTTCATATATCTATCTTCAGACCTAGGATTGTGTTCTCCCTGTTACATTCTTAGTGTAATCTTCGAGCTGGATCTTAGTGGTGGTTTCGTGATAGTTTATCGAGTATGAGTATATCTGGATATTATTGTTATATGTTTTGTAAACATATACTATATAGAGTTGACTGTATCATTCCTTTGTGGTATTTCATTTGTTGTATTCCTTTGTGGTTTTTGGGGCATCCTACTGGGTTTTGTTATACTCACCCCTGCACGGGCTTTGCCCACACGTGTCGTGTCTTGTGTAGACGAGTGAGCCTTTGACAGGATTCTAGGTGGACTAGGACCGGATAGTGCTCAGTGAGATCAGGCAGGCTGAGGTGTATTCCTACAGCTACGGATTTCAGTCCCAGTACCTTTCTTTATAGGTTGGACTTTGTTGCAGACTTTCTTTTAGTGGGATTTTACTTTTGGCCCAGGGTTTTACATTACTATACTTTACTTTCCTGTTGTACTTTGTTGGTTAGGATTTTAGTGTATACATGAATTTCCATTTTTCAGTAGTTCTTTTACCTTTTTAGCTTTGTGGACTTTGAGATGTGTGTGTGTGTACAGGTTTATAGGCAATGCCTCCCATGTTAGTGATATGCCTACTCGGTGCTAGTCACCAGCCCCTGGCCTATTGGAGGAGGGCTTGGGGAGTTGTAGCACGGGTCCCACTGGGACGGGTCATGACAAAGTCATAGGGTAAATTTCTCTTGTCAATGAAATGAAAGAAATACCTAAGTAAACTTGATTGAGATTTGAGTCCTCTATCAAATTCCAAATTATAATTAAGGAGGGACAATCAAAGTACATAATACTTGTGTAGTGAGTTTACAAATATATAACACCTATTTTCCAAGATGTTCTATGTTTATAAGATATTCCTATTGATAAGGATATGTTACTAAGAATTCTTCTAACAATTTCATTTAATTAATTTTTTGGATTCAGAATGGATGTTGAATTTCTACTAGATAATAACCCATTTTAGTTTTCATCACACCTCTATAGGATACCTAAGGAGGTATTTATATGGTTCCACATAAGAGACCATGTGTATCTCATAATATTTCAAATAATATTGGATTTCTACACTATAAATTTCATTAAGATAGAATTTATCACAATGTGAGTGTACTAACATTTAGCTTACAACATTTTCTAACTAAAATAATAGTGTCTATTATTATTACTAGTGTCAAATATATGTTGAAGGATAGAACCAAGTTACCATCCCAAGTATCCATGTATATAGTAATAGGTTTCCATTCCACAGGAGGCATTAAAACATGGGGGGTGTAGACGATATGGATTTAGATCATTTAAAAAGTTTTTAAGAAACCTCCTCCCACTAATTAGTTTTGCATTTAATTTTAATTATCACAATGGTGAAACATTTTATAGTGAGGTTTATAGTGATGCACAATATTTATTAAAGGTTCCCATGTAAACCCTCCATGTTTTTGAGGGGGGGGGGATAGAGGATATGTATTTACCTTTTTTTCTCAAGATCATATTCATTACTATGATGATGAACCATAATGTAATGAAAATTTTCAATTGTAACCCTCATGTTATACATAAGTGAATTCATCATTAGTTTATGTGATCAAATATAGGATAATAAAACCTATATGTTGTTAAAATGATATTAGAATTAACATGACATGAAAAACATATAATCCACATAATATTCCATAGTTCAATTGGGGAATGAATTAAAAATGGGATGCACCACCCTCTAGTAAGTTTACATGGCATATTTTAGATATAAGGGCAGCACTCAATAGTAATATATTCATTGGGGTGACACATAGGTAGTTTATTATTCATCCGAAAGGGGATTCTAGATTTGAGTATAGATAGAGTACCCATCCATGAATGAGACAACTTGAAAACTGACTATTGAATTAATCAACAACTTTTTGATTGAGATCCAAAAGTAATAATTTAGAATATAATAGTTCAAATAAATAAATTTTATATTGAAACTTATTTTTCCATTATTTATATATATGGGAATAATATTAGAGTTCTATTGGGCATATTTGGCTTCCGAGATAAATTACTCCTTGACCCCCTTATCAACATTGGCGCCATGACTTGAATGTAAGATTCTAAATTTCTTATTATATCTTTGGTTTCTAATTGTTAAGAATAAGTTTTTAATGTATTCCTGGGGATAAAACCTTTTATAATCATTTAATTTTATGAAAATATATCATAGTGATGTTTGAGAGAAGACATATATTTTTACTTACATAAGGTGTCATGTATAAAATAATTAGTGTGGGCCTTGAGTATTATTTAGTGCAATAATTCACCAATATTAGTTCATTGATGGGGGATGAAATAACTCTATTTAATAATAGTGGGGCCACATGATAGTTCTTCTATAATTCTATTTATGGAGGTATTCTAAATATCTTATTTCAATTTTTTCAATGGTAGAGGGATGTCCTCATCCTTATTGTGGTCACAATTTTTTAAATAGGGAAATAGTTTTTTAGGTTAGGATAATACCATGTGAATAGAGTAAACAATACATAATCCCCATAATTAACTTTAATGGTATATAACTAGTTGATTAATGATCTAGGGGGTGTTGAATGGATGATATTCATGTTTGTATTCAGGTAATGATGCTGAGAGGAATGTTTAATATTGTTAGATTTCATGGGAACCTACCCCTCTAAAAATTATGATAGATTAATAGATACATATATCTACATATCATATGAGAAAATTTTTATTTTATTATTATATCTAGTGGATTGTAAGATCACGTGGTTTACCATATCAGATATTTTTTAATTTATTTTTTTGGAAGCACAAAGGCATCATATAGACCATTATAATAATTAACAAGAACCTATAGTAGTCTAATAGGAATAGATATTTGTGTTTTATCATTTCATAATGGATGTTTCCACACCCTTTAATTTTATTCCATATTTATGTATCATGATTCCAAAGATTGATAGGGGAGATTTCAAAATAGATTACACTAATTTTCTCATCAATAGTGTTTGTTAGACCTTGATGATGGGATAAGTTACTGCTATATGAATATGAATCAATGAAATTTTGAACAAGGAAATGAATATCCTATCATAACAAATCATCATATAATCAGAATCAGATATGAGGTATTCAAATCGATTTGTATTCATGTTCAATTAAAGATTTTATTGTTCACTCTTCTCATACTCCTGGAATGTCTACATGGAAAGGTAAGGTTCAACCTCATAATTGTATAAGAATCAGAGTATCTTGATTAGAATGTGGTTGATTATTGAACCATTTTCACTATGGAACACCATATACTAGAATCATCATGCTATAATCTACCACTCTAGTCTCAAATTCCAGAGAACTAGAAATGGATTTGATTAAGGTCTCAATAAGATCTTTATATAAGTGAAGGTAATCCATTATTTAATATATAGAGGGGTATATGTAGAGATACAAAAATATGTCAAACATTTAGGATAAATGCATGTGTCTTCTTCCATGTATCATTTATCTAGATTAAGGTATTCTATAATGAAATGTCTGTGATGATGATGTAATGTACTAGAAAATACATGTGATTTTTTTTAAATTATATGGGATTATTTCGAGACTAGAAGCTCAGACGGAACCTGATTCTGAGGCCCGGTGAGCCCAGAATAGAATTTTAAACCTTTTTAAGTACATTTAAATAAACATGCGAGTGGGTTTTTATAAATTTTAAACTGATTCTCAGATAAAAAATCTGAGGGAACCGTTAAACTTAGAACAACGGGATTCACCTAGAAAGGATCTAACTTTGACCTAAAAGGGTCAACTAGAAAAGATATATTTCAGACTTTTTGGAAGAAAAATAAAATAACTTAAAAAGTTATTTTATTTGTTTCTCTTCACCATTGAGCGGTGGCACGTCAGCATTGCGGCAGAGGTGATGAGGTGATGAAGAATTGCATTAAATGAAGCCCATTAATGAGGTTATTAAATGTTCAACATAACAACTCATTAATTGAAGCATAACAAATATTCTCTTTCATTAATGAAACATCATAAGTAAATGATGACACAACATAACAAAAATGCTACGATGCGTTTCTCTTTTAATGAGATAACAAGTTGGAGAATCTGAGATTGAATTTCTCTGATGGACAGTGATGAAATTATATCCAATGAAGAACACCAGATAATCGCTAGTGACAACGATGCACCTCAAAGAACAAGAATGAGGAATGATGAACACATTCTCTTTTCACCCTTTGAAGGATCACTAGCAACGTGGGCAGCAGATCAAGAATGGAGAACAAAGGCACGCGATGTTTCTCTTCCTAGACCAATGAATCTATCCCAGGTATGGGTTACTTTTTTTAATTTAAATTTCTTGCTCTTCATTATAAAACAATGAATGTGGATCAAACCATGAACAGGTTGATCTGTGGATCGCTTGTTCTTGCAGGAGGGAGCTTATTCTCAGGGTTTTGCATCAGGATTAATTTTGATAGAATCATAATCCTATCCCCACATGTTTTAAAGAAACTCTAATGTGGAGGGTGCGGGCCGACATGAATAAGGACCAAGCCCCTTTGCCTTTGTGATTTCTTGTGTGCTCTTCATGGCCGTAACTTCAGATTGATGGAAAGGAATTTTTGAGGCCGTAGCAGGGAAGATGAAACCCCATGGAGGCCAGAGGCGTAGATGGTCTAAAGAATGGACCACCCGAGTGGACCCGGTGGTCCTCAGAACATCCTGATGGCGGCCACAGGCATGTGGCAGCGCACCCCAAAAGTGCACCGAGGCAGGCCATGGTCGGCTTGGGTCATAGTGGTGTGACATGAGCCGCCAATAGTAGGACGACGACTAGCAGATAGGGATGTGGCCACCCAACCGTGTCGGAGGAGAAGGCCACGGTGCAGCGGTACGCTCTCCAGAAGGGACCGCATGTAGGACAAGGGGGAGGGTGGCATAGAGGGCCACAACACACATGAACCGGATGCCACCTGGCGTTTGAGCTAGAGGAGACCGGGCCACACAGTGGGCTGGGGGACGCGAACCGGGCCACTAAGCGGACCAGGATGGAATTATGATGGCCTGATTTTGTAGGCTGGGCTAGCAGAATAAAACCAGGCTGTTGGGAAACCCAGTATGGGAACAAACTGACCCACATATTGCGGGCCAAACCTGATAAATCTAGGTCATTGGGTGACCTGGTGGGCTGGACCCACAGTCAAATTGGGTCGAGTATAGTAAGGCCCGATGGGCCTGGCCCAGAGGCCAGGCTAGACCGGGCCATCCCAGACCCGAACTAGGTCGGGTTGGGTATGTCAAACCGGACTGAGGCATGCAAGGACCCCGGGCTGTGTTGGTTGGGTCAGTCCGACCGGGTTGGATTGGGCTTGGACAAAATTATCCCCTATTCACTAAAACGTCAATATCTTTCAGACCGGATGTCCATTTGATGTGTTGTTTGCGGCGTTGGAACTCTCGCGATGAGGAGGTAATTTTGGAATGATATAAGTAGGATTTAATGGAAGTTGAAATATGAAAAATGGATTGAGGATTGGATTATATCATAATCAAGCGTGCTACGTACGGGAATCTTACGGCTGACTGAGACCTGAAGACTACTGAAGAGAATTACCAAGTGACCCTCTACACCTAGAAGACAAGCAAAAATATATGGATCATATCCAAGTGACCATGTGTGGATCAATTCCAAGCGACCCTGTGTGGATCAGCTACAAGTGACCCTGTGTGGATCAGCTACAAGCGACCCTATATGGATTAGCTCTAAGCTCCCCTGTATGGATCAGCTCCAAGTGACCCTATGTGGATCTACTAAAAGTGGCCTTGTGTGGACCAACTATGATAGCCTAAGTGGGAAGTGGCTCCACGTGACCCATAAAACCCACGATACTCATCAAGGATGAGTACCTTAGCAGTCCAAAGTGTTCAGTATTACGACTGATAATCTTTCTTTCCGTACTTTCAATTATACCTGTGTGATTTGTCTTGCTTCATGATCATGATTTTTTGTTTGCTTTGTGGATTGATTTGTGGTCTTTACATTATGGTTTGGGGTCCCTACTGAGTATTTTTTTACTCAACCCTGCACGGGCTTTGCCCGCACATGTTGTGTCTAGTGCAAATGACTGACACCTTGATAGAGGACTTGGTGGCCTAGGTCCTGGTGGTGTCCAGTGAGATCAGGAAGGTGGGGCATACTTCTATGGCTTCTAATATCTACTCTATACTTACCCATCAGTTGGGGTTTTCAGTGGGTGACTTTTCAAATATCTTTTGTACTTTCCTATTTTCAGTTTGCCTTTTTTTGGGTTTGCATTCTGACCCATTTGACTTATAACTTGTACCTTTACTCAGTGTTTGTTTAGTGGCATGCATTTTTTCCTATCCAGTTTTGGGAAGGGGTTGTGTGTGTGTGCGTACAAGTACTCTGAAAAATTATTCTCATTTTTTAGGTTGACACCTTCGACACTAGTCACCAACCCCTAGCCTTTGGGAAGTGGGATTTGGGGAGTCACGACATAGGCCCCAAGGGATGGGTCAAGATAAAGTGGTATTATAGGGGGTTTGTTCTACCTTAAATACCAAGAAATTGTTGTTTTTTTGGAAAAAGTGTTAAATGTTTCGAGTTTGAATTTTAGATTCAGGGAGTTCAGTGTTGGTGCAGAGGCCAATGTATCCATACACTAGAACCTTGAATTCTACTTTTCTGATCTATACATAAAAACATTGGTTGCTTGAATCATAGAAAAATTGAGTGTTTCCTCATATTATTCTTGAATTAGAGTCAGCTCACCAGGTATAATCTATTAACTGTGGTACATCTTGATCTATTTTAGGATGCCTCCATGAAAATATCTAGCTAGGATTCTGATACATGACCATGAGGATATACCACCTAGAGACGAGGTGTTGGTTCAGGGACCAGTTCTAGAGATTCCCCCTTGGGTGGTGTGCCAGTGTTACCACCACCTGTTGATCAGCAGTTACTACCAGTACTACCAGCGGAGGACACACGCAAACTCAGTTCCTTGCATGAGTTTCAAAGATAGAGACCTACCAGGTTCAGGGGAGAGACATATCCTCATGCCACATAGGAATGGCTAGAGTCGGTGATGCGAGTCTTCCGCTTAGCGAGGATGCCGCTTGACTAGATGGAGATGTTAGCTGCGAGACTTCTTCAAGGATCGGTAGGGAAATGGTGGATCTTGACAATTTAGACTCATGATGAGGCGACCCTCTCCTAGGCTAACTTTGAACTACTTTTATGGGAGGATTTCTTCCCCACGACCTTGCGTTCAATGCATATACATGAGATGATTCACCTATAGCAAGGTATCATGTCAGTGGATGAGTACTCTGCGAGGTTTACAGACCTCTCCCGCTACTCTACAGATATGGTATAAGACCCTTTCTTTAGGTCTCAGACCTTTGAGCAGGGACTCCAATGGGATATCAGGGCATCAATAATTTCCATCGGCATCCCCACTAAGGATGGATTGCTATAGCTATCTCTACTAGTAGAGAGATTCCTCACAGAGTAGGCACCGACGGTGGGAGATACCACTGGGTGACAGGTAGCCGAGTCATCCATGGCGGGAAGCTGAAAAATGGCGCATTGGTACAAGCATGCGATATCATCTGGAGGGAGACCCCAGGAAAAAGGATTAGTGATGTGAGGCCACTGGGGCAGCAGGGGTCAACAGAGGAGCATGGTGTGCTACTCATGCAGTGGGAAGGGACACATGGCTCATGACTGCGCAACCCACTATACAAATGATCAATGGACGATGTAGCCACTGCCGAGGTAGAGGAAGAGGTTCGATAGAGGAGTTCTGCAGGACAATAGATGTGGTAGAGGAGCAGGCTGAGTAGCAAGAAATGGGTGACAGTTTGAGGTACCACCACCACCACCGCTAGATAGTGCACCATGACCTTATAGAGTAGGTGGACAAGAGTGAACTCAAATTCAGGCAGTGGATGCCTATGACCATGGAGCTCCAGAGATGATTAAAGGTATGATCTGTGTCTTCTCCACCTTATTTGAATTTCTTATAGACATAGGTTCCAGTCACTCTTTTCTTTCCAAAGACCTCATTCGAGGCTTGGAGATTTCAGTGGAGCCATTGGATCGATCCTTATGATTAGAGATTCCTATGGGAGGGGATTCGATGATTACACACTAGTGTCATTAGTGTGAGATTACTCTTGGAGGTGAGAGCTTCGGTTGGGATCTCCTAGTAGCAGCGTTGAGGCCTTATGATGTCATTTTGGGCATGGAATGTTTATCCATAGTTCATGCTTAGATCGACTATCTTATGAATAGAGTGAAGTGTGTTTGTGAGGATAGGACTAGGTCTTCCTTCACTGGCGAGAAGGGAACTCTTGAAGAACATGATGGAATTTCTCATAGGAGGGTGTATTTGATCACTCACCAGTTGGCTAGTCTCACCCTCGGTGTAGTGGATGATAGGATTCCTCACTTTCTTGTAGTGGTGGACGAGTATGAAGACATCTTTCATAAGGATGTTATAGGGCTACCTCCTCACTGGGAGGTAGAATTCTATATCGACCAGTACCCCGAGACAACACTGATATTCACACCGGTATATCGTATGGATCCTGCAGAGCTTTGTGAGTTGAGGGTATATCTATAGGACTTTCAGTAGAAGGTATTCATGAGGCCCAATGTTTCACCATGGGAATCCCCAGTGTTGTTTTCCAAGAAGTTAGAAGGAATTTTAAGGCTATGTGTGGACTTCCGGTGCCTAAATCAGGTAACCGTAAAGAACAAGTATTCACTGCCAAGGATTGATGACCTCTTTGATCAGATAAAGGGAGCGAGGTGGTTCTCAAAGATAGACCTCAGATCAGGTTATCACCAGCTTCAGGTACAAGATGAGGATGTACTGAAGAAAACCTTCAGATGCTGGTATGACCACTATGAGTTCTTGGTAATGGATTTCAATGTGACCAATTCCCCAGAAGTATTCATGGGACTCATGAACATGATCTTATAGCCTTACCTCGATCATTTTATGGTGGTCTTCATTAATGACATCATGGTATAATCAGCATCAAAGGAGTAGCACACTACACACTTGTGGATAGTCTTGGATGCACTCCGAGAGCACCAACTTTATGAGAAGCTCTTGAAGTGATAGTTCTATATTCAATAGGTTCACTTTATAGGACATGTCATCTCAGAGGCAAGATTTGTAGTATATCCAGTAACAATCGAGGCAATTATTTATTGGGAGCCACCCAGAAGTGTGACTGGGGTGAAAAGTTTCTTGGGGTTGGCTGGATACTACCAAAGGTTCATGACTGAATTTTCTAGAGTAGAATCACCCTTATCGTCTTTGAAATGGAAGGGAAAACCCTTTTGTGGATGGAAAAGTTCCAACAGAGTTTCCTGGTACTAAGGCAGAGACTGACGAGTACCCCCATCTTGAGACTATAAGAGGAGGGAATTGGATATGTAGTTTTCTATGATACATCAGGGACCAAACTGGGTTGTGTCCTAATGCAGAAGTGAGAAGTGATCACTTACAGTTCATGGTAGTTGAGGCAACATGAGTATAACTATGCAACCCATGACCAAGATTTAATAGCAATGGTCTTTGATTTGAATATGTGGTGACACTACTTGATGGGTGAGCAGTTTACTATCTACCCCAACCACAAGAGTCTCAGGTATATCTTATCCTAGAAAGACCTGAACTTGAGGTAGTGGTGATGGCTATAGTTCCTACAGGACTATAAATTTGAGATAGTACATACTTATAGGAAGGGGAACGCGGTTACATACTTACTCAGTAGGAGATTTGGTTTGTAGCTACTGAGTGAGGTGACAGAGTAGCTAGCCGCGATGCAGATATCCTTTATGGATAGTAATGGAGAAACATACCTTCATTTGATGACTATCACTCCCCCAATCTTACAATAAGTTATGAAGGCACAGTTTGTGGATGTTTAATGTGAGGCCCAACTTGCTTAGTTATCCTCAGGACAGGCTCCTGATGGATTTTCAATAGATGGGGAGCACAACATCTTTTTTAGAGGGCTCACCGTAGTACCGGTGGCATTGTGGGAGGAGGTGTTGAGGGACTTCCATACATCCCCTTTGGCAGTACATATAGGTGTGGAGAAGATGTACCTAGATCTTCGATGTCAATACTAGTGTCCAAGGATAAATAAAGCGGTGGCTAAATTCGTTTCACAGTGCCTCACTTGTCAATAAGTGAAGGCAGAGCATCAGGTTCCAGTAGGCTTGGTATAGCCACTTGAGGTATCGAAGTGGAAGTGGTATGGTATATTGATAGACTTCATGATGGGATTACCATGCACATACAAGGGACACAATTCTATTTGGGTGATCATTGAACGACTCACCAAGTCATCTCACTTCCTTCCCACCTGAGAGCAGGGATAGGTAGAGGGATTAGGATGCCTCTACATCCAGAAGATAGTGTGGCTTCATGGGGTACCCTTGAAGATCATCTCAGACTGTGATTCCCACTTCAAATCCTGACTATGGAAGGGATTACATGAGGTTTTCGGGACTCAGCTATTCTTGAGAACAACCTTTCACCCATAAACTGATGGTTAGACAGAGCAGGCCATACAGACCTTGGAGGACATGTTTCATTTTTGTGTTCTTGATTTTGTTCGTAGTTGGGAGGACCACCTGCCACTGGTGGAATTTTTATACAATAAAATATATCACTCCACCTTTGGTATGACACCATTCTAATCTTTGTATAAGCGACCTTGCAGATCAACTCTATGCTAGACAGACCCAGGGGAGTCAAGAATCATGTGTCCAGAGTTGGTATGGGCTACCACTGAGAAGGTGCAGATCATCTAGGAGAAAATAAGGACTTCATAGTTTAGGAAAATTTTTTATGCTAACAGGAGGCAGAGGCCCTTGGAGTTCAAGGAGGGAGACCATGTTTTCCTTTGGGTCTCACCTTGGCAAGGATTTTAGAGATTTTGTCAGGGCAACAAGTTATCTCTGAGGTTCAACAAAACTTTCTAGATTTTGAGCAGAGTTGGTGAGGTGGTGTACCGATTAGCTCTCCCCCCCATAGATACACTAGGTGCATGATGTTTTCCATGTGTCATAACTGAGGAGGTATACTCACGATCCATCACACATAATCGACTGGGGTGAGCTGGAAATTGATGATGGGATGACGTTTGTGGAGTTATCAGTGGAGATAGAGGATCGACAGGAGTGGGTCCTTCATGGATGGTCGATTTCTTTGGTGCAAATTTAGTGGCAGTACAATAATATCTAGGAGAGAACATGGGAGAGAGAGGATCAGATTCATGCTCTATACCCCCATTTGTTTGGTTATCCTTGTTTTTGGATTATGGGGATGTATAGCCCTAAAGGTGGGGGTAATTTAATATCTTGGAAATTTCATGTGATTTTTTTAAAATTATATGGGATTATTTTGAATGAAACCTGATTCTGAGGCCTGGTGAGCCTGAAATAGAATTTTGAACTTTTTTTAAGTTCATTTAAATAAACATGTGAGCATGTTTTTATAAATTTTAAGCCAGTTATCGGATCAAAAATCTAAGGACACCGTTGAAATCAGAATTATCGGATTATCCTAAAAGGACCTAACTTTGACTGGAAAGGATCGATTGGAAAAGATAGATTTCAGAATTTTCAGAAGAAAAATAAAATAACTTAAAAGGTTATTTTATTTGTTTCTCTTCACTGTAGAGTGGTGGCATGTCAACATTGCAATGATGATGATGAGGGGATGACGAGTCACATTAAACGAATACCATTAATGGGGATCTTAAATGTGTATCATAATGACTCATTAATTGAAGAATAATAGATACGATGTTTTATTAATGAAACAACATAATGAAACGATGACACAATGTAATGAAAATGTTGCAATACATTTCTATTTTAATGAGATAATGGGTTAGAGAATAAGAGATATAATTTCTCTAAAGGATAGTGAGTAAATTATCTCCAACAAAGAACATCGACGAATTGCTAGTGACAACGACACACCTCCAAGAATGGGACCAATGAACGACGAACACATTCTCCTTCCACCCTTTGAAGGATCGCTAGCAACGTGGGCGGCATATCAAGAACAGATAATGAAGGAGTGTGATTCCACTCTTCCCTAACCAATGAATCTATCCTAGGTAGGGGTTACTTTTTGTAATTTAACTTCCCTACTGTTCATTCTAAAACAATGAACGCGGATCAACCCACAAATAGGTTGATCTATGGATCGCTTGTTCTTGTGGGAGGGAGTTTATTATTGGGGTTTTACATCAAGATTAATTTTGATATAATCGTAATCATATACCTCCATTTTTTTAAATAAACTCAAATGTAGAGAGTGCGGTCCAAAATGAACAAGGTCCGAGCCCCTCCGCCTTTGTGCGTTCTTGTGTGTTCTTCATGGCCACAACTCTGGATTGACGAAAAGGAATTTTCAAGGCCATAGTAGGGAAGATGGCAGACCATGGAGGCCAGAGGGGAATACAATATGAATAATGGACCACCAATGTGGATCTAATGGTCCACAGAACATCCCACCAATGTCGGTGGTGGAGGCCCCTAGCATTGGCCGCAGGCAGGTGGCAGCACACCCCGATGGCGCGCTGGGGCAGGCTATGACAGTGCGGTAGGAGATTCCATCAGTGGGATGGTGGTTGGAGGATAGGGACATGACCACCCAGATGTGTCGGTGGAGCATGCTATGACGCGACACACGGTCCAGCGAGGATCGCGTGTGAGAAAAGGGGTCGGCCGACATAGCTGGCTATGATGCACACAAATAGGACGACACCTGTTGTCTGGGATGGAGAAGATCAGCCCACCCAGTGGTCTGGGGGGCGTGAACCAGGATACTGAGCAACACGGGTTGGAATTAAGACAACCCAATTTTGCGGGCTGGGCCAGTAGAATACAACCGGGCCGTTGGGTGGCCTAGAATCGCCTGTTGTGGGACAGTCTAGATAAATCTATGTCATTGGGTGACCCGGTGGGCTGGACCCATGGTTGAACTTGTTGGGTCCAGCAAGGCCCAATGGCTATGCCATATGGGACTGGACTAGACCTGTACTGGGTTGGGTCAGGTCGGTCGAATCGAGCTGGGGCATGCGGGGCTCCCGGGCTGGGTTGGTAGGGTCGGTACAACCGGGTCAGACCGAGCCCAGATACAACCGACCCTTATTCACTAAAACATCAATATCCTTCAGATTGAGCATCCGTTTTATGAGCCGTTTGTGGAGTTGGAACCCTCACAACTAGGTGATTCTTTTGGCATAATATAATAAGGCTTTCATGGAAGTTGAAATACGATGAATGGCTTGAGGAGTGGATTCTCCCAAAATCAAGCGTGCTACGTGTGGGATTCCTATGGCTGTATGAGACCTAAAGATTTCTAACAAGTGGGTCAAAGTTACCCTATAGTACTAGAAGACAAGAAACCCTGTGTGTATTAGCTCCAAGCTACCCTGTGTAGATCAGCTACAAGCAACCCTATGTGGATCAAATCCAAGAGACCCTGTGTGGATCAACTAGAAGCGACCCTATGTAGATTAGCTACAAGCGACCCTGTGTGGATTAGCTCCAAGAGACCTTGTGTGGATCATCTATAAGCGAACCTATGTAGATAAAATACAAGTGGCCCTGTGTGGACCAAATATGATGGACTAAGTGGAAAGTGGATCCATGTGACCCAACAGACCCACGATACTCATCAGGGATGAGTACCTTAGTAGTCCAAGGTGTTCAGTGTTATGATTGATAGTCTTGCTTTCAACACTTTCAATTATACCTATGTGATCTTTCTTTCTTTGTGATCAAGCTTCATGGATAGATTTGTGGTCTTTCCTATGTGGTTTGGGGTCTCTACTGAGTATTTTGTAACTCACCCCTATATGGGCTTCGCCCATACATGTTGTGTCTAGTGTAGACAACTGATGCCATGATAGAGGACTTGATAGCCTAGGACCCAGTGGTGCCCAGTGAGATCAGGAAGTTGAGGCATACTTCTATGTATTCTGACATCTACTCTATACTTACCCATCAGGTGGGGTTTTCAACGGATGAATTTTCATAGATCTTTTGTAATTTCCTATTTTCAGTTTGTATTTTGTTGGGTTTTTATTCTGGCCCATTTGACCTACAACTTGTACCTTTACTCAGTGGTTGTTTAGTGGCATGAATGTTTTCTTTTCTAGTTTTGGGATGTGGTTGTGTGTGTGTGTGTGCATACAGGTACTCATGAAAATTACTCCCACTTTCAGGTTGATGCCTTTGATGCTAGTCGCCAACCCCTAGCCTTTGGGAGGTGGGCTTGGGGGGGGGGGGGGGGGTTACAGCAGGGCCTCAAGGGATGGGTCATGATAGATAATCTCTTCCTTGGTTTTAAATTTGGGATATTTTTTTCATTATTGATTCAGATTGAGTATGTGCTTAAACACTATGAGATTAAAGATATAATTGTTTATATACCAAATTATCCACTTATAATATTATGTTATATCATGACCCATAAAATACATAATTAGATAGATGTTCCCTCTATGATATATGATATTATTTCCTCTATATTTTGGATATATGTATGATTTTTTCAAGGATAACATCTAACTTATGATGCCCACATCAAGCACATATCCCACTGCATCTTTGGACTACTCCATAGATACTAATGGATAATCCTATATCATAAGTGTCCTCTTTATCATAGAATGGTTTTTCTATGTAAATTATATTAGTATAATCACACTATGACTTCACAAAGATGAAAAATATTATTTATTGGAACTATTACAAGTATCCAAATGATGGGGGGGTGATATACAATAGCATTTATAATAATTTAGGTACTTTTGGGGGATCATTTTACTCTTTATGGTTTCAGTATAAATGGTTATTCCAACATTAATAATACACCACCACAAAAGTTGTTATTATAATAGTTATAAAAGGAACTAAAGTTATGCCTATTTTATTTTTCATTCTCTTATATTTTCATGTGCATGGTTGTTTTTTTTTTGTTTCATCTAGTTTTTAAACAATTGAACATTATAATTTGGGACTTCCTTATATTCCCCATATTTTGGTGTAGAATTCCACAAAAAATTCAAGTTATCTAGTGGATTTTATATCTTCACATTCCCTTCATCCACCAACATCTAGAGTAAGAATTTATAAAAAAAATAGTCTTGAATATTATTTTCTCGATGATTAGGGAAATAGTTAGAAGATATATTCAACCCTTATTGTATTTTTTAACCTCTAAAAATTTGAACACACAATTTTCAAGGGACATAATGAAATACCATACAACCTAATAATTTACAAAGAAATTGGCAATACTTTTATGGTTTTAAAAAATTTGATGGATCTATTCCTTCATTATATTCTATGAATTTTCATATTCATATGGGACCAATTATTCTTATCGAGGAGGAGGTAACATGTTATTTGTAATGGGTTAATGGGTAAAATTTATTTCAAGAGATTTATTGAGAGTAAAATATGTGATATGTAGATTACTTGACATCATTTACTATGCTTATAATCTTAAAAAAGACATGGATTTAGAGCACTGATTTGCATCATCCAAAAATTATATTATTTCAATAAACTTAAAAAAATGTTAGGATATATAAAATGGATGAAAAATATTTGATACTCACAATGGAGGTTCTATATAATGATTTAGAGTTACTGTTACATTGGGAGTTTCATATGAAGATAATAAGTAAAACCCTTATACCTAGAGATAAAATTAAATACTCTCTCATTTATGGGTTGATTATAGTTTGAGTGGTAATGAATTCTTATCTTCCTTGGATGGAGATAATTGATAGAAGAACCACAATATATGTTATTTATATTTGAAAATTTATTTTTCTATATGATTGATATACTAGAATAAAGAAGATCCCTCTATTTTCTACCCAAAACATTAGATCTTTGCCTCTTCTTTCTTCTCTAGTTTAGATGACCTAAAAAAAACTTGAATATATTTTACATAATTTTCATTATTTATTAATTACTAATCACAAATTAGAAAATACCAAAACCCAAAGGTTTAGTTTCATTAATGATCATTTACAAAAATGTATTATTTCAATTTCTTTCATCAATATATCCCATAAATTTCTCCACACATGACTTCCTCCTAGAAATATTATTCTATATAATTTCCTAGGGAAATGAAAAAAATATGGAATGAGCTAAAATTATCAATATGAAAAAAATACATCAATGAGTAATAATGGGTTAAATCTTAAGAATGTGAGAACACATGTTAATATAAAAAATATTTGGTTAAAAAGTTAATGTGATTATATGATTTAATCCTAATACATAGTAAAAACAACATAGATTATGGAATGGGGAGAATGGACTGCAATAGGATCATTAGGGAAGAATAAAAAACATACCATGGCTTCAAAGACTTTGATTATTATTACAAATCATTGAAAAATAACATAGGGATATGAAAAAACATAAGAATAAAAATCATAACATAATATATTAGGAATCAAAATATTGCATCCTATAACATATTAGATTAGATCTAACATCTTGTATCCCATAACATAGTTTATCAATCATCACTACTAGAATTAAATATTTGATAGATCATCACTACTATCATTCCATAATAATCAAGTGAGATAAAAAACTTTAACCAATCCACTAGAGAGATATATTGGACATAGAAATCAAATAATTATAAATTATATATGTGTGCCACATGAAATCGATAGTATATCATATCATAAAAAACCAAGGTAATGAATATGAGTTATATAATAGTTTAAAATGGTATTTCATAAGTTTCAATCATGAATTGGTGCAACTTATACCAAAAATTAAATCACTAAAAAAATGTATATCATAATAGAATTTAGTGTGTGATTCATAAATCATAACTCCATATGAGATGAATATTTTTGGGAAAGTGTCAAAAAACACAAAAAAATCATAAAATCTATTTTGAGAAAACATTTTTAACACTATAATAGAAAGAAAATGATACACACAACAATCAATTGTTTTTTGAGAAAGTGAAAATAATTCATTTGAAAACCCTTTTTTTCAAAATTTTTTTATAGTGTAACCATGAAAATAAATATTTTTCATGTAATAAAATATAGAGTGGAATATAAAAATATAAAAATGTGAAAATAAATACAATTTTAAGATTTATAGGCATTTTTTGTAACACCTCGACCCAAGAGACACTAAACGATTCCCCAAGATGGTGGGTCACATGGCCACAAGCGCACCTCCCCATACACCAGAGGTTGCTAACTAGCAGTGAGGGTCTAAAGTGGTATAGTGAGGAGACTATACCCTTATAATCAGAGTGTAATACAAAAATGTAATCACATCAATCAATAGTGGAAGCATAATATAAATAAGCAATATAAGATAAACATCCTTATGACTGTAACAATAACCAAAACTAGAAGTAGTGCCATATAAAATACGATGAACATGTCATGTCTCTATAAAAAATTGTAGTCAATACATGAAAATAAGAATCTAGTACAATACATGTATCAAAATTAAAAAAAGACCAAAATGCCTATCTAGATAGCATCACGAGCATAGCTCAATCATTTTCTACCCTACTCCTAATCACAACCAATAAATCATTATAAAGTAGGTGCTTACCCTGATCCCTACCTGTACCCATGAAGTCTATCTGGGTACCCAAGAAGGTCTTGAACAGGGTGTGAGATAACACTCAGTAGGCCACCACCAATAGTGTCTATAACAGGTCCATCATGTCTATAAAAAATTAAGTAGTGTGTATTATATCACATGTATAAAAGTAATAAAAGTAAAGATTCAAATGCAGATGTGATCCTTTCCAGCCAACCATGGCTCCTTGTGAACAATAATCAAGAACCTGTAATAACGGGATAATTGTAAATCATGATAAATCATCCCCAATGGCCTATGATGTGTAATAAAGTGTCAATATTGAAAGGGACAGATCTAAGGTGTAAATGAACAAGGAATCCTTGTTGAGTCTATGGAGCATCTGAATGGAAACTTAGTAAAGACTTGGGTGGATCCTAAGAAGCATGTCCAAGTTGAGTCTAAGAAAGATGGATCTAAGGAGTATCAATGTCCTTGGAATCCAAATTAAATTAGATTCATGGAGTAGAAATTTCCATTGAATCCTATGAAATATGTATCTTAGGAGTAGAAATGTCCAAGGAATCCACTACCATAATCAGGATCCATGGAGTAGAAATTTCCATAGCATCCAATGGAATCAGGATCCAAGGAGTAAAAATGTATGAGGAATCCGCTACCATAATCAGGATCCATGGAGTATAAATGTCCATAGAATCCAATGGAATTAGGATCTGAGGAGTATAAATGTACAAGACATACACTACCATAATCAATTCATTATCTCATTCCAAACCCATTTCATTATCATTCACGTACCATGAGTTCATCCAACCCATTTAATATTTTCCATATAAACCCATTTAACCAATTCATTCCACATTTAACCACTTAGAAACATGTAATAAATGGAAAATGAGGAATAAAACTTATCCTATTCAATCATTTAATTTTTAATTAATTTAATATAGGTCCCATTGAAATGGTGAGCTCACACACACCTAATGAAGTTGTATAAAATGGGGTAGATACAAAAACACACCTCATAAGTGGTCCAGGTTGGGGATAACAACCTCTAACCATAAAATTTCATTAATTTGGAAATATAATCATGTTACAAAAATTTATTCAAGACGTTCAATTAATTTTTTGAAGAAAAGTTGGAAGGTACGACATGTGGAACAATGACAATAAGGTATATAAAGCACCAAAATTTAAGAGAAAGGTATAGACCCCCTACCCATACCCATGATAGAACACTCATCCAATATCAACTCTTAACTCAGCTAGTATTGTATGAAAATGGAATAATGGATGAAATACCTGAAAATAGAACATAATACCCCACACCAAAATAAAACTATTAAGGAAAATAGAAACAATGAAAGGTGTAAAAGGAATAGAGAAATCACCAATTCACATCCAATGAGATTGATGATTAGAGAAACAAAGTTTGTATTAGAGATATATGGAAAATCATAGTTTAGGATTCCATGTGAGATCCTCCAATAGTCCTCCTATTGTGTAGGGAAGAAAAATAGGGATTTCTATTAAAATTATCCCTACCCCCTTTTTTTAAAAATTATTCTGGGAATTTACATGGTGTGTAAGATTTACACATTGTGTAAAGATCAGATCCTTCCCCTTCCTGAGAATACCAACTCATAACATTAAAGGAGGGTATAACCTAAAAAATACATGACATGTATTTGGATAAACATCGTGTATAAACTACATGTCATGTAATGAAAACATGGTGTGTATTTCCTCTGCACCCTTGCTCCAACCCTCCAACCATTTTCTCTTTCCAAACAAAGCTGACCGACCAAGGGCCCAATTACTAGATTTATGCCAAAAAGATAACTTAACATGGTTTACCTATAAATAAAAGGGTTTTCACCTCAACCTGGGATATTAAAATATCCCCCTCATAAGACAACTCATCCTTTAATTTCTCCTCTGAGGGTGGTAAATAATCTGACAAAAGATCCAACCATTGATCACGTACATCTTCCTCATACTCCCAAGTCTCATCCTGTACATGGTTTTGATTCCATAGAACCCATAAAATAGGGAAATAATGGCCTCATAGAGACTTCATTCTCCTTTCAATAATACAAGAAAGATACTTCTAGAAGGAATCATCTACCTGTATCCCAACCTCATCCGACTGATGAGTATAAGATGGGTCTGAGTGATAATAGTGTAGCTGAGATACATGGAAGATGTCATGCATGTATTGATACCTCTGTGGTAACTAAAACTAGTAGGCTACTAGAATGACTCTATTTATAATATCAAACGGCCCAACATATCTTGATGAAAAACTACCCCATCTCTGAATCTGTCTGTTCCCTAGCCTTGGTGAGATACACAAAAATACCTGATCCCCAACCTCAAACTTCAAAGTTCATCAATGGAAATAAATGTAGGATTTATGTCTAGAATGAGAAGTATCCATCCAATTTCTAATCAAATTAACCTTCTCTAAAGTATCCTAAATGATATGAGGTCCAAGAAATGCTACCTCTCCCGCCTCTAATTAGCACAAAAAAGATCAACATGGACAATCATACAAAGACTCATAATGTTTCATCTGTATAGTCTCTTGATAGATATTATTGTAGGTGAACACAACTATAGGTATATTAATCTCCCAAGATCCCCTAAAATTGAGGATGCATGCTCTAATAATGTCCTCTAAAACTAGTATAGTCTGATCGGACTGACAATTGGTCCGTGGGTGATAGTTTGTACTCAGTAGTACCTGTGAACCTAATTCCATTTGAAACACCTTCTAGAACCATGATGTGAATCAATAATATCTTTAAGATATGATAGTACATGGAACTCCATGGAGTCATATGATCTCATGGATATAAATCCTCCCAATCTCATCTAATGAGATAATCTCCCTAATAAGTAGGAAATGAGAAATATTAATGAGCCTATCCAGAACAACCCATATGACATCACTAACTTGAGGAAACCTCGGTATACCATTCAAAAAATACATCATTTCATCACCCCATTTACACTAGATAATGGGAAACTACAATAAAATTCCATCAGGTCATTGGTATTTTGTCTTCACCTTCTGATATGCGGATCACCCAATGACAAAACTAGACAGCTCTCGTTTCATACCCAACCACTAATATTGATGGCATAAATCTAGATACATCTTGGCGGCTTCAAGATGAAATATCCAATATGAGGCATGAAACTTCTACATCAACTCCTTGTATATGTCATCTAGAACCCAAACATGACCATGAATACATAGAATTTCATCCTCACTAATGGCCTAACCTGGAGGCAGGTCATCACCTTCCACACTCTCCTATAGGTATAGGCACTTAGAATATGATAACTATCTCATTATCACTCTATTTAGAAGAGTATAATAAACTAATATGTATGAGATAAAACTATTACCAAGACTATCCTACTCCTCCAAGTGTATCCCAAATAATAAGTCCATAATCTACCACTCTCTATTGGCCTCCTGAAATGCATGTATATGAGTCCTCATACTTAGTGCATCGACAAATGCATTTCCCTTTCTGAGCATATATGAAATATCAAAGTCAAAATACTATAGGTATTAAAACCACCTTCATTACCTAAGATTCAATTCATGTTGTGTAAATATATACTTGAGTCCTTTTTGGTTTGTGTACACAAAAAATACACACCCAATAAATAATGCCTCCAATAGTGCAAGGAATGTACAATGATGGATAACTCGAGATCATTCATTGGGTAGTTCCTCTTGTGTAGCCTCAAATGATGATACTCATATTCCATGAATAATTACTCCTATATCAGAACTCTTCCTAGCCCAATACCTAATGCATCACAATATACATTATAGATTCTTCCCATATCTGGAAGAATCATGATTAGTGCTGAAGTTAGTCTCTCTTTTAGCTTCTAAAAGGCTGTATCAAAGGCTTCTGACCATGAGAATTTAAAACCCTTCTTAGTCAAGCCCATAATAGGTGATTATAAGTGTGATCATTCTTATATGAAATTCCTACAATAACCTTACATCCCTAATAAATTCCTTATATCAAATATGTTTTTGGGAAGCTCCTAGGAAACTACTGCTCTCACCTTCTCTTGGTCAACTGATACTCCTATCTCTAAGATAATATAAACCAGAAAATAAATCTTATCTATCTAGAAGTGGAACTTTGTGAGCATAACATATAAATTTTTCTCTCTCAGTGTATCCAAAAAATATCAACATGTTTGTCATGCTTGTGTCAATTGTGGGAATACATCAAGATATCTTTCATGAATATCACCAAAAGAGAATATATATAAGTATAGAAAAATCAGTTCATTAGTTCCATGAAAACCACTAGCATGTTTGTAAAACCTAATTACATTACTAGATACACATATAGACCATACCTTCTATGAAAATATATATGAGGTATATCTGAAGGTCGAACATGCACCTAGTGAAAACCTGACCTCAAATAATTTTTTTAAAAACACACAAGCTCCTTAGATCTAGTCAAAGAGATATTCTATACACCATAAAGAATACCAGTTCTTAACTATCAACTAGTTCAATTTTTGATAATCTACATATAGCCTAAGGGTTTTATATGACTTTTTTTCAAAAGTACCGGTGAACCCCATGAAGAAGTACTAAGTCATATAAACCCCTTTGCTTCCAAATCCTCTAGCTGCCACTTGATCTCCTATAACTCTATAGATATACCCTATAAAGATTAATGGATACTGGTGAAACTCCTTATACTATCTTAATGGAGAAATATATCTCTCCTTTAGGAGGTAGTCCTGGAAATTGATTCCAGAAAACATCCCTCAAATGACCAACCATCAGAGGGAATTCTTCCTAATCCATTCCATGATCGCCCATATATATGCTAGTAATATGGGATTTCATCCTTACCATCCCAAGATACTATAGTCTAGATCTACCTTCCTAGAAATCCCATTCACCCTTGTGAATAAATCCCCCCCTCTTGTGACATTAAGTTCACCCTTTGGTGATAATATTCGACATGACCATGATAAGAAACTAGAAATTCCATCCCAAGTATGATGTAAAAACCTATAATCTTGAGGAAAAAGAGGTACCATATGAAGTGACACCCACTAATATCAAGGGGAATTTCCATGTACTGGCATACTCCATTTTTTGTGATCCCCAACAGAGTATCCAAATTCATAACATCATTAAAAAATTGAACAATGAGTCCAAGGCTCTCCATAACTGGTACATATATGAATGAATGAGATTAAACTATATAGAAAATAAAAGATACAATATTAGATGATAATAAGATCATACCTCTCACCATAGATGATCTGATGCTTTTCTCCTTAGGTGTAGTCTTTACAGAATATATATGGCCTAAACTGTGACCCTGTGAAACAACCTCACTACCCAGAGTAGGCCTACTCTGCTGTTGTGGTATAAATGGTGCCTAGGTACCTCATCCATGACCAAAAACTTTTCTATAATGACTAAAAATACTTCATATCCTATCCTAATATGGAGTTGTGGAACCCACTCCCGAATCTAGAGTTAGTGGTGACCCCCTCTCACTAGCTACTGGGGGAAAGAACCTAAAAAAAACTATAGATGGCTCATTCTACCAAAATCTTGACACTTGACTAGGTCTCTATCATCCTAAATCCTCATGTGTCACTACCTTATATACTGATGATGTAAAATAAAACTACTAGCACTCACACTCTAGATAGTATTCCCCTAACAAGAAAACTCAAAATGTCGCTTCCTACTAGCTATCACTAGACCACTAGGTCGATAAGCTACACTACCCTACTCTAGGCCCCTATCTTTCCTCAGGTTATTCTCAGTGATAAGCACCTGAATCACCATTTTAGTAATAGTAGTCAACCTAAACATGTTCACCTATGACCATACATCATTCTTGAGACCTTCCTTGAAGAATCTCTCCTAAGATGGATCATCAACAAGATACATAGGATCAAAGTGATGAAGCTTTGTAAAGTGAGCCAAATACTCCATAATGATCATCACACCCTGATCCAAATTCATAAACTTACTGGCCCATTCATCTCTCAGAGTCTCATAAAAGAAGAAATCATAAAATATGGATTGGAAATCCCTCCAAACCATATCTCTAATCCTATCATCCTAGTTTAGAACATACCACTAGTTCTTAGTAGCTCCCCGAAGAATATATGTCATGAGGTTCACTATACTCTTAGGAGGTGTCTCATGATTCTTGAATATTGATAAATTAGTCTCAATACATAGCTCAAAATCCTATGGACCACCATCCTCCAAAAATGTGGGTTGATGTTGTTGCTGGAACACATGTGTCAACTATGAAATAGATAAGGCAAAATACATGGCTCTCTGAATGATCTAATTAAAGTGTAAGAAACCCTCATAGAACTAGGAATCAACAACCATATCCGGTACAATTGGTGGTTCCATAAGAGGAAATACTGGAGGTTCTAATGGCGGTTCATGGCCCAACACATCTGGAGAATGTTTTTCGCCACCCTCCTGGCACATGAATGGAGGCCTTAATGGTGGAATGTATTTAAAATGACAAGCACACACCTCAAAAAAATGTTGGTAATAAACATATCACTAATAAAAGAAGAGTACGGGTAATAGCCTTCCTATAAAAAATCCATACCCCTCTACTTGATCCTAAATCCAAGACTAAGTAAAAGGAAAAGTTATAAAAAAATCACTAGAGACACTACCTACTACCCACTCAAAATTCTAGTTTAGCTCAAGATCACTATTTCACAACATGGGTCTTAGTATGTGGATTGTTTAGTTCAATTGAAAATCCATTTATCAGTGACCTTTCCATTCCATAATTTTAATTTCATTTAAATTTGTATTTATTTACAACTCTATCTAAATGATTGAACCAAATTGATCACCACTTACAATATATAAGGGACTATACAACCTATAAATTGAAGTATGGAGTCCATTTAATCTCGACCATGACACATTCTAGTACATGTGACCAAAGATCCATGACTCGATGTGCCATAATTGATTGCTTAAGGTGTCTTCTGTACCCTATGTAGGAAAACACTATTATGTTACGATATGAAATTTATGTATCAACTATGTTTCTCAATCTCCTTCACAAAACATTCACCAAGTATCAATTATATCACGAAAGTCACACATAATAAATGTAATGCAGTCAGACAATGCATCTTATATGGAATTCCATATACACGGAATTTGAATCCTATAAGGTGCCTAAAATGATGCATGATCAATGATTCCTTTTCCATATTAGAAAAGGATAAAATGAAATCCATCAATCAAAACAATAATAACATCACATTGTATGTGCATCACCCAATAACAGAATAAAATCAATTATAATAGAAAAAGTATAGAACAAAAAATTCTCATTCCAGGGAATTTGTCTTTCCCCTATAAGCAGTTTAGTTATTCCCAAGTATAACTCATTAAAAAATTCCTATTCATTCCTAATATCCTATATATTGTATTAAAATATTAAATGAAGAAAATAAAATCCTCTAATACCACTTTGAAACACCCTGGCTTGAGAGCCAATAAATGGTGCCCTGAGTTGATGGGTCACATATCCTCAAGTGTGCCTCCCCATATGCCGGAGTTTTCTAACTAGTAGCAAGGGTATAAGGTGTTATAATGGGGAGACTATACCCTCATAATCAAAGTGTATCATAGTGATTCAATCACATCAATTAATTGTAGAGGAATAATATAAATTAGTGAAAAAATATAAACATCCATATGGCTGTAATAATAACCACAACCAGAAGTAGTTTCATATACAATATGATGAACATGTAATGTATATATAAAAAATGGTAGGAAATACATGAAAACATGAATACATCACAATACATGTATAAAAAGTAAAAAAATACCAAAATGAATGTCTCCAGATAGCATCATGATTATAGCTTGGTCTCATGCTCCCCTGCTCTTAAGTATAATCAATCAAGCATCATAAAGCAGGTGCTTACCTTGGACCCTACTTGCATCCATGAATTGTATCAGGGTACCCAATGATGACCCAATAAGGGTGAGAGATAACACTCATTATTCCACCACTAACAGTCCATATAACAAGTCTAGTCTGTGTATAAACAATATAGCAATGTGAAGTATATCACAAGTATAACAGTAATAAAAGTTAAGAGTCAAATACAGATGTGATCCTATCCATCCAACCATATCTCCCTATGAACAATAATCAAGCAATGGTAATCATAGGATAACTGTATTCATGATAAAGTATCCCCAATGACCTATGTTGTGTAATCAAGTTTTAGGCCTGAAAGGGATGAATACAAGGTATAAATGACCAAGGAACCCTTGTTGAGTTTATGGATAATCTCTATGGAAACTTAGTAAACACTTGGGTGGAGCCCAATGAGCATGTCCACAAAGCTTGTCTAAGGCAACTCCAAGCAAGACAGATCAAAGGAGTACCAATTTCCTTAGCATCCAAAGTAAACTGGATCCATGGAGTAGAAATGTCTCTATAATCCTATGGAATTTTGTTCCTTGGAGTAGAAATGTCCAAGTAATCCACTACTATAATCAGGATCTATGGTGTGGAAATTTCCATGGAATCTAATGGAATTAGGATCCAATGAGTAGAAATTTACAAGGAATCCACTACCATAATTAGGATCCATGGAGTAGAAATGTCCATGGAATCCAATGGAATAAATATTTGAGGAGTAGAAATGTCCAAGTCATCCACTACCATAATCAATTCATCATCTCATTCCACAACCCATTTCATTATCATTCACATACCATGAATTCATCCAACCGATTTCACATTTTCCATATAAACCCATTTAACCAATCCATTCCACATTTAACCATTTAAAAACATGTAATCACATGGAATATGAGGCATTAACCTTCTCATATTCAATAATTTAATTATCACTTAATTCAATAAGGCTCCCACTAAAATGGAGAGCTCACACACACCCAATGGGGTGGTATAACAAGAGACAAATACAAAAACACACCTCAAGAGTGGTTTGAGTTAGGGATAACAACCTATAAGACTGTTACTATCAATCATTGCTAAACACTGTGGCTGCAGCATAGGCCCATGATCTTCAATCACCCCATTCTGCAAAATACCTTCTCCAGAAACAACATCTTACGGATTCATCCCACCTGGCAACTTACCTCCTTCAGTCCATGGAGAAGCCTCTCCGAAAATTCCCCCATGATCCAATCCCTTATCACAAATCTTGCTACCATTCTGAACACACACCAAATCCTGACCCATCACCCTACTGTCCTGCTTAGCAGGTGTGACAGACATCCGTCCAGGAGTCAAAATCACTCTTTTTCATATATTCATGACGTGAAATGTTCATTTTATGGAGGTTATAGTGACAGTTCATAATTATTGGTTAAAATCACTCTTTTTAAATTACGATAAAAAAGAATTGATATTATTTATGAATATATATATATACATATATATATATACTAAAATTTCAAAAATTACAAAAAAAAAATATTCATCACTATAAATTCATATAAATAGTATTTAGGTCTTCTGAATCACTCAATTTATAACCATTATAACAATATTCGTGTATTTGGTCAAACTAACCCAAATAAGAACATGTAATAACTAATGAATGAGTATAAAAATAAAGTCATATTTAGATAATATTATTTTTATAGAAGAATATTTATTTTAATATACAATAATTAGAGTATTTAATGATATTTAGGAAATATAGAGATGAAATGACAAGTGAATAAAATGAAGAAAAACATGTTACTTACTTTGACCGAATATCCCCTTTTCACAACATCTTTCATAAAAATGAATATCTTAAACCACTTTCTCATGAACATGTATACTAATAGATATATTGTACTCTTAGAGAGGTAATTTTATTATTTATTAATTATTAAAATTATGTTATAGTGTTCTTTGAGGTTGGTATATGATAATTCCATTTATAGGTGAGCTTTAGAGATATTTTCACAATTTCACATTCCTTATCGAGTATGAAATGTAATTTATCAAGGGTGGTAGATCCAAAGTTTAAATATAATTGAGATAAGATAATGGTAGGTGTATAATTCCATCATCCAATCACTTTTAGATAATATTTTATGAAATTTTATATCTTTACCTCTTAGATAAACCCATTTTCCATGTTTTACCTTTACAGTGGTAACTCAGTTTTTACCTTGGTAACATATTTTAATGCCTAAAAATGAAATTAATTATATTACCTAATTTTTAACTTCTAATTAAACTTTAACACACCATTAAATCTAATTAAATTTTGAAATATGATAAATTTTATGTTTAAATTAAAATATAAAATGTATACTAAAAATGTTTTATAGAAAAATGTCTTTTTATAATTTAATTTTTCTTATTCTTAATTCATATAAATTAACTTCAATTAAATTTATTTTGTGTTATTTATTTAATTTTATAAACATTATATTTTATTAAAATTATGTTTAGGCCGTGATATATTTAATTTTTTTAAATAAGAATGAATATCACAAGATTTTTTTTTATAAAAATATATTCTTAAATATTAAATCATCACATTCTTATTTATAACCAATTAATAATAAATATATCATTTTTTTCATTTGTTAATATATATAAAAATTAAAATTCAATAAATTTCATACAATAAATATGATAAATTTTACTTTTAAATTAATTATTTTAATATAAATTAAAAAATGTTTTAAACAAAATAGTTTTCTTTAGCTGTGACACGTTAAAAAATTATTCCATGTCATTAATTATTTAGATGGTATTATTTTTTTTACTTATTATTCATTTAATTTTATAAATATTTTTTTTAATATCAATTAAAAGCCATAAATTAAAAAAAACTCATGATTTATAGAAATAATATATTTATAATCAATTAAATATTGCCAAAAGAAACAGAATCATCTAATTCTATTATAATTTCATTTATGTTATTTCAGATAATTTTCTTATAAATAAAATGTATAAATTTTTAACCTATAAATAAATATTATGTATATTAACTATATTCTATTACTTTCAAATCAATAACCTATAAATTGATATTATAACCAATGCTATATACACCTTTATAATGATAAAATAATGACTATATAAACCCAATTAAATTATTGAAATTAATTCCATTATAACATCTCACAATACTATTATAATTCAAAAAAATTTCATTTACCATTTTACAAAATTCTTTCTCCGTTCATGATGATATTTCTGATTGTTAGTTTAGTTCCACTAACAATGATTCTCAAAGGTGAAGATGATCTAGGGTATTCCTGAGTTTTAAAAATATCATTCATTTATATTCATTATCAAATTTTATTTTGTTAATTTTTTTTAGATATAATCATCCATGGTGTGTAATAATCCATGGTATGTAATACATGATTTCATGTACTTGGTTTTAATGGTCTATTTTGTGTGATTTTTTAAATTCAGTTTAATTCTTATATGATTTAATTTCAACTTATGTTTTATTTCCTTATAAAGAATAAAAAATTAATATGAGGACATAAAATAAATACCTAAATCATCTATTTCACATTATACCCCATTAAATAAATTGTATCCTCATAATTTTAGTTTATCTAATTAATAAGAGTAGATTTGAGTATTATTAACATAGTTAGGACCTGCGATATAATTTATAATAAGATATCTATCATTCTATCTTGGGTAAGGCTGATAATATCATTTTTTTCACTCATAATATGAATAAATAGATATTTTAATTTGTATAATCCATTTAGGCCAAATATTCTTCTTATATTTTTCAAATTAATCAAGATTTTATCTAGGCATATCTTTCATAAGATCATTTTCATGATGCTATTTCAAATCAAATAATGAAACAATATTTATTATTTAGAATTATGTTAATATAATATGAAATAAAATTAAACCATAATAATAATATAAAATATCAATTCTTTGATTTACTATTATATGACACCCTTATTTCAACCAATGACACTTTCATCTCATCTATGACATAAATTGACCAACCTATGACAATATTAGTTTATCCCATGCTTCCAAATGTTTTATCCTCTTAATATTAATAACCTAATCCCCAAAAATAACTAAGACCAACTCTATTACAATCTAAGATTAAATAAATATTAGAAGCATATATTTTATTTCATTTTCATAATTTAGACATTAAATGTTATAAAAAAACACACAATCCAAAAATCACGAGGTTTAGTGTCCTTGTATGTTATCTAGATAAGTGATATATTTAACATTATCTCATAAATATATACTATAAAATTCTCTATAAATTACATACTCTAAGACATATTCCTTCATGTATTTTCCTAAAGAAATGGGAAATATAAAATGAGTGAGCTTAAAATTTCATTAATTTAGAACATATCAATGAGTGATAATGAGCTAGATTAAAATCATGTGAGAAAACATGAATAATTAAGATATATTTTTTAATAATATAATGTTATCATAAGATTTAATCATATGAAATGATAGAAAACATAGATCATCGAATGGGAGCATAGGACCAAAAAATATTCATTATAAAAGAATATAACATATACCATGGATTTGAAACATGTTATAATAATCATAAACAATGGAAACATGATGTATTAATATGGTAAAATGTTATAATAGAAATAATAGCATATTCGATAAATAAACTCAATAAAACATCCAATAACATAGTGGGTTAGGAATTACAACCTATGTCCTATAATCCAGTGTATCAGGCATAATTACTAATGTCAAATAGTGTATTTATCATCACTACCCACATCCCATAATATTCTAATGTGATATAAAAATCTACCCAAGTCATTATAAGTCTAAATTGGAAGCAACCATCAGGAAATTATAGACCATCCATATGTGTTCAATATAATATCAATCATTCATCATATCATAAAAATATAATGGAATAAAGATTGGTTATATGATATTTTCAAATGATATCACAAAATTTTAATAAATAAAATGGTTCATTTGATAAAAAAACCAATTACCCAAAATAAGTACATCATAAGATCATTTAGAGTGTGATCCATGAAATATAATTCCATATAAGATATATTATTTAGGGTTAAATAGGAATAATTTTAAAAAAATCTTAAAAAATATTTCATAAAAATATTTTTAACATTGTTGTAAAAAGAATAAGTTACAAGTAACTTCAAAAAATCATTTTCAAAAAGGTGGGAAGAAAAAAATTGAAAAAAATATTTTTTAAAGAATCTACAATAATGGAAACATTAAATGAAGTAAAGTTCAAGTAATGAAATATTAAGTGAATGATAAAAAATATAATAATGTAAAAATAAATAACATTTTAATATTCTAGGAGGTTTTAAACAAAATCATCATCAATAAAATAATAATAAAGTTTCCTTTTAAAAATAGGTATAAATAAATATGAAGAGTACATAAGGTGACGTTTATTTGAATTGAAAAATAATAAATAATTTTTTATGAACGAATATAAACATGAAGTATAAAAATATAGTATAGAGGATAAGAATTATTTTTTTTCAATGTTACATTTTTATAAAGGATTAAATCTATCAAAGAAGTTAATTTTTACATGATGATGTAATTTCCCCTCAGGTAAGAGATAAAATCATAGGAAACATAGATACGGTAGAACATTTTAATCATAAAATAACATGATGAATGATGTGTTTCTATAACTAAAGGATAATTGATTGAGTCAATATATATAAAAAATAAAATTCATTAAAATTCATAATTTGAAATATGAGATAATTAAATATTAATTTAAAATATATAATATATTAGAATTTTTTTTTAAATAACATATTTTTGTTTAGATAAGAATAAATAAATTATTATTCCTTATTGTTACTTAATTATTTCATGGATGTTATGAATTTATTTTTCTAATAATTACCTTTAATTTTATATTTTTTTATTAATATCATTTGAATGTAGTAATTTAGAAAAATACATAATTAAAAAAAAAACAATTACTTTTGAATCAAATGTATTTTCCATAGTGATTTAGAATCTTTTAATTATATTAGAAAATAATTAATTTTATTTTTTTAATTATTTTTATTGAAAATGTTTAATTTTTTAAATATAAACAATCATTATGTATATTTATAATATACCAATAATTCAGAACCAGGAACATGTTTATTGGTATTATACACAAAAATTATATACCCCTTTATAATAGTAAATAACAACTATATTTCTCCCATTACAATATATAAATCCTTTCCCATATATCTTGTCATTTATATAGTTTTCAATTAGGGTTTTAAAAAATGATTTATCCATTCATTATGTTCTTTCTTATTGAAGGTTTAATTCTATAAACAATTATTCTTAATGATGGATATGATCCAAATGATATCCTAGTTATAATAAATATCAGTCATTTCAATTTATCATCACATTATAATTTATACACTTTCATGGGATGTAATCATCCATGGTATGTAATTATCTAGGTAATTTAAAACATGATTTCATGTAATTTTGTTCTAATTATAAATTATGACAAAAAAAGATATTTTTAATTTGATTGAATTTTTATATTATTTATTTACTACTTATGTTTCAATTCACAATTAATAAGAAAACATGTAACATAAGGATGTAAAATGAAAATGTAAATTTGGAATGTTATGTTGTTATTATAAACATTAGCCTACATCAATTTGAAATGTGCATAAGGTTATATTAAAGATGTACTAAGACATTTAATATTGAGAATATAGAACTTCTGAAGATTGATGTGACAAGAACCTGGTCTATGAAAATAGTGTATGGATTCTATTATTGTGGTAATATTTCAAAGTAACCATCCATATCTTCCATCCAACTGGAAATAGGTTAAATAACTTCTTATGAAACAACCATTTTAGTTGATAATTAGACCCAATAATTCCCTAGAGCCTCGTATTGTTAACTTGAATATATAAATTCTTAGAAACTAGCTAGAGTTTGAATTTGATAGCCTTATTGAACTAGTGAATACTATTTACCCAATCTATATAATTCTTAATAATCAACCAGGGTTGGAATCAGGTGAACAATATTATTTTTCCATATATTAAATAAATCACATGACTATTCTATTATAGGTTAAACTATCTCATCATACTAAAGAGGATAATCCAAAGTCATAAGTACTACATTTTCCTTGGAGTTTCTCTCATTAATTTTTTTTTATATTGAGTAGATTGGTTTTAAGTTGTATAAATTGATCTATTTCATCTTTATACTTGGAAATTTATTCTTCAACAAGGAGGATTTCCATTTATTTATGTGGTGGGTGGGATTTGGATATAGACCCAACATTTCCCCATTCCTTATTAGTATCTCACTGGGTTATAGAATTTGGATATTGGTAGTAGAATCAAGATATTAGACATGCATTTATTGTAGGGTATGGAAACTTTCTTCTTGGACATTAGTGACTGTGACATTTTAAATAGATGTATCTTCTTTTCATGAACCTTATATTAATCTCATGTTCTTTAATATATACGGTGTTTTTAAAAACCACATTTATTAACATTAATATATTTGAAAACCCAGATCCTCATCCAAATCAGGGATATATGAGGATTCATTAGTTTCAAAATATCAAATAATGAAAAAATCATCACTATCTACCACTCTTTATTCTTTGGGGAGATTATATTTATTTTTGACCACTATGATTCCTTAACTTCTCTTTTTAGTTCACCCATTGATATAAAGTTGTATACTATTCAAAAATAGTGATTTAGAGTAAATATCATCTAAATTATACTAAATATTTTCTAATAGAGGGGGATATACATGAATTGCAAGTGGAACAATCAATAGAGGCACTTCTTGTGGTGTTTCCACTAGTCTTGAAAACAGCAAGCACCTTAAAGAAGGGGGTACAAAATTATTAATCCCTAAATTCAAGAGATTCCACTATATTATTTTGACTATAGATACGTACATTTGAATACATGATGATTTTAAAGGTTGTAGAGGGAGTAAAAATTCCCCAATCTATATGCATTAATGATTCTCATGTGTATTATTATTATTTTTTATATGTTATACAGATTTTGGATCTCATAATTATGCATGAGCATTGTGTTGTGTATTCTTTAGCTACACCAGATAAGAGATATTTATGGTTGGGAGAGTCTCTATATTAGTGGGGTTTATTTGTCATAATATTGATACAATTTTAACTTTCTAGTTACATTGTATAAAGAACCATTGAATTCACTATCTCATAACATTAAATTTTATATTTCCTCTGATCAATAAGGTTTAAATTTTTAACCAACTTTTATTCTCACATCTTGGATATGAGTCATGTTTCAATGTGATGACATTTTTGGACACCTTATTGGGGTGACTATCATAACCTTTGAGTGGGATAAAGTTTAACACTCTGTATTCACCCCACCCTTTGATTTGTACCTGTGGGGGTGATTCTATAATGATATGGCCATGATTTTTGAGTCTATTTATATAAGACCAAGAGAAGATCTCACAATTCTTAGTCATTATGGGGTTCCATGTGAATTAAAGAGTTTCAAAATCAATTTGGTAGCCCCAGTCATCTCATATCATTATGTTTTATTATTTTATTCTTAAGGAATGTTTCTTGAGATTAAGTGATGGAATATCACATAAAATGTACACCAAATATGGGGTTTGTATTCATTTTTAGGGATATTGGGAATAATATATTTTGTGGTCACCATGGTCTAGAACATGAATGATATCATTTCATTAGAAATTTTTCCACATGATTTTAGAACCCTCATATTTATCATTAGATGGTTCTTTAACCTATTTCAACCACTGAATATATTTTAATATCACTTTACTATGTGATGTAGATTTTTTGAGTATTTTAAACTATCTCTATGATAGAACAATCTAAAGGAGGAATAGAGGATGGTCATTTCCATTTATCACCTATGGATACAGATGATATTTTTTTATTTGATAGTAGAGTTCCATGAGTAATTATTCATGGACTTTAACGTCCCTTATGTTAAGAGGGTTTCATTGAGATGAATCTGAAACATTGATTCCCTTTATAGTAAGGAGATATATTATCATAGGGAATACAGTCATAGAAAGTACAATGGGGTGGATATTTATGGTTATAAATTTATTTTTCACTAACATGGGGAGGATTTCCATGTTTAATACATTTCTAATCACTAAGAGGCACCATCTATAGTTACTTATTTGATTATTTCTTATAAATGGAGGAATATAATTTCCATTTGAAGTATAATTACATATAGTACCTTCAAATAAATTTACATGGGGAGTATATGAATGATTAATTTTTTTCATCACCCATATGGGGATGACCTTCATATCAACTGATTGGTTGATCACCATACTAAGGACCTCTATGGATGATGATTATATTTTTTTCCAAAAAAGTGAATACATTCATGTAAAACTGTTGTATCAACATGAGAATGACCTTTTTGACATATAACATGGGGAGAGTTTCCTGAGTAGTTTACTATTGATTGTTTTATGAGGGGAGAAAAATCACATTCATTGATCGCTATGGTGTGAGAAGGATTTCAATAAAATTACCAATTGGGTGAGCCTATATATTTTATATATTAATATTTACTATGGGGAGGACCACCATGGATGGTCTATATCATGTTGTGGGGAGGTCCACCATGGATGGTATCCTGTTTAAGGTTACCATGAGTATGAAATCCAGGGTTAGAATCTAAGTTATCACAATGAGGGATTTAATAATGAGTCTTCTAGGAAGTGACTTTAGAATAAAATGATATATAGATAAAGATAGGACCTTTGATGTAGTTGTTATTCTCCCTCACTGATTAGAGGTTGATTGGGCTGATTACTCATACTCATCTCATCGATATATTTTTATTCTTAGTCAAAGTGATCATGAATATACCTCATGAAACTATATGGATATTTTAATGAGCCTTAGGGGTATTACTAATAATAGGGTTATGTGTATACTCTAAAGATTCAATGTTTAGTTATCCCCAATAATCCTTTCTTTTGGGTGCTCTAGCCTGAGTGACCCGGGAAAAATCACAATAATAGCCTCAAAAGTTATTGGTGTCCTATAAAAATGACAATGAACATGGTTTTTAGGATATATTATGGATATATATGTTATATATTATCGTTTACTTGCTATGTCATATATATATTAATGTAGTAATAAAGGTTAGGTATTTCTTAACTTTATATAGAGTCTCCAAAAGTTTTTTGAAATGGTTATAGTGTTTTTCTACCCCCTATTATCCTATCATTAGAGAAACAACTAATGTGTCTTGAGAAACTAAAGTATTTTATATAATAACACTAGACTTGGGTTAATACCATTATGTAAGTATTCCATGATAATGGAATTCACCAACTAGTACTAGAGAATTTGGATTGGTGAAGGTGTCATTAATTTTGTGGTTTTATGAGAACTATTATTATAATAACATACATCTTGAGTGGAATTATATGGTTATGTATATCTAGATGATTAGTTAAATAGTTAGCTCCAATTTGTAAAAAAATTTCTTAGATAATAACATTCTTATTGATCATGTAGTTTTAATGACGGGGAAAGGATTAGGGGGCATAGACAACAATACCCATAAAGGCAACATCACATGTAATGATGCATGGTCAAACAATATCTATCATAAGTATAGGATTCCAAAAAATCTTTATAAATTTTTGTATCCAATAGGTCTACATCCTCATAATTATGAACCCAATTTTGAAAATCTTTAGTCTACTAAGATGAGTTAGCGGCACATGGTGTGTTTTTTGTCAAAACTAAGAGAACTGGAGGTTGAATCATCCAAAAAAGAATGTACAAAGTCTAGTATGGAACTATATTATACATTTTAGACATATTAATGAAATAATTCCTATTAAAAATAGTGATTTTCCTTATTGTGAAGCTAATTTTTTGATATCATGCATTCATTTAGAACACTATATATATGGGTTTTGGATAATCTAGTTATTTCCTACTTTGATGCCTTATTTTTTATTATGTATAATAACATTGTAACTAAGTAACCATGGGGTAATGTGGTGATAACCATATTCAAAATCACCCCACATCAGGTGGAATATAGTAATAATGTGACCATGGGGTCCATCCCAAAGGAATCTATGATTAAAGGGGTAGTGAAATCTATGAATATGGTCATAGTGATAGGAAATGATGAGTTTCAAGGATATTTTTTATATAAACCTTAGAGATCACAAAATTACATTTAATTGAGGTGATTAAAGATTATTAACAGGGGGAATTCCGGTTAGAGCATCTCATGCTTCTATTTTTGTACTCATTCCTAAGGTGAAGAATCCAAACTGGCTAAACTAGTACAATTCAATTTTTATATGACACTATCTATATAATTTCTCATCATAAATCCATAAAAGGTTAATTTTATATATGATCCCAAAATAGTGTTCAAAGGAGAATAATGTATTCATTAAAGGAAAAACCATGCATGATGAAATTGCTCAAGAACATGAAATGATTACTGATATTAGAAGGAAGAATGTTGGTTCTAATATTTTGATTAAAGTGGACATCAAAAATGTATATAAAATAATCAAATGCATATTTATCCTTAGGATCATGAGGTATTTTAACTTAATTTAGTGTTTTTGTGAATTATTATTCATATCATACTCTTCACCCATGCTCAATATCTCTCTTAGTTCAAGTATGTGTGCAATCTAAGGAATGGAAATACCCATTATCCAATATTCTTTTTATCATGGAATAGGATTATCATAGTAGGAATCTCAATAAGTCTATTTTAGTAATTTTTATTATCCCATTATGTTTTAGGTTTAGGTTTGTTGTATTTTCCATCCAGTTCATTACAGATGACATGCCCTGCTTCATTAACCGAGGGCTCATATCAATCAATGGATTAAACATGATTTTTGATGATCATTTTAATCATAGTAGTAAATGTATCTAAATTGAAAAATTTAGTGTCTTTATTTTTTAAAAATTCATGCCTTAGAGGGAAAAAAACAAAGAAGACTGTAAGAACCCAGGTTTTTGGAACGGGTCAAAATCCCGACCCTGTTTGAATTTTTGGCTTGTTCTGAGAAAACTGCGAGAATCTAGGAAAAAATTTTAAAGTTGTGGAGGTTATACATGGGTACACAGTTGGCGCACGGTTTGAACAAACCATGCGAACAACCTAGGAAACCATGCACCCTTTATAGTGGGCTCTGCATGGGCGGCGCACAGTTTGAAAAACCATGTGGGAAAGCCGTGCGAAGTCCCTGGGTGAGACAGTAGTAACCGCATGGTTGGCACACAGTTTTCCAAACCGTGCAGGGTAACCATGAAGCCACTTAAAGTTTGGGTTTTTAGGTTCTGGGCCACTCGGGATTTTCCCATTCCCCATTTTTCTTCCTCCCTCTTGTGGCTCACAGGGTGAGAGTCGATCGAACATTTAAATCCTTCCCCATATCGTTTTCTAAACCCCATTTCAAACATCATTTGATGCGTTAGAACCCCCTCGGTAAGGACTTTATTCCCCTTGATCCGTTTTTCTTGATTTCTGTTCTAGAACGAGTTTTTGGGATTTGAGTGATTTTGATTCTTTTATAGATCTACCACGTTTTAGACCTAATTGGAGGCTGTTATTGGAGGAGTAACATTGTACTAGTATAAGGTAGGTGTTGCATACCTCTTTTTGTGTTTTCGTGGTCATTTGGGTGGCGCGGCCTTCAGCGTGTTTTCAGGTATTTTGAGAGAGACCCTAATTTATCTACTACTGCTTATTTAAATTTCTTATTAGACCTATGGGATACCATTGGGTATGCCCTTTGTCCTGTCTTGATTGAGCAGGGCTAGACGAGAGGTTGTTTCTCACATGGGGCACTTTGGACGGGGTTTCCAAAATGATAGTACTAGAATTGTATTGGTTTAAACTGTTAGGTTTAGTTATTTAAACCTTGATATGAATTGTTGGAGACCTTAGCAACTTCAGTGCTGGCATGGGACAACACTTTCTTAGTGAAATTCATCTGTTTAGATGGTTTTGCCTGTTATGTGTTCTGTTTAAATGTGTTTTATATGTAAATGTTGAATTGCATATGCTGGAACCTTCGGGTTATGATGGGTGTGGCCCAGATATTATTGAGTGATGCTGATCACAGGTTGGGCTTGGACCAGGTTACTTTGGGTGGTTTTGACCACGATATTGGGCATCACGGACGTCAGCTTGAGGCAGGATGACTATCAGGTTGGGCATGGCCCGGGTTACTGGGATAGAGAGGCCATTAGAATTGAGTGGCATGGTCACAGGGACACGAGGTGTCAGATGTGCGGTGTCTTAGGTACTATTTTGGTGATTACCGCTCACCTAGAACTTTAAGTAGTGTGCACACATAGATACTCTATGATGAGGTGGTTTTGACCACTCGTGTGGGTAGAGGCCCCCGTATATGTGGTTTAGGTACTTTGGTTGGGGGTGCTTACCGTAGGAAGCCACGTGGGAGGTGAGGAGCCTCCATGGGATAGCTTTGAGGTTATCGGGTTGGGGGCTGAGGCTCGCCGTGATTTGAGGGCATGTATCACTATCCCTCTAGTTACTTATTTGAGGGTGGATATCTCTATCCCTCTAGTTACTTGATTTGTGGGAAGGTATCTTTGTCCCTCCGGATATTTATTTGAGGGCATACATTGCTGTCCCTCCGGCTATTTATTTGAGGATAGACATCATTGTTCCTCCGGGTTACTTCTTGGGAGTGCCTTTGGGACGTCGGTACTTGAGGCACGAGGTGTCAGGAGGAACAAGGTGTCGGGTTACTATTCTTGGGTATGCCTTTGGGACGTCGGTACTTGAGACACGTTGTGTCAGGGGAAACATGGTTTCGGGTTACACGATAGAGATTCCAGCGTTGTTCGAAGCAGGTGACACCCTATGGTGGCCGCTAAGCACCAGTGGAGTTTTTGTGTTTATGTGTGCATCGTACTGTTGAATGTTTTCCTTATAAATGCATGAATTCTTAAACACTTATATTAGGTATGCACTGTTGGGTGGTATCCTACTAATATTTGTCTCAAAACCTTCCCAGACCCTTTGGGACGCATGCAGACTTTATGGATTTATGTGCAGGAAAGAGGCCATCTTTAAGAGATGGGATGCATTAGCTATTGCATGGAGATGGTATGGACCTTGAGGTCTTGCCTAGCTGGAGTTTATCTTGTTTTTTTCCTTTCCTATATTAGAATTCTTTTTTTATATAGCTATAATTGGTTATCCATGACACCTTTTTATGTTCAGATATGTATGACATGCTTTGGATTCATGTTTTATTGTTCAATGATAGTTACAAGTGGTGTTCAACATGATGTTCTATTTACTTTCCACTATTGTTGTTATATTTATTAATTCCGCTGTTTATCAATATTGAACGTGTTCCTGCTCTGCGGGTCTGGTTCAAGTCTGTTGAGTCATTTGCTCCACTGCATCATTACTATTATACTCAGACCAATACCATTATTATCCTTCGAGAGGGTATACCCTCCCCACTATACCTATAAGACCCCCTTTTCTAGTTGGTAGCCTTTGGAGTTTGGGAAGGTGCACCTAAGGTAGTAACACCCAACCCTTTTAGCACTGTTCGGGTGGCTTCTCGGGTCTGGGTCGTTACAAAGTGGTATCAGAGGAGTTCTTGATAGGGATTTAGTAGTAGGGTTTTGATGGCTACTAATGATATTGAGACTTCTATTTTATTTCTGCTAGTTTTACTATTTGGGATATGGTAGATTGGAGATAGGTTGTTAACTGGAACTGGGTTTCTAGCTTGTTCTTGGGTGCCTGCAGCCCCAGGTATGAGGGATGGACCAAGTTTCCATGGGTGAGAATTACTATTTTTCTTTTTGTTCAGATTATAGTTTATATGATTTCCACCTCGGTGGCTCACTTGGTGTGTGATGTTATGGATTGTGATATGTAACCCTTGACTCGGTGCGGTAAGGGAGAATTGGACCTTGACACAGTACGGCAAGGTTTATTGCTTGGTTTTTGATAGGCACATTTTAGGGTATTTAAATTTCATAACTGCACGTATGCTTTGTGATATAATAATTACATGTGAATAATATTAATTGTCATGCTATGTATGCTTTGAAATGAGAATAGGTGAAATTCCTAATAGAATTTCTTATTGATTGCAATGTGTTATTCCATGCTTTATATATTTTTATAATTGCATGTGACATGATATTTGGGTCTGGCTCTTATGAGAGAAGGTAGGTACTATCGGTTGAGGTGATTTTGATCACCAGGATTGGGTGACTCGGTCATCAGTTTGAGGCAACGTTGGTTGTCAGGACGAGCATGGCCCGAGGTACTTTTGACACTTGGCTCTGTTAGGGGAGGGTAAGGAGGCCATGAGGTCAAGATGCCGTGGGGCATGGTTGTAGTGGGGGAGAGTAAAGGTGGTAGTTGTGTACTGCCTTTTACTAATTTATTATCTTCATTGAATATATATTGTTATATATATATGGGCTTTCTGACCATTTATAGTATTCAGAAGGCTCTTTTTTGGGCGACTCATATGGAGCGTCAGACGGGAGATGGTACAGTGCCGCAGGTGTAGGTTCAGGTTCAAGATCTGGTGCAGGCAGAGCAGGAGCCACAGGTATAGGCTCAAGGACAAGATCAGGGTCAGGAGCTAGTGAAGGTAGGACAACAACCAGGTTTGGCAGCGTTCGGGCCATGGATCGATGAGTAGCTCCGAGCGAGCCTATTATATGTCTTATAGGGGATCGACAGAGGCACGCAGGGTACAGAGCCATCAATGGAATACCTGATGCGAGAGTTTTAGTTGTAACACCCACCACTTTTTCAGGGCGAGGGTGGTCCAAAGGCAGCTGAGAACTGGATAGAGAGCATGCATATGATCTTTGAGCAGATCGAGACACCTCCAGGGTGGAGGGTCAAGATGGCGATGTACATGCTGCGAGGACCGGCAAAGCGCTGGTGGGATGTGCAGGTTCAGGCTCGCAGGCATGAGGGACTGGCATAGAAGGACTTCGAGGACAGGTTCTTTGATCACTTTTACCTGGAGACACTGAGGGCAGAGAGAGATCGGGAGTTCTTGAGTCTTCAGCAGGGAGACATTTCCATCATGTACTATGAATCTACTTTCACTGAGTTGTCTCACTTTGCACTCGGTATGGTAAGTGATGACACGGCTAGGGTGAGACGCTTCGAGGATGACTTACAACAGGCCATTCAGATCCAGGTAAATTTCTTCAAGCTAGGTTCTTTCTCAGAGGTGGTGAATTAGGCACTCATAGAGGAGGGAAATCAGAGGGATAGGCCCCAATTCGGTCAGGTGGCGGCCTCAGGTGATGGTTCAGACAGCAAGAAGCGCGGACGGGATGAGTTCCAACAGTGCGTTCAGGACAAGGACTTAGTTATACCACCTCGTAGTAGTTCTTCAGTGATTTTTTTTAGTATAGACATACATCACATGTTCGGACCTAGTACGATAGGCTTACAAAGGAGTTCCGAGCATGTGGATAGGTCAGGAATCTGGAGAGGTTCTTCAGGAAGCCTTATTAGACAACCGACAGGTAGGGACCAGGACAGACAGTGGCATCTGGAGTTGGTTCAGGTTTGGTACCAAGAGAGGGTAGCCGAGGTTCAGATGCACGCGGAGGAGGTGATAGAGATAGCAGGATCTAGCCGAGGGGTCAGTGGCCAGTGGCTGGAGTAGCACCACAGGGAGGCCATGCATTAGGCAATTGTGCTTCAGGAGAGGTGTATGTCGTGGAGCTACCAGAGGTTAATCAGGATGGTGAGCCGACGACGGTTAGAGGTACACCACAATTGTGGCTGTGATTTACTTGTTCTCTTCTGGAATGACCTGTAAAGGCATGTTTATTTTGAGTGCACATGATGCACATGATCTATGTGAACTGACTAGATGCTAGTCAGTGGGATTGGCACCATATCAGGTGTGTGATATATTTATATATATATATATATATGTATGAGATGTGTAGCATCAGGGGCCTCGAGGATGTGGGTTACTTGAGGTGCCTTGGGCAATGGGGCATTGAGCATGTGGGTTACTTGTGGTTTCATGGGCATCAAGGCATCAAGGATTCCAGTTACTTGAGGTTCTAGGCATCATGTTCGTTTTGAGCATCCATGGGATGCAGGACCCTATAGAGGTGGACACTGATGTGGTGCGGGATACGTTAGATGTCAGAAGTGGCACGAGGGTGCCAATGAGGCACATGGGTGATGATGCATCACGAGAGGACCATTAGTATAGAAACAGGTTAGTGAACCTTTGCTTTTTCTGAGTTTTGTCTGGTTGAGATCGAGTTAGGCAATTCCTAAGGTGGGGAGCCCCTTGAGAAATTTAGCCAAAACCTTGTGACTAGGGAATTCCGGGTTGCTTTGATCGGGGTGGTATGTTTGGTGCCATCTCCGAGTTTTTTTGATAGCTTGAGGATGAGCTATGTTAAGGTGGGGAGATAGTAAGAACCCAAATTTTTGAAACGGGTCAAAATCCCGGCCCTGTTTGAATTTTTGGCTTGTTATGAGAAAATTTGGAGAATCTAGGAAAAACTTTTAAAGTTGTGGAGGTCATACAGGGGCGCATGATTGGCACACGGTTTGAAAAAACCGTGCGGCAAGCCCAGGAAACTGTGCAACCTTGATAGTGGGCTCCACACAGGTGGTGCACGGTTTGAAAAACCATGCGAGAAAGCCGTGAGAAGTCCCTAGGTGAGATAATAGAAACCGCACGGTTGGTTCACGGTTTTACAAACTGTGTGGGGTAACCGTGCAACCACTTAATGTTTGGGTTTTTAGGTTCCGGGCCACTCGGGATTTTCACATTCTCCATCTTTCTTCCTCCCTCTTATGGCTCATGCGGGGAGAGCTAGCTAGACATTCAAATCCTTCCCGGATCTTCATCCGAACCCCGTTTAGAATATCGTTTGATGAGTTAGAACCCCCTTGGTAAGGTCTGGATTCCCCTTGAGCCATTTTCTTGATTTCTGTTCTAGAACGAGTTTTTGGGGTTTGAGCATTTTTGATTCTTTTGTAGATCTACTGCATTTTAGACCTAATTGGAGGCTGTTATTGGAGGAGTAACATCATACTAGTACGAGGTAGGTGGTGAATACCTCCTTTTATGTTTTCCTGGTCATTTGGGTAGCACGACCTTCAGTACGTTTTTGGGTATTTTTAGAGAGACCCTAATTTATCTACTACTGCTTATATAAATTGATTATTAGACCTATGGGATACCTTTGGGTATGCCCTTTGTCCTATCTTGATTGAGCAGGGCCGGAAGAGAGGTCGTTGCTCACATGGGGCATTTTGGCCGGGGTTTCCAAAATGATAGTACAAGAATTGTATTGGTTTAAACTATTAGGTTTAGTTATTTAAACCTTGATATGAATTGTTGGAGACCTTAGTAACTTCAGTGCTGGTATGAGACAAAACTTGCTTAGTGAAATTCATCTGTTTAGATGGTTTTTCTTGTTATGTGTTATATTTAAATGTGTTTTATATGTAAATGTTGAATTGAATATGATGGAACCTTAGAGTTGTGATGGATGTGGCCCGAATATTGTTGAGTGATGCTGGTCACAGGTTGGGCTTGGACCGAGTTACTTTGGGTGGTTTTGACCATGGGATTGGGCGTCATGGACATCAGCTTGAGGCAGTATAACTGTTAGGTTGGGCATGGACCAGGTTAATAGGATGGAAAGGCCATAAGAATTGAGCGGCATGGTCACAGGGACATTAGGTGTTAGATGTGTGGTGGCTTAGGTAATATTTTGGTGATTACTGCTCACCCATAACTTTGAGTAGTGTGCGCACATAGATACTCCGTGATGAGGTGGTTTTGACCATTCGTGTGGGTAGAGGCCCCCGTAGATGCGGTTTAGGTACTTTGGTTGGGGGTGATTTCCATAGGAAGCCATGTGGGAGGTGAGGAGCCTCCAGGGGATAACTTTGAGGTTATCAGGTTGGGGGTTGAGACTCACCATTATTTGAGGGAAGGTATTGCTGTCCCTCCAGTTACTTATTTGAGGGTGGATATCGCCATACCTCTAGTTACTTGATTTGAGGACAGGTATCTCTGTCCCTCTGGATATTTATTTGAGGGAAGAAATTGTTGTCCCTCCGGTTATTTATTTGAGGATAGGCATCGTTGTTCCTCTGGATTACTTCTTGGGAGTGCCTTCGGGATGTCAGTAGTTAAGGTACGAGGTGTCAGGAGGCACAAGGTGCTAGGTTACTATTCTTGGGTGTGCCTTCGGGATGTTGGTACTTAAGACACATAGTGTCAGGGGGAACATGGTGTTGGATTACACAACAGAGATTCTAGCGTTGGCCGAAGCAGGTGACACCCCATGGTGGCCGCTGATCACCAGTGGAGTTTTTGTGTTTATTTGTGCATCGTACTGTTTACTGTTTTCCTTATAAATTCATGCCTAATTAAACATTTATATTAGGTACTCACCATTGGGTGGTATCCTACTGAGATTTGTATCAGAACCTGCATGGAACCTTCGTGACGTGTGCAGACTTTATGGATTTATGTGTAGGAAAGAGGCCAGCTTTAGGAGCTGGGCTGCATTAGTAGTTTCATGGAGTTGGTATGGACCTTGAGGTCTTTCCTAGATGAAGTTTATCTTGTTTTGTTTCCTTTTCTATATTAGCATGATTTTTTTATGTAGCTATAGTTGGTAAGTCATTGGTGCCTTTTTATGTTCAGATATGTATGACTTTCTTTGGATGCATGTTTTATTGTTCAGTGCTAGTTACAAGTGGTGTTCAGTATGATTTTGTGTTTACTTTCCACTGCTGTTGTTATATTTATTTCTTCCACTGTTTATCGATATTGAATGTGTTTCCGCTCTGTGGGTCTAGTTCTATTCGGTTGAGTAATTTTCTCCACTGCATCATTACTATTATACTCGGACCAGTACCATTATTATCCTCCGAGAGGGTATAGCCTCCCCACTATACCTATAAGACCCTCGCTGCTAGTCGACAACCTTTGGCCTTAGAGGAGGTGCGCCTAAGGTAGTAACACTTGACCCATTTAGCACTATTTGGGTGGATGATTAGGTCCGAGTCATTACAAATATTGTCTGGGAAAAGCGAGAAACAAGTTTTAGATAGAGTTGATGGGAGATCCATTGGGTTCTGGAAACATTGAAATACATAATTTCAAATTCATTTCCAATAAAATCAGATCTCCAATCAATAATTGGAAGCCCAATTTTTATCCTTATAGTTTATTATCACAATGATTGACAATATTCTCTCCTCTATAACTTTGAATGTTCTTTTAGAGATTGAAGTTCTGAAGGATTTCATCTAAGAGATCGAGAACATGATGAATGACTTCATCTAGGATTCTAATCAATAGGGGATACATAATTAGTAAATCTAGTTGAGAATATCTAAACTATTGGATGAAGGTAGGATTGGTTTATATAGAATCATATAGAGCATTCATTTTTAAGGAAAAATTAGTGTGGGTGGTAGTTGAAGGATGTTCACTATTGGAAAGAATTTTAATTTTAATATAAATACTAATGAATTAATGTCTCCTCTCAAGTGATTTAGGTAGATAAACTTCTTTTACCAATATAATCATTTGCGATGGATTGTGGGAAGTTGGGAGATTATCTTTTAAAATTAAATTTATTTACTGGGACCACTTTTATTCTTATGTAGTCCACTCACTACAATTTCTTTTTTCCTTAAATGTAGTAATCCTAGATTCATTCGGGATATTATTGATTCAGAGTAGTAAAACCTCTTCCATATTATCCAACACATAGGTGTTCTATTCTGATTTATGTTCACTAGCATGGATTCAGGTGCCTTTATGGTGCTGATCTATCATGAAACCATTCATGAAATACTAGAGTTCAATAAATAATTAAGGATTATTTGGTATAATGATGTCCCCATAATATAAAATTTTCTCTTCTAACACATCTTGGTCTATATTACCTATAAAAATGGTGATGTGAAATAGAGATAATTTCATTTGGATTATAAGTGTTTTTACTATAAGTTTCTAAATGCAGTGATTAAATTCCAAATATTATTCCAACAGTAGGGGGAAAACTATTTGGTAGCTCCTTAGACACTTCTTAGGAATCAGGGTTTGTGGAGACTCATTCTAGAACACACTTTCAATGTGGTTTCATTTGAAAGATCATTCATCTAAGGAAGTGAGGGTGTGTAGCACTTTTCTAGATGGTAGAGAATTTTGGATGATAGGAACATAGGGGTAAATGATGGAATTCCTTTCTCTAATATTTACATGGATGTGAAAGTGAAGTAAAAAAGTTATAAATTTTGTAACTATATTAAAATATGGATGACGTCTCTTATGAAAAGGAAACAACCCCCTATAAAATCACATACAATATGGATGACTTCATTGCACCACTAGGTAGATGGGTTCACCAAAAACCTATAGGAACTAATTTAAAGATGAAAATCTATGGATCATGTAAAAATAGAATCTTGAGAGGAGGTACCCTAGTTCACGATGTGAAAGTCTCAATGTGATTGCATTTAGGGAATTCTATAGTTAATGAAATTACCTAATAGCTAAAGTGAAAACCATTATCAAAGGCCCTTAACTATGAATATCACATAACATCAATATAGACTTAGTGGAAACATAGTCAACATTGGTTGTGGGTTTTATACTAGGTCAAATTCCTACATAATGGTTTATCTCCTATCAAATTAGAACTCATAAAAAACTACTAAATATGAATTTAGATATTCATCAAATATATAATTAGGGGAAAAAGGTATGGACTTACTCATGTAAAAAGGTAAATGATCAAAATACATCACTATCTAGTGAAATATCGATTCCCACCCCTTAATTATAAGGATATTGTTAATGGGGATACCCTCAAGATCCACCACTTCAAACCACCATTATTTGTGACCTTTTCTGGATTATGATTTTAAATAAATATGTATGTTTTACTATGATTAATTAAATTGTACATCTAAACAAAAATATTATTACTCATGAATTTAAATCTAACTAGGGAGATGATAGGTGTGGTGGAATAAGGACCAATCCTGAGGAAGAAGATTCCATTGTATCACTAAGAGGTAAATCTAAAACCATGTAGTATGGTTCAATTTAGAAACACATTTCAAACCTATTAATTCCATGTAATGAGTATCATTGGGGTGTTTTTTCCCATCATAAGTCTATAAAATTTATTATGACTTCTAAGGTTTGAAAATCAGGACCAATGGTTTCACATTTAGGGTTATGAAACCCGGAATAAAATTCAACTAGTTAATGCCATGAAACTAGTAAAATATTGTGTTATAGTTTTTTTATATAACTAGAACTAACGTGTCTTCTAATTTAAGTCCATATGACTAGGATCTATCTGAAGCAGTTTAATGTCATACATAATGGACTAATAGGAATGAATTAATCACAATGTTTTTGTGTGTGGATTATTCTTGTCTGAAACTTTTGGGTTTTGGATTACATAGGTTAGAGATCATTTTTTACTCATATCCTATTAATTAGTTTCTATTATAGAGTGAATGACCATATAATTAATTGGTTATGTGAAAGAGAATATGAAAGGATGAGTCTTACACTAGCTAGGTAGGCCATTGTGACTTTGAATAAAAGATTAATCCCATAGAGGATAATCTTAATAATTATATCTATAAAAACTAGTTTAGAGCATCCAAGGTGAGTGTGTCTATCTAAGAGAGGTTCCATTAGTAGCATGTTAATAGAGATCCTAATTATCAAATTAATATATGAATGATTTTTTCATAATGTTAGGTCCACTAAGAAAGATACCCTGAGAGGGGGGGGGGGGGGTGAATCAGGGTATGAAAGATTAAAATGATTGCCCCTTTTGATCTTGTTTTACTGTTAGACAAAACCCTCTTCTCTCTCCTTCCCGATGCAAAGTATGATCAATCATTAAAGCATGCACAAGACACAACGATTTTTACTTGGTTCACCCTCACTGGGCTACGTCTAGGGAGCATACACCGACAATGTGCCAATGTACCAATTCCACTATAAGCGCACTGCTATTTACAAGTTTGAAGAGGACTCACTGTCCCTCCTGGTTTACAACCACTCACAATTTGAGAACTCACTGCTCTCTCAACTGAATTAAGCTCACTACTTCTTCAGAAGATCCAATCACAGTTTATAGACCTGTAGGTCTCTTCATTTTCATGAAAGAATGCATCCTCAACTGTTTATAGATTCTCTATTGAAGTTCAAAGTTCATCCACTGATTAATAACCCTTTTCCTTTGAACACTAGGAAACTAACTTTGGAAACACCTTCGCAAAGCACCCTACTTCACGAGGCTCCCAATTTCGAGAAGCTCAAACAAGCCTTCGAAAAGCTCCCTCCATTTCATGAAGCACTCTCGCGAAGCTCAAGCCTTCACAATTCTTAGTCCATCACGGAGCTCCTACCCCTTCGCGAAGCACACTCCTTAGAGCACGCGACCTCACGAAGCACACTACCTTTCGCAGAGCTATATTAGCCGCCACTAAGCTCCTCTCTTTCACGAAGAACCCTACCATCAAAAACCACCTTCACGAACTGAGAGCAAAGGATTTTCTTTGAAAGATATCTCTACTTCACTCGAGGGGGTCGACCTCTATTTATAGGAGATTTCACCAACCCTCGATCCTTCCATACGAAGTCAATGCCACATCATCACAAATCGTGAAGCTCCGAAGTTTCTGCTGAAATTCTCTCAAAATCGTGAAGCACCACAAAAATTTTCCAATCGTGGAGCTCATCATAATCATGGAGCATCACCGTCAACATTATTTCGTGCCTTCGCCGTGAAGATCCCTCATAAATCCCTTCACCACCGCGATGCACTTCAACCTTTTCCATTCGCAAATCTTGACGTAATCATAAAGAATCACCACCATCATTCTTCCGGTCCTCGCGAATTCCAAACCATGAATCCTCACTTCGCGAAATTCATGCCTTTGCCATATTAAAATATGATCTTCATGAATATCCACTTTTCGCGATGCTCACCAACCTCCAAATTTTGGACCCCAAAAATTTGGCAAACACTGGGAAATGATGCCACCTTTTACTGCTCTTTTTGTACCACCTCTAGATCGTATGTTCCTTTGTCATCATTCTTTATCAATATAGATTATCAACAACTTCTCTAGAACTTGACAATTCTCCATGAAAACCTGCTTTTTCAACAAACACAATCAACCCAAAAATGCTGCAATGTTACCTTGATGGATTTTTTCCAAACAATCTCCCCTTTGGGTTTGTTGAAAACTCTTTATAACTCTTCTTAGAATGATTCTATGCACTTTGATTCCTCTCTGAAGCTCCTACCAGCCGCTACCACCATTCGCCTCTTGCGATTCTGATAACGTTCAAGGAATCACTTAACACATACTCTAAGCCCACATGAGTAATTCTCAGCGTGAGAAACAAGAGTAGTAAGAAATGTTCATCAATGAATCACTTCATGTTAGACACCAATTGTCAATTCCAAACTGATACCAATCGCTAAATTGATACCAATTGTTGAACCACATGGATTCCAATTGGTGATAGCTGGAAACCATATCTCACCATTCCAACATCATTATTCTTCTTTTATCATGATCCTCAGCTATCGTGATATCTATTCTTTGATCGATCACTTATAGAATCGTCAAATTTAATACTCTCCCCCTATCTCATTGCTCTCCCCCTATCTAGCTACTCCACCTGTCAGCTTCTCCCCGTGTCTTTGGAAAAGACATTTTCTCCCTTTAAAAGCCACAGTTTCTCCCCCTTGAGGAGTAACTATTTCTCCCCCTTTTTCAACAAACCCAAAGGTCACCCCTTTGCGGTCTGCAACATTGGAAAGAACACAGAATAACATAGTAGAGAAAAACACGCAATACCTTGGGGAGAGGGGGGGGGGGGTTCCACATCCACACTCTTTTAAGTGCTGGGAGTCAACTGAACTCCCAGAGCCAGTCGATGCCTTTCAAATGCTTCCTTGGGTAAGGCCTTTGTCAAAATGTCTGCAACCTGTAGTTTTATAGGAACATACTCCAACTTCACAATTCCTTTCTCAACCTTCTCCTTGATAAAATGATAATTTATCTCAATGTTCGTTGTCCTTGAGTGATGGACGTGATTTTTGCTGAGATTTATAGCACTTGAGTTATCGCACTGGATTCCGATCAGAGACTTCACTTCTACTGTCATATCTTCAAGCTGCTGCTTCATCCACAATAACTGTGTGCATGCTTGAGTGGCCGCAATATACTCAGCTTCTGCAGTGCTCAAGGAAATGAAATATTTCTTCTTACTTATCCAAGAAATACACAATCCACCAAGATAGAATTCACCTCCAGACGTTGATTTCATTTCATCCGCTGAACCGGCCCAATCTGCATCAGTATATCCCAATAATTTTGACTGAGATTTGTCACTATATATCAGGCCGAAATCCACTATTCCCTTGATATAATGAAGTATTCTTTTTAATTCAATCATGTGGATTTTGTTGGGATTACTCTGATATCTTGATAATTAGCATGTGGCGAATTCAATGTCAGGCCGTGTTGAAGTCAAGTATAGCAAACTTCCAATGATTTTTCTGTATTATGTGATATTAACTACCTTTCCATCCCCATCTTTGGATAATTTCATCTGGGTAGCTACCAAAGTCTTCATATCCTTGGAATTTTCCATTAAAAATCTTTTCACAACCTCCTTGGCATATTTGGATTGTAAAATGAATGTTTCATTCCTTCCTTGTGTCACCTGTAGACCAAGGAAAAATGTTAGTTCTCCAATCATTGACATTTAGAACTCACTTTTCATGAATTCAGAAAATTGTCTGCACTGAGCTTCATCTTATCCGCCAAATATTATGTTGTCAACATAAACCAAGACCATAATCCTTTGATTACTGTTATTTTTGAAATAGAGATTGTAATCAAATCCCCCACGCTGGAAACCAAGATTCTTCAAGTACTGATCGAGCCTTGAGTACCATGCTCTTGGTGCTTGTTTCAGCCCATACAATGCCTTCTTCAGCCTGAAAACCTTATTCTCATCCTCATGAATGAGAAAACCATCTGGCTGCTCAATATAAACCTCTTCCTCTAGAACCCCATTCAAAAATGCAGATTTGACGTCCATTTGGAAAACTTTGAACATCCGTTGCACCGTGATGGCTAGGAATAATCTGATTGTATCTAGCCTTGAAATCGGTGCAAATGTCTCATCAACATCTATTCAGTCGATCTAGGAGTACCACTTGCACACTAGTTGTGATTTTTTCCGAATCATTGTTCCATATTCATTCATCTTGTTGCGATAGACCCATTTAGTCCTGATGACATTCTTATCTGCTGGCCTCGAAACAATCTCCCATGTCTGATTCTTCTCAATCTGATCGAGCTCTTCATTCATCGCCTGAATCCAGTTTTCATCTTCAGCTGCATCAACAAAGCATTTCAGCTCAACCTGAGATAGGAAAGATGTCTATTGTAGTGATTTCATTCTCCTAGTCTGAACCAGAGTAGACTGATCACCAATGATATTCTGCCTATCAATTTCAGCTCAACTCATTGGCTTTTGTACAGATACAGACTTTACTTCCTCATGCTCATCATCAGTATCTTCTTCTGAATCAACATCAGCCACTTCTGCTTCCCCTGCATTTCTTTCTTCCTCATCACTCTTATCAGGAAATTGTTCACTGTGTTGTTGAATGATCTCCTCATTCTACACTACAGTGACATCATTTCTCTCAACTACTTTTCCCAGCCTTTTGTTAAAGGATTTATATTCCTTGATTTTTTCCTTAGTATCCAAGGAATATCCCCTCATCTCCTCATGATTCATATTTCCTATGTTTTTCCTTATTGAGGATAAAACACTTACTTCCAAATATTCTAAAGTATTTCACTGTTGGATTCTTTCCATACCACATCTCATACGGAGTCTTTCCTTCCTTCGGACACAATAGAGCCCTGTTAGAAATGTAGACCGATGTTAAAATTGCTTCCTTCCAAAATTTCTCTGGTAGGTATTTTCAATGAGCATCGTTCTGGCCATGTTGTTGATGATCTAATTTCTCCTTTCTACCACTCCATTCTGTTGTGGAGTTCTTACTGAAGAAACTTGATTCCTTATCCCATGTTTCTCAAGATATTCTTCCACCTGACTATTTGTGAATTCCATACCATTGTCAGTATGAAACTTCAGAATTTTCTATCCAAGAATCTTTTCACACTCCCTTTGGTATTGTTTTAAGTAGCTGAACACATCAGACTTATGGTCAATAACAAATACCTATTCCATTCTGCTATAGTCATCAATTAAAATAATATAGTACCTCTTTCCATCAATTGATCTTGGTGTGATAGGCCCACAAAAATCTGCATGCACCAATTCGAGCACTCTTGTTGACTTCTTTTCTTTTTCCTTATACGTCTTTCTAATGAGATTCCCCTGTTGGCATGCGTTGCACATGTGAGTACGATCACATGATAGCTTGGGTAGGTCTCTTACTGCATCACACTTTACCAGATCTTCCATGGATGGCTGACATAGATGACCAAGTCATTTATGCCACAACTTGTTTTCTTTCTTTCTGGATAGAAAGCACATATCTTCTTCTCCACTTACCAGGTAGAGATTTCCCTTTGTTCTGTTTCCCTATAGAACCACTAACCCGTCTCTTCCTTTGACGATACAAATCTTCTTATTAAACCTTATACAATGTCCTGAGTCACACAGTTGACTGACATTGAGCAAATTGTTATTGAGGCCTTCAACTACTAAGACATCAGCACGTCTCATCTCTTTGCCCCCAAACTTGTCCTTTCCTGAGCCAATTATTTTTAGGCCTTCATCGTTTACAAACTTGAAAACTCCTTATTTGTCATATTTTATTCCTGTAACGAGATCCTTATTACCTGTCATGTGAGATGTGCAGCCGCTGTCAAGGATCCACACACCAGTGCGATCTGATACTTTAAGAGCAATTTCTATCACCACTGCCTTCTCATCCTTTTTCTTCTTGGTCCATGCTCTTTCCTTCATACTTGAGATGGGTTGAGACTTATGATATTTCTAAGAGTATGATGGACTTGATTTATCTTGCAAAGGTGCAAATATATTTTTCATTTTCAACTCACCTATTGGTTCATTGATCTGCTGCTTGCAAAGATTTTGGTTCTACTTTGGCACATTCCTTTGTATGGTTGAAGTGCAGTACCTAGCCATGTGACCAAATCCTCCACACCAAAAATAGTGCCCTTCGAAATATGTTCCAGAGAACCTTTCTCTATTTGGATGCCACATCTATTCTTATGCCCTTCAATATCTCTTGGCTATAGAACACACATACTATGAATGTCCCATTTTTCCACAACAATAACACCTGATATAAGGTGTATTCCTTCATGTTACTTCTGCACTGCTAGTTTCCCTTTGGGATCTCTGAATATTCTGATTCTGCCTTGTGCCCAAATCCACTTTCAGTCTCAGAGTGGGTTCTTGCAGTCTGACCTCAACTTTCAAAGCTTTCTGTTTTTGATCAATCCCCCCATTAGTCTTAGTATCTGAAAAAAATTGATTATTCTTTTCTGCTGAACCACTATTCTCCACTTTCATCATCTCGATTTTCTGAGTGATCTTTTTTCCTGATGACCCACTAGAAGTCAAGATATTTTCTTTATCTTTAACCTTTTTCCACAGACAGACAACTTCTCCTTCAAGTTCTTCAATACACTTGATTTGTACTTTCCTTGTGTTATTCAAGCTATCGATCTCCCTTTTATGTTCTTCAATTTTTATTTTATACTCACTAACTGATTCTGAGTCCTCTGGTGTTGATAACTTGAGTTTCTCAATTTCTTCCATCAACTTAGACTTCTCTTCTTCCTTCTGCTTCATATAGAGTTTAGAATCGCGAATAATTTTGTTGGCTTTATTTGTTTTGGCTCTCCAATCATCTATCTCTGCAAGAGAAGCCTCTAAATCTGCTTGCATATCAACTCTTCCCTCAACATCTTCTTATTCTCCATCAGCTTCAGTTTCATTATTATTCTGAGAACTTCCGACAACTTCCACCATGGAATTTTCTCCTCAGTCTTTTCAATTCTCTATCTCTTCGACCTCCTCAGCCTCAGACTCGTCTGAACTGTCATATTATTTTGAAAGAAGGTTCTTTCTCTTAAAGAAATTTTTTTTGAATTGTTTCTTTCCTTTCCCATAGGCTGAATACTTCTTCTTGGGAATTTCAATTTCATCGACATCATCATCCTCTTGGAACTTTTTGGGGCACTGTGCCACAAGATGTCCAACCTTTCCACACCGAAAACAACCAAGTTGAAGTTTCCCTTTAAACCTTCCTTTTCCTCTTTGAAGGTTTGAGGAGAGGAATGACATCACTTCATCAGTCTCTTCTTCTTCCTTAGAGTCTTCAACAATGAGCTTCTTCATGGTCTTGAATGCCACATCTTTGGATTTCCCCTTTTCCACAACGTCATTTGTTGAGGAAAGTATTGTTTTCAACAATACATAAAAATGTTATTTAAAGGGGGAGATTATTGAATATAATACTCTGTCTTTTTATGATAATTTTGATGCTCACAAATACCCTTAGTTATTTTCTAATGTTTTTATTTAGTATTTTGTAGGAATTTATTGATTTATTTTACTCTTGAAATAACGAGAATTTATTACTTATTCATAATCTGCTTTAAGTGCATTCTGGAATCATTGTTCATACCTTATGTAGATAAATGTAGCGCGGAATCTATTTTAAGCGCATTCTGGAATCACTATTCATACCCTACATGGATAAACATAGAGTAAGGATGAAAATAGTGTATACTTTTTGATATAAGAGAAAAGTATGGTTAAACAACCATACGTTTCCAGAAAATTATGGAAGAAGAACCTTACGTTAGGAAGGAACCTTACGTTTTGGTTATTAGCAGAGTATGGAAGGAGAACCATAAGTAAATACTAAACGTTACATTTGTTTCTCAAAAGTATGGTTCATCAACCTTACTTTTGTAAACAACCATACGTTCTTGGAAAAGTATGGATCAAGTAAAAGTATGGATCTTTTTCCGTACGTTTGAGAGTTGAAGAAAAAGTATGGATGATCAACCCTACGTTTACATTTTCAACCTTACGTTGTCAACCTTACGTTGTCAACCTTATGTTGTTAACCTTATGTTTGAAGACTATGTCATCAACCCTACATTTTAAGGCCACATCATTAACCTTACGTTTGGTGTCGAAAAGTTTGAAAGACGATATTTTTTTATGCAGCGATCAGCAAGCTGATTATTGGGCGGATTTCAAGCCAGATTTAAAGTTGTTTTTAAAATATGACTTTGACTGATTCAAAGTTGTTTTATCAATGGATTTAAGATCGAATTAAAAGGATATTTTTATGCCTAGTCTTAAGGGAAGTTACGACTTCTCTGTAAATTCAAATTTTTGAATATCGCGAATCAGAAGGTGACTTTTATGGATCTAAATGTGCAGGAGATATGCTCAACTTTATTATATATGTTCTCTATAAAACACCAGGAACATGTGTGTATGGTGATCAATCTATTATTAAAAAGGCGGAAAACAAATACTGCAGAAATTCATGATTGATCTGCTAATTCAAAAAGGAGTGTCAAAGCTCTGTTTGTTTAAGAAGAAGGAACTCGATAGAAGATTCACTTGTTCTGCATCAAATATCTACTGTGGATCTACTACTGCTGAAGTTGTGAACTATATCTCTATATTTACTGCAACTGGATTGACTCAGAATTGCTTTGTTTTGAAAAATAAATATTTCTAGAGACTACGATCCATCTGTTGTCAATTGCATTCTATTGCAATTGTGAAGATCAACTACAAAACTTCTTTATGAAATTATTTTTATTTTTGAGTAACCAATTTCTCGTTCTAAGCTGTGTTGGTTTGTGTTTGAACCCGAAGGATTTGTTAGCCTGAAGATTTTAAAGGTGTCAACTGCCTATACTCAGTTGTGAACCGGTCTGTGGAAAAGAGGACCAGATAGTGAAAATCACTAAGCATGCGGAGTTGAGCATTGGTGGATTGGACTAGGGGCCTTCTGTTCCCTGAACCACTATAAATCTTTGTGTTCTTGTTTTTACTTATTCCCCTGCTCAATCAAATATGATAAAGTATAGAGGACAGAACTCGTTCAATCAAAGAGTTATCGAAAAATTGTAAAAGACACAATTCACCCCCCTCTTGTGTATAATCTGTAGATTGAGATCCAACAATTGGTATTAGAGGTGGAGCTTCTGATAGAGCCTTAGCAAGAAAGAAGAATTTAAAGATTATACAATAGAGCATCATGACTGATACAAGAGAAGGGAGTCAATGTTCAAAGCACCATATTTTAATGGAGACAACTATGGTTGCTGGAAATCACGCATGATAATATATCTGAAAAACCTCAGATATAGAGTCTATTCAAAGATTCTGACTCCTTATGAAATTCCTGAAAATCCTAAGACATGGAGTGCTGCTATAGAGTTAGAGTGTGATATGAACTCGAAGGCTATGAATGCAATTATCTACGGTCTAGGACCAGATGAATTTAATAGAGTATCTCAGTGCCTGACAACATATGAGATGTGGCAAACAATAACCATGGCATATGAAGGAATATGCAATGTGAGACAAATGAGATATGCAACTTCCAAATTGAAATTTTATACTTTCAGAATGGTTGAAGGTGAAAGCATTACCCAAATGAATGGGATATTGATAGAAATTGTCAATAATATAACAGTTCTAAGAGAACCTATCAAGCAGGATGATCAAGCATTAAAAGTACTGAGGGTACTTCCTATTTAATGGAATGGTATCTCTGCTGTAATCAGACAATCAACACCTGTCAAATATCTAACCATGAGAGAGATAATTGGTACACTGATGATGTATGAAGATGAAATTCAAGATGAGGCTAATGAACATAAAGTGCTTACCAAAAGAGAAGATACTGACTTGAAAGTAAATTCACAACAAAAGAATAGAAAGCTGAAGAATAGAGAAGTCAAAGCTAAATTAGAGAGCTCTGACTCATCAAACTCAGATGAAGAGCTGGCTCAGCTAGCCAGGAAATTTAGAAAGTTATACAGCAAGAAAAGAGGCTTCAAAAAATATTTTAAGAGAGATGACAAAGAAGTAAGATGCTATGAATGCAAGAAGATGGAGAATATTAGACCAGATTTCCCACAATTGAAAGTTGCAAAGAAGAAGAAATTCCTTAAAAGAAATGACTTTGAGCAGAAAGAAAAGAAAGCTATGAAAGCCACTTTAAGTGTATCTAAAGACTCCAGTAGCTCTCCTGAATCAAGCTTAGAAAAAGAAGAATTCAATCTAAAGGAAAACATGTGTTTCATGGAAGAAACTGATGAGGTACACTCATATTACTCCTATGACTCAAACAATGAATCAAATTCTAAATCAAGCTATACAAATAAAAAACTTGCAGCCTACTGCAATATGCTTGAAGAAAGATATGACTCACTATTTAAGAAACATAAGTTGCTAAAAAATAAACATAAATCTATTTCAGATGAAAGAGATACAATGCTGAAAAAACATAAGGAATTAACTGATAAATACAATTCGATTAACACTAACTATATTAATTTTGAATCAAGAATAAAAACACTACATGATGAAGTAGAATCTTACAAACAGGCTGCATTGGTTTTTAAAAAAGGAGAGAATTCATTAAATGAAATTCTTGGAAAAACTGTCATTAAAAAGGAGAGATTTGGAATTGGCAGTAAAGGAGAAAAACCGAAGCTATATAAAAATTATTTTGTTCCTAGCTCTAAAAAGGTTAATTGTAACTTTTGTGGGACAAAGGGACATAAAGCTAAAAACTATTTCTTAAGAAAATCTCAAATTTGTGGTATTAAGAAAACATATGTTTCAAAATATTTATATGATTCAGCTGATTTGAAAAGAAAAAAGCAAATATGGATACCTAGATCATTGCTAGCTAACACCCCTGGACCCAACAAAATATGGGTATCAAAGCAATTTGTTTGAATGTCTTTGCAGGTAGTAGGCCACCAGAGAATAAAAGATATATGGTACATGGAAAGTGGCTGCTCAAGACATATGAGTGGAAACTCATTGAATTTTTCTTCACTCACTCAAAAGGAAGGAGGACTTTTCACATTTGGCGACAATGCCAAAGGAAAAATCATTAGCATTGGAACTGTTGGAGATCCAAAAATAGTCTCAATCAACAAAGTACTTTATGTACAAGGATTAAAACACAATCTGATAAGTATCTCTCAACTCTGTGATGATGGATATACTGTTGATTTTACTGACAATTGCTGTACTATTTCTAAAGATAAACTGTTTAAATTTAAAGCACCAAGAACCAAAAATGTCTATACTTTGGATTTAAATTCCTTGTGTAAATAACAAGTAAACTGCTTGACTGCTAAAGTAAGTGAATCCTGGATCTGACATAGGAGACTTGGACATTGCAATGTATATGTTTTACATAAGTTATCTAAGAAACATTTAGTTTCTAATTTACCTAGTCTCAAATTTAAAAGTGATAGATTTTGTGATGCATGTCAACTTGGCAAGCAACACAAATCATCCTTCAAATATGTTAATAAAGTTGCTACATCAAAACCTCTAGAACTTATTCATATGGATTTGTTTGCACCCTCAAGAGTAGAAAGCTTAGATAGTAAATTATATGTATATGTTTTAGTTGATGACTATTCAAGATTTACATGGATTTTATTTTTGAAATTTAAAAATTAAGCTTTCACTTTATTTGAAAATTTCTACAAATATGTTCAAAATGAAAAAGGTTTTAATATAATATCATTGAGAAGTGATCATGGTGGAGAATTTGAGAATCTGGAATTTAATTCCTTTTGCTCAAACATGGGTATTAAACATACCTTTTCTACACCCAGAACACCTCAACAGAATGGGATTATAGAAAGGAGAAATAGAACGATTCAAGAAATGGATAGAACTATGTTAAATAAATATAGCCTACCTATATATTTTTGGGTAGAAGCTGTGAATACAGAATTCTATATAATTAATAGAGTTTTAATTAGACCTATTTTGAAAAAGACACCCTATGAGCTATGGAATAACAGAAAACCTAAAGTTAAATACTTTAAAGTTTTTGGATGCAAGGTCTACAACATAACCACCAAGGATAATCTTGGTAAGTTCGATCCAAAATCCGATGAAGGTATTTTATTAGGATATTCTTCTACCTCCAAAGCCAATATAGTTTATAATAAGAATTCATGGATTTTTGAAGAATCAGTTCATGTGAAATTTGATGAATTTGATCCCTTTGAGAAAAGGATAGAACAAATGGATGAACTTGACTCTAATGATAACATGAGACTTGAGAACTTAAAGAATGATTTTGAAAATAATATAAAATAAATTCAGTCCAGTTTAGAGGAACATGAAACTAAAGAACCTTTAAATATATTACCTAGACAGTCTAGAACCCTAAAGAATCACCCTTTATAAACTGTAATAGGTGATCTATAAACTGGTGTTCAAACTAGAAGAAACTTAGGAAACCTAGTGGAATTCTCTGCCTTCCTATCTCAACAAGAACCCAAGACTATAGAAGAAGCTTTAGATGATGAAATCTGGGTAATAATAATGCAAGATGAATTAAACCAGTTTAAAGGAAATGAAGTTTGAGAATTAGTGGAAAGACCTAAGAATTATCCTGTAATAGGAATCAAATGGGTCTTTATAAATAAACAAGATGATCAAGGAACAATAACTAGAAATAAAGCATGATTATTAGCTAAAGGATATAATCAAGAAGAAGGAATAGATTATGATGATACTTTTTCACTTGTAGCTATGTTAGAAGCCATTATAATCCTTTTAGCTTATGCATCTTATATGAATTTTAAATTATTTCAGATGGATGTTAAATCTGCCTTTTTAAATGGTTATTTAATGGAGGAAGTTTATGTTGAGAAACCTCCTAGTTTTGAAAACTCTCAAAAACCAGATTCTATTTTTAAGCTTACTAAAGCTCTTTATGGCCTTAAACAAGCACCTAGCGCTTGGTATGAAATATTAAGTTCTTTTATTTTGAAAAATGATTTTACTATGGAATGGTAGACCCAACACTTTTTAAGAAAACTGTAAAAAATAATGTTTTATTGGTTCAAATTTATGTTGATGATGTAATCTTTGGATCAACTAATAAAACTCTTTGTCATGAATTTTCAAAATTAATGCAAGAAGAATTTTAAATGAGTATGATGGGAGAATTAAATTTCTTTTTGGGTCTTCAAATATTTCAAAAATATTTTGGAAATGTTTTAAATCAAAGAAAATGCATTACTGATTTACTTAAGAAATTTGGACTTGAAAATAGCAAGCCATTTACAACTCCTATGTGTACTAATATGAAACTTGATTTGGATGAAACTGGGAAATCAGTTGAAAACAAGTTATATAGAGGTATGATTGGTAGTTTGTTATATCTTACTGCTAGCAGGCTAGATCTAATGTATTCAATATGTCTTTGTGCTAGATTTCAATCAAATCCTAAATAATCTCATCTAACTGCTATTAAAAGAATTTTTAGATATTTAAAAGGAACTGTTTTTCAATATCTTCTTTATCATAAAACTTCTGATTTCAATTTTATTTCATATTCAGATGATGAATTTGAAAGTTGTAGATTAGATAGAAAAAGTACAACAGGAACATGTCACTTTTTAGGAAAGTCTTTAGTATCATGGTCTAGTAAGAAACAACATTCAGTTGCCCTATCAACAGCTTAGGTAGAATATGTTTCTGCTGGAAGTTGCTATGCACAAGTGTTGTGGATGAAAAATACTCTTATGGACTTTGTATTGAATTTTAATAATACACATATTCTATGTGATAATACAAGTGCAATTAATATTTCAAAAAATCCTATTAGTCATTCTAGAACTATGCACATTGAAATAAGACATCACTTTTTAAGAGAACATGTTATTAAAAAAGATATATTTTTAGAATTTATAAATACTAAAATTCAATTAGCAGATATTTTTACTAAACCACTTCCCACTGCAAGGTTTGATTTTATTAAGGGGGAGCTAGGTTTGTTTATTTGTAAATATTTTTTTATTTTTTATTTACTTTTATTTACGTTTTTTAATACTGATTAAGATTTTTTTCTGTCATATGCAAATTTTATTTGTTTTAAATATATGCAATGATTAGTGATTACATGGGAATCAAGGCTATCAGATTCTTTTGGACTTCTAAACCATTTCACTTCTATCGAAACCCTCTCGAAATCCAAAAATTGCACTTCTACTCCTAAACCCTAATCTTCAAACCTCTGAAACCCTAACCTTCAAACCTTCAGAGATTCTCACAGAGATGGTAAGAACTAAAAGAGCCAGTGAAGCCGAGCCAAGAAATGCCAAGAGACAATGCTCCGAGGGAAGAAAAATCTTACAGGGCAAGGTAATCGATCTCGACTGGTTATTTTAGAAAATTTTTCTGTTGAAGCAAGCAATGTCGTTTCAGAATCTTGAATAGATGTTCAACAGTGAAAATACGGAATTTCTGTATGAATAAGAACTTAGATAATTCTTCAAATCTGTACAGTTTAGTCCGGGAGATACCGAGGATAGTATGATGGCTAAGATAGAGGATAGAGATTTCTCAATCTCATCAGTAGAGATTGGTCAGATTCTCAACTGCCCTCATGAGGGAGTTTTTCATTTTGATTTGAAGAATATTTTATATTATGTGCATAAAACCAAATACATTATGTGTTTCCTTTTTGGTACTAAAACTATAAATAAAATGTTTATCAAGGATTTGGAGCCTGATCAGAAAATTTTGGTCAAATTTATTCAGACTGGAATAGCTCCAAGAATGGAAAATATGGAAAAGATTTTGTACCCTGATATGTATATGTATATAATGTTTCTTCTGTTAAGCGATATTAAGTTAAACTTCCCAAGGTACATGATAAGGTATCTCAATTACTGCTATCAAAGCGATGTCCAGATGAATTTCTACCCTTTCGGTCGATTTATTTCTAAACTGCTGTTTAAGAAAGAAATGGTGAGATTAGTGGATGCCCGAGTTAACTGTCATCATATTAATACGTTTAATGCTGGAACTTTAAGGAAGGTTGGATATTTCTGGAGCACAATTAAAGGAAAACATTTTCCAGTAGGAGCTGAGGAAGACTCAGAGAGTGCTCAGGCTCAAACTACTAAGTCCAAGGAGGAACAAGCTAAATCCAGAGTCAGCAATGTAGCAAGAAGGATCCGATTTGAAGTGGAAGATGTTGAGGAAGACAGAAGTTAGGAGGGACTGCAATCAAAAAGAAAGAGACCTGTTAATGAGGAAGTTACTTCCCCTGCTTTGCAAACAACAACAGAAGCTTTATTTTCTTATTCTTTTGTAAGAGAGGAAGTTGTTGATAAGATCATGGAAGATGTTAGTGAAAGGAAAACACCAGTAGAGGGATCAGGAGATCAAGAAGAAGCTAAAAGGGAGAATCCGGAACATATTGTAGCTGATGTTGAAGTTTCACTTCAACCGGAACAAGAGCTGGAGGTAGTTCCTGGTGAAGAAGTGACCAGACCTCAGGAAACTTCTGAATATATTGTTCTTGAAAACTAAGTGGAAGGCCAACATGCTGATGTTTGTGGTGAGAATTCTTTTGAATCTCACACATAGGTACTTCAAGAGGATTTTTCTGTGGAGGAGTTTGAAAAATCTAAGGAAAAATCTATGTACCAACCTACTCAGGACAAGGAAATCAAGAAATCTGATGCTGAATCATTACCTTTGGTATTGTTGCATCAACTAGATCCTGATAATGCGAATCAAGCACAGGGTTCCTCTGATTCAAAGAATAAATAAGTTGAAGAACTGTACAGAAAAGTATCTCAGTTGGAATCTGAGAATGTAACTCTGAGAAATGCCTTAAACTTAGAACATTTGAAATTTCAAAAGCTGAAGGAGTGTACAGTCTAGAGGCAAGAAGTTGAAATGTTTAAAGAGGATATACTGACTACAGTTGCACAATTGAAATCTGAAATGGTTATGAAATTATATTTATCTGATCTAAAGTCATTTATGGAGAACCAATTTTCATCTGTTGCAAATAATGCTGTTAGTGGATCAGGTACTTCACCTGATTTTATCAGAAGGTTTCAAGCTATCACAACTGCGATGAGAAACATGAATGACAAGATACAAGATCTTCAATGTAACATTGCTCCTTTATCAGTGTTTCTAGACAATCCGAAGTTTTTAGTGGATCAACTGACATCTAGTGAGCCATCGATCAGAATCCTGTTAAGTCAGTTATCAGAGAAGCTGTTAGTGTTTGTCAAAAAATAGGAAAGGATGCATGAGTTTTTCAGAGTCAATTTAATTGAGGATATTCATATGACTCAAGAGAACATAGATCTCATTATCAAACTTGGAGATGTGATGATGAAGAGACTTCGGGAGTAGTTTACAGAAATCAAGTCTGCAATCTAGAGGAGATAGAATCTAATGCCTATCTTACCCAAACCTTGATTCCTGTGTATATTATTATCATGTATATATTGCTGTTTTTGAATGAAAATTTCCTTCATTATTTTTTTTCTCTCTCTATTTGTTTTACTGAATTTATTTTTGATATTCCAGTACTCAAGATTTAATTATTGATAAAAAGTTAATAATAAGTATTTACCTACAGTTCAGTGCAACACTAAATGTGTTAAAATCCATGATTTTTCATTCTTTTTGATATCACAAAAAGGGTGAGAATTTGGATAAACATCAAATTTTATTTAGGGGGAGAATCAAAGAAGAAATTTTCCTCTCAAAATTCTAAAACTTCATGTAAATAATTTTGAAAGCTAATTTCGTTTAAATAATCTTATTATCTTATGGGTTTTGTGATCATCAAAAGGGGGAGATTGTTGAGCAAAGTATTGTTTTCAATAATACATAAAAATGTTATTTAAAGGTGGAGATTATTGAATATAATACTCTATCTTTTTATGATAATTTTGATGCTCAAAAATACCCTTAGTTATTTTCTAATGTTTTTATTTAGTATTTTTCAGGAATTTATTGATTTATTTTACTCTTGAAATAATGATAATTTATTACTTATTTGGAATCTGCTTTAAGTGCGTTCTTGAATCACTGTTCATACCTTATGTGTATAAATGTAGCACGAAATCTGTTTTAAGCGCGTTCTGGAATCACTGTTCATTCCCTACGTGGATAAACGTAGCGTAAGGATGAAAAGCGTGTATACTTTTTTATATAAGAGAAAAGTATGGTTAAACAACCATATGTTTCCAGCAAAGTATGGAAGAAGAAACTTACGTTAGGAAGGAACCTTACGTTTTGGTTATCAGCAAAGTATGGAAGGAGAACCGTACATAAATACTAAATGTTACATTTGTTTCTCAAAAGTATGGTTCATCAACCTTACTTTTGTAAACAACCATACGTTCTTGGCAAAGTATGGATTAAGTAAAAGTATGGATCTTTTTCCATATGTTTGAGAGTTGAAGAAAAAGTATGGATGATCAACCCTACATTTATGTTGTCAACCTTACGTTGTCAACCTTATGTTGTCAACCTTATGTTTTTAACCTTATGTTTGAAGACTATGTCATCAACCATAAGTTTTAAGGCCACGTCATCAACCTTACGTTTGGCATCAGAAAGTTTGAAAGATGATATTTTTTTATGCAGTGATCAACAAGCTGATTATTGGGCGGATTTCAAGTCGGATTTAAAGTCATTTTTGAAATATGACTTTTACTGATTCAAAGCCGTTTTATCAATGGATTTAAGATAGAATTAAAAGGAGCTTTTTATGTCGAGTCTTAAGGGAAGTTACGACTTCTCTGTAAATTCAAATTTTTGAATATCGCAAATCAGAAGGCGAATTTTATGGATCTAAATGTGCAGGAGATATGATCAGCTTTATTATATATGTTCTCTCTGAAACACCAAGAACATGTGTGTATGGTGATCGATCTATTATTAAAAAGGTGGAAAACATAGACTGCAGAAATTCACGATTGATCTGCTAATTCAAAAAGGAGTGTCAAAGCTCTATTTGTTTAAGAAGAAGGAACTCGATATAAGATTCACTTGTTCTGTATCGAATATATATTGTGGATCTACTACTGCTAAAGTTGTGAACTATATCTCTATATCTACTGGAACCAGATCGAATCAGAATTTCTTTGTTTTGAAAAATCAATATTTCTAGAGACTACGATCGATCTACTGTGAATTGCATTCTGTTGCAATTGTGAAGATCAACTAGAAAACTTCTTTCTGAAATTCTTTTTATTTTTGAGTAACCAGCTTCTCATTCTAAGCTGTGTTGGTTCGTGTTTGAACCATAAGGATTTGTTATCCTGAAGATTGTAAAGGTTTCAACTGCCTATACTCAATTGTGAACCAGTCTATGGAAAAGAGGACCAGATAGTAATGATCACCAAGATTGTGGAGTTGAGCATTGGTGGAGTGGACTAGGGGCTTTCTGTTCCCTGAAATACTATACATCTTTGTGTTCTTGTTTTTACTTATTCCGATGCTCGATCAAATATGATAAAGTATAGAGGAAAGAACTCGTTCAATCAAAGAGTTACCGAAAAATTGTAAAAGACACAATTCACCCCCCTCTTGTGTATAATCTGTAGATTCAGATCCAACATCATTATCATCATTTCTCATTTCATATGCAACAAGGGTGCTGTGTAGGTTGTCCAATGTTAGCTCTTTCGGGTCTTTATCCTCCAGAACTGAAACTTTCAGATTGAAATGAGGTGGAAGTTTCCTCATGATGCGCTTCACAATTTTAATGTCTTCAATAACTTCCCCAAGACCTCGCATGTCTTTTACTACAACATTTACCCTGTCAAAGAATGCATCAACAGACTCATTTGGGTTCATTATCATATCTTCATACTTGTTCCACCATACTTGCAGCTTTGCCTCTCTGACCTTTGTATCCCCTTCATATATATTCAATAACTTTTCCCACATGGCATGTGACATTTTTCAAGACATCACCTTTGTATATATAGGATTGGATAGGGCTCCCCCTAAGGAATTTATTACTTTGGAATTAGAATCCAACTCTCTACGCTCAGCTTCTGATAATGCACCACTATTAATATCTGCTGTTATGCCATCCATTGCTGCTGTGAACACATCCATTCCTAATGATCGGAAGTAGTGTTGCATCTGATTCTTCCATAGCTAGAAATTGTTCTAATCAAATATCGGAATCCCTTTATGATTAGTGACCTCTATTTGAGAGAGAAACACCAATATAAAATTTCCCTCCAATACCAATTGTTAGGTCCACTAGGCAAGATACTCCGAGAGGGGGGGGGGGGGTGAATCAGGGTATGATAGATTAAAACAACTTCCCTGTTTGATCTTGTTTTTCTGTTAGACAAAAACCTCTTCTCTCTCCTTCCCGATGCAAAGTATGATCAATCCTTAAAGCATGCACAGGACAAGGTGATTTTTACTTGGTTCACCCTCACTGGGCTACGTCTAAGGGGAATACACCAGAAGTGTGCCGATGTACCAATTCCACTATAAGCGCACTACTGTTTACAAGTTTGAAGCGAACTCACTATCCCTCCTGGTTTATAACCACTCACAATTTGAGAACTCACTGCTCTCTCAGCGGAAGTAAGCTCACTACTTATTTAGAAGATCCACTCACAGTTTATAGACCTGTAGGTCTCTTAATTTTCATGAAAGAATGCATCCTAAACTATTGATAGACGCTCTATTGAAGTTCAAAGTTCATCCACTGATGAATACCCCTTTGCCTCCGAACACTAGAAAACTACCTTTGGAAACACCTTCACAAAGCACCCTACTTCGTGAGGCTCCCAATTTCACGAAGCTCAAAAAAACATTCACAAAGCTCCTGCAATTTCGTGAATCAATCTCACGAATATCAATCCTTCGCAATGCTTAAGCCGTCATGGAGCTCATGCCTCTTCGCGAAGCACACTCCTTAGAGCACGCGGCCTCACGAAGCACACCGCCTTTCGTGGAGCTAGATTAGCCACCGCAAAGCTCCTCTCTTTTGCGAAGCACTCTGCCTTCACAAACCACCTTCACGAACCGAGAGCAAAGGATTTTCTTTGAAATCTCTCTCTACTTCGCTCGAGGGTGTCGAAATCTATTTATAGGCATTTCCACCAACCCTCGATCCTTCCACGTGAAGTCAACGCCACGTCATCAAAAATCGTGAAGCTCCGAAGTTTTTGCCGAAATTCTCTCAAAATCGTGAAGCACCATGGAAATTTTCTGATTGTGGAGATCGTCATAATTGTGGAGTATCACCGTCAACATTATTTTTTGCCTTCGCTAAGACTCTCTCTTGAAAAGACCTTCACCACCGCGATGCACTTCAACCTCTGCCGTTCGCAAAGCTTGACGTAATCGCGAAGAATCACCACAGTCATTATTCTGGTCTTCACGAATTCCAAACCACGAATCCTCACTTCGTGAAATTCATGCCTTTGCCATATTAAAATATGATCTTCATGAATATCCACTTTTCACGATGCTCACCAACCTCCAAATTTTGGACCCCAAAAATTTGGCAAACACTGGGAAACAACACCACCTTTTACTACTCTTTTTATACAACCTCCAGATTGTCTATTCCTTTGTCATCGTTCTTTGTCAACATAGATTATAAAAAACTTCTCTAGAACTCGACAATTATCCATGGAAACCTACTTTGTCAACAAACACAATCAACCCAAAAATGCTGCAATGTTACCTTGAGGGATTTTTTCCCAACACATAAGGATGCTTGGTTCAATGGAGGAAAATAAATGGGATATCACTTATATGATTCCTCATCTCTATTATAAATGGACTAAATAATAGAAAAGGGAGGCTTGAAGGTGTGTGAATAGAACCAATAATTCTTACCAGCAGCCATGGAGGAGGCCTAGGTGGTGTAGGTTTTTTAATATTTCACTTGAGGAAAATGAAGACAGTTAAGTTATTTTTATTTTGAGATAATAAATAGGATCTGATACCCATTGAAGTGAACTTTCATGAAAGTTTTTATCCAAGTTACATGTTTATATTGAAAAAAACCCTTCAAATGGGGGAAAAATAACATAGAGAAGCTCTAATATCATACATGATTTAGAAAATTATATGAATGAATAGTGTCCACATGGGATATGGATATTTATTTCTAGAAACTAAATATGATTTATGTTCTGAACAGACCTCAAAGAATGATTTTTAGATAACCCTTCACAAAGGGCTTATATAGGGATGTTCACTAATGTTTTACATGGTGAAAACACGATTGAGATGTATTTACATGAATATTATCCTCCCTATTTAGATATTGAAATAATTTTTGCATGAGGGAATTCATCACTGGATTCATCTTCAAAAAAAGAATTATAAAAAAAGATATGATTAATAGACCTTCATTGATCTATACATTCTATGTTTCTTGAAATGAATTCTAGGTGGTTTATCTCTATGGAATAATTAGTTGTTAGTGGGCCATTAAAAGTGAACTCATAAAATTGTATAAAATTTTAATCAAGCATGAAATGGTCATCACACCACCATATTTGATTAGTATCCCACATAAATTCATGCTACTATAAAAAATCCTTCCTAGTCTAATATAATTGATGATAACCTTGTAAAAGGGATGGGGGCCTTATAAAGGCTCATCCTAAGGTTCACAAATGACATCTGAAATGTATAAGATCATGAAATCCATTATGTGATGTATGTGTTATCATTGTAAATTTAATATCACATTTAATAATGTTTTTAGGGTTGTAAAACATCTTCTTCCACCAGAATAAAATAGATATGTGCACCATAAGTGTATTGAAACAACTAAATTATTCCTCTGTTTCATCACAAATGATTCCTCTTCCACTTAGATCATTCTCATCCAATTAATTTTTATTCAATTTTCAATATTTACAAAGGAATAATATAATATTTTCTCATTATTATCTTCTAATCACATTCATAATGTTTTTATAATTTTTTTGTGAGCCAAAAATGATGAATCACATAATTATACTCAGTAAGATCTTTAAAAAACCACATATGAAAATGTAGAATAAGTATGATAATGATTCTGAATAAACAGTGAAACAAACTTTGTCTCTAACAAAGTTAATTGAAACCCCAACCTCACAAATGATCACTCATGTAAACATAAAAACTAATAAATTAATATAATATCATAAATTTATATAAAAGATACTCATAATATATTTCCCCACTGAATTAGTCAATGTAATATCCAAGTCACACATATTCTAGAGCCCTCATACACTCCTCATATGAGAAAACACATAATTATATATTCACATCCCAATTTAAAAATTATAACTATATCCATATGTCATATCCCTAAATATCCACATCTCTATGACATCTTGACAGTGAACATAAAAATGAATGAGATCATATATATTGCTTCATCCTCCCATGTATGTCTCAACTGGGAACAGACATCATGACCATGTCACCTCATACAATAACATCAAACCATCAAAACTTATGAAATGTTTTGTATAATGAGATGATATGGGTGAGTAATAAATAATATATATCACCTATATTATTAATATTAGGGTAAAATCCCATAACCCAGGACCTCATATGGGTGGACATCACTTTACATGACTCAAGTTTCTATGTTTATGAAATAACTCAATTTATATATATATATATATATATAGAAACAGACACATAATATCAATATAAGGGTATATAACCTAATATAATTTCAATATAACCACAACCACCTCCACCACACATCAACATCACTACGACCTCTTTCCAAAACATGAACTAATTTTAGTATCAAAATAGAAGAAATATATAATAGCCATACAAAATCACTTTAATCATATTTTAATCTATTCAAAACTATCATCTTATAAACATTTTATATTTAATCATTTATTATCTAGATTATACATTATATTTACACATTATTAATAACATATTAATTAGTTTCCTGTTTAATAATTTAAAAATATTATATTCTACTTTGGTATTATTAATTACAAATAAATTTAGTTTTATTATGATAAACATATTTAAATCCAATAAAATTATATATAATAAGTTCCTTGTCAATTTAAAACATATCATCTATCAGACACATCATTTATTAATTCTAGAACAACATTATTTTAACATAAAAAAATAAAAATTCAATTAATCATTCATTTTCTAAATTGTAAAAGAACTATTTAATTTCATCATATCCCATCCCCATTAATTATTTAACTTTTTCAACACCATTAAATATATCATGGAAACTATAACTCTCACACTTGTTTTTTTTCTTTTCATGTCTTAGTTTTGATTTGATTCATTGAAAATCCTGATCCTTTTCTTAGGTGTTGTGTGAGATTAATTTTGAGTTTTGAACTGTCATATATTTCTAATCATCCTACTTTGGGTGCCCCATTTCTTGTTTAAGATTTTTTTGGAGAAAGGGTGGTTACTTCATGATTTGGACAAACCGTGAGCCCATTTCCAAATTTAAAAACCAAATTTATTACTTTAATAACTCCTTTGTTTTTCAAAATTTTGCACCCATTATACTTCCAAATTTTCCTCCACTCATATATTAAAACCACCATATCCTTTTGGATCCCTTAATAATTCATAATCATGGTGAATTTGGGTTACTTATTTAGGTATTGGGCCAGCCCATGGGCCCATTTCCAGTTTTAAAAAAATAATTTGTTTATTTTATATATTTTTCATTTTTTAATATTTTTAGGTGATTATACCTCTCAATAGAATCCCAAATACCTATACTCACCCAAATTATCGACTTTTCCTCTTTAGAGGACTTTTTAATCGTATATTAGGGTGAAAATTATCAAGTTTTATCAAATCATCTAGAATTTAGAAGGTAAATTGTTTCATCCATAAATCATTAAATTCACACTATTTTTCCCACAAATATTGTTTACATGGTTCTAAAAGACCTTATTATCCTCTACAAGATGTTACAATCCATTAAATTTTCTCTAAGGGTGCTAATCTAATGGAAGACGAAGAGTTTTCTAGTTGGCAAGGTGATATTAATTCTCCTTTCTCCTCCCTCTTCCTCCTCCTTTCATTATTTCTTGGCTTTATATTCCACCTTAGTCATTATAGACATAGGTTTCTATTATACCATGATTTTTTATGGGGGTTTTGTTCGTTTGGGGCTGTTCATCATATGTTTAGTGTTTATAAACCCGTGGAAGGTGATTTCAGTTGTGCGTTTCCATTCTTCCAAGGATTTGAGGTAGGTTTCCCATTTCACTTGAACTTTTTATTTAAGATCCATCTGTTTCATGTTTTTTTAACCTTCTTCATACTCTTAAAACTATAATTTATGCTTTGGATAATTTGTTTGGTGTGCAAAGTAGTGGTTAAAACATTGTTTTGTGTAAAGTGGTGTAATTTTGATAAAATAGTGCACACCGAATGTTTTTTCAAATTCTTTCTTTGCTTTGACACATGAATTTTGGTATTTTTAACATTTTTAAGTATCTTGAATAAATTTATGGCATTCCATTTCTGTTTTATTCCTTTTCAAGTGCTTAAAATGAATCGTTTTGTTAAAAAGTGCATGCCATGTGTTTGGTAAGTTTCCCGTTTTGCTTTTATGTGTTGAGTTTGTTTTAAAATGATTGGTTTGTCTTTTTAATCATACTGGAAGCAGGAAAATAATTTTTTTTGGGTTTCTTATGTGTATTAGAAGAAGGTTTTGGTTTTTAGAAAGGAGGTGTATTGGTTTTAAGTTATTTTGAAACGTGTTTCTAATGGAAGGCCCGTTTGGCACTTTTATAAAAAGTGTTATGTAATGGATAAGAAATATAAATATTTTCAAGGTGGTTACCAATGTTTTGAATCTTAAAATTTTGGGTTCTAAAATACTTATTAAATTTGTTATTTTTTGATTTGAAAAGTGTTGGTTTGGGAAAAATGTTTAAAGGCCTGTTTGCCTTTCATAAAAATAAAGAATGAGTGTTTTACATGTATATGCCATGTTGCGTCAATTTGGATTATTTTATGGTACATGAAATGATTTTATTAAATATTTTTAGGGCTTAAAAATATGTTTGTTTATTTTTGTTGTTGTGAGTTTATCCTTAAAATAGTGTTTTTGAATGATTTTTATGTGAAAATCTTCATTACACTCCTTGAAATTGTTTTACAAAAAATTTTAGCAGTTTATTGATCTGTGAAAGAAATGTGAAGAATGTTTGTGGGATGTTTGTGTGTTTATGGTTTTGGAATGTAATTTTGATTTTAAAATTTTATATTATAATATTGTAACTTTATTGATCACTAAAGTGAATCCTGGATATCTAGGTGGGAAGACGTGTACTAGTATGCTAGTGATCTTGTGGGGTTTGGCCCCTATTTCACGTATCAAGTTTGATGATGACAACACTAACTAAACTATGATGATGATGTTATTGGGGAACCACTAGGTTATGGGTATTATCCATACTAGTGGCTCATGTGTATGATAATGGATATTTATTATGGTTACTTTCACCGAGATTCAAGGTACCCAGGGCTCACAACTAACTAGTGCCTAGGGGTGTCCTGTGACTTGTGCTCATTGGATATTTTGTACTCACCGTCGATATACGGTGTGTTTGGTTGGTAAATTAAGTAGCATGTGTGATTTATTTAAAATTTATCATTCTTTAAAATATCCCTCTTGAAAACTATTCTCATTTTGAAGTTGTACCTCTTTGAAAATTGTTTTTTAGCATTCTTGTTTAAAACATGAAAGTTTTTGTCTGGTAAATTTTTATAGCATGGGACCTCATTTGGAAAACATAACTTTATATCTTGTATTTAAAACTTGAAATTTATGTTTCTTTTATTTTAAATCAAATGCATTGAGAATATAATATCGATCTAACCTACTGAGTTTTAATACTCACGCCTATAGTCTTCTTCTGTTTTTAGCCCTTGTGCAGGTTTCATCTTGAGTTTGATCACCTTGGGAGACATGTGATCATTGTGGTAGAGATTTACCAGCGGGGTCACATGGAGTTTGTTGGTTATCGGGTTTGGTCAGTTGAGTTGTTGGTTTAGTTGTACTTTCAGTTTCTTGTACAAATAATGTTCAGTTAAATTTTTTATATCAATGTATTTTGGGCTATCCATTTATTTTCACTATTTTTTTGATTGTTTATATTTGGGATAAATAATTCCCTTGTTTACTCTATTGATGACCTTGTTGATTTTCTCTATCCTATGAGGATCTAGAATGCCTCTCGGGACTTGTCGCGCGTTGTCCTGGGTGACTGGTTCAAGGTCGACTCGGGCTGGTTCGTGACAAAATGGTATTAGAGGAGGTAGGCTCTTAGTAGACCTTTATTTTTAGAGCAACCATATTATTTGGGGAATGTAATGGTATATGGAGTACTATTTTTGGGACTTGAGGGGTATGTGTGGGAATAGCGTCACAAACTCTTTCTCATTCTGATCCTTGGGATTCCACAGGAAGTCCGATTTTATTAGTGTTCTTTGTTCTTGTTGATTGTTTAGTGTTGGTATATGACAAGGGGAGTCTGACTAATGGTCTTAGTGAGCTCACAAGGATTTTAAATCCATGTGGAGCCAAGTCATGGTCCTAAGAAGACTCTTTGTGATGGTGGTGTGTTTGAAATATGGCCACCAACCATATAGTCAAGTCACCCACCGACACTAGTTCCATTTTGTGGGTATCTTAGAATTTTCATGAATTTGGAATTTTTTTTATGAAAATGCTTGTATAAGAATTGTAAAAATGGGTTTTAAAGGAATGGTTAGTTTTTTAAAAGTGGAAAAGGGGTTTTCAAAAATTAAATATAAGAATGGTTTTTGAAGGTTGGGATTTTTGTGAAACAAAGTTTTGGGAGGAAGTGGAAATGATTTAACAGGATTGGATTTTCCCTTATATAAACATGTGGTTTGTTGAAATAAAATGTTTTGAAAGTGTGAATAATTTTAAGGTGATTCTGAATCTTTGTTTTAAATGGGGTGTTTTGGGATGTTGAAAAGTGTTTGAATCTGATGAATTGGCTTGGAAATTGGTTTTGAGCGGTTGGTGTTTTGCTAGAAAGGGTATTAGTCTCAATGGATTTAAGATTATAAAAATATGCCTTGATGAATTTTATAAAATGGGTAGGGGTTGTTTAGAGTAGCTTGGTTGTTTTAAAAGTTTTTAAAAAATGAAAAGGGGTAGGTTTTTAAGCATATGGTTCTTGATGAAGTGTGGTTTGTTTTGTGAAATATGAAAAGGGTTTTTGACTTACTGGTTAGTGTTCCTTTGAAAGGTGCATGATTTTTGGAATTATATTGTTTTTTTATCCTTTGGTGTTTTCATGGGTGCTCACATGCATGGTTTTATTGATATCTTGAAGGATGAACTATATGGTATGGTGGTTGGGTGCCTAGGGTGGCATGGAAATGTGCATGTGAGTGAGACTTGATGAAACACCATTGAAGAATTTGGAAATCCACCAAGTTAGTTTGTTTTTAAAAAGTGTTTTGAGCTGAAAAATTGTGGCATTTGTTTATAAACCGATGGTCATGTGGCTAGTTTTTTTTTTCGGTCTTAGAAGAGTTGTTTTTAAGTATGATTCCTTATGATCTGGAAGTCATACTCTTGTTGTGTCTTGAGATGGTATCTTGTTGGTGGCTTGGTTTTGGAGTAATGTTCAGTGGGTTTCTATAGATGTGTTGGATATTGTGATGTGACCATATATAGTTCTATGTTGAAAACCTTTCTTGTTGATAAACCTAAAGATTCATTTAAAATGTTAAAGCCACCTCTTTGGATGATGACTCGGCCGGTTTTTTTGGAATAGAGAGTTGGTTGGGATTGATTTAAAGTGCTTCTAGGTCGTGATAATTATTTTGGACATAGCGGTTGTGTTTGGTGATGCTTAGTGTGTTTCATCGTGTTCCTTGTTCATTTCATTCCTCATTATATGTAAGTTAGAATGGTGGTTTGTATCCCTCAGTCTATGTTGGGTATTAGTGTTTTGTTTGAGCTAGTTTGTTTCATGAGGTAATGTGATTCGTACCTCCTAACTATGGTGCAACAAATGATTCAAACATCAGGGCCCCAACAATAGGCCTCAGAGTGAAGTGTTTCACGCAGTTAGGAAATCTCTAGAGGTGTGGGGAGCCCGACTAGCCTCCTGCCTCCACCATTGTGGTAAGTTAGTTTCTATGTATCTATTGTGGTTCCTCATCACTGTGAAATTTCTCTTGTCACAACAAGAATGTTGGACTTACCCCTCACACAGTGTCTATGGTTATGCCTTCATGGATGTGGGTTTCTGATCAATGTCCCTGTGTGGACCACTTATGTAAATCAGGTGTGGTCTTGGTGTTACCTATTCGTAGGTGGATAATGTTGGGTATCTCCTTTTTTTCTTTTTTGGTTTCAGTGGAATAAATATTGGGTCTCCTTCCCTCCCCTCCCTAAGTGGAGGGGGTCTAAATCTGTGCATAAAGTGTTGGCCCAGTTCTTATCCCCACTGTTTGGGATTGGGTGGTTTAGATGTTCATGTTGTAACCCTCTTAACTTGGGTTCTTAGGTTGTTGTGGGAGGGTTTTGGTGGGCCTGTATAGGTGAGGCCTGATTCTAGTTTATGTTGAATTCATTTTTATTTCATTTCTAGTTGGTCTCTAATGGAGGGGATACCCACTACGTGTCTCGAAGATATTTCCTTTAAGGATTTTTCGGATCGTAGTTGTGATTTAATGGAGGGGATCCCATTCCCCCCAATTCATTTGTTTTTGTGTGTGAACTATGGTTTGGTTGATTGTTGGGTTCATTGGGAGAAGTCACAATAATCAAGTATTTTTCTTGGTTGTGGTGGTGGTGGCTTGATCTTTCCACTGACTCTCAGGAAGTGGTTGTGTGTTGGTGTTTTTTTGGGAAATAGGATTAAGTTACATTGATGGTGAATGATATTTACTTTGCATGATAGGATGTATCATGTTGATATAGAATAATTAGGTGTTTTTCAAGAAGTTGTAAAGTGTTATGGCTTTCCGGGGGGTGGAAAGATTTAATGGTGGGGAGAATTGTCACACATGTTTTTTTTTCATGTCTTGGTTTTGATCCGGTTCATTGAAAATACCGATCCTTTTCCTGATTTTTGGGTGATATTAATTTTTAGTTTTGAACTTCCATATATATATATATATATATATATATATATATATATCTAATCATCCTACTTTGGGTGCCCCATTGCTTGTTTGGGAGTTTTTAGAGAAAGGGTGGTTACTTCATGATTTGGGCCAACCATGTGCCCATTTCCAAATTTAAAAACAAAATTTGTTTTTTATAACTCCTTTGTTTTTCAACATTTTTCACCCATTACACTTAAACTTTTCCTCCACTGACATATTAAAACCACCATATCCTTTTGGACCCCTTAAGAATTCATAATCATGGTGAATTTGGGTTACTAGGTATTGAGCCAGCCTATGGGCCCATTTCCAGTTAAAAAAAAAATTGTTTATTTTATATATTTTTCATTTTTTTTTAAATTTTTCAGTTATTCCACATCCCACTAGAAGAAAAAATACCTATAATCACCCCCATTATTGATTTTTCCTCTTTTTATCTCATTTAAATCTCATATTAGGGATAAAGTTATCAGGTTTCCTCAAATCATCCAGAATTGATAAGGTAAATTGTTTTATCCATAAATAATTCAATTCGTACTCTTTTTCCAAAAAATATTCTTTCCCTAGTTCTTCTATATAAGGCCCCAGCCTTAAACATTACTTAATCTTGAGATATTTCAAGAATACACCTTGAGGATATTTTTAGGTTTAGAGTTTTAGAGAATTAGATCATAAAACTTGCATTACATTCCACATTTAAACAATGTGGTTACAAAAAAGATAGTATTCATTTTTCCCATCAATGGAAATATATTTAAAATAAAACATGGATTATTTCTTGACACTTCCTTAACACTATCATCATATCATGTACCATTCCCTTGACCTATGAAAAACATTTCAAAAACTTGGGATGAGCATAAAAAGCTCAGTAAGGGATATAAAAATATGGAAAGGAAACATGAGTACATATATACATAATAATGAAATCTTACTTTACCCATAAATCATAAGCACTTTAACATACCTCATCCAAATTATGAATAAATCATAGAAATCATAATACATAAAGGTAACTTGAGGCATTTATAACATTCTTACGTAGGGAGTAACCCTCTTGGTTATGTTCGGAATACCCATCATAGTATATTCCTAAATCTCTTCGGAGAAACCTTAACTTTTAACTCCTTCGCGTTACCCAATGCATTGGAGAGCTATATCGAGCTCACCCACCCTTAGTTTATCACGGAACCACCTGTCTTCATAATAATGCCCAAGAACCATAACATAATCGTATCACATAAAACATGAATAAAGAAAACATAACATTTCCACTTTTCAATCACAAGATATCAATACAACACATTGATCACTACTAGAAAAGGGGGCATTGAAGCCCCCCAGAATCGGGCGACCGCCATTGGCGGTCGCTGGCCTTGATAAAAAAGGAGCCTCCCCCCCCCCGCGCCCCCCTCTCGATCGAACCCTGCTCCCCCCCCCCCCCCCCGTCGTCGCCCCCCGGACGCCGCCCTCCCCCCGCCTTCTGGCCTCCCCCGCCGCCCGGCCTCCCCCACCGCCCGGCCGCCCCCCCCCCCCCCCCCCCCCGCCTCCCGGCCTCCCCCGCCGCCCGGCCTCCCCCGCCGCACGCCCTCCGCCCTCCGCCCTCCGCCATCCGCCCTCCACCCCCTCAGCCCTCCCCCCCACCCCGGACGGCTCCGGGACCCCGGACAACCCCCCCCCCCCCCCCCCCCCCCCCCCCGCACCCCGGACATCCCCCCCCCTCTCGCTGCCCATCCCCCGTCCTATCACCGCCTCCTCTCCTCCAGCTCCCCGCCGCCCGTCCCCTCCCTTGCTGCACTGCCTTTGGCTCCGGATCCCCTTCGCTGCCTCCTCTCTCTCGCTGCACCGCCTTCAGCTCCCCTCCCTTTCAGGTTTGTAGCTCAATCAGGTAACATGGGCTTTTAGTTACATTATTATTTTATCAATGGTTCATAAACAAATGATTAATATTTATTTTAAATATAGTTGATTTGAAAAATTTAAATGTAATAAGTATTGTGTAAATGTTTGTTATACAGATATAATTATGGATAAGAGTTGGATTGATCTTCCAAATCGAATGTCTAGAGAATATTTCAATGGCATTATGCAGTTTATTGACTTCACGAGAGGATTTTAAAGTGACTATATTAGTTGTCCATGTAGAAAATGTGCTAACAGATATCAATTCACACGAGATACTGTGAGGGAGCACCTTTTCTTTAATGGATTTCTGAAAAATTATAAGAGTTGGACTCGTCATGGAGAAGAATATGTTCGTTGTCAAAATACAGATGCAGCTCAGATGGATGTTGATGCAAGGATGACTGATCCAATGCATGAAATGCTTACTGAAATGGTACATGGGTTTGATACTGAAGGCATTGAAATCCAGAATCTTGAGACCGGTGAGATAAATCTTCACTCTGGTGTAGATTGTGATTCGAGGAGGTTTTATAAAGCACTTGATGATGCGAAAACAGAATTATATCCTGGATGTACTTCTTACAATAAACTGTCGTTTATCGTGGAGTTGTTGCATTTGAAGACTTTGAATAATTGGTCAGACACATCATTCGACATGCTTTTGGTTTTATTGAAAAAAGTTCTTCCTGTCAACGCTAAGATTCCTGAGTCGTATTACTATGCTCGTAAGTTGACAGAGAACTTAGGTTTTACATATGAGACCATAGATGCATGTGCAAACAACTGTATGTTGTTTAGAAAAGAAACTGCCCATTTGGATATTTGTACGGTTTGTGGTGCTTCCAGGTGGAAAGAGAATAGGGGAAATAATACTCATCAAAGTCAGATTGCGATACAGGGGAAACCGATTGCTGTAAAGCAAATGCGTTACTTTCCCCTTAAACCGAGGTTGAAAAGATTTTTTATGTCATCTAAAGTTTCTAATTTAATGAGATGGCATGCAGAAAGAGTTCATGAAAGTGATATGTTAACCCACCCGGCAGACTCTCATGCATGGAAGGATTTTGATAAGAGACATCCTGACTTTGCTAAAGATGTTCGTAATGTCCGATTGGGATTGGCAGCAGATGGTTTCAATCCATTCAAGTCTATCGTTGGTGCAACTCATAGCACATGGCCCGTGGTGTTGGTTCCATATAATCTTCCTCCGTGGCTTTGTATGAAGCAATAATTTATATTACTTTCCACTCTTATTGATGGACCTAAAAGTCCAGGGGATAAGATTGATGTTTACCTTCATCCATTGATTAATGAGTTGAATGAATTTTGGGGCGATGGTGTGATAACTTATGACTGCGAAACGAATGAAATTTTCAAACTGCATGCTGCTTTATTGTGGACAATCAATGACTTCCCAGCTTATGCAAATTTATCAGGATGGAGTACGAAAGGGGAATTTGCTTTCCCTTGTTGCAATAAAAGTAAAAAATCTGTATGGATTAAACATTCCAAAAAATGGGCATACATGGGTCACAGGCGTTTTCTCCCTCCTCAGCACAGATTCAGAAAGGACAGAGTGGCATTTTATGGTTCTAGAGAGTTCATCCCAGCACCAAATATCATGACAGGAGTTGAAATGTTATCGCAGATTGAGGAAGAAAACATCCGCACGGTATATGAAATTCAGGATTTGGTGGCTCCTCCAGTACGTAATATTCGTGCTGCGGGTAGGCAGCGGAGTCACAATTGGAAAAAGAAAAGTATTTTTTATAGTCTTCCGTATTGGAAAACTAACATGTTGAGGCATAATTTGGATGTCATGCACATTGAAAAAAATGTTTGTGATAACATATTGTGGACCATTTTAGGTGTCAGTGGAAAATCAAAGGACCATGTTAATGCACGCCATGATTTGGAAGAAATGGGTTTAAGGAAACAGTTGCATTTATAGTTAGCTGAGGGAAACAAGGCATATATGCCTGCTTCATAGTATACGATGACTACAGAGGAGAAAGAGACATTTCTTTCCATTTTGAAGATGGTCAAGGTGCCTGATGGTTATTCTTCTAATATTTCAAAGTGTGTGAATCTGACGAGCAAGACATTGAAAGGGTTGAAAAGTCATTAAAATCACATATTACTTTAGTAGTTGATTCCAATCGCAATTTGTGATTGTTTATCCCCCAATGTTGTTCATCCCTTGATTGAGATGAGTAATTGTTTTAGACAGCTTTGTTTAAGAAATCAACGAATGAGTGATTTAAAAAGTTTGTAGGACCGAATTGTACTTACACTTTGTCACTTTGAGAAACTTTCCCCCCCCCCCCCCCCTCATTTTTCGATGTTATGGTCCACTTGACAGTGCACCTAACTGATGAAGTAATGGCTACTGGTCCAATGCAATTCAGGTGGATGTATCCTATTGAACAGTATTTGAGTACATTGAAAAGATTTTTACGCAACAGAGCTCATCCAAAGGCATCAATAGCCAATGGTGATTTGATGGATGAGTGTACTACCTTTTGTGCAGAATATCTTACGGATGTTGAAACAAAATTAGATAAGACCTCTCGGATTCATGATGGTCCAGTTGGAGAAGGAACCACATTTGATATGGGCAACATCGAGTGGATACAAGCACATCGATATATCTTGTTCAATACTCCATCAGTTGCACCATTAATGCAATAAGTATCTTATCAATGTGCTTGTATAACTTTTACATGTTTTGTTTGCATAAGATGATCTTTTAAACATCACGTTATCATTTGCAGGAAACACATTAATGAGATAAAAGAAGAGATGCATCGTGCGACTGAGTTGCAAATTCAACAATATCATTATGCGTCATTTTATGATTGGTTCAAGGATTATGTATGTATAAATTGATTTTCATTATGAGTGAAGTATTATACTAATTCTTTCTGCATATATCAGTATTGATTTTTATAAATTATGTAGGTTCGTAAGCTGAGGGAGTTAGGGGACCCCACGCTACCTGAAGTATTTATCCAACTGGCTGAGGGTCCATCTATAACGGCTCGTCGTTATAAAGTTATTGATGCTAATGGTTTTCGATTTCGCATTAAAGATGTTGACGACAAACGAGCAACACAAAAAAGTGGCATCAGTTGTCCCTTTGTCGATTCTGGTTATTACCATGGTCAATTGATAGACATCATTGAAGTTGTATACACACACGGTTTGAAGTACATATTGTTAAAGTGTAATTGGGTTGATCCAGTGCGTGGATGTAAAGTCGATCAATATCAGTTTTCATTGGTGAATTTTAACTATATGTTATACAAAAATAATGAACGAGTTGAGAATGAACCTTTCATTTTGACATCACAAGTGGAACAATTATTCTTCGTTACTTTGCCTTCGGATCCAAGTTGGCAAGTTGTTGTCAAAATGTCTCGGCGAGGAGTGTTTTTATTTGAAGAAGATGAACCCGAGACTGTTCCGTTTGTTTACCAACAACTTGATCAACATACCGTAGTTCAACGTGAAGAAGATATTTATTGGGTCAGAGCGGCTGTTGAAGGAGAAACGGTCGATTTTCATGCTTAATGAAAGGTATAATTGTTTTCCCGCTATTCAGTAGAATGTACTAGGATATCATAAATTATCTAATCATTTTATAAATCTTTATAAGTTTTAATCCTCACTTTTTTAAGTTAATTCAATCATAAATATTTAGGTTGTTTTTACTCTTGATTTATTGATGTTATGGTCAGTGTATCATCCCTTTGAGGTATTCTTCATCTGATTCATGTGCTGCTTGAATTTTTATTAGTTCTATCTGAAATTTGGCTATGCATTGACTGGTTTTGTACATAATTTGTATATCTGTTTTGTTAACTTTCTGATTTTTTAAAATTCATTCACAACTAATTATTCAATCCATTTTTTGTTTGATTAACAGTTGTACAAGTTTGATTTTTTAAGAACAATCCAATTTATCTTTTAAACACTTTGGACTCATTACTGATGTTTTCTATGACTGCAGACATATCAGGGGAAGAGGCAGAAGATCCACATCATCCATCTGAGGCATCTACGTCTCAGGGTCGAGGTATGTTTGAATGTCATTGTCTATATTTTTTATGTAATTGAAATACATACATATATATATATATATATATATATATATAACATTTGTCAATTTATATATAAAATTGTTTTCAACAGGATCAAACTCGGCTGCTTCTTCCTCTCGTAGGAGAGGCCCTGGTCGTGGCATATTATCATGGAATTCCGACACGACGATAGATGTTTCATTTGATGAGGTTTTTCATCCTGTGGGACCGAATGCCCTGGCATTTATTCGTCAGCTGGTTCATATCATACGTGACCCACATCGATTTCCATTGACCACGCGTGACTGGGCTTCTATCCCTCAGGACACATTAGATCGTCTATGGAGGGAGGTTCAGGTAAGAAAGTCATTTTACTTTATTTTCTATGTATAAAGAATACTAATATGTTTGATTATTTTCTATATAGAAAAATTTGAAAGTATGCCCTGAAGAGTTTCGGCCCGTGTGTATGAGCAAATTCCGTAAGATGTGGAAAGATTATAAACGCAAAGTGAAGAGGGACCACTGGGTACCAAATGTGGGTGCCCTAGACATTTTGGAAAAAGTCCCGAGAGGTGTCCTCCCGGCTCAATGGCGTGACTTGGTTGCATATTGGTCTACTGAGGGTGTTGCGGTTTGTATATTAATTATTTTGGTGTATATATATTTTCAATAATATGTGATTTGTTTGAAATTTGAATGAATTGAATGTAGGAGGTGTCAACACGCCATTCTGAGAATCGAGCGTTGCAGGGACCAACTCACAGGCTCGGAACTCGTCACGTGTCTTAGATCCTACATGAGGTATATATTATTCATTTTTTAATTTATTAATTAATATGGTTTTGTGTTTATATTCTTTTAATATACAGTTGCGAGATCAAGGTGTAACAACTGATAAAATGTCGGTGTGGATGAGGACTCGTGATCGCAATGATCTAGAGGTTGCAACATTGATAGTAAGTGTCTGTACTTACCAATAATTACATAAATCTATATATTAATATATATATATTTATATATATTTAAATATTTCATAGGCTCAATTTGAAGCTGAGTTAGAATATCTGCCAGAGGACCAACGACAGCTTCCCATGCGACGGGATGAGATCTTTCATCGCATTATCGGTCGGGACGGGCATGGCTATAGTTTGACCTATGGAGCAGGTATTCCTCGTTCTGCAGTGTCACGCGCTGCGGTTGTCGGTCCTACTGTTTCTCATATGACACAATAAATGTCAGATTTTGAGGCACGACTATGCGCTTCCGAGGAGGCAAATGCGCAATTGACAGCTGAGGTTAGAGCACTGCGGGAATATGTGCGTCGAGCTGATGGTGCAGGTGATCATACGACGCAGGTATATACTGTATTTATTTATTTAATTTAAATTATTTTTGTTATTAAAATATTTATAATGTTTATTTGTTGTAGGCCCCTGGCCCACCAGAAGGAGGTAGCAGTGATGACAACGCGTGACGCATCATATATTCACAAGATATGTTTTTTGTTTTTACTGGTGGGGTTGACATTGATGTACTGTATTTATTCATTTAATTTAAATTAGAAGGTTGTGTACTTATAATTTCTTTCTTTTCTTGTTTATTATATGATAGCTAATATTATCTAAGGTGTGCATTTAAAAACTCTAACCCCCTGCACCCCCGTACAGCCCCCCGCACCCCCGTACAGCCCCCCCCGCACCCCCGTACAGCCCCCCGCACCCCTGTACAGTCCCCCAACACCCCCGTACAGCCCCCCGCACCCCTGTACAGCCCCCTGCACCCCCATACAGCCCCCCCGCACCCCCGTACAGCCCCCCCAGCACCCCCGTACAGCCCCCCCGCACCCCCGTACAGCCCCCCCCGGCACCCCCGTACAAACCCCCGCACCCCCGGACAGCCCCCCCCCCCGCACCCCCGTACAGCCCCCCGCATCCCCGTAAAACCCCCCCGCACCCTCGTACAGCCCCCGTACCCCCGTACAGCCTCCCCGACACCCCCGTATAGCCCCCCGCACCCCCGGACAGCCCCCCGCACCCCCCGTACAGCCCCCCGCACCCCCGTACAGCCCCCCGCACCCCCGGACAGCCCCCCCGCACCCCCGTACAGCCCCCCGCACCCCCGGATAGCCCCCGTACCCCCGTACAGCCCCCGCACCCCCGTACAGCCCCCCCCCCCCCCGCACCCTCGTACAGCCCCCCCGCACCCCCGTACAGCCCCCCGCACCACACGAACGACGTCCGAATTCCACGAAACCGTACGAAAACAACCGGTGCGTGAATTCTGAAATGGTCGGCCAGACGGCACGTCATTCAGAGGTGCCGTTTGACCGCGGCGGCCGGAAACACGTTTCCAGCGCCAAAAAACACCAAAACGGCGTGCGACGTTCCAATTCGGAGAAAACTTTCTCCGAACGACCTGAAACCGCACAAGAACGATAGAAATATTATTCCTGAGATGCAGGAGGAGGCGGCACGTCCATCGGACGTGCGGTGCGCACGACACGACTGAATGTGTCGTTTTCAGCAGCGCGCGCTGAAATTGCGCGTCGGGGGGTCAAAACCACCCGAACGACCTCCGAATGCCACAAAACCGTACGACAACAGCTGGTGCGTGAATTGTGAAATGGTCGGCCAGACGGCACGTCATTCGGAGGTTTCGTTTGACCGCGGCGGCCGGAAACGCGTTTCCGGCGTCATAAAACACCAAAACGGCGTGCAGCGGTCCAATTCGGCGCAAACGTGCTCCGAACGACCTGAAACCACACTAGAATGATAGAAATATTATTTCTGAGATGCAGGAGGAGGCGGCACGTCCATCGGACGTGCGGTGCGCGTGGCACGACCGAATGTGTCGTTTTCAGCAGCGCGGCGCGTGCTGAAATTGCGCGTCAGGGGGTCAAAACCACCCGAACGACCTACGAATGCCATGAAACCGTACGAAAACAGTCGGTGCATGAATTGTAAAATGGTCGGCCAGACGGCACGTCATTTGGAGGTTCTGTTTGACCGCGGCGACCGGAAACGCGTTTCCGGCGCCAAAAAACACCAAAACGGCGTGCGACGGTCCAATTCAGAGAAAACGTGCTCCGAACGACCTGAAGCCGCACGAGAACGATAGAAATATTATTCCTGAGATGCAGGAGGAGACGGCACGTCCATCGGATGTGCGGTGCGCGCGGCACGACCGAATGTGTTGTTTTCAGCAGCGCGACGCGCGCTGAAATGCCGCGTCGGGGGGTCAAAACCACCCGAACGACCTTCGAATGCCACGAAACTGTCTGACAACAGCCGGTGCGTGAATTGTGAAATGGTCGGCCAGACGAAACGTCATTCGGAGGTGCCGTTTGACCACGGCGGCCGGATACGCGTTTCCGGCGCAATAAAACACCAAAACGGCGTGCTGCGGTCCAATTCAAAGCAAACGTGCTCCGAACGACCTGAAACAGCACGAGAACGATAGAAATATTATTTCTGAGATGCAGGAGGAGGCGGCACGTCCATCGGACGTGCGGTGCGCGCGACACGACCGAATGTGTCGTTTTCAGCAGCGCGGCGCGCGCTGAAATGCCACGTCGGGGGGTCAAAACCAACCGAACGATCTCCTAATACCACGAAACCGTACAACAACAGCCGGTGCATGAATTGTGAAATGGTTAGACAGACGGCACATCATTTGGAGGTGCTGTTTGACCGCGGCGGTCGGATACGCGTTTCCGGCGTCATAAAACACCAAAACGGCGTGCGTCGGTCCAATTCGGAACAAACATGCTCCGAACGACCTGAAACCGCACGAGAACGATAGAAATATTATTCCTAAGATGCAGGGGGAGGCGAAACGTCCATCGGACGTGCGGTGCGCGCGACACGACCGAAGGTGTCGTTTTCTGCACCGCGGTGCGCGCTGAAATGCCGCGTTGGGTGGTCAAAACCACCCAAACGACGTCCGAATGCCACGAAACCGTACGACAACATCCGTTGCGTGAATTCTGAAATGGTCGGCCAGACGGCACATCATTCAGAGGTGCCCTTTGACCGCGGCGGCCGGAAACGCGTTTCCGGCGCCATAAAACACCAAAACGGCGTGCGACGGTCCAATTCGGAGAAAACGTGCTCCGAACGACCTAAAACCGCACGAGAACGATAGAAATATTATTCCTGAGATGCAGGGGGAGGCGGTACGTCCATCGGACGTGCGGTGCGCGCGGCACATCCGAATGTGTCGTTTTCAGCAGCTCGGCGCGCGATAAAATGACGCGTTGGGGGGTCAAAACCACCCGAACGACCTCCGAATGTCAAGAAACCATACAAAAACATCCTTTGCGTGAATTGTGAAATGGTCGGGCAGACGACACGTCAATCGGAGGTTCCGTTTGACCGCGGCGGTCGGAAACGCGTTTCCGGTGTCAAAAAACAGCAAAACGGCGTGCGGCGGACGAATTCGGAGAAAACGTGCTCTGAATGACCTGAAACCGCACGAGAACGATAGGAATATTATTCCTGAGATGCAGGAGGAGGCGGCACATCCATCGGATATGCGGTGCGCGCGACACGACCGAATGCGTCGTTTTCAGCAGCTCGGCGCGCGCTGAAAGGGCGCGTTGGGGGGTCGAAACCACCCGAACGACCTCCGAATGCCACGAAACCGCACGAAAACATCCGTTGCGTGAATTGTGAAATGTTCGGATAGACGGCACGTCAATCAGAGATGCCGTTTGACCGCGGCGGCCGAAAACGCGTTTCCGGAGTCATAAAACACCAAAACGGCGTGCGACGGTCGAATTCGGAGTAAACGTGCTCTGAAAAACCTGAAACCGCACGAGAATGATAGGAATATTATTCCTGAGATGCAGGAGGAGGCGGCACGTCCATCGGACGTGCGGTGCGCGTGGCACGACCAAATGTGTCATTTTCAGCAGCTCTGCGCGTGCTGAAATGGCGCGTTGGGGGGTCAAAAGCACCCGAACGACCTCTGAATGCCACGAAACCGCACGACAACATCCGTTGCGTGAATTGTGAAATGGACAGAGAGACGGTATGTCAATCAGAGGTGCCGTTTGACCGCGGCGGCCGGAAACGCGTTTCCGGAGTCATAAAACACCAAAACGGCGTGCGGCGGTCGAATTCGGAGCAAACGTGCTCCGAAAAACCTGAAATGATACCATTTCTTAAATCGGGGGTTTTAAATTATTATAGAAAAATGATTCGATATTATACATATATTTAATATTATATATATTAAAACATTTAAAATATATTATATATATGTATATATAAAATATTGTATTTAATAGTATATATGTGAATATTTTTTTAATATATATATATTTATTTATTTCAGTGGACATTTAAAAAAAAAAATTCCCTATAGCGACCGCCAAAAGCGGTCGCTATAGGTTGCCCGGCAGGAGGCCTGCAGCGACCGCTTGGCGGTCGCTGGAGGCCGAAATCCGAACCTCCTATAGCGATCGCCATTGGCGGTCGCTATAGGCCTCTAGCGACGAGGCTAAAGCGACCGCCAATGGCGGTCGCTGGGCGGCCGCTAGATCCCTATAGAGACTGCTTTTGGCGGTCGCTATAGGAGGTTTTTTTAGTAGTGGATATAAAAAAATTATGAAAACCGTTTTCAATAACAAAATAAAAGAAAAGTAAAACATGGTATTTATTTTTATTTAAAAAAAGGGTAAGGCTTGTAGAGGAAGCCGAAACTCAAATAATGGTCACGGCGGCAGAGAAGTCATTGTCGCCGCATACGTACGACAACAACATTCCCTTTTTTCATTTAGTAAAACGCTTAGTATAAAAAAGATTCCTTTTGGATAAATGTAAAAGTCAAAGAGGTTTATACACCGTATAAAAGAAGGTTGTGTATAAAATAAAATATGCCTCAATGAAAGGAGATTGAGAGGAAGTCCCATACCTCGGGTCCGACTTGGCTCGATCGTTCTTTAACCTCCTGAATAATAAACTTGAGTTAATTTCTACTTGCTTAAGAACCTTTTTCAAGTTCATTATTCCTTTTATATCACTTATTACCATGTCATGAACACCATGCAATTATTTAAGTTAATAACGGTTGTTTTAACGATCATTGGTACTTGAGTCAAAAATATGCTCTTTATAATTAAACGTTGTTCATGTATCCATTATATCCAGAGTTATAATCATGATATATATATCATATATATCATATATATCCAGTATATAAATGCATTTATAATATTACATAACGTTTAGAGGTAAAAATGAAATGCACCATTCATGGAGACGGTAAGCCGTACATACGCATGAACGCTAATTTCATTTCTATTTCGTATTTTATGGAATGGAATCATAATGATATAAAGGTATATTATAATCCCATTATAATATCATATATAATACCATTAATTAAATCCTTTATACATCCCGTATATGGCATTAACGAAATCAAATCACTTTGAGGGGGCGGTAGTCCGCACTTCCTAAAATGAAGATATCACGTTTACCCTTAATGGTAACCATAAAGGTATGCCATAAATGAAAAATACAGAAGCTTAAGTAAATAATAAACATATTATATATAATATATAAATATAGTGACATCTTAATGGCCACCATTAAAGGTGTTAAAAGAAGATTAAACAATCATCGTTTCGTGAGGTAGAAATTCGTCATCCACAAAAACAGTATGTTCCTTAACCATTAGATGTAGGTGTGTGTAAGTGTAGCTCAAATCCTTATTATAAAAACATCCTAGTATATTTAATATACTGTATTTGTTACAAAAGAAATTAATAAAAAGAGTTTAGGGGGTTGGAGAAGCAAAATAAAACATAAGAACACAATAGAAGACATTACCTTAAAATCGGGTAACTCTTTTTGATTTGAGCTCAAAGGCTTCCTTGGGAATACTTCTACCCAAAGTGAGGCTTCTAAGAGTTATAGAGGGATGTGGAGAGAAACAATGGGTAGGTTTTGGCCAAGCCAAAGGCTTTTTAAGTGTGGGTAAGTAGGTAGAGGTGGGGGCCTTTTATAAGAAGAGAGGAGGGGCACTCTTGGAAAGGTATAAAATGTTACTTTATTTTCAAATGATTTTCAGATTTTAAAGGTCCCACATTGATGTATTTTGAGTATAAGGTGATAAGGGTTCAAAATATGCTCATCTAATAGGTATTTTACAAGTTTAAGTCTTATATTTTACATTATCTTTTCATTTTATTTAAATCGTTCATTAATGAGGTAATCGCTGCATCATCTTGATGTCATAAATAATTTAATTTATTTAATGTCTAAAAATTATAAAAAAATACTATGATGTAGGAAATATTTTTATCTTTTCAATGACTATTTATAGTTCAAAATATCATCTATGTAGACAAAATTAATTTTTTTTACTCAGGTGATACATTCTTTGTTATATTTAACTTTCTTTAAAAATAAAAAGATAAAAAGTCACTTTCACACAAAAGTTATTCCATGGGGTCCCCAAGTTTGGCACAAGGAATCCCATGGTCGGACATGAGACAAACAGTAGCATTAGGACACATTTTGGTGTCTTTTTTTTTATTATTATGATATTATTTTATTATCCTTAACTACCCGATTACTCATTAATCAAGACAATTAAAGATAATTACCGTTGTTACTATTCATAATGTCCAAAAACAAAAGAGTCTTAATTACATAATTTGGACCTTATGATTCCAAATATGGAATCCATTTTACCAAATTCCAAACATATAAATTGCAATAATTAATTTAAAAAATAATTCTCGTTGTCAAAACAAATAGCGGGGTTTTTTGAAACAATATCTATGAAATGTTTGGCATTAGTTTATACCCAATTCCAAAGTGAAATTAATCCTAATGACTAAAATTGTATTAAATGGTAAAAAGATATTACAATTACACTTTAAGACCAATTAAAAAGATAATCTAGCCATATAATTAAATTAGATGAAAAAGCAGTTTTGATGTAAAATGCAGTATTTTTCACTATTCATAAAAAAATGAACATTGTCAGAAAAATACCAAAAATTTATCCAATGTAAATTTCAATGTCCCAATCATAAATAATATATTTATTTTGAAAAATATGGCTTATAAAATTGTCAAAATGTTTATTTAAAAATGGTTTTCCATCAAAAGGCATTAAAACAATCTTTTAAAAATATCAGTGTATTCCATGCTTAAGATTGGATTTATTCTCATTTTAAGCCTCTAAAAAACTATCTAATTCATAAATAGACATAGATAAAAATATATATTATTCATTACTTACTTGGGATGTTACATCATTCCCCCCTTTAGAAAATTACGTCCCCGCAATTTATTTACTTATCGAATAAGTGGGGGTATTTAGCCCTCATTTCATTTTCAGATTCCCATGTTGCCTCTTCAATCATGTGGTTTTTACACAAAACCTTTACCTGATTAATCACCTTATTTTGAAACACTTTCTCTCTACGGTCAAGAATCTGGACCGGTTGTTCCTCATAAGATAGGTTCTCTTCCAGCTAAACTACCTCTGGACTCAAAACATGAGATGGATCTGGCATGTACTTTCTTAACATTGAAACATGAAAAACATTGTGTACCTGATATAAACTAGGAGTTAAAGCCACTCGGTCTGCAACTGATCCAACTCTCTCCAGAATTTCATATGGTCCAATGAACCTTGGACTCATCTTCCCTTTCTTACCAAATCGCATCACACTTTTCCATGGTGATACTTTGAGAAAAACATGATCTCCTACCTCAAAAGATAGATCCTTCCTCCGGTTATCCGCATAACTCTTCTGCCTACTCTAAGCCGTTCTCATGTGTTTCTGTATAAGATGAAATTTTTCTGCCAACTCTTCTACCAATTCCGGTCCCATCAACTTCCTTTCACCCACTTCATCCCAGAAAGCTGGAGTTTGACACTGTTTACCATATAACGCCTCAAATGGTGCCATCTGTATACTGGAATGAAAACTATTATTATAAGAAAAATCAACCAAAGAAAGATGTTGGTCCCAAATTCCCTGATAATCCATCGAACAAGCACGTAGAATATCCTCCAAAGTCTGAATTGTTCTTTCTGACTGTCCATCTGATTGAGGATGAAAAGCTGTACTAAAATTTAATTCAGTACCCAACGACTTCTGAAGGCCTTTCCAAAAGTTAGAAGTGAACCTGGGGTCACGGTCAGATAAAATGGATAAAGGAATTCCATGTAACCTGACTATCTCTTTAAGATACAAACAGGAAAGTTGATCTAGGGAAAAAAGTATCTCGTATGGCAAGGAAATGAGCAGATTTAGTCAAGCGATCAACATTAACCCAGATTGCATTATTACCTAGAGGTGTCTTCGGCAATCCCACAACGATGTCCATGGATATATTCTCCCATTTACACTCTAGCACTGGTAAAGGCTGAATCATCCCTTTCGGTAACTGCCTCTCTGCTTTAACCTGTTGACAAGTCAAAAACTTCACAGTAAAATCAGTAATATCTCTTTTCATTCTATCCCGCCAGTAATACTCTCGAAGATCTCTGTACATCTTAGTACTTCCAGGATGAACTGAAAACGGAGAACTATGAGCTTCACATAACAACTCTCTCTTCAACTGTGAGTCACAAGGCACACACAATCTCTTCCCAAATATCAAAACACAATCATTATCAATGTTGAATTCAGGCAACTTACCCTTCTGAACCAGCTCTACCTTTTTCTGCAACTCACTGTCTTGCTTCTATGCTTGCTTGATTCTGTCTGATAGAGAAGATTTCACTGATACCTAAAACAAAATAGAATAACATCCTGCACCAAAAACTTCTATGCCAAATTTCATCAAATCCTTAACCAAAGGATCACGTTCCAAACGCAACATTGTTAATGAATTATTACTTTTTCAACTCAAATCATCAGCCAATTTATTTGATTTTCCCAGGTGGTAATGAATTGTACAATCATAATCCTTGATTAATTCTAGCCATCTCTACTGTCTCATGTTCAATTCTTTCTGAGTGAATATATACTTTAAATTTTTTTGATTAGTATATATTTCACACTTTACACCATACAAATGATGCCTCCAAATTGTTAAAGCGAAAACAACAACAGCTAATTCAAAATCATGCGTAGGGTAATTTACCTCATGAGTTTTCAATTGATGTGAAGCATATGCAATTACCCGATCATTCTGCATAAGGACACAACCAAGTCCTTTCAATGAATCATCACTATAGATAAAAAACTCACCATTTTTGGAAGGTAGTGCCAAAACTGGAGCATTCACCAATCTTCTTTTCAATTCCTGAAAACAATCATCACATTCTTTTGTCCAGATAAACTTAACACCCTTCCGAGTTAGCTTAGTAATTGGACTAGATAACCGTGAAAAATTTATAACAAACCTTCGGTAATAGCCTGCCAAACCAAGGAAACTACGAATCTCAGTTACATTTGTGGGTCTTGGCCATTTTTCAAAAACCTTTGTTTTTGCCGGATCAACAGTTATCCCATCTTTAGAAACAATGTGACCAAGGAAAGAAATTTATTGCAACCAAAACTCACACTTGCTGAATTTCCCATACAATTTATTTTATTTTAAGGTTTGCAAAATAACCCTTAAATGTATTTCATGCTCCTCTTTACTTTTAGAAAAAACCAAAATATCATCAATAAAAACAACCAACATTTTTCACCTGAGTCAACTGAGCCATCACTACAACAAACTATTTAGTTCCGATTCTGACCATCTCAGGATACTGATTTGAAAGGTCATTTCCATCTGTATGCCTCCCCAGAAAATCTGTTCTGTTTCCTCTACGAAAAACCATTCTTAACACCGAAATATCTTAGGTGAAGCAACATGGAAATCTTTAAATGCTATATAATTTCAAAAAAATATTTTTGGATAATCATTTAATAGAATTATAACTCCTAAAGTTATCTAAACTGACCTTTGATACCAACTATAAGGACCCAACCTTAAACATTACTTAATCTTGAGATATTTCAGGAATACACCTTGAGGATCTTTTCAGGTTTAGAGTTTTAGAGAATTAGATCATAAAACTTGCATTACATTCCACATTTAAACAAAGTGGTTACAAAAAAGATAGTATTCATTTTTCCCATCAATGGAAACATATTTAAAATAAAACATGGATTATTTCTTGACACTTCCTTGACACTATCACCATATCATGTACCATTCCCTTGACCTGTGAAAAACATTTCAAAAACTTGGGATGAGCATAAAAATCTCTGTAAGGGATATAAAAATATGGAAAGGAAACATGAGTACATATATACATAAGAATGAAATCATACTTTACCCATAAAACATAAGCACTTTAACATACCTCATCCAAATTATGAATAAATCATAGAAATCATAAGACATAAAGGTAACTTGAGGCATTCAGAACATTCTTACGTAGGGAGTAACCCTCTTGGTTACGTTCGGAATACCCATCACAGTATATTCCCTAAATCTCTTCGGAGAAACCTTAACGTTTAACTCCTTCACGTTACCCAATACATTGGAGAGCTATATCAGGCTCACCTGCCCTTAGTTTATCACAGAACCACCCGTCTTTATAATAATTCCCAAGAACCATAACATAATCGTATCACATAAAACATGCATAAAGAAAACATAACATTTCCACTTTTCAATCACAAGATATCAATACAACACATTGATATAAAAACATTATGAAAACCATTTTCAATACCAAAATAAAAGAAAAGTAAAACATGGTATTTATTTTTCTTTTTTAAGAAAAGGTATGGCTTGTAGAGGAAGTCGAAACTCAAATAATGGTCACGACGGTGGAGAAGTCGTTATCGCCGCATACATACGACAAAAACATTCCATTTTGTCATTTAGTAAAATTATTCGTATAAAAAATATTCCTTTTGGATAAACATAAAAGTCAAAGGGGTTTATACACCGTATAAAAGAAGGTTGTGTGTAAAACAAAATATGCCTCAATGAAAGGAGATTGAGACGAAGTCCCATACCTTGGGTCCGACTTGACTCGATCGTTCTTTAACCTCCTGAATAATAAACTTGAGTTAATTTATACTTTCTTAAGAACCTTTTTCATGTTCATTATTCCTTTTATATCACTTATTACCATGTCATGAACACCATGCAATTATTTAAGTTAATAACGGCCGTTTTAACGATCATTGGTACTTGAGTAAAAAATATGCTCTTTATAATTACAAGTTGTTCATGTATCCATTATATCCAGAGTTATAATCATGATTTATATATCATATATATCATATATATCCAGTATATACATGAATTTATAATATTACATAACGTTTAGAGGTAAGAAATGAAATGCACCATTCATGGAGACGGTAAGCCGTACGTACGCATGAACGCTACTTTCATTTATATTTCATATTTTATGGATTGGAATCATAATGATATAAAGGTATATTATAATTCCAGTAAAATATAATATATAATACCATTAATTAAATCTATAAATCCCACATATGGAATTAACGAAATCAAATCACTTTGAGGGGGCGGTAGTCTGCACTTCCTAAAATGAAGATATCACATTTACCCATAATTGTAACCATAAAGGTATGCCATAAATGAAAAATACAGAAGCTTAAGTAAAACATTAAAATATTACATATTATATATAAATATAGTGACATCTTAATGGCCACCATTAAAGGTGTTAAAAGAAGATTGAACAATCATCGTTTTGTGAGGCAAAAATTCACCATCCACAGAAACAGTATGTTCTTTAACCATTAGATGTAGGTGTGTGTAAGTGTAGCTCGGATCCTTATTATAAAAACATCCTAGTATATTGAAGATACTGGAGTTGTTACAAAAGAAATTAATAAAAAGATTTTAGGGGGTTGGAGAAGCAAAATAAAACATAAGAACACAATAGAAGACATTACCTTTAAATCAGGTAACTCTTTTTGATTTGAGCTCAAAGGATTCCTTGGGAAGACTTCTGCCCAAAGTGAGCCTTATAAGAGTTATAGAGGGATGTTGAGAGACAAAATGGGTAGGGGTTATCTGAGCCAAAGGATTTGGAAGTGTGGTTAAGTAGGTAGAGGTGGGGACCTTTTATAAGAGGAGAGGAGGGGCACTCTTGGAAATGTATAAAATGTTACTTTATTTTCAAATGATTCTCAGATTTTAAAGGTCCCACATTGATTTATTTTGAGTATAAGGTGAAAAGGGTCCGAAATATACTCATCCAATAGGTATTTGACAAGTTTAAGTCTTAGAGTTTATATTATCTTTTCATTTTATTTAAATCATTCATTAATGAGGTAATCACTGCATCATCATGATGTCATAAATAATTTAATTTATTTAATGTATAAAAATTATAAAAAAATACTATGATGTAGGAAATATTTGTATATTTCAAATGACTATTTATAGTCCAAAATATCATCTATTTAGACAAAATTAAAAATGTTTTACTCAGGTGATACATTCTTTGTTATATTTAACTTTCTTTAAAAATAAAAAGATAAAAAGTCACTTTCACACAAAAGTGATTCCATGGGGTCCCCAAGTTTGGCACAAGGCATCCCATGGTCGGCCATGAGACAAAAAGTAGAATTAGGACACATTTTGGTGTCTTTTTTTATTATTATGATATTATTTTATTATACTTAACTACCTGATTACTCATTAATCAAGATAATTAAAGATAATTATCATTGTTACTATTCATAATGTCAAAAGACAAAAGAGTCTTAATTACATAATTTGGACCTTATGATTACAAATATGGAATTTATTTGACCAAATTCCAAAAATATAAATTGAAATAATTAATTTAAAAAATAATTCCCGTTGTCAAAACAAATAGCGGGTTTTTTTTGAAACAATATCTATGAAATGTTTGACATTAGTTTATACCCAATTCCAAAGTGAAACTAATCCTAATGAACACCATTGGATTAAATGATAAAAATATATTATAATTACACTTTAATACCAATTAAAAAGATAATCTATCCATATAATTAAATTAGATGAAAAAGCAGTTTTGATGTAAAATGCAGTATTTTTCACTATTCATAAAAAAATGAACATTGTCAGAAAAATACCAAAAATTTATCCAATGTAAATTTCAATGCCCCAATCATAAATAATATGTTTATTTTGAAAAATAGGGCTTATAAAATTGTCAAAATTTTGATTTAAAAATGATTTTCCATCAAAAGGCAGTAAAACAATCTTTTAAAAATATCAGTGTATTCCATGCTTAAGATTGGATTTATTCTCATTTTAAGCCTCTAAAACACTATCTAATTCATAAATAGACATATATAAAAATATATATTATTCATTACTTACTTGGGATGTTACATTCTAGACCTTAGTAGCCTCTCCAAGAAGTTAAAATCCATTCCCTTTTCTCTAAGGGTGAAGATCTAATGTAAGACAAATAGTTTTCTTGTTGGAAAGGTGAGATTGCTTCTCCTTTCTCCTCCCTCTTCCTCCTAATTTAATTATTTATTGGTTTTATATCCTTCCCTAGTCATGATCAACCTAGGTTTTTTTATAACCTGATTTTTGATGGTTTTTTTTCGTTTGGGTCTGGTCATCATAGGTTTAGGGTTTATAAACCCGCGACAGGTGATTTCGATTGTGTGTTTCCATTTCTCCAAGGATTTGAGGTATGTTTCCCTTTGAACTAGGACTTTTTATTTATGATATATCTATTTCATGTTTTTTTTCACCTTCATCATACTCTGAAAACTACAATTTATTCTTTGGATAATTTGTTTGGTGCTCAAAGTAGTGGTTAAAACCTTGTTTTGTGTAAAGTGGTGTAATTTTGTAAAATAGTGCACACCACATGTTTTTTCAAATGATTTATTTGATTTAACATAAGGATTGTGGTATTTTGAACATTTTTCAATATCTTGAATAAATTTATGGCATTCTATTTCTATTTTATTCCTTTTCAAGTTCTTAAAATGAATCATTTTTTTAAAAAGTGCATGCCATGTGTTTGCTAAGTTTCTCGTTTATCTTTTATGTGTTGAGTTTGGTTTAAAATGAATGGTTTTGCTTTATAATAATATTGGAAGTAGGAAAAGAAATTTTTTTGGGTTCCTTATGTGGATTCCAAGCAGGTTTTGGTTTTTATAAAGAATGTGTATTGGTCTTAAGGTATTTTGATATGTGTTGCTAATGGAAGGCCTGTTTGGAACTTTTATAAAAAGGGTTGTGTAATGGATAAGCAATATGAATATTTTAAAGGTGGTTAACAATTTTTTGAATATTAAAATTTTGGGTTCTCAAATACTTATTAAATTTTGTATTTTTGGCTTTTAAAAATATTGGTTTGGTAAAAATGTTTAAAGGTTCATTTTGCCTTTCATAAAAATGAAGAATGAGTGTTTTACATGTATATACCATGTTGCACCAATTTTAATTGTTTTATGGTCCATAAAATGATTTTATTAAATGTTTTTAGGGCTTAAAAATATGTATGCGTATTGATTTTTGTGTGTGTTTATCTTTCAAAGAGTGTTTTTGAATGGGTTTTATGTGAAAATACTCATTACACTCCTTGAAATTGCTTTACGAAAATTTTTAGTGGTTTATTGATATGTGAAAGAAATGTGAAGCATGTTTTCAGGCTGTTTGTGTGTTTATGATTTGGGAATGGAAATCTGATGTAAAAAGTTTATTTTATAATATGTGTAAATTTATTTATCACTAAAGGGAATCTTGGGTATCTAGGTGGGTGGACGTGTACTAGTATGCTAGTGATCCTGTGGGGTTTGACCCCTGTTTCAGGTAGCAAGTTTGTCGATGACAACACTAAATAAACTATAATGATGATGTTGTTGGGGAACCACTAGGTTATGGGTATTCTACCTACTAGTGGCTCATTTTCACAAGAATATATATTTATTATGGTTACTTTCACCAGCTCACAACTAACTTGTGCCTAGGGGTGTTCCTATGACTTGTGCTCATTGGCTATTTTGTACTCACCATCAACATACGGTGTGTTTTGTTGGTAGATTTAGTATCATGTGTGATTTATTTAAAATTATACAATCTTTAAAGCATCCACCTTGAAAACTATTTTCATTTTGAAGTTGCACCTCTTTGAAAATTATTACAAGCATTATTGTTTATAAAACATGAAAGTTTTTGTCTAGTAAATTCTTTATAGCATGGGACCTCATTTGGAAAACATAGATTTATATCTTGTATTTAAAACTTTAAATTTATGTTTCTTTTATTTTAATGAAAGTGAATTGGGAATAGAATATCGGGCTAACCAACTGAGTTTTAATACTCATGCCTATAGTCTTCTTCTGTTTTTAGCCCTTGTGTAGGTTTTAGCTTGAGTTTGATCACCTTGGGTGATGTGTGATCATTGTGGTGGAGAGTGACCAACATGGTCACATGGAGTTAGTTGGTTATTGGGTTTGGTCAATTGAGTTATTGGTTTAGTTTTACTTTTAGTTTCTTGTACAAATAATGTTCAGTTCAATTTTTATATAAATGTATTTTGGGCTATCCATTTCTTTCCACTATTTGTTTGATTGTTTATATTTGGGCGAAATCATTCCCTTGTGTAATCTATTGATGCCCTTGGTGCTTATCGCTATCCTGGGAGGATCAGGAACACCTCTCGAGACTTGTTGCGGGCTGGCCTAGGTGACTGCACTACTACAAAAATGGCCTATATCAGCGCTCAAAACGGGCTTTAATAGCGCTAACAAAGCACTATAAAGCTTAGCACTAATATAGGGGGGGTCCCTTTTATCAGTGCTCCGAAAAGTGATGATAAAGGTACCTTTTATCAATGCTAAAAAAAGCTCTGATAAAAGGTCACTTTATCAGTGCTTTTTTAGCTCTGATAAAAGGGACCTTTATTAGTGCTTTTAAAAAGCGCTAATAAAAGTCAAAAAAATTAAATAAATAAATAAAAAGGAATTAAATAATGCAGAGAGAGCTTTTAACAGCACTTGAACCCCACTCTATCAGTGCTAGGAGGTCTCCCACGCGCTGCCCTTCCCACGCATCCTCACACGCGCACACCCCTTTGCGCTTCCACTAGATCTCGAACCCGCAACCTCCCCCTTTCATGGATGCACCTTTACCACTAAGCTATTTAATTTTTTTCTATTTAATGATATATCTATTATATATATATATAGTTATATTTATTCATATATTGATATAGATTCATATTAATATAAATATTTTTATTCATATATTAGTATATATATATTCATTTGTATATTAATATATATTAATATATATTTATTTTTATATATATATTTTAGTTATAATTTTTTATCCGTATATCTATTTGTATATTAAGATAAAATTATAAGATTAGTTTTAAATACATTTATGAAATATGTTTTTATGTGTGTTTATAAATAAATAAATAAATAAATACATACATATATACAACACACACACACAGACACATATATATTTATGAGTAAATACATATATATGTGTATTTGAAAAGCCATTGAATGTTAAAACGATCATAACTTATAATCTATAAGTCCGTTTTAACTCCAAAACCAGTAAAATTGAAGAAAATAAAACAATATTCGATATGATATGTGGTACAGGGCTAAAAAACATCCGGATCATAAGTTATACCTGTTTGAATGTTAACAAATTGGGGTATCCCGACTTAAAACTCAATTTTAGAGGCCTTATAGGCCTTTTTTTGGCCTAAAAAAACGTGACAAAGGCTTTTACTTGGTTATTAGCACATATATCTTGTCACAGGATTTGATTTGATATGCTATAGAGCTCAAACAGACACCCGAATCAAAAGTTATGGCCATTTGAAGTTTGAGTTACATTTTCAACATATTTTAGATCTTTTATTAATTGTTTTGATTTTTTGTTTCTTTAAATTGTTATTAAATGATTTTTAATCAATAATAATTAGAAAATTTTTAATTAATAATATTTTTTTAAATATTTTAAATCTATTTTCATTAAATTTATTATATATTAAATTTTATAGTCTATTTATACGTATCTAAAACATATTTAAAAAATATATATAATATTTACATCAATATAAATATACTTATATGACAATAATTTATTTTTCATGATTTTTTTAAACATAAAATTTATCACTGGTAGGAAAAAGCGCTGATAAAGGGGTAGTGCTTCCCTTGCCCGTTTTTGTGGTAGTGTTGGTTCAGGGTTGACTCGGGCTGGTTGGTGATAATAACTCAGCCACATATAAAACTCTACATCACAACCACAACCATAATAATTTCCATTTTAAAAAATCACAATAATAATTCCACTTCTTTGACAACATCATCAACATTATTCCACATCATGCATGCCTATCCCCCACCGTAAAAAGAAAAAAACCACTCTTATCTAATGAAAATCATCATTCTAATATAACTCTTTCAATTTTAAATAATATCAATATTAATTACAATAGTAAAATACATTAATATGATATAATTATTCAATAAGAAATACCCATTAAACAATTTTCAAAAACATTATAACACAATAATTTCAAGATTTTAACCTTCACATTTCTTACCATCATTTAGTTAATAATGAATTAAAAACATGAAGAATCATACACTCACCAAAAATATTGATATCACAATAATAATATTTTAAATCAATCTTTGAAACAATGTTTAAACAATAACATAAAAATCATATAAATAAAATTTCAATCACTTTTATAGAACCCCAAGTATGGTCCACTAAAAGGTAACGAAAATTAAGATCAAAATGGCCTCAAGTGAACCTCCCCATATTCCAGAGGATATCGACTAGTAGTGAGGATTTGCAGTAGTAAGATGGAGAGAATATACTCTTATTATCATAGGGGAACACAATAGTGATAAATATATATATAAACATAAAAAAGGTAACATCAAGAAAGTAAATATAATAATATCTAGATAAATAAATAACTTACGGAATTTATATCTAGTATTATATAAAAAATTATGATGATGCCATGATGCTTTACAAAAAGAGGAATATAGGGGATATAGTGCAACATACATATATAACATACTATAAAAAATGAACAAAATACCAAAAGCTATCTTCACTAGCATCAAAAGTATAAGACTGGTTCTCTACTCCCATGCTCTATCTAACTATATAAAGTCAAACATTCATACCAGGTCACTTTTCTTTGTCCCTACCAACATCCATGAAGTTTGTCCAGGTACTAATAGATGGATAACATAGGATGTGAGATACACTCTGTAGGCCACCACCAATGGTGTCTATAATTAATCCATCTTGTGAAAACATATGAAGAAATGTGTAGGTATAATAATAAAAGCACAAAATAGTCAAAAACAAGTTTTCCCAAGTTATTCATGGGAACCCCATCTGATACTTCCTAAACCATCTTAGGGAAGAATTCATTTGAAAAATTATTATTATTTCATAATAATAATAATAATTGTACTAATAGTAATATTAATAAGGAATAATATCTCCTTTAATTATATATAATACACATGGAATTCCATGTACATTAATTAGGTATAAATAAGATAGAACATCATTTCTATTAATCACGATAACCAATATGGATCATCATGTCTATAAGTATGAAATAATCGATAAGGAGCGGTATGTCCATTGATTTATAGAAACTAATATGGAATGTCATGTCCATTATTACTAAATATGAAATATGGAGAATAATGCCTGAAAACTATGAATGAGAAATATGGAAGGCCATTTCTAGTAATTTAGAATCTAACAACATGGTTTTTCAAGTCCATTTTAGAAGGTAAATGTGCATTCACATTTAATTCATATTATAAATCAAGGCCATGCTATATAATCTATTACATGTACTCAATTCACTCTATCATTTAAGTCCTATGACTGATAAAAATTCAATTAATTCAATATAATGAATTTCGTTGTCCAACGCCATGCCAAACACACCTTAGTTGTGTGTTGTTCATCTAGGAAACCTAGGCTATTAAGGTGTATAATTGAACTCACCTAAAGGGATGATTTGGGTTGAGTTTTTCAACCTCAAACTAAATATAAGGGAACTATATCACTTCTAAATCAAGGTTAATTAACTTATTTAAAGGTCTATTAATTTTTGTGAGAAATGTTAAAAAATTACAGTGTGTGGCATAATGGAAACATATAATAAACACCCAAACTTTTAGGGAAAGGAATATTCCACCTACCTTAGATGGGCAGTAGACTTGTAACCACCCAAACTGTTGTAAATGAAGTTTCCCTTTGTGATTTAGTTAAATGTATCATTATATAATATGGTTATAGAAAATACATGACCTTCCTTGGTTATATATTTGGATTTAAAATATTTTTAATAATATTACCATTGTTAATATAGTTTTTAAATAATGATCACATGATTAATATAAAAACAGTGCTTTAAGAAATCTAATCAACACAGATAAAGGAAGTGATGACCTCATCTAGTAGGATTGTACCTATGAAGCCCAGTTATTGAAGCTTCTGAGGGAGATAAAATCACTGATATTTTCACTTGACCAAGTCCAAGATGAGATCCAACAATTTAAGCACGAGTGAAACCATTTACAGGAGAATTTCAAGATCATCGAGATCACAACACAAACCATGTTTTCCGAACATCCCCATGAAAGTATCACCTCTTAGGGAATACACCGGTGTAATAAAGGTATATTTATCAAGACATTAAAAATATGGATATGTATATAGAATAATGAATTTATTTTCATTTTTATTGTTACTTTATAAATGATTTTTATTTTGATTCAATTAAACACAAATTGTATTTTCGGGTAATATTCAAATTCAATTAAGGAATTTATTTTGATGAATTAATGTATTTTTTAAAAAAATATTATTTTTATAAAATTTTATTATTAAATAAGTTTTATTAATTATAAATGATCATATAATTTTATGAAGTGAAATGCACTTTTTATAATGGTTAAAAAACTTTTATTGTAAAAAACCTAGCATTTTTCAGTAAACATTGAATCTTATTTTAAAATTAAAAATTAAAATATTTAAAAAATTATTCATATAAAATGAATATTATTTTTAGAATTAGAACATAAAAATTATCTAATGGTTAATTTTTCATAATTTTCTGAGACAATTGAATTTTCGGGTAAAAATTAAATACCGTATAAATATATAGTGTGTTTAATGACATCATAATGACCAAAAAATGATGTAATAAATACTATAATGGTCATACTCAAATAAATATTTGTTTTTTCCTTAAAAATATTTTGATTCTATATTTACATGATTAATTTTATTAATCCTTTATGAATCCTCCAAAACATTTAATATATTTTAGAGTTTTAAATTAATTTATTTAAAAGTCTGACTCGCCTCTACATAATAAAGGGAAATATTTTAATATATTCAGACATTTTCATAATAAAATAATTAAAACTTCTCCATTTTTTAAAAAACCATGTGCAAAAACCATAGATAGGTTTGTCGTTTGAAATATTTTATTTTGTAGATTCCAAAACCTAAATATTAAAGAAATATCTCTCTTTTACTATATAAACCCTCCCAATATCCCACATATATTCACTAAAAAACCTTTTATAATTACCTTAATATTTCCTCCTATCTCTTTAATCTTTCCAAGGTGTTCCCAAGCTCTCAAGAATCCCCTTTCAATCTTTTGGTGTCATACTCTTAAGGTAAGGGATCCTCTCTTTCTCACTTTTATTCAAGAATCTCCTCTATGTTATGTCATTTTATTTTTTTATTCCTAATGATAGGGTATGTTTTTAACCTCCAAAATACTTCCCTTATTATGTATAAATGATGATATACCCCTTTATCTCTCATTAAGACCTCCCATGTACACCTGTTATCATGCTGAAATTTCATAAGCATCTTTTCCTTTCTCTCTTTTTTTTCAAACTTATTTATTATCGTATGCCTTATTTTTCTAATTATAAATGTGTTTAAATGCCATTAAATGTTCCTATTACTGTAAAATTCATTTAAAAATTACTATAGACCCATTTATATCTCATCAACCAATTTTATGAAATTTTAAGTGATGCCATTATGTTGTCGAATTTTCACTGCGCTTTTCCATGCCAATCCAATTGTTTAGTGAATGTTGTACCCATTTTACATCAAGGGTATTCAGTTTTATGAACATATACCTTTTTATTTGGGAATTAAATGTATTTATTACACACTAATTTATCATGTAATAAATTATGATGATGAATGAATCCATGTTTTATGATCTATGTGGCACAATTAAGTATGAGATTGAAATGAAAGTGACGAGTGCACCTAAAATTATATAGCGCTCAAATACATTGGGTAATGTGTAGTATCATGATAAGTCATGTTGGGATAAGGGTATACTTGATTCCTTTGAATAATTTATCAACCATGAAGTCTTGGTGGTTTAGCCTAGGCCTATATTTATGATGCAATGTTTTAAGTTGTTTCCACATTTCCCATGTTAGGATTATCATGCTATATCATGCCTTATTATTCATATTACTTTATGAATCATTGATATTACTTTTCTAACATGTATTATTATCATCATGTTATGCCATGTTTTTCCATTATTCAGATTTATGTATCACCCATTTCTTATGTATTTTCCCAGGTTATCCAATGCAGTTTTAAGCTCAAGAATGTTAAAGAATTTTTCAATAAAGATGTTGTAATGCATGTTTAAAGTTGTAATGTAATATAACTAATTACCTAATACACTAGACCTATGAATATTTTGGGTTTTATTAAGTGTAATTTTATGTAATTAAATCCCATATTAATGTGTAATAAAGTGAAGGGTTGTTATAAGAATCCTCATCTATTATTGGCCTTTAATCTGGGCTAAAATGGGAGAAATAAGAGGATTGGATGAATACCCTAAATATAATTCATATTAGCTCACACAATGTTTTAATTTCATATGTTGAGATAAATGAATAAATTAAGGAAGTGTAAAGAAGAGCTTATTGAGAAAAATCCAATGTGACAAATGATGCTTGAAATAGATGCCTAATAAAGGAGGTAGCTCAAAGCCTAGGTTGGATGCCAAAGGAGCTATGAAGTGGAAGAGGAGGCAATTGTGAATGTGGAGGAAAATAAAAGGGAGGATTTAAGTTAAAAAAATGAGGATAAAAAATGTTAATTCCACCAATTTTTTAAGGGATCATGGTTTGGCCATATGGTTGGCCAAACCATGCACCAACTGTGCGCATTCACTACCTAGGATGGAACTCCCTTGCATGAACATACACACAATGTAAAAAACGACACATATTCTATGTGTGATCACTATATAAAGACTCCGCCCCTTACACTGTTAGGTGCATTTTTAGACAAACCATGTGGTAACAATGAATTTTAGAATTGAAAAACACCTACACCATTCCACATGGATATGAAGCCCCCCTCACATGATTTTGAAAACATAGATACTATATATATATGGGTTTCAAAATTGAGTTTCATGGTTAATACTAACAACAAAACAACCATAAACCACGTTTCTTCTATAAATATTAGAGCTCTATGCTCATAACAAGTCCCAGATTCTCCCAAAACCTTCCTTAAACTCTTAAAAACTTTTATAATAAAAAAACAAGAGGTTTAACCAAATTATAAAGGATACATAAATCTATGAAAATCTATTACATTACAACCTCCCATCCTTAAAAAACAACTTTTCCCTGATTTTACCTTCTGAGGATGGTAGAACATCTTCTTAGAATAATTCTACCTACCGATCATTTATGTCAACCTCTCACTCCTAGGTCTCATCCTGTACATGGATGTAATCCATAACACCCATACCAGATGAACTAAACTACTTCATAGGTTCTTCATGATCCAATAAACAATAATAACCTCTTAATACTCAAAATAATCATCAATGCCCAACTCAGCCTCAGTAGGCTGGAAAACATGAGACAGATCTAAATGATAATAGAGAAGTTGTGAAACATGGAAGATGTCACACATGGCCCATTAATTCTGAGGTAACAATAACTAATTGGATATCATCATAAATCTCTTTATTATCTTAAAGGATCAAAAAAACCCAGGTGATATCCTCCCTTTTGTTCTAAATCATCGATGACCTAATCTAGTTGAAACATAAAAGAAGACATGATCCTTGACCTCAAACTATAGAGGTTATCAATGATGATTGACATAAGACTTTTTCCTATACCAATCTGTAACCATTTACTTCCTGATAAGTTGTACCTACTTTCAAGTATTATGATTAAGACGAGGTCCTAGTAGCACTGCCTCTCCTACCCCTGTCTATCATAGGGGTGAACTAAATTACCTACCATATAGGGCCTTATAAGGACCCACCTATATAGTTTCTTGGAAGATATTATTATAAGATAATTCAGAAAGAGGTAAATGTTTCTCCCAAGAACCTCCAAAATCAAGGACGCATGATTAGATCATGTCCTCTAACACCCATATCATAGGATCAGACTGACCATCATTATGAGGGAAATAGGCTATACTCAAAAGTATCGATGAATACAATGCCTTTTATAACCCAGCAAAAACCATGATGTGAATTGAGCATCCCTGTTTGATATGACAGTATGTGGAAATCCATGAAGGCATATGATATCCCTGAAATATAGCCTCCCTAGCTCATCTACTAAAATAGTCTATCTGATAGGTAATAAGTGAGAAACCTTTTTAAACTTATCTATGATCACCCACACAATATCACTTCCTTAATGTGATCTCTGTATAACCATCATGAAATAAATTGTGATTTCATTCCATTTCCACTTAGAAATGGGTTACATCTATAAAATCCACCTTTGTTGCTAGTGTTCCATCTTTATCTACCAACAAGTGGAACACCAAGTAATAAACCAAGCTGTATCCTTCCTCATCCTCTACCACTAGTATTGGTGGTGTAAGTCATGATACTTCTTGGTAAGTCTAGGATATATTTCCCAAAAAGAGTTATGAGACTCTTATATTAATTCCTCTTGTATATCTTCAGGAACCTAGATATGTCCATGAATGTGAAAGACCTCATCCCCATTAATGAACCAACCAGGTAGTGAGTACTCACTAGTAGTACTCTCTATTAGGACTAAGCCCTTAGGATTTGAAAGTTTTTTTATATACACTATATCTAGAAGTTAAGTGGTCACTGCTAAAGTTGTAAGAATAGACTGCATGTGACTCTCCTAAATCTTAAGATTTATCTTAGAAAACAAGGCCACCATTTTCTATTCACTACTGACCTCCTGAACCACTTATGTCTGAGTCTTATAGCTCAAAGCATCAATAATGGAATTTACCTTCCCAGACATATAAGCAAGCTCAAAATCAAAGGACTGTAGGTATTTGAACCACCATAATTTTTGGAGATTCAAGTCACATTATAGGAAAATATATTTGATGATTCTATGATCTGTGTATACAACGAACCACTCTCCCAAAAAGTACTTCCCCCAATAGTGAAAGGTATAAACCACAACTACTATCTCAAGATCATGCATCAAGTAATTTTTCTTGTGAGTTCTCAATTGATGAGACTCATATGACATGAATCAATCCCACTGAATTAGAACTACTTCCAAATCAATGCCTGATGCATCATAATAAACTGTATATCTCCCATCAGACTTAAAATCAGGATGTTCATTAAGTATGACTTCATTTTATCTCTTTAAATCCTTCTCACATTCTTCCAACCATGTAAACTTGAAAACTTTCTTGTTTAATCTTGTGAGTGGTGCTACAAGTCATGATAAATTTTGTATAAAGTGCCAATAATATATATCCATCCCCAATAAACACTATATGACAAAGAAATTCATGGGTCACTCCAAGGAAACTATGACTCTCACCTTCTCTGGGTCCATGTATACTCCTAATTCCAATATTATGTGAACTAGTAAGTAAAACTTTCTAATAAAAAAGTGGAATTTAGCGATGTTAGCATACAATTTTTTCTCTATTAGTGTAATATAAATGATATTAAGATATTTGGAAAGTTTATATAGATTGTGTGAGTACACCAAGATACCTTACATGAAGACTACAAAAAATGAATCTAGATATGGGTGGAAAACCCGATTCATCAGATCCATGAAAACTTCTAACACATTCATGAGACTGAACTACATGAACAAATACTTATACAAGAAATATCTATTATGGAATGTTGAACATGGTATATATGATGGTATAATACACATTTAATGATATCCTGACCACAAATTAGTCTTATAGAATACCCTCTGTCCTTGAAGATGGTCAAGTAGGTTGTCTATATGAGGTAGAGGATATCAGTTCTTCCCGGTAAGCTGATTCAATTTTAATTAATCAACACACAACTCAATAATTCCCTCTATATTATTGAAAAAAGTATTGGTAAACCCTAAGGTGAAGTATTGGGTCATATAATACCCTTAGATTCTAGGTATTCCAACTGTATTTTGATCTCATGTAACTCAGTAGTAGCCATCTTGTAAGGAGGAATGGATATTAGTGCTACTTCTGACACTAGATTAATAGTAAAATCTACCTATCTCTTAGGTAGTATACTAGAAAATTCATCAGGGAAGATATCCATAAAATGATCTATTATTGGAGGAAAATATTTATATATCATTCCTTGATCATCTAAAAAAGGATAGAAATCTGGGATGTCACTCCTAGACCATGATGCTTGGGTCTAGATCTACTCACCTAGATATCCCACTCACCCTTATGAATGTAATTACTACACTTAGGTGATATAAAAGACACACTTTTATGATAATAATAAACCATATAATAATATGTAACCAATCAATCCATCACCCATATAATATAAAAGCTAAATGTGTTGAGGATGAACAATTTATATGGGAAACAATAAATTCCAATATCAAGTTGGAACTCCTTGTATTGGTGTACCCTTTTTGATCGGATCCTCAGTGGAGTTTTAGGTCTCACAGATCCATAGAAATTTAGAATTTAAAACCCAATAATTCCAAAATTTCTTCAAATGTAATGGAGTGGGAAGAATTTTTTTTAAATAAAATAGATACTAGAGTTGAGGATACTAAAATCATACCTCTTATCATATATGGATCTTCAATCTATTCCTCGGGTATTGGATGAAATATATATATTTGGAATGATATGTGGCCCTAAGATATAGACTAAATACCCTAGGTGGGCCTAATATACTACTTCTATAAGTCTAGGGTCTATCTCCCTCAACCATGACTAGATCCTCATCCCAAATGATTTTTAGTACTCTAGATACCTACCTGGCGCAGAGCTATGGATCTTTCTTATGAAGATAGACCTGGTTCATATTTGATCCCACTAACAGTAGATGTAAAGGTCCTATAAAACCAATGAAGATTCCCCTTCCTTCTACAATATTAGTACTAGACTAGGTCTCAATCATATTGAATCTTAACGTGACTTGGTTTCCCACAATAATGGAATACTACATATCTACTAGTGCATGTACTATATCTGACGCCACCCTGAAGAGAACCTACTAGGCAATGATTCATACCACTATTAAAAGAACTATATAGTCTAGGTACTAAATAGACTTAGACTACACCCTTATCCTCTCTTATATTACGCTCATTGATATGGGTCTGGTTCACTATACCATATGCGGTAGTCAACCGCAATATGTTCACATATGATCAGATGTCATACACGAGTCTATCATCAAATTTTTTAGATATAGATAGATCATCACCCAGAAGAATTGGTGTGAAGTGCTTAAGTTATGTAAAGTGATCTAAATAATCCATAATAGATAAATTGTTTGGCTCAAGGTGCATTAAATACCTAGTTTGATTAAATATCAGTGTCTCAGTGTAGAAGTAATCATTCAAGGATGTTTAAAAATATATCCAGATCATAATCTGATGATGATCTTCCTATATGATAACATCCCACCATCTCTTAGTAGATCCATAAATCATGTATGTAGCAAAATTTACTCTCCTTTCAAGAGGTTTCTCAAATACTCGAAGATAGACAACATGACCTCTTGGCATTAATCAATAGCCTGGGGTCCATCTTCCCCTGAAAAATGTAGGAGGGTGCTGCTACTGGAACTCCCTAGTCAACTACACCATAGAAGGGGAAGGTCATGAAGCTCTATATATATAATTTTATAGTTATAATAATACCTATTGAAACCCAGTATCAGTACCCATATCAAGAATAACAAAAGATTCCAAAAGTGGCACTATATGGGGTAATACTGGTATCTCAGGTACCACCACCTCTAGAGCATGATCACTAACACCTTCCTGGAACACGACTAGAAGCCTTTATGGTGGCATATTTCTAAAATTCTAAACACATGTCTTAGAATAAGATGTGATATTAGAACAATTAGATAATAAGGAATAGGATAGGTTCAAAGGATTATTATATAAGGGTCAACACCCATATTCCTACTTTTAAATCGAGTTCTAGGTAATTTAGAAGATCATAAAGGTCATGAGAGACACTCCCTACTACCCACTACTGAGGTCATATCAGGGTCAAGGTCTCATATATCGTATGAAGGGTTATAATATATAGGGTGTCAATTGAAAGTTATAGATGAGGACACCCTTTAAGTTGTAATTAGAATCCCCATTTAATGAAAACTATACCATTCTAAATATTACAATTCAGTAGTCTATATATATATATATCTATGTGTGTGTGTGTCTTTCATGGTCTAGTTAGATTTGTTACCATTCCCAAGTTATAATTTCCTATGCTTTATAAGTTACAATTGACATATTATGTAACTACAATAAGTTTTTTACTATGATTAAATTATATGAATCACTATTCCCAATTTATAAACACACACACACACATACACTCTTTAAATTGAAATTGGAATCCATTTAATTACAACCACTAACATTTTAGACCATGTGACCAATGGTCCATGGATCAAAAATTCTATAATTGGTTAATTAAGTTTCCACCATCAAGCTATATGGGAAAACACCATTTAGTTTGATGAAGACACTTTAACTAATCCAATTATTTTATCCCTTCAAGGAACATTATCACATTTCCAAATATAATAGTCAAGGAACAAATAATATATAGTAGACAATGCTCATAGTAAAATAAATATGGCGTAGCATATGTATGAAATGAGAATCCTCAAGTTCCTAGTGTAATTCATGAAATAATACCTCTTTTCCATACAAAATAAGGGAAAACATATATTATTAAGAATAATTCCAAAAATCACATGTGTCACCCAATGGTTTAATTAGGACAACTATAATAAGAAAAAACTAGAACATCAGATACCATCCCAAAAAACATGGTTTTTTACTATATGTGGGTTAGATAATCCTAGACACACGATCAATACCAAATCCTAATACATTCCTAGTATCCTGTCTAACAACCTAAATAGTAAGAAAAAAGGAAAAAAAACCTCTAATACCACTTATAGCATCCCAGGTTCGGTTCACTAATAAGTAATTGAACCTGAGAGCAACTAGGAATCAATAATGCATCCCTATATTATAGAGGCTTCCAAATAGCAGTGAGTGTATGAAATAGTATGGTGGGGAGACTATACCTTCATTACTAGAGTTAAACACAGTGGTGATAAATAGATAGATAAATAGTGGAAATAGGTAACACCAATGAATCAGATATAATAACATCTAGATAAATAAATAAATGATAGAATCCATATATAGTATCATATAAAAAATTATGATGATGTCATGATGTTATATAAAAATATGGATATAGGGGATACATAACAACAAGAATATACAACATTCTATACAAAAATGAATAAAAGGCCAAAATATATCTCTACTAGTATCCCAGGCATAAGCCTAATCCTCTATGCCTATGCTCTATTCTATTACAGTGAGTTAAGAGTTAATAATAGAGTGCTTCCCTTTGTCCCTTCTCCTTGTAGAGTCTTACTGGTCTATTTAATCACAGTTTTATGTGACCCAAAGGCCTTGTGGTGGCCCGAAGTCCTTGTAGTGGCCCGAAGGCCTTGAGGTGGCCTGAAAACCTTACTGGCCAAATGGACTTGGGTGGCTTAAAGGTCTTAAAGGACCTGAGAACCAAACTGGTGGCCCAAAATCCCAAATAGATGAATAGATCTGAAAACTACAGTACCAAATAGTACCTAATATAGTACCTACTACATTTCATACTATAGTACTATTTTAATAACCCTAAAATTTGTATCTACCCAAATTTCAACTTAGGTCTCTTGGATGCACTTGATAATTCCACCCAAATTTGGTTGAGGCTATTGTGATTATACATATTATAAGTTACATAATGTTCTAAAACTAATATATAGATATTGTGTTAAACAAAATGGTAGAAGCTCATAATGGTCATAAAATCCCCCAAATAAATTAAATAATTTTCATTAATATTGTATTTAATACATCATTATCATACCATATATCCAAATGAAATATAATAATAATTACACTTCTGTATATTCACTAATAATATATAATTTCAATTATAGAGAATCATTCTCATTATACTTGAACTTCAAAACATATAAATAAGAATTATAAACATGAAAAAAAAGAGCACCCCTAAATGATAAAAATAAACTCTATAACTCATCAAAAATTCCATAAATGAAATTAATAAAACAATAATGTATCAAATTATTGTATTATTTTATTTTTTAATTAATGGTTTTAATTTTATTATCCATGATATTAAATAAATGAAACCATTTGGACATAAGGTAAGGGGATTCTCAAACCAAACTCTCTTTCTTTGGGTTTTCCCTCTTTCACTCCATATTCAATATGAATTTTCCATTATTTTTATATAAATTTGATTTTTTTCATTCCCTTTTATTTTCTTGGATATACATGTTTCTAATCTAATTTTATGATAAATTCAAATGTTTTTCCAAAATCACTGTTCTTTATGAAAAATACATCTTTTACTTCTCTTAAGAATATGTCTTATTCAATCAAGATTGATACCAAGATTCTTATTACCATATGATCATGGGATACCCATATTTTAGGAATTTATTCTATAAGAAATGAAACCCATTCATTTCTAGGGGTTACCTTATGTCCAAGATCAATATATGTTCTATGTGGAATTTATGGTAATGTAAATATTATGATGTGACAGGTGTGACCAAAATTATATAGCACTCCAATGCATTGGGTAATGTGATGAATATCATGAGCTAAAGTTAATTATTCATGAACAAGATGATATATGTTATCACAACTATGTGATGTATTTGACCACTAAATCATAATTTTTCATTTTTATGAATTTCCATATTCCATGCCTTTATCTAATGTTCCCTTTCATTATTATTATTATGAACCTTTTCTTATATTAGTGATGATGATTATACTCACCCATGTTTTATGTCTCTTATTCATCCTCTTACTACGATTTTTTCTCACCCATTATTTTGATGTATATAATCAGGTGAATACTTGTAGTAAAGAGACCAAAAGGGATAATAATAATCTAGAGAAGAAGGAATTAAATAAATGTTTTATTTTTTATTATGTCAAATTTATGTATGGCCTTAATTTTCCCAAGACACTAAACCTTTGGATCCTAGTTTTGTAACACTATTTTGTATTTATATTTAAAAATGTGTAATAGTAATGTAAGAAAAGTTGGGGTTGCTATAGTTTGTATTAGATCATAATTTAGTAAATTTTGGAATTAGGACGAACCATAGTAAAAACCATTAGTATGATACTAGCTATATGTAATCACTCAATATTATTTGTTTTAGAAAATTCTAGACATAGGGATCCCACACGATATGCCTTTAGATTTTATTTTACAAAGGAAAAAATATTTATTCATGACTTGTTGACTTATACTTTGTTATATAATTTTATATTTTATATAATTTTAGGAATATATATAAACTAGGTCAAAAAACTATGAGAAAGACAATGAATTTATTTCCTAAATGACATCACCAATGCCTTAGGAGGTGGATTTTAAAATTTCATCGAAATTATTACCTAGATATCTTAGCTATAAAGAATAACATGAAAAATGTGTAATGTCATTATTCACATAAGAGGGAGAAACTGGCTATCAAGTAATCAATGTGTTAAAGACTACATAAATTTAGTGGATATTCCGATCCACTAGTCCTGGAAGAGTGGGTCAACATCAAGGAGAAGATATTTTCTATGCTATACTATTTTGAAAAAAAGAAGGTAATTCTATCTGTTCATCATCGAGATAGAGAGGAAAATAAATGGTGGGTGTTTATTAAAAATTCCAAGATGAAGGATGAAATGGAAGAGATTTATTGGGAAGAAATTAAGATAATGTTTCGTAATAATTATTTCCCTTGGAAACATCGTAAAAATATGGGGAGAGAATTAATAGAGGTGAATTAAATGGAAGGTGAATCTTTCATGTCCTGTGAAGTAAATTTCACAAGGCTTTGAAGGTATGCTTTGCATTTTGTTACCAATATTGATAGAAAAATTGATAGATTCATTACTGGTTTAAAACCAAACCTTATAAAGGCTCTAAAAATTTGAGACTTTGGGAGTTATGAATAAGTTGTTCAATGTTCTCTCTATAGTGATAAGAAATGAAAGATGGATATTCAAGATCTAGGATCTAATAAAAAAGGTTGAATGAAATATCATCCACACATATTCCAAAAATGTGGGAGGAAGCATTATGGAAATAACAACCAAGGGATGGGGAAATTCTATACGTGTGGGAGAGAAGGATACCAATATCATGAATGAAAAAGAGACATGATGAAGGATAACAATGTGGTGAATGAAAGGAGAGCACAAAACATGGTTCAACGCTTCAACTATAGGGATAATAGGCACTATTCATGACAGTTCACTAAACCCTGAGTACGTGAGGGTAATTAGTGTCAGCATACACCAAAGAAAAAGGAGTAAGGGAAGGCTTATGCCATAACTACTGCTATAGTGGATCATGAAAATGATTTGGTGATAGGTAAGCTAGTTATTAATTAAATAGTAGTGAATTCACTATTTTATTCTGGTTCTATTCATTCTTTCATATCTTTTAAGTTTAATATAATTATTCAAACACAACCTAAAAATATAGATGTTGAGTTATCTGTGAGAATAGAAAATAGGTTAATTATTAATTCCAAAGTATATAACACCTCCCTAGTTAATGTTTGAATAAAAACATCCTAGCAAATATATTCTTACATTCTTTTATGGATTTTGATGAAATTTTGGGCATGGGTTGGATATATTTATAGAAATACAACATCAACAGTCAGGAAAGGGAGATCACTCTTCACAACCCAAAGCATCCACAAATTCTATACATGTGTATGGAAGAAAGTGAATCTTCTTCGGATCCATCATCTCATGTGTGGATATTATTGTCTTATGATCAAGCATATCTAACTAAAATGATTAATAAAATAGAGTGAATCATGATTTAAGACATTCCCATTATAAGGGACTACACTGATGTGTTCCTAGAAGAATTGAATGGTCTTCCTATTTACTGAGAGGTTGTGTTCTCAACTAAACATATTCATAAATATCTTCATATATCAAATACACCTTATAGAATGGAAACCCTTTAGTTTAAGGAACTGGTGTAGTAGTTACAAGATAATCTAGACAGGGGTTCTATATATTCGAGTGCCTCACCATGGGGTGAACCTGTCCTCTTCATCAAGAAAAAGGATGGATCAATTCATATCTACATTGATTATCACGAGGTCAAAAAAACCACGATAAAGAACAAGTATCCAATTCCATGGATAAATAATTTTTTTGATCAATTAAATGGGGCCAAATATTTCTCTAAGGTGGACATTCATATGGATATCACATGTTAAAGGTGGTGAAGGAAGATATTACCAAGACTACATTTCAAAAAAGTTATGAACACTATCAGTTCATATAGATTCCTTTCAAACTCACTAATTCTGAAATAATATCCCAAACATAATAAATAGATTCTTTAGGGATTACCTCGATAGTTTTTTTGTAACACATTGTTGACGATATTATGATATTCTCAAAGATCATGGAAGAACATGAGGAGAATTTGAATATTGGGCTAAATAATTTGAGAAGGGTGAAACTTTATCCAAAGTATAGTAAATGTGAGTTTTGGATGGAGGAATTATCATTATTAGGTCTTGTTATCACTAGAAAAGGAATATCTATAGACCCTTCATAGACAAAGGTAATAAAAGAGTGGCCTGACCAACATTTGTATTGGAGATCCATAGATTCCTTATTCTAACAGGGTATTACTAGAGATTTTTGAAGAACTTATTATGATTTTCAAACTCACTAACTATGCTTAATGAGAAGGGATAAATTTAATTTGGACTAGTGAATGTGAAGATTGCTTTAAAGAGTTAAAAAATAAACTCAGCATCATGACATTACTCAAAATTTAGACATGTAACACCCCAAACCAGAAGCCTAGAGTCAGTGCATTATTTTAATACATTGGCTTGATTACAAGGTATCAAGTCCCCAAAGACTGATCAGTTTAGAAGTCTTGGAAAATAGATTACATACATGAACGTAACATTACACATTAGAAAATAAAACACAATATAAATGATCCTTTGAGAACACCATTAATCCCCTAGATTAACCCTTATTTTTAATCATAATACACTTCTTTGAATCCTGAAAAAAAACATATAAAGGGGTGAGGTCAAATTCTCAGTAAGGCTACGAAATATAGTGGAAGATAACATAAATATTAAGCATGATGGATAATTGAAAACACATGCCTTTAAAAATAATAAACATGAATACTTTTATGGAAGGAATATGAGCTGAGTAAATAATGCCATAATAAAACATAATCATGGGTATTCCACTAGTCGAATGACCACATGAACCATCAATATTATTTTCATAATGAGGTAATGTATAATGACAGACATTCTAAAACATTTTGTCAAGGCCTTGGACAAGAAGTCTAAAATGATTAAGGCCTTGGCCAAAACCATATATCAAATTGGGAAACACCTCAGCCAATTCCAAGTCTAGTTGTCTCATGAGACCTATCGATGCATAGGGGAGCTATAGCGGGCTACACCCGTCACTTACTAAGTCTAATACATTCCTCATATGAAAAGGTTGAAATATAACATAAACATTCGTATTAAAACTAGCATATGAAATGCCAATAATTTAACCATAAACCACGAATGGTATAAAAATAACACATACAAAATCAACCATATCACAAAACCTTAAACACAATATAGAATACTTGTATCATAATGAATCTACTTCAAACAAGTATAAAATCCATCAAAGGATATTGACATAGATGAAATCAAAACCCTTTGAGAGAAATATCTCTTTCTTTTTTTGAAATCATTTAAAGTTACACAATTATAAAATAAAACATTTATTTTGAAAATATTCTTATAAGCTTGTAAGGGAAGCTTTGATGATGTTATAACAGAGGAAAATAGTTGCACCCTCCATATAAGTTAAAAAAATCATTCTTACCTTAATTTTTTCGAAAAGGTCATAAGGTACCTTGTTTGGAAAACGATGGAAAGATTCATTTCAAAACATTTTATAAAAAGTAAAACAGGGGTATAAATGACATTAACCCATTGTCTAATAAATAGTAAAAATGTTTTGGAATACATTTTTAAGAAAAATGGATGTGGATGATAAAAATGTCCCAGTAGATACTTATGTAAAAAGAACCTCAAATAATAAAGATATTTTAAAATTAACCATTACATTGTACATTTACTTGGTCGATGGTAAGTTAAACTCATGTATAATAGTTAAATTATTGTTATTAAATTATAAAAGAACCATATACATAATTATTATATCATATATGATCTTTTAATAATTCTTTGTTAATAATATTTTAGTATTATCATTGTTTTGGGGGTCAACTGATTCATTTTACTTTATATTTTTTGTTACGTGAGTCATATTTATCATGGATGGGATGTATATTATTCATATATAGGATGATATCAAGTCTTTAAACATTATTTTTAATCATCAAATGAAAATTAGTCTTGGATGGTTATGATGGGGAATGAATCTCATCGCGTTCGTGGAGACGACAATCCATACGCACGCATGAGAAAAAATATCATTATTTTGATATTAAAATAGTATGTAAATAGATGTTATATCAGATATAAGGAATCATTAACATGTCATATATATTATTTACATGAATTATACATCATTATTATACCCATCTAAAAATAATGTATTGAATAACAACTACACCACGATATGGAGACGGTAAGCCGTACGTACGCAGGTGTGGTGACTTTGTCATTCATATCATAGATATAATAATGAATATGGTTGTACAATTTTTATAATAACATCATAGTATATAGAAGATACTGGAGTTATTATTTTTTAATGGAAATAATAAAGAAAGAGGAAGTGGAAGCAAAAATGAACTTGAAAGAGGTGATGAAATATTTACCTCTTATTTGGGTTTTTCCTTTTGTTTTGATCAAAAGGGATCCTTATATTAAATTTATGACTAATGGAATTCCTCTATGATGAAGGGAGGACAGTTGGGGGGATACTTGGGTAGCTTTTGGTAGAGCCAAATGGCTTTGAAATAGTGAATTTTAGAGAAGGGGAAGTACCCTTTTATAAGAGGGGTGAGGGGCGCCTTAGGAAATGATTTAAATGTTATTTTATAATAATATAATTTTCGATTTCTAATGGCTCCAAAATAAATTATTTAAAAGATAATGTGGGTATGGGTCAAAAAACTCTCAACCAATTGGTTTTATACTGGCTTGTGTCACTTTATTAACCTTATCTTTTAGATTTAACTCTTAGTTAAATTGTTTGATATTTACAATGTCTCTTGGTATTTTTATGATATATGGTTAATAAACTTACTATAAACTTCCAAGAGAACCAAAAGTGGTTAATTAATGATCAAAATATCATTATATAATTCTTTTGTCTGAACCTTAAATTTTTAGGATTATTATATCAACCAATAATATTTTATTTGTTTTAAAAACTCAATTATGTCAATTTTGACATTATTTATTAAATGATTTTTGATAAAGTCCTAAAAACTTTATTACTTATAAATAAATTCATATGTTCAACAATAACATGTCATATTCACCTATAAAATTTGTGGAATTAATCAAAAGTATCAAATTAAATTTATTTGGATATTTATAATATCAATTATTTTAATATTTCATTATTAAGGTAATTACTGCATCATTATTGTGTCATAAATAAATTAAAATATTTAATGTCTAAAAATTATAAATAAAATATCATTACATATGAATTTTTTTTATCTTTCTAATGAATATTTATAGTCGAATTTATATTATGTATAACCTTATATTAAAAATGGTTTAGTTATTAAACATTGAATTTAACTCTTTTAACTCTTTAAATAAAATAAAAATAAATTTCCTAATCTAATCCATGTGGGCCAAATATAATAATATTTTATTCCTAAGGTTGTTTTTGGTCGAATTGTACTTATTCAATAGAATTATGAAATGTGTTAGTGTAATAATAATATCATTTTTACCATTAATTACCCTATTTACTTTTAACCGTGGTAAATAAAAGTCAAAAGTTACTATTCACCAAAAATTATTTTCATCCTATTGAACCAAATTTTCCTTAATGATGACAATATTTTCTCTCAAATTTATGAAATTCAAATGACATAAGTGTTAAAATTATGTTTTATGCAAATTTTCAAATGCTCCTAGAAGGTGGGTAAAAAAAACGTTAACAAGTTCGATAAAATTTTATATATCAAAACATATTATAAAATAACTCCAATGAATTAAGTTGATCATATATAGGTATTATGTATCTATTTTGACTTCAAATAAATTAAAATAAAATAACTATTTATAAAAAGTTAGTTTTAACAAATAATGCAGCGTTTTTCACTATTCATAAAAAATTGAATGTTTTAAGAAAAATACCAAAAATTAACCCTACGATAATTTTGATATTATGAATTCAAAAATTATGTCTATTTTAAAAATTTAAAATCAAAGAAGTTTCATTTATTAATTTAAAATTAATTCCCGTTGACAAAACAAAAAATTGGGTTTTTAAAAAGTAAAAACTATCAAAAGATTGACATGTGTTTTGTCAAATTTAAATGTGAAATTACTTATAATGAGTTAAATTGTATTAAATGATAAAAATATAATCTAATTATACTTAAAATCCATTAAAATTAATAATTTATCACTATTAATTATTTCAATTAAAAAAGTTGTTTTTAATTAAAATTTAGTAATTTTCACTATTCATCAAAATATGAAAGTTATCAGAAAAGTACCAAAAATTTATTCAAACTAAAATTTTATGTCCCGATTCTAATGAATAATTTGATTTCATTAAATTTAATATATAACATAGTCAAAAATTGGTTTTAAAAAGGGTTCTCCATTAAAATGCGGTAAAATTGCATTTTTTGAAAAATACTTATTTTATCCAAAAAATGAATTTGTTATTATATTATGTCTTCGAATCACATAGTATGGATGTTAAAATTATATATAGTATATAAGATTCAAAATTTTGTTAATACTATTCACAACCGCTATTTGAACGGTTAGTTTAATAAGTTGTGGTGCGCTAGAACTCAGTGTTGCATGTAGCGCAAACTATTGAATTACTTTAATGAGATAATGTACTATGAAATCATGGGGTGTTACATTCTCACGTACTTCAATAAATTTCATCCTCACAATTTAAAATTGTTCTTCGAAAATTTTTTTGTTAAAAATAGAAAAAACACCTTTTTCAAAAAATGACATTAAAAATTGGTTTAATAAAATTTACTCTTAATAAGAGGGAAAGGGAAATGAAAATGTCACCACCAAATTATGATCTCGATTAGGATAACATTGGTGGAAATTAGTGACACATAATTGGAGGAAAAACATAAATATTTATAGAGAGTGATTGAGGTCGTCAATCACAAAAAAGCGTAAAATTAAGGGCCTCAAAGCCATCAATCTATGATGATTTAAAATATCGTTAATTGAATAAAACATAAGGTATTAAGATAACACATTTTTGGTTTTAATATCCCTTAACTAATGTTTAAGAATTAATTTATTCATAGAATAAGAAGAAAAATATATATTTCACATGTAGAGTATCATCCTTCAACTAATTCCTACTATAAATTTATCTTTCACCCAAAAGATAATTGAATTAAAAAATATTATATTAATCCTAATCGTATAGGGTTACAAAAATAAAGAATTTATAATTCATTTGTAAGACTATTTAAAAAAACTACATTATACAATCTAGAACATCATGTATGTCGGTGGTAGGTGATCCACCCTTGTTGCACTTCGGTTACGGGTTCAAGTCTCGCGACCTTACTGAATGCGATGGGTTGTCACCCGACCTCTGGGTTGTACTTTTTATGACAATCCAAAATTAATCTCAAGAAATGATTTATCCTTAACAATAGTATCCAATGTCAAACTTAATCGATTCCAACCTTTAGAATTATCTGAAATATTTTTGTCCACAGTCACAGTAAAAAATTTATGAGTTAAACACAATGAAGATTCTTTTTTGCACGTAATAACATGTGAATACCTTCATCATGTATTCTTTTAAAACACGGTAACACCCTAAAATATCATATAACCATATTGGTTAAATTCATTCTCCCTTATTCCTTATAGAATACTGGATATACTCCTTATATCCAAAAATTTTGTAAACTCCAACAATGATGGAATAAACAAACCATTAACCATTTCCAGGGATATCAATAATATCCAATATAATTTATCCAAATCAATCATCTCTTATTCCAAAATCAATACCTCGGTATCAGGCCAATATTAAAGTTTTTTTCCTTCAATAATGTATTTTCCAAAAAGATTAACATTCCATTGAGTCACTTTTCTTGGTTCCACACAATCTCAACTTCTTAATGAAATAGTATTGCAGTACAGTCCTTATATACTCTATAATTATTATAACATATACATCATTAATACAATACTCAAATGAAACAATACATTAATAACAACATAATAACTCTTAATCATTCCTCTTTATCTTCGGTATTATTATAACTTGATTATTATTCAATAACAACATTTGGGGTATACTCTAATGATTTGGACATTGAATCACATAGTGTCCCAACTCCTTGGAGATGAAGCGTTGTACATTTGATACTTTTTTCTCACCCTTGCAATCACGTACTTGGTGTCCTTTTTATCCACACTTATAAAAAACTCCCATTCCCTTCAAGAATTTACCAAGGTGATTCTTTCCACAGTTATCACATATGGAAAAATCCTTCTTTCCCTTATTTCCTTTATCTATCTTTCTCCCTACAATCCTTTTCTTCTCTAGCTACCCTTCAAATCAATAGGACTTAGAAAATTCTTTAGTTCTCTTATTAACCCATGATACTATTTCTTCATATGATGATAATACGTGGGAGACTATTTCCTTTCTAATTTTTGGATTAATACCATGAAAGATATGACCCTTCTTACTCTTTGAATAATGCGTATTGTTGGAGGTCTCATTCCATCTACTGGGTGCCATTTCTAAAAAATGGAATACACTAGGTTAGTTTATGAATCGAAATGCATAATTCCAAACATGTACAATATTTAACATAAATTGAACAGTTCGTGGATATAATCCATAATCATAAAAGAGTTTTTATTGAAGAAGTATGTACTCATAAAACATTATTAGTGGTTTTTAAAGAAAAAAAGAATTATACTAAGCATATCCCCCAGGAGTGTCATAAACAAGAGTGCATCAAGGCCCATTGTCGTGCACCAGTTCCCGTTTGAGTCTAGATCAAAGTGATGTTTTCAGGATTTACCCCTAGGTACATTTGTGCCAGAGTCGCCTCTACCTGCTTGTATCCAGTCAGAGATTTATTTCTTGGAATACTCACAAAATCTCTATAGTACCAAAATTCTAGGAAGTTATTATATAATAATTCTCAAAGTCTATCTTCGGGTAGTTTCCTCTAATCAGAGTTTTTCTAAATCTAGTTTCCATGTTTATTGCTAAACTTCCTTTGATACCAACTGTAACACCCTAATCCTAGAAGCCTAGATTCAGTGCATTATTTTAGTACATTGGAATGATTACTAGGAATCATGTCCCGAAAGATCGATCAGTTTAAAAGTATGGGAAAACAGATTACATACATGAATGTTACATTACACTTTTGAATATAAAACACAACATAAAATATCCTTTGAGAACTCCATTAATCCCCTAGCTTAACCCTTATTATCAATCATAATAAACTTCTTAGAATCATGGAAGAAATAAAACATAGAAAGTGGTGAGCTCAAATGATCAGTAAGGTTAAGAAATACAACGTAAGATAACATAAATATTAAGCATAGTGAATAATTGAAAACAAATTCCTTTACAAATAATAAACATGAACACTTTTATGGAAGGACTATGAGTTGAGTAAATAATGCCATAATAAAACATAATCATGGGTGTTATACTAGTTGAATGACTACATGAACCATTAATATTATTTTCATAATGAGGGAATGTATAATGCCGGCTATTCTGAAACATTTTGTCAAGGCCTCGACCAAGATGTCTAAAAATGATTAAGGCCTCAGCCAAAACCATATATAAAATTGGGAAAGGCCTCGGCCAATTCAACATCTAGTTGTCTCAGGAGACCTACCGATGCATTGAAGAGCTATAGTGGGCTCCACCCATCACTTAATAAGTATAATACATTACTCATATGAAAAGGATGAAATATAACATAAACATTCATATTAAAACTAGCATACGAAATGTCAATAACTTAACCATAAACTATAAATGGTATAAAAATAACACATCCATAGTCAAACATATCACAAAACCTTCAATACAATATGGAAGATTTGTATCATAATGAATCAACTTCAAACAATTATAAAATCCATCAAAGGATGTTGACATAGATGAAATAAAAACTATTTGAGAGAAATATCTCTTTCTATTTTTTTTGAAATCAATTAAAGTTAAAAAATTATAAAAAAAACATTTATTTTGAAAAAATTATTATAAGACTTTAAGGGAATCTTTGATGATGTTATAACAGTGGAAAATAGCTTCACCCACCATATAAGTTAAAAAAACATTCTTTCCTTAATTTTTTCGAAAAGGTCATAAGGTACCTTGTTTGGAAAATGACGGAAAGATTCCTTTTAAACCATTTTATAAAAAGTCAAACAAGTGTATAAATGACTTTAACCCATAGTCTAGTAAGTAGTAAAAATGTCACACCCAAACTTTTAAATTAATATTATTTTATTATTTTATCAGACTTTAAAACTTTCTATCGTGTTGCGGTCCAAGCCTGTTTGAAATTTTTGCACTTTTTTGATGAATGAATGCTTTGCCCTTGACGGCATCCGATGCATGGGCAGAGCGTGTTCAAAGCCACGTGACCTTGCTCGGGTCACCGTGTGGCCTGCCTCATGTACAAGGCAAATAAATAAAGTGAGTTTTAATGAGTTAGTTTAATAATTATAATAATGGTTATTGTTGTTATTATTACTATGGTTAATAATATTATTATTATCAAGTTTATTATAATAATTATTAATTTATGAACAATATTATTATTATTATTATTAGAGTTTGTTAAAATTTTTATTATGTTCATTATTACTTATTAATATTTTTATTTATTTTTCATTCATCTTTCTTCTTCTTTATTTTCTTCTATTTTATTTATCTCTTTTACTATTATTATTATTATTATTATTATGTTTTGTTAATATTGTAATTAGGGTATTTTATTTATTTATTTATTAATCCTATGACATTTTCATAAAATATTATTAAACGTTATCGTTTTTATTATAGTTTATAATTGTTATTATTATGTTAAGTTTGTTTATGTTTTTTTGGTTTTTATTTTAATTTTTATTTCCACTTTCTTTTTTTTTATTTTCGTTTATTATTTTTTTTCTTCTCTCCTTTTCCCCCTCCCTCTCTCTTCCTCTCCCCTATTCCCCCGTCGCACACAACAATCCCCTCTCCCCTGGTTTCGTTGCGCCTCACCCCTTGTAGCCGGCGCTCTCCCACCCTAATCCCTTCCTTCCGGCATCACATCGGACCGGCACCCCACTCCCCTCCTCGCGCCGCCTCGCACCGTCGGCCGCCCGACGTCGGACCCCCCAACGCGCCTCCCTCTTCCGCTGGCTATCCCTTGGTCGCACCCCACTTTCAGCAAGACCTTCGGTCGGTGCCTCTTCCCCCTCTCCCTGATGGCACTCATCTCGGCGACCAGCATCCTGCTCCCTCCGTCACAAGGTCATCCCACTATGATGATCTTCTTCTTCCTCCTTAGGGTTTTGCTTTTTATAGGGTTCCGATTTTGGGGTTTTATCTTGTTGTTTATGGGGTTCGATTGCTTGATTTATGGTTCGTTTTAGGTCCCTTGCAGTGCGATTGGTGTGCAGCGGAGTTTGCGCATTGATTTTGTGAAGTTTTCTACACCGATGGTAAGTGTTTCCTCCTATAAGTTTTGTTTGATGATTTAATTTGCTTGTTTAAATAATTTAATATGTTCTTTAATTAATTTGTTGAGTGTGAATTCTGTTTATGTGGTGAATTATTTTTACTTTCTTAAATAAATTTGGTGTTCTATGTTTTATCTTTTTGGTTTGAAACTAGTTTTTAAAATAATTTAGTTTGCATTTGTTTTGTTTGGCGGTGTGTTATTATGGTATGAGTGCGTTTCTGTTGAGAACTTTGTATCTGGTCAATTGATAGTGTTTTGTAAGTTGTGTAGTTAGTTTATTATTTTTGTATAAATGGTAAATATTGTGTTCTTAATGTGGCGTTGTGTGCATTTGGTAATGAAAGAAGGTTGAAGTTGGTTTTGTGTGCAAAGCTGTGTTATACTCTTTAAAAAATGGTTTATAAAAATTTAGAAAGATAACTTAAATAATTTTTAAGGATGCAAAATTGTTTTAATTAAATTGTGTAAAGGTTTTTAGTGTGTGTTTGTTTCTAAAGAGGGGATTTTGGGTATTTTCTCGATGTGAGGCAGTGAGGTGTTTCCTTGGGTTGTTTTATAAATTGCATAATGGTTTATTTAAGTTGTTTGGATGGTGAAAAACTTGTTTTGGAAATGGTTAAATTGTTTTTGTGCTTTTCTTTTAATATTTTCAATGCGTTTTATGAGTTATGTAAGTGGCGCGTCGTTGGTGAAAACCCTTGATGTGTTAATTTGAAACACTTTATGGATTGTTTAAGTGTTTAATGGTTTTATTAAATTATTTGTGTAGTGCGTTGGACCTCGCTACGATGGTTTCAAGTTGCGGGTGTCAGGAACGCCTACACGTACATGCATAGGGTATGGCATATATATATATATATGCCCTCTTTATACATATTCCCTCATGGCGTGGGGAATATGTGCAATGCAGCTAGGGGTGTATATATATATATGTATAAATGCATGGGCGTGTGTGTGCCAAGTGTCGGTTTGAGTGGTCATCGAAAGATAACGACAAGTTTGAGGTAGGTCCCCTATGCCTAAGATTTTAATTTGAAATTCATAATTGCTTGATTGTTTTAAAAATATGTTTTACACTATTCTATATACACATGCTATGGAATCTGATTGCTGTTGCTAGAAACTATTATGCCTTTGTTTTGGAGATTGAAATGTATTTCAAACACCGTTGGTCTTAAGTGACTTTTCTTGAAAAATTGATTTCTTAAGTGATATTGAATTGGTAAAGTGTATTTCTAAACGTGTTTGACCTTTTGGATTGTTGCTTGTAAAAAGTGTCCCCTTTATGTAATTATGCCCGTTTAGCATCTTAAGAATGTTTTATGAAAAATAAAAAAAACCTCTCTTGAGGCATGCCCCCTTGGTTTTAGAAAAAAATGTTTTTTTTTAAGTTGAATGTGTTATCATGTGCCTAATTTTATGCTTATGCATTTTGTGACGTGCAAGAGGGGGAATGCACTCAAGGAGAGAGAGCGGTGGTGAGATGTTGAATGAGTTCTATAAAAAGAGAGTGTTATGTACATATATGTTTGCTTGATAATGAAAACTCACCACCACATGGAATAGAGAACAATGGGAAACCCAAGTGTCTAGATGGGTGACCAGGACTAGTACTCTAGATGATACGGCATGGGTTCATCCTGGTTTTTTTAGCAGGATTGACGCAACAACACTAACTAAACACATGAATTCTGAGGGTCATGGTCTTATAAGCCACGTTTTCTGAGGGTTGTGGTCTTCTAATCCACGTTTCACTGAGGTACGAGGTCTCTAGGTTCCCACTTGTTCTGGCTACCTATAGGGATTACCCATGGTGCTCATTTGCGATGTGCTGCTTGTGATTTAACTTTCATTTCAGTTGTGTCATACTTGATGTCTTTTTGTGAAAACCATATTTTAATCCAAACCGATTTCTTTTCATTTGAAACGTTAATTCATGCTTGGAATCTATTTTAAAAATGCAGTGGGAGTGAAATTCTTTACTTGATAATGCAAACTCGTTACTTGAATTTGAAAAGAAGGAAAACACTATTTTATTATATCTTATTTTTCAAACTGGCATGACTGGATTTCCTACTAAAGGCAGGGGCACAGGACGTGGTTACATTTTTGGATTTCCTACTGAGCATCTTGGTGCTCATGCCTACTTTACTTTTCAGTTGCAGGTTTCAGTCCTGGATCACTCTTGGGAGCAATTGTTGTTGTCATACCATGGTGATCCACGGGGTCACCTGAGGTATGTCACGTTTCTTTGTTTATTCCTTTTTCCACTGCCACGTTGTTCAATTTATTTTCCTTTATTTATCTGCTTGTTCAGTTTATGTTTATTTATCTTTGTCATGGGACAAACCGTTCCCAATTGGTTTGTTTTTATGCTCGACACTAGTTTCCAGCCCGTGGGGATCGGGAACGCCCTTCGGGCCATGTCGCGGACCAGGTCGGGTGCCGAGTCGGATGACGATCCGGCCTGGTTCATGACAAAATGGTATCAGAGGAGGAACCCAGCCTTAAGTGTGGTGCACTACCTGGGTTGAGATGTAGGGCCCACAACGAGGGCGTTGTGCCCTAAAGGGGGGGGGGGTGATTGTAACACCCCAGAATGATAAAGGGTTAAATGACTAGATGATATGACTCATGTCAACAAGGTGCACCTTCCTTTTCGGGAGCCTGTCGGATTAGAAATTCATAGTTAAGCGTGCTTGTCCTGGAGTAGTGATCAGGATAGGTGACCTTCTGGGAAGTTTCCCAGGGTGTGTGTGAGTTAGGACAAAGCACACTACAAAGGAAAAGTGTTGGACTGTGGGGATTTTCATTAGTCATATGACTCGTTCAGGCATGTGGGTGGACCCTGGGGTGGGCTCCACGTGTCTGCGGGGCAATTGGGTGGTACCTGGTGGGCCAGGACCTAACGACCAAGTTAAGGCGGGGTGGTTGTGCTGTCACTAGGACCCAGTTGTTACATTTGGTATCAGAGGTGCCCTTGTTATTTGGGGTGTCAAGTAGCTTGGTGATTAGGTGTGTCAGGACTGGAGAGGTAGGTGTGGGAAGGACTTCATGAACCCTTGATCGTCCCGAGACTCGAGTTTCCAGGGGTAGTTCGGGATTTGAATTTTCTTCTTTGGATTGGTATGTTTGGATAAGGGATGACAAGGGAAGTGATCCGATGTTACGCGACGAGCCTGCATGGAGTAGCGACCCATGTACGGCCCAAGTGCACGGTTCAAGATGATTCCTGTGGTTGATTCTTTCTTGGAGCATGGCCTGCTAAGCCATGTTACCGGGTTGGTATAACCACTAGTCCCTTATTTTTGGATGTTTTAATGTGAGTTATGTTTAACCTTCATTTTTGTTGGTGTGATTACATCTCAAAAAGTAAAATGGATTTTTGTGAAGGTGTTTTCAAAAGGGAATATGGTTGTTGGAGTGGAAAATGGTTTTTTTAAATGGAAAAATGTTTTGGAATTTTTAAACGTGTTTCTTTAACGATAAGTCACTTTCTCAAATTGGTTTGGAATTTGTGCTGTGTGCTTAATGGTATGTTTTGTAAATGAGAAGTGTCTTGAATTGACCCTTGGTATTCCTATGAGTGATCACATACATTGAGGTGCGCATGTGGCAGGTGGGGAAATTGGTGATGTGAGTGGATGGGTGCTTGAGCTAGCACATGGATATGTATGTGTGAGAATTCATGGGATATCAATGGTGGATATCTAAGTTGTTTTCTTTGCTGAAAAATGGTTTTCAAAAGGGGTTTTTCAAATGTTTAGAAAAGTGAGTGAGAAATTGTTTAGCGTTCTCTTTTCGTGTTGGGTATTCTTTTTCGTGAGTTCTTGGTTTTGACGTATTGAATTGTGGTTGGAATAGTGATTTGAGTTTGAGATTTAATTTGTGATTGAGGTGTGGAATTTTGATTTATGATGAGTTTTGATTCGGATTTTTGCCTCTTGTTTTTGAGTATGCCACCCCGAAAAGTCCCAGAAGGTTCTAGTGAGTCACTTCTAGTTGTTGGTTCTACCCAGAATCATAGTGGAGTGGTATAATTGAATTATTTTTAGTTATTGTCCAACATATGTAGTGATAGTAATCTATCGAAGGTAGAGAACTGGCTTGGTGAAATCGTTGGTGTTTCCAGGTTATTGGAAACTCCCAAAACTATGAGAGTCTGTGTTGGTTTGGGTTCGTTTGAAGGTGCAACTTTGGATTGGTGGAGGAAATAATCCCAGCGTCGTTGCATGATGGTATGTCTTGGAAGGTGTTTAAGACGACTCTTGTCAGATGGTTTATACCCAAGGAAGTGAAGGCAAGGAAAGTGGCAGAACTAGTGGGTGTCGAGTAAGGCCAACGATAAGTGAAGGCCTACGTGGGACATGCCAAGGGGTGGATTCCATTTTCTCCAGAGGTAGCGTCGTGGAATCAGTTAATGTTTCTCTTTTGTGGGGTCTTCATCCAGGGTTCCAGGACCATTTCTATCTTGTGTTCGGGAAGGTTCCCCATCCGGTGATGAGAGCGAATCAGAGGAACCTGTCTCAGACAAGTCTTCTTGTCAATTCCATATCCTATTAGTTGGACCACCCCCTTGTTTGCTTCTAGTGTGCTCAGTTTGGGTACTTTAAGCTGCCTTGTCATCATCCTCCGAAGGCCTGCTGTCAGTGTGTCCATTTGGGAAACTAAGAGAAGTTATGCTAGCGGCTTCATCAGGAGGAGTCTCGACAGGAGAATGTCATCTCCTGAATACGGGGCAGTAGATGCTTCAAGACATCAGAGCTCCAGCCACAGGTCTCAGAGTGAAGCCTTTCACGCAGTCAGGAATTGTTGGGTATGGGGCACTTTGGTCTAATTTTTGTCTCCAATGCTGAAATGGGGACGGTCTGAATTTCCCTGTTGTAGCTCTCCCATCTTTGAAGGTTCTATTTTGCTATAAGAGGCGTAAAGGTCTCTTTTTCTCGTTGCGTTCTTTGTTCTTTGGATACCCCACCTTGGTTGTAATAAGGTGTGGTGATCTCTTTTTCTTGTAATTCTAGTAGTTGTACCTCCTCAAATATGAGTTTTGAAGTTTGTCTCTCTCATGTGGCCAGCTCCATTGGTAACCCGTTCTTGTTTTAGGATGCGCTCGTTTTGGAGACATATTCGTCTTGGGAGATAATGAATAGGGGTTTGGTCCACTACTCGGTTTGGGATCTTTCGTCAATGACCCCATGTGGTGGGGGTCTGGTTTATGCAAAGAGTTCATGGGTCAGTTTGTGCTGGGTTTCTCGTATTAGTCTGTGCTAATTGGCTTTATCTGGTCAGTTCTTAAATGGTGGGGAGACCCACCACGAATCTTGTCATCCCTTCTTCGAGGTTTGGTCTGTGCGGCGGTTCCCTCTTGGATCAAGTTAGCAGTTCCAGGGTTAGCCCATACTAATGGTCTCAATTTCAGTTCTGCTAGTCAGGTTCTTGTGGTGGGGAGAACCCTCCTCATTTCCTAATGGTTCTTCTTTTTTCAGTTTCCCTCAGAGTTGGTCGGGTGTGACTGATGGAGTGAAAAGTCATGTTGAGTTGGGATTTTGTTGGCCTCATTTAGTTTCGAACTCGAGTTTGTTTACTCGTTTGGCTGGGTGACTTTCTGGGGACAGAAAGTTTTTTGTGGTGGGGAGAATTGTCACACCCGAACTTTTAAATTAATATTATTTTATTATTTTATCATACTTTAAAACTTTCTATCATGTTTCTGTCCAAGCCTGTTTGAAATTTTTGCACTTTTTTGATAAATGAATGCTTTGCCCTTGACGGCATCCGATGCATGGGCAGAGCGTGTTCAAAGCCGCACGACCTTGCTCGGGTCACCGTGTGGCCTGCCTCATGTACAAGGAAAATAAATAAAGTGAGTTTTAATGAGTTAGTTTAATAATTATAATAATGGTTATTATTGTAATTATTACTATGGTTAATAATATTATTATTATCAAGTTTATTATAATAATTATTAAGTTATGAACAATATTATTATTATTATTATTAGATTTCGTTAAAATTTTTATTATGTTCATTATTACTTGTTAATATTTTTATTTATTTTGCATTCATCTTTCTTCTTCTTTCTTTTCTTCTATTTTATTTATCTCTTTTACTATTATTATTATTATTATTATTATTATGCTTTGTTTATATTTTAATTAGGGTATTTTATTTATTTATTAAGCCTATTACATTTTCATAAAATATTATTAAACATTATCGTTTTTATTATAGTGTATAATTTTTATTATTATGTTAAGTTTGTTTATGTTTTTTTTGGTTTTTATTTTAATTTTTATTTCCACTTTCTTTTTTTTATTTTCTTTTTTTTTTATTTTTTTTCTTCTCTCCTTTTCCCCCTCCATCTCTCTTCATCTCCCCTATTCCCCCGTCACGCACAGCAACCCCCTCTCCCCTGGTTTCGTTGCGCCTCACCCCTTGTAGCTGGTGCTCTCCCACCCTACTTGCTTCCTTCCAGCAACACATCAGACCGGCACCCCACTCCCCTCCTTACGCCGCCTCGCACCATCGGCCGCCCGACGTCGGACCCCCCAATGTGCCTCCCTCTTCCTCTGGCTATCCCTTGGCCGCACCCCACATCCAGCAAGCCCTTCGGTCAGCGCCTCTTCCCCCTCTCCCCAGTGGCACTCATCTCGGCGACCAACATCCTGCTCCCTCCGTCGCAAGGTCATCCCACTATGATTATCTTCTTCTTCCTCCTTAGGGTTTTTCTTCTTATAGGGTTCAGATTTTGGGGGTTTATCTTGTTGTTTATGGGGTTCAATTGCTTGATTTATGGTTCGTTTTAGGTCCATTGCAGTGCGATTGGCGTGCGGCGGAGTTTGCGTATTGCTTTTGTGAAGTTTTCTACACCGATGGTAAGTGTTTCCTCCTATAAGTTTTGTTTGATGATTTAATTTTCTTGTTTAAATAATTTAAGATGTTCTTTAATTAATTTTTTGAGTGCGAATTGTGTTTATGTGGTGAATTATTGTTACTTTCTTAAATAAATTTGGTGTTCTATGTTTTATCTATTTGGTGCGAAACTAGTTTTTAAAATAATTTAGTTTGCATTTGTTTTGTTTGGCAGTGTGTTATTATGGTATGAGTGCGTTTCTATTGAGAACTTTGTATCTGGTCAATTGATAGTGTTTTGTAAGTTGTGTAGTTAGTTTATTATTTTTTGTATAAATGGAAAATATTATGTTCTTAATGTGGCGTTGTGTGCATTTGGTAATGAAAAAAGGTTGAAGTTGGTTTTGTGTGAAAAGCTGTGTCATACTCTTTAAAAATTGGTTTATAAAAATTTAGAACGATACCTTAAATAATTTTTAAGGATGCGAAATTGTTTTAATTAAATTGTGTAAAGGTTTTTAGTGTGCGTTTGTTTCTAAAGAAGGGATTTTGGGTATTTTCTCGGTGTGAGGCAGTGAGGTGTTTCCTTGGGTTGTTTTATAAATTGCATAATGGTTTATTTAAGTTGTTTGGATGGTGAAAAACTTGTTTTGGAAACGGTTAAATTGTTTTTGTGATTTTCTTTTAATATTTTCAATGAGTTTTATGAGTTATGTAAGTGGCGCGTAGTTGGTGTAAACCCTTGATGTGTTAATTTGAAACACTTTATGGATTGTTTAAGTGTTTAATGGTTTTATTAAATTATTTGTGTAGTGCGTTGGACCTCGCTACGATGGTTTCAAGTTGCGGGTGTCAGGAACGCCTACACGTACATGCATAGGGTAAGGCATATATATATATATATGCCCTCTTTGTATATATTCCCTCATGGCGCGGGGAATATGTGCAATGCAGCTAGGGGTGGATATATATATATATATATATGTATAAATTCATGTGCGTGTGTGCGCCAAGTGTCAGTTCGAGTGGTCATCGACAGATAATGACAAGTTTGAGGTAGGTCCCCTATGCCTATGCTTTTAATTTGAAATTCATAATTGCTTGATTGTTTTAAAAATCTGTTTTACACTATGCTATATACACATACTATGGAATCTGATTGTTGTTGCTAGAAACTATTATGCCTTTGTTTTGGAGATTGAAATGTATTTCAAACGCCATTGGTCTTAAGTGACTTTTCTTGAAAAATTGATTTCTTAAGTGGTTTTGAATTGGTAAAGTGTATTTCTAAAGGTGTTTGACCTTTTGGCTGGTTGCTTGTAAAAAGTGTTCCCTTTATGTAATTATGCCCATTTGGCATCTTAAGAATGTTTTATGAAAAAGAAAAAAAACCTCTCTTGAGGCATGCCCCCTTGGTTTTAGAAAAAAATGTTTTTTAAGTTGAATGTGTTATCATGTGCCTAATTTGATGCTTATGCATTGTGTGACGTGCAAGAGGGGGAATGCGCTCAAGTAGAGAGAGCGGTGGTGAGATGTTGAATGAGTTCTAGAAAAAGAGAGTGTTATGTACATATATGTTTGCTTGATAATGAAAGCTCACCACCACATGAAATAGAGCACAATAGGAAACCCGAGTGTCTAGATGGGTGACCAGGACTAGTACGCTAGATGATACGACATGGGTTCATCCCGGTTTGTTTAGCAGGATTGACGCAACAACACTAACTAAACATATGAATTCTGAGGGTCATGGTCTTCTAAGCCACGTTTTCTAAGGGTTTTGGTCTTCTAAGCCACGTTTCACTGAGGTACGAGGTCTCTAGGTTACCACTTGTTCTGGCTACCTATAGGGATTACCCATGGTGCTCATTTGCGACGTGCTGCTTGTGATTTAACTTTCATTTCAGTTGTGTCATACTTGATGTATTTTTGTGAAAACCATATTTTAATCCAAACTGATTTCTTTTCATTTGAAAGGTTAATGCATGCTTGGAACCTATTTTCAAAATGAAGTGGGAGTGAAATTCTTTACTTGATAATGCAAACTCGTTACTTGAATTTGAAAAGAAGGAAAACACTATTTTATTATATCTTATTTTTCAAACTGGCATGACTGGATTTCCTACTAAAGGCAGGGGCATAGGACGTGGTTACATTTTTGGCTTTCCTTCTGAGCATCTCGGTGCTCACGCCTACTTTACTTTTCGGTTGCAGGTTTCAGTCTTGGATCTCTCTTGGGAGCGAGTGTGGTTGTCGTACTGTGGTGATCCACAGGGTGACCTGCGGTATGTCACGTTTCTTTGTTTATTCCTTTTTCCGCTGCCAAGTTGTTCAATTTATTTTCCTTTATTTATCTGCTTGTTCAGTTTATGTTTATTTATCTTTGTCATGGGCCAAACCATTCCCAATTGGTTTGTTTTGATGCCCGACACTAGTTGCCAGCCCGTGGGAATCGGGAAAGCCCTTCGGGCCATGTCGCGGACCGAGTCGCGTGCCGAGTCGGATGACGATCCGGCCTGGTTCGTGACAAAATGGTATCAGAGGAGGAACCCAACCTTAAGTGTGGTGCACTGCCTGGGTTGAGATGTAGGGCCCACAATGAGGGCGTTGTGACCTAAAGGGGGGGGGGGGGGTGATTGTAACACCCCAGAATGATAAAGGGTTAAATGACTAGATGATATGACTCATGTCAACAAGGTGCACCTTCCTTTTCGGGAGCCTGTCTGATTAGAACTTCATAGTTAAGCGTGATTGTCTTGGAGTAGTGATCCGGATGAAGTGATCTTCTGGGAAGTTTCCCAGGGTGTGTGTGAGTGAGGACAAAGCACACTACAAAGGACAAGTGTTGGCCTGTGGGGACTATCATTAGTCATATGACTCGTTCAGGCATGTGGGTGGACCTTGGGGTGGGCTCCACATGTCTGCGAGGCAATTGGGTGGTACCTGGTGGGCCAGGACCCGACGACCATGTTAAGGCGGGGTGTCTGTGCTGTCACTAGGACCCAGTTGTTACATTTGGTATCAGAGGTGCCCTTGTTATTTGGGGTTTCAAGTAGCTTGGTGATTAGTTGTGTCAGGACTCGAGAGGTAGGTGCGGGAAGGACTTCATGAACCCTTGCCCATCCCGAGACTCGAGTTGCCAGGGGTAGTTCAGGATTTGAATTTTCTTCTTTGGATTGGTATGTTTGGATGAGGGATGACAAGGGAAGTGATCCGATGTTACGCGACGAGCCTGCATGGAGTAGCGACCCATGTACGACCCGAGTGAATGGTTCAAGATGCTTCCTGTGGTTGATGCTTGCTTGGAGCATGGCCTGCTAAGCCATGTTACTGGGTTGGTATAACCACTAGTCCCTTATTTTTGGATGTTTTAATGTGATTTATGTTTAACCTTCATTTTGGTTGGTGTGAGTACATCTCAAAAATGAAAATGGATTTTTGTGAAGGTGTTTTCAAAAGGGAATATGGTTGTTGGAGTGGAAAAATGGTTTTTTTAAATGGAAAAATGTTTTGGAATTTTGAAACATGTTTCTTTAACGATAAGTCACTTTCTCAAATTGGTTGAGAATTTGTGCTGTGTGCTTAATGGTATGTTTTGGAAATGAGAAATGTCTTGAATTGACCCTTGGTATTCCTATGAGTGATCAGATACATTGAGGCGCGCATGTGGCAAGTGGGGAAATTGGTGATGTGAGTGGATGGGTGCTTGAGCTCGCACATGGATATGTATGTGTGAGACTTCATGGGATATCAATGGTGGATATCTAAGTTGTTTTGTTTTCTGAAAAATGGTTTTCAAAAGAGGGTTTTCAAATGTTTAGAAAAGTGATTGAGAAATTGTTTAGCGTTCTCTTTTCGTGTTGGGTATTCTTTTTCGTGAGTTCTTGGTTTTGATGTATTGAATTGTGGTTGGAATAGTGATTTGAGTTTGAGCTTTCGTTTGTGATTGAGGTGTGGAATTTTGATTTATGATGAGTTTTGATTCGGATTTGTGCCTCTTGTTTTTGAGTATGCCACCCAGAAAAGTCCCAGAAGGTTCTAGTGAGTCACTTCTAGTTGTTGGTTCTACCCAGAATCATAGCGGAGTGGTAGAATTGAATTCTTTTTGATTATTGTCCAGCATATGTAGTGATAGTGATCTATCGAAGGTAGCGAACTGGCTTGGTGAAATCGTTGGTGTTTCCAGGTTATTGGAAACTCCCAAAACTATGAGAGTCCGTGTTGGTTTAGGTTCGTTTGAAGGTGAAACTTTGGATTGGTGGGGGAAATAATCCCAGCGTCGTTGCATGATGGTATGTCTTGGAAGGTGTTTATGACGACTCTCGTCATATGGTTTATACCCAAGGAAGTGAAGGCAAGGAAAGTGGCATAACTAGTGGGTGTCGAGTAAGGTCAATGAGAAGTGAAGGCCTACGTGGGACATGCCAAGGGGTTGATTCCATTTTCTCCAGAGGTAGCGTCGTGGAATCTGTTAATGTTTCTCTTGTGTGGGGTCTTCATCCAGGGTTCCAGGACCATTTCTTTCTGGTGTTCGGGAAGGTTCCCCATCCGGTGATGAGAGCGAATCGGAGGAACCTATCTCAGACAAGTCTTCTTGTCAATTCCATCTCCTATTAGTTGGACGAACCCCTTGTTTGCTTCTAGTGTGCTCAGTTTGGGTACTTTAGGCTGCCTTGTCATCATCCTCCGAAGGCCTGCCGTCAGTGTGGACATTTGGGAAACATAGAGAAGTTACACTAGCGGCTTCGTCAGGAGGAGTCTCAATAGGAGAATGTCAGCTCCTGACTGCGGGGCAGTAGATTCTTCAAGACATCAGAGCTCCAGCCACAGGTCTTGGAGTGAAGCCTTTCACGCAGTCCAGAATCATTGGGTATGGGGCACCTTGGTCTAATTTTTGTCTCCAATGTTGAAATGGGGACGGTTTGAATTTCCCTGTTGTAGCTCTCCCGTCTTTGAAGGTTCTATTTTTCTGTAAGAGGCATAAAGGTCTCTTTTTCTCGTTGTGTTCTTTGTTCTTTGGATACCCCACCTTGGTTGTAATAAAGTGTGGTGATATATTTTTCTTGTAATTCTAGTAGTTGTGCCTCCTAAAATATGAGTTTTGAAGTTTGTCTCTCTCATGTGGCCAGCTCCATTGGTAACCCATTATTGTTTTAGGATGCGCTCGTTTTGGAGACATATGCATCTTGGGAGATAATGAATAGGGGTTTGGTCTGCTACTCGGTTTGGGGTCTTTCGTCAATGACCCCATGTGGTGGGGGTCTGGTTTATGCAGAGAGTTCATGAGTCAGTTTGTGCTGGATTTATCGTATTAGTCTGTACTAATTGGCTTTAACTGGTCAGTTCTTAAATGGTGCGGAGACCCACCACGAATCTTGTCATCCCTTCTTCGAGGTTTGGTCTGTGCGGCGGTTCCCTCTTGGATCAAGTTAGCAGTTCCAGGGTTAGCCCATACTAATAGTCTCAATGTTGGTTGTGCTAGTCAGGTTCTTGTGGTGGGGAGAACCCTCCTCATTTCCTAATGGTTCTTCTTTTTTCAGTTTCCCTCAGAGTTGGTCTGGTGTGACTGATGGAGTGAAAATTCACGCCGAGTTGTGATTTTGTTGGCCTCATTTAGTTTCGAACTCGAGTTTGTTTACTCGTTTGGCTGGGTGACTTTCTGGGGGCAGAAAGTTTTTGTGGTGGGGAGAGTTTTCACACCCGAACTTTTAAATTAATATTATTTTATTATTTTATCAAACTTTAAAACTTTCTATCGTGTTGCTGTCCAAGTCTGTTTGAAATTTTTTCACTTTTTCGATGAATGAAAGCTTTGCCCTTGACGGCATCTGATGCATGGGCAGAGCATGTTCAAAGCCGCGCGACCTTGCTCAGGTCACCGTGTGGCCTGCCTCATGTACAAGTCAAATAAATAAAGTGAGTTTTAATGAGTTAGTATAATAATTATAATAATGGTTATTGTTGTTATTATTACTATGGTTAATAATATTATTATTATCAAGTTTATTATAATAATTATTAAGTTATGAACAATATTATTATTATTATTATTAGAGTTCGTTAAAATTTTTATTATGTTCATTATTACTTGTTAATATTTTTATTTATTTTTCATTCATATTTCTTCTTATTTCTTTTCTTCTATTTTATTTATCTCTTTTACTATTATTATTATTATTATTATTATTATTATGTTTTGTTAATATTTTAATTAGGGTATTTTATTTATTTATTTATTAATAATATTACATTTTCATAAAATATTATTAAACATTATCGTTTTTATTATAGTTTATAATTGTTATTATTATGTTAAGTTTGTTTATGTTTTTTTTTGGTTTTTATTTTAATTTTTATTTCCACTTTCTTTTTTTTATTTTCTTTTATTCTTTTTTTTCTTCTCTCCTTTTCCCCCCTACCTCTCTCTTCCTCTCCCCTATTCCCCCATCGTGCACAGAAACCCCCTCTCTCCTGGTTTCATTGCGCCTCACCCCTGGCAGTCGGCGCTCTCCAACCCTACTCGCTTCCTTCCGGCGGCACATCGGACCGGCACCCCACTCCCCTCCTCGCGCCGCCTCGCACCGTCGGCCGCCCGACGTCGGACCCCCCAACGTGCCTTCCTCTTCCTCTGGCTATACCTTGGCCGCACCCCACTTCTAGCAAGCCCTTCGGTCAGCGCCTCTTCCCCCTCTCCTCAGCGGCACTCATCTCGGCGACCAGCATCCTGCTCCCTCCGTCGCAAGGTCATCCCAATATGATTATCTTCTTCTTCCTCCTTAGGGTTTTTCTTCTTATAGGGTTCCGATTTTGGGGGTTTATCTTGTTGTTTATGGGAATCGATTGCTTGATTTATGGTTCGTTTTAGGTCCCTTGCAGTGTGATTGGCGTGCGGCGGAGTTTACGTATTGCTTCTGTGAAGTTTTCTTCACCGATGGTAAGTGTTTCCTCCTATAAGTTTTTTTTGATGATTTAATTTTCTTGTTTAAATAATTTAATATGTTTTTAATTAATTTGTTGAGTGCGAATTCTGTTTATGTGGTGAATTATTGTTACTTGCTTAAATAAATTTGGTGTTCTATGTTTTATCTGTTTGGTGCGAAACTAGTTTTTAAAATAATTTAGTTTGCGTTTGTTTTGTTTGGCGGTGTGTTATTATGGTATGAGTGCGTTTCTGTTGAGAACTTTGTATCTGGTCAATTGATAGTGTTTTGTAGGTTGTGTAGTTATTTTATTATTTTTTTATAAATGGTAAATATTGTGTTCTTAATGTGGCGTTGTGTGCATTTGGTAATGAAAGAAGGTTTAAGTTGGTTTTGTGTGCAAAGCTGTGTTATACTCTTTAAAAATTGGTTTATAAAAATTTAGAACGATACCTTAAATAATATTTAAGGATGCGAAATTGTTTTAATTAAATTGTGTAAAGGTTTTTAGTGTGCGTTTGTTTCTAAAGAGGGGATTTTGGGTATTTTCTCGGCGTGAGGCAGTGAGGTGTTTCCTTGGGTTGTTTTATAAATTTCATAATGGTTTATTTAAGTTGTTTGGATGGTGAAAAACTTGTTTTGGGAACAGTTAAATTGTTTTTGTGCTTTTCTTTTAATATTTTCAATGAGTTTTATGAGTTATGTAAGTGGCGCGTCGTTGGTGCAAACCCTTGATGTGTTAATTTGAAACACTTTATGGATTGTTTAAGTGTTTAATGGTTTTATTAAATTATTTTTGTAGTGCGTTGGACCTCGCTATGATGGTTTCAAGTTGCGGGTGTCAGGAACACCTACACGTACATGCATAGGGTAAGGCATATATATATATATATGCCCTCTTTGTACATATTCCCTCATGGCGCGGAGAATATGTGCAATGCAGCTAGGGGTGTATATATATATATATGTATAAATGCATGTGCGTGTGTGCGCCAAGTGTCGGTTCGAGTGGTCATCGACAGATAGCGACAAGTTTGAGGTAGGTCCCCTATGCCTATGATTTTAATTTGAAATTCATAATTTCTAGATTGTTTTAAAAATTTGTTTTACACTATGCTATATACACATGCTATGGAATCTGATTTCTATTGCTAGAAACTATAATTCCATTGTTTTGGATATTGAAATGTATTTCAAATGCCGTTGGTCTTAAGTGACTTTTCTTGAAAAATTGATTTCTTAAGTGGTTTTGAATTGGTAAAGTGTATTTCTAAAGGTGTTTGACCTTTTGGCTGGTTCCTTGTAAAAAGTGTTCCCTTTATGTAATTATACCCATTTGGCATCTTAATAATGTTTTATGAAAAATAAAAAAACCTCTCTTGAGGCACGCCCCCTTGGTTTTAGAAAAAAATGTTTTTTTAAGTTGAATGTGTTATCATGTGCCTAATTTGATGCTTATGCATTGTGTGATGTGCAAGAGGGGGAATGCACTCAAGGAGAGAGAGCGGTGGTGAGATGTTGAATGCGTTCTAGAAAAAGAGAGTGTTATGTACATATATGTTTGCTTGATAATGAAAACTCACCACCACATGAAATAGAGCACATTGGGAATCTCGGGTGCCTAGGTGGGTGACCAGAACTAATACGCTAGATGATACGGCATGGGTTCGTCCCGGTTTGTTTAGCAGGATTGACGCAACAACACTAACTAAACATATGAATTCTGAGGGTCGTGGTCTTCTAAGCCACGTTTTCTGAGGGTTGTGGTCTTCTAATCCACGTTTCACTAAGGTACGAGGTCTCTAGGTTCCCACTTGTTCTGGCTACCTATAGGGATTACCCATGGTGCTCATTTGCTACGTGCTTCTTGTGATTTAACTTTCATTTCAGTTGTGTCATTCTTGATGTTTTTTTATGAAAACTATATTTTAATCGAAACTGATTTCTTTTCATTTGAAACGTTAATGCATGCGTGGAACCTATTTTGAAAATGCAGTGGGAGTGAAATTCTTTACTTGATAATGCAAACTCATTACTTGAATTTGAAATGAAGGAAAAAAATATTTTATTATATCTTATTTTTCAAACTGGAATGACTGGATTTCTTACTAAAGGCAGGGGAATAGGACGTGGTTACATTTTTGGCTTTCCTACTGAGCATCTTGGTGCTCACGCCTACTTTACTTTTCAGTTGCAGGTTTCAGTCTTGGATCGATCTTGGGAGCGATTGTAGTTGTCATACCGTGGTGATCCACGGGGTCACCTGAGGTATGTCATGTTTCTTTTTTTATTCCTTTTTCCGCTGCCACGTTGTTCAATTTATTTTCCTTTATTTATCTGCTTGTTCAGTTTATGTTTATTTATCTTTGTCATGGGCCAAACTGTTCCCAATTGGTTTTTTGATGCCCGACACTAGTTGCCAGCCCGTGGGGATCAGGAACGCCCTTCGGGCCATGTCGCGGACTGGGTCGGGTGCCGAGTCGGATGACGATCCGGCCTGGTTCGTGACAAAAAATGTTTTGGAATAAATTTTTATAAAACATGGATGTGGATGATAAATCGGTCCCAGTAGATACTTACATAAAAATAACCTCAAATAATAAAGATATTGTGAAATTTACCCTTACCTTGTACTTTTCCTTGGTAGAGGGTACGTTAACCTCCTCTATAATAGTTAAATCATTGTTATTAAATTATACAAGATTCATATACATAATTATGATATCATATATGATTTTTTAATAATTCTTTGTTAATAATATTTTAGTATTATCGTCATTTTGGGTGTTAACTGATTTGTTTTCCTTTATATTCTTTGTCACATGAGTCATGTTTTTCCTAGATGGGGTGTATATTATTTTTATCCAGAATGATATCAAGTCTTTAAACATTATTTTCAATCATAAAATAAAAATTATCCTTGAAAAGTTACGATGGGGAATGAATCTCATCGCATTCGTGGAGACGGTAATCTGTACGTACGCACACGCGACAATATCGTTCTTTTATATTAAAATAGTTTGTAAATAGATGGTATATATTATATAGAGAATAATTAACATGTTATATTTATTATTTAAATCAATTATACATCATTATTATACCAATCTAAAAATAATGTATTGAATAACAACTACACCATGACGTGGAGATGGTAAGCCGTACGTACCCATGTATGGTGACTTTGTCATTCATATGATGGATAGAATAATGAATATGGTTGTACCATTTTTATAATAACATCATAGTATATATAAAATACTGGTGTTATTTTTTTAGAATGGAAACAACAAAGAAAGTGGAAGTGGAAGAAGAAAAGAACTTGAAAGAAGTGATGAAATATTTACCTCTTCTATGGGTTCTTCCTTTTGATTTGATCAAAAGGGATCCTTAGGTTGGCTTTATGAATAATGTAAGGCCTATAGAATAAAGGGAGAATAGTTGGGAGTATACTTGGGTAGGGGTTGGCTGAGCCAATTGTCTTTGAAGGTGTGAATTTGAGAGAATTGGAAGTGCCCTTTTATAAGAGGGGTGAGGGGCACCTTAAGAAAATATTGAAATATTATTTTATAAAAAAATAAATTTCGGTTTCTAATGGATCCAAAATGAATTTTTAAAGGGTAATGTGGGTATGGGTCTAAAACTTCTAAAGAAATAGGTTTTAGATAGGTTTGGGTCACTATATTAACCTTATCTTTTAGATTTAACTCTTAGTTAAATAGTTTGACAATTACCATGTCTCTTTGTATTTTTATATTATATGGTTAATAAACATACTATAAACCTCATATAGAACCCCAAGTGGTTAATTAATGATACAAATATAATTATATAAGTCTTTTTTTTAACCTTAGATTTTTAGAATTATTATATCGACCAATAATATTGTATTTCTTTTAAAAACTCAATTATGTCAATTTTGAAATTATTTATTAAATATTTTTTCATAAATTCCTAACAACTTTATTACTTCTAAATAAATTCATATATTCAATAATAACATGTTATATTAACCTATAAAATTATTTTAATTCTTCAAAATTCTAAATTACATTTATTTACATATTTAGAATATCAATTTTTTTAATATTTCATTATTAAGGTAATTAATGCATCGTCATTGTGTCATAAAGAAATAAAATTATATAATGTCTAAAAATTATAAATAAAATATAATTATGTATAAAATCCTTTTATCTTTCTAATTAATATTTATAATCTAATTTATATTATGTATAACCCTATATTAAAAATGGTTTAGTTATTGAACTTTGAATTTAACTCTTTTAACTCATCTTTAAATAACATAATAATAAATGTCCTAATCTAATCCAAGTGGGCCAAAGAGAATCATATTTTTTCTTAAGGTTGTTTTTGGTCAAATTATATTTATCCAACAGAATTAGGACATGTGTTAGGGTAATTATAATATCATTTTTACCCTTAATTACTCTATTTACTTTTAACCGTGGTAAATAAAAGTCAACAATTACTATTCACCAAAAACTATTTTCATCTTATTGAACCACATTTTTCTTGCTCTTGTTAACTTTGTCACTCGGATTTTTTAAATGTAACTCATAGAAGCGGAAAAATTATGTTTTATGCAAATTTGCAAATGCACCAAGAATGTGGGTAAAAAAAACGTTAAAAAGATCGATAAAATTTTATATATCTAAACATATTATAAAATGTCTCTAATGAATTACGTTGAACAAATATAGGTATTATTTATCTATTTTGACCTAAAAAAATTAAAATAAAACAACTGTTTATAAAAAGTTGGGTTTAACAAATAACGCAGTGTTTTTTTCACAATTCATAAAAAATTGAATGTTTTAATAAAAATACCAAAAATTTACCCTAAGATAATTTAAATATTCCGAATTCCAAAATGAATTTTATTTTACCAAATTAAAATCATATAATTTTCATTTATTAATTTAAAATTAATTCCCATTGTCGAAACCAAAAAGAGGGGTTTTAAAAAGTAAAAACTATCAAAAGATTGACATGTGTTTATGTCAAATTTAAAATTTAAATGTAAAATTACTTATAATGACTTAAATTGTATTAAATGATAAAAATATAATCAAATTATACTTCCACACCATTCGAATTCATAATTTATCACTATTAATTATTTCGATTAAAATAGTTGTTTTTAATTAAAATTTAGTAATTTTCACTATTCATCAAAATATGAAAGTTATCAGAAAAGTACCAAAAATTTATCCAATCTAAATTTTTAACTTTTGATTCCAAATAATAATTTAATTTCACTAAATTTAATGTATATAATTTTAAAATATTGGTTTTAAAAAGGGTTCTTCAATAAAAGGCGATAAAATTGCATTTTTTGAAAAATACTTATTTTATCATAATAAATGAATTTGTTCTTATATTATGTCTTTGAAACACATAATATATATGTTAAAATTATATAGAGTATATAAGATTCAAAATACAGTTAATACTATTCATAACCACTTTTTGGATGGTTAGTTGAATAAGTTGTGGTGTGCTCGAACTCAGTGTTGCGTGTAGCACAAGCTATTGAATTACTTTAATTAGATAACATACTATGAAATATTGGGGTGTTATAAGACAATTGGGGAACTCTTTGTGGTATATAGTGATGCTTCGAATAAGGTCTTAGGTTGTGTACTAATGCAAAATGATAAAGTAATATCTTATTCATAAAAAAAATTTATGAGAAAAAATATCCCATGCATGATATAGAGTTACAATATGTGATACTTGAATTGAAAATCTATCAAAATTATATATATGGGGAGAACTATGAAATATATTCTAATCAGAAGAGCCTCAATATATATTCACATAGAAAGAGTTTAATATTCACAAACAATGATAGTTAGAGCTCATCAAAGATTATAACTTCTCAATACACTACCATCCTGGTAAAACAAATAATTTGGAGGATACTCTAAGTAAAGAGGATCCTAAAACATTATCAATGATGAGAATTGAAAAAGATCCAATATTCTTAGATTTTAAGAGGATGGAAATATGGATCATTATGGAAGGAACATCAAAAATCCTTTCAAAAATGATTTCTCAACGAAACCTTATGGAGAAAATAATGGATTCTCAAAGAAATGATGTGGAAATTTAGAAGAAGGTGGAAGATATAAGAAAGGGTAATTCCTCATATTTTAAAATTGACGAGGAATGCATTTTATGTTTTGGGTCATGATTATGTGTACCATATGATCCTGAGATAAAGAAGGATCTTTTCAATGAAATATATACCTTATCCTTATCTATTCACCAAGGGAACACAAATATGTATAAAGATCTCCGATAGAACTATTAATGCGACAATATAAAGAATGAGATTGCAAAAAACTAAATCAAAGTTCCTAGTATATCTGCAAGTGAATGATGAAAGAAAAAAGTATAAGGGGATGATGAAACTATTACCCATACCAACATGGAAATAGGAAAACATCATGATGAAATTTTTCACAAGACTTATAAAGACATCCATATGAAGAAATTATATATGGGTTTTTGTGGGTCATATTACCAAGACCACTCAATAAATAGAAATTAGAGAGGACTTATCATTAGATTAACATCAATGGATATACACCAATGAAGTGGAAATTCTACATGGAGTACCACTATCGATTGTATCTGATCGAGATTTGGGATTCACCTCCACGTTCAGCAAAAGTCTCCAATATACTCTAAACATTGAGCTGAACATCAGTATAGATTATCAACCTCAAACTGATGGCCAATCCAAATGAACTATTCAGACACTATAATATATGTTCATGGAATGTTCTATGGAATTCAAAGGAGGATGCGACCAACATCTTTCCCTGATTTAGTTATATTAGAATAACAATTTCCACTTAAGTATACATATGGATCCATTGGAATCCCTTTATGGGAAAAGGTACAGAACACTGACATGCTAGGAATAATTCTGTGAATATAATCATTTATGACTATAAATGGTTGAACAAATGGTGGGAAATGTTAAAACCATTTAACAACACATCATGGAAGCCCAAAGTAAACAAAAGATATATATGTATAAGCATCAAAGATACCATGAGTTTATGTTTGGTGACATGGTCTTCCTTAGCATATCTCTCTAGTAGAAGATAATGAGATTTTAGAAGAAAAGAAAGATGAGTCCCAAGTACATCAGCCACTTCCAGATTCTTGATTGAGTTGGAGTTGTGGCATATCCACTAGAACTTCCAACGACCATGTATCAAGAGCATAATGTATTACATGTATCCCTATTGAAGAAGTAAATACTAGATCTCTAACATTTACTGAATAAAGAGGAGGTATAGTTGGAAAATGGTCTATCTTATGAGGATCAACTAGAATAGATCTTGGACCATAGAGATAAAGTTATACGCAATATAACTACTCATCTGGTCAAATTACTATAGAGAAATCATAAGTATGAAGATAAAACATGGGAACCAAAGGAATCAATGAAGGAGAAGTACCCTCTAATTTTTTCATTGTAATATATAAAACAAAATTTTGAAGGAGAAATTTCATGGGGGGGGGGGGATTTAACAGTCCAGAATTTTATCATTGGAAACTCACTTCTTACAGTTATGTAATATAGTATAAATAATATAAAATATCTTAGAGGGCACGATAATAACATTATAAATGAAGAATGAATGAAATAAGTGGTATTTGTAGAAGTTAAAGAACCAATACTGATGAAATTGTATCTTGGACATTAGGAATAATATATAGATGAATATAATAGTGACCCCATATATAAAAGTATAAATAAAATTTAGGCAACTTACAAATGAAAATATGATATAATTATATCATAGTATAAGTAAATAAACATTTTAAATATGTTGTTCATTAATTGGTTTTTTTATAAAACATATTTTTTTATTTACTATTTTATAATTAATAAAATTATTTAAAAGAAAATTTATTTTCATAAAATAGATTAAAAAATTAACATTTTGTTGTCTTATGATTATTTTATGATATCTTAATTAATTTTTCAACGTGTTATAAAATTAATTATAATTTTAAAATTAGTATTTTCCAAGAAAATCATTATTTTAATTAAAATTAAATTTATCATATATAGAAACTTATTTTCATAAATATAGTTCATTTTTGAATTCTTCACATTAAGGAAATAGTTAAGGTGATTTTTTGGGATTTTTCTAAATTACCTGATTTTTTGTGAATAGTATAATACGATAATTTACGATAAAAGCTAAATACATGAATTATTGAGTCATAAATGATATAAGAATGATTTATCCCATAATCCTGAACACCATTAATTAGTTTAACATATGTAGTGATAAGGCTCATATTATTCAATGCCTTGAGCCAAAATAATTAATTAATGAAAAAATACTAAGAAAACACTCCTCTCCTCCCCTATAAACGTCTCCCTCACCACCTGTTCTCCTCAAACCTTTCATGCTTTGATCCCCACACAAATTCTTCCTAATAATTTTCCACAACCCTTACCAAAATCCAGGATCCCTTGTATAATTAAAATACCAAACCCATTTCTCTAGTGAGGTTCTCAAGGAGGAGAAATTCACGAGGTTAAATCATCTTTCTTTTTCTTTTAATTTATTTTCAATTTAATTTCTTTTCTTATCATCTACTAAAATCCACCTATAAAAGAGTAATGATAACTAAATTATCTTATATATACTATAATAATATTATGTTAATGGAATAATTAATATCTTAATCTCTTCACTTTTCCTTTTATTCTAAAAAATAAAATATCATCAACGGTGTATCAATTTGCCGCCACTATGGGGAATGTGTTTTCATTTTTAACTACATTAGTGAAGGATGATTATAAATCTATAACTACTGTTAAATAATATTTTATTATACATATTTTATGTTATATAATTTACCAAAAACCAATATATAAATATGAAGTTAAATGAAATGACACAAGCTCAGAATGGTTGTAAAATCCACCAAATAAATTAATTCATTTTCATTAAAATTCTATCTAATTAATCATTCTAATAATATAAAAATAATTTAAATATAGTACCAATTAAATATATGTATGTTCATTAATAATATATAATATTAATTTTGGATAATAATTTTCATTATACATGAACTTCCATACTTATAAATAGGCGAACAGATCATGGAAACTTAGTAAATGAACACTCTTGAATGAACAGTATAACTCATAGAAAATCCTATAAATGAACTTAATAAAAATAAAATTAATAAAATCTACATATAAAATATTTTTTTAATTAATGAATTAATTTTATTATCTATGATACAAAAGTGAAGAAACTATTCAGACATATGGTAAGGTGATTCTCGACCCAAACTATATTTCTTTGGGTTTTCCCTCTTGCACTCCATTTTAATTAGGTATGTTAATTTATTTTTCTATAAATATAATTTATTTTTCCCTTAATTTTTATTTTTAGGGATATACATGTTTGCAATATGGTTTTATGAAAAATTAAAAGATTTTTCTAAAATAAATCTTCTTTCTAGAAAATACCATTTACTTCTATTGAGATTGTTTCTTATTCAATCAAGATTTATACCAAGAATATTAGTCCAATATTATCTAGTCAAATCCAATGATTATGAATGTATACTTTATGAAATAGAACCCATTCCTTTACATGGGTTACCTTATGTCCAATACTAATATATATTTTGTGTCGCATTCAAGATAATGTAAATGGTATTATGTGATGGGTGCACCTCAAATTATATAGCATATTTAAATGATATGATGTTATGGGTGTACCCAAAATTATATAGAAATACAATTAATTAGTTAATGTGATGAATCTCATGATATAAAGTGAAATATGGGTGAACATGATGCTAGAGTTTTCCATAAGTATGTGTGGTATTTGACCAATAAGACATGATGTTTATTTTTTATGCATTTCCACATTCCATGACTTTATCTAATGTTTCCTCTCATGATTATGATTATGACACTTTTCTTATATTATTTATGATGATTATTCTTACCCACGTCTTATGTGTATTATTCATCCTCTTACCGGTCTTTTAGCTCACCCCTTTTATTTATGTATATCCCCAAGTGAATACTTGTACTAAGGATAACATGAGGGACAATAAGAAGCTATAGAAGGAGTTAAATAAATATTTATATTTTATTAGGTAAAAGTTATATATGATCATAATTTTCTAAATAAACTAAACAATATGATCCTTGTTCTATTGCACTATTATGTTGTTTATATTTATAAAGATGTAATAGTTATGTAAGAAAGGCAGGGTCACTATAGATATTTAGGTTGATAAATGAATTTTTATATGTTTAGAATATTAGAAATTTCTCTATGATGTTTTTTTCTATTTGGGGTAAATAAAGAATATATTGATTGGTAAGATGTATTGGTTTTATAAGGTATGATGGGATTTGAGATTTTAAACATTATAGAAATCATTTTCATTGTTAAAATCCCTAATTATTACAATATATGTATTAATGTCATTGACTATATCATAATATATGGAAACATGATGTGCATGTCACGATTCATCATGGAAGAACTGATCACTATGGTAGCAAATGTTTAGAAAAAAGATATGGGTTTTTCAAAAATAGGTGGTGTTTTTTTCGAGGTGATGGATTATCAGGAGTTCTTTAGAAATTTATAATGGAGGATAAAACAAGGATTTTATATTTTATTAATAAATATATAATAAGAAATTTTTTAAATATAATTCTTTTGGTGGAGACTATTTTTTAATTTTAATAATCCTAGAATAATGAAAGACTTCAGTATGAATTTTTTTACATGTTCAATGTCATTCTATGTAATGATTTGGAAAATTCAATATTGAAGATGAATTTATTATTTAGGTGTTTGTGAATCAAAATAAGTTTCCCATAATTTTGAAGCATTGGGAATCAAATACGCATAGAGGTTGTTATGAACAAGTATTATTAGATAATATTTAAATATATTAACTAGATTTTTTATATTTTAAACTCATAAAATGACAATAATTATAACAGAGATGTTAATTCATCTATATTAAGTATATTTGGGATCTAAAATACATACATGGATAAATTGATGGATTTAATTTTATGATGATCAAATTAACATATAAGGGAATATAGTCTAGGGGAATCCTTTTAGAAAACAAATATTATGATAATTGTATGAAAATTCATATAACTAGAGTTCTTATATTGTTTACTTTTAGTTTTTTCAATTATCATTGGTGATTTTAATATTATCAAAATCTGAAGGTGAGGAGGAAACATAAATTCGAGATGGATTATTAATTATCTTTCAATATTGATTGAAAGTAACTACCATGTCGACTATTCATTTTTCTATTTAATTGATTTAATGAACTTACATAATGATAGTGTTGATAGACCATGTTTTTTAATGTTAACCATATGAAATCATTTTAAATCTTAAATAGTGAATAATTATTTATGGTACACTAACACATAATCATGTGTTTTCACATATCTGTATTATAATATAGTGAATAATGTACAATCATGGTGTCATGATATTTATTTTTCATATTTGGATATTGTAGACTAATGATTTGGTTTGAATTGTTCAATTTGTTCATGTTAATTGGAAATACAATAAATTTATTATTGATAAGAATATTCAACCTCATATTTACCCTGATTTGTGTTTTTTATTTACAACAGTTTCATGTAGTGGTATCATAGACAAAAGGTTATGCCTTGGTAAACCTTTATTAACAGAGTATTGAAATTTAGAACACTATGAATATGAAAAGGGATACTATATTTTATGGTTTTAATTACCTAATCATTCAAAAAATAATTATATTACATCTATAATCACTTAGACTCCATATTTCCTCCCCTATAATGCATATAATACAAATTTGTGATTTTAGAGAAGTCTTTTATTATTGTTAACAAGAATTTTTATAAATTCAATTCAAAATATAAAATATTATACCTAGATCATCATAAATTTATTTTTACATGAATAAACTAGGATTCACATCCATTAAAGATATCTTGTATATATTTTCCAACATTTATGTAGGGTATAATATTTTTAATAATTATGAGAAACATGAGATTCATAATAAATTAAAAAAATCAATGATTTGAATATATACCTAAATAAGACCGAAATAGTTTTATTTATGCATAAAAAGATGAACTTGTATCCATTCATGGATGTGTTAACGATTTCATGTATTTGTAGATAGTGAATAAAATACTTTAAAAAATACATATTTGTATACTCATAATGTTTGGATTAATGAAATAAGAAACTCGGTTGACATATTATAGGATTACATATAGATTTTCCTTGTATACTATCGAATTATATTAAATTTAAATTGAGTGTTGTTTCATTTATCTAATGATGGGGATTCCTAGGTTCTAGAGAATCAATATATCCATGAAATTTAATATAGATATATAGATGTATGCGATGAGTTTTACTCACTTATAGATAATTAATTCATGCAAGGAAGATCATGGGAAGAATATAATCTACTATTAGAACAAAATAAATTATTTAATGGTCAACCACAACTATGAGATGTTTACAAGAATATATGATGTTTATAATGAATTAAATTATATATAAAATCAGTAATATAATTTTTATTTCAATGAATTGTTAAATCATTTAAGACATATAATGGAGTATTTAAATGATAGGGAATTATATATATGGATGTGCTAAATTATAAAATTTTCCCTAAAAAGGTTTTATGGTTCTTATGTTAGAATAATAAGAATCTTTATTTGTGAAATTTTTAGAAAATCATATAAAATTAAATATAATATCAAAAAAAGGATTTATTGATCTCAAGGATGAATTTGAAGGTTCACATAATGAGAAAAATTGTTAATAAAATAAAAATGATTAAATTATATTATATTTTGAAGGATTTATCAAGTGTTTTTAGAAATATGAAAAATAAAGTACTCTTCTAGATAACTATATTGATGATGAAAATACTATACATGAAAGAATAATAGAAATTGTTCATTTTTAGAGGAAAATAGATGATGATTCTAAAGAAATAAATTTAAGTAGTCCTTTTTTTGAACTTTGAAATTAGATGGAATCACTAAAGTGGGAAGTGGTTTTATAAATAAGTTTTCTTGAAACACAAATGAAATCATTTCGTTCTAAGAATAAGTTGTGCTTTTTCAAATATTCATAAAAAAATTTAATGAAATTTCTAAATAATGAAGGGTATGTATTGAGAAAGTTTTGAATGAATAATGAACCAAATTAATATGAAAGATCAGAATTTTATTTGAAGTAGAATAATCCAATATCATGGTAAACATATAAATTAGAATGTAATGAAAATTTTGGATATAAATATTAATCATTGAGGGTTTATCAAAAAAAAGAAATGTTTATCCCTGTGTATTTGAAGAGTGAATGATAAAAAATAATCAATCATATTAGGTGAAAATTTTATTGGTACATAGTTTAAACAATATATTATTTTGAAAAGTAAGTGGGATATTTTATTGAATAGGAAAAAACAAAAGAAATTGAATCTGGACATGTCAAACCTTTCAAAGAAGATTTTTTTTTGTTTTTTTATTTATCTAAAATTTACCATATATAAATTGGTAATAATAAATGGTGTATTATAAATTATACAAAATTATGTATAAGTATTATGTAATGAATAATATTTAATTCATGTTTATAAAGAAACATTCAATCTGTATTCCTATAAAAAATACTTTTATGGTATCACTATGAATTTTACCAAATTTATATTTAAAATAAACTATTTAAATATTTTTTTTAGACCATGGTGTAGTAGTAATATATCCTGAATTTGTGTTTCAATAAATTCTATATCAAAAAACTATAATATGAAAATACATATCAACCCTTAAATATAAAATCCTATTTTCCTTCAACGTTTAAATCTATTACATCTATCAAGGTAAGATGATATTGATCATGATAAAGTGAGATCGATGATGAAATTTTTTCATAAGTAACTATATATATGATCAAAAATATGAAATTTACACCCTTTAATGTGGAATATATAATTTTTTTTAAAATAGTTATTTATGACAATTGTTTTACTTAGATTTCAATAAACATGTAATATTAATTAATACAATGATCTATTCAACTCCTTAGGGTGAATCATCATCATGTTTTTCAATTATCAAGAACCATAATCCTATTATTTTTGGCTATTTTTAACTTTCACCATGTCATTATGGTGAATAAAATATCCATTTTCTACTCATTTATAACCACATTCTAGACTTATAGAAGGAATGATCATCAAATGGGTTTATTTCTTCCTACTAATCATAGATTATTTCTTAATTATCTAACCACATCATATATTGATTTTGTCTATATTTTAGTTTTAATCTAATGAAATTATTCATCACTTTAAAACTACATCACCTTCAATTACCCATTTGTCATATCAGAAAGATGTGTAAAATAAATTTCACATGAAATATTCTAAAAATTTAACGATAGTTTTATGAATGTAGTCAATAAAATCATATAATATGGTAGTTTACTAAAACCATGCCCTTATTTATAATGATTTTATTTATGATTCACTAACCCATTATCTACAAGTAATACTATGTGGACCAATTTTGGATAGGTGTATTTAAAACACACCATTTTTCAAAACATTACATGAGGGTTCTTAAATAACTATAGTGTCATCAATAAACTACATTTAGTAATGTACTTTCTGAGATTGTTCTATTTATCTTAATTTATGCATCTAGTGAGACCCTTAGAGACTATTTGTTAATGTAACTATGGAGGAACCAAATCATATTTGGTTAATTTTTAGGACTTATAGTATCTTTGAATGATTAAAATTTAGTAAAGGGATCCCTTTTAATTTGTGATCACACATGGGATACAATAATTGTTATAAGTTTGACCCAAAATTGTTAATATTGATGGGTATTACCTTAACTAGGGAAATATTTCAACAATGGTTGTAGGGGATATTTAAAATAATTGAAGATTTGGTTTTTACCACTAAATGGGCTTAAGATACGGTGATATAGATATGATTAATATATAACATATAAGGAATTAATCCTTATAAAAATTTAATCATGATTGGTAAACTTCCCTATTGGATCTAATTCTAATGATTAACTCTTGGATATATATTTATATCAAATTAAATGAATTATATTTTTACTTATGTGGTCACACATCCTAATTGACATTCATGGTTATTATTTAATCTTATACTTGTTTTCCTCAACATTTCGTGTGTTGAGAGATGATATAATAATAGTTAATGGTTTAAGAGTGATGGTAGTAGATTCTTCAGAGAAGTCATTGAATGCATGTGATAAAGGAATCTATCTTCCTTTTAGGTTGCACATACAATATGAATATATTTATAAAACACAATTTCTGATGGTAATGATAAAATATATTTTGAGGGATCATTGTATTTATGTATCACAATATGATCATATAGTCAAAGATAATGCCTATAAAGGATAAAGATAAATGTTTTCGAGCAAGATGTTCTAATAGAGTTTTCTAATAGGTTGATATATAATTGAATGATGAGATTAGAAATGGTAAGTAATTTGAGCTAGGCTATTTTATTTTATGTTGTTGGGCCTTATTATTTTTCATCCCAATTATTTAATACCATTACTGTTATTAATTAATTATAAATTTCCTTAGTCCATCATGACCATCAAATCATATTTTTTTTAAATAAATATTGTTGGATGATAAGTATTTGGTTTTTTATTTCATAAATTTTGTTATTGGGGTTTTTTGATGTTTTTTCTACATTTATTTATTTTTATGTAAATTGGTAGACAAATTGTGTATGTGTGACTCTAAGAGTGAGTTTTCTGGTTATAAAAATATTAATACCAATTATTTCCTCCAATGAGATGAATCTAAATCTTAGTAGGATGAATATGGGCATGTGGATTTATAAAATTTATGATAACAAATATAGGATAGAGCCTGGGTTTGAAAGTACTAGTATGAATATTTGAGGTTCATGTTCTTTATTCATTATATTAGATTACATGTATTAAAATATTGCATGAGCATGTGTTAATATTTTTTAGTCTTGGTTGATTGATACAAAAAAGTTATTTTTACATGTATCTATTAGATCAATAGAATTTGGTGAGTGGGTAAATCCTAAAATGATAGTGGAATGCCACAACAAAAGTTATACATTATGTGGGTTTCATTGAACATCATGTTTCATTACAAGAATTTGTATTATAATAAATATAGATATTTGAGTTTGGAAAAACAATACCATAGACACCAATGATTCACCAGGAGGTGTATTTTTGATTGGCCATGATTCTATATTTTTTTAATATTTGTTATATAATTCTCATTTTAAGGGCCAAACATATTCATTAATTTATGATTATTTTTTATATATTCACTATAGTGATATTTTTTTATCTCTCATCATCTAAAACCCTCTTTTATATATTTTATTTTATGATACAACATATAACTATATACTTTTTCAAAATAATTTGAGTTAGAATATTACATAGATTAGTTACACTTAATATTCACTAGACTCAAGCATGACAGTTTTGAGTTGTATTTGAGGAAATATCCTCCCCATTATTGTTTTAACTCACCATATGTAATCAACCAATAGTATGGGAAGAGGTGTTCCTAAGGTTACATAATACTATAGATTTATTTTATAATTTGGGATGTGATGTTAAAAAAGCATATCACCATATGTATTTTTACAATTCCTCCCCACCACGACTTCCTCCACACTAGAAATACATATTTATCATACCCTCTCTCATTTTTCAACCTAAAATCAATCCATTCAATTAAATCTATTTTTAGCCTAAATTTATCATCCACCAAACAACACCATTCCTTTCATACATGTGGGTTTTGCGATGAAATGACTCTTAGTTTTACTTTTGGGGCAATGTTTTTCTTATTCTTTTTATTTCATATGTAATATATCTATCAATGAAATTTCTCACCGTATTTGGAAATTTTCCACTCTTAATTATAGAGATTAACTATGAAAATAATTTTATGTTATATGGATTGTTCTTTTCATTAATGTGTTAAAAATAGGTGATATATATATATATATCACAGGAATAAATGAAACAAAATTCAATTCTAAACCCATTTCATGAGATAATAATTAGGTTCATGATAAATTTTTTATGGTGAAGATTATGGAATAAAATTGTTTTAATAAGAAATTTGATACAATATTTATTCATTTTGACTCCTTCACATTTAATGGAATAAGTGTGGGGGTAATATTTTTAGGAATATACTACATATTTGGGTTTTAAAGAAATTAGGTATGTACTAATGGTGTTTTATTAAATATTAATTTAATAAATACATTGTATTGACTATTAAAATTTATAATAACAATACAATAGAACATTTTTTAATTTTGGAATGCAAAATATGTGTATATTTTTATATGGATTCATTTTTATTTTTCCAGATGACTTGGTATATTGAATTTATATAATGGGTTTTATTTATTTAGTAAATTATTATTTAATTATAACCCCATAAATTTTATTGGTTGGGGATTATTCCATTATGGGATGGTTTTTTACACTGGCCCAATTAATTAATTATCAATTTAATAGGCTCACCAACATGACCATACTCTATTGAGACCCTTCATAGGCTGATGTATGTCCTTCACAGTTTCCCCCTCATGTCCTCCTCCGATAGCCATAGGTTTGTGACTAGTATTAAGGATATAAATAGAAGTTTTATTAGTAATTACAATTAATAAATATTTGAACCCCATTCTAATATCATAGTTATAAGTTTTAATAAATTATTAAGACAATTGAAAAATAATATTTCATAAGTAATAATCATATAAAAATTATAAAATTTCCTCAGGAAATCAACTGAAACATGAAGTCTATATATTGGGAATAGGAAATAATAATAAATAAATATAAAATATACCCTAAATAATCATGGGTAAAAATAATTAAAACTCTTAGTACCATTATAAAATGGACAAATATCTATACCAGATTCACTGACTAACTCATAAAATAAGTTGAATGAAATTATCCCCTCTTATAGATTGAAATGTTGACTTCTAAATTATATATTAATAATAATAGAAGAAAACATAGATATATGATCCATTATATTTGTTAATATTTTCCACTACATTGATTTCAAAATTTTCATCAGAAATGAAAAAAAATTATATATATTGTAAGATGTGAAACAAAAATAATCATGAAATTCAAACACACTCAAAATGGAGTTACATTAATCATGATTATAACAAGAACTCATCATAGTTTATTAAATAAAGAAATTAGTGTAAAAAATTATCGGAATGTTTAGAATTGGGATCAACAGAGGATACTCTTTACCTAGAGGAGTATCTGATAATAAAAATGAGGATTACATAAATTTAGAGTACTGTCTACAATGAGATCAAATCCTTTTTTATCATATTATTCTAGATACCCCATAACTAGTAATAAATTTTATAATAAATAATCTGTGATGAAAAATCATATATTGGTGAAATAAAATAGAAAAATTGTAATACAATCCACTATGATCATTGGAACAATCCATGGGTTTTAATAAATATTTATAAACATATAATAAAATTTTATTTCTTTATTTTGAAACAACAGTAGAAATAACTGATTTGGTGAGGGGGTTTTAACATCATTTTTTAAGAAATTGACATTAAAAGTGATTTTGATAACATTTAATGTATTTTTTTCACAAGAATGACATTAAATGTAATTCAAAACATATTTTAACCTATTTTTTTTAAAAATGATGTTAAAAGTTTTTAAAAAACATTGGGTCCTCAAAACCCAAATTTTGTTTTCAATAAAACCCCATCCTCTCGATTGATTATGACACTTGACCACAACCGATGACCTTTGATGATGCTATATATTGTCTTATAGTCAACTTTTCATTATATTTTAACAATTTTTCTACTCAATCAATCTAACTTCGTCCTTATTTGTGATCCTCGGCTATATTTGTGGACTCACAACCTTGGATTAATGTATTTGTTAGTTCTTTTTTTAATTCATTTTTTACACTTGTTTTTCTTCACTCTTATAAAATTTGGCTTGTTTCCATCGACTTTGAATGTCTTGATCAGAAGTCAAGAACAATATCCATTATCAAAGTCTATTTTTTTTAATTTTTTTATAGTTTAATTATCTATTAGTTATAAATTGGATTCATCTATTAATTTTTTATGTATTTTATTATCAATTTTATGTTTTTTATTAAAAGTAGTAAAATATTATAAATTTTTTATTATAATAATTTTTTTCAATATGTTATTATTTTGTATGGAATTATTTGTTTTTATAATTGCCAATATTTGTAAATTTTTTATCGTTATAATTTTTTGGATGAAATTATTTTTCTCATTCAATGTATTATTTTCATTTATAAATTTTCTATCGATATAATAACTTTTGATTAAATTTTTAGTTGTAATTTGTTTATCATTTTTTACATTTTTTAAGACAAATTATTTGTTACAAAATTTATAAATTTTTAAATTATATATTTTTATATACATTCAATCACTTGTATTTAAAATTTTCAAGGATATGTTTTGATCATTATGTTTAATTGTTTTGTTATGATCAGGTGGTTTTCAATAATTGATTGTTTGATTATTTATTTTTATGTTTAAAATTTATCTTTTTATTTATGTTTTTAAATGTTTATATGTTTTAATAGATTCACCTTTTATATTAAGATCTTACTTAATTAATGGATTATAATTAATAAATTTATGAATAACCACAAATGAATATTAAAAAGGAGTTAATGATTTCTTGGAATTTTCTAAATGAAATCTTGAAAAAGATATTTGATTTAATTTATATGGATGAAATATTTGAATATGAGAAAGTTAAATTCTTTAGAAATAAACGATCATATCATTTTCTTTGATTTTATCAAAAATAATACATTTTGGTTCTTAGCATGCTGAAATGACCAAAAATTCAATATCTAATGTTGTTGAAATATTAATCAGTTGAAAAAGGATCATATTGAAGATCTAATCCATATTGTAGGTGTTGAAACGATTGAAAAAAAAAAAATTAAATGATTTAATAGAGATTATGAGAAAACACTATTCTTAGGTTTCACTAAATTTACAATGTTATCAGTAGTACTGAGATTAGTTAACTAGAAAGAAAGAAATAGTTGGAGTAATAAAAGTTTCTCTAAATTTCATGATTATTTAAAAGAGATACTTACAGAATGAAACATACATCCATATTATAATTATGATGAAAATAAAATATTATTCCTAATGGGATTTGGTTATAATATTGTAAATTATTTCCAAAGTTATTATTTTTTATAGGAAGAAATATGTATATTTATCAAAATGTCCTAAAAGTGGGAAATAGTGATATAATATGGATGAAAAATTAAACTTTGATTCATTCCCAAGTACCGAAATCCAAACTCCTGCTAAATAAATTTGTTACCTTTTAATAATTCATTATTTGAATCGTCTAGTAGCAAAATAAATTGTTAAGAAAGGTTAAGATGAAATAAAAATGAGTTCTTATCTAATGAAAATGTATGTCACCATGTTAATTCTCCACCTTGGAATACATTTTATAAAATATTTCTTGATTTTTTAAGTGAGACTAGAAATATATGAATTTGACTGTGCATAGATGGAACGAATCCACATCAAAGCCTCAGTAGTTAGCATTTTTCATGATCTATTTTTTGGTTTTTCACAACTTGTCCCCATATAAGTGTATGCGAAAAAAAATATTTTGTGATGATCTTGATGATTTCTAGACCTAAATTTATAGGAAAAAATATTGATGTTTATCTTTCACCATTGATTGATGATTTGAAACTTTTATGGGAGACTTATGTTATAATTTTTGATGCATACCACAAATAATATTTTCTTATGCGTGAAATGATAATGTTATCTATAAATTACTTTTTTGTATATGAAAACTTATCTAGATATAGTGTTAAGGGAAAAAATCATGTAGCTTTTTTGAAGAATAAACTTTATGTAATCAACTGAATAATGAAATAAAGATAGTTTAAATGGTATATCAATGTTTTATTGAATTGATTATCCTTATCAAATATTTAAAAAACATGTAATAGCTTATAAGAATATAATCTCACCTAAAAACCACTGTAATATAAAAATTACAACAATGTGAAACATATTGAAATCAAATTGGGAAATAAATGATGTTCTGGTTTTCAAAATAATATCTGGAAGAAAAAATATATCTTATTCGAACTATATTCTTAGATATTTTTAGATATAAAATATTACAATAATGTTATAAATGCTATGAAAACATATATGATAGTTTTACTAGAAATTATTTATACATAACAATAAAGATAAAATATGGATTTCATGATATATTAGACATGATATCCATGGGAATACGTTTGGAGTTAGCTCCCACATTGAAAGGAAACAAAACATATTTACCATATGCTTTTTAAACATTAAGAAATAGTGAGAATATGATTTTTTTCAATTTTTTATTGGTATTAAATAACTCATTGTGTAACACTATGATATTTTTATGAAATATTATTTTAAAATAAAATAAATTTCATTGATAGCTTGCATGTCAGGACCCCCTAACTCTAAAGATTCCCCTCCTGAGATGACAAAGAAGGAAGAGAGATAATGACCCCCCCAATCCCTCCTCTAGTAGGCCCTGAGGTGGGGACCAACACCAAGGGTATATAAATCACACAATAATTGGACACATTATACCCTATTATCGTAACCAATATCGGGAGATAAGATGTATCAACCTAAAAAAACTCCATTACATCAATAATAGAAAATCAAAATTTATACCAAATGTAAGTTTAAAGTAAAACTATTACAAATAAAATGAAAATATCCAAAGTAATGACCCAAAATTAAAGCTAAGAATAAACACAACAACTGTCCCAATGTCTAAGCTTGTAATGTCCAGCAGAGTCCCCAAAATACCCCTAGAAACCAAAAAGTTTTTTTATAACATAGGGTGAGAATGAAAGTATAAATAGTATGAAAAGCCAATGTCTCTTATGCCCAAGTGGGATAAGCATACTAATTCCCCTTTGTGGAAACATTAGAAACCAAAATCACCTAACAAGGTATACTATCCACCCCAAACTAACCAAAGGAATGATCACCAAATAAATCATGTAAAGTAAAGTAATATAGAGAACATCGATGATAGGGTAACCTACACAACTTTTCCACTGATTAGCTACTCTAATTATCTAATGTAAAATTTCCTAGCACTCCCACCTCTTCCAAAAGAACAACATCACAACCTACCTTCCCACACCTGGGCCCCACAACTACATCTCATCCACATACACCTAGTATGTAAACCACATCACATCCCACCTGCGCACACATGGGCATCACAACTATGTATTTCGCATAGAAACATGGGCCCAATATCACATCACATCACACAAACAAATTTTAACACAACACATCTCATCCCAAAGACACCTGAGAATACAAAATACCTCATCTTGAAGTCACCTGGGATAACAAAACTCACCTGCACACACTTAGGCCTCACAAACCACTACATGTCCGAAGAATATTGGGATTTCACTACCTAGAATAAGGAGTAGGGAGGAGTGGGTGTGCAACCATCCATACTACCATTGTGATGTTTGGGAAAGACACCCTCCCTCATGAAAATTGGTTTTTCCGGAACATAGTGCTCAACTAGGGAGGGGTTCATATAGAAAACTCACGGAAAATATAGGTTCGTATGTGTAGTATCAAAGTCTAAATCCCAACCTATAGGTTCTCAATTCGAGAACCAATCATCCTATTATAATTACACATCTACTTCTACATCTAAATGCATTAATTAACACTATAAATAGCCACTTTAGAAGTTGAAAAATTAAATCCTTCCACAATAGCCTCAAATCAAACAAAAACCGAGCCAAATTATTTAAATAAATTTAATTATTTATTAATGAAACCATTTATTCGTTTTATACCTACCTGAGAAACTACCAACCATATTATGAATCATTCCACACAAGATAAACCATGCTAACCACTGCCAACATCATTTTGTAAGGTCATGCCACTCGGTCCTTCTTATTAGTAAGCAAGCCCCTAACTTACTACCAAACCCCGAAGCACAACTCATCACAAACAACCCAACATACCAACTGTATACCAACACCACAACCCAAACCAATAGTCCCAATGCTTAACCACTTCCCATCCTTTCCATAAAAAAAATCTCTCAACCTAAGATGTGATTTCACCTCCCATATCACCTCAGAAACAGTCGGGATCTCAACCCTAGCACCACACTACCACACAAGGCACATTACAGAACAAATCCACACACAACACACATCTACACAAACAAATAAAGGTGTATTTAGATTTATAGAACAACCATATTTGTAATTCCACTTTGATAATTTATGGGTGATCATGGAAGGTGTATAATCTAGGAGAATCCATTTAGTTAACCAAATATAAGTGGTTAATCATATTTATGTAAATACATAAATTTAACATAAAACAACAACAGTCATCTATGAAACATCACCCATGAGAAAACCAAGGCCACAAATGGACATGATTTTTAGTATGATATAATACACAATACAGATCAAATAACAGATAATACAACATGATGATCATCGTCATCTTTCTAGTCCCTCATTTATTACTTCATATTATTTTTGTTAAACTTGGATCCAATTGTAATAATAAGAAGACATTATTACACCCACCCTACATGATAAAAAATGAAGAGGGATGAAGGTATCCCTACAAATAGAAAAAAATGATCAGTAATTCCTCAAGGCAACTAGAATAGGGGGTTCTCAAGGCTCCAGTGAAAACATTATTCCAGGGTGAAACACCCACTCATGGATCCTTGGGGAAGAATGTTTTCAGGTGACCCAGTATCATGATAAAGGGATGTGTACAAGAAAATAAGGCTCTTGGATTTAGAAAGGACAGATCATAAATCTATAGAGAAGCGGTTTCAAATGACATTAAATCTGGATGACAATCAATACCAAACATTTTGACTAACTTAAAGACTCCTGAGAATTATGAATTAAATATATAATTTATATCCTTTGAAAATGATTTAAAAAATCCAATACATGGTTTTAAACTGATTTTACTGCAAATAAAATGTTAATGGGGAGAATCTGGAAAAACTAGAGAAAACTAGAATTCTGAAAAACTGTTGAAAATGACACATCTTTGGGCGAGTCATTGACGTGAGTCACCAATGGATGAGTCCTCTATGTGAATCACCAATGTCAAAGTCATCAACATGACCTACCGATGGAAATTCATCAACATGAAATACTGATGGCAAGTCACTGATATGACCTACCATTAGTGAGTCACTGATACGACCTACCGATAGTGAGTTAACAATGAATGACACCAATGGATGACTCACTAACATGACCTACCGATTGAGAGTCACCGAAGTGACCTAACAATGACGAGTCACTGATACGACCTAACATTAGTATGTCACTGATGCGGGTCACCAATGGTTTAGTCACCAATTTGACATACTGAAATTAGCTACTAATGACACCTACTGATTTCACTTGCCAATTCCACCTACTAATGCCACCAACCAACGCCACCCACCATTGGAAAACTTTATTTTTGGAAAAATCTTGAAATGAGTCACTGTAACTACCCTAGATCCCCTCAAATACTTGAATTTCAAAACGTAATGGATCAAGGAGGTCCAGTACATTACATAAAATACATCTGAAAATATTATCACCCTCAAGAATTCAAAAAACCACCCATAAGGAAAAGAGGGGTCCAAAAAACCACCCTATTAGATACCTCTCAAGGATTTTAGTACACCTGAAACACCACTACTGTCATCAAGGTTCAACAAAAAACCACCCGGTGTTGTTCAAAAGATGGGGTAAACCTCAACATCCAAGAACACCTCCAATGATATCTACTTCCCCAACCCACCACAAGACACACACACACACACACACACACACCATGAATGCACCAAAAGTCATAATTTTCGGACAAATGAATCAAGGAATATATTTCTTTATTTCAAGATACTATCCACTCTGGATGGAACTGACTCCCCCAAATGGGATTAATTGCATCCTAATTAATGTGTCTCAATTAGGAGTCATGTCTTCTCATCTTTATATGTTAGGATTTTACCACACATTAAAGAACAAGGAAAAAAATCAACTCATAGAAAACAAGGTTAAATCATCACATTACAAAGAAAAACATGATAATTAAAAACTATAAACAACTCTGGGTATTGGGTACACATATATGCTTCTTACTCCCATGTACTCTCCTCCAAGCCACCATGCCTCCACAACAGGTGAACCAAAGGAATGGTCCATCCACACAACACCATCTCCCAATGATCCTGGGTCCCCACTAGTCGTTCCACAAACATCACGTCATCTTTGATATCCAACTCCACCCAATCAATGAAATTGGAGTCATCATGGAGATACTGGTGAAGATGAGATATGTGAAAGGTGTCATGGATCCTCTTTAACTATGGTGGAAATGCTTACTATTAATCCACCTCGTCAAACCGCCCCAACTCCTCTAAGGGTCCAATGAACCGATGATAAATCTTTCTCCCTATACCAAACCTCCATTGATCACATCAAGGGGAATCCATCAAGATCACATGATCCCCTAACTCAAAATCCAAGGGCCTCCTCATATGATTAGCATACGACATCTTCCAGTCCTACGCTTATTTCATTCTATCACGAACAAGATAGAACTTCTATATCATGCTATGAACCATGTCTGGATCAGGAATAGTTGCCTCCCAAAATTCTATCCAGCAAAAGGGTGAATGAAATGGTCATCCATATAATTCCTTAAACAGATTCATGCTAATGGAAGAGTGATAAATATTATTTTATGAAAACTCTACCAATGGCAGGAGTCTTACCCAGGACTAAACAATGTCTAAGATGCTTCCTCGCAACATGCCCTCCAATGTAAGGATAATACGCTCTATCTTCCCATCTATCTGAAGGTGGAAGGTAGTTTTGAGGCGTAACTTAGTGCCAAAAACATGTTGTAATACCCTCCAGACTCATGAGGTAAAATGTGTATCCTAATTCAAGACAATGGATCTTAGAACTCCATGAAGTTGTACCACATCATCCATATACCTATTTTTTAAGGAATCCATTGTGCCTAACTCCATAATCACTAAGAAGTGAGATGACTTCATCAATCATTCCACCATTAAACAGATTGAATCATAGTCTCCCTGAGCTTTTGGTAATCCATTGATGAAATCAATCGACATGTCATCCCACTTCCACTCGGGGATATCTAGGGGCTACAACAAACCATCAGGAACACAGTGCTCATCATTTACTTGCTGGAACACTAAGCACTTAGCCATAAACTCCACTACCTCCCATTACATCCTGAGGAACCAAAACTATTCCCTAAAACCATGGTACATCATAGAAATTCTTGGGTGTACTGCTATGTGTGAGCTGTAAAACTCACAAGGAACTCCCTTGCACATCACCACTAGAACAAAAAACATTCCAAGTAACAAAATCTAATTTCAAGCATCCTATGACCAACCATTTAGATCATCACCCTTGTAACCACAATCACAAATCACCTCTTCCTCCGAGTCTCCCCAATGAGACTCCTCCACCTACTTCATTAGAGTAGACTACACCCTCATCTAAAATAGACATCCTCTATCACCATCTATTCCTACATCTATGTGCACGGTGACCAACTCCTCCATCACGTTCCTAGCATCCAAATATTCCCAAAAAATCTCCTTCTGTGAGTTCCTTCTCAAAGCATCGGTCACAACGTTACCCTTCCCTAAGGTGTAAGAGATCTCAAAATCATAATCTTGAAGAAAATCCCTCAACATACACTCTCTCTTGTTTAGATCTAACTAGGAAAAGATATACCCCAAGCACTTGTGATCCATGAAGACCATAAAGTTCTAACCAGTGAGGAAATGTAGGTAAAAAATCAATGCAAACAAGATCATTCATATCTTCAGATCATGGGTGGCATAGTTACATTTGTTGGGATGTAACTTCCTACACCCGTAATAAATCACTCCCCACTATTTCATCAGTATGCATCTTAATCACAGATGTGAAGAATCACAAAACACCTCAAACCTCACCCCTTACTCTAGAAACCAGAGAAATAGTACAATGACTGACTTCCAATTCAGATAGCCAAATGATCCTTGGAACTTCTCACTTCACACAAAGGACTTGTATTTATTTTTTAGAGGGGTCAATGGGGATTCAATTTGAGAGAAATCTGGTAAAAATATCTGGTAATAGCCCACCAGATCAAGAAAACTACAAACCTACACCATGTTGTTGGGTTCTTCCCATGAAACAACTGATTCAACCTTCTATAGGACCACTACTACACCCTACCGAGACAACACATTCTCAAGGAAGTGTATCTCTTGTGACCAAAAATTTAATTTGTGCAACTTTACATAGAGCTGGTGTTTTCGAACAACCTACAAGATGGTCCATAGATTATCAAGATCTTTATCCTCTAAAATCAAGTAAATCAGAATATCATAGATGAATAAAATGAAAAACTGACCAAATAACCAATGAAAGATAGACTTTATAATCCCCATGAACATGTATGGTGCGTTTTTAACATTTGACGACATAACAAAGAACCCGAAGTGACCATACCTGCACCTGAAAGTAGTCTTCAGGATATCAACTTCTTTCACCTTTAGCTAGTGATACCCAAACTATAGATTGATCTTATAGAACAAAATTTCTCCCCTTAGCTGGGCAAAAAGATATTCAATACTCTGGAGAGGGTAACAGTTCTTGAACATTACCTGATTAAACCTCTGTTAGTATATTCACAACCTCAAACCACCATCCTACTTTTTCACTAACAAGGCCGAAGCACCCCATGGAGACACACTAGGATAGATAAATCCTTTCTTCATCAGATCATCTATCTGAATCATCAACTCCGCAGGTTTAAAAGTTCTATCAGATAGGGATTTATCAAAATTGGAGAAGAAAAGAGCTGAAAGTCCATACCAAACTCAACATCACGTTGTGGGGGTAGAGTTAAAACATCCTTGGGAAATACATCCAAGAACTCCCCAAAAACTACGGGAACCTCCTCCATCTTAGCATCCACTGATTCCCCTGATAGCTCATCCAACAAGGAATAAAGGGGACCCACATTTTGACTTCCCATCTAATATCTCCACTCTCCAACGAAATCCAGACGCCTTCCATCCATGTCTAAAAACATGGTTGTCCTACAAAATTAGTCGTTAAAAGAATGCACATATTAAAACTAGTTTATGACAAGGATGTCATCATATGGTTGCATCTGTAATAGGAAATGATCCACATGAGACTGATGTGGCCCCATCCTCAGTCTACATCTCTGGTATACATCAAACAGGATGGTCTAACCTTTGACTAGTGGGCTCAACACCAGGGGAATGAGAATACTCTCTACATCCAGTCCCAGAGAATGGGAATATTCTCTACATATATTCCCAGTGCATAACCTATGCTAACCACTACCAACATCATTCTTCAAATCCATGCCACTCGGTTACTCCTCCTAAAAATAAAACCCCCAAATGATTGTCATACCCCACAACATACCTCATCACAACCAACCTCAAAGCCATGAAATATAACAACACCACACCCATCACACCAAGAAATATAAACATACCACAACCCAAACCTACAACCTCGTTACTCAAACATTTCCCATCCTTTAGAAAAACAATCAATCTCTTAACCTCAGATATCATTTCACCACCCATATCACCCCAACAATAGTAATTCTATCAACCTCAGCACCACACAACCACATAAGTAAAAATAAAGAGCTAATAAACACACAACACATAGACACACCAATAAATCAAGGGGTATTAATATTTAGAAAATAATCTTTCTTTAATTCCACTTTGATAATTCAAGGGCGATCAAAGAACGTGTGTAATCCAGAGACATCAGTTTAGTTAACCAAATTTACGTGATTAATCTATTTAATGTAAACATAGACGTTCAAAATAAAACAACATCAATCATCCATGATCCATCACCCATGGACAAACAAAGGCAACCAACTGCCATAATTTTCGATAGGATATAATACATAGTATGGATAAAATAAAAGAGAAGAAAACAAAATCATCATCATCATATTACCACCCCCTCATTTATAACTTATAATTATATATATTAAAAATGGATAAAAATATATTCCCAAGGATACATGGGTAAACCCACCCCACATGATACACAATAAATAGGAACAGAGGGATCTCTACCTTGAGAAATAGATGATGAGAAATTCCTCCTTACACCCATAACAGGCGGTGCATAAGGCTTTAGGGAGAACATGGTCTATGGGTGCACCACTGACTCACGGCTCATTAGGGAAGAAGGTTTCTAGCTGCTTCAGTATCAAGATAAAGGGAAGTGAACAATAAGGGAAGGGTCTCGGCATTAAAAAGTCCAGATACTAAATCTACAAGGAAAACGATTTCAAAGTCCATTAAAGCCAGACCATGATCAAGACCATGGGTTTTGACTAACTTTAAGACTCATGAGCATTAGTAATTAAATATATGAAGTTCCCAGTCAGGATCCAAGTATCACCAAGAGGGGGAGGGGGTGAATCAGTGATATCTTTTTCTTTTTAAGTTTACTTCTTTATAAAACAACCTTCGCCTCCTGTTAAATAGTTTCTTCCTTTCTAAACACACAAAACCACAGGAACACAAGATTTAAAAGGTTCACTACTCAATAAGAGTAGCTACGTCCTTGGTATGGTATAGAAATAATCCAGTACCACACAATCCACTAGAAAACAATCCTTTGATGTGGAATACAATGAGTAGGATATACCCTTACACTTGTGTAGCACTTTGAAAACAATCCAATAGTGCATGTGCTCCCTCTTAGCACAAACAGGGTAATGAAATAATTCCATGCTTCTTGATGACCTTTCCCAGATCAAATCTTTCAAAACAATTCATCACTTTCCTACCCAGAAGCTGGTAGAAACCTCCTGGAGAAAACAACTTGTGCGCCTCCTTCCACTTTCGTGCCTCCTTCCCACTTACGTGCCTCCTTCCACTTGCGAGCCTCCTTTATGGACACCACAACACTTGTGCACCCTATACTTGTACGAAAAGACTTGTGCGGCAGACTTGCGGGGAAACACTTGCGCGACAGGCTTGTGGGGCATCAATTGCGTGGTAGGCTTGCGCGACAGACTTGAGCAGCAACACTTGCGCGGCAACACTTGCGTGGAAGAATTCTTCGACTTGCGTGCTCAGAGCTCAAAATATTTCTCTAAGTCTCGAGCCTTGAAAAATGAGGAGGCGAGTTGTCTATTAATAGGAATTTTTGTGAGTTGCGCGACCTAGACTTGCGCGCCACCACTTGCGTGCCACCACTTGCACGCCACCACTTGTGCCCCAATACTTGCGCACCAAATACTTGCGCGCCAAATACTTGCGCGCCATTCTTGACTTGCTCGCCACTTTATTTCCCTTTCCATATTTATGAAATAATTCTCTTTTGAAATATGACTTGTGAGCCTCTACATACTTGCGCGCCTACTGCATACTTGCGCACCTACTACATACTTGCGCGCCTACTTCTTTCCTTTGCCATATTTTTGATCTGATGATATTTGTGACATGACTTTGCCTAAAACAGTTCATTGTCACTCCCTTTCCTTCATAAGGCTTGCATCACAAGTTCTCCAAACTTATGATATATGTAAAATACAAATCAGCAAAACATCATCTGGTTTTCCAAGTCTTTTACAAAGTGAATTGATTTAGCTTCTTTGTCAACAAAAGACAACACTCTATAATAGAAAACTTTTCTTACTTCCTTATCCGTTCAACTTGGTCCCAACAATCTCCCCCTTTGGATTTTTTTGACAACCATGAGTCATAAATCACTGATCTTTGTAACCTTACGCAATGGATTTCTTATCAACAATTCTAAGCCTACGTGAGCTAACTCATTGTAGGAAACAAGAACTATTGACAGCCAAAACCATGTTGTCCAAAAGTAGTGACTATAAAATCTCATGAGCGTACCTCCTCAGCCTTATTCAGAACATCATTCAAGATTCTACTACAACATTCTTCACTTCCTCAACTTTCCTGGAAAACAACATTGTTTCCTACAACCACTCAAACAAACAGTTAGACTAGTTCACACACATACATTCTGGATTCACAGCTTACCCACAACTCCCCCTTTATGCATGCATCTATAAGGATAGATTTATGAAACAATTCTCCCCCTTGAAAACACTACCCAAAGGAAAGATGAGAGAGGGGACAAAAACATGTACCTTAACCTTGATGAGAAGAAGGTTGGACACCCATGTTCAACCTCAATTTTACAAATGGTTCTTTTGGTAAGGGTTTGGTGAATATATCAGCAACTTGTTCAGATGTAGGAACATACTCCAACCTTAATTCATTATTCTCTACCTGCAATTTTATGAAGTGGTACTTTATATCAATGTGTTTTGAACGAGAATGTTGTACATGATTTCTTGTAAGATTGATTGCACTCTGATTATCACAACCCAAGAGCAATGGTATCTTTACTTCAATAAGTAGATCTTCCAGCTGGGTCTTCATCCACATTAGTTGAGTTGCAGCCTGAGTAGCAGCAACATACTTAGATTCAGCTATTCTAAGAGTTACTGAATTCCATTTCTTGGCATGCCAACTAACACAACTTTTTACCAAAAAGAAAACTCCACCGAATGTGGATCTTCGATCGTCAACATTTCATGCCCAATCAACATCAGAATACCCGAATAGATCAATATTTTCTGAGCCATCATACCTGATTCCAAAATTTGTTGTGCCTTTGATATATCTTAGAATTATTTTTCCAGCAATCAGATGTGATTCTTTAGGAGCACTTTGAAATATTGCACATAAGGTGACATCATAGACAATGTCAGGTCTTGAGGCAGTCAAATACAGCAGACTTCCAATTAGCTTTCGAAACTCTTTCTGATCAACTTCCTTGCCTTCTCCATCTTTAGAAAACTTTGTTCCAACTGAGATAGGTGTGGACACTAGTTTTGAATTCTCCATTCCAAACTTCTTCAAAAGTTCATTAGCATATTTTTCTTGAGACAGAAATATATGATTCCTTTTCTGTGAGATTTGTAACCCAAGAAAGTATTTCATTTCACCCAGCATGGAAATCTCAAATAACTTCTTCATCTCCTCATAAAATCTTTCAAATGATCTTTCATCATTCCCATCAAATATGATGTCATCAACATAAACAATAGCAATCAGTGAAAAATCCCGGCCCTCCTTGATGTAAATATTTCTATCAACTCTTCCTTTATTAAAATTCATCTTCTTCAGGCAAGTATCCAATTTAGAATACCATGCCCTTATAGCCTGTTTTATCCCATACAAATCCTTCTTCAATCTGCACACATAGCATTCATCCTTTCCAATAACTAATCCACAATTTTGATCAATGTAAACTTCCTCGTCAAGGTCACCATTCAAGAATGCGGATTTGACATCCATTAGAAATATTTTGTAACCTCGTTGTGCAGCAATGGAAATAAAGATTCTGATTGTTTCTAATCTTGCTACCAAAGCAAAGGTTTCATCAAAATCAATGCCTTCAATTTGGGAATACCCTTTGCAATCCAATCTTGCTTTGTTTCTTATTACTTCACCTTCTTCATTCATCTTGTTCCGGAAAACCCACTTTGTGCCAATAATGTTCTTGTTGTCCGGCTTGGGTACAGGTTCCCAAGTATTGTTCTTCTCTATCTGATCAAGCTCTTCGTTCATAGCATGAACCCATTCTGAATTCTCAAATGCTTCATTTACATTATTCGGTTCAATTTTCGAATAAAGAGAAGTATGTGATATATCATTTGTTGTTCTTCTTGTTTTAACCCTCTAGTCTTTATCTCCAATAATGTTCTAAGCCTCCACTTGCTTCCTCAATCTAGGATGAGTTGTTTGAACTTCTTCATCATCACTCGAGATCTCTGAGTCAGATTCCTCTTCTTGAGTAGGATTAACACAGGCTGCAACATTATTATAATTAATAACAAAAACTTCTCTATCCTACTCAATTTCCACATCAACATATGACTGCTTTTCTTTCTCAACATTTTCAACAACTTTTACATATGAAGAATCAACAATTCTTCCTATTTCTTTATTGAGGCATATATAACCTCTTCCTTCTGGAGCATAGCCAAAAAAAATTCCATCATCTCCTCTTTGCTCAAACTTTCCCAGGTTTCCACCTTTCTTCTTTATAATGCATGAACTCCCAAAGACTCTCAAGTGTTTCAGACTTGGAGATTTTTCATAGAACATTTCATATGGAGTAATATCTGAGTTTGGCCTGTAGAAAGATCGGTTCTGAATATGTACTGCAGTGCTCATGGCTTGCCTCCAATAATAATAAGAAACACTATGTTCAAGTAACATAGTTCTCCCCATTTCCACCAAACTTCGATTCTTTCTTTCAGAAACCCCATTTTGTTGAGGTGTGTATGGTGAAATGAACTCATGCCGAATTCCATGTTTGTAAAGGTATCTTGAAAACTACTCATTCTTATACTCTCCACCATTATCAGTTCTTAACTTCTTCAGCGAATACTCACATTCCTTCTCTGCTTTCCTCCTGAAACTCTTAAACATTCTCAGAGCATCTGACTTATGTCTCATGTACATAACACAAGTAATGCGAGTAAAGTCGTCAATGAAATTAATAAAGTACTTATCTCCATTTGTAGATTTATTTCTCATTGGTCCATAGATATCAGAGTGTATCAGTTCCAATGGACTTTTTGAGTGAATTTCAACTCTCTTATGAATAGAGTTTGTAATCTTCCCTTTCTCACAAATGGTACAACACCGATCTCTTTTTCTTGATAAATCAGGCATATCTCGGACACTGTCTCTCTTTGATAACTTGCACATATTTCTATGAAACATATGACCCAACCTTTTATGCCATAACTGATTTTCATCCACTACACCCATGTAGCAAGATCTCTGCACTTCACCAACTTGAAACAAATTCCCTTTTGTGTGTTGGCCTCTCGTAACTATATTTTCACCATTTTTACTTTTAACAATAAATCAATCTTTTTTGAAGATAACTTTGTTTCCTTCATCACAGAGTTGTGACACACTAAGCAGGTTATGTTTCAGTCCATCAATATATAATGTTTTCCTCGATTTCATCTTTTCTTTTCCAATGATGGCTGACCCAACACCTTTGATCCTTAGAGATTCATCATTTCCAAATGTCACTGTTCCTTCATTAAATTCTTTCAAATTATTCAGTAGCTTTAATTCTCCTGTCATATGAGATGAACATCCACTATCAAGAATCCATGGGTGTTCTCCTTTTATAGCTTTCAAAGCAGTTTCAACAACAAGAGCTTTTACTTCTTCCTTTTCTTTCTTCACCTCCAGCTTCTGAGAATTGTTAATGAGCTTTTGTTGTGTTGGTAACAAAACACGGCATCCTTTTACAAGATGTCCAGGTTGTTCACATCTTTCACAAATAGTTTCCAGGGGTTGGAACCTATTTTTAATCTTTACTTTAACATTCTCAGGTTTCTTTACAACCACCTTTTCTGACTTCTTTCTTTGAGGAGATTGACTCCCCCTAAAACCCTGCCTTTCATAACCTGTGGAATAATAGTAATGTTTTTGGTTGAACCAACACATATTTGCAGTATATCTGAATCCACCACAATACCAGTAGTATCCATAGAAAGAGTATTTACCTTTGAAACTTCCATACTGACTAGAATTGAGAATAGATTTCTCTGCCACCTTCCTGTCTTTCTTTTCTGAGCCACCGACCTTTCTGTTATAAATCAAGGTATTGATTTCCATTTTAGTTCTATCAAAACCAGAAATTTTGGAAACTTTTCTGGATTCAGAATGTTTTGAATAATTTTTGAACTCAGGGTTCTTTGAAACATCTAAATTCCCAATTTTGTTGGTCTTTTCAACATACATAGCTTTCCCAGTATTCTTAATTTCAGAACCACTTTTACTTTTCTTTTAAACCTTTGAAGACAACCCTTTTTGATCCTTCTTAGGTTCTTCCTTAAAAGAACAATCACCAACTTCAGAGATAGAGTTTTTGAAGATGATACTCATTTATTTATCTTTATAAAGTTTTTGTTGGATAGCTTCCAACTATTCTTCTTTTTTCCTTCATCTTTACTTCAAGATGATCATTTCAATTCATTGCATTCTCAAGAGAATTATTCTGATCATCAATCTTCTTTTTCATATTGATTTTCTCATCAGTAAAACCTTCCTGATTGTTTATTGCAGAATTTTCATTTGTCAACTTCTTATTTTCCTTCTCAAGCCTTTTGATCTTTCTCAAAAATTCCTTCAACTCTTATTTCAGATAGGATTCAAGTTGAGTTTCTTCTTCTTCAAAACCGCTTCTCTCATAATCATCATTATTCATAGTTGCAACAAAGGTCTTCTATCTAGATTTCTCAGCTACTGAATTTTCAGATCCAGTATCACTATCATATTCTTCTCCACTTTTTGAAAACAAGCTTCTTCTTTTTGATTTGAAGAACTTTTTGTCCTTACCACTTCCAGAAGAACTATCTTTTCCACCCTGTGTCTTCCAAAACCTTCTTGGTCTTCTATCTTCTTCATCACTGTCTTCAAATTTCCCTTTTTTAGGATAACTAACCGCAAAGTGACCAACAACTCCACATTCAAAACATTTCAAGGGAGGTTTCCCTTTATATTTTCCTGTACCTCTTCTCACATTTTTAGAAAGAAAGGATAAAATTTCATCAAAGTTTTCACATACTTCATTTTCGGAGTCAGTACCAACAACATCATCTTCCTCATGAGCCTTCTTAGATATTTCTCTCTTGGCAGCTTTAAAAGTCATTTCTCTATCAAATTTGGTTTTATTCTTCATAGTCTTCTCCCTTCTCATTTCATAAGTGATAAGAGTGCTATGAAAATCATCCATAGATAATTCTTCAGGGTATCTATCTTCCAATGAAGAAACTTTAGCATCAAATTTTTCAGGAAGAATTCTTAAGATGTTCTCAACGACTGTAGAATCCTCCATCTTTTCACTAAGACATCTGATAGTGCCGACAATGTCATTTACCTTGGTAAAGAAGTCCCCAACAGATTCAGCTTCTCCCATTTTCAAGTCTTCATACTTCAGTCTCCATATTTGTAGTTTAGCCTTCTTCACTTTCGTATTTCCTTCATAGATGTTCTTCAGTTTGTCCCAGATTCCATTAGCTATAGCAACACCTTTCACTCTTAAAAATTAACTCTCAGATAGAGATGAGAGTGACACATTTTTAGCTCTTCCATCATTCTCAAGATTCTTCTTATCAACAGGAGTAAGAGGAACCTTGTCATCAATAGTAGGAAATCCATCTGTTGTAGTTTCAAGAACTTCATATCCAAGATACATAAGATAAGGCACCATTCTGTCCTTCCAGATGTGATAATTATTTCCGTAAAAAATCGGAATCCCCTTACTATTCACACAATTAAGATTTTACATCACAGCTTCTCTTCCACCACTTCAGCAAAGAATAAATGAAGGCAACCTGCCTCTGATACTAATTGAAGTTCCCAGTCAGGATCCAAGTATCACTGAGAGGGGGGGGGGGGTGAATCAGTGATATCGTTTTCTTTTTAAGTTTCCTTCTTTATGAAACAACCTTCGCCTCCTGTTAAAGAGTTTCTTCCCTTCTGAACACAAACAACCACAAGAACACAAGATTTACAAGGTTCACTACTCAATAAGAGTAGCTACATCCTTGGTATGGTATGGAAATAATCCAGTACCACACAATCCACTAGTAAACAATCCTTTGATGTGGAATACAATGAGTAGGATATACCCTTACACTCGTGTAGCAATTTGAAAACAATCCAATAGTGCGTGTGCTCCCTCTTATCAAAAATAGGGTAATGAAATAATTCCCTGCTTCTTGATAACCTTTCCCAGATCAAATATTTCAAAACAATTCTTCACTTTCCTACCCAGAAGCTGGTAGAAACCTCCTAGAGAAAACAGCTTGCACGCCTCCTTACACTTGCGCGCCTCCTTCCCACTTGCGCGCCTCCTTCCACTTACGTTCCTACTTTATGGAAACCACAACACTTGCGTGCCCTATACTTGCGTGAAAAGACTTGTGCGGCAGACTTGCAGGGTAACACTTGCGCGACAGGCTTGCGGGGCAACACTTGCACGGCAGGCTTGCGTGGCAGACTTGCGTGGCAACACTTGCGCGACAACACTTGCGCGAAAGACTTCTTCGACTTGCTCGCTCAGAGATCAAAATATTTATCTGAGTCTCGAGCCTTAAAAAATGAGGAGGCGAGTCATCTATTTATAGGAATTTTTGTGACTTGTGTGACCTAGACTTGCGCGCCACCACTTGCGCACCACCACTTGCGCGCCACCACTTGTGAGCCAATACTTGCACGCCAAATACTTGCACACCATTCTTGACCTAGGCGCCACTTTATTTCCTTTTCCATATTTCTGAAATAATTCTCTTTTGAAATATGACTTGTGCGCCTCTACATACTTGTGTGCTTACTGCATACTTGCGCGCCTACTTCTTTCCTTTTCCATATTTTTGATCTGATGATATTTGTGATATGACTTTTCTAAAAACACTTCTTTGTCACTCCCTTTCCTCCATAAGGCTTGCATCACAAGTTCTCCAAACTTATGATATTTGTGAAATACAAATCAGCAAAGCATCATCTGGTTTTCTAAGTCTTTTACAAAGTGAATTGATTTAGCTTCTTTGTCAACAAAAGACAACACTCTATAATAGCAAACTTTTCTTACTTCCTTATCCGTTCAACTTGGTCCCAACAATATATACTTTATATCATTTAAAATGGATTAAAAACACTTATATATGGTCTTAAACTCATTTTAATCCAATTAAAACATTAAATGGGTAAATCTGAAAAAACTGGAGAAAACTGGAATTTTGAAAAACTATTGGAAACGACACACCATTGGGTGAGTCACTGATGTGGGTCACCAATGGACGAGTCACCAATGTGAGTCACTTATGGATGAGTCACCTACTTGACCTATTGATGGTGTGTCATTGATGCGAACTACCAATGGCGAGTCACTGACACGACTTATAGATGGCGAGTCCCTGACTCGAGTCACCAATGATTCAGTCACGAACGTGACCTACCGATGAAAAGTCCCCGACCTGACTTAACGATGGAGATTCACCGATGCAACCTACCAATAGTGATTGAACAACATGAACTACTAATGGAAAGTCACTGATTCTACTTACTATTAGTAAGTCACCGATGTGAGTCATTGATGTCTAAGCCACTGATGTGACCTACTAACACCACCTACCGACGCCACCAACCAACACCACCCACCATTGGAAAACTAGATTTTTTGAAAAAAATCCTAAAATAAGTCACCATGACTTCCCTATAACACCTAAAACAATAGATTTGGATAATGTAATGTACCGAGGCAGTCTGCACCATTACATCTCCTTACACACAACACCTAGTTTTAACGAACCATGACAAAAAATTATTATTATTATTTAAAAAAGATCATTATTAACTAGATATTAAACTAAACAAATTAATACGAATAAAAAATTTAAATATTAATTAAATTGGTTTTTATATAAATAAAACATATTGATATAAAATACTTCATGTTCGGTAAAGTCTTTATATGTTTTGAAAACATAATTTTCTAAAAAAACTATTTTCTTATTTCTTTTGTGAAAAATAATTATATAAAATTTTACCAATTTTATAAAATGTGTTTCAAAAAATAAACCTAATTTTTGAATTCATAATATCCAAATTATCTTAGGGTAAATTTTTTAGAATTTTCTGAAACTGTTCATTTTTTGATGAATAGTGAAAATTATTGAATTTTATGTAAAAGTTTCCATTTGGTTTAAAATTTTTATTAAGTAAAACTATATTTAAAAATTGGTTTAAATGTAAAATTATTTCAATTATATTTCTATTAATATAATTTATTTCATTTTTATCGTTTTTATATTAAATTTTAATATAGAAATTTGTAAACTTTTAATCATTTTCTCTTTGAAATCTGGCTTTCTCGTCGCGTATGCACGATTAATTTTAAATTAAAATTTTACATTTCTATGAATTAAATTTGGAAAATGGATTCCATATTTAGATTCATAATAATATATACTATCAAAAAATTTCATATTAATTTTTTACCAGAATAAATAATGAAAACAATAAAAATCAATTACTGCGATTATGGTAGAAATGGGTTTACAGGGGTGTTAAACTAAAAAGATAAGGGTTAAAATGACCTATATACTTTTAAAAAATTTATTTTTTGGAAATATTTATACCATATAATGTATTATTCTCAATGAAACTCTATTTTTACACTTTTGACATGTGAAAAATAGGGGAACAACTTTTTCTTTTCTAAAATTACAAGTGAGCCACTCACCTCACTTAAAAATGCTATCCCTCTCCTATATTATTCACATATTCAAACACTTATTTTAGAAAAAAATCTACCAAAAACAATTCAAAAATACATAATTTTATCCTATATTCTTTATTTTGGTCATAAAGCCAACCTAGGAAGGCTTTTGGTTCAAACCTAATGAGGTTACCCAAAGAAGAGATAATGTTCTTCATCAATGATTTTTATATTATTTCTTCCTACACCTACTTAAATTATTTTTAAACTATAATGATATAATTAAATCAGTATAATACATATAATTAGATACTTTTATGTTAAGGTAATGACCTTAAACCAACTACACCTCCATCAAATATATTACAAAATCATCATTCATGTGTACGACTGACTGTTGCATCGCGAACCATTGTCATTCATTTGTTTACTTTACCACCCATAAACGATGGATATAATTATGTATTAAATGTTTATATATGATATTTATGATATTATTATACCTATAGAATCATTCAATCATATATAAAATCTTACATTTCATTATTTGGGAATATGATAACATCGATCATGTGTACAGAAGACTACCGCCTCGTAAAGGGATGTGATTCACTCATGATTTACATTGAAGGTAATAAGGATGGTATATAAATACATATATAATTAATTTATGAGATATTTATATCATGTTTAACATTATGGAGATGATTTAACCATGAAGAAATATGATAACAAAAAATATAACAAATCAAAACATGGATACAGAACAAAGCAGTTATTTCCAGAAAAGTGACTTAAACATTGAGTTGTTAATAAACTGGTAATAAAATAATATATGGTATGATATATATAATAATTTATATTTATTATATTTATAATAAAACTCTATTTATTATACATGATATTTGAATGTGTATGAAGGAATTCTAAACTTAAGGTAAGATATTTTTGTCTCAGTTTTCCTTCTTTGAGAAATATGTTATGTTATGCACTATCTTCTTTTATGAGGTTCATATACAACCCCTTTGATATGCAATATCATGAATTTATTTTTCCTCATGATATTTTATGTTTCATTTAATTTTATTATTTCATGGGTATTATGATTAAAATTTACCAAAGTAGTAATGATTTTATGTTACAATCTCATCAATTATCAGGATTGTCTGATCAAAAATTACAACCCATATTATAGGAAACTCATGAATATTATTATCCTATGGTTATTAAATGATAATAAAATTTTCCATTCATTTTTTCTCTCTATTTACCCAATATTTAAAAATAATATTTTTAGGAAAATGGTCTTTATTTCTCTATTCGGTTGAAAACCCATTTTTATTCAAAAAAAATATTTTTTCTAAATGTTTCTTAAAAATAGTTTTTAACATTATAGAAATGATTTATTAACAAATTTTTTACCCATTTTTTTTAATTTTTACATATTTTTTTTAAATATTCATTTTTTCCAAACAATTTCCATTTGGCATTTATTGAAAATGTGAAGGGAACATTTACTTTAATATAAATGGAATGTATAACATTGTCACCGTTATGACATCACAATTTTTGTAAATATTTCATTAGATTTTTTCATGTTTACATCAAAATACAAATATTTAAAAAATAATTTATCTTTTTTATTTTTGAACATTTATATTCAGGGAAATGTTATCTTTCATAATAAATGATTCAAGTAATTTATCATTAAAAATAGTTTTCCATATATGATGACATCATTTGATATAACTTATTATTTTATTGGGATATAAACCAAGTATTCCATCATTATTAATTATCTAATTTTTTTATGATGACCATATGTTTATGAAGCCTATTTATTTTCCATGGATTATACCTTGATAAAATTCTTATGAAAACCACCTATTTTTACAGGGGTTATTCTATGATGAAATGATGAAATGGTTATGAAATTTATCTCTTTTCCATAGATTATGATATAATGAAATTTTTATAAAACCCATTTTATTTCATGGGTTATGTTATAATGAATGTTTTTTAATCTTGTGGAACACATACGTATGATTTTCATTATGTGGTGGGAGGGACCGATATCCACATCTGATGAATTGGGAAAATATTTATATCTGATGAGATAACCATGACTAGAATAGGGATAAAACAAAATTTTAAAAGGTACTTTATCCCCTATGGTGGTATTGGGTGTGAAACTAGACTACTATGATGATAGAGTGAGTGAACCCATTCCACTGTGATATACTTGGTAATGATCCATAAGTATTATTATGATAATTTTTAATGCCTATTTGTATTCAAACATTCCATGTTTTATGAAAATTTTAAGCTCTCATAGCCCATGTTCTTTGATTATTTTTAAATTCAAGTCTTATGAATGACCAATAGTTATTCCACGAATCATGTATATGATCTATTATATTTAGGATGTGATTTTATAATGTTAAAATCATTCACTCATATTCTTATGCTATTAATATGTCTATATCTACCTTATGTTCCCTTACAAAGCATCTGAGCTCATCCTTTCTTATGTTTCCTTTCATTAGGTTATGAAGAAATTTTTTATGCATGATATGTATAAAAAATATTATAATTATTAAGAACATAATGGGAGATGACATAACTCACTTATGGACAAGTTATTTTTGTGTCTAAGTTTCCAAAATAACTAGACCTAAATGATTCTGGATTGGATTTTTATATTATATAAACAATATTATTCTAGTAAGATGTAATAATTATGTATGTGAAGTATGGGTATCTATAGTTGGCATTGATGCATGGTGTATTTAACCTTTGGAAACTTGAATGAAAATGATTTAGTGAGATCCCTGAAGAAAATTCTAAGGATATCTAAGGATGAGAAAAAGTGTTGGAAAATATCATGTAATATTGGTGAAGTATGAATAGAGCGGATTATAAGAAATTACATCCCAATATAGAAACTACAAGTTAATATATATTTTTCCAATTAGTAACTAGGGTTAATAACTCTAAAAATGGTGCATTTATCTGGACTCTATTTCCACCCGGTTCACAAAAATAGTCATTGGTGCACACTTGGTTTCACACTCCCAGGGGATATGATTTTGAAATTAAAAAACTCTTTATCAACCATCATAAAAAATTTAAATAGAGGATTACTAAGAAGAACCAAGGATAAACCTAATATTCTATAGATTAAAAAATGTTTCATGATTTAGAAATATTATAAGTGATATTTCATGATTATGTGGTTCCCCACTATGATTATTGTTTCTTATAATATTTTTTTACTTTAGTTAGTGAATAAAACCCAAAGGAACCGTGTTAGTATTGAGTGTGATGTTTAATTAAATGATTGTCTTACTGAGAATCCAAATGAAATGGGAAATAGAATGAAAAATCTCATTTACGTTCTAACAAAACTTTCTCATGCTATGAATCATGATGGACTTCTAAATAAAAAAAGGAGGCAACAACATTATTTTGAGTCATTCATGAGAAAACACAAACCTTCATTTAGTGGAATCATTGATCATATTATAGATAAGTAATGGATCAATACCGTTGAAAATATATATTTCCATTATTTAGTGTTTGGGACATGAAAAATGACATTTGGATTCCTATTATTTGGAAGGTGAATTAGATCATTGGTGGAATCTTTTAAAGAGTACGAGTAAACATTTTGAAATTTACACAATGTATTGGGATGTTTTTAAGAACTTATTTTTCAATAAGTACATTAATAATATTATTCATATGAATATGGAGAAGTATTTCCTTGATCTAATGAAAAGGTATTATGAATTTTTTGGAACCTATGAGGTAAATTTTAAAAGTCTTGTGATGTATACTTCTGGTATTATCAATGAACCTGAAATTAAGTTTGATCAATTATTCAATGGATTAAAACAAAGTATCAAAATGGAATTATCCCTAAGAAACATCATTAGCTATGAATATATTATTCGATGTGCTATCATGGTGGAAATGGAGGTTGTATTTACATATCAATCTCATGGTTTTGATAAGAAGAGAAGAAATGGAATTTAAAGTAAAATATAAAACCCATGGAGGGAAGAATATGAGATTTAATTTATGCTCAATGTGTGGGATGAAATATGGAAGAAATTTTATTAAGAGGATTGGTAAATGATTTTAAATGTGGAAGGGAAGGTCATTGAGTAATTTATTACTCAAGTTATGGTATTAAGTTATCAAACATGTAAATAGAGTAAAAGTTACATAAAATGCGCCACCCAAGCTCTAGTGTTTCAAATTCAAGGAGGATGGGAACCATATTAACCAATTCCCAAAATCTAATGTTTAATTAAGATGATCTATTTATGTGACCTCTTAATCTAATATAAAAACATAAATCTCATGTGATCACTATTTATGACAAAGGTAATGATAATTATGTCATGAAAGGCACACTTACCATCCACTCTAAAACTGATAATGTCTTATTTGACTCTAGATCTACCCGCTGCTTCATATTTGAAGAATTTCTTAAGGGTATTAATATCCCACCAAAATTAATAGATGTATAATTATTAGTGAAATCCCATAATGGTATGATGATCACATATCATGTATATGATTCCACTCCGGTAGATGATGGAGGGTAAAGTGAATCCTACAAATCTTGTCATTCTTTCTATGGTTGAATTTAATGTCATCTTGGGAATGGATTGGATTTAGCTACATAAATCCCACATCAATTTTCGAGTAAGTGATGAAATTTATGATATTATAAACCAACCTATGGTTATATATCAATGTGATGATAATTATGAACTTTTTATGGGGATGAAATCCACTGTATGGGTCTTGATTCCCACTCAGATGGTGTGTTTATCTCATATTGTTGGGGAGAAACTTGACATCGATGATATGCCTATTGTATGTGAATTTTTTTTATGTATTTATAGAAAAGTTTCCTATTATTACACCCAATCATGATGTTGACTTTTAAATATAAATCATTCTTGGTACCACACCAATTTCAATGAATACTTATAGAATGAACTCGATTGAGTTATAGGAATTAAAGAAGAAACTCCACTAAAACCATGAATTTTGATTTATTTGGACAAGTGTGTCACCTTTGAGTGAACATATTATTTATTTAAGAAACATAAAGGTGGATCAATGAAAATCTAAGTTTATTATCAAGATATGAACAAGATCATTACTAAGAACAAGTATCATCTACCACATATTGATGACCTATTCGATCAACTACATAGATCTTAATACATTTTAATGATTTAACTTCATTAAAGATATTATAAATAGAGGGAAAATAAGGAAAATATACCCAATATATCATTCCATAAAATTTATGGACACTTGGAATATATAGGAATACCATTCTCATTACTAATCCCTCTATCATTTTTATGGATTTAATGAATTGAGTCTTTAGAAATTACCATGAAAAATTCATGGTAGAATTTATAGATGATATTATTATCTACTCAAAGAGAAAATAATAGTGTTAATATTACATGATAATATTACTAAATACCTTATGGAAGGAGAAACTATACAAAAACTTATAAAAGGAAGGGAGATAAGCTCCTCTGGACTGATTAATGTGAGGAATATTTCAAATAATTGAAGAGAATATTTTCTAGAGAACATGTTATTACGTTACCCTATAGTGGATAATGGTTTTTAATATATAGAGATGAATTAATAAAGGGATTAGAATGTGTTATTATGAATAATGAAATAGTTATAGCTTATGACTCAAGACAATTTAAATTTCATGATAAAAATTACCCAACTCAATATTTTGAGTTAGCTGCTATATTTGTTCCATTAATGATATATGGGAATTATCTCTATGATAAAAATTTTTATATACATACTGATCAAAAAAAATTTAAGTATATATTCACACATATGTAATTGAATATGTTCTAGATAATATGGTTAGAGTATATTAAATATTATGATTTAACAAAACATTACCACCCTATGAAAGTGGACATGAGTGCTAATTATTTGAGTCAAATAGATCATTAAAACTTATCTAATATGAGGATCAAAAAATATAAAATATTTAAAGATTTACAAAGGATGGATTTTGAAATTTGTAAGGAAGGGGAGAAATTTTATCATAATCAATTTAATGTTCCACATCTATCCAAGTTAAGATTAAAGAGGTGAAGAAGGAAGATCTAGAGCTATAAAAGAATGATATAAATATTCTTAAGTTGAACCTTTATCATTTTAAGAACTATGTAAGTGTTCCTTCCATACCATATTTAAATGAGATGTTTTTATAAGAGGGTTATAGTTTGTCATTTTTTATTCATACGGGATGTACTAATATCTATAGAGATGTGAAAGATAATTTTTGGTGGGATAAAATAAAGAGAGTTAACGCAAAGTTTGTATCTCGACGTTTAGTATGACAGTAAGATAAGTATGAGATACAAATGTACAAGGGTATGTTATATCCATTACCCATACTAGAATGAAAATGGAAAAACATCACCATGGAATTGGTTGTTGGACTCCCTAAAATGTCTAAAGGGTATAATTTTATAATTGGTTCTAGTATATCTCCTTAAAAAGACATCAAACTTAGTAACTATCAGAGAATATTTATCTATGGATCATCTTTCTTCGATATACATCAAATAAGTGGTAAAGTTGCATGGAGTACCACATTTCATTGTGTCTAATCAAGATCTGAGGTTTACCTCAATGTTCTGGTGAAGTATTTAGCAAGATCTTGATATAAAGTTGAGTTTTAACACTATGTATCATCCTAATATATATGTTTAATATAAGAGAACAATTCAAATCCATGAGGATATGTTTAGATCATTTTCTCTATATTTCAAAGGTGGTTGGGATCAACACCTTCTTGTTATTGAGTAGTCCTAAAAAAATTGCATTCACTCAAGAACTCAAATGATTCCTTATGAATCCCTCTCTCGAAATAAATGTAGAACTCCAAAATAATTGAATGATATATGAGAATAAAATATATTGGGACCTTATATTGTGGAAGAAATTTAAGGGAATGGTAGAGAAATTAATCATCACATAAGGTCGGTACAAAGTCAGCAAAAAAGTTATGTTGATAATCATCGGTGTGATCTAGAATATTTTTGGTGAAAAATTATTTCTTAGATTTTATCCATGGAATAAAGTAATGAGATTTAGGAATAAAGGAAAACTAAGTCCATGGTATATTGGTCACTTTGAAATTCTTGATCGTATCAAGACTATAGCTTATCACTTGGCACTTCCACTGAACCTCTCTCATGTCCATAATGTGTTCTATGCATCTCTCCTGAGGAAATAAATACCTAAACATTCATATGTAATAAACATAGAGTTCATATTCCTATAGTAAGACATTTATTTTGTGGAAACACTAGTTCATATTCTGGATCATATAGAAAATGTTCAATGAAACGGGACCACTCCCCTGGTTAATGTTTTGTGGTGCAACCACCAGTTTGAGGAAGTGATGTGGTAGCTTGAGGATATGATGAGGAAGAACTCTCCCTATTTGCATGTATCAGAGTGATGTAACACTAAAAGGGGTGATTAAAATGTGTTCATTTGTTTCATTTATAGGGGGTTATAACCACTTTTAAACACTTTAACAATGGTTATCCATAACCACCTATAAAGTGGTCGCCCACTCTGAGTTTTGGCAGTTGTGGGTAAGATTTGGTAAAATGTGTGTGAATTTAGTGTTGGTAAGATTAGAGGGGGTAAACACCCTTTAATGTATCCCTAAATACACCATTGATGATCCATAAGGGGTGGTTATGACCACCGATGTTTTGAAATCTGAATTAGTGGCAGTTATAAACACCGCTAATTGTTCTTAAATGTTTATTGTTTTGGGGTTGTTATGCTATAATCGACCATGAACTACCCTTTTTAATATTATTTTACCCCGTCCCAAGTGCCCCCAACACCCGGACGCCCTTAAAAAACTATGAATACCCACCCCCATACCCCCATATATCCTTGAAACAACCACATTCACCCAAAAACCACCCCGTAGACGCCCTAGACAAATCTCAGACACCTAGCAGACTCACCCCTCATCACCCTCAGATGCCACCATACAACCCCCAGACACACAATAAAACACGCACTGGACACCAGACACCCCCCTCGTAAACCACCAAATGCGCCCTGGATAACCTCAAACACCCACACAACACTAAAGATAACCTCTTGAGCCCATAGATCTATCCCAAACACTAGGTCCACCCATACCACTCACACACGTGCCTTGTCACCCAACTGAAGCTGAAAAATTTCAATGGCGGGATTCAAATGCATGACCAGCGAAACAGAACAACGCGCCTCTACCACTCTGATAGATGAAGTTTTATATACTATGTATAATATATTATATTTATTTACATATATAAATATAAGATAATATAAATATAAATATAAATATAAATATAAATATAAATATGAATATTAATATAAAAATATAAGTGTTTCGAAATATAAAAAATATATTTTTTGTATAATATTTATATATAATATATATTTGTGTATGATATATATATATATATATATTACATCTTGGTATATGTAAAATATATAAATAATTATATTTGAATATATAAATATATATTTATACATATATTTACAAATACATTTATTTGTGTGTGTGTGTGTGTCTGTACATTTATTTATTTATATAATACTTTTATATATAATATAGTAATATAATTATTTTTATATACTTATATATATATATATATCTCTCTATGTAACTATAATATTATTAATTATTAATATTATTACGACACATATTTTTTAAACTATAAAAGTTATATGTTGGTTTTATAAATACTACACATTTATATATTTTATGATTTATATTTCACATATATTATATAAAATAGATTTATATTATGTATTTATCTATTTAATTATATATATTTATATTATATCATTTATACACATTTATATATACATAGAAAATTAAATATATCCATATAATTAGAAATATATAATATAAATTAATGACATATATATTTACTAAATTAATTTATAATTAACATGGTATAATGAAATATATATATATATATAATTATATAATATATATAAATTTTTATTTAATAAAATATTTATAATATAATTTATATAATATTAATAATATATATTTATATTTAATTCTATCTATAATATAATTATTTGTAGTCATAATATAATATAAATGTACTTACACATAAATATAGAATAAAAATGTAATTAATTTAATATATGTATAATATAAATCATATTATAAATGTATAGTATTTTATAAAACCATATATATATTTTGTATATTTGAATAAATATATTTATATTTACAATAATATTATTTATATCAATACTTATATATGTATAATTTTTTGTTTATAGGTATAAGTTTGTGTTAAAAGTACATATATTTTGTATTTATATTTATATATATATTTATAATTAATTTAAATTATTTTTTATAATGTTTTTATGTAATATATTGATATATATGTACACACATATGTTCATGCACACATATATATTATAAAATTTTAATTTATATGGGATTTAATTTAAAAAATAACTAAAAATTTAGAGGATGTTAAAAAGCCCCCATAATCGAAGGTATTAGCGGTGTTTCATAAACCCCCACTAATGTCACAAATAATACGTGGTTCACATTCTTATATAGTTTCTTGAATTATAGGGGTTTGAAAACCCCCTCTACTATAATCAATTAAAGGGAGTTTACAACCCCTTATAATGTCATAAATTAGATGGGGCTCACAACCCACTCTAATATCATAAATTAGAATGTGTTTAAAACCCTCTATAATCTAAGGGATTAATGGTAGTTCATAAACCCCATTTAAGTTAAGTGATTAGAGGTTGTTGTAAACCCCCACTATTTGAATTTAAAAAACAATTTACCTCTTGTATATATAGTCTCTAATATCCAAATTAATATATATATATATATATATTGCCTCTTAACTCAAACTAAACATATAGAATCACTAATTATAAAATTATCTATATTTATTAAACAACCTCCTATAAAATCCCACAAAATATTACAAAAAAATGATACAAAATTTACAGGGGGTTACGAACTCCCTCTAAATTCGTAGATTATAGGGGGTTGTGCATAATCCCTCTCAAAAACTACTATTAATATTATATTTATTTGTTGTGTAATTTGACGATGAAATTCATTTTAAGGTGGGATGAATTTAACATCCTGATATTTTTAGGAAAAATTTCTTTATTGAATAAATTAATTTTCTTTTATAGCTTATGTTACACACAACACAGAGTTTTAACGAATCAAAAAAAAAACTAGTAATATTATTATTAAAACTATATTGTTATAACCTAGCCATTTATTTTTTGGAATTAAAATGAATAGTATCATTTTTAAATAATAAGTACAATAGTTTTATATAAATAAATCATATTTATAAAAAATAAAAAAATCTGGTAATGCAGTTATATGTTTTGAAAATTCAATTTTCTAAAAAAATGATCTTTTAATTTAATTTTGTTAACAATAATAACATTAATGTCTAAAAATTTCAAAAAAAATATTTTTTAAAAATTAAACTTCTTTTTAAATTTTTAATATCAAAATTATCTTATGATGAATTTTTGAGAGTATTCTGAAAAGTTTAATTTTTTGATGAATAGTGAAAAATACTAAATTTTAATTGAAAAGAAAATGTTCATTTAAATTATGTATAAAGTAAAATTATATTTTCAATTTGTTTTAAATTTAAATTAGTTCTATTATTTATCTATTAATCCAATTTAGTTCATTGGATTCATTTTCATATTTATTTTTGGTATAAAAACTTTGTAAACTTTTGAGCATTTTCTCATTGAAAACACGCTTTCTCATAATGTCTCTGAGATTAATTTTAAATTAAATTTTATCACTTATGTCAATGGAATTTAGAAAAATGGATTGAATATTTTTAATCAGTATAATTTATATGATATAATATGTTCAAATTAATTTTTGACCAAAATCATTTGTGAAAATAGAAAAAAGCAATCATCGTGGTTGAGGTAAAAATGGGTTTACCATGGTTTAAATTAAAATTATAATGGTTAAAAGGGCTTAACTATAATGAACCATATTTTGAATTAATTTATATTACATCCAAATTTAGGTACATTCATTACAACATATAATAAATTCATGATAGTACCATATTGGTATAGTGTCTTTAGAAACTGAGAAACATAAAAAACCAGTTTCATGAAACATATTCATTTTCTCATAATTATTTCATCATAACTATACTCCTTTAGGGTATAACTTAATTAATACCCTTATTCATGACCTAGGGAAAAGAAACATATGAATGAGTGATCTCAAATTCTCATTAATGGGATAAAAGTTAAATATCAATCATATCATAATCATAAGACATAAGAACATAACAGTTTAAAATCTTATCCTGCATAAGAAATATTGTGATATCATGTCATGGGATAAAAGATCATAATATTTAATGGACACAAACCCAAAATTAATAACATTATACATGATGTTTTTTGGAATATAAAAAATCATAAAAAATCATTTCTATATTTTCCAAGGCTTGTACCAAGACCATCATAGTGGACAAAGTCCATTACTGAACCAGGTTTTACTTCCATTCCAACCCTATATTACTAATAAATATTTACTTTTTGTTCTATTAATGTCTATATCATGAGATATAAATAATTACCCAATGCATTGAGGGGAGATATAGGTCCCACCCATCTCATAATGAACTCTTTCTTACACGTTCCAAAAAAACATAAAACATTCATCATAGCATAACCCAAGAAATAAAATGGGTTTCTTAAACATCATTATATCATAACATAATACATATAAAATATCATTTCACAATTAACACAATCATATTATAGTAATAATAGGGATAGAAACAAAACCCTATTTCATCTCAGATGGAAAATAATCTTGATAAAATACTTAAAATTAATTCTTATGAAAAATACCCCTTCTTCTTCAAAAACATTTTCTTTTCTCAAAATTCTACCCAATTTTAAAAGAACCTAATTTAATTGAAAATTAACTTCAAATATTGTAAAGGAAGATTCATGGAAAAAATGTGTTATAAAAGTGTAATAATCCATTCATGTTGTATATGTTAAAAAACCTTATCCTCGTACTTTTTCCAGAAAAGTAAAAAAGTACACCATATTGAATATGAAAGAAATATTCCTTCCATATAGTTTAATAAAAACTCCCCAATGGGTAAAATTTACTTTAAAAAAATATTATAAGAATATAAATAATATTATATATTTAGTAAACATGGATGTTGATGATAAATGTACCCTAGTAAATAATTACAAATAAACAATCTCGGATAATAATGAGATTGCAAAATTATCCCTTACCTTAGGTTTGATATCCATCGTATGTATTTGAGACTCATTTATAATGGTTAATGTATTTTATTAAATTATACTTGAACCATATTCTTATTTATGATATCATATATGATCATATTATATCATTTTGTTAATAGTATTTCAATATTTCCATTATTTTGGGGGTTAACTGCTTCAGTTTCCCATTCCTATTTGGCCATGTAAGTCATGTTTATTGTTATTAGGATTTATTTTATTCATGTAAAAAATGAAATTAACTTCATAATTATTTTTTTACTCATCATATAAATTTTATAATCATTCTTGAATTGTTAACATGGAGAATGAATCTCACTGCGTTGTGGAGACGGTAGGTCGTACATACACACAAGTGATGATATTATTCCATTAAATGGTTAAATAGTAAAGAATTTAATGGTATATTAATTATACAGGATAATAATAATATTATATTCATTATTTAAATCCATTTTACCCATCATTAAACCCATCCCTATAAAGTATTTTTGAATAACTTATTACAACATGACGTGGAGATGGAAAGTCATACGTACACACACATAGTGATATTGTTATTCGTAGGTTGGTTAAAAAGGTTATAACAATGTACCATAATTATAGTAACATATAAACATGTATAAGATACTGGATTTATTAATTTAGTATGGAAACAACAAAAAAATAGAAAGTAGAAGAAGAAAAGAATTTGAAAGAGGTGATAAAACAATTACCTCCTTTTTGAGTATCCCCTTTTGATTTGGACAAAATTTATCTTTAACATGGCTTTATGACCAAAGTGTGGACTCTAGGATGAATAAAGGGATGTTTCAAGAGGAAGTGGGTAGTGGTTGGCCAAGAAAAATTACTTTAGAGGTGTGATTAAAAGATAAGGATAGGTTCTCTTTTATAAGGGAGGGGAGGTGCACCGTTGGAGATACCAAAACTATTAAATTAATATAAATTAATTTTTAAATTAAAATTACTCCAAAGTTAATTATTTAGAAACTATATGAGGATGTCTCAAAATCCTCTCAACCAATAAAATTTAGATATGTTTTTATTTAATTTTAAACCATATAATTTTGATTTATCCATTTTTAATCTATTTAATTTTAATTGTGGTAATAAAATTTAAATATTTAATGGTTATAAATATTTACTTTTATGGACTTAATTACAAATAAATATATATTTTATGAAATTTTAAACCTTTTAATTATCACTTTGTAATTTTTAAATATTTTTAAGATTTTTAAATAATTTAATAAAATGTTATTTTTATAAAATAATAATATTGTTAATTTTGACACCATTCATTTCGTTGAGTTTAAAGGAAATCCACACCAAAGATAACATCAATAAAAACATTTAGTATACTAAAAAAATTTCTCAATAATCTATAAAATTCTTGGATAAACTTAATTAATTCAAATTATATTTCTTTTAATATTTTTAAAATCATTTATTTGATATTTCTATTAATGAAATAATTTCTACGACACTATTGTATCATCCTTAATGGTAATTATTTAACTTATAAAAATTATTAAGAAATTTCTATGTTGTAGGTAATTATATTATATTTCTAAAGACAATTTATATTCTATATTATCTCCAGGCTATCCATATATTAAAATTAATATACTTTTATAAAAAGAAAGTGTGACATTTTTTCAAATTCATTGATTTTAATAAAATTAATGTCATATTCATGGGAAAGTGTCCATTAAGTGATTAAATTTCAAAATATAGATGATAAGTTTCTAATTTAGTCATAAAATAATATTTTTATAGGTGTGAAGGAAATTTTATAATATTGTTTTTACCTTTAATTACCCGATTTACCTTCAACCATGGTAATAAAAATAATTACCCAAGTTACTATTCAGAATACCCAAAAATAAAATTATCCTATTAATATAATTTTAATATAATAATTCAAAATTTGGAGTCCATTTTTAAAAATTAAAAAAACTGAAGTTGCAGTAATTAATTTAAAATCAATCCCATTTTCGGAGGGTGAGAATGGGTTATTAAAAGTTAAAGCATTGCAAAAGATTGAAATATTTTAACATATGGATTAAATTTATAATTGAATCTAATGACATAAATTATATTGAATGATAAAAAATTATTCTATTTATACTTTAAAATGATTCAATATTATAATTTAATCATATAAATTATTTCGATGGAAAAAATTTTTTTCTCTTAAAATTTAGTGTATTTTTACTATTCATCAAAACATGAAAGTTATCAGAAACATATCAAAAAATCATCCAATATAAATTTTTATATCTTGATTCAAAATAAAATTTTTATGTTTTCATATAAAAATTATTAATTTTTTAAAATATTACTTTAAAATGGGTTCTCCATTCAAAGGCGTAGAATTACCCTTTAAAAAATTTGGTTCCTATACGTCATATAGGGTTCATTCAAACCCAATGACTAAAATATCATTGGATATTTATCAGAATTCTTTTATAATGTATATAATATATATATATATATTTGTTACAAAAATAAATTTACTGAATAATAAAAATATATAATTGATTTATATTTTTCATAAATAATTGATAGCTAGTGAATTCACAATACATTTTCATATTTTAGTTATACTTATTCCTTATAACCAACCAGCTAGGATATAACCATAATTTTATACTAAGGGTGTTTTGTGGTTTATTTAAACTAGCTATTTCTTGAAGAACAGTCTATTGAAGAATAATAATTAATTAAATAAAATATTTCATGAAAATGTCTTGGTGTTACATTTTACCCCCCCCCCCCAATTGATTTTTTTCGTCTAAATTAATCTCTTATAAAAAAACATTAATGATGATACCTATCCCTCTTCATATCCTTAAGTTTCCATGTAACTACTTGAAATTGGTGGTTATACCATAAATCATTAATAAATAAAGTGGTCTTTTTTCGTTGAACTTTTTCGCTATGATCGAAAATCTCTATTGTTTGTTCTTCATAAAAAAGATCTAACTACCATGGTATGAAATTTGAGTTTAGTACATGTGAAGGATTAGGTATGCACTTTATCTAGAGAGTTACATGGAACACATCATGAACTGGAGAGAGATTCAATTTAAGTGAAAATCAGTAATCTACCTTCCCTACAATATCCATATTTCCAAAAGGACTAATATACCTAGGGCTCAGCATGCACTTATTTCCAAATCTCATTACTCTCTTATAGGAAGATATTCTAAAAAAACACATTATCACCCACTTCAAAATCTAGGCCTTTCTTTAGTTGTCAGCATAAAATTTTTCTCGAATCTGAGCTTCTATTATTTGTTATTGAGTAGTTCTAACCTTTTCTTTCATTTCACCAAGAAGATCAGGTCCTAATAGCTTCATTTCCCTAACTTCATTCTAGCAAGTTGGAGTTCTGCACTTCTTCCCATAGAGGGCTTCATAAGGATCCATTTGAATACTAGAGTGAAAGATATTGTGGTAAGAAAATTCTACCAAAGGAAGGTGTTGATCCCAACCACCTTTGAAATCCATAGAGAAATATGTCAAAATGTCTTCCGAAGTTTGAATTTTCCTCTCAGACTAACTGTCTGTCAGAGGATGATAAGTAGTGCTAAAAAATAACTATCTGTCTAGATCATGCTAAATACTTTACCAAAACTTTGAGGTAAACCTCTGATCCCGATCAGATATAATGGAAAGTGGTAATACTTAAAATCTTACCACTTCCTTTACACAAATCCTTGAATGTTGATCAAGATAGAAATCATCTATAATAGAAATGAAGTGTTCCTACTTTGTAAAATTATAAACTATAACCCAGATAGAATTATTTCGTTTGGATGTTTTGGGAAGTCTGAAGAAAATATCTGTAGTGATGCTTTCCTGTTTCCATTCTGGTATGGGTAACAGTTGTAACATCCCCTTATACTTATTTCTCTCATCCTTAAATTCCTGACAAACGAATCATCAAGAGACATATTCATTGAAATCTCTTTTCATTCTATACCACTAGAAATACTCATTCCAGTGCCTATACACCTCTATTCTTCTAGGGTGAATAGAGAATGGAGAACTATGAGCCTCATCCAATATCTCCTTCTTTAATCCTGGTATGGGAGGAATATAAACTCGATTCCTAAACCTCATTATTTCATCAAAATCAAATTTGAATTCCATAAAATTTATCACCTTCTTTTTTAGTTATACTTCTTTATTCTACACCACCTTAATCTACACTTGTATAGATGGTTGAACATTCAATTGAAAAAGATAACATTTTCCCCTTCCTTTAAAATTTCAAGATCCATCGTTTTAAAATCCATAAACATTGGATCTTTTTTGATCCTCATCATGGTTAGGCTAGCATGTTCTTATCATCTCAAAGAATATTCCACCTTGTTCACTTTCCTAGGGTGGTAATGTATTGAGCAGTCATAATATTTAATCAAATCTAATATAATCTTTGGTGAATATTCATCTAATTTTGTGTGAAAATATACTTTAAAAATTTATGATCAATATAAATATCACACCATTCACCATAAGGATAATGTATCCATATATTTGATGGAAAGATTACCAAATATAAATCCATTTCATGATTTGGGTAATTTTTCTCTTGGAATTTCAACTTTCGTGAGGCATAAGTTATCACCATATCATTTTTCATTAGAATAGATCTCAACACCTTCTTGGAAGCATCACTGAATATCACAAACCATTCTACACTACAAGTCAGTTTGAGCACATGTTCACTAGTAAACCGTCTTTATATCTCTTTGAAATTATCTTAACATTCTTTCGTTCATATGATCTTAACTCCTTTCTGAGTCATCCTCATGAGTAGATTTTATAATCATGAAAAATATTTCACAAAAGGTTGATAATATCCATCCAAACCAAGAAAAATTCAGATCACAGTTGCATTTTTTGGTATTAAACAACTTTCAACAACTTTTGTTTTTGATGGATCCATAGATATCCCATATCTTGAGATTATGTGACCCAAAAATGAAAATTTTTGAAGACAAAAATAACACTTGGGTAAATTTTGTATAACATTTCTCTTTTATTAGGGTCTTCAGAACAATTATCAATTGGTCTTCATGTTCTTATTTTCTCTTAAAATTGATGAGAATATCAACTATAAAAACTACCCCAAAATGATCAAGATCATCTGTAAATACTCAATTTATTATATCCATGAAGATAGTTGGGGAATTAGCAAGACCAAAAGGCATCACTATAAATTCATAGTGTTCATACCTTGTATGGAATGATATCATTGGTATATCCTTCTTCTGGATCCTTAATTGATGATATCCCGAACAAAGATCAATGTTGGAAAAGTATTAAGCTCCATCTAGTTGATCAAATAAGTCATCAATGTGGGGAAGTAGATATTTTTTGTTGATCGTGACCTTGTTAAGTTCTTGATAATCAATGTATAGTCTCATTGATCCATCTTTCTTCTTAACAAGTAGAATAAGTGATCCCAAAAGTGACACACTAGGGTGTATGAATCCCTTATCACGATTCTCTTGGAGTTGCTTCTTTAATTCATTCAATTCAATTGGGTCCATTCTATATGGTGTGTTTGAAAAAGTTATAGCACCCAGTATGAGTTCTATTGAAAACTCAACTTCAAGATTTAATGGAAGACATGGGAATTCCTCCAAAAATAAACAATCAAATTCCCATACAATGGTTGTATTATTAATCATGGTTTTCTCTCCAACCATTTGAGATAAATAACATTTATTTATAGGAATAAAATCCCATAAGATGGAAGAAATTTCTATTGGAATTTTATATTCATCCTTGCACCAATAAATGATAATATATTTTTATGGGTTATTAAATGTGACTTATCTTCCATGGAAATTGATATGAGATCCTTTTAGAGAAATCCAATCCATTCCAAGAATCACATCAAATTCGACTATAGGAAGGATGAAAGGATTTTTAGGAAGTACATTCCCAAAAAATTAAATCAGATAAAAATTATAAATATTTTATGCGACTGTTGTTCCATTAAAAGTCCTCACAAATAACTCAACATCTAATTGTTGAGGTAATATAGTTATACCTGTAGAAAATTATTTTGAAATAAAAGAGTGGGTTGATCCAGAATCAAATAAAACATTTTCTACATTAGAGTGGTTGGTAAGTGTACCTTTCACCAATTCATTATCATACTCCATATCTCTGATAGTGATTACATGCAAATTTCCTTTGTATTTGACCTTAAGAGTTTGTTGATGTCGATCATCAGCAATAACCCTTTGATTAGGGAATTGTTTGGCATAATTCCCCATTTCCTTACACATGTAGCATTGAGGTGTAGGATGTGAATTCTCTGTATCATTTTATTTGTTCACATCATTAGACATTTTTTCGCATCACTTCGGCATTCAACTGCTCGATGACCTTATTTTATACACTTAAAAAATTTACTAGTCCCTTTAAGATATTTTATTCCATATTTATTTCCACTCTTTGAGCATAAGTAAATAATCATCTTCTTTCCAATGTGGTCATTATATTTTCCTTTAAATTACTTTTTTGTCTTCTTATTAAATCCATAGGATTGATGGGTTAATCCAATCTCCATCTCATCCTTAAGATAACGTTGAAATATTTCATCATAGCAATTAAAGTCTTTTATGGCTAATGCCCATTAGAGACATGGTATTATGCCACTAACGAATCAATCAATTTTACTCAGGTTGGAGAATAATTCCAAAAGCATCCCATGCAAGTCTTGTAATTTTTTTAGTAGGTAAAACATATTCATTATCATTTTTCATAAGTTCAAGGAACTCCATCTCTATATTTGATCAAATAATATAAAGAAATTACATTTTTAAAAATAAGTTCTTGAACTCATCCCATTCCATGAACACAATTTCATCTCTAAGCCTAATATTGTTGATAATATTCCACCAGTGATCAACTTCACCTTCCAAATGATAGACTAAAAAGATGACTTTATCACATACAGAACATTATAGAATAGAACATATCTGTTCAGTGGTACCGATACCTTACTCAATCACTAATAGATTAGAATAACAACTGAATAAAGGTGGATGCTACCTCATGAAGAACTCAATATAATGTTTCCCTATCCTTTTATCGTTTGGAATTCCTACATGACCTATATATTGATAATGTTTTGTGATCATGGATATATGATTTTGAATTATAACTCCCAAAACATTTTGTTACTCATGGGGATAATCATTGCATTGACCGTCGCATTTAGTATTAATTCAGTTCTTTTGGGTTCCATCCATTGACTAAAACCAAGAATCATTGTGTGAGAAACACCATTAAAAGCAGGAAAACCACATAATCAAGAATAAAATTTCAATTTAAGACTTATTAGGTTTTATCCTAGATTATTCATGATCATTTCTAACACACATAAATTGTAACCTATATTTAGACATATCCTTAGGGTTCTTAATAAGGATTTATCATCCTTGTTTCCAAAGGTTAACTATACCTTTCCACTAATACCAACTACAATGTCCCATAATTTACATTAATTGATATTACTTCAAAATTGAATTACATTAATTACAACATATAATAAATACATGGTAGTATTGTATTGGTATAGTGACTTTTGAAACTAGGAAACATAAACAACTAGTTCATAAAAAATCTATATTGTCTCTAACTTATTTCTTCATAAATTAACTCATTTCTAACATATCTTACTTAATAGACTTCTTCATGACTTATGGAAAATATGAATATGAAAGGGCAAGCTCAAATACTCATTAAGGGTAAACAAGGGAAATATCAATCATATCATAATCACAAGACATAAGAACATAACCGTTTAAAATCTAGTCCTCCATATGAATATTGTAAACATCCCTTTGTAAACTGTGAAAAGATATGGTGTTGATTTCTCTCCCCAACCATTGTATCATCAAAATAATGCTATATTTGGATTTTTTATTATTAATATTGGAATTATGATATATTCCATGAATTTATTATTATTCATCAAAGGATATCCTCACACTCTTTTATACTATCTTTATCTTTTAAATAATAGAAAATTCCCTTGGTATTTCTTCTTTATTTATTCCTTTACATGGTTCATAATTATTAGAATATAGGTTTACCTAATACTTAATTGAAATTTTCAATGATTATTTATGAAATAAGATAAAATAAAAACAATGTACACATAGACATAGAAACACTATTACCATTAATAAAGTTTTAGTTGAACTCGTAGGCCACCCATAAATACTCAGGGAACACTCCCCAGATAAACATTACAATGAACTTTAACAACTATATAGAATTGATTTGGTTAAAAAATATCTCAATATCTTTATAATTTTGAGATGAATCTTGATTGAAATCTAATAGCCATTGAAGAAAGTATCTTGAATACCATAGAATAGATAAATTAGGTGATTAAAGGTCGAAAGGAATACTATAAACCTATGATAATTATTGTGCTTATGAATCCCAATGAGAGAGTAGTTTATAATGTTCCTAAAGAAATATTTAGATATATTTGATGGATTTATATGTATTTAATAACACAAATGAAATCAGTGTAAGACTTAATGAATCCATTAAACCAAGATAACCATTATATGAAACCAAAACATAGACAAAAAATTCCGAATATACGTATAATTTCTATTGATGCTTGTGATGAATCCTTTATTTAGTGAAAAAGTTTGATATATATCCCAAAGAAGAAGAAAAATAAATCCTTCCACCATGGTGTATCCTTGGAAAAATTTAATCACACAATATTTTAGTGGGATTCTCTTTCACAAAAATATATTATACTATTTCCTAAATAAAATTAATAAATAAAATGAGAGATTTTGGGTATAATTTATAGAAAAATATTGGACAAAATTTTCGTGGTCCTTAACATAATTTATATATAGGCCTTATGGATTCTTCTTGAGACATCTATATAATTACTCAAATGTTATGATATAATCAAGGAATTCCACTAGTTAAAAACTTTGAGTAACCCATGTCCTAAGATGAATCAAATAATTTTATTTAATTTATTTAGGAGGGATTATGACACACACAACAAAGGGATATATGGATGAAATCACACACCTTCGCTCATGTTTTGGTCCACTATATACCTCATTATTACTATTTTATTGAATAGTGCATAGGCTAATTTGTACTGGAATGGACCATAGGAAAAATTTTCAAATAGGCTAAAGCCTCATGTTGATTATAGTCCCCAGAAAGGTATCCTCAAATCCCTTCTTGGGGAATACCACTACTACTATAGTACATATCCTACTATATTACTAGGATACCATATTACCATATATAATACTTATGTTTCTATAGTATGTTCTGCAACATCAAGAAACTATTGTGACATGATATCTCTTAAATTACTACTATATAACCATATACATATTCAATTAAATGGGTTCCATCAAGTGTTCAACATCCAATCTAAGGGATTCAGGATATGTGATAGTACCACATATGAACCACATTTCTATAAATAAGCATTCATACAAGAATATATGTTATAATTTTATATAGGATTCTCCAATCTAATTTATCATAAACAACATTATAAATAATCATAACTAACAAAGAATATTATTTTAATAATAACTACATTGTTAACTGTATAATATGACTTCCATATATTTAAAAAATTGGGATATAAATATATTGTCTAATATGATATATCTATATGGAAGTGAAGTGATATCTCTATATTTCCCCTTATAGTATACCAAAGATAAGCATACAATATTCTTTAGTTTTATGAAAGTCATTGTGAATGAAACTCAAATATAAAATATTATGATATAATCCAAAATATATCTCTTATATATATGGTTCAAAGAATATCTTCTTCAATTTCTTACATACTAAAAAGATTAATATAATTTTTTCCATTTCTCATTATATTATATCATATATAATAACTCATGAAATCATATCCAAAAATACTTTTGGATATATCCAAAAATAATTTTTGGATATGTTGTAAAACACTTATTGAAATATTCTATCAATGTCACCTTGTATCACATCATATGAAATTTGTTTTGAATACCCATTTAAACTCATAATTTAAAAATTCTAATGAAATTTTATAGAATAACTCTATGTATTGTAAAATTTAATCCTGATTTATTCAACCCTAATTTGTGAACCCATGTTCCTTTATATCATCAAAGTCGAATATGAATTATTAAATTATTAAATATAATCAAAGTTATGACTTTAAAAAAAATCAGGGATACTCAATATATAAATTTATCATGTGTGATATCTATCAAACATAAGTATCTAGATACATATGTCCACAAGTTATATAATTTAGAACCATTTATAGTAATTTTACAATGCACTGAATGAAAATGAGATATAGAGTAGCTCAATCCCATATATCCAACACATATGTTCTTGATTATATATGTATATATCAACCATATGAATGAACACTTCACATGTCATTCACCCATGAATATGATCACAGTACATTCCCCATATATAAATACTTAAGAACATCACCTGTACCCTATATAGTTGTGTATATACACATCCTTAGTCTCTCTTAATGAACGGAATATATTCCAAAAATATCATTTGAGAGTAAAAACCCCATATTGGTTAAGCCTTGAAAAATTATACCATCATCAATATACCCAACCACCCCCTAATTAGATCTACCGCATGGTTCACATAATAAATTGATTAATGTATGGAGTTTTTCATGAGGGGTATCTTAATAACCATATGTAAATGGATTCTATATAAAACATGAACCCCTTGTTTTCCAAAAATATATTTTGTACAAAACTCTATATGGAACACTTGGTGGCTCATCCAATACACAAAACCCTTTTTTATTTCTCATAAAATAACACTATATCTCCAAATGAGATCCTACGTACAATAAACTTAAACTTTTATTATGACTGATAAGACTCCATGTTGAGTATAAGTTAGAAAAAATACAAGGTCATTTTTTAAGAGGTAAATTATCATTAGAATTCATGAAAACTTTAATACAACATAGAAAATGATATAGTGAAGACCAATTTTTGTATAACATTAAAACATTTATATTTTTAAACTCCTTTAAAAATGATACTAAAATGATACATAAGAACCAATGTATTTATATCCAATATGATCAACCACTAGAAATTCCCTATGATTTTTATTACATTAAAGTTTTTTAAAACTCATTACATATTTATTTAATTCCATCCACATATAAACATTAAAATCACATAAAACCACCCACTAAGCATTTTAATTAGAAACATATATGTTGAAATAAAATTTCAATAATGGTGAGATTAAGAATCAAATTCAAAATTATCAACCCTTTGAAAAAGTATTCAAGATTATTTTCTTAAAAAAATATATTTTTATTATATTAATAACTTATGTTTTTCATATAACTATTTCTAATTTTTTAATTAATTTTATTGGAAAATTTATTTCCAAATGTTTCTTTGATATTAGTTTTGTAAGTAAATAAAAAACCTTATGTTATTTCATTACAAACATACCTTAAATTTTTTTAGGATATTAAGTGGAATTTAATTTTAATTTTTCCTTGTAAAATATTTTATTTATTTTTATTTTAAATTTTCTAAGTTTAATCATATACCCACAGTGTCTCAGAAACTATATCTATCATGAATAAAATTCTAATAAATAGAGAGACCTTTTTATAAGGAACTAAAAATTATTTCCATTAGTTTGAATATTTAAAAATGATCTATTTTATCTATATCATATATGATAATATATGTGTTGAGAGAAGTATTCTAAAAAGAACATATTTTTTATAATATTCCATAGATGGTAGTCGAAAGTCTTCCCCTCATATTTTAACAAATATTTTAGATAATTTTTTTTACTAAGGATAAATTTTTTATCTTTCTATCCTTCTAAAACTATGTTTTAGAATTTGATGCATCATAAATAATGTTTCTTAAAATATCATCTAATTTAATTCATTACAATGATTTATTATAAAAGAAATTATTTTATCAAATTAAATAAAAGAGATAATAATTAAAATCGTTTATATAGATCTATTTTCACTCAAACTATTCATTTCCATATAAAATATTCATAATGAAAACCTTTTGTACTATATTTGAAAGAAACTACAAGCTCTATCAATTTTTAACTTGAAATTGAAATATTTTATATTTAAAAAATATATAAATATATATTCAATATAATTTATGATTTAAAACCAAATAATTTATTCTATAACACTAATACCTAAAATGAAATCTCATTGGTGTTTCTCAAACTCCTTCATTTATCCTAAAACATTTCATTCTATGTAAGCATTTCTACTCTTTCATAACACGTAAAATATATTTTTATGACCTCGGATAAAAATTGGATCATCCAACCTTCTTCTTTTTCCTTAAAATTTTACACATTTGAAATGTTAATAAAACATCACAGAAATATCATACTCAGTTTAGATATACTTAAAACTTTATGAAAATAAGGTAAACATTTATTGAAATCATTAATATTGTCTTATTATTTTAGGAAATTAATATTTTATAATCCAATATCTATATCTAGAATAAATGATACCTCACTCTCTATAGGTCACTATCATACACAATCATATTAAGAACTTGAACATTGAGTAATGTCCCTTAGGTCATTTTTCATATAATACCTTCAAACCCTCAAAAGAATACATCAATTCTTCTCAAAATCATTTATATCCACTTTTTATAAATAATGAGTAATTTTTTACCCATGAATGTGTATATTGAACAAATATTATTATATTTATTATTTAACAAATATTCATATATTTTCATATAAATATAAGAAATTTATTATATTCATATTCCCTTTCTCAAGTATTCTTCTCAATAATGTATTTGATTAGGATTATTCCATTATATCTATGGCAAAAACTTTTATCTAATACATATCCTATGTTATATTCATTTAATAAGGACATTAATTAAAATTTATCCCACATAAATAATGTCCCATTTCTTAAATCATCATATCCATTAGTGACCCAAGGTGTATATTTCATGAAGTAATAATTCCAATAAAAGGCTCATTCTATAAGAGGCTCGACACTCAATTGGGGTTTTTTCATACTATGACTTCATATATTCCTTCTCATCACACTGATGATAGACCTAATGGCTATCTAGGGTGACACTCCAGCTACTGTTACCCCATCAGGAAAGATCTAAATGATGCTTCCTTCCAATAGAATAACTAGTACTCCGTTGAAGTACCAAACTACCCAGGCTCACACCCATTCCTTCTCTATGTTTTAGCTCAATGATGTGGTCATGTCTCATTATCATCTTAATAGTATTAAAATAAAACATGTTCACTTAAGACCAGATATAATATACAAGACCATCCACAAAACGTCTAGTTCATGAAAACTACCCACCAAGGAGAGTAATAATTAAAAACTGAAGCTCCACGGAACAAGCTAAATAATCCATATCAGATAGGGTTACATACTTCTGGTGCATAATATAACTAGTTTATTTATCTCTTTCCATCTAAGAAAATAAGTAACCAATGAAGTCTATCTGGAAATCCATCCAGACCGTAATCAAATGCAGGTCATCCGGGCTCAAAATATTCCACAAAATCTTTGTTTTAGTTATAATTGTATAGGATACTTGTTTTCACCTCCTCTCTACATGAATCTCTAGATGGTCAATGATAGATTACATTGTCTCTATCCATGACTCAATATCATGGGTAAGACTATCCCAAGATGACATAGGCAGATGGTGGTGATGAAACTCAAACATCAACTCTTCCATAGTTGGCACATGTCATGTCAATCCCTACATGTTTAAAATAAGTCCTAAGAAACACTCTGAAAACTAAGATTCATTTCCCAAATCATGAATATTTAGAGGTTCTACAAGTATCATTACATGAGTTAAAACTAGTGGCCCTGGACCCACTACCTATAGAGAATTGCCATTACCACTCTCCTAATATGTGAATTGAGGCCATCATTATAGAATATTTCTAGAAATTCCAAGGGAACACATCATAATATAATTTTATAACTAAAAAATCACAAATAATGAATAATATATTTATAATAATTTATAAAAAAGTAATACACCTCTACCTACTCCTATGTCCAATTCTAGGTGATATAACAAACCCTAAATTAACACAAGAGCCACTCCCAACTAACAAAAAATAAGACCAGGTTAAAGGAAAATTATCTATTTCAAATTATATGTTCTAGTATATAAAATTTAAATTGAATGTTATAGAGTAAAAATAATTTATGTTTCAATTGGAAGCCACATTTAATAGAAACCATTTCATTTAAGATTTACAATTCATCTATTCTTGGAATCATATATATATATATATAACATGGCCTAGATAGATGGGACTTCCATTAAAATGTAATATATTACTTCATATTATAAGTTCTAATTGGTAATACATGTTATCATAACTAGTCCTTTTATGATGGTTCAATTATATAGACCAACATTCCAAATTTAAGCGGCAAAGACACTCCCTAAGTTTAAATTTTAATCTATTTAATGGAAGCCACTAACATTGCAACACATGTGACCAATGGTCCATGTCTCAACATATCATAATTGGTTAATTAAGGTTAATATATATATATATATATACTATAAAAATCATTTAGTTTGATGCATAAAATTTAATTAACTAATATATTATGTTTAAAATAAGAAACATTAGCATAATCCCAACATCGAAATAGATATCGCATGACATATTCCAAATCAAACATGATGCAAGTAATGCATGCTGTAAAATAGACATGGAATGAAATATTCATGGAATATAAATACTTATTTTACTACTATGATTCATGAGATAACATGTACTTTCCATACCAAACATGGGTAAAGAAAGACCATTGTAAAAATAACAATGCAACAAATCATTTGTCTCACCCAATGGTTAAATAAAGAAAATTATAATTAAAAATAACTAGAACATAAATTCTCATCCCATGAAATTATAATTTTCCATTTAAATGGGATATCTACTCCAAAGAAAATTTCTGTTATGAATTTATGTCACATTTATAGTATCCTATCGAATAAACCAAAATATAAAAAAGAGGAAATTGGGATCTAATACAACTTGCTGAATATGAGTTCTAGTTTACATACAAGTATCCTAAACTGAATTTCATATGGAATTAAGAATGCTTCCTCATATACCAAAGGATTCCAACCAACAACAAGGATATGCATTGATATGATGGATAGTCTATACTCTTAGGATCAGACCACATCATAACAGTGTAATAAAATAATAATTAGCAAAATTTGATTTATTAATAATGAATTTGAATAATCGAATCATCCAAATTTTCTAGAAAAACTATAATAATAATGGAATACCCATATAAGATATCATATACATAAAATATAATCATTTCATGCTATGGAAAATGGGAATATTAATGGAAATAGAGCAGAAAATAATATAAAATATGATATAAAAAATCACAAAAAGTCCAAAATTTATATCCAATAGCATCTTGACCATAGGATTGGGTCTCTGATCCTATATTCAATCATATTATAGAAAATCTTTTTTTCAATGTTGTACCATTTCATGTGTCCCTACATACAACCATAATGTCTATATAGGTTCCAATTAGTGACCAAAATAGGGTGTGAGATATATATAGTAGGCCACCACCCTCTGTGTCTATAAAAAATATAAAATGTCAATATAAGATTTACCAATGTGAATGTATAAAAATAATAATTTTCTAAATTGAAAAATGATAATTCCCAAATCAAGCATTACATGTGATGGCAGGTAGTCTATAAATGAAGAGTAACTGTGTAAAGGAGCACAACATCAGCTATAGAATATGTTAGGGTATCAAGTATATGATATATGAGTGATAAGTACAAGGTACATTGACCAAGGAATCCTCTTAGAGTTGATGGAGCTCATCTATAGAAAACTCAACAATATTTTGACCTACAAGATCTAAGACCTATGGCCATTGACCGAAGCATCCTCTTTGAGTCCACAGAACTCATCCACAGAAATATCATTACAGTATTGGGTGGAGCCCAATGTTCTTGTCCAAGGTGGTCCAAGAAATTCAAATCCAATTAAATAATCCCATATGTCCAACATAAAAGATTATTTAGTTTCATACCTCAATGTCGGTGCCATACCAAAATATCCATTATTAATTATTTTACATAAGGGATTAGGGTTCCTTGTTAGTGATCATTGTCTTTATCAATTTTATTCATCATGTTCATTTCATTAATCAAATCACTTCTAATAAATAATTGTAGGGGCCATATTAATGTCTTACCCCTTTTAACTATTAAATTATTCAAATTATAATCATTCATCAATTCACTCACAATTCAGGTGATAAGGGGCCATGATTATTCCATGCCCACTTTAACAATCATTTTCATTAGCATTCATAAGTCAAGATATCATACATTTCATTTCATAATCCCAATTAATCAATTTAATCTTTCCTTTCATTTGTAAATAACAAGGTGAAATAAGTGGTATTCAACCATTAACACTCCCATTAAATTCATAAAAGAATTCCAATCGTGGGTGGAAATCTTTTCTAACCCAAATGGGTTTCATAATCATTGTCATTAAAAGTAACCCACCTCAAGTGATTTTTTAGGTCATGATTGACTACCTATAACCATTTTAAATGGGTAATTAAACATCCAATTTTTTTTACAATATTCTAATTTAAGATATTACACATTTAGAAGGAATACACTGATGATTTGGCATGCATCAATATGGAACCATATATAAATATAAATACATTAAGGTAAAAGGTATAGGAAAACTACCATATATTGGTATAATATTTCACTTATTTTATCATCCTCTAAATCATGTTGTAATAAAATAAATTAGAGAAATATAACAATAACATGAAAATAGGTCATATTAGATCACATATATTTAGGATTCCACATGATATATAAATTAATAAATGAGGGAATATGGTTTAAGATCTCTAAAATATTCATCCAACATGAGGAACGTCAAGGGAATCTGATGCCAGCTGAATGAGGTAGCTAAAATCCTACCTTATGGAGAAGAGAGAGCTCTCACAAAGTGTGGGAGGCTGTTGAAAATGGATAAAAGAAAAAAGAGGAAACATAAATTAAGGTAGGGTAAAATGGTGATATCTCCCATTTTTTAAGGAACCATAATTTTCATGCATGGTTTTCCAAACCATGTGTCTAACCATATATGCTCACTACCTATGTGGAACTAACCATGTGGGCTAGGAACACGGTTTTAGAAAACCATGTGTGTCCCATGTGGTGCCTCTACAACACCCATGTACCAAAATACATATCCATATGGACTTACTATCATGGATTGTAAAAATGTGCACCTCAATATAAGGATACATAGTTTAGACACATAGTTAGAACTAATTATCATTCAATCATGCACCAAACGATGTTTCTCAAAAAACTGAAGATCCAAGATCTGAACAAGACATGGACTCTCTTAAACTCTTAGTTAATAATTTTTGTTCTTCCATTAGAATAAAACAATATATTTATATGAAGATTTAAAAAAATACACAACTAATATGTAATTTGGGATCTTATATTAAAACCCTTCTCAAATTTAAGCCATGTGGGGATTCTTTTCTCCCCCATTCGACCCTCCCTTCATCCATGGCTCTCATCCATTTCCTCTCCCTTCATGACCACGTCCAAACCATGGAGTTTCATTATATTTTAATGTGGAATAATTAAGGTAAGCTCTCTAGACATCCATACCTCCCCCTTTCTTACTTTCACTCTTTTTTTATTAAACTACATTGTTCATGGAGACATAGCGTTCCATGTGGATATATTCTTATTTGGTGTTTTTTTTTATTTTAGGGTTCATGAATCTTCTTGTTGGTCTTCTATAACTTTCTTTATCACCTTTATAATATTTATCACATTTAGTTATAAAATCATTGATATTTTAGGAATTTTCTCCTATACATATCTCAATAAAAATATAACTATGACTTATTACTGTTTTAATTAATTTTTTCTACATTAAAAAATGTTATATATTATAATTAATTGTTTTGGTTAAAATATGGGTTAACATCTATTCTTTTAATCAAAAGAGAATAATATTTCTCTTTCATTTTAAAGTATAATTTTATTTGGACACACATAAAAACAGCGGTTTCATAATAAATCAAGGTTTGTGTTTTAACCATGTTTCAAATATAAGAATCATTTTTTTTGGTTTATAAACTAAATTAATGGAGTTACTTAAAAACAGATTGTTGTGGTTTGTTTTTATAAAGGAGGGTATTTGATGGATATTTTCATCAAATTTTACACATTTGTTTCTAAAAATCATGTTTAGTAACTAGATTTTATAAGGGATGCACATAAATCATGAATGGAACATTCCTATTGTTTTCTTTATAAAATTAAAACCCATAAAAACATTCCCCATTTTTAATGTGAATAAATATTAAATGTTATATATGTGATTATGTCCAATAAAGTAGCATATGTATTTTAAATTTTTTCTTGTTGGGATTAGAGATATATAATGAGATAGAATTAGAGGTCTCAGTGTGGAAAATTTGTAAATTATTGGACATGTATATTTATATATTTCTTAGAAATGATTTCTTTACTCACCACTATTTTTGATTCATGGTTAACCACAAGTTTCTATATGAGAGGTCTATATACACACATTGAACTTGTTTAGAAAAAGGATCTAAAAAGTGTCCCTAATATATATTTTATTTATCTTATGTGACTTTCCTCCAATTATCCCATTGAGAGACACAATAGGTGTTAGGAAAATTATTTTTTATTTGATATCAATTTCATTCAGTAGTTATAGATCATTGTCCTATATTTTTTTAATAAATCCTAGATTTCCTTGATAACTATTTTGTGTGTATTTTATTTTATATATCTATATAACATTATTATTATATGTATCTTAGTTGGATGCTCTCTTATAAATAAAAAATATTCCATTATATCACTGGACACATTTATTTAAATTGGTTTTATAATGATCATTTCTTAACATGCTATTGTTTAATGTCAAAAGGAAAAAGGGTTTTAAAATACACCATGTTTCTTATTATGAAAATAAATTAAAAACCCACTTTTTATATCTATTTGCAAACTATAACGAATTTTTTTACCTCTAAAAGGTTGGAATAGACCTATAGGTGGTTACTAACTAGGTTTTATAGCTCACACCTGTCATTATTACTTGTCTATTGGGTTCGACTGAGTTGCAGCTCATCATATTTGGGATGAAATATAAGTATATGGTGGTATATATTGAACAAGTTTCAATTAAAGCATATTGATAGTGGTCATGCATTCATGGTTTTTATAATTTATGAATCAGAATTTATATCTATTCACTTCCACACTATACCGATTACCATTTTAGTTTTTCTATTTATGCTTGTGTATTTTTATTAGTTTGTATTTATTTTTGTATTCATTCCATTTACATAATTGTTATCATTTTGTTTTATTGTATTTTATATCTTATTATTAATACAATGATGCACTCCAACACAAGGAAGGGAAAACATGGTTTCTTGGTGGAAAAAAGATTTATTATTATTTTTTATTAGGGAAAAATCATTAAAAATTTTACTTGTTTGATTCCCTTATAACTTTTCAATATCTAGAGAGGATCATGAAGACCTATTAGGTCATGTCATGATCCTACTCGAGTTCTTGGATCAGGTGTGTCCTGAATTGGTTCATGAATATTGTTTATTAGATCCCATGATCCTATTATAGGATTAGATTTAGATGAACACTATTATATCTAATCTCTAGTAGATGGATATATGATTTCATGAATTGAAGTGGTTGGTCATGAGTAATGTGCCTAAACACCACCTTTATGGAAATAAATTAAGTATAAAAGGTATTTTGGTTGTTTATATATTGAATTCGATCTCATTCCTTTGATGTTTTCTATATTTTTTGTTTCTATTTCAAAAATTACCTTCATAATTGACAATTCATGAGTTTTTTGGAAGCTCCAGACATTGAATTTTTTTTAAAGGAATTCAAAAGACGCATGGTTACTATCAATGGTTTGAAAAAATGAGAACATCTCATGAACATCTCTCTCAATGGATTCTAATGATCATAATATGATTAGTGAATGTTCTGTTAAACCATGCATCCAAATTTCAAATAGTTGTTACCTTTTTAAGATTTTGGTATGTTTTATTCTTTATTTTTCAATTTTACGTTTCTATTTATTTTTATTTTTTGGGAAGTTTTTTATTTTTATTATGGATCATAAATGATATATTGGTTCAGTTATATTTTTATTTCTTAATTAAAGCCTTGGGTTGTCAAAAAATTGAGCTAGAATTTACAAAGAAACCTAAAAGGTCATATTAAATTATTTAAGAATAAAAATAAAGGGGGTTATTTATAGATATTTTAGTTGATAGAGGGATGTAACATTGAATCTTAAAAAAATATTTTATGTGTGATATTTGAAATTTTGTATGAAATTATTTTCTTTGATTTTGAAAAGTCCTAAATTGAATTGAAGAGATTTTTTAAAGGTTTAGTTTGTGGAGTTTAATAAAAGTGTTTCAAATTAAATTTTTTATTTTAAATTTTGATTTATTAATATAATGGCCAAATATAATTTCTATGGATGATATATAATTTTAAAATGTTTTATCATTTCAATGAATGTGTACTAGTTTCATTAAATTTTTCTTAAAATTAAGGTCTTATTATATATTTTTATTTGATTTTAAGGTGTAATGAGATTTGGGAGTTATTTTAAATTGTTTTTTAAGGATTATTTATAAATTCATGTTTGAATTTTTGGATATTTATCTTACTAAGTTTTTTCATTGTGAATTGTGCTTCTTGATTTAGATTGTGACCACTTCAAGTCTATATAGATAATCTGGAGGGAGATACAGGTGTATAACTATGAGAAAATTCTCTAGTTAATAAGGATGTATCTAATTGATTACCTACTTATTAACCATCTATAGAGTATAGTAATATTTCAATTCTAGACTAACCCCATCATTTCATTCATTATTTCTAATATTTAAATGATCCTCACTTCCTTGGTAGACCAAATTCTCAATTGGAAGAGGAATGGTTGTATAGTATCAATGGGATATATTTTTGATTTTGAGATTCCTAGTATCTTATTATTATGTTTTATACCACAAATATAGAGGGTAAAAGATTGTTGTGGTGGAAGTCTATGATCTATAAAAAACCACTAAAGTGGATTTTCGGGAAAGATTTGACATGTTGTTTATGAAATAATACATCGATGATGTTATGAGATTATCAATGGAGATAAATTTATATTTCCTCTAATAAGGTGATGTAATAATATTAGAGTATGTTTATAGATTCACCAGGATGGTTTCATGATTTCATTACCATTATATATATGAATCATCAAAGTAAATGTGTTTTCAAAAGGGTATTTGGGAAGATCCTTATTTATATATGTCTCTCCCTTTCCTTAAAACTTATAAAGATATGATGAAGTTGAAAATGAGGATTAAGGATGGATTTTTTGGTATACTAAAATAAATAATTCTTTCATATATCCCTTGGAGAGTCCTAGGAACCAACATCCCAGAAAAGGTAAACCAATACAAGTCTAGGTATTCTAGAGGATGCATTAAGCGGTCATCGAGTTTCATCATGATAGACTCTTCTGGGATAAATTCTTATTTGTGCCATCTATTTGTAAAAACATGGAATATAAATAATTAATTCCTAGAGGGTCCATTGAAATATTGTTCCTATAGATGTCTGGGTTGTATGAAAAGGTTCTATCTAGAAGTATATCATAATATATGTGAGGAAAGATCTTCCCTCATCAAAATATCCATAGGTTCACCTTACTAAAATAGGTGATGGTGAAACATCTGTATAAGGTAAACCCTATTATAATCTATTTTTACTTGTTATCATCTATCATTAATTGTTAAAATATTTGGATTGTGTATTGTAACAGATTTTGTTTTAGTTGTGTGTTGTTATGGGTATTGGTGTATTTGATTTGTGGAAATATATTCTTGGTGGAAATGTATTATGGTGAAATTATGAATTTTGATGATAGTTTTTTATAAATTTTTTCTATCATGTGTTGTGAATATATTTTCATTCCTTTATTATTTTTATGTCTTGAGTTTCCTAGGATCTATAGACCTATTCTGTTATCAAATGTTACAATGAAATAATTGATCTTAATATTGTGGGTACAACCCCCTGGAATAATCTATTATAGAACTCGGTCAGTTTTTCTCTTTATCTTCCTTTTGAGTTGAGATTTATAGTTGTTGTGTTAGTCCTTCCCCCTACTCTTTCTGATCCATTTTGCGATATTTTTCTAGGTTTACATATTATACCAAGTTGAATACTTACCTAAATATTTGTGAATGAAATAAAAAGGACCATTTAAATTTTCTTATAATTGGGTAGGGATGATACTTATTTTTAGATATCTTTAAAAGGAATAATCCCTCCCATTTTATGAGATGCTTCATTATTAGTCATGGAACATTAGATATGCCAGTATCTATACTTTTTAGGTGTCTTAAACATCAAAATTTGGGTATGTATATTATAGTAAATTTTATATTGGTGATTACTTCAGATCATTGAGGATAATCTCCTTAGTTCTATGGTATTTCATCTTTAGGGAATTTTCTTCACTATTAAAGGTTAAATTCAAGTCCCTATCTTGATAGACTAACTCTTTGGAAGCTTATAGGGGATAAAAGTTCTTCGGTGGGGAGAATTTCCAAACCCAACTTTATTTCATCTACTATTTTATTTATTTTTGAGTATCTAGTGTTTGTCTCTTCTTTTAATTTAAATTTAATTGAAAATTGGATTGTTTAATTGTGAAGTACATGTTGAATAGTAATGGTGTATCATTAGTACTAACCATTTAACAACCATTTGATGGTCCTATAGTTTTTAATAGATCCCACCAAATAATTGGTGGAAGTTTTATCTAATTGTGTGGCCTACCCATGTTTGGTGATCCATGTTCCCAACTAAAGGTGGAAATTTGGTACACCGTTCTGCCAAACTATGCACAGTACCAAGATCATTTTAAATGTAAAATTACTCTAATACCATTGATGAATTAACTCCTTTATGATATTCCTTTATCCTCGATTTGGCCCACCTTTTTATATATCTCTCCTCCCTCACCTCTCCCATCATCCCCATGTCTATAACAAGGTGTTTATTAAAAATTTATGGTGTAATATTTAAGGTAATATATCTAGACCTCCCTATCACAACCCTTTATTGTTCTCTATCTCTTGTTCTTACCATACCATAGTTATAAGAACCAATGGATCCATGTGCATTTATTATCTTTAATTTTTATACTTTTAGGGGTTTTAAAGGTTCTTTATGGTCCTGTAACCATTTTTGGGCCTTATTAAGATGAGGTGTTAATAATGATTATAACAACAGTAAAATTTAATGTAGTCGATCCTTTGAATACCAATTTAATAATATAAATTTTAATTATTTTTTTAAATTATTATTTAGTGAAATAAAATAATTCCATCTAGTATAATCAGTAGTTTTTTAGTGTATGATTGTTCCTCTCTAGGTATTATAAAAAACAAATAATATTTTTTATTGGATTTGATGTATAAAATCTATTTTTATAATAAATGGAAAAATATTGTAAGTATAACTTATTAATTATATTTTGACCATGTCTCTAATATCAGAAATGAAATTTTATTCCTGAAATAAATTAATGGATTTATATAAAATAACAAGGATGATCTTGGCTCTTAAAAAGGACACTAAATCACATAAGTGTTCAAATTTTTCATTAAAAATTAAAAATTTTATTTTAAAAAACATGTGTTATAACATAATTTTATAAGGGATGTACATGATTATTGAATATATATTTAAAAATTACTTCTTTAGAAAATTAAAACTCCTCAAAAAACCCCTTGTGTTTTGAACATAGATAAATATTAGAGGTTATGTATGTTATTGTTACCAATAAAGGGTTTTGTGTATATTATATATAATCTATATAAAAATAGGGTTTCTTATTGTGAGGTTGTTAGAGGTGAGGGTGTGAAATGTTTTTAAATGGAATGATATATATATATATATATATATATGAAATAATTTCTTGACTCACCTCTATTTTTGATTCATGGGTAACCAAAGGTGCCTCAGTGGGAATTCTAGGTAAAAAAATTATTGTATAGACTCCTACTTTTATTAATTTCCCTAATATATATTTTATTCATATTATTAGAATTTTCCCCTACTTATCACTATGAGGGAAACACTAGTTGTTAGGATAGGTTATTGTTATTTTATTCTGTTATTTTTTAATAGTTCGGTAGCCTTGTTTTTTTTCTAATAGCTTATAGGTTCCCATTATCACTTTTATGTGTGTATAATATTTTTGGTTTCTATGTAACATTATTTTTATTTTTACCATAGTAGTACATTTTCATATATTTTAATGGTTTTCATTATATCACCAATCACTTTTAGTTATTAAATTTTTTATGATTATCTTTCCTTAAAAATATATTGTCTTATTTTAAAAGATAAAAATTTATTTAAAATATATAAGGGAGACATATTCTTTGAAAATAAAAGGAAATCCAAATTTTTATATATTTTTTCAAATTAAAATGATATGGTCTTAAATTTAAAGGGTTAGAATGGAAAATCGAGTAGTTACCTATTAGGTTGTATAACTCACTCATATTATTATTAATATTTTTTTAGTTTCTCTGAGTTACAACTGGTGATCTTTGGGATCCATTTTTGGTATGTGCATGTGGCTAGTGAATGTGTTTCACTCAATTCGTGGTGATAGTGTGGTTATATTTTGTTCTTATATTTATTTTTATAAAATAAATGTGTGATCCTTTTTTTATTTTTCCTTATACATTATACCCTATACCATTTCAGTTATTCTATTTTGGCTTGTGTGGTTTATCAGCTTTTTATTGAATATAATTATTTTTTTCATTTACTTCATTATGCTCATTTGGTTTTATTTTATTTCGAATTAACTTATTTATATGGGGAGGCCCTATAACACTTGTAAAGATCATGTAGGTTTTTTGGGTGGAAACCATTTTATTATTAGTTATTATTTTGGAAAACTCTATCACATTGGTAGTCGTTTGATTCCCTTAGAACATTTCACCATCTTAGGAGGATCAAGAACAACTCTTTGGGTTATATCTTGAGACTTATTTGGTTCATGGATCTAGGATGGTCTCTTTTGGTTCATGAATAACTCCCTCCAATGTAAGGCCCTTCCCTGGGCCCTTGTTGAAGGACACCAAATCTATAAATAGGTGATTAACATCATCCCATAGGATGGCCCAAATACAATTAAAAATGTTAATAATTACAAAATTTATGTGTTCCTTCTCAAGTGTATTGGAGAATGGGATTACCTTGATGTTTGTAAATAATTCTGCTTAAAAACATTTGAACCAACCAAACATGAACCCATATCTAAAAAACATGAAAATTGGGTACTTTTTATAAAACATTGTGAATTATTTCATGGAATTTATAAATAGATATCACGAGTTCTGAGTTCATTCCAATTTTATTCATAAACCCTTGAACTTTCTACAATATATGAAGTAATAATATAAATTTTATTTATATATAATATATTCCATTCGATACACTTCAAATAGTATTTTACATTTGTTTTTTACTATCAGTACTACTGACTTATTCTCAATGTGATAAAAATTTAAATAAAGTAAAAAAAATAAAACTGATAATTACATTCAGGATCTCTAATGTTAATAGAAAAAAAAATTCTACATATTATCCCTATGAAAAAAGGAATGAAACTTTTTTTATGAGATGAAAAATTGGTATTCCAGAAAAAAATGTTTAATCGAGTCCCTCTTTTTACTATTATAAAGCTACCAATGAAAAAATATAGGCCTTCCAAAGACACTATTAAGTATACTATAAAATATGGAATATTAGTATAAGAAAACATTTTCTTGAAAATATATTCAATTCATTATGGTTTTATCACACTACTAGAAACACCCTTACCAAGGTGAATCCATATTCCCTATTATATGATATAGGAGCTGTGATCCCAATCAAGGTCAAGTCAACCTCACTCCAAAAAACCAATTATGAAAAATTAGTAATGGTTTATTCTATTAATTAATATTAATATAGATATAAAACATCTATGAAAGTAGCTAAAGATAATTTTATAACCCTGATATTTACCAAAACCTTTTGAACTCATAATTTAATAAGAATTCCTACTCAAATTTTTTTTTCGGAGAGAACTGGTGTTAATCTTATCAGAAGTAATGATACTATAGAAGAATCCAAAAAAATTTAAAAAATAATAAGAGTGTACTTATATCATAAATGTGGTTTATTAAGATAGTGTATACTTCATGATAACTATAAATGAAGACAAAATTTTTTCTTCCAACAGATATGATATTTCATAATAAATAATATGTAAATTAATTTTTATTAGAATTAGTAGTCATTGTCACAAGTACTTAAAATTCATAATATAATTTTCTAGTTACTTAACCCTAGATTTTATAGTATTTTATAATTCCTACACGAAGATATAATTTTTGGAGTGGTTCTTGTCCCACAACTTTAAACTACATAACATATCAACCTCAACATATGATATTAAAATATTTTAAACTACTTTAATAGAACCTAATATTGATTTGTTGAATGTTTTTTTAAATTGTAACCTTTACATGTGGTTAATAAAATTTAATTAAATTTGGTTCATAGGCCCATTACATATCACCACAAACTATATGACATATAACCCTTTCCGCATGAAATTATACTATATAGATCAGGTACTTATTACATGACCTTAAACTGTATGACAACAAGTTCTTGTCACTCTAACATTGACAATATTACATCATGAACTTTCAATATGACCCAAGATTATGGTAATACAACCTTAAAAAAAGTTGTTAAAATTTATTGAATGGTTCTCATTACAATAATATAAATTTCATCCCCTTAGTTTCCTTGTGTATAAGCTCAATCTACATAATAAAATTTAACAACAGTGAACTTTATTTGAGAGTCATCCCCTCATTTCAAATATTGATTCATAGTACTTTCTACAAGAACATAATTTATAATAAACATTATTGTAATTTTTGTGAGCCTGATCAGAGATAATAATTTGGAATACTGATGTTAGCATCAAGCCTCACCAAACTTTAGTTGATGTTGAGAATCATTTTTCTCCTTCCTAGTAGGGTTTTTAATTTTCACATTATCATTTATTAACTTAATATTCAAATTTATTTCTATAAATTTTGAACCACATAAATCCTGTTATATCAATTTTCATATATTCCCTTATCCATACTAAGGTTCATCTAACTAGTGGGAATGTTCCCCAAAAGATAGTATAGTGTTCAATCATTGGTTCATTCCAATAGAGTTTTTTATGTTCCAGTGTCTCCATTTATTCCTCCCTTGTGTTTAAGTCCTTGTGATTCATCTTAGGATATATCCTTGACTCTCATTCAAGAAAAACATCCTATTATATAACTACGTATTTTTTATTTCGATTTCTGTAGGACAAAAAATGATGCTCATATCTCTAATATTTGACTTAATCATTAATATAATTTTTAATTACACCCTCATTCCACCATGGTGTTTGATCAATCCCTAGTACATTTTGAGTCCCATTATTCCCCATTAAACTAATATATCTTTACTCTCCAACTCACCCCACTTTTCATTCTAGCATTGGAATCTCAATCATTTTGTTCAGTTCTATATAACCCCATCCTCTATAGAGTTCCCATTAATTTATTTTTATACAATACCTATTTGGAGAACAATGTGAAGATAGTTTATTATTTACATAGGATACATAATAACACATGGATATCACATAGTGGGCTTAACCATGACCACACATATCACTCTATTTTCCCATAGTACACTTTATTTATCATTCATTAATTTATCTGTTGTTTGAAATCTTTTATAAAAGTCTTCCTAATATGTTTACATATATTGGTTCATTATCACTATATCAATGTGTTCTCATTACACATCAATACCATTTTCCTATTATATTAATATATTCATTATCCCTTTTATTACAGGGTTCCGATTTCACAACTTCCTCTAGAGAGTAAATTTTCCTTCATTTATGTTTCATTTGTTTCACCCTTCTTATCCCAAATGTATACAGAACTCTATATAGAAAGATTCATATTCCAATTTGAGACATAGTGAATCATATATCTCTTATTATAGAACCATAAATAATTCATCATCTTCCTTATACTACCATGGTGATCAATGATCTGTTATTTCATTTTAATTTTAATTTATATTTACATTACCATGGTATCATTTCTTCAAAAGTAATACATATTTTATTCCATTCCAACCTAAATATCCCACAAAATACATAATGGTATAACCCATTATTTTTCTTTCTAATTATGAGCACATTATTTTCTACACAAGAAACATTATCTTTTATATATTTTTAAATCTGTTTATCCCTCACACTTATTAATGAACATCACATATGATAAAAAACACCCCCTTTTACCTAGGTAAAATACTTGAAACTGTGATATGGACCTCTAAAACTCAACTAATGACCTATATTGTTTTAGATAAAATAAACTATAATACAATTATACATTGAAATAATTACATTAGAAACTCTATTTTGAATTTTTTTAAATGAGTATTCATAGTATAGTTTCATATATTATGATGATTGGCCTCATATTTGAATGTGTTCAGTGGCTATTCTAGCATATCAATTTACATGTTATCTTATTTGATTACAATATATCCATTTATAGTTTACCTCATCTAACATTCCAATGTTAATATAGTTTTAAAATATATATAGCTTTAATGTTATTTAATTGTCTATATTATATTGAAGAAAATAATGATTTAATTCATATTAAGAGCCACTACTCATCATTCACCTCATATTGAGGAATATTTTCTCATTCCAGTAATATATTCACTTAACATTTATGAGCAACTAGATTTATCACATACTAGTAGATTTTCCTTGAATATATAATGAGACTCCATGTTGTAATATTTTAAACACTAGTAATATTTTCCATGTTATAAGGCCTTATTTTAGAAAAAAACATTTCATAAAAATAGAAACTAATATACTAGGGGTCTAATAATAACCTATATAAAAATTTGGTCAGTACTAGATATATCCTAGAATCATGGTAAAATTTAGAGACACATTTTGTTGAAGGATAATTTCTCAACTTTTCTCCACACAGTTCACTTACCTAGATGTTGGATTCACTTATATATTAATGTCATGTTAGTTTTTTACATGTTCGGTAAAAAACACCATAAAATGTGTTACTCATGAAAATGGTGAAATCTGTATGCCCTTAAACTATGAATAAAAACTTTGGTCTATTTTGTAAAACTATAAACTATAAGTTTTACTTTCATTCAAGTTGTATGAAAAAAATACCCAAAGTATTTTGGTTTGAGTTGAATGGACATAAACTATAAACATTAAAATTTTCAATGTTTTTAGAAATTAAATTTGTAACCGCCCATTTTTGTGTGCCATATGACCATAAATTATATGAAATCCTTTTTTCTAAGTCATAAAACCTTAAAATGTGATGTACCCATTTGGTATATGATGTATAAACTTAATTTATAAGACCCCCTTTAGTATATGATGCATGTACATAAACATAAAAAACTGCATAGTTAAAATTATAAGGGTTTAAACTAAAAATAAAGATGGAAATGAATTTAAAGGAATAAAACTAATAATGGTTTGATTGAGAAAAATTTAAGTCTTTAATAAATAAACTGTTATGATTTAGTATCTTACAAAATTGATATTAAATAAAATAAAAAAGTAAAAAAACTTCATATATAAACATGTGGTTATAAAAATAATAAATATTATCTTAATAGGAAAATTTATTTGAAAAAAAGATGCATAAATATTCTTTTGAACCCCACGTATAATCCTATATTATGTCAAAATACCTGATGAAACACTCATTTTCATGTTGGAAACTCATCATTTAATAGTTAATTAGTTTTAAATTTTCTCCATTTGAAATCACTCACATAAAGGTCAAATATTCATACTAAAGAGCCACCCTATAATTTGATATTTTGCAAAATCCTATTATTCCCCATTTGTATGAACTTTGAGTTCTTTTTTAATAGTTTTCCTTTTAAAGAAAATTACATCATGCGTTTATGTCATATATGATTTCATGAAAATTTACTAAATACAAGGTTACATAACACTTAGGGTTCTTAAAAAATTCTTCAATATTCCCTTTTTCCTATAAATTATATTACATAAATTAAATACTTGAGTCTCCAATTCTTTCAATTTACATATTTGAACGAGCTCCCCTCGATACGATGAAGGTATAAGCATACATGTATAACCAATACCCATATGAGGAATTTTTTTACAAAATATCATATAAATCCATATATAATACCCTTGGTATGGTGAACGATTAATCTAATATGTCTATCCAATACTTATCCAGTACAAGAGTCCCTATGAAAAATCACTCATATTAGTACAAAATTGGATATCATTTTTATAGTGATGGTGTAAATTAACATTTCTAGGTAATAAAAATTTAGGGAACATTCCAATGGTGTATAAATTACTATATTCAAAAAGGGATCCCCTAAATATAGTAATGGTGATAATTAATAATTCTATCGAATACCCATCCACAAAACATGGCCGATAGAAAAATTTCAAACATTTGATAGCCCTAAATCTTTATTTTTATGCTATTATTTTCCTCTTTTAATATCTACAAATTAAAATGGATTCAAATGTCATAAATTTGATAAAATATTTCATTATTCTAATTTCCAAACATTACTCTCGAGGTCTTAATTTTTTTACCACTCCTAAAATACTTCGGTTTGTGAAGTTGTGTATTAAGACTTAAATTATTTCAAAATAGGTTATTATTTCATTGAATGATTACAATAATAAAAAAGAAATTAATAAATTAGATCCCATATTTAAATTATGTACATGAAATTAAATATCAAATAAAAAGATAAAATTAATATTAAAAACATGTTCATTTAGTACTCTACATCAATCAATGGCCTAAGGAATCTACCATTTGTTATAGTTCCTCCAACCACATAGTTTTTAAGACTACCGCTATATACAGTTTCTCATTCCCTATATCTATATCCCACATTCAATTTCATAAATCATGGATTTTGATTGATACATCGATGATATCATTTATGAAAAAAATAATTATTTTCAAATCTATCTTAGAGTGCCCATTTTAATAGAGGTCAAGATTTAGAGTTACGTTTTCTCTTTCTCTTTCTAATATATCCCCAACCTGACCCTTTTTAATGATTTTACATATTGTCCCATATCTTCTACTTGGTGGATATCTATAAAATAAACCATTTTTTTTAATTAGTGGTTTTATTCTCTAAAATTGATTAGGGTGCTCCGTATTAAAATTGAATAGCTCTCGGACATGTAACGAGTGGGTAAAGGTAACTCATATTGTCTCATATCTCAGTCAAAGGTGTTTGATTCATAAATAATAAAACTATATTTAATTCAGTCTTACTTATGAATTGGTTTCATATAGCATATTTTGGGTTATTATACACTTTATCTTCTAAACCCATGTTATATTCTTATATAATACCATTCACATAATAATTCCACCCAAATATTTATGTTAATATATGTAAATCTTTTCTAATTAGTAGTTTATTAACTACTTAAATTCAAAAAATCAACCTACAAGAATAAAGGAGGAAGTATGTACAAAGGAAGAAAAATCAAAGGATCTCTCCAGATTTTTATGTAGCTCACTTGTTCTGTGAGACATAGCTTGATCCACAACATAAACACAATATTCTACAAACATGAAATACTATGAGAACCCCTTCTTCAGGTACCACATAACAAAATGTTTCATGTAAATATAACTAATATAATATATATTATCTTCTATAAGTTATAGGTCTATAAATACAACTCATCTAATCACATTAATGGAGTTTGGTTGATTGGAGGAAGAATAAACATCTGATAACAAAAAATCTGCATCTATGTCATATGCAAGTCAATCAAAGGTATTTACGTGGATTCATGAAGATAATTAAATGTATGTTAATATACTTGAATTATCCATTAAATTTATAATGAAATTAAAAATAATGTTTCATGAATATCACTCTTTATAAAGAATACACATCACATGAAGTCACAGGGCCTCATGGAGGTCAATGTCTCACATAACCCAGCCCTCACGTGAGAGTCCCATTTTTGGGCCACCTACATGAAGAAATATTTTTCAATTTTTGGGGGATCATGGGACACATATCCTCAAAATATAGATTCATTTATGCAAACTATATATTTATGACTATAAAATTTTAATTTCATCACTGATCCTTTCACATCAGCTAAGGGTGGGAATCATTTGTCTAAGACTAATATGTATCCTTATTTCATCCCAGAAGTATATAGGAAGAATTCATGTAAGTCCCACACAGATCCATGTTTCTTCTAAGAGGCATCTAGGATGACCAATTCATAATTCCGGAACAACCTCTTGTTATCACCCATTTAAAAACACCTGAATGCTTATTGTATGTTGTTAAACTATATTAACCGAATTGATGTGTATTATGGGATTCTCATATGATCCTAGAAAATATAGAAAAACCCAAAAAAACAATATAAACAAAAAATCCAAACATGCTTGAAATATATAGAACACTAAAAAAATATTGCCTCAAATTCCCATGCAGTGGATTCCATATTATTTATAGATGGAAGATGGTCGATCCCAATCACCAAAGTAGTAAACCAATACTTTTTAACTTCAAGGGAATCACAATAGTTATAGGATATATGGATATATCACGAGGAATCCCAAATAGAAAAGGGGTTATAACAACTAAAATGTGGATTGATGAAAGACTTTTCTAGATGAAATGAAATATAAAAAAAATCATTAAACATATGATGAATCCCACACAACTGGTGAGAAAAAATTATTTTATATTGGTAACTTTGAAGCTCTTTTATAAATATAGAATGTGCCAATCTTATATAACTAATTATATGCATTATATCCTACTGTTAACTAAATTTAACCTTCTTAGAGGATGTTCATGGGTTTCATAATTTGTTAATAAGGATTATAAAAAAAAGGAAAACTCTATGGAAATTTCATGGAAGATACATTCACCATAGGATTTAATTTCATGATACCGGGATATGTTTGGTGAAATTTAGCCTCAAGATTACACTTATATAAAAATCAACATGAAATTTATTATTATGTAATACTAAAAATTTCCATGTTATTTTTCCACATTTCCAATAATATCCAACTTTCACTAAAATACCTTAGTTCTTTATAAAAATTAAAAAATCTTTGTAAACCACTATAAAAATTTATTTAAATATAGTTTCATCTGTCACCCTTCATTTAAAAAAAACATTTTCCAAATATACTCATTATCAAAAGGCATAATCACATAAAATTTCTATCCTTCGTAGAATTAAAAAAAAATTAAATCCCCATTTCCAAGATGTGATAAGTATCAAATAGAAAAGCTTCAATTTTACTCATGTTACTAGTGGATCTGGTGTAATTTTCAAAAATCAGCCTCATTTCTCTATAAAAACATGTCCACCACATGATATATCATATACATCAAATGTGTAACTATATAATTTATTTTACCATGACATTGATTTACCACTAAACATGTAACAAGTTCGATCTTGTATATTCTATCTCATGTTTTCGTGATTATGCAAAAAAAGATAGACTATATTGATGAATAAACCACATGTCATCAATATAATATATTACTACATCAGATTTACCTCATACTAGTATCTGGACACATCATATAAAACTCAACTAACCATGGAAATTAATTTACCTCATGTAATTTTATCATGGTCTAGTTGTATTTAGCCATTATATTAGTGGAAAAATCCCATCTTGATTTTACACCAACTAACAACATGACCAACAACATACCCAACCACCCCCTAATAATTATGTCATAAACACTTATATAATAAAGGTATCTAAGTATGAATCTTTTCATTCATATTATATTCCCAAACTTATGTAATAAATATTGACAATATATATATACCCCTAAATATATAGATTAATGTATGACATTCCATGATATAGACATTTTTGGGCCAATCCAAGTAACATGACTCAAAATATTAAATAATGAATCTATTTTTCATATATCATATATATCTCTTTGTAATGAGTAAAATATTTTATTCATGATAATCTTAACATATAGTTACAACACATTATGAATCATATTTTTTATCCATTAGGGACAACTCAAAGGCTCACTGTGAGGATGTTTTTAAATTCTATTATTCCAATAATTTAAAATGTAGCACACATGTATGAATGATAAATGGATTAAAAATTTATTACTATAATATGATACATATTATTTCTATTACATCTATATCTTAAGTATATTAAACAATGTTACTCTATATAGACTTCATTCTTCTTATATGACAATGGTTTCGTTAGTGGATCTGCAAAATTTTCATTTTTATCCAACCAACTAGTTATTATATCTCCCCTATCTATGATATCACATATGAGATGGTATTGGTGAATCCTGTGTTAGTTTTATTGGTAAGACTAGGGTCCCTTATCCTATGAAACATCTCCATTTTATTCTCAGCAACTCTTTATCTCTCTCTCAATGTTAGGAACAATCTCTAGTTCAGAAATGACCTTCCTATTCCAAACATCATCCTTCACCTAACTAATGCACTAATTTAATCTACCACTTTTATCAAGTTTCCTATAATCAATTTCCTTGGAACTATTTTAAAATATAGATACACTATTTAGAAACAAACATGACACCATGTTGAGATTTCATATCATTATTTTCAGATTGGAAACTAGAATTTTTGTTTTCTTTTACATAGATATCATCCCATCCTCAAAATATAAACAATATATCCCTTCTTCCTTCTCATGAAAATTTGGAAATTCTTCCCAGAAATCTAGTGACACTCACAATGATTGGATTAATATTTAATAGTATTTCATATAGCATAGGAGAGTATTTGGGGTACTGGACTAGTGGTTAAGGTTCCCAAATAATCCTTCATCAACCAAGGTTCAATCTAGGGAAGCCTCAAATTTGTGGATTTATAGTTAGGAGAACATTTCATGTGCGTCCTGAATAGATCCAGGCAGGAGGTCGCTTTAGGTGGGTTGGTGTTGATTCAACGAGGTATTTTTCCATGTTGTAGGCATAAAAAATGATGATGAATCAATGTAGACAAGCTTCACCTGGTGGTAACAATGGTTTTTTGGTCATCAGTGGGGATGTCATGATGATTGTATTCTTCCAATGACGAGACTCAATCGCATGGGGTGTCCCTAATAAATGGTGGCATGCATTGTGAATGATGGTAGAGTTCATAGATGAGGAGTGGTTGGTCAATATATGGTGGACCCATTATGACATGATCTTGATGGCTTCACCGATGATAGATGGTGTTCAGGAAACTCTGATGTGGCATCAGAGGAATGTGATGAGTTTGGGTGGGAGGCTTCTCGGTGATGAATGATCTATAGATATGTGCTCTTGGTGTCTTCGTTGGATCACTCTCGATGGAAAGAAAGGATAACAGGGTGTCAAATACCCATTTTCAGTCCTAGATGAGGTTATATAAGGAATCTATTGTCTTTAATGCAATCAGAGTTGGTTTAATGAGAGGGTATCACTTTTCCATTGGTACCAGGCCCATGAAGTCATGAATTGGGAATTCTTGTTGAGTAGCTTTGTAGTTCAGTCACTTTAGAGAAACAATTATCATCATATTGGTGTGGATTTCTGTTTGGTGTGTTTTCTTTTGGCCAGAAATGTTCATGTATTAAAGACTGGTTTCTCTGGGTCCATAGACTATACAAAGGATACCTCTCAACCAATGAAAGGTGATTATCTAAAAATAATAAAAAAAATATTTCCTTAGATCATTTCGGAAGGTAGAGTATAGGATACATCTAGTCAAGTACACAACAAATTGTATATGATAGATAATATTCAGTATACAAAAGTAATTCTATAAATCCTTACTAACTCTTCAAAAGGATTTAAAGTATTTATAATATTTATTCCATGTAACACCCGTAAAGACTTATTCATGGACTTCTATACAATATTTTTTTTAGAAATTCACCAATGCAATTTTCCTCACTTAGTCAATGAAGCCTTTAAGATCTATCTCTATATATCATCATTCCTATTATATAGGTAACATAAAACATGTATTTAATGGATAAGCACATTCCCAACCATATCTTCATAAAGTTAAGTGTCAATAGTTTATTTTATATTATTATTATGTCATCTTGATGCTTAATTCATTAAGAATCATACTTCATTCCATAAATATAAAATTGAATCTTGGATACATTAATAGTCTCATTTGGTTCTTCATAACTATCAGACTTTATCATATACTCATCATAAATTAAATTCTCATTAAATAGAGTGTTTTTTTCATCCACATGATATATCTCATAATCAGAATGATCTACCATAGAAGGAAGTAAAATTTAATTGAATTTATAATCCTTATTTGTGAATAGGATTCATCATAATCTATAATATAAAGTTGAATATATAAAATTGAAACCATACACACTTTATCATTGGAAACTATACCTCTTATATCAATTTCCTTACGAAAACCCCACTTTAACCCTATGGTTTTCACCCCTTTAGGTGCATCCACTAGTTTCCAAAGTTGGTTATTATATGTGGAGTCTATTTCATATTCCTTTAATTTTAACAATTTCATATAATTAAAACTATTTATAGCTTCTTAGTGGGTATTAGGTTTATCACATATAAAAATTACCTCATCATCATTTTCTATGAGAAATCCACATCTATTGAGAATTTGATGAATCCTACCAATCATTAGAGATTATTTTACAATTTCATTCGACTGTTATTTCACTACCTTTTGTACAAGGATATCAACTTCCATTTTAGGAACACTTATAGTATGATGTTCTTAAACTTATCTAAGTTCATTTTTCTTCCCATAAAATCCAAGATCGTTAAATTCATTCCTAGTTAATGTATTTGACTGGGCCAAAAACAATTTTTTATCAGCATGGTTATCGAAATAATATCCCTCAGCTTCCTTGATATAACTGAAAAATGAGAATTTTTTGATTGGGATATAATCGTATCATAATCAAATCGTTTTAAAAATGATTCACTTAGAAAAAATTCAGTTAAATACATAATGGGAGGTTTTCTGATCCATATATCATACGTTTTCATTATAATTACATTTCATGGAACATATTTTAATAGAAATGTAGAAGCGTCAAAATAATATAATTGGAATATAAAGGAACTTCACATTAACTCATCATTTATCAAACCATTCCTAAGAGGGTATGATTCCCCATATTTGACAAACAATTACATATTGGTATTCTGATAGGAGAGAGTTGTGAAACATTTCTATAATACCTCATAGGATCAATGAATTCCTATTAAAACTATTCATCAAAAACATATGACTAATTAATTTTTATACCTTTTCCAATTTGATTATATACATTGTTCTGATACTCTTTGAATTTTTATTTCATGTAGAAAGATGGTATAGTTCCCCAAGTTTAGGATACATGATCCACAATGCCTATACTGATTTAGTTATTTTATCATTACATGATTTTATGTCATTGTCCCCATTTTTAACTATGTAGAAGATGGTATGGTATTTTGAGATTTATTATGGAGATTTCAGTTATGGTTTCAGAATCTTTCACATCGGGTTTACTATTTTAATCTCTCATTAAAACTCCCAATGGATCCCATATCCAAAACAATTTCTAGTCCTGCTTACCAAAGGTATGAAGTCATTTGGGGTTTCAAATCAAATTATTCTTAGGAACTCACATTGATAGAGAGGATGTGATGTTGTTATTATCAAAACCGTTTAAGGGTATTATTTCCAATTTAGGGAATCTATGGTAGATTTAACATATGCTCGAGAATCTCTTCCAAATCCCCATAAGATTTTAGTTCCCATAATTAAATGATCAGGTGTTGAATAATTTGAAAGGTAAAGTGGGTTATATTGATGATACTATCTATATATATATCTTTGGATCTCTATTAGATTCCCATTATTTCTTAGAATTGGGAAGTTGTTAATATTTTGAAGCTATATAACCAAGCACTCTAGTGTTTACTACCATCAAGAGAAGTAATTTGTGTTTATAAGAAGGGATTGAACATTCAAGAGGAATCTCATGTATCCTTCTAAAAACTGGAGTCGAAAACCAAAATTTTCATTTGAGCCCAAGATATAAACTTTTAAATTCATATAGAATAGAAATATATGAGGGAACACATGCCTTGACTACAGAGTTTGAGAATTATGATGGATTAATGATTATCCTACTTATAGTAGAAATAAAATTCATTTTATTTTTATATTCCCTAAACCCATTGATGGGTAGTAATAGATAATTAATGCATGTGGGAGTTATTTCCACAAATTTTTCCAAAATGGGAATGCCTTTAGGAAAAATCATATCATGTCCCTGAATGGGTCTTACACACTGATATTTCCTAGGTGGGGAAAATTTATGACATAAGTATTATGATCATTGAAAATCCATAATCCTACACGATTTATGCATAATGTAAAAAACAAAGGATATAAAGTGATAAGTCTTTCCATATATTGATATGATACTTATGCACTAGGGAGGGACTAATTGAGAGTTTGATATGGAGTATGATCCTTAATATAGAATCTTTTATATCATTATTTTTATAGGAATATGTGTCCTCATAGTAAAATTTGAATCTCAATCTACTGGTGGGTAAGAAATAATGATAAACCCCTAGGTTGGTTTTGGTCCCATGGGTTAGTTTTTTTGAGATGTGGAGGGACTTATACAAAGTTTTATTCCCATTGAAAGATATCTATCTCTTTCCCTGTGATGGAGAAAGAGTAGGAACCATGAGTTTCCAATTAAGAATTTTGTATATGGCATGAGTATCCCACAATATCTACAGTATTGTATGATTATCCCTTACAAATCAATTTTCAAAACTTACTATATTAGGGTGGAATTCCCATCCAAAGACTAGTGGTTTGGGTTTAATATGGTTTGAGGGAACATACCCAAGTAATCCTATCGAAAAAAGAAGAAATTTCTAGTGGGGGGTGTTTCCTCTTAACATATCCTGATTGTCTTCCTGAAATGTCTAGCGTGTCTATCTGATATTTATAGGGTGTTAGCCTAACATTTCAAGGTTTCATCCGAACATTTCATTAGTGTCTTCCTAACATGGTTGAAATGTCCCAGGGTGTTTGGCATGATCAAATATGACATGTAACTGGGAAATTTTATGAAAATGATAACATGTATGAGGTTTTTCACATGACAAATGCATATATCACCATGGCCTTTTGCGTGATCAAGGTAGAAATGTCGAAGGGATTCTGTATGATCTAGATGTCATGTACATAGGACTATCGCATGACTTGGCTAATAGGTCTAGAGGACCTCGTTTGATTATGATGACATGTCCAAAGGACATCATGTGACTCAGATGACATGTTTGGGGGACTTCATATGGATTTACTTCCATTTCTTTGGAGTTTTATATGATTAAGGAGAATTTTCTAGGTGGTGTTTCATGACTCTTCTAACATGCTAAGCAGACTATCACATGACCTGGATGACATGACTAGGTGTTGTTGTAGGACCTAGTTGACATGCTTGGGTTCTATAACTTAACTAATGAATAGGTCACACAATGTGCATTATCCCATGACATGAAAATTAGTATATACATATTAACAAAAGGATTCAATCTTTTTTAGCCTTTATTCAAAAAATGACTAAATTTTTATTCGAAATTGGCCTATTAATACATTGTGTGAAAAGTAGGTACTAGGAAACTCCTTTCTGTAATATTGTTGGCACATCAATATTCCTTCACAAGATCACGTTATACATAATACCTTAAGATTTTCACTAGTTTTACCTAGTAGAATACCCTTGTTATTACATGGATTTCCACTCCATGAATTCCTCTCTTGCCTCTCTGCTCTTGTGTCTGTGTTTTTTGTGATGAGCGAGAGGAATTTATCAGCCATGCTGACCTCGATCAACATTTCTTCACATGAAACATATATTATATATATAAATTTGATTTGATGGAGCATCACTCAGTTCACATGAACCTTGTGCGGGTCATCCATTGAATCATATTTGTGTTATATGATAAATACTGACCGTTATATCACTATGTCATTTCCATAACTGTTAGAACCATAGACGTCCAAATGGATTTTTCATAATCAAATCAACATGTCAAAGTTCCTTCTCATGATCAAGCCAACATGTCTGGGAGTCTCCATTAGATTGGGAAACCTGTAAAATAGGCTTCTATGTGATCAACTGAGACATGTTTGGGGGCCATCAAGATATCTTGTAGGCCTATTGGAGGGATTTCAAAAGAAAAACAACATCAATTTCCTTCATATAATGGAACCTATTTATTTATATTTTATTTTAAAAATACTATGTTTCTCACCCATATAATGTCTATCAGGGCATCATGTGATTAAATGGGATTTTCCAAGATCCTTCTCAAGATATATGGGACATATCCAACAACCTTAACATGATGAGGCTATAATCTTGGTAGGTATTTCTCAGGATCAATAGACTGATCATGCAGACTACATCTATCCTACACATGAAAAATAGTTTAACTTCCCTTAAAATGAGTCTTCCACCTTTTCCATCAATTTATTTTCTATTCTCCAATACCTTCAACATTTCCCATGGGGTTTTTATCATAGAATCACATAATCAATACTTGATATTTCAGCAAATTTAAATCATTGACATTGACATCCACTATTCTTATCGATGGATCTGAAGGGTCATCACATGATTGAATGGACATGTTTGAGGACCTTTATATTATAAAGGTGACACAACCAAAGGATTTTTCATGTAATGGATGAAATGAAACTAAGGATCTAGTGTTATCATTTAATTGATGATGTGATCCATATAATCCATTTTCATAAAATAAATTTAACTTCCATCGCATGAATCATATCCTATTTTAGATTTTATTTTATAAGGGTTTTTGTGTGATTGTCATGTGTCTTTCAGTTGACATGTCTCATGATTAAAGAAACTCATCTGATGGAGGTTTTTATAATTATTAAGACTTTTTATAAGGTCTGCACATGATGATTTCATCTCTAGGATGGAGATTTGTATGTTCATAAGGACTCGATGAAGGGAATTTGCATGATCATATCAGATCATGTGGAACACATGATCCAACCGCATGATGTTCTTAAAGTCATTCAATTTCAAATCCTCATAGGGGTAACGTGATCGACCTATCCTAGCAGCTTGATCATCAAGTATCCATGTTGATCCTTATGTTCATATTCAGAGAAAATAATACCTATGGTTTAGGTATTTCTTTAATCCTAATTTTTTTATAGTTAGTTGGAAAGCATACAAAAATTCCGCACCTCAGAAGTGAGGACTTAAGGGTTAAGGATACGCTTCTTAAAAAGTTAATTGTCAACCTAATTCCTTTCGGCTTCCACTAGCTAGTATTTTTAGTATATTTTAGTCTTTTTGGTGACCTTTGGTATTTTGTTGGTCACTCTATAAATAGGGAAGCGAGAGGAAATTAATTCCACCTATGACTTATAACTTCAAATTTCTTGTCATCTCCTATCTCATGATACTTTTTTTGTAATACCTATAGGTGTAGCATACTGCTTCGAAATTTTTGAGACAAAAAATAGGTCATGTGATCACAAATAGTTCTATGGGTCACATAGTTAGTGTGATTCTTTTTAGGATAGAAACTTCTTTTTGAATTGTTGCTTACCAATGTAACATATGCTTCTTGGTCTGCACAAATGGATTTTAGTTTATGAAATCCTTCATGAAAATAGATTGTATCCTTGATGACTAATCAGAATACCATTTTCACTTCCATGGATTCTAAATATAATTATATTATTTAGTCATCCAAGAAAAACATCTTAGACCTGATGGCAATAAGTCTTATGTAATATCCTCTATCAAAATTTCTACTCCATTTTTGGTATAGTCTTAAAAATGATGATCATATCCTTCCACCATAGACATGAATCATATATCCTTATTGGGTCCTAATGAACCATAACACCTTCAAATAAAATATCTCCCAATTGGGCCACTTTATTAACAAAAAAATTATTTGAGGGTATATAATGGAGATTATGCCAATAGATATTAAAGGAAACCATTGTAAATCTGATTCTTATATCCCTATGTACCAATTAATAATATAGAAATATGCTATTAACATGAGGTTTGGATAGTTTTCTAATTGGGTACATTTATCAAGTGGGAGCCTTGGGGTTGATTGGGTCCAAACCTTCTAAGTGTAGCATAATAATTCCAAATTTTTCATGGATATTAAATTTTTTTATATGTATGTATCTATATTGGTCTCCCAAAGAAACTCTTATTATAATAATGGTTTTATAGAAGACTTTATCATTTGGGGGAGTATAGACATGATCACATTTCATCTTACACATAGAGAATTTGGTATTTGTCATTAGGATATCATGAAAATTTATGGCATGTTGATATTAGAGGATATGATTGATGATTTGTTCCCTCCATCTTCTTTTTGGGATGACATAGGAAGGAATGCTCACATTTAATGGGAGTTGATCATCCTAGATGAAATTTCTCTTGATAAGGCCCCTCTTTCTTGTTGAAACATTCAATTTAATCAATGGGTGGGGAATTTTATCAAGAAATACCATTCCAATCTCAAATCCAATAATATGAAGTCTTATCCCCCAAAAAATATTCCTATCTTGATAAGGGTTCCTAATGGACAAATGTTGAAGAGGGTTCATTCAACAATATGGGGTGGGAGGTTGTTCTCAACACTGACCTAACTAATCATTTTTCTAAATTTCATATTATGTACCTATGTCGAAACATTATCTCAACTTGGGAGAAGGGTTGAGTTAGTGTACTCTCCTTAATGATGAAAAAATCTATGGTATGAGGGAGGTATGCTGGGTTGGCCATTCTTGTGTTGGTCAAACAATACCACCTCTTATGACATATTTATATGGGAAGATCCCCACATAAAATATTTCTTCACTTCTAGGTCTTATGGGGTTGGATGGGGGCTAAATTTTTTGTCTAGGAATATCTAATCATCCATAACATCACTGAGATCCATTTGAATCATTATTTTAATGTATTAGTAGTGTGAGGCCTATCACATTAAAGGACTAGAAAATCCGGGCCTACTAGAGCTAACATGACCACTTTAATTTAAAATCTATGTGATTACCATTAGTAGTATAACTAATAATGGTAAGTGAAACTCTATGTTTTAGGCGTATATAAGGTGATTACATGTGGTACTTCTTTCTATCTAAATTTAGGGTAGCATTCTCTATGAGTGGTATGAAACTTTTTGGATCAGTGTTCGGTTTTGATACATTCAGAAATTTTTCATACCTCTTTTCATGTTTGATACAAAAATAAATGAATGGTGTCACATACTTTATAGATTATATTTACTAAAGAGGATAGTCAACATTAGATAAAATTCCTCCAAATGATGTAAATATTTTTTTGTATCAAAACTATGTTTATATTTGGATTCACTAGTATCTGAACAATAAATTATTCACATTAGTACCTAATTCTATGAAGATACCACTAGAAGGACAAACCAATACAATTCCTTGAAAAAAAGAATCTTTCAGTAAATAGATGACCTCAATGATTCCTTGAATGGAAGTGATACGTATATCATCAGTTTTATTCCCATGAGAAGTATCAACTAGAGGGATACAACGATTGTGGTACCTATAAAAATTTTCATTCATGCATTGGTATTTCTTGTTGTATTTTCTCAATGGAGAATCCAGTGTGCAACAAAATCTAATGATGAACTCTATGGGATACTACACCCAGGGGAGATACCATTGAGGATCTTTTCATTCATTACTGATCTTTTAGGGATCTCTTTAATAAATCAACCTGATGTGGATGAATATTTTCATTGAGACACTGATGTTTATATATAAATAATTAACGATTGAATATAATAATCACCCCTAGTGTAGATAATTGTGGCTCCTAGAATAATAGATATTTTCATGGATTAAAAGAGACACCCTATCAACGAGGAAGTGGTAAGATTAAATTTTATACATTATTCCAAATAGATAATATTTCACTAAAATCCTACTAATTTATTTTTTTCATTTTCATGGGTACAGAAAGAAGCTAAATGAGACCAGTTACTTCTTTCATCACTGATGTATTCTCTAGGGGTATGCCTATTGGATATTAATTTTAAGATGAATAGGGAACTGATTATGAGGGATCCTTAAGTAAAATTGTTCTGGTGAGGGTAGTGACTATCATTCATGAGGCATCACAATCTATACATCCTTTTATTCCATCCTCAACAGATTCCACTTTATCCCCTACTAGGATCCCTTCTTATAAGAGGGAATAAAAAAAGGAATACCTAAAAAAACGAGAGTCCTCACCTATACAATCTTCTTGTAAGAATAACAGTTTATTTATTTTGGTATTCCAAACCATTTTAATAGCTCATTCTGGCTTTTGAAAATTGCATAGGTCATTTTCGATACTTCCTGGAAGAACATGACTTTGTTCCCAAGGATGTGGGTGTTTTTTCTCTCACTCTATTAGAACCATAAATATTAATCCTAGTCCATAAAGAAGTGGATATTGTTGATTTTCCATCATTATTAATCATGTAACCTGCTTCAGACATTCTAGTGCTCATCGCATTTTCTCTGCACATGAAAACATACTTCTGGAGGTGGATAATGCTGGTAGATGTTATGATACAAATTTAACCTTGATGGAGTCACCCCTAGGAGAGGCTGACCACATATTTAGAGACAATTTTTTCCACATTTTTTTCTTTCACTTAATTGTTTTTATCGTATATCCCTTAAAGTTAGTGAGAAAAGCATGCCGATGGAGAAAACATTAGTGGTGCCCCCAATATTCTCACTATAATAGGGAATCTCTTCTTCCCCTAAATATGGGGTTCAGATCACAAATGTCACCAGTGAAACAAATAATAATGGTATGCTTCCAGTATTCATAATGTCCATTGACTATTTTATATAATCATATTATTCACCTAACGATTGATAATCATTTATGCCTCTTATTATAGTAAATTCACCTCAGAGCTCAAAAGTTCTGGTCAATTATTCATCACTATTTCTGCCAAATGAGTTGACTAATGTGTAGGTCAGCAATATACCCAACTCATAAAAGACTACAACTAGGATTAACTCATTCAGTAACTTAGTATTGAAATATATTCATATTCTTATATTGGGATGGAGTCTTATATTAGAATATGCAACACTCAATCAATTAATGCAGTGAAAAGTGTGGGTTGTTATTTTGACCCTAATCTCATAGGGCAGTTCAAATGAGCTAAAGGACAAATTATTTCATCTCAATTATATGTTCACCACCCCATTTATGTTTATTTGACTATATGGATCTATATACCCGATTAAAGTATGTGGTTTCCTTATGAGAGATGAGATGGGCCATTGAATTGATTGTAGTAACAGAAGAGTTTTTATATTTGGATAACCAAAGTTATAATGAATCCTTGAATGATTCTTTCTAACACACATTGGAGGAAAATTGATAAAACAAATATAGGTGAAATTTTTGGAAGGTTGAGATGGGATGATTGTAGTCTATAATTAGTCATCTTCAAGAAGAGCTATATCATATGCACTATGCATTGGGAACCTTATATAAAATAGTGTTGGACCAACAAGGTATCTTTTGACAGGTAGAGAAGGCCAGAAATGATGTTGTTTCTAAGGTGGAAGTATTATAGCAGATTATAGATGCAGAAAATTAATTAATTGATAAATTGATACAATGTATAGCCTCACTGTATAATATGTTACCAAACCTCAAGGAATCCTTTGAGAAAATATTTTAATTGGAATGCTATTTTATGAACTTTAATTTGTTTGATAATTCACTGGAGAAATTCTAGTATATATAGATTCCCACCTCTTATTTACATTATCAATGAAAAAACCTTCTCAAATTCTACACATCACTTTCATTATTTTTCATTCATTATTGGAATTGTAAGTAATATTCTTATTATCATATAGACTATAGAAGTTGGAAATCCTTTGTATAATACCAAGTAAACCCAAAATTATGGATTTGAATTCTTGAATCCTAGAAGATTTATCTTTATAATTTCTCATGAGTGACTACAGACTTGAGATTACTTATTGATGTATCTAAGTCAGTTGTACCGGGATCACCTAGTTCTAAATGTAACTTAGTTAAACATATATCCAAGAAAAATAGTGATCTAATTTCTTCCTAATTTATTGAAAAAAGAGGCTATAGATTTGTTTTTGTATTTACATATAATTTTCCCAACATGATTTCTGTCATTTTTTTATATTTCCCAAATGTTCTCATAATATTCATATTGGGAATACTTTTTAGGTGTGGACTTGTCTTTTTCTCAGGCCACCCTTTCATGAGTTTTTGTCCATGATAGTTTTTTTCCCTTTCCATTTCATAATTTCTCAGTACTTCATAGATCACATAGAGTTCATGCCTAGTGATAAGGGTCTCTATTTATTACCATGGTTCCATTTTTTTAGTTTTTAAAATTGGGAGAATTGTGTATCTTTCAATTGGATAAATAAGGTCCTAAAAACTAGAATATCATTGTAATTTATTGTCTTCTATATTAGACAATATATTGTATTATTTTAGGGCCTTTCATCTTATACCTTATACTTTTTTAGTTTAGGTTCTTTTAGCTCAGACCATCTATTTCTGTAGTTTTGGGTTTTTTAACAGAACACTTTTATTACTATATTTGAGGGTCTCTTAGTTATTACCTTAAATTATTTTAGTTTAGGGTATTTTAGCTTAGTTATTAGGTTATTATTGTTTGTGTTATTTTAGATCAGACTTTATATGGTTGTATTTTAGGTTATTTTGGCTCAGACCATCAATTATTGTTGTTTATGGTCATTTATCTCATAGCTTCTTTTTCCAGTAGTGAAGGATGAGTAATCATTAAGGGTTTGATAAACCTTCATTATTGATGGGACTCTAATTAATGAGTGTACATGAGTATTTATGACACCCTTCTTTCATAATTGATATTCTAAACTATTAATGTTTATGAAGGGTTTAGGCGGCCTATGTTTTAACAAGAAACATAGAAGGTGAATATTCATGATGGGTTGTGATATCGTAAATCCTTACCTTAAATGGTATTGGTTGATATTAAATTATTATGTATTTCAAGTTTACTTAGTTAGTGGGTATATCGGTTATTTAAATCATGAGTCCTGGATCTTGAGCTAGTGAATATGTAATGGGGAAGACATGTTGGGGATTACTGTAAAACACCCTAAGGTGCTGAGTTCTTCTATGGTGTAATTTGGGTTCATGAGGACTGGAGGTATTATATTTAAAGGAGGATACACCTGTCGTTGTTGGGTTAGATTCCCTTATTCATGAGCCCATATGGATTACATTCATGTTTAGTCATAGTCGTCCCCACTTCATTACAAGGTTCGTAGATGGTTGTAAAGATTCAATCATTTGGTGATGAAGTGGGATATAGAGAAAAGAGTTAGCCAAGAATGGTTCTGGAAATATAGGGTTGTTTATTTTGTGATTGGGATGCTTAATCCCTACACCATGTGGTTTCAAGTCATGTGGTGTGGTCCATCAAAATTATTGGGAATGGAATATTACATTCCATCATTTATAAATGGTATAATACATATTATGTAATATAGAGGATATAAAATATTCTTGAACAGTATGGTTAAGGGGATTGTAAATCATGGTCTTGGATGATCTAAGTCAACTGATAGTGGAAATAGGTGGGTAAAGGTCAACCATTATTAATGAAATAATTCCACATTCCATGCAATAAGTACAATAACATTTAGGTGTAAAGGGGCCACAATTTTTGGATGAAACATCCTCTTTGAAAAATCTCTTAGATATTGTTTCATTCACCAGTGAATCTTAGTGGGGTCCCATTGGGTCATCGTTCCCATACAACCATATTTATAGAGGGGGAAAACATAGATATAAATAAAGCCTATGGGGTTCTAGTTGATGGGTATCAACTCAATGAATTGGTGGTGTTATCTCATAATTCAATGAAATGATGTTGGTTCATGAAAAAATTAATATTCACAAAGGGGTTGAGAAGACTAAAATTTCTTTCTCCATGTACTAAACCCATTACCATGGTGCGGAGAGGTGATGAATCATTTCTATATCTTTTTCATGGACCATGGGGTTTAGGGAGTATACCTCATATTTTACTTGTAAATACCCAAACATTTATGAATAAAATTCCTTTTATTTTAATGTATTATGGATATAGAAAACACATTAACTTTTTTGGGTTTAAATTATCGTTAACTATCTTTATCATTGATAATATAGATGTTGAAAAGTGATCACACAACTGATATAAATATAAGGATTTAACAAATCCTATCAACACCGAAAAATGAGAGGATTTCCTCATCCAGTAGATTCAGTCCATACAAAGCTCATTTGTTAGATCTTGGGAAGGAGTTAGCTTCATTGGGCTTCTCTCTTGACCAATACCAATCTAAGATTTAACATGTTACACTTGAACGGAATCACCTACAAGATAAGTTCATGTTAACAGAGATTACCACCCTGGAGATGTTATCCGAGATGTCCCAAGAGTCTGTCACCATCGCACACCTTACCCTTAGGTATTATATAGGTGTTGTAAGAGGTTATGTAATAAGGAAGTAGTTACTTAGTGTGAAATCACTTTTTATAAATAAAGTATTCTTCCATAAATTCCTTTATGAGAACAGTCTTTCTTTATAGAATGATAAATTTGATAAATTTGGTTTTTGGGTAAAAATTGTAATTTTGATAAATATATAAATTATTATATTAAACTAAGGTTTTATAAAAAGAATTATTATAAGTGATGATTATATCATTTCTATATTTGTAAATGATTAGGTAATCATTTGATAAGAGTAATATTTTTTATACGATAAAATCGAAAGTGTATTTTTAAATAACTTATTTTATGGAAATAATGAATTTTTGAATGAATTAATATTTTAATAAAATATTATTAGAAATTTATTAATAAAAAAGGAAAATTTAATTTTTAGTTAAATGTAATTTTTATTAAGGTTAGAAAAAATTTTCTGTCAAAACCTTTGAATTTTGAATAAATTTCAGATTTTATTTTAACAGTGATAATTAAAATACATAAAAAATTATTTATAAAAAATGAATATTTTTTTTGGAATCAGGAAATTGAAATTATCCAATGGTGAATTTTTCATAGTCTTCTAAGATAATCAAATTTTTGGGTAAAAATTAAACACCATATAAATGGATATTGTGTTTCATGACATCATAATGACCCATTGGTGAAGTAATAAAATAATATAAAAGATATATTCCAAAAATATGTGTTTTAAATTTTAAATAAGGTGATTTTAGGGTTGATTTATTAATTTTATAATTCCCTAGTGGACCCGCAAAGACTTAAAAATTTTCTATCATTTTAAAATGATTTCCTTGAGAGTGTGACTCACCTCCACATAATAAAGCCTAATATTTTTATATTTTCTTCCATTGGCCTTATGAAATATTTTATACCACTTAAATTTGGTATAAACCATGGGAAAAAATAATGTGATGGTTTTTGGTTTTGAATATTTTTATGTTTAGTGTCGAAAACCAAAATAATAAAGAATTCCATCTCATCCCTTATTTAAACTCACCCAATAATCCCTTACTATTCACTAAAACTGTTTGGATCTCAAAAAACCTATTACCTATAATCTTTGTAGTTCCCCCAAGGTTCCCCAAGCTCCCAATAAGCATCTCTCAAGCATCTCCTAATGCTTTGGGATCACACATCCAAGTAAGGGATTCCCTCTTTTTTCATTTTTTTCAAGGTTTCTTTATGTTGTAATACACTTTATTTTCAATTAAAAATGTAGGGGTATGATTTATAACCTCCCCCATAAATCCCTCTTTATTTTTGAATGATTTCATACCCCTTTATCTATCATTAATGGCTTCGTGTACACCTGTTACCATGTTGAAATTCCATAAGGGATTTCTCTCTTCTTATGTCCATTCAACCATTTATTCGATATTATGAATATAAATTCCATTCAATAAGTTAGGATATTATTTCCCATGATTAATTTACTATCTATTTCATGTATAAATTATGGGAGACCCCTTTCTCTCTCATCAACTCAATTTATGAATCTCTATATATCAACATTATGCTGCCGAAATTGCACTGCGATTTTCCTAGACAAAATCATCATGTTGTGAATACCATAACCATTTATCTATCAAGGGTATTAACCTTTTTGCACATATAATTATTGAATTTTACTTACATTAATTTCTTCCAAATTATTTTTTCATGGAAAAAATGATGATGTTGAATGAATCCATGTTATATGATCTACATGGCACACTTAAGAATGATATTGAAATGAATATGATGGGTGTGCCATAATAGAGTTCCAATGAATTGGGTAATGTTTAGTGTAATGATATGTCATGTTGGGATTGGGGTTTACCAGATTTATTTTAAGAAAATTTTACACCATTTTGGGACATGGGTTTACCTAATTCTTTTATGTTAATGATGTAGTGTTTTGAGTTATTAGAACATTTCTGTGTTATTATAATCATGATATATCATGCCTTTATTTTCATGTTTCTCTTGTTCTACATTGATTTTCCCATTAACTAACATTTATTTTATTCTTCATGTTATACCTTTTTTACTCCCTTACTGGGATTTATAGCTCACCCTTTTCTTATGTATGTACTCAGGTTATCCCATGAAATGCTAAGTATGAAGGAATGTTGTGGTCATTTAAAAGAAGTTTTCAATAAAGATGTTGTTTTTTATATCTTAAATTTTCATGTAATATTCCTAATCCCTTAATTAACTAGACCTCTTAATCATCTAGGTAGTATTAGGTGCAATTTTATGTAATAAATCATGTATAAATGTGTAATAAAGACCAGGGTTGGTATGGTTTGTATTAAAGGATAGTTTTAGTTATTTTTCGGATTAGGATTAGAAAACCCTAGTGAGAGACTTAGGGATTAGACTATGTATAAGAAAAAAATTCCTAATTTTTTTGAGTATATATTATGTGTTTTATCAATAAAATACATCCATGTATAGATACAAACAAGTATATTTGGATCTGGCACAGATGTATCTAGTGGTAAAACCCAAAAACACCACATAGAGCTAGACTTGAACAGAAACTGGTGTTTGACCATGGGGCTTGCTGCACTCTTAGTTCAAAACACCCTAGGATATGCTTTGGTAAATTTATAATCATTGTATGAACCATTATTATGAGAGAAAAAATCCCATAAGAATATACATTGGGAAATAAATCATGTATAACTTAGATTAAAGCCAATAAATTCATAAGTTATAGAGATAAATGTAATTTATAAGTTTTTCCTTTTTTTCATTGGATCCCACTTTATGTGTTTAATAGTTTAAAATACTTACCCATAATTTTCCTTTTATTCTAGACAATTGTCTATAATAGGAGGACTCAAACTAACAACTGATGTGAATATCAATATGGTGATTCTTTTAGTGAGATGCCAAATCTGATGGGAGCATGAATCACAAACTTTATCATGATACTCTCCCAGTTAACTCTTTTCTTGAATATAACCATGGGTCAAAAGGAATTTCCAACACTCCATAAGAAAGATCAAGTCACAATCTATTGCTTCATTTGACAAAGGCCTCCTACATTCAATGGATCTTCAGATCCCTCAATTATGGAATAATGAATAAAATCCATTAAGAAGATATTCTCCATCCTTAAATGTTCTGAATAAGTGAAGGATATTCTAGCTACTTATCATATGAATTGTGAATCTGATCAATAGTGGACATTGATCAAAAATGAAAATACACAGGAAAATATCGAGGTGTTGGAATTGAAGGATTTTTATAAAATGTTTTTCAATAAATATTTATCCCTAAACTCCATCTAATGATGGAAATATATTTCCTTGAACACAAGAAAATGGAGGAAAGTTTTTTAGGTTGTATGAGGAAAAGTTTAATAGACATTCATGATACACCTTTGGATTTTTTGTTATCCCCAAATGAATGGTTGACCACTTTTTTTTGGTACTAAAACCTAGCCTATGGAAACCTCTGGCAATCCATGACTTTGAAAGCTATGAAGAGATTTTCTGATATGACCTCAATGTCAAGATGGAGATCGGTGAATCTCAGGGGTATCACAGGGATGAGAATTGGAAATTTGACTTTAATTCTAGTGGTCCAATGGAAAAAATCAATTGTGCTAAGAAATTCCATCATCGCACTTGCCAAAGGTGTGGGAAGAATCACACTAGAAATTTCATAAAGGGGATGCAGAAATGCTTTAGGTGCGGAAGAGAAGGGAACCTGTATAATGATTGTCAGCGGGAGAAACACACTAGTGTGGTAGAATAAAGGAATGCTCCAGTCGACCCTCACTGATTTTTTCATTGCTACAACTGTAAGGAACAATGGCACTTTGCGAACTAGTGCCCTAATCCAAGGGTAATTGGACGCAACCAACAACCTCTAAGGAAACAATGGAGAGATTTTTCTATTACTACCACTGAATGGAATCTTGAAAATGAAGTGGTGAAAAGTACACTAGTTATTCATTCAAGAATAGAGAACATATTTTTTATTCTATTTCTATGAGTTCTTTTATATCCCAAACTTTAGTACAATAATGCAAACACCACCACAAATCATGGAAGTAGAGATGTCAGTGAGGATGGTAAATGGGGAAATTATCATATACCATGAATATAACTCCTACCTTGTCACCATTTGTGAATTTAACTTCCTAATGAACCTCATCATAAATCCTCTAGTGTAATTTTAAAGAATTATTAGCATGGATTGGATTTCCATATATAGAGACAACACAAACTGTTGCGAGAGGGAAATCACTCTCCACATGGTGAACCGCCCCTAATTCTGTACAAGTTAAAGGGGGAGTATGAATATTCTTTACCACCATAATATAAAGAATGTATATTAATTCCTTGTGAGAATGTTTTTATTTCTCATATGATTGAGTCAACGGATGGAACCATCCTTTAAGGCATGCCTATTGTAATGGAATTCACCGATGTGTTTCTTGAGGAATTGTTTGGTCTTCCTCTTATAAGAGATGTTAAATTCTAGATCGATCTTATACATGGGGAATTGCCAATATCCCAGAATCCATATTTAATGGATGTTGTAGAGCTTGAGAATATAAAGAAACAACTATAGGAGAATTTTGATAAAGAGTTTATATGCCCAAGTTCATCATCATGGGGTGCACCAGTCCTCTTTTTCCAGAAGAAGGATGGGTCAATGCAGCTTTTCATTGATTATCATGAGCTCAACAAAATCATGATAAATAAAAAGTATCATTTTCCACGAATTTATAAATTATTCGACCATCTTCATGGAGAACAATACTTCTCCAATGTGGATATGTGTTTGGGATATTACCATATAATGATGAAGAAGGAGGATATACCCAAGTCTTTTTTCGTAAAAGGTACAGGTGCTAAAAATTCATAGAAATTCCTTTAAGACTCACTAATTCTCTAGTGATATTCATGGACTTGATGAATAGATTATTTAGATATTACCTCAAAAAAATTTGGTAGTCATTATTGAAGATATTCTAATATACTCCAAAATCAAGGATGAGCATGTGGAGCATATAATCACTGTACTATATACCTTACTGAAGGTGAATCTCTAAGAAATGTATAGAAAGTATGAGTTCTTGTTGAAGGAAGTATCATTATTGGTTCATATCATCAGAAGCAATGGTATATCTTTAGATCCCTCCATGTCAAATTCAATTTAGGGAGGGGTAAGGCCAATATCTATGATGGATATCCATAGCTTCCTTGGATTGGCTGGATATTATCACTGATTTGTGAGAAATTTATCATGATTTTCAAACCCTATTACTAAGCTTACTCAGAAGGGGTCAAGATTTCTTGGAATGATGAATGTGAATAAATATTCATGGAGTTGAAGAAGAGGCTAATCACTTCCCCTATGCTCACACTACCCACAAGTGTGGAGCTTTTCCTAATCTTCAGTGATGCTTCAAATAAGGTCCTAGGATGTGTGTTGATGCAGAATAAAAAATACACCACCTATGCCTCAAGGCAGTTGATAATTCATTAGAAAAACTATCCCACACATGATCTAGAGTTGGAATCTGTTATCTTTGTGTTCAAAAGATGGCAGTATTATCTATTTTGGAAAAAATGTGATATATACATGGATTAAAAAGTATCAAATACATATTCACATGAAAAGATGTGAACATACACTAATAAAGATGGTTAGATATCATCAAGGGTTACGACTTACCAATTTATTACCACCCTAGGAAAGAAAACATGGTAGAGGATTTTATAAGTAGAAAGGATCCAACAATTATATCATTGATGAGAATTGAAAAGGATCCAATATTCATAGATGTGATGAAAATAGACATGAGAATCATAAATAATGATATATAATCAATCATTTGACAATTTTTTTCTCAACTGTCTCTTTTGCAAAGATTATAGGATGCTCAAAAAGATGATGTGGGAATTCAGAAGAAAGTGGAAACTTTTAAAAAAAGGTAAATCGTCAAAGTTCAATGTTAATGAATAAGGAATTGTGAGAATCAGGTCAAGACTACGTGTTCCATCAAATCTGAAGTTAAAGAATAATCTTTTGGATGATTAACATCGTTCAAACTTCTCCATCAACCCAGAAAAGGAAAAATATGTATCGAGATCATTGAGAGCATTATTGGTGGGATAATATGAAGAAGGATATAGATGAATATACATCAAATTGCCTCGTATGTCAGAAAGTGAAGGATGAGAGGTAGAATTATAAGGTTATGATGCAACCATTACCCCTACCAACATGGAAATGGGAGAAAATTACCATGGAATTTATCATCGGACTTTTGAAGATATCCAATGAAAACAATGCTATATGGTCTGTTACGGATTGTCTTACAAAGGCTGCACACTTCATTGAAATTCAAGAGGATTTCTCATTAGATAAAATGGAACATATGTACATTAGAGAGGTGGTAAGGAAGCATGGTGTACCACTATTAGTTGTATCCAATCTAGATCCAAGATTTACATATATGTTCTAGAAGAGTCTTCAATATGCTCTGAATACTGAGCTGAACCTGAGTACAGATTATCATCCAAAAAATGATGGCTAATCTGAGTGGACTATCCAAACACTTGAAGAAATGTTGAGAGCATGATCAATGGACTTCAATGGAGGATGGGATCAATATATTTCTCTGGTTGAGTTCACTTACAACAACATTTTCTACTCAAGAATACAAATGGATCCTTATGAAGCCCTTTATGGGAAGTGGTTTAGAACACCGGCATGTTGGGATGAAGTTGGGGAGCAAAAATTTCTAGGTCCAAAAATGTTCAAAGAAATTTTGGAGAATGTTAAGACCATCCAAAATCACATCAATGATACCTAGATTCGACAAAAGAGCTATATTGACAACCGTCAATGAGATCTAGAGTTTGATGTGAGAGATATGGTTTTCCACCCCATATATCCATGGAATAGAGTGATGAGATTTGGAAAGAATGGAAATCTTAGTCCAAGGTACATCAGATATTTTTAGATTCTTGATCACATCAGAGTAGTGGCCTATCGACTAGAACTCCCACTGAACCGATCTCAAGTACATGATGTATTCCATGTATCAGTTTTGAGGAAGTAAATACCTTACCCATCACATGTACTCAATCCATAGGTGGAACCATTAGAGAATGAAATTTCCTATGAAGAGAAGATATTGAAGATCTGATATCATGGGTAAATAGTTATATGAAATAAGACAATGCCCCACGTTAAACTGTTGTGGAGAAACCTAATGTTTGAAGAAGCAACAAGGGAATTAGAGGAAGTGATGAGGCGGAATTACCGTCATCTATTTTAGTGTGGGAAAAAGAAATTCCAAGGGTGAAATTTATTAAGGTGGGAATATTGTAACGACCCAAAAAATTATGAATAAAATAATTTTAATTTTAATTTTTTATGTATATTGAAAACACATGCACATTTTTTGGGATTAAATGACCGTAAAGTATCATTGTTATTGATAATATAGCCATTGAACAGTGACCACACAACTGATATAAATATATGGAATATCAAATCCTTTCAACATAGACAAATGAGAGGATGGCTTCATCCAGTAGAATTGGGCCATACAAAGTTCATTTTATAGAGCTTAGGAAGGAGGTAGCATCATTGGGCTTTTATAGCATCCCACCTTTTTATCACATAAACTTTCATTACATTTTACAAAACCGAGGATCGTTAAGGTTTAGTGTCTTGGAAACCAGGAACTTAAAATATGAAACAAAAAAAAACATTCTTCTTAAACACTTGAAAGGCTTCTCCTTATGTTCATCCTATTTTCATTACTGCATCTCATAACCTGGGGACATACATCAAAAGAAAGGGTGAGCAGAAGGCCCAGTAATGGAAACAAGAGAAACATTTTACATGTGAACTTGAGATACTTCAATAAGGCCATGAAAAGAACTTTAAGGCATGAGAAAGAAATCATGAGATATATCATAATAAAAATAACATTTTTCAAAACTTGAAGATGTGGCTGCAACATTTAACATAGACAATCATGAACATATCACCAAGGTCCATCCCCAAGGTGTCATTTGAAAATTACCAAGGTTATTCACCAAGGTATCGTGAAAATTGTAATCTCTAGTGGTTACATCATTACCCAATGCATTGGAGCGCTATCAGGGCGCACCCTTAAATTTGCCTTTATTATCATGTGAGCCACATATATCATCATCAAACATTTCATAAGTAACCCATATAGCATAAAATAAATGGGTTTCATTTCATAATCATAACCTTCTAAAAACTGCAGTAAAGACATGATCTTTACGTCACTTTAAACCCACGGAAAGGGAAAAAGGGTTTCATGTATGTAATTCCCAGAATTTAAAATAGAGCATTTTGATATATATGTGAATAACCCTGTAGAAATAAGATATTTGAGTATTCACTTTATAACATAAAATAATTTTTAGAAAAGAGAGAGAGGCATTTTGAGACGAAAATTCTGCAGCATAACGGCTATGTTACAAGGTTTTAGAAAACATTGGGAAGAGAGGGGACGTGGGTCAAACATTCATAAATGACCCATAAAAAAGTACAGGGAAAAAATATAAGGGATTTAAGAACATGGTAAGGAAATTTGAAAATATACCATATGAAATGAAAAACATGAAAGGAAGAAAAAAAATTCTCTTGTGAGAATTCGGCAGCCTAACGGCGTCACTTAAACTTCAAAAAAATTGAATTGAAAACATAAAATAGGGTCTCTAATCATATGAACATAAGAGTACAATATGATATATATAGAGATCATACCCCAACATAATATAGAGGAACTTGAAAGAATTGACATGAAAGTAGAACTTCAAAACGAGAATGGTGAAGAACCACTTAAAAATTCGGCAGCCTAACGGCGCCACTTAAAACTTCAAAATACTGAATTGAAGAGATAAAATGGGGTCTCTCATCATATGATCATAAAAGATCAGTATGATAAATTTAGAGATCATACCCCAACATAATAAAAAGGAACTTGAGAGACTTGACATGAAAGTAGAACTTTGAAAAAGAGAAGGGTGAAAGAATCCCTTAAAAATTCGGCAGCCTAACGGCGCCACTTAAAACTTCATAAAACGAAATAATGAGAGTAAGAGGGGATATCTCATTATATGAACATAAAAAGGTCAGTAATAGGAGTATAAAAGAACATCCTCCAACATAAGAACATGGAGCATAAAAGGAATGACATAAAAGAGATCACTTGAAAAGAAAGAGAGGGGTCGGATCCCTTACCTTAAAATGTAAATCTTAAACCTCAAAGGTTGGGACCTTGAGGGCTTGGGGGAACCTTGGGAGGACTCCTAGGGAGGTAATGAGACCAGAACTTCGTTGGGGAAGAGTGGGGAGTCGAATGGATGAGGGGAGGGCTTGGTATTTAAAGGGAAAGTGAGGGGACAAGGCATTAATGGCCAAGGGACACCTCACATGTGCTTTTCTCAAACCCATGTGCTCTCCCTTGGCATTTACCATGGAGTTAGGCCACATGGGGCCCCCAAAACAATAATTCATCACTCTTGGCCGCCCAACCCTTAAAATATCTCATGACATCACTATGACACAGTTATGATGTCATTAAACATACCGAAACCCTAAAACTGTATTTTTACTCTTCACTGAAAATTCAACTTTCTCAGAAAAATACCAAAGTTTCACACTAACCAAATATCAATGCTCTGATTTCAAAAATGAACTCCATTTTATAAAAATAATTTTCTAAATATTTTTAATTTTATTTTTAAATAAATACACTATTCACCGAAAATTCATTTTTTTTCAGAAAAAACCCCAAAAATTACCATAGCATAATATCGGTGCTCTGAGTTCAAAAATGAAATCCATTTTATAAAAATAATTTTCTAAATATTTTTAATTTAACTTATAATTAAAAAACACTATTCACCCGAAAAAACTAATACTTGAATAATAATTTATAAAACCGTTATTTAACCATTTTATTGAATCAAATTACTTAATCAAGGTGCCTAGATTATTTTAAAACTTTCTTTAAGTGAGATTACTAATCCATTTGGTCATATTACTAATCCTAATCATAAAATCACTATTCATAATTTACTATTCATCAAAAATCAAGTTGATCTTATTAGACTCCAAATTTTGTACTGAACATAATTGTAGAAGACCATTTTTTGAAAATCATTACACATTTTTAATTATTTAAGGTCTACATAAACATTTTTAAAATATACTTTTTCTAAAATTCATCAAAAATATGTATACTATATTTATCCGGTCATTTGAAAATTCATAAACATCGTCATAAGAAGAAATCCCAATTTTTATTTAAAACAAAGGATTACACAAGGCAGTTACGGTCTCCTTACATAGCCCCTTATCACACCAGCATAGGACCTAAGTGTAAGGTCTGCTAAGGTGAGAGAGTTCGAGGGAGGCTCGTCCAACATTGCCCGAGTAATAATTTCTATCAGTTTGAACTTCTCGTGAAGGCGATTCCGTTCTAGCTTCACATGATGAAGTTCGGCTTGGGTTTGGTCCAGAGAAAAGCCCAATGGTGCTACCTCCTTCCCAAGTTCTGTTAGATGGGCTTCGATCGGTCCAAGACTACTAGGTGAGGCCATCGAATCTTCTTTCTATAATAATTAACCAAGATTATTTGTATTTAGAGACAATAATCAAAACATTTTGTTCACAGCGGTCATATTAACTGATGGTCATATAACAGTAAGAACCCAATGGTCTCATTTTAATTATAATCATGTTTATAAAATAAAACATAAAATAAAACATGAGATTAGGAAACAAGATTTATTCAAAATTTTCGGGCCGTTACAATCTTCCCCCCTTAAGAAATTGCGTCCTCGCAATTTTAAAAATTGGGTTTTGAAATTTCATTGAAAGTCCCACATCGGAAAATGAGTCGGTGACGCCATTACTTTAAAAGAAAGAAAAGGGAGTACAAAGGCCACCCGAGTTTACTCATACTGGGATTCCAAGTAGGAAACATGGACATGGAGGAGAAAACAAAGGGTCACGTCCTAAAGGAGAGTGATAGAAAACATGATTAGGAGGAAGTTAACCACCAGAAAATCCCAAAATTATTATGTGTGCAAGCGCTCTTTGATTACCTAGTAGGAAACGTAAACCAACAACGTTTTTGTTTTACGTTCCTTTTCATTACTTTGAGGAATTCATTTACAACATAGAACAAAAACATAAGGAAATATATCTACCTTCATGTAGAATTTCATCCTTTAATAAGTTTCTACCCAAAACTAATCTTTTCTCTAAACTAAAAACTACTTGGTCTCATCAAAACACAAGAATCATCTTTTAGAGAATCTCATAATCCACAAAAGATTAACTATATATTTCTTTCATCTTTAAACATTATCCCAAAAACCGAAAGGGTAAGGTAAAACAACTCTTCAAAAAGAAATAATCCCATAGGAATGGAAACTACTTTTAAATCTTCAAAGTTCCATGGTACTACCCAAATTTCATCATAGTCCATTCCATAAATAACGGTCCTTAATATTCCTCAAAATAAACCAAACTAAGATTGAAACCCAAATACAAGAAGGATTTGATAACATAGTCTTCCAAAATAAACTTCATTGTTCATCTCCAAACAACATCAACCACTCCTAACATCTTATAACAAAAGTATCTAACCTAAACATATTTAACCCAAGATAGGTTAATCATTCCCATAAGTAACCTAAATTACTATAAGTCCACCTTAAATTCATAGATTCTTCAAATATAAGTCAACCTTACTCCTCAATGAAAATACCGTTGTAATCTATTTACCTCGATCATATAGGGTCCCCAAAATAGTGAACGTCTTCCAAAATAAAATTCATATTTTAATCCCCTAATCATCTCTGTCATATTAATACGGCAATCGTAGCATTTCCTATCACATTGGTTGTTGAGACATGTTCTTCCATTTCCCTCCATTAACTAAGAAAAGAACTATAATTAGGGGCTTAAATACTTAGCCAATAATCATGAAAAGAAACTTAAAGCATATAAGGATAACTTGTAGTTGAAAAGTATACCCTAACATGTGATCCCCTAGGTTCCCATATAGGTTATCCATGATCATATATTCTTATGTGAATCTTTATTTTATTTTATCTTTGTTCCTTTAACAATGGTTCATACTAAGCTTATGAATTTACCAAAGCATATCCCCTGGGAGTGTCATGACCAAGAGTGCAGCAAGGCCCGTTGTTGTGTACCAGTTCTCGTTCGAGTCTAGCTCAAAGCGGTGTTTTCGGGTTTTTCCCCTATGTACATCTGTGCCAGAGCCACCTCTACCTGCTCGTATCCAGACAGGGATGTATTTTATTGGCAACCCCTTACTCAATACTCACCAAAATATCAGGAAGATTTCCAATATTTTAACTTTTCTATAGGCTTCTTACTAAAGTTTTCATATCCTAATTTCCACAAATAACTAAACCATCCTTTGATACCAACTATAGCATCCCACCTTTTTATCACATAAACTTTCATTACATTTTACAAAACCGAGGATCGTTAAGGTTTAGTGTCTTGGAAACCAGGAACTTGAAACATGAAACAAAAAAAAAACATTCTTCTTAAACACTTGAAAGGCTTATCCTTATGTTCATACTATTTTCATTACTGCATCTCATAACCTGGGGACATACATCAAAAGAAAGGGTGAGCAGAAGGCCCAGTAATGGAAACAAGAGAAACATTTTACATGTGAACTTGAGATACTTCAATAAGGCCATGAAAAGAACTTTAAGGCATGAGAAAGAAATCATGAGATATATCATAATAAAAATAAAATTTTTCATAACTTGAAGATGTGGCTGCAACATTTAACATAGACAATCATGAACATATCACCAAGGTCCATCCCCAAGGTTTCATTTGAAAATTACCAAGGTTATTCACCAAGGTATCGTGAAAATTGTAATCTCTAGTGGTTACATCATTACCCAATGCATTGGAGCGCTATCAGGGCGCACCCTTAAATTTGCCTTTATTATCATGTGAGCCACATATATCATCATCAAACATTTCATAAGTAACCCATATAGCATAAAATAAATGGGTTTCATTTCATAATCATAACGTTTTAAAAACTGCAGTAAAGACATGATCTTTACATCACTTTAAACCCACGGAAAGGGAAAAAGGGTTTCATGTATGTAATTCCCAGAATTTAAAATAGAGAATTTTGATATATATGTGAATACCCCTGTAGAAATAAGTGATTTGAGTATTCACTTTATAACATAAAATAATTTTTAGAAAAGAGAGAGAGGCATTTTGAGATGAAAATTCTGCAGCATAACGGCTATGTTACAAGGTTTTAGAAAACATTGAGAAGAGAGGGGACATGGGTCAAACATTCATAAATGACCCATAAAACAGTAGAGGGACAAAATATAAGGGATTTAAGAACATGGTAAGGAAATTTGAAAATATACCATATGAAATGAAAAACATGAAAGGAAGAAAAAAAATTTCTCTTGTGAGAATTCGGCAGCCTAACGGCGTCACTTAAACTTCAACAAAATTGAATTGAAAAGATAAAATAGGGTCTCTAATCATATGAACATAAGAGTACAGTATGATAGATATAGAGATCATACCCCAACATTATAGAGAGGAACTTGAAAGAATTGACATGAAAGTAGAACTTCAAAACGAGAATGGTGAAGAACCACTTAAAAATTCAGCAGCCTAACGACGCCACTTAAAACTTCAAAATACTGAATTGAAGAGATCAAATGGGGTCTCTCATAATATGATAATAAAAGATAAGTATGATAAATTTAGAGATCATACCCCAACATAATAAAAAGGAACTTGAAAGACTTGACAAGAAAGTAGAACTTTGAAAAAGAGAAGGGTGAAAGAATCCCTTAAAAATTCGGCAGCCTAACGGCGCCAATTAAAACTTCATAAAACGAAATAATGAGAGTAAGAGGGGATATCTCATTATATGAACATAAAAAGGTCAGTAATAGGAGTATAAAATAACATCCTCCAACATAAGAACATGGAGCATAAAAGGAATGACATAAAAGAGATCACCTGAAAAGAAAGAGAGGGGTCGGATCCCTTACCTTAAAATGTAACTCTTAAACCTCAAAGGTTGGGACCTTGAGGGCTTGGGGGCACCTTGGGAGGACTCCTAGGGAGGTAGTGAGACCAGAACTTCATTGGGGAAGAGTGGGGAGTCGAATGGATGAGGGGAGGGCTTGGTATTTATAGGGAAAGTGAGGGGACAAGGCATTAATGGCCAAGGGACACCTCACATGTGCTTTTCTCAAACCCATGTGCTCTCCCTTGGCATTTACCATGGAGTTAGGCCACATGGGGCCCCCAAAACAATAATTCATCACGCTTGGCCGGACAACCCTTAAAATATCTCATGACATCACTATGACACAGTTATGATGTCATTAAACATACCGAAACCCTAAAACTGTATTTTTACTATTCACTGAAAATTCAACTTTCTCAGAAAAATCCCAAAGTTTCACACTAACCAAATATCAATGCTATGATTTCAAAAATGAACTCCATTTTATAAAAATAATTTTCTAAATATTTTTAATTTTATTTTTAAATAAATACACTATTCACCGAAAATTCATTTTTTTCAGAAAAAACCCCAAAAATTACCATAGCATAATATCGGTGCTCTGAGTTCAAAAATGAAATCCATTTTATAAAAATAATTTTCTAAATATTTTTAATTTAACTTTTAATTAAAAAATACTATTCACCCGAAAAAACAAATACTTGAATAATAATTTATAAAACCGTTATTTAACCATTTTATTGAATCAAATTACTTAATCAAGGTGCCTAGATTATTTTAAAACTTTCTTTAAGTGAGATTACTAATCCATTTGGTCATATTACTAATCCTAATCATAAAATCACTATTCATAATTTACTATTCATCAAAAATCAAGTTGATCTTATTAGACTCCAAATTTTGTACTGAACATAATTGTAGAAGACCATTTTTTGAAAATCATTACACATTTTTAATTATTTAAGGTTTACATAAACATTTTTAAAATATACTTTTTCTAAAATTCATCAAAAATATGTATACTATATTTATCCGGTCATTTGGAAATTCATAAACATCATCATAAGAAGAAATACCAATTTTTATTTAAAACAAAGGATTACACAAGGCAGTTACGGTTTCCTTACATAGCCCCTTATCACACCAGCATAGGACCTAAGTGTAAGGTGTGCTAAGGTGAGAGAGTCTGAGGGAGGCTCGACCAACATTGCCCGAGTAATAATTTCTATCAGTTTGAACTTCTCGCGAAGGCGATTCCGTTCTAGCTTCACATGATGAAGTTCGGCTTGGGTTTGGTCCAGAGCAAAGCCCAATGGTGCTACCTCCTTCCCAAGTTCTGTTAGATGGGCTTCGATCGGTCCAAGACTACTAGGTGAGGCCATCAAATCTTCTTTCTATAATAATTAACCAAGATTACTTGTATTTAGAGACAATAATCAAAACATTTTGTTCACAGCGGTCATATTAACTGATGGTCATATAATAGTCAGAACCCAATGGTCTCATTTTAATTATAATCATGTTTATCAAATAAAACATAAAATAAAACATGAGATTAGGAAACAAGATTTATTCAAAATTTTCGGGCCGTTACAGCTTTGCTCTTGATTAAGCCCAAGATGATCTTCAACATGTTAAGCTTGAACAAAATCGGATATGGGAGATGTTAAAGTTAATAGAGATTACCACTTGGGAGATGTTATACGAGTGGATCCTTGAGTATTTCACCATTACACACCTTACCCTTAGGTCTTATGCAAGTTTTATAATGGCTTATCTAATAAATAATTAGTTACTTATTATGTAATCTATTTTTATAAATAAAAGTCTTATTTCATCAATTCTTTTATGAGAATAGTCATTCATAAAAGAATGATAAATTTGATAAAGTTTGTTTTTGGGTAAAAATGTTAATTTTGAGAAATATATACATTATCATATTAACCTAGGGTTTTATAAAAACAATTATTATAAATTATGATTATATCAATTCTTTATCGGTAAATTATTAGGTAATTAGTTTGATAAGAGTTATATTTTTTATATTATCAAACATAAAGATTATTTTTAAAGAATTTATTTTAAGGATTTAATGAGTTTTTTAATTAATTAATATTTTAATAAAATATTATTATCAAATTAATTTTATGAATAATAATGGAGTATATAATTTGTAGTCAAATGTAATTTTTATTAAGGTTTGAAAACTATTTTTGTCAAAACCCATGAATTTTCAGTAAATGTTTGTTTTTATATTAAAATTAAAAAATAATATATTCAGAAATTTATCTAGAAATAATTTATATTATATTATAAATCAGGACGTTGAAATAATGAAACAATGAATTTTTCATAATTTTCTGAGAAAATCTAATTTTTGGGTAAAAATTATATACAGTATAAATATATAATGTGTTTTGTGACATCATAATGACCCAATGGTGATGTAATAAAATAATATAAAAGTTATATTCAGCTAATATATGTTTTAAATTTAAAATAAGGTTATTTTAGAATTGTTTTATGGATATTATAATGCCCTGGTGGACCCTCAAAGACTTATAAAATATTTTATCGTTTTAAAATGATTTCCTTGAGAGTGTGACTCACCTCCTCATAAGAAAGCCAAATATTTTAATATGTTTGGCCATTATCCTTATAAAATATTGGGGTATGATTTCAAACCACCCCCATAATTCCCTCCTTATGTTTGAAGGATGATATACCCCTTTATCTCTCTTTAATGCCTTCATGTACACCCGTTAACATGGTAAAATTCCATAAGGGATTTCACTCATCATATTTCCATTCAATTTCTTCTATATTATGAATCTAAATTACATTTCATATGTTTTTATATTATGTTCCATGATTCCATTACTTTATATTTCATGTATAAATGATGAGAGACCCCTTTCTCTCTCATAAATCTAATTCATGAATCTATTTATAACAATGTTATGCTATCAAAATTGCACCGTGATTTTACAAGAAAAAATCATCATGTAGTGAATCCCATACCCATTTCTCTAACAAGGTTATTCACCTTTATTAACATATACTTATTTAATGGTACTTACATATATGTATTCCAAATTATTTTATTGTGGAAAAAAGTGATGATGTTGAATGAATCCATGTTATACGATCTATGTAGAACACTTAAGCATGATATTGAGATAAATATGAAGGGTGTGCCCTAATAGTGATCTAATGCATTGGGTAAAGTTTAGTATCATGATAAGTCATATTGGGACCGGAGTTTACCTAATTCAATTTAGGATATTTATTCACCACGTTAGGATAGGGGTTTACTGGATTATTTTATGTTAATTGTATAGTGTTTTAAGTTCTTGACACGTTTCCATATAATGATAAAAATTATATATCATGACATTATGTTCATGTTTCTATTGTGCTCCATTTATATTCTCATTTCCTAAAATTTATTTTATTATTCATGTTATACCATGTTTACTCCCGTACTAGGCTTTATAGCTCACCCATTTCGTATGTATGTCCTCAGGTTATCCCATAAAATGATAAGTATAAAGGAATGTTGTGGTCATGTAAAATAATTTTTCAATAAAGATTTTGTTTTTTATGTATTAAGTTTTAATATAATGTTCCTACGCCCCAAATACACTAGACTACTTTATCTTCTAGGTTGTATTGAGTGAAATTTTATGTAACAAAGAATGTATAAATGTGTAACAAAGACCAAGTTTGTTATATTAAAAGTGCTATAAGATGGGATCTAATATCCTTTTACCATTTTATTTATCCTCTACACTATAGGTATGAAGAGTTTATAAAGAAGAGACTTGACATTTTTTCATACCTCCCTTTGAAAGTTTTTCACATGAAAAGATTTTTTTCACTTTCATTAGGAATTTAGTTTCTTGATATTTGCACCATCAAATACTAAATTTTATGTTCTTACAAGTTTAACCAAGGTGTATTAAATTTATTTTCATGATTGGTGTGGTCCATGTATTAGGTGAATGTTACACAACAACCTAATTAGGATTCCCTAGGCCAATAGTAGTCTATCATTGTTTTGACTAGAGGATGAGTTTTTTGTAAATCATTGTTTAAGGTTCTTGGGTCACGAGTAATGGTATGAGTCCTTCATGTAGATAATAATAATGAATCAAACTGAGGTGATGATCTCCACTATGATGATGTCAGGGATCACAAGTATTGTAAAGAACTTATTATAGGGACAAGATGTCCACTATTTTTATGTCACTTATCAGAAGAATCAGAAATACCTTTCTATATGTACAAGATTCTTCTAGTTTATGGTTCTAAGTACCTTATATAGATTCACATATTATATAGTAAAAATAAGGGATATTTTCTCCTTTCCAATGGCTATATAAGGATTGCGGAAACCCTAGGTTCTTAAGACACAATGTTTTATTTAAAAATTGAGTTTCTTGAAAAGGAAATGGAACCACCAGTAACTTAGGTTGACTATATTCAGGATTTTATAATCCATTGATAAGGTGGGGTAATGGATGATGGTCATTATAATTTAATGTCGTTCAGTTGGGAAACATGTTTTTTGAAATTTTATGTAATATGATGATGATGTATTAATTTTATTTTATCATCTTACTGTATGGATGTAGGTAACAATGTGAAATTGTGAAAGATATAATTGGGACACTTTGTGATGGTTAATAATAATTAAATGTTGGAATAAATTTTTATCCATTCATAGTCCTATTTATGGCTACCCATATGTTGGATCCCTTTTGGAATAGGTTTTTCTCATGCATAAGAAATCCATAAATAGATCGGACTCAAACATAGAAAGATTGATTTTTTTTATCTTGGACCTCTTTAAATAGATATAAATGAAATTTTTATAGGTGGGATTCCATTTGTTTCCTATAAATATTATAAGGGAAAGAATAATGTCAAAATCAGTTATTTTAAGAGATCAATTTATGTATATCTAACTCATATATAAAGGATAGAGGTATTCTATTTCCTTTCCTTAGCAAGCCCTAACATCAAGGTCAGTTAAGTGTTCCTATACATATATCAGTCTCATATATAGGGATAGGGAATTTATATATTTTACTCTAGTAAAATGGTGAAAAATTCATTCCTAGTATAGATTCATGGATAGGATGGATGAATATTTGAAATTTTAGGTCTTGCAGGATAGACCATATGTTATGTATTTTAAAAATGTGTTACTAAGACATTTTAATTTAGATTAATGACACATGACTGGAATGTTGTCATTTATTATGATGTTATGAAACATGGACATATCAGTGAGTGGAATATCAAACTCATGTAAATTTGGTATTCACAAAATATACATACCATGAAATGTAAGTAAACATTGATAAAATTACATTCTATTTCTTTTAGTAAAATATGAGACCTTTCCCAAGCGAGAATGATTTTTTAACAGAAAAAATACAAGTTACAAGAGTATAATGAGGGGTATTTTACACTAATACCTCTAAAAAAGGGGAATTCAGCCATCAAGAATATGATAAGACTACATACGATCATTATCGTCAACACATTTATTAGATAGACCATCTGTAAGAGAAATATCCTCTTTATGGTCATGGTTGACAATATATTAAATGAATGAGAGTAAATCCAATAAATTGAGCCATCAATTATGTAACATCCATGATATATAAGAAAATCCTGCTCTAGTGGCTTGAAAAAATGTGGTGGAGTCACAATCCAAAACAATATTTCTATATACCCATTGTTTGGAATGCTCATATGCAATGATGACACCAAATATTTATACTTCAAGAGAACAAGAACCACTAAATGATCCATGAAGACATACTAATACATCTCCACAATGAAATATAAATATATACCCATAACCTGTTGGACCTTGATTACTTATTGAAGACCCATCAATGTTAAATTAGATCCATCCTATGAATGGAAACTACTAGGAGACTTAAAGTGTTCCAAAGGGATTATAAATATTCCATTAATATGAGTCCTTTTGAAGATAGAATGGTTAAGAATTTTATTATGGAAATTAGCCCTTTGAGAGGGTTTAGCTTTCCTGAAATCCACCAAAAATTGTGCCAAAGAATAATAGGGCATGAATATTGAATTATCATAGATCCAATTATTATGATATTTCAATATGATGATTATCAATTTTTTGGTAGTAACTTGAAAAGCATTAAAATGATGAGGGGATAGTGAAAGATTCAAACAACCTTTGAGGAATTTTCTAAAAGGGGTAGTATGAGGAAATTATGTTTCAAATATGTTTGAGAGAGATTTCCTCCTATAAAAAGTATTAGCACAACTCTAGAGAAATTTATCAATATCCTCTTTGTGTTGGGGTAAGAGAGAAGATGAGGAGTAAGTTTAAATACCACAGTTATATAGATACTCATTTGTTGGTAATTTACAAAGCACCAACCTCCTAATTGTAATGAAAACATATGGAATTATGAGGCTATATCAAGTTTTATTTTCCAATGGAGGTTCACATTAGAGAAAATTGAATGCTTATAGAAGAGTTTATAAGTGAGAAATCTATTTTTTTCATGTTCCCACACCCACAAATCTCCCCTAAACATCATGTTTTAGCTCTATAATTTAGTATTAATGTCACATAGAAGATCATCCAAGTGATTTAATTGGTCCTTGATTGAGGTATCCAAATCATGATTTCTAGCATCATCCATGAGAAAATAAAAAATAGAAGATCCATTAAAATTATTTGCTTAAAAATTTAGAGAATATTCTGTGGCTAACAACCTTCTAGATTGAGATAAAATTACAGAGAAGATAGATTTTAAGGTAGTCCAGACAGAGGGACCAATAAAATTATAGTTCCTAGATTCAAGCTTCATTTGAAATATAGAATGAATAAATACAAGGGCTTAAAAATTTAAATTTATTATCCTTTTAATAGAAATAACTTCCAAATATTGATTTAATAATCAAAGACTTTTAATTCCTAGACCCCCTGTATCATAAGGAATACAACATGTATTACAAGAGATAGTGGATAACTATATTTCCAAGATTCTATGGCTCAAAACAATTCATTATAGATACATTAAAAATTTTAATGGGAGAATAAATCCATTCATACACCATTAAGAAGAATGAAAAATTGGATATGATGATGGATTTCAACATGAAAACCTGACAAGGCCTGTATATATATTTTCCTTTCCATGAGGAGTGTTTTCTTCTGATATGACTAATAACACCTAAAAAATAACATGATTTTAAGAATCCCCAAAACATAGGTACACCAAGGTAGATGAAAAGTATAACTCCCTCTATAATTCTCAATTCTCTAATAGTTTCAATTTTCATAGTAGCACGAATTCCCTTTCAGAAGATGATAATGCATTTTTCATAACTAACCTCCTCACAAAAGAACTATTCAGAATTTAATATGTCTTTAATGATGTTTTTTATATTTCTCTTTTCCCCTTGGGTGAAATGGATGATATTATCTACATAAATAATTTGGGTAGGGGAAGAGATCCCCCTTCCAATACATAGACAATTATGTTTCACATTGGCTTCCATAATGGAAAGAAGACTTCCAAGACAATCCTCTGAAAATGGAAAAATAACTATTGATAGGGGATAACTTTACTCGAATCCTCAAAAAAAATAAAACTTTACTTTATGATATCCATTAATAAGAAAATATACATGGGTATACTCCAAAATATATATAACACAGTTAATGAAAAATATTCAAAATAATAGCATGCACCTTGAAAATGAAAGTCTCATTCGTTGAATCAAAATATTTTATTGATATCAGGTTGTAGATAAATTAAACCTCCTATGGGGGTCTTATATTATTTTATCAATAAATCAACGAGGATTTTTTGATGGAAAAAAATTTATTTTTGATAAATTTATGTTGGAAATAGATTCTAAAGTTTCTATAACTATCTAATTGATAAGTTCCCTATCATGTTTTCTTTCCACCATGCCATTGAGATGATTCTTATACTAGGTGTATTTTGAAACAACCATATTGACTTAAATCAATACATTATGTTCAAAGTAGTTTCTAAATTCCCTTGGGAATATGGAGTTAGTCACTATTCCAATTTTATTATCTATATTTATAATTTCATTAAAGTCTCCAAGGATAATCCATGGACCAATGTTAATTATTTTGAGACACTCAATATCCATCCAAATACTATTATGATCATGGTGCCTATTATGAAAATATATAACAGAATAGAAGTGTTCAATTACAAATTATTTAACAGCACATGTGATATAACATCCTGCCTTTTTATAACATAAATTTTCATTACATTTTACAATATCGAGGATCTTTAAGGTTTAGTGTCTTGGAAATCAGGAACTTAAGACATGAAAACATAAAAAATTCTTCTTAAACACTTGAAAGGCTTCCTCATTGTAAATACTAGGTTCATTATAGCACCTCATAACCTGGGAGCATACATCAAAGGAAAGGGTGATCAGAAGTCCCAGTAATGGAAAAAAGAGAAACATTTTGTAAGTGAACTAGAGATACATCAAAAGTCATGAAAAATAACATTAAGGAAAGAACAGGAGATCATGAGGCATATCATAATAAAAATAATGTGTTTCATAAATTGAATATGTGGCTACGACATTTAACTTAGACAATCATGAACATATCATAAAGTTCCATCCCCAAGGTGTCATTTGAAATTACCAAGGTTATTCACCAAGGTATCGTTAAAATTGTAATCTATAGTAGTTACATCATTACCCAATGCATTGGAGTGCTATCAGGGCACACCCTTATATTTGTATTTATTAAAATGTGAGTCACATATATCATCATCAAAAATTTCATAAATAACCCGTATAGCATAAATGAAATGGGTTTCAATTCATAATCATAACATTTTAAAAACTGCTTTAAAGACGTGATCTTTATGTCACTTTAAACCCACGGAAAAGGAAAGCTGGTCTCATGTATGTAAATCCCAGAATTTAAAATAGAAAATTTTGATATATATGTGAATAGCCCTTTAGAATAAATATTTTTGAGTATTCACTTAATAAAATAAAATAATTTGAGAAAAATAGAGAGACATTTTGAGAAGAAAATTCGGCAGCATAACTGCTATGTTGCAGGGTTTTAGAAAACATTGAAAAGAGAGGGGACATGGGTCACCCACTCATAAATGATCCATAAAATAGTAGAGGGAAAAAATATAAAGGATATAATAACATGGTAAGTAAATTTGAAGGACATACCATATGAAATGAAAAAATTGAAAGGAAGACAAAAATAAGATTCCTCTTATGAAGAATTCGGCAGCCTAACATCGTCACTTAAAACATAAAAAAAATGAATTGATGATATTAAATAGGGTCTCTCGTCATGTGAAAATAAAAGGACAGTATGATGAATATAGATATCATACCCCAACATAATAAAAATTAACTTTAAAGACTTGACATGAAAATAGAACTTGAAAATGAAAAGGGTGAAAGAATCCCTTAAAAATTCGGCAGCCTAACGGCGCCACTTAAACATTCTTAAAATTAATTGATGAGAGAAAGAGGGAGAAACTCATAAAATGAAAATTAAAAGTAATGTAGGATTAATATAAAATAACATCCCCAACATAAGAACTTGGGGCTTAAATGAAATGACATAAAAGAGAGTACTTGGAAAGAAAGAGAGAGGCATGATCCCTTACCTTAAAACGTAACTCTTAAAACTCGAATTTTGGGACCTTGAGGCGATTGAGGGAACCTTGGGAGGACTCACTAGGAGGTAAAGAGAAAAGAAATTTGTTGAGGAGGATTTTGTAATGTAAAGGATGAGAGAATGGCTTGGTATTTATAGGGAAAGTGAGGGGACAAGGCATTAATTGCCTAGGGACAAGGCATTAATTGCTTAGGGACACCTCATTAGTGGTATTGGAAAAACCATGGGATTGCCCATGGTATTTGCCCATGGTATTTGGAAATTGGGAAACCTCATACCTTATATTACTATTGATAAGTAGACCGTATTGATTACATACTTAATAAATCATTTAATGATGACATTAAACACCCGTAACATAAAAACTGTATTTTCACTATTCACTGAAAATTCAACTTTCATAGAAAAATCCCAAAATTTTACCTTAACCAAATATCAATGATCTAATTTCAAAAATCAACTCCATTTTATAAAAATAATTTTCTAAATATTTTCAATTTAATTTTTAAATAAATACACTATTCATCGAAAATTCATTTTTTTCAGAAAAATACGCAAAAATTACCGTAACATAATATCAATGCTCTGAGTTCAAAAATGGAATCCATTTTATAAAAATAATTTTATAAATAATTTTAATTTAATTTTTAATTTAAAAACACTATTCACCTGAAAAAACTAATACTTGACTAATAATTTCTAAAACAGTTATTTTCCTATTTTATTGAATCACATTACTTAATCAAGGTTCTTATATTATATTAATACTTTCATTAAGTGAGATTACTAATCCATTTTGTCACATTACTAATCCTAAGCATAAAATTACTATTCATAAATTACTATTCACCAAAAATTATGTTGATCTTGTTAGACTCCAAATTTCTTACTGAACACATTTGCAGAAGACCATTTTTTTTAAAATCATTACACATCATTAATTATTTAAGGTTTACAAAAAAATTTAAAATATCTTTTTTTTTCAAATTCATCAATAATATACATCCTACATTTATCCAGACATTTGAAAATTTACAAACATCACCATAAGAAGAAAATGCAATTTTATTTATCTCAAAGGATTACACAAAACAGTTACGATCTCCTTACATAGCTCCTTATGACCCTAGCATAGGACCTAAGTGTAAGGTATGCTAAGGTGAGAGAATCTGAGGGAGGCTTAGCCAACATTGCATGAGTATTAATTTCTATCAGTTTGAAATTCTCGCGAAGGAAATTCCATTTTAGCTTCACATGATGATGTTTAGCTTGGTATTGGTCTAGAGCAAAAGCCCAGTGGTGCTACCTCCTTCCCAAGTTCTGTAAGATGGGCTTCGATTGGCCTGAGACTACTGGATGAGGCCATCAAATCTTCCTTCTATATTAATTAACCAAGATCACATGTATTTAGAGACAATAATCACAAAATTTAGTTTCCAACGGTCATATTGACCAATGGTCATATGACAGTTGAAAACCCAACGGTCTCATTTTAATTATACTCATGTTATCAAATGAAACAATTTTGTTGAGTATAAAATAGCACAAAAAATTAGGAAACAAGATTTATTCAAACTTTTAGGTCGTTACATTCTTCCCCCCTTATGAAATTGCATCCTCACAATTTTTAAAATTGGGCTTGGAAATTTCATTGAAAGTCCCACATCGAAAAAGGAGTTAGTAAAACTATTACTTTAATAGAAAGAAAGGGAAGTACAAAGGTCACCCAAGTTAACTCATACTTGGATTCCATGTAGGAAAATATGGAAATGGAAGAGAAAACAAAGGGTCAAGTTCTGAGGGAGGGTGATAGAAAAAATGGTTAGGAGAAAGTTAACCACAAGAAAATCACAAACTTATGATGTGTATAAACCGTATTTGATTACCCAGTAGGAAAAGTATACCAAAAACGTTTTGGTTTTAAATTCCTTTTCATATTTTTGAGGAAATCATTTACTACATAGAATAAAAACATAAGGAAATATACCTACCTTCACGTAGAGTTTCATCCGTTAATAATTTTCTAAGAAAATAATCTTTTTTCTAAGCGATGAGCATTAAAAAACACTTGGTCTCATCAAATGCACAAGAATCATATTCTAGAGAATCACATAATCCACAAAGATTAACTATCTATTTCTTCTATATTTAAACATTGTCCCAAAAACAGAAAGGGTAAGATAAAACAACTCTTTAAAAAGAAAGAACCCCATAGGAAGGGAAACTACTTTTAAATCTTTAAAATTCCATGGTACTACCCAAAGTTCATCATAGACCATTCCATAAATAACTGTCCTTAAAATTCCTCAAAATAAAACAAACTAAGATTGAAACCCAAATACAAGAAAGATTTGATAGCATAGTCTTCCAAGATACACTTTATCATTCATCTCCAAACAACATCAACCACTCCTAACATCTTATAACAAAAGTAACTAACCTAAACATATTTTCCCCAAGATAGGTTAATCATTTCCATAGGTAACCTAAATTACTGTAATTTCACCTTAAATTCATCGATTATTCACAATATATGTCAATCATTACTCCTCAAAGACAATACCATAGTAATCTATTTACCTTGATCATATAGGGTTCCCAAAATAGCGAACATCTTCCAAAATAATAATAATCTTTTAATCCCCTAATCATCTTTTTTTTAAGAAGAACAACTTCACTACATCAACATGTGGTACATAAAATAGATGTTTTACTTAACGATATAAAACCATCTTAAGTAGTGACTCAATGTTCATAGAAAACATTAAAGATATCCTCATAGGGCATGGACTAAAATACAACATGACATAGAAAATTATTGCAAAGAAGTTACATGTAATTTAGTAATCATGACCCATCTCAGCATAGGACTTGCCTTGTTCCCTTGTCCTTGATGATTGTTGATGCTCATCATGCTTCTCATCCATTCCAAGAGATCATTTCCTTGGATAATGTCCAACTTCTCCACATTTACCACATTGAATAGTATAATGTACATTAGATTGAACCTTATCTCCATTCATCACATTACCCATTTTTTTAAAGAAATTGGATACTTTATGCCCTATCTTCCCTCACTTAAAACATCTCCCAGTTACTTTGTGACATTCTCCTTGGTGCCTCTTCCCACACTTTTTTCAAAAAAGAAATTGGGTCTTCTTTCCCTTATCAATATTATCAGATGAACATCCTTGATACTTTGTCTTCTTCTTCCTTGATGAATTTTGGCATTCAAATATGTACCAATTATTAATTGTGATTTTTGATATCTGGTTTGGCATAATCACAATAAGTTCAACTTGGTCTCTTGTAATCTCTGTCGCATTAATAGGGAAATCATCAAATTTCCTATCACATTGGTTGTTGGGACATGTTCTTCAATTTCCAACCATTAACTAAGTAAATAAAGTATAATTAGGGGCTTAAATACTTATCCTATAATCATGAAAATGAAACTTTAAGCATAGAAGGATAAAATGGTAGAAGAAAGGTATATCCTAACTTGTGACCCCCTAGGTTCCAATCTAGGTTATCCATGATCATATATTCTTATGTGAATCTTTATTTTATTTTATCTTTTTTCCTTTAATAATGGTTAATACTAAGCTTATAAATTTACCAAAGCATATCCCCTGGGAGTGTCGTAACCAAGAGTGCATCAAGGACCGTTGTCGTGTACTAGTTCCCATTCGAGTCTAGCTCAAAGTGGTGTTTTCTAGTTTTACCCCTATGTACATCTGTTCCAGAGCCACCTCTACCTGCTCGTATCCAGATAGGGATGTATTTGCTTGAAAACCCCTTACTCAATACTCATCAAAATACCAGGAAGATTTCCTATATTTAAAATTTTCTTATGGGGTTATTCATAAAAATTTCAAATTCTAATTTCCGCAAATAACTAAACAATCATTTGATACCAACTATATCATCCCACCTTTTTATAACATAAATTTTCATTACATTTTACAAAACCGAGGATCTTTAAGGTTTAGTGTCTTGGAAACCAAGAACTTAAAACATGAAAACATAAAACATTCTTCTTAAACACTTGAAAGGCTTCTTAATTGTACATCCTAGGTTCATTATAGCATCTCATAACCTGGGAGCATACATCAAAGGAAAGGGTGAGCAGAAGGCCCGATAAGGGAAATAAGAGAAACATTTTACATGTGAACTTGAGATACATCAAAAGTCATGAAAAATAAATTTAAGGCATGAGCAAGAGATCACGAGGCATATCATAATAAAAATAAAGTCTTTAATAACTTTAATATGTGGCTACAACATTTAACTTATACAATCATGAACATATAACCAAGGTCCATCCCTAAGGTTTCATTTGAAATTACCAAGGTTATTCACCAAGGTATCGTTAAAATTGTAATATCTAGTGGTTACATCATTACTCAATGCATTGAAGAGCTATCCGGGTGCACCCTTAAATTTGTCTTTATTATCATGTGATCCACGTATATAATCATAAAACATTTCATAAATATCCCATATTGAATAAAATAAATGGGTTTCATTTCATAATCATAACATTTTAAAAACTACTTTAAAGACGCGATCTTTATATCACTTTAAACCCACAGAAAAGGAAAGCGGGTCTCATGTATGTCAATCCCAGAATTTAAAATAGACAATTTTGAGATATATGTGAATACACCTTTATAATAAAGAGTTTTTAGTATTCACTTAATAAAATAATATAATTTGAGAAAAAGAGAGAGACATTTTGAGATGAAAATTCGGCAGCATAATGACTATGTTGCAGGGTTTTAGAAAACATTGAAAAGACAGGGGACATGTGTCACCCACTAATAAATGATCCATAAAATAGTAGAGGGACAGAATATAAAGGATATAAGAACATTGAAATGAAATTTGAAGGACATACCATATGAAATGAAAAACTTGAAAGGAAGGAAAAAATAAGATTTCTCTTATAAAGAATTCGGCAGCCTAACGACGTCACTTAAAACATAAAAAACAAAATTAATTGATGAGATTAAATAGGTTCTCTCATAATGTGAAAAAAAAAGAAAAGTATGATGAATATAGAGATCATACCACAACATAATAAAAAGTAACTTGAAAGACTTGACATGAAAATAGAACTTGAAAATAAGAAGGGTGAAAGAATCCCTTAAAAATTCGGCAGCCTAACAGCGCCACTTAAACATTATTAAAAAGAATTGATGAGAGAAATAGGGGGTCTCTCATCAAATTAAAATGAAATGGAAATTAGGATGAATATATAAGAACATCCCCAACATAAGAACATGGGGCTTAAAAGAAATGACAAAAAAAAGAGTACTTGGAAAGAAAGAGAGAGGCAAGATCCCTTATCTTAAAACGTAACCATTAAAAATCGAAGGTTGGGACCTTGAGGGGCTTGAGGACACCTTGGGAGGACTCCTTGTGAGGTAAAGAGACCAGAACTTTGTTGAGGAGGATTTTGGAATGGAAAGGATGAGAGAATGTCTTGGTATTTATAGGGAAAGTGAGGGGACAAGGCATTAATTGCCAAGGGACACCTCCTCTGTGGTATTGGAAAAACCATGGGCTTGACCATGGTATTTTCCCATGGTATTTGCCACATGGGACACCTCATACCTTATCTTACTATTAATTAGGCGACCGTATTGATTACATACTTAATACATCATTTAATGATGTCATTAAACACTCGTAACTTAAAAACTGTATTTTACTATTCACCGAAAATTCAACTTTCTCAGAAAAATTACAAAATTTCACCTTAACCAAATATCAATGATCTAATTTTAAAAATGAACTCCATTTTATAAAAATAATTTTCTAAATATTTTTAATTTAATTTTTAAATAAATACACTATTCACTGAAAATTCATTTTTTTCAGAAAAATCCCAAAAAATTACCTTAACATAATATTGATACTCTGAGTTCAAAAATTAAATCCATTTTATAAAAATAATTTTCTATATATTTTTAATTTAATTTTTAATTAAAAAACACTATTCACCCGAAAAAACTAATACTTGACTAATAATTTCTGAAACAGTTATTTACCTATTTTATTTAATCACATTACTTAATCAAGGTTCCTATATTATATTAATACTTTCTTTAAGTGAGATTACTAATCCATTTAGTCACATTACTATTTCTAAGCATAAAATCACTATTCATAAATTACTATTCACCAAAAATTAACTTGATCTTATTAGACTTCAAATTTCTCACTGAACACATTTTTAGAAGACCATTTTTTGAAAATCATTACACATCATTAATTATTTAAGGTTTACAAAAAATATTTTAAAATATGATTTTTTTCAAATTCATCAATAATATACATACTAAATTTATCCGGACATTTGAAAATTTACAAACTTCACCATAAGAAGAAAAAATAATTTTATTTTTCTCAAAGGATTACACAATGCAGTTATGATCTCCTTACATAGCCCCTTATAACCCCAGCATAGAACCTAAGTGTAAGGTGTGCTAAGGTGAGAGAATCTATGTGAGGCTCGGCCAACATTGCATGAGTAGTAATTTCTATCAGTTTAAACTTCTCACGAAGGCGATTCCATTCTAGTTTCACACAATGAAGTTCAGCTTGGGTTTGGTCCAGAGCAAAGCCCAATGGTGCTACCTCCTTCCCAAGTTCTGTTAGATGGGCTTCGATTGGCCCGAGACTACTCGATGAGGCCATCAAATCTTCTTTCTATATTAATTAACCAAGATCACTTGTATTTAGAGACAATAATCGCAACATTCAGTTTCCAACTATCATATTGAACAATGGTTATAAGAAAGTCAAAAACCCAACGGTCTCATTTTAATTATACTCATGTTATCAAATGAAACAATTTTGTTGCGTATAAAATAACACACAAAATTAGGAAACAAGATTTATTCAAAATTTCGGGTCATTACATGTGACATGTTTCTCACTGGAAACAACTAAATAATGTTCAACCATATAGGAATGTTCCATAACCCTAAGATTTTTAACGTCTTCCAAAAAACTTTTAGTGTCCAGTAAGTGAAAAAGAAATATTTAATTGATTGGAAACTATAGAGGAGAATATCTTCTTAGGATGATCCAACCCTATAAGGAATGATTTATTATTTTGTATATGGATCCTAAGGGATATGATAGATTAATTATTCTCCAACACTAAGAAATTCCTTTAAAGGATCCTCACTTGGATCTGTATATTGGGGAGGACCCCCCTTTCATTTTTCTCCCCTCCTTCATCTTATAAGATTTAGGAGGTTTTTTAATTTTCTTTTAGAGGCATTGGTACTTTTCAAATGACTAGTGATGACAGTTATCGTGATCACATAATCTCCAAATTCATCACAATATAAATCCCAGTTATAATTATTTGGGGGTATGACAAGTTTTATGATCTAGTTTGGATGAACTAATTAATGGGAACAACACCATCCTCATATGCAATAACACTGTAGTCCAATGCTTTTATATTCATCGAAGTAAGATTCAAAATTCTTTCTGATGGAATGAGATCCTATGAAAAAGTCACCCCATTAATATAATGGGAACACCATCAATTACGTTAGCATTGTAGATGGGTTTGGATGACACATCTTCCTCCTGCAACATAAGTACCAACTCCATGACATCCTAAGGAATTTCATATTCTATAGATTTTACTTCTATTCTACATATAGAATATATACTCACTCATTTATATCCTTTGATATTTCAAAGGTTATTACTTTCTCATCTAGGGAATGCATTGCCTTCCCAATACTATCTCCATACCCCACCATAGTTATGGAACAAGGTGGATCTTAGGGGATTCTTCCCATTCTCTTCCTCCTCAATAATGTATTACCATAATTGTTTCAAATGTAATATTAGGGGAAAATGATATACATGATGTCCATTAAAAATAAAGGCCCCCACCCCATTTTCATTAATTGAACTCTTATTTTTTTGGATCCTATTGATCCCCTTCTAGTCCCTAACATTATTAGAAATTGTTTCCTTCCTCTAAATCACCCACCAATTGGTAACCAAGTCTCCCACAATCTTACAGACTTCAAAACAGGAGGGACATGTTCCTACTCGACCATGAAATTAATATTATTATCATTGGAATGTAATTTAGTGGAATCTCGATGGTTGACATCCTAATCAATATCCACTAGAATATAGGAAATGGAACCAAGATCTCCATCCAATTTTCAAGGATCGATACTGATAGGATTACATAAACAATATGTAAGATAATTGGGGTCAATGGGTTTCCAATACTCCCATTTCTAGCTATTTATTCTTACACATACTTGAGAATTGTATTTCATTTGATTGAGAATATAAAAATTGTTGTCCCACTTAGAAACTATCAGGAATCTTTGACTGGGTAGCAGGTTACTAAAATTCAATGATGCATTGTGATCATCCCACTATCGAATGATAATATGAAAATATCATCTTCCAATTATAATGATATTAAAATTATGGTTTCTCTAGAAATGATATATTCATTTATAGAGGTCAATATAAAACCAAGGCCTATCTTCATTCAAGTAAAAGAAATGTCCAAGAAGCCTGTATTTTCAATGATTAAACCATTATTTAAGAGCTTCTGGATCATACATAACCGAGTGTACCCCATCATCATGTTTTCTGATAATAGATGATCTAGATAAATCCTCCTTACCCAGATCAGAGAAGCCATATAAGGCCTATATGAAAGAGACACCATTCTTTTTCAATTGAGATAGGTCAGATGTATCTTCCATATCTACCAAACATTGTGGTGAAGATATAAATTCATCATTAATGGAAAATTCCCAATCTAACTGAAATGAATCCATTGAAATAGTTGGGATATAGAGAGTTTATGTTATAATCCATGAATATTCATTAATCTATTTGTGAAATGTAGTGGGTACATGTCAACCATGGAAAATGGTGGAATCCAATGTTCCACATAGCCGGGATAATAAATCACGGGTTTAATGGGACCCTCTCCTCTAGGTCCAAACATCCTCTTAGAATATGTTATTAGGAATTGTTTCATTCACTAGTGAATCCTAGAAGGTTCTATTTTCATTATTCTATCCCTATTAAAAGTATTATATAGGGGAGAACAATGAGCATGTAATCCCATGTTTCATGGGGTTCTAAGAGAATGATAAAAACTCATGGAATTTGTTGGTATCACCACATATATCAAATAAATTAAGTTTATTCATGGAGAAAATAATATTCAAGAATGTGTTGAGAACTGTTAAGTCCATACCAGTGTGTGTTGAAAAAATTTTTAGGAAGAAGGGATAAGATATAAAATTATTGAATACAAAATCATCAGGGGTGATATTTTTGGAATGAATACCTATTTTATATCAGTTTAATGTTTTTTTGACTATGATATTTTTTTGATGTTTAACATCATGGAATCAGATGTAGTCATGTAATTTCATGTCATGGGACTAGGAAGTAGTCGTCTAGTTTTAACATCATGAGATGAAGAAATGGTTCCTCATAAAATACATATCTCTATTTATCTAACTATATAATCTTTATAGGTTTCCTAATATCACATAATCCATGCTCTATGTGAGAAACACAGGATACTATGGTAGTTGATTAAGGTGAATTATATTATGTGACCGGGAATATGTAGATCTTTGCACAACTTATTGTGAACTTTAGACCTTTCATGGATCTAATTCTCATGAAATTCATGATTGGGAGAAATTATTACTCATTTTTGTTTCCAGAATAGAGGATCCATACCTCACTACATATCATATGATGGTAGGAATCGAGCCACATGTAGTTCTCATATAGTTCCCTTCAAAGTTAAAACCCATATAAAGGGAGGGTTTCATTTTTATCATTCTATTTATTGTATCTGGTAATAGGGTTTGATAATTAGGTGTCACTCTATATCATAAAGTATTAGGAATCAAGAAAAACATAGTTAATGGATGGAAAACTCTCAATACATGTCTGACCTATATGTAGAGGTGGGGATGTTTTCCATTTATATTACAGATATACCTAGGATTTGAGATGTAGATGTCACTACATATCATGTGATAGCTAGAATCAATCCACACATGGTTCTTGAATAGAAACTCTTCATGAAGGTTATACTATTATGTAGAGGGGGATTTCATTCCATTTATATTATGTTTGGACTAATTATTGGAGATCTGGTCATCACTACCTATATTTTCATAATAGGAATCAAATAAAACATAGTTATTGTATGAAAAACTCTCCATGTAGGTATGGACCACATGCAGAGGGGGGAATTAATTCTCTTTATATTATAGCTAGACCTAGGATTGGAGATTTTGGCCTCACTATGAATCATGTGACCACATGATTCAGGCCTAATGTAGTTCTTTAACAAAAATATTTCCAATGTGGATCTTAATCACACACAAGGATGGGAGAACATCATTTTGATTTATCACAAATCTAGATCATATATTGTGAAATGTACATTAAGTAGAATACTCTATGAAGTTTAATTTCATGTTATTAGGAAATATTCCATGTAGTTGAAAATCTTGAGGTATGGTTGATTTCTAAGGCAGTTTAATATCATGTAGTAAGGATGTCTTCCATGCAGTTTCTTATCATATGGTAAGGGTGATAGTTTCTATTCTGTTTAATCTATTTATTATAGGAATATAAATCCCTGATGTATTCAATGTATATTATTTTTTGTGAAATATGGCATTATTGGGGGCATCATGTGTTCCCCATCCATTGTGTCCAATGAGTATGCTCCATTGGAATAGAACTTATGTATTATGTACAAACCTTCCCACTTGGTTTCCATCTTTGGAGGTTTCTTTCCTGGTATCAATGAGGTTCTTATATACAATAAAAAACTCTATTTTATAGAATAAGCAGAGTTGAACCATTTTGTTAAAGTCTGACATGACTTTATTTTGATCAATTCAATGTTGTACAGTGTAAAAAACCTTTTCTCATCAATCCATTCCAATTCCTCTAGTTTCCTTTGTAATTTATCATCATCTGATAATTTTCCACAGATATCTATTCAAAGTGAAGTAAATGGGACTTCAGTTGGAAAAATTATTTGGTTCAGTGTACCAATGATTATATATTCACTTATGGGGTAGTGTGTGTGGTAATACGATAAGACAATAAAGCATTATAGAGCCTGTTCGGACCTGACTTACTTTTCTTGTTAACCATTTTTTGGATTAAATTTGATATAGTTTTATTTGTAGACATTATTTATCCATTTCCCACTATATTATATCATGATGAATGGTTGGATATAATGTTTTAATCCTTTTAAAATTTCATAAATTTAGTAGAACATAAGATGTTGTCATTCTTAATCAATATCATGTAAGGGACACTAAATTCAATGATCATATTTGATATCATGAAGTTAATGATATTCTTCATCCCAACATCCCTGAAGGGTATTTTATCAGCCCATTTGGAAAATAATTTGGTGTCAATAAGGATGCAATTTAACTGGTTTGTTGTATTAGGGGTATATGGCCTAACCACATTCACTCCCATGTGGAAAATGACCTGAAATATATTGCAATATATCATAGCTATGGGGGTTAATGGATTATTTTTTAATGAATCTAGCATGCATGAAATTTCATGGTTAATTCCACTTAGTCATGTATCATTTTTTCTATTAGTAAAAAACCTCTCCATTTGGTGGGACAGTCTGGTCCTAAACCAATTATCTTCATAGGATCCTATATGAAATCCTTCAATGATGGTAGGAATATATAAATATTCCAACATCTGAGGATTATTCCATCAAAACCTAATATTTAGAGTGATGTTTTATAATTTGGACCATCCATGGGGGTAATGTTCACTACTTAGTGTCAAATATGTTCCATTCTGGCTCGATCTAATGGGAGGGTCCTGTTTTTGTTGTAATCTTCATTGGTAACATCTATATAGTGGTAGATATCAATTCATCAGGTTCTGGGGTAGTATTGAACTCATTGATTTCTTCTATGTCATAAATGAAGAATGATGAGACCCCACTTTGGTGCATAACCCATAAAACCACTTCATCCATATCAGTGTCATCTATACATATAAATGCATTAGCCAGTGTGTCAACATGATCATTTTTTTATCTAGTTACATGATGCAATGATCATTAAAAATGTAATTCTACCATCCATATTATGAAATTAATTATGAGAGCGTCCAATTATTCTTTCTATATAGAATACTCCCCCATTTATTTTTTTGACCAAATGCTATGAATCCCCTTTTATGTTTTGGTAGGAAATCTTCATCTGTTGGTGTAGTTTCATTCTGGAACTGATGGAATATTATTCTACCTCATTATTAGTGCATCCTTCAAATAGGGTTTAGGAGTAGGGAATTTTTTTATGGGGAAACTAATAAAATCCATAGAACATTCCATATGATCTTTTGGTTTTCCATAATCTGTTATATTGGACTTTGGGAGGAACCATAAAAATATATCTCCCATGTTATGGGATTGTCATTGTCATAGAAAACCCCTTCTTCTATAAGTTTTGTGCCCACTGGTGTTTTTTATAAGGTGGGATTCACCATAAGGATATCCACCAGGGCATGCCCACTAACATCCTTCTCCCATATGAACTCAATTTAATATTTTTACATAATAAATTACCATTGGGAAAAAATCCCAGTCATAAAAGGGAGACCAAAGATGTACTTGAGATGGTCAATATAGGATACCATATGGAATTTGGGATGTTGTAAGTAATGTCTCATCTTTTCCACTATGAAGATTATTGTGAATGTAGTTCTTATTGATATTAGAATATCAAGCCTCAGTGCCTAGAATCATTCAACTAAGATATTAGAGGTTTTTTTATTCCCCTTTATTATTTATATACAAGAGGAGAGTGTCGAGCGATCATTCAATGTTGGCCACTTAGAAGATAAGGTAGTTTCCTTATTCTGGATACATCAAGAATGGTGGGTGTTGTATGTACTTATTTTGATTCTCAATGTACTCTTGAAACTCCTCATCCCATTGGTATGAAACTACATTCAACATTAACATTGTAAAGGGGGAGATTATCCATCCATGTTAGCTATGAAACTATAAATTTAAGCAAGATTACTATGGATGGCCCTCAATTCATTAAAATTCTAAGGGGATGAAATTGCAATAATTTCACTATTATTTTATAGATCACCCTTGATTCCCTGGTGGTATACCTCAAATAAAATAATTCCTATTATGTTACATTAAAATTAAACTTTATAGGATTCACCACTAATCTCTACTACCACAGTTTAATGAATAATTTTTGAAGATTCATGATGTGATCAAATCTCTATCATGATTTGACTACCATGTCATCAATATACCATTCCAGTATTAATCCAAAAAAGGACATACAAATATGAAATATAGTGTATTTTAATGTAGTTCAATCTTTCTTTAATATAAAGGCTTTCACCAGATATCAAAAGGCCCCCTAAGGTTCTCTAAAGGGGGTGGCTTCCTCATATTTAGGGTTCATCTTAATCTAATTATACCCCAAGTACCAATCCACTAATAATGGTCTTAGAAGCCAACCATTACATCAACCAAAATTTTTATGATTGGATATGGGAAATCTTTATTCATGTATTTTCTATTATAGTCTCATAATATGATGTATAACCTGATCATACCATTTTATTATCTTGATAGGGACAATATTGGTGAGCCATTTTGGGTACATAAATTCTAGGAAAATGATGGATTTAAAAAAACAATCAACTTCAGATTTTATATTAGTATCATGAGATGGTTTAATCCTCCTAGATTCCTGATTGAAACCTTGATGATCATCAAGTTTTCTAATGTGGTGCGTATTCATATCATATTTCATCCCGAGAATTTATATATAATTCTTAGAAAACTCTTATAGATGCTACTTTATAAATTCAATATGAATCTTCTTCTCCCTAAGAGGCATAGTGGTACTAATATTCATAGTCCATGAGTCTTATTTTGTTCCCAGATTCAGCTTTCTAAGCTCATAAATGGTTGTAGAGAAACCTTACCCAAATGTGGGAGGGTGTTCTAGAGGTCATCCTCTTCTTCTTCTATCTCTATGTCCATAGAGTAATTTTCATACAAGGTGGGTAATCTATGGGAATTTTTATCACTGTCGAGGTAGGTGTGGTCATGGGAATATATTTCGTCATCCTAGATGGAGAGAGTAGTTATATATAGAATACAGATTTGATTGTCTTCTTTGATACCCTCATTTGTGGTAGGATGATCCAATAAATCCTAAGTTAGAGGGAATGTATTGGGGGAGTCATTAGTTTTTTATAATGGAATAATGGAATTATCATGTCCGGATAAATCATTAGCTTGACCAACCTTTTTAGGAATCCCTATTAGATAACATGACTGATGTCACATGGCCATGATCTAAGGATGTTTTTAATTCACAATAGCTTACATGGATTAATTTTTTTTCCTCGGTCAAGTTTATGGGTAGCACATAATCACTATTGAGCATGCTCTAGAGAATCGTATGGGAAGTCCCAAAGCCATTGGGGGATGTAACCTACATATCATTATCCACCACTAGTTGTTTTCCTTCCTTTTTATAGAAAATTTACTCATTATATCTATCTTTTCAATACTTTAAGGGGTGATTTCACTGTATAGTATAACGACTTTCCCATCGATGGGGTATTTCATGAATTTATGAAATGATAAAGGTGCCACTATTTTTTTGAATCCAAGGTATTATAATAATTAAATTATATATTTTTTCTTTCTAGGTAACCATGAACCCAACATTAGATTTGATATTACAAAACTGAGCCATAATATTGATCTTCTCTAGAGGCCTTTTCTTACTCTTATCGTAACTTTGAATGATTATCTTTGTCAAGGATAAGTCCCCCTCACTATTTCCCAAACATCTGTCGGTCTAAATAAAGATGAGGTTGATCTTGGAACCGTATTCAACCAGAGACATTAGGATATTGACATTTCCAGGATTTCTTGAAATATAAATGGGTCTAGTATCTACCTGGATTACTTCTTACTCATGCTCTTTTGCAAATGATATATTGATATGAAATTCAGATGTCATTGTCTCTGCTCGATAAACCCTGATTTTAGTGAATTTTCACTCTTATACTTAGGGTATTTGGGAAGACTTAACGAGTGCCTCACTTAGTTATTTTGAAATATACTAAGCATCGTGGATTGATTATTTGGTAGAAAAAACTGCTAATTGTTTTAGAATGTCATTATTTTCTTCTAGAGGTCTATTCTTCCCAATATAGGGTTTCTATCTATTTTATGGTTCAAGAGATGAGTTTTTTGGGGTGGAAAATCCTAGTGCTAGAGAAGAGGTTGGGGGATCACCTCTTTATAATGGTGTAAGTTACATTATCCTTCCTCTTTGTCTAATATGATCAGACAATCACACCCCTTCCAGTTAGTTAGTTAATTTTACTGGGCTTGAAGGATCGTTGTTGGACTATTAGTATTATCCATGATGAAGTTCTTCTTGATAGAGTTCTCACCCATGGATCATAGCTACATATATGGATTCTGATGTTACGTGACTGAAATATTGGGTCCAACCCCACTCATGCCATCCTTGGTATCCTGAGCTTCTACATCCTTGGCCTATAACTCCCTAGTTTGGTAGAAGGAACTTCTACATAGAGGTGTATTCATAATCGGGGGAGGGATATATTATGTGAAATATGTTAATAGAATAAAAAATTATATCTTCATCTGATGAGGGTTATGTTTTTTTGGGCGGTGCTCATTTGTTGTATGTTGGAGGAAACAAGTCTGTATGGGTTAGATCATGTTTGGGAACTAGATATGACTCTTTATTTTGTTTTTTTCTCTCATGTTCGTTGATTATGTATACCTCTGGGAGGTTTATTCAATGATACCTCCCTATTTTCATTGATCATTTTTGGTTTTTTAAATTGGTCAATCAAGGTGGAATGATCTCAACCAATTATTTTTCAGGTCATCATATTATCAAACATTTGTCTATGTTATGCCAAATAATCTAGTCTTAATCCCTCTTCTTCTAGTTTAGTGATAATTATATACATTTCCTAGGATGTTGGATTCTCTAGATTCACCTATAAAGAATCATTCATTGTCTAAAGGATGTATTTGAAGAAATAATTGTCTAGGATGGTGTGACCTAGGGACCTCTAAAGAGGTCAATAGCCAATACAAGAAGTAAGGTTGACCTAATTCTATTTCATGGGCCCTGGTATCTTGATTAGGGTATTTTCCATGGATTCAATGAATTAACCAAGGACCTACTCATTTTTTAGGAATATGATTTATTCATCAGTTCCACAAATAGTGGGAGACCTTGACCATTTTTTTCTTATGACCAAGAGTGATTTTTTTTGTAACTCAATGAGAGGAATAAAATGATTTGGGGACTGCTTGGGTGCTTGAATAGACACTTATACTTGTTTTAGAGTAAAACAATAGTCTATTCCTTAACAAGACGTTTTTCCTATTCTAAGATCATGATTCGAGATTTACCTCAAGTACAATGAACAAAATCTTCTAGGAATTATAAAATCACATTGAACTCAAGGAATCTACCTATATACTTAATCAGGATCATAGGTGTTTTTATCTCATCCAGATTATTTCACAAACAAATTTCTATAAATTCATATTTAGAGAAAGGGATAACTAGTTAATAGGTTAAAACAATTCATTTTTTCAACGAAGATAGAATCCCTCTCATTTTACCTTTATAGTTTTTGAGGTCAATAATTATCATCATAGAAAATGTGGAGATAAAATAATAAAGGAATTGATGATGAAGGTCGCACCACTCGACAACTAATCTTGTTAAAATGTTTTTTACCCAAAAGGATGTCCCTATCAGATTATATATAAAACATCATAGTTTTTTAACCTCCTACTAATCTTAAGGGCCCATCATCGGGGTGAATTAGGACACATAGTGTGTGATATGTTGTTCTGGATCACATGTGTTTTCAAAGGTTGAGAATACTATATTTCAAAAATTGAGCAGGGGGAAAGGTTATTCCCCAAATTTTAGTTTATGGGTTCTTCTATATCTCTATAGGGGAAGGCCACACTTCCATGACTTCCATTAGAGTAGTCCTGGATTCAATGGAATTGAGAAGATCTAGAGATACCTTTATCCTAACCATCTTCATTCTATAGGGATAAGGAAAGGATTCATGATGTCACCCCATTTTCAAATTCCACATAATCTTGATTTGTGCTTGGAATGAACGATCACCCATCCTGGGGAGAGGTTGTCATTATAATGGAAGAAATTTGAGATCATCCTCAACTTTCTCATTTATATTAGATTACATACCTATATCTTGATCTATCTTGGTGCTTAAATTCATATTTTATAGGCTGATTACATATATCCTAATATTTATTAGGAGGGATTATTTTCTAAGTCTAAAGATGATACCTAGTAGGAATGGAACCCCTGAGTAGTTACTCATTGAGTTGTATGGTATTTTTTATCTCATTCTCATAAAATTCTTTTAATTCATTTATGGAGATAATATTGGATCCTCTAGGTGGTGTGTGAGATCTAGCCACAACATTGAATTTTTTTTGGTATTATTCCACTATGGATGTGGAAATTTATCATTAAAAGGTATCAGGTTCTCGATCCTTCTCTAGTTCCACATACATACAACATTAGTTTGTGTACGCAGATTTCCTAAATCTCGAGGTAGCATTTCTATACCATGTCCCTCAATGTTTACATTTTTCTCTATATAATTTATTTTTTTTATGGTGAAAAAATTCATGGCTGGGTATCAAGAAATGGAAGTAATACCACTATTCTCCATGTAAAAAGGTTATTTTTTACTGCCTACTCCTCTTTTGATGGTTTTGTTAAGGTCATTTCTCTAACCCTGACCACATTGGACTATTTTGGATTATGATCCACATTGGTTTTGATTACCATCACTGTACATTCCTCCTATATTTATTCGTGAATAGTTACCTTAAATGATATTTTGGTCATGTTTTCTAAATATGTCCCAAATAGAAAAGTTATGTATCATGACGGGAGGAATAGATGGGATGTCATCCATTGATATTTAACTCCCAACATGAAGAAGACATATTAATTCTATGGTGATGATAATGATAAAAATCCCCCATCCATGTATGATGATGATGATTTTTAATTTCACTATTAAGTCTTTCTAATCTTGTTGTTGAGAATTTGATGATCCAAGTAAAGGATCTGATGGATCGTTAGACAAAAATTGAGGTACAAATACACATATCCTTAGATGATTGAGTTATTCTGGAACTTATACTGATTCTCTAGGACCCTCTTGTGGTGTGATGAACCTAATGGTGGAAATTTTGATAACAATTCCTCCAACCCTACAAGTTTGGGTTGGTTTTTAGCCGCCACTGATAGTTATTTTACCCTCTTAGGGATTGATGACCCAAGGTGTGGACGTTTTTGTAAAAATTCCTATGACCCTATTGGTTTTGTTGACTCATGAATAGATTCTGTGATAGCTTCTATTTTGATACATTTTATTCTGCACAATTTTACTAATGTATGAGTCTTGAGTAATGGTTTCCTATGATGGAATTCATCTTCTATGTGATTCTTTTGGGTAGTCCACCAGTCCAACTTTCTTGTTGCCAATTCATTCCCATTTTTTTGAGGGTCCCATATTTTGATTTTTTTGGAATCCATCTCCACTTATTCGTGACATCATTACACCATCAAAGAGAGGGAATATATCTATATTAACCAACAAGATAATGTGTTACTTAGTCCCCTGATTTTACTTTTAGTTATAACAATATAGGATGTAATATTTCGAAAGTTTTTTTGGCTAAATAGTGAAGTGAAATTATCCACATTTTTCCCATCCATGGATATGTATATTAGACATGGATCTAGAAAATAGTCAATAATTTTTTTTATGACACAGAGACAAACACTTCATAAAAATTTATCATTATCTTTCATCCCTAGTTTTTTGATACAGATAATGCTTCCATGTCTAGATAAAAATAGAGTGTATTTATGATTGATATATTAACCACATATCTTTGATAATGGAATTATTTATCCCTAAACCACTAATGATCCACCCAAATTTTATTGAATAATTAAGGAATGAACTCCTTTTCTAGTTTATCTAGTATCTCATAGTCAGAAGTGCTGATGGTAAAAAAGCATGACTGGGAGTTTGTTTCTAGATAACACCCTCCATAATACCTTATCGACCTTCTCTTGATCAGGATTATGTACCTCCATAAATTCAGACTATTGGTGTTTCTTATATAGGTCTCTTTCAGACCATGGTGTATAACTACTAATATTTTGCGAGGTTTTATATACGGTTAACCATAGTTTTTTGAGAACCTCTCTATAATAATGTGTCTAAGTTTTGAGAACATATATATATGAAGGTTTTTGGGAAAGGGGTAGATTTTCTTGTCTAAGAGAGATATCACCATTGAGAGGTTGAAAATATATAATTTCATGAGTAGAGTATGTGTTATCCATCTCTATACTATTATGAAGAGGAATATCAAGGTAATAATCACTTTCATCTTTGATTAAATAGTATATAGACCATTGAGGTGTTACATATATGAGTTTTATAGGCTCAACAAAATTGTAATTTAGAAGATCAGGGATATAGGCCTCATTCATCATCATGAATGGAATATTTTATATTATCTTTTGGGTTTGAGTAGGGATATAATCATTCTACAGAATAGTTTCCAAAATATTTTGATAACTGTTTTGTGTTGCAGGGATAAGATCCCACTTTTGAAAATATATTAGAGTATGCTGGTGGGATTCTATATGATCATCATGAATATGAACCTACTTATAGGTTGTTTTTAGAATATTTTCATCAATACTAGATGAATTAGTAGTATTATCCTGATTCAAATATAAATTCCCTATTAGAATATGTTGATAAACATTCAGAATGGGAGAGGGGATATGATCTACCTCTTATGTATCCTCTAAAATATACTAGGGAAGTCATTCATAAAAATTGAATTTGAATTTGTAATCCATGAGTTGCTGGAAAATGTGAGTAGCTTTATTGGTAGTGATATGAGTGTGCTTTGAGGTGATTTCTATATTGTACTAAGAAATTTCGGTTGGAGTGCAGATATGCGACTATTCTTTTGCCTTTAGAATATGCAGTTATTTTTTTAAAAGAATTTGAATCTATCCTAATGCATGTCTCAAACATATTTGGTGATCTCTAGTGATAATAGGGACATGATCCCAGTCTTGTACATCATTCTTTACCAAAATATTTCAATAATTCTAATAAATGGTAGCAAGAAAGTGTATTTTCTCTAGAGTAACCACATTTTCTTATTGATCATAGTGATATAATAATCTAGATGTTGGGATAGGTATATTTCCATATCCCTACATCAATAAAATTTCCATAATATACTAATGGATCTATTCTATTATTTGTAGAATTTAATGACACTATTGTAAAGTGTGTTTCAGAATTTATTCTAATGCATTCTCGGTGTATGAGATATACTGGTAGGTGTATTTGATTTAAGTGGGGATATAATCCCACTACGACTATACATATTCAATCAGAATATTATGATAGGATTCATGCATGGGGAAGTTATATATTTCTCCACTATTCATTCTATAGGAATATTATGACATACTTGGTTTGAGTGAGCAAAGATATGAGATTTCCCACCTGCCACGGTTGTAATATGATGACAAGATTCATCAATAAAATCAAGTTTATATACCCACTCCCATTTATCCACATATTTTGGAGCTCTAGGAGACCACCTTGTAACCCCTGCATGAGTGTCCAAGGTGCACATTTCTTAGGTGGTTCTCTCAGTAGGTGACTACGGGACACTGGTGAGATGAAGTTGGTGATAAAAGTTGACAAGATCCCTCCATGGAATCTATTGAACCATGATGGATCTATATTATACTCATTGATCCACCATTATAAGATATAGAAGGTTCTTATTGTGTCACTTTGGGGATAATCATATGAAGAGATAGTTTGTGGTGACAGGTTCCACTGGTGTCATTGTATCTTTCACTGAATGAGACAAAATTTTCATATTTAGAATATGGGGACCTTTACATGAATCCTCTAGGGCTGGGATCATACCACAAGGGTAGTATTCCCAAATCAGAGTGTTTTCCACCCAAATATTAATGTGTTGGGTGGGTGAAGTATTTATGTGACCAGTTGAGGTTACAAATATAGTTGAGGTTCCAGAACAATCACTTGATGGAGACATGATCTCAAGTCAATGTGTCTGTGGGAGTTGTTTTCTTAGCCACATATACAACAAGAGAAAATTTCACCGGTCACTACATCATCATAGGTGTGAAACACTATCAAACAACTTTTCATGGGTTACACAATCCTTGCATACTCCGGGTCAACAATTTTTCTCTTGTCGACTTTTTTTAGTGAAAATAATCTTTTTTCATAGGATCTCTAGTGGAATTATATTATTGAAGGATTTCATGTTAGGTTTCAATTTTTTTATAGAGTATATTTAAAAAATGTCCAGATGCATGGTCAAACAATTATTTTATTTATTTAAGATATTCACTTTAGGTTCACCATTTTTGTTTCCATTATAAATATTGTATTATTACCCATGTTTGGGATACATAATTCCCAATTCCTATAATGATCCAGTAAATTTATCATTACATTATTTTTTATCATGTTTACTAGTTTTTTCTATGTAAAAGATGGTATGTTCTTTAAAAAATGATTATGGGGGGTTAACAATGGTTGTAAAATAATTATCATCAAGTTTTCCATTTTTATATCTCATATAAACCCTGAAAGGTTCCCACATCCACAATAGGCTATAGAGCCTCTTACATGAGACAACAAAGATTTTTTGATTTCAAATACAGGGATGCTTAGGTACTTACAATGGTCATGGGGATGAGACATGGGGATTGTCACACACTTTTTGTGGGAATTATTATATATATCGGGACTCTCCTATATATTTAAGATATGATCATGAATCTCTTCCAAATATTGATTCATGATTGGTTACCCTAATAAAATGGTTGGGTGTTGAATCCTTCTATGTGTAAAGGTGGTTCTATTGATGAGACTGTCTTTATATATCTGTGGTTCTCCACATGTTTTCCATTATTCCTTATTAATTAGTAGGTAATTATACTTTGAATCCTTATAACCTGGAATACTAGAGTTTACTATATTCCAATTTAGTAATTAGTGTTTCTTGTATGGTCTTGAATCTTTATGAGGAATTATATGTATCATCCTTATAACATGAATAAAAACTCATGTAGTTTTTAGTCCAATTCATGTAGCATATAATCATTCAGAAAGGACATATCTAAGGGAACTTAGGAACTAAGTAGAGCTCTCAATTATTGGGAAGGAATCATATATATCATAATTATAATAGGATTATGATTCATTGTAGTTTAATCTTCCCTCAACTCACTGATGGATGGTAAAAGATAACTATTCACATGAGGGTTATTTCCATATAGTTTAAAAATATGGGAATGCATTTGGGACTTACTCCATAGTGGATTCCCTAGTTTTGGGTTAGTCATATCATTTCCATAAACAGGGCTTAGAAACTAAGGCTTCCCTAGATCAGGGATTCTTAGGGTGTGAGTGATATGGTCATCGAAAATCCCTAATCCCATGTGATTAATTCTCAGTTTGAGAAGAAAGGGATAGAAAGTGGTCGGACTCACCACATATGGGAATGGGACTTATGCACTTGGGCAGACCTAGTGGAGTGTTTTACATAGATCGCTGTCCTAGAAAGGAATCATACATATCTTGACTATAGAAAGAAGTAACATCCTCATAGTTCAATTAACATCTCAATCTTCTAATGAGTGAGTAAGAATGATATGTTAATATGAGATTCTAGGTCTGCAGGGATAGAGTGTTTGAGATAAGTGTAGGACCCCGGGACACCCTAAGAGGGGAGGGGTGAATCAGGGTGGCAACTTTTTCTTCTTTTAGTTGTGGATCTTGTTCCCACGTTGGTAGGAACTACTTAAACCTGTATGATGGATATGATCAGAAATTAAACATTCACATGCAGAGAGATGACACAACTATTTTTACTTGGTTCACCACTAAGGGATACATCCAAGGAGCATATACCGACAGGTTGTCGGTCGTACCTAAATCCACTATGCTTAACTAGCTGTAGATTACAAAGGTTCGGGTACAGTCACTATGTCCCAGGCTCACTGCCTTTATAATTGTTCAGGGATAGCTCACTGCGTCCCTCGGGTCACTCCCGTTGACTCCCCCTGGCTCACTGCCATTGGTGAAGTCCCACTCAGTTTATAGACGTGAAGGTCTCTTCAATAAATGTGCATTTATGTTCTTTGTCTCCTGTTCAGCATGAGACTTTTCTTGCATTAGGGTTCAGAGTTGATGCTCTTTATAGTTCAACCTTTCTTCTTTAGTGCAATGACTTAATGCACTAGATCCCCTTGTCTTCGTTTGCCTGAATCACAATCACTTATGTGATTGCTCAATAAATGATGTTCAACTTACTTTTCATTCTTCAGAATCAATTCAACATGTATACATTAGATCATGCATGTATCATTTAGATTTATTCTTCAATCTCGCTTTGCACTGAAAGTATCAGGAAATCTTTAGCTCTTGTGCAGCTCCAGAAAGGCGGGCGTGCTTCAACAATTTTTGGCTCTCCTTTTCAAGCCCGGTGCGCAAGTCTCCATCTGGCGCGCAAGTCTTAGGCGCGCAAGTATAACCTGGCGCGCAAGTTTCACCAAAGCACCTGCGCGACTCTGTCTTCTTGAACTTCAAACCTGCGCGACTCACTTCCTTCCTTGCCCAACTCACCTGGGGCGCTCAACCATCAGTTGGCGCGCAACCTCTACTTGCGCGACCCAACTACCACTTGCACGGCTCAACCACCTGTACGACGAGAGCTCGAACAATCTCAAAGTCTTGAGCTCCGTTAGAAATGAAGAGGGGTGGTCCAGTATTTATAGGCAAACAGGACCCCCTACGCGGCGGCGCGCAAGTCATCCATCGGCGCGCAAGTCTCGGCCCCTGCTAGGCACTTGCACGATCAACATCAAAACTTGCGCGAACATCTTGACTTTGCCAAATTTGGATCTTCTGATCTCGAAAAACCATAGGCATGCAAGTTATAATGCATTCAAGGCGTCGGCGCACAAGTCTCTTCCCGGAACATAATTCACCTGCGCGACCTCACCAAAACTTGCGCGACCCTTATCACTTTTCCATATTTTGATGATCTGATCTTCAAAGACATATGGCGCGCAAGTTTCCTATCCTCCAAGAGTATGGCGTGCAAGTCCCTTTGCCAAAATCACTCATCTTCATTTGTTGAATTTGAGGCCCTGAAATTTGGCAAAAACTGGAAAATGACGCCACCTTGTATCTTCTCTTTTTGTACTGCCTCCAAATCATCCATTCCTATGTCGATGCTCTTGAATCAAACATAGATCGTTGACCAAAACTCTTGAACTCGACATGTCACCATGGAATCTCCTTTGTCAAAAAAATTTTATGTCGTTTGTTTGCTTTGTCGACAAGAACGATCACCTCAACAACACTTCTTCTTGGTGATCTGTATCCTTCAACAACTCTTTTGCTTTTATCACAAACTCCACTATTGTGATATGTATTCTTTGAAGGAACAACTTTAGTACCATAATCTTCTATGACAATGTGATGTGCATGGACATTTAATAAGTCAACTCATTGGCACATTGCCTCCTTCATCAACCGTCATGATCAACTTCATGAAAACCATGTGATTCAATCCGTCAAGAATTCTCTAGCATGGTTCTCACGCAATCATGAGTAATTGCATGGTCTTCATCAAAGACCATGGTTATTATGCAATAAGGAGGAATTGCATGGTCTTCATCCAAAAACACCATCCTGCTTTAATCATCCTTGGATGGATTACTCCTCACATTCTTCATTGTTGTAAACAATGTATCACCTTTGACACATCTTCTTTGAACATATGATCAGCACAAAAATCGTCTGAATCACTACTCCTCTACTTCATCGAAGTACTTCATGATCTCCCTCATTGTGAGCTTCCATTCCTCCATTTTATTGGAGTACATCTTGATCTCTTTCATTTTGATATTCCATTGACAACTATTGACAAAAAATACAAACCTATACACAAAGTGGTTCCAACAATCTCCCCCTTTGTATTTTGTTGTCAATACCTTATACATCTTCTAAAATGAATTTGTCAATGTCAAAATGAGAATCTTCTATTCAATCAACTTTTCTTTTCAAACGTTCATTTCACTTTCTCTCCCCCTTATTGACAAGAAATACAAAGCACATGGTAGGGAGGGTATAAATCCACACTTAATCAATGTTTCATTAATCATTTCACTCTTAGTCTACTTGAGCAATGCTCGATGTAGAAAACAAGAGGATTTGATTAAGTCAAAAAGGCTGTCCATTATCCACAGATCATGATACCAACATGAGATGATAACTCATGTATCTTGTCTTCAAGGGTTTACAACATTAATTCCAGGTAAAAGAAGATCAACTATGATAGAGAATAATCAACCTGAAACTCCTGCACTCACATCAGCAAATAAATCAAAAACATTCAAGTGAAATCGGTAGGATAAGTGACCTTGGGGCACTTCCATTCTCTTTATGTCACTGATCAATTCAGTTACACCCCCTTTGTAAAATAATCTTTGATCTGAGTAAACAAGGGATAGTGATTGAGAAATGAAATACCTTCTCCATTGGCATGTTCTTCAAGAAATTCACAGAGTAACTGCTTTTGAGTCCAGCTGGAGTTGATATTGATTGAAACAGTGATTATGGAAGCTTCTTCATTCTTCTCCCCCTCAAGGGAAACACTCCTCATCATCTTCATCAAGAGTGATCCTTCATCATCATAATCGTTGAATATCAATTGAAGAATCTACTAAGGATGGAAACTTCTTCAGCTTGGCTATCAAGAGTTGACAACATTACCTAATTCTCAGGTTCTCCCCCTGAGAGCATGCTTCACCTTCAATTCCCTGCATTATTAGCAGAAATACAATACACAAATGATTACGGGAATAAGGTGGTTCCTTCTTGCTTCATCACAGATACTTTCTTGGTTGAGGCCCTTTTCTCAACCAAGTTCCTCTGTTCACTCCAGTCTTCATGCCTGTACATTTGAACATATGTTCTGTCATCTGTTGGTGTGGCATGGATCTGTTCACATTCTCTTCTGCTTTGTATGGAGAATTGTTCTTCTTAGAATCCATCATGAATGATACATTCTTACTCCTCTTAAGGACTGATTATTACTCTGGTATTAAGGTTAGACAACCTTTTGCAATGTGACCAGATTTCTTGCATCTCTCACACAGAACTTCTTTGACACGTGTGTTTCTCTTTGTTTGCAATCTCTCCTGCACTGTGTCTTCATCATGTGAAAGTTTTCCTTTTCCTTTTTCACCAGCCTTGGCCTTCTCATCTTCAAGTTTCCTTATTCTTTTCAAATCATCTGGCCAGATGACCAATATGTCATTTGGAACTTTTGCAGCTGGTTTAGGTCTTCCACATGGGTTCATCTGAGATTCATCCCACTTAGTGTTTCTTTTGGATGAATGACCCTTCAATTTCATGGATCTAAAATCCTGGGTCTTCTCAGCTTCCCTACTTGAGATCTTCTTGGGGAAGTGTGTGTTCACAACATTCTTCTGATTTCTCCGCAAGGTAGCTGCTTCATTCTTTAACGGCATCAGAGGTCTTATTTTCTTTTCGATAGTGAAATCTTGTTGATGTGGACATGTGCCTACATTGTGACCGCTGCCGTTGCATACATCACAGATGTGATCAAGAATTTCAAATCTGTTTGCAGTAAACAGATGCTTCTGGACCTACTGATGTTGCTTCTTTTTCTATGGAATCCTTCTCTTTGATATAGGCATTCTCTGTGCTTTTCCATGTAAGGGATTATAAAGAAAATCCAGTGCACAGTGCCCAAATCTGTTGCAGCACCAACATTGACCCACAAATCTTTTCTTCTTTGTGTCTTCTGTATTAAGTTGTTGGGCTATCTGCTTAATCTTTTGTGCTCTATTTGAGGAACCCACTTCCTCCTTTTTCTTCCCATCCACCCTAGCCATGGTGATAGGTTTATTCTTCTCACCTTTCCTCATCCATACTTGTTTAGAACTTTTCATCCCACCTGCACTGATTGTAGGAGTGGATTTAGAAATATGAGTACAAGATGGTTTGGATGGTACCTTCACTTTCTCAGTTGCTTGTGATAGATCAAAGAGTGAAGTCATGACATTATTATCACATGTTGGAGGTCTTTTGACAATAGAATCCTCCAGTGAGCATTGAGTACTAGAAGCAACTGATTCTTGATGTGGATAATCAAGAGTGGTCATAATCTTCTTATCACATGTTGGAGGCATTTCAGCTTTAGACTCCTCCAACGAACATTGAGTGTAAGCATCACTCATTTCATTCTTTTGTGATGTCTCAATATGTGTGTTCTCAATCTTGGTCAGCTGAGCTTCCAATTTTTGACCCACAATGTTGAGGATGATCTTCTGATCTTCAATCGTGATCATCTTCTCTTCACAAGTCTTCTTCAATCTTTCAACCTCACCTTAATGCATCTTAACTTTTTTTTGTAACAAAGAGTCAAGTTCCCTGAATTTAATGGATGTTTCTTCCAAACAAAAACTCTTGACTTCATTGCTCTTCTTCAGATCAGCTTTAAGTGCATAGATCCTTTCTTTTAAAGTCTTATTGACTTCCTCTTCTTCTTCAAAGACTTTCACCCGTTTGATGATCTTCATACTTTCCATAACTTTTCTTTCCAACCACTTTTCCATATTTTCAGCTTCCCTTTCTAATCAATTGATATCAAACTGCATAGATTGGAATAGGCTACAAATAATAGCAACCCTTTCTTCTGGAATATCATGTAGATCTGTTCTGAGTTTTTCCTGAAAGCTTGAATTAGGGGTATCATCCTTTCCTCTGGATGATTTCTGAGCCACCTGCTTGATACTCTCCAAGCCTAATGTTTCTTCATTATTGGAATGAAATGAATAACAAGACACTTCATCATCTTTGGATGTGGGGGACTTCTTCATCATCTTCTTCTCTTTCTTTTTCCTATTTGTCAAAGTCTTGGTGGATATAGATTTCTGCTCAGGAATGACTTCGTCATTATCAAGACTGCTCTTCATTGTTGACTCTAGGAAAGAAACTCAAATCCTCTTCTCAATAGAATTACTGGAGAATAACCAACATACGTTAACCTTTCCCTATGATACCACTTGTAGGACCCCGGGACACCCTGAGAGGGGAGGGGTGAACCGGGATGGAAACTTTTTCTTCTTTTAGTTGTGGATCTTGTTCCCACGTTGGTAGGAACTACTTAAACCTGTATGATGTATATGATTAGCAATTAAACACTCACATGCAGAGAGATGACACAGCTATTTTTACTCGGTTCACCACTAAGGGCTATGTCCAAGGAGCATATGCCGACAGGTTGTCGGTCGTACCTAAATCCACTATGCTTCACTAGCTATATATTACAAAGGTTTGGGTACAGTCACTCTGTCCCAGGCTCACTGCCTTTATAATTGTTCAGGGATAGCTCACTGCGTCCCTCGGGTCACTCCCGTTGACTCCCCCTGGCTCACTGCCGTTGGTGAAGTCCCACTCAGTTTATAGACGTGAAGGTCTCTTCAATAAATGTACATTTATGTTCTTTGTCTCCTGTTCAGCATGAGACTTTGCTTGCATCAGGGTTCAGAGTTGATGCTCTTTATAGTTCAACCTTTTTCTTTAGTGCAATGACTTAATGCTCTAGATCCCCTTGTCTTCGTTTGCCTGAATCACAATAACTTATGTGATTGCTCAATAAATGATGTTCAGCTTACTTGGCATTCGCCAGAATCAATTCACAATGTATACATGAGATCATGCATGTATCATTTAGATTTATTCTTCAATCTCGCTTTGTACCGAAAGTATCAGGCAATCTTTAGCTCTTGTGCAGCTCCAGAAAGGCGGGCATGCTTCAACAATATTTGGCTCTCCTTTTCAAGCCCGGCGCGCAAGTCTCCATCTGGCACGCAAGTCTTAGGCGCGCAAGTATAACCTGGCGCGCAAGTGTCACCAAAGCACCTGCGCGACTCTGTCTTCTTGAACTTCAAACCTATGCGACTCACTTTCTTCCTTGCCCAACTCACCTGGGGCGCTCAAACATCAGTTGGCGTGCAACCTCTACTTGCACGACCCAACTACCACTTGCGCGGCTCAACCACCTGCGCGACGAGAGCTTGAACAATCTCAAAGTCTTGAGCTCTGTTAGAAATTTGGAGGGGTGGTCCAGTATTTATAGGCAAACTGGACCCCCTACGCGGCGGCGCACAAGTCATCCATCGGCGCGCAAGTCTCGGCCCCTGCTAGGCACTTGCGCGATCAACATCCAAACTTGCGCGAACATCTTGAATTTTCCAAATTTTGATCTTCTGATCTCAAAAAACCATAGGCGCGCAAGTTATAATGCATTCAAGGCGTCGGCATGCAAGTCTCTTCCCGACACATAATTCACCTGCGCGACCTCACCAAAACTTGTGCGACCCTTATCCCTTTGCCATATTTTGATGCTTTGATCTTCAAAAACATATGGCGCACAAGTTTCCTATCCTCCAAGAGTATGGCGCACAAGTCCCTTTTCCAAAATCACTCTTCTTCATTTGTTGATTTTGAGGCCCTGAAATTTGGCAAACACTGGAAAACAGCGCCACCTTGTATCTGCTCTTTTTGTACCGCCTCCAAATCATCCATTCCTATGTCAATGCTCTTGAATCAAACATAGATCGTTGACCACAACTCTTGAACTCAACATGTCACCATGGAATCTCCTTTGTCAACAAATTTGTATGTCGTTTTTTTGCTTTTTCGATAAGCACGATCACCTCAACAACAATTCTTCTTGGTGATATGTATCCTTCAGCAACTCTTTTGATTTTATCACAAACTCCACTATTGTGATATGTATTCTTTGAAGGAACAGCTTTAGTACCATAATATTCTATGACAATGTGATGTGCATGGCCATTGCATAAGTCAACTCATTGGCACATTGCCTCCTCCATCAACCGTCATGATCAACTTCATGTAAACCATGTGATTCAATCAGTCAAGAATTCTCTAGCATGGTTCTCACGCAATCATGAGTAATTGTATGGTCTTCATCAAAACCCATTGCTCTCATGAAATAATGAGGAATTGCATGGTCTTTATCAAAGCCCATGGTTATTATGCAATAAGGAGGAATTGCATGGTCTTCATCCAAAAACACCATCCTGCTTTAATCATCCTTGGATGGATTACTCCTCACATTCTTCATTGTTGTAAACAATGTATCACCTTTGACACATCTTCTTTGAACTTACAATCAGCACAACAATCGTCTGAATCACTACTCCTCTACTTCATCAGAGTACTTCATGATCTCCCTCATTGTGAGCTTCCATTCCTCCATTTTATTGGAGTACTTCTTGATCTCTTTCATTTTGATATTCCATTGACAACTATTGACAAAAAATACAAACCTATACACAAAGTGGTTCCAACAATAAGTAGGGACTTATACCAAGGTGGATTCCCATTAGAGGATATATAAACCTTTCCCGCTTAATGGTAAAGAGTTGGAACCATGGGTGTCCATCTGAGTACATCTGGATGGTATGCAGATCCCATTATATCCATATGTTTCTTTGAGTGTCTTTATTAACCCATTATGGACACATGTCATATGATAGGGGAATTCCCAACAAAATACTCATTGTTTTTTGTTCACATGGTTCGAGGGAACATTCCTAATTAATCCTGCGGGAAGACTAACATTTATAAGGGTTTCCTCCTGAAATGGCCTGATTTTATTCCTGAAATGTTCTAGGTGTCTATTATATATGTCCAAGGTATCAGTCAGAAAAGTCTCAGGTGTCTTCATGACATGTCCTAAGTGTTCGGCTGACAATCTTGGCATGTCCTAGTTTTCATTTCATGATTTAAGATAACATGTCAATGGTTTTTATCATTATAATGATGACATGTCTAAGGTGTTTCTCATGATCAAATTTTACATGTCCATGACCTATTGTATGATCAATGATTACATGTTAGTCTGCTGCCTTAATACATGGCCTAAATCTCTAGAGGATAGTCGCATGGATTGGCTGACATGTTTAGAGGAATTATGATGAATTAGATAATATGTCTGGAGTACTTCATTTTACTTGGATTACATGTAATAAGGACTTATCATGATTGAGATAACATTTATGAGGTTTTTCTCTTGATTCTACTAACTTGTTCTGGTGGTATCCGAAGACATAGATAACATTACCTGAGGACTATCGCATGACCTGGTCGACATATCCAGGTGTTTTTTCATGTCCTGCTTGACATTTATGGGTATTTTACCATAAATAATGAATATTTCAAGTAATGTTTATGATCTCATCAAATTAAAATTATCATTCCCATCTTTACATAATTCAAATGAAGTTTTCATCCTTAATCACATAGATTCCTCAATATTCTTTAGGCATTGTCATGTTGATACATCATGTGACTATGTTGATACACTAAAATTCTTTTTTATAATCTTTATAGTGAATCAAAAGACCTTTTAATGTTCAATAGGGTGATAATTCGAAGTATATATACTTATCGTTTAATCCCATACATCATTCATTGTGTTTATCTAGTGGAAGTACCATCCAATTGCGTTGATATCCACCCAGATAAGTCCATTATTGAATTTGCGCACATGTATCATTACTTTCTAGTCGAGGGGGGGGGGGGGTGGGTGGGTTATAGTCCTCTATTCCATAGATCTATAAAACATTACTCATTATATATATTGAAAATATGTTCTTGAGTAAGTAGAGTATCATTCATTTTTCATGACCCTGCCACCGGTCATCCGTGGCCTTCTTTGTATCGCATGATAAATAATGACCATGATATCACTCTGTCATTACCATATTTATTAGACATGTTTCTTTTCAAAGGTCATTCATGTAATCAAATATACATGTCAAATGGCCTTTACAAGATCATGCTATCATGTCGGCGATTCTTCAAGTGATTAAGAAACATATTGAAGAGGTTTTTTCTTGATCAAAGGAGACCTATATGGGGCCCTTTTCAATATCAAGTTGTCTTTTCAGAGGGCCTTCAAATGAAAAAAATCATCACCATACTTTTCATATGGGTATTTCCTTTATTATATTTTCTTTTACAAATACTATAGTGATTTTCCATTGATATAATATTTGGGCATCACGTGATCAAATTAACATGTCTGGTATCCTTCTCAAGATGTATATGACATCTCTAGTGAACTTATAATTTTGAGATCAGTATTTCAGAGGGGATTTAATCTGATAAATGGTTGATTATGTGGAATTCATCCTCCATTTTCATGAAAAACAATGTAACTTCCTTTTACTTGAGTCTTATACCTTTTATAGATTTTTATTTTTTATTTTCTAATCCCTTAAAAATTTTCCCATTGGTTTTTCATCTGGGTATCGCATGATCAATAATGGATCTCATGATGGAATGAAATCATTTTAATAGATGATTCCTCCACTTGTTTTTGTATCTGATGGGGTCACATGATCGAATAAATGCATCCAAGGGCCTTCTCATGATGATGGTGACATACCCAGATGCTTTCACTTGGCATGGATGAAATGCCACAATGGGTCCAACATGATCCAAGAACTACTCACCTGGTCTGTAAAAGCCTTTTTTTTTCAAAATCAATGTAACATCCACCACATTAAGCTTCAAAATTTTTCATCCTTTATTTTATAAGGGGATTTGGGTGATCATCAAGAAATTTTAGGTTATCATGTAAAATGATTTAACGAAATCATATGATAGAGCATCAAATAATCAAGAAGACTTGTTGGAAGGGTTTCATGTATTGAAATGAGATGTATGATGGGGATTTGAGTGATCAGAAGGACACACTAAAGGGGCTTCTTGTGATTATAATCTGATCACATGGAATTCCTAATCCATCTTTGTGATAGTACTAGTGTCATACAACCATGTGTCCTCCTATGGGTCATGTGATCAATATAACACATCTTCCTGATCTCCACATTGAAATTTTGGTTCTTTATTTATTTTTTAGAGTAAATCAACCTATGATTTTGGTATTTTTTTCAATCCTCAAATATCTAATTCTCATTTTGTGGGGGAAAATATTTTTTAAAATATTTTGAAATTTTGTTTCATTTGAACAACATATCCATATATACCAAATTCATCCATAAATGTAACAAAATTCCTATAATCCCCACATCATTGAGTACCCATTGGTTGACATCAAGATCTATGTATAAGTTCTAATAGCCAACTATCCTTTCATATATTCTACTAAAAGGTTCTTTGGCCATTTTTTCAAATAAACATGATTAAAATTTATCAAATGATTCATAATCAAATGGTTCCAATAATCCATTTTATGGAGACTTAGGTTTTTTTATCATTTATATATCCTATGATATAATGACAATGGTAAGTGGGATGATAATCAATTATGACCGTATTATTCCAAACATTATAGTTATGATTAATCTTATATAAAAAATATGTATAATTTTATATATTCTTAATACATTAAAAAATTTCATTCTAATTTTTATAATGACTATAGTTTTTAATAAAAAATGGAAAACCCATATTTTCCAAACAATATATATAAATAAAATTTCTATTTATAGAGGAAAAATATTAATCATTATCTAATTCTATGATTAATCCACTTGGTAAAATCAGATAAAAAGTGGTAAATTTTATTTTAGAAAATTATTCCCCATTACAGACTTGAAGGAAAACATCACACTTTCAATTCCATAATTTCACTGAGTTTTTTTCTATTAGTACTAATGAAACATAATAAGACGGGTAAAAAAAACCAAATACTAAAGTTGGACTTCACTAGGAGAGGTGGAAATAGACAAACAAAAACAAGTATTGAATATAAAAAATCAATACATAAATTAAGAGTACAATGAGGAAGAAAATAGATTCAACTAAAAACCATACAATCCAAGAAAAAAAATGATAATCCTAAAATTATAAAAAAATCTTCACTTTACCAATAGCCACCTCCACAGCACCCCACTATGAAGGAAATGAAAAAAGTAAAGCTTACTTGATATAAGATGTCCATACCTTTTCATTTATCCAATAATAAAACATCTAAAACCACCCAAAAGAAAAATTAGGGTGAGTGAAAAAAATCTTTGTAGGTTCCACAATAGATTCTTTTCAAGGTGTAGCATCAAAAAATTATAATTTCTATATTTTTTTAAAAAAATATGATAAATAATTAAAAAAAACAAAACCATTTTCAAATCACTTTCCCTTTATTTTTTCACAAAGTACTTTCATATTCTCAAATAATGAAATATGACAATTATATGTAATAAAAAAAGAAATCCTGTACATAAATCAAATGGTATGAAAGTAAACACATATCTTTAAAATATCATCATGTGATGCCATGTGATAAAAACTCATATCAAAACCCATGTGAAAATATACATGATAACAAAACATCATCAAATAAAAATAATTATATGACCAATAATTGGCCACTAGCCTATTATAAAAAGCATACTAGAGATAATGGAGACTAAACCAGGAAAAATGTTCGATTCAAATTATATCAAGTCCTATCATAGTCTATCAATATCAACAAAACAATCACTAGTGGTTCCAAAAACACAAAGGTTTTCTATGTCTATTTTTATGATGAACCCATGATTCCCAAAGTTCCATGAAATTCCAATTACATTTCATAACTAGGGTCATAATTTATAAGAAAAATCAAATCCAGTCTAAACAACTTCAATGATTGAAAAACACATTTTTTAATCAGAACAAATCTATTTTAAAGGGATCACCTTTAAAAATATTTATATTTCTAAGAAACCCTTAAAACCCACAAATTAATTCTATTCAGTGAACAACCAAATGTAATTTATCAAGAATGATAAAAAATTTATCATGTTAACCGATTTTATAGAAACACACCTCTCAAAATCGTAGAAACCTAGCCACCTTCGTCAATGGAAATTGGAAACCAAGAGACTGGACTTTGAAAGATAAGGCATGCTGATAAACGAAAAAGCATAAATAGAAAACACTACCTGATCGTGAACATAAACCATAATTGATTCCAAAATAGTAGCCACAACCAATTTAATAGATAATCATAAGGAACACTTACCCAGAGAGGTGCACAAAAAGACCCTAATGATTGATCATTGAATGAATGATCCAAAAAGAACATAAATCTTCAAAATAATTTAGGTTGATCTTTGGATCACATGAGGGAATATATAGGTGGAATGAAAGAAAAAATGCCCACATAGAACCCTAAAAACCCCCAACATAAGACATTCATGGTGTGTAATCCCATTACATGATGTGAATTCAATGAAAGATTCAAATGATGAAAATTGAATATCATTTTTTGAAAATATTATTTAGTGATTAAAAAACGTGAACTCCAAATACATGAAATGTGAAATCCATGCCCTAAACTAATTTCACAGAATCTTCCCAATGAACATTACATGGAATGTATTCCCTGTACATGTAAAGAATCTTTTATCAGATAGAAAACCTGATAGTTCTTCACAAAAGCCTAAAACCACCTTCAGAATTATTTAAAGTCATGGAGAACCATGTAAGACATTTGAAAAATTAGTAACTAGACTCCATTAATTCAAACAAACATAATTACATGACAATTAGGCTATTTCCCCCCAAAAAGGATCTCTAACCTCAAGAACCCTTAAAATGAACCAAAATAAGGATGATAAAAAAGCATGAGAAAAGGAGTAGCTGAAAAGATTAACAAGGTGTTACAATCTCCCCAAAATAAACACATTATTTCCCTAGAAAGAACTCTTATTTAAGGACTCTCAATAAGTGAATTCCAGTTCTTCCTCATCACCAATTCCTTATCCCACGTATCATGGTTATCCTATCTTTACTACCAAAGTACCCAAACTAGAGGAATATTTTTACCATGAATTACCTTATCTAAACAGTCCATAATTTGAATTGGATGATAAAACAAAGTGGGGTTAGTCTCATGATCCACATACTACCATAAAAATTATTTGGTGAGGATTAATTATTTACCTTATCATATGGGAAACATGAAGCACATCATGGATATATGTCATACCGGATATAAATTTCAACCGATAGGCCACATGTCCAAGTCATTCAAGGATCTAAAGGGGGCCCACAAACCTCAGGGTCAACATACCCAACATAACCAATCAATGATCACCCAAGCATTGTGAAACTCTAAGGTATAACCAATCACCAACCAAAAACACAAGCGACCAATGATGATGGTCTACATAATATTTCTAATGACTCTATGTCATGATCAATATCCTCGGGATCAATTGTACTCTCTCTTTCATATCTTGAACAAGACTCGGCCCCACTAAGGACTGATCTATCAATTATTCTCGGTACAAGATAAATCAATATAACATCCAATAAAAATACTTGAATGAATTCATCTTTATCAAATCATGAAAACTATTCTTATAGAAAATTTCAATGAGGGGAAAATTATGTTACCAATACCCTCTAAAATCAAGAACACAAGCCCAAAGAATATCCTCAAGAGCCTTGATAACCCTCCCTATAATTCCATATATCTATGGATGATCGTTCATACCCAATATAATATGGGAAACCATTTCCTCTTCGAAACTATTCCAAAACCTGGATGTGAACCTTGGGTCCCTATCTGAAACAACCATATAGGGAACCATATGAAGTCTCAAAATCTCTTGGACATACAAGTACCTGAGATATTACACATTATTCCTCTCCTTGATAGGGAGGAAATGTGTTGATTTCATAATTTTATCAATGATCACCCAAATAGAATCCTTAACACAAGGATTCCATCGAAAATCCTTCACTAAATCTATGGAAATCCCATCACACTTCCATATTGAAATTAGAGAGGGATTACATAAATCTAATGGCATCTTATGTTCCTCCTTAATTCTATAACAAGTAATATTGGGAAATAAAAAATACTCATTGATAATCTCATTATTGGCCACCAATATCAATGTCTCAAGTCGAGGTACATATTGGTCTCTATATGGTGCATAAACCAACAAGACCGGTGCCCATTATCCATCAACTCATATGTTAAGGGAAACCAGAAAACCAACCTAATATGGTAGCACAAAGCACCATTGGGAGATCGAGACCACTAACTTGAGGTCTCCCTAACATAATGGATTTTACCCAAGAATCTGGACACGATGTTTGTCACCTTCACGAGCCAAACTAGATCATCAAAAGATGAGTCATATTTACTCATATCCAAGGACAACAATCTGCCAAACTCTTTTACTCCCAAGATCATATTAGAAAACAAAATCATCTAAGGACACTCATCAACTAATTCCTTCACGTCTTGGGTCAGTGATTTTATGATCAACGCATCAACAACCACATTTCCCATCCTAAGGGTGCAGGAAATATCAAAATAAAAATTCTGAAGGTACCCCACCCATCATATCTATCACAAGGTCATACTCCTCTGAATAAAAACATATTTAAAAAATTATGATTAAAATACATAGTAAACCAATTCCCAAAGAGTTAGTGTATCCACATTTTGAGTCCATGTATAACCTCTTTCCAATCAAGATCATGGGTGGGGCAATTCATTTCATGAGAGTGTAATTGGCATAATACATAGGCCACCACATATTCCCCTAGTTCATGAAACATACCACTCCCATACAATAATCATCAAAGAAAACATCAAAACACTATGATTATTTTAGAAGAATAAAAACTAGATTTTAACTCACCCTCACCTTCAAATCCTCAAAAGATCTATGAACATTATTTTTCCATTCAAAAATTACACCCTTATTTGTTAAATAAGTCATTCAAGATTATATCTTGGATAAATCATAAACCAAAAATCTATAGTATCCATCCAAGCCCGGGAAGCTCTAGATCACAAACACATTTTTAGGATACTCCAAAGACATAATAGAATATATATTTTAAGAATCCACTGAGATGCCACACTCAAATATCACATGCCCTATAATTTATCTTCTTGAATCAAAAAACCACATTTAGAAAGATTATCATACATATTATGTTCAAAAAAATGTTCAATAATCTTATAAAAATGGCCCCTCTTTACTTCTATGGACATAGAGTACACCAAAATATCATCAATGAACACAACAATGAAAGAGTGTAAGAACCAATAAAATAACTATTTCATAAAATTAATAAAAACTTAATGAGAGTTAGTATAATGAAATGTCATAACTAGAAACTAAAAATTACTGTACCATATTCTAAATGTTTTTATAGGTATATCCTCTTCTCATATCCTCAACTAGTGGTACTGTGATTGAGGTTAAATCTTCATAAAAACAATTTTCCCCTTAAAGCTAATCAAAAGTCCATCAATTCCAGTATAATAATATTTTTTCTTAATTTTCACCAGATTAAAATTTTGATTGCCAACACAAAGTTGGAGGCTCCCGTATTACTTTTTAGTAAAGTAGAAATCGTAAACCACTATGACATGCTAAGAAGAATAAATCCTTTATCCTCTAGTTCCTTAAGTTGAACCTTAATTTCCAACAAAAAAGTTGGTTCCATTCAATAAGATGTCATTGAAATGGTAATCGAACTAGGGAGTAGGTCAATCGTAAATATGAACTCCCTCTATGGTGGAAATCGATACAATCATCTAGAAATACCTCAGGGTATGGACACATTACTACTGGAATTATACCACCAAAAAAAATTCTAAATTAATCCATAAATATCTCTGAAAACTAGCACAATGTTACTTTATTATAAAGAACAATACAATCTTACATACCTTATCAAGATCCCCACTCACCCTAAAAGACATGAGTGACCCCATTAGTAGGTAATAACTACAACTAAGGGTGATAACAATATATTTATTCCTTAAAACTGATCATAAAATCCATGCTGATAATAAAGATGAAGATTTCAATGTCCTGAACTAAAACAGTCCCATACCCACTTGAAGTTAGATATCATCTCCCGACACATTTGGAACCTAAAACCTTGTCCAGATCTATTTATGAAAGGAATAGAATGATCCAACAAGCATGGAATACATTCTAAACACAAGACCATAACTTCATCCAAATTAGATGATAGAAAATAATTTGTAGCACCTATACCATACATATTTATCCCCATAGAAGATGAAATAAACACCGTACCTCTTACTGTAACAGGCCCTGGTTCAGATTCCTCTAGAGTATACTCCAATTTATAATGAAGTCTCATCTCAACTCCTCCATGATAATTATTAGCTATATGGACATCCACCTTAGCCTATGGATATGACTCTCCACCCTTGGAAGAATCTTCCATACCTATGATCTTTATGGGATTGTGGATCCAACCTCACCACAATAGGATAACCTATCAAAAAAGAATTTTAGATGAAAAAATCATCCATAAAGATAAAAATTATTATAATCCACCTTGCAATTCATCTTGGTATGACCAAGTCGACCACACTGATAGAATATAATCTATTTTTATATTGATAAAGACCTTAAGACTTGTCCTAAAGCTAACTGGCTACCTTTTCATCATGGCTGACAACTTCAACAAATGAAGGCCCACCCAAAGCTATCTTCCCAGATATGACTCCCTCAGAAAATGATAAATTTTAAACTTACTCCATAAGGTTTGGAAGGAATATGAGAATCAAAATTGATTGAATGTCATGCATCAGTCGCAACTCAAACCTCTAAGCCTCAAGGTACACATTATTAACTAGATCTGATTCCAGATTCACCGAATTAGTAAAATGGATGGAATATGAAATAATGGTATGCTCCCCTAACTCAAAGGTAAGAAACTCTTGGGTCTTCATCAAGAATAATTTATCAGATTAAAATTTATAATTAAATATTTTTTTGAAGGAAGTTTTGGAAATATTTTTGGGAAATATAGCTTTCATAATGGATTCATTCTATATTATTCTCAATCCCTCGATCATGTATGTGGAAAAAACCCACCTCAGAGTCTTAAGAATTATTCAATAAATTGAAGATCCATTCATTATTTTAATAAAAATAATCAAAATCTTATAATCCTTTGTCACCACATAATATGGGTGGATTATTCTTAGTAAATTCAGATCCATGATCCATTACACGTCATGGGTTCCTGACACCCACTAAACATAGAGTATAAATAGAGATGATTACAATATCTAATAAATAAGGGTCCACTGGAGGATTTACCTAAAACACCCATCTTCAATCTTCCTCTATTAGATTTGGAATATAACTTCTTAGAGGAGTTTTCTAAAAAAACACAATCCAGTAACCAATTATATCACGAGAACATTCCACACTCTTAGTACCTCTTTTAGAATTTGAAATAAATTTTAAAAACAACAAAAATTTAATGAAATTATAAATTTTACTAATAAAATACTATAACTAAAAAAAGTAATATGTCAATTTAAATGAACATCCTATACAATTCATTAAAATAACTCTAAAATCTAAGTCTCAAATATGGTAAAAGTACATGGCCACCCATGGAAACTCGTGTAATGTCTTATGTTCTAGGCAAGGTCAAAAACTTGTAGAGTTTTTGAACTTTTCATTTGGTGGATAGGGTAGATATTAAACTACGTCTTTGAAGGTAATTATAATGGTTATAACCCAAAAGTATATTGTTTGTGGACATGGTTTAAGGCCCTAGAATTTCCTCAATGGTCTAGGTGAGTTTTGGGATTGTTGATCTCTATAAAACCACTTTCTAAGAGATACAAATAATTTGAACAATTAGATTCAACCATGTGTCCCTTCAGGAGAAACCATGTGGCCCAGTCTATTAGAGTATGAGTTTCCCCATGGGTTGATTTAATCATACGAGATACGGTGCCTAGCCGTGTGGGGTTTTTACAGTTTACTATGGAGGCGATCACATATTCTACACACATTTTTTTCAGTCCATGATCCTACTCTACACCCTTTTTACAAATTAGCTAATATCTACACATTATTTAGGTCCATGGTTTTCCAAACCATTAAAGCTAACCAAACGGGGAGTGGATCCTAGGGAGAGAATTTTGCACAGTTGGTGCATGTTTTGTCAAACTGAGCAGTATAAATATTAGAATAATTATAAAAGTAATAAAATAACTATTTTCCCTTTCCTATATTTCATTCCTCTTATATATTCTTTATTCAATCACACACAACAAGGGGAGACACTTGGGATCTCCTCTTTCTCTTCACCTATTCATTGAAGCTTATTCCTCACCCAAAATCTGATTTCTTCATTGTAGGTCTCATTAAATGTGTCTCGATAAGAGACTAGATCCTCTAGTTGCTTTATTCATTTATATTTCCATAACTTACACTATTTTAATGCAAGTTAAATTTCATATTTTCTTGGAATTGGTCTATTCTTCCATTTTCTTTTATTCTATATCAAACATGAAGCCAATATCAGACAAGGATTCATCCACATGCCTATGTTAGGTTCCATAGTAATTTTTTTTGAAAAAATATGTGTTTAAAGATAATTTTTCCATTTTACCATGTTCCATACATTTCCATGGATTGCTGAAAAATGTTTTATAACATTTAACTTCATTGCAACATCTTATGTTACTACCATTGACCCATGTTAAACCATTAGAGATTGTATACATATTTGATCTCCATACATTTGGATGTATTGAATTACTTTCCCACCTTGATATAAATGTAAAATTGAACAACCACCCCATAAGTGGGATGGCCTGACCTTGATTTGGATTTACCTTACTTTACAAATATAAGGACTAAGATTAATTGAATGGAAGTGGATAGACAGGCCATGCCATGTGTTGTATATTTAAAAATATGGATTATATGAATTGTTTTACCATTTTTATATCTGGTTAAATTATTATTAGTGATTTAAAGGTAATCAATAATGGTTTTTATTATTAGACCATGAAAATGGTTATTAGACACTAGTTGAGGGGGTTGGTGAGCATGAAATTTGACACTCCTTTAAATTGGTTGATGGGAATGGCATCTCACATGGTTTACATTTATTTGGACAATGGGAATGATATTCCATGTTCTAATGAATTAGGTGTTATGAAATAAGACTCGCCTCATTATCTTGAGTTATGAGCATGAAGTCTCACATTATTATGATATTTAGGGATTTTCGGCTTTGCTGGAGCCTATAACTCATTAGAGTAGTCCTAGATTCCTAATTAAAACCTCGGTCCCAACTAGCACATATTATACATGTTTATGACTATATATTGCCTTAAATATATAGTGTATATATATGTATACATATTATATATGATTTATTATATATATATATGCATATGTTAAACTAATTAGATATATCCAAACCTATGTTGAAATAGGTATGGTCTTCCAGGTGTCCGTCGAGATCCTGAACTCACTAGTATTTTCTTTTCATTATATTTTATTATTTGTTAGACTTTCACAGTATTATGATATATACACTACATAGATTATTCTCGATATAGTTGGTGTTTTCTTGTAGAGTTTATCCCACAACCTACTCAGGACTCCTTTACTACCTGAGTCGACTTCATGAATGTAGGTTTGGATACAAAAAAGTACCCCATCATATTTGCTTGATCTATTTTTTCTATAATATTAAGCATAGGATATGTGGACTGAGAATATGATTGTGATGCTTGTGGAGAGTTATTTTGGTCTATTATATAATTTTTATAGAATATTGTATATGCATTCTATCCTGTATTCCCTGTATCTCAATTTTTGTATATTAGAATGACATGACCTAATTTTTATATTACTCGGCTTATTGATTTTCATTATTATTATAATTTATTATATGTCTATACTGCCACTATTTATTACTGTTCCTATTTCTATTGTGCAATTAGTTTTTTCATGTTTCCATTATTTCTATTTATTATCATTATGGTTGTGCCCCTCTGATTTGAGGGTGGAGTCTACCAACCCTAACAACTTAAAAATCACTTCTAGTTAGTATCCTATGGAACATGAGGAGCAACACATTAGTTCATGTGACCCATTATATGGAGGAATCATTTAGTGTCCCCCAGTTCGAGACATTACGAATGGTATCAAAGGATTAATTACCTCTTTGGTTTTATTATTTTTGGGGTGGTATATAGTAAACTATGAATCTGTTGATACATGGTAAATAACTCATGATTGGTTCTCAAAAACCCATGCATGAAGGTAAGATCAAGTTACTATGTATGGGATTGTTGATTTTAGTTTGATATAGTTGATAGATATTTCACCTCGAGTGATTTATGTATTTCTACTGGTTATGTATTTATGGGTCCTGTTTTTAATCATAGATCAGTGTGGAAATAAAAATGACGTGAATTCATGCATCATTTTAGGCACATAGGGATTAACATACCATGCATATTTCATTCCATGTATATTTCGTTATAGTTTTCCTAAATCATTATGATTTTTATTTTGTTGTTGGTGATTATTTGGAATTATTATCTATATACCATGTTAGGTACTTTATGACCATACATAGTTGTATATTCTATGCTTGATTGTTCCATTCTTATGTAATGATTTTCCATGATTTTCCAATATTTATTTCCTCATGACAGAATGCCCATTAATAATTTTAATATATAGTTAATTAAATAAAATGTTTGTATAAGTCTGAATAGTTTTTCCCCACATATTTTTATTATGGAATTCTATTTATTCAACTAATTATATTATGTTTCAGCCATAAAACATTTCTTACATGGTCTGAAACATTAATGGTTTTGATTAAATCAGTTTGATATTGAATCATATTATTGTATAGAAACATTATAAATTTGGGAATGGTGACCCTTATAATCAAACCATATCATATAGACTTCTCATATTTTGAAATTAAGCATTGTATTCATATTTCAATTAAAAGGGAACCAATGGTCCAATTTATATATTTTATTGGCCAATATAAATTGGAGAGTGGAAACACTTATAATTAAATTGTTATATATATAGACTTGTTTATTTTAGAAACAAAGATGAAAACCCAATTGGAGCTACATGAAGTACATTTTTTAACTTCTAAAAGAATGTAAATTTATAACGTGTGAATAATAGTTCATATAACTTAAAAATGATTTATTTAAAAATGTTATAATATAGGATTCTTATTGAAAGTAATTACCTTATATAGGATTTTACATTGATATTTTTGGAATGAATACTCATATGACTAAATCCATTAAATACACAACTAGACCCAACATGGTCAATTGGGAAGACATTCATGTTAGATAAATTAGGCCTCACCCAAGTAGGTTAGTCATGATATGATATGATTAAGTATTAAAACCTTTAAGACTATTACAAAAATCTTAAATGGACTAGTGGGACCATCCTATGTCTCCTTATTCCTTCTTATGATCAGGTACGTAACCCATGGGGGTGTTTACATGATAATGAGATGGTTATTTAAATTGTATGAAACTAATTATATATTATTATATATTAAATTATAATGACATATTTCTTGAATCACCCCTTAAATTAATAAAAAATATTTTATCTACCTGTGATAATTATTGTTATGAAGAAAAAAATAATTAAAATTAAACTTAGAAACTAAAGTTTGTTTTCCTCTCAATATTGGAAAATAAAATTTTATTTAACTAAGCTAGTTCTAGAAACTCACGAATAAAAGAAATGGTTAAAATGATTTTATAACATAATTTTTCAAATGTTACATGATATCCTCTAAATAACAGGCATGGTACAGTTTTCCTAATAACTGGTACTTAATATCATTTATGTAAGAACTTCTTATAATGTTTTATAGATGAGAATATTTTAAATAACTTAAAATTTGAAAACTAGTATTGTTGTTTACAGTGGGAACCCTTGTGTATTGATTAGTTTCTATGTTTCCTTGGAATGATAAGGTAGAATTTTCCATATAACCCAGTTACCTTTATCCTAGCATGAATTGAACCTAGAGGTTAGGTAGTAATTACATGTAATATTTTTAGGTGTACCTTTATTTTAGGATTGAAACATTATGCTCTAGTTAGGGGATATCCATATAGAGTTAGCTACCTTAGAACCTTTAAGAATTTATAAATATGTGTGATTTTATTTTCTATGGGAGGTCTCATTCAGGGGGCCATTTTTTCTTGAGTAGGACTCCTTTTTATAATGTGAAACCCCTGAGTAAATGGGTGATGATTTGTAATGTTAATTCTTTTAAGGTGTGAGCATCATGTAAAGCTCCAGTTCAGCAGGTTAGATATTCCTAAGGCATGGTCAGATGATTCATAGGCTGTTTTACCATTTTTATTATGTATGGTATATCTTTTTCTATGATTTTGTAACACTAATTATGTTATTTTGCGGTCACAGTGGAATGAATTTTTAAGCATAGTTCCAATTGAGTAAATAGTGATACATTAATTCATAAGTTGTTTAAGAAATAGGGTGACGTAATACCTGAAATTGTATGGTTACTAGACCACTTGGATAAATTCTCGTGGGTTATTTATATCTATATTTATGGGTCGTATCTGGAGTATATTTACCTAGGCATTGTGAGCTCGTTATGATAATTTTACCTTTAAATTAGAAATCAGGAGTTGTGTTGTTCCACTAGTTTAGGAACACATAATCAAAAGTATTTTGTGCTATGTCATGGACTATATGGAATAGTTTGGTATTAAACTCTTGATTATCATGAAAAATGTGAACATGATTCAGTAGAAGAATCACTTGTGTTTCTAAAGGCGAATCTAACCTAGTGTGCTTATCAGTAGATGGTTTATCTCTATTATTGTATTATGATTGCAAAAACAAATTTGGCCACATATAATAACAATGTTTGATGGTGATAAATTTTTTACCATTGGATGTTCTATGTTCATAGTAACTTGATAACTAGGAAAATATTAAGGGGGATCATCACAAGGGTTTTAATAATTGCGTCCTTCGAGGTAAAAGGAATGTTGTCATATTGGATCATTTCAATGTGGCCAGAATGGGAATAATTGATTAATGGGCTATGTATGTCTATATTCAAGGTGAAATCCAAGTGATATCTTTTCTTAATGAGACCAATATTCCAAGTAGCATAGTAAAATAGGCCTTAATGATGAAAGATTTGTGGGAGTTTGAGTCGGGTCTAGAACTAGGTGTTACAAGATTGTACACCTAGTGAGTAAGGTAAATTTGTTACTCACCGGTTATATGGGGTACCTTTTGGATAACCATTCTGTGAGTGTTGTAGTGTGTGTCAGGTATCAATGGTTTCAAATATGGGTTCTTTTGGTCATGGTGACCCAGATCATGAGTATATTAAAGGGGATTATCCATGATGAGGGATATCCTGAAATCAATTTTGGAACCATTGATAGATTACTATGTTTGAACATGGGAATGCATGGTTGAGAGATGTGGTTTCAGGCATTGGATAAAGATTTAATTGTCTATTTTGATACTGGTGTGGCTCAGAAGAAGCAACATGTACCTATGGAAAAAATTATGGAGTGCTCCTTATTGAGAGAAGAGCATGACCCCTATATTGACTTCATCCATATTACACTGAGAGATAATTGGTTATATGTAGATCTTAAGATAATAAAACACATTTTCTGTGTTGATGAATGGAATCCTCCAATGTGTTCTCAAGGATCTGTTTAGAAGAATCCTTATGGTGTGGATGTCACCACAGGCAGTTTCTAAATAAAACCCTCAAGAGAGGGGTCATGGTTGTTTGAGGCCAATTGTTAGATGGTCATTTTTCACTTATATTTGGATTTTTAAAAATAACTAAGAATGTTTTTATTAGAAGACACCACCAAAACAATGTTACAAGATTTGGAGAAATTACTTGATGCAATCTTGAGATGGCCTTGCATAAAGTCAATTGAAATTATTATTTGAAATGTGTCGGCCATTTGAGTGGATTATTTCTATGAATATTAGGATGGAGGTGGTTTGATTAGATATTTGTGAAAAGGATTTATATGGTCATTTTGGAAACATTTCATATATGTTGTGAGTTTAGGAGGGTATCATAGAAAGGTTCATCTAGTATTCTTAGTGAAAGCCAAAGTGACCAATTTTGAGCAAGTCAATAAGAGTTTACTATGGAGATCAGAGTGAGGTCCAAGAGAAGTTTCCTCACTATAATTAATTGTATCATTTTAAATTATTTTCTAGTTTCTTCGTTTTAATTCTATATATGTTCTTTGGTAGGAATTTTTTGGTTCTAGTGTCGGGACATAGAATGGGTCGTTCAAAGGTTAGAACCGTGGAACCCTAAGACTTCACTCTATTTTTACTTTTTGAATAAATTTAATTTCATTAATTTATAGGATTTTTTAAACCTTAATCAACACATAGAAATGTGTTAGTTTTCATTACGTTCAAGGCTAAGTTTTATTAAACAACTATATATTAATAAAATATTATTATTAGTGTAATAACATGTAACCTAGTCATTAAGTTGGTGATTATGAATACTAATAACAAATTATGATATTTATATATTATATAGTCAATTAAAAGTTTATAAATTCATCCAAATGATTTATAGGCATAAAATAAGAATAAACCCAATTTTACGAATTAAAAGATTATATTTTTTAAAAGTAGTTTTACATTCTCTTAATGGCTCACTTGTTATAAATTTAGTTTTTGAAAATTTTATAAATTATGTATTAAAAATTAATTTATTATTTGAAATAAGGATATTAAAATTTACTTAAATTGAATTTTCTTTTTATTTTTCTAAAAATTTTAATTTTTTGATGAATAGTGAAAAATATTGCATTTTAATTGAAAACATCTTTTCCATCTAAATAATTTATATTGTTAAATAATATTATTAATTTGTTTAAAAGTATTATTATATAAATTATATATCATTTGATAAAATATTGGTCAATTTAATCAATTTACATGGAATATTAATATAAAAACATTACAATCTTTTTTACGTTTTCACTTTAAAAACCTATTTTCTCATTCAATCAATGACATTAATTTTAAATTAATTACTAAAAATTATAGGTTAGGAATTTGGAAAAATTCATTATATAATTTAAATCATTAGGTACAAATTATTTATATGGGTTTATTTTAATTTTTTAGTGTATGAATAGAAAATTTAGTAATATTTTAATTACCATAGTTATGGGTAAATCAGATAATTATGGGTAAAAATAATATTATAAAGACTATAAAATTAACTTAAAAATCATCCTAATTTAATTAGATGGGTATGTTTCTACTTAAAGCATCCTTTTTCTTAAATTATAACATCTGGAATCAACTTAGATGAGATTATGACATTTATTATTTCATACTCAAAGAAATGACATTTTTACCACACTTTTTGTTTTTTACAAGTGAAATATTTTTAATATGAGAATATATAGAAGATATGATTGAATATAAATAGTATTTATAGATATAAAATATTTATCTACATCATGGTAATTTATCTATAATTGTTAGTGATAATATAAGTACTTTAAATGTTTATGTAGTAATTGTTTTATTAATGGAGTAATCACATAAATGATATTAAAATAAATATAATATGATATAATTAATGTAATCCAATGATTTTATTTATTAATTTTACATATTATTTATGTTTTAAAATAGTTGGTTCTAATATATCATGTTGTTATGATATTTTTAGAAATTCATGCAATTAATAGTGTAAAAATTGACAATAATGATATTTTAAAATAAATAATATTTTATTAAGTGACATAAAATTTATAAAACTATAAAAATAATTAAAATTAATGGGATAAAATATAAAATTCCGTAAATGATCCATTTTTAGTGTGTTTGACATTTTATAGTGACTATATTAACCCTTAAGCAATAAAAACATATATTGTCACGATAAGAGTTAAAAGGATTAAATTAGGGTTTTAAGCCAAGTGATAAGGGTAAGAATGTGACCTAAAATTGTGTACAAATTATTTAATGAAGTGGATTCATCCATTATCACCTTAATATCAATTTTTTAATTTACTTTTTTCTTTGAAAAGAACTTATATATTATTTTAATTAAAGATAGTTACAAAATTCCAATCTCTTTGTATTTAATATCTTTTATATGTTCATATATGAAAAAAAAATCATGATACTAATGAAACTAAATGACTATTTTGGTGTTAATGAAATTATTTTCATTATAAGTTTTTAATTTTTAGAAATTATATAATTAAATTAAATTCTTTTTGAATGCAAAAATAGTATTTATATAATTAGTTGAAAAATAAAATAATTGTTGTTAAAAGTATTAATTTTGATATATTTGGGTTGATTTAATGTTTATAATTAATTTTATAGACCTATAGGATATAATAGAAATGTTTGAAATCATTATAATTGAATTCACTAATTGTCTTTAAATATTTAATGTCAAATTAAAAGAATAGTCTCATATTTAATAATAATGAGATTTTATTGAATTAATTTAATATTAAATTATGTAAAAAACAAAAAATTATTAAATATTAAAAATGGGATAATATATTATATAAAATGTCTTAAAACATTCATTTATGTGAAATTTTTATGTTTTTGGAACTTGAATAACCTTATTATATTTTCATATTTTGAGGATTTTTGAATGTTCCCCTCACCTCAATTATAAAAGGGAACCTCCTCACACACTTAATCACACAAACATGATCCATCTAGATCGAGAAAATCCATAAAATTTATATTATCAACATACTTAGCTATCTTCTAGAGGTTCTAGTGCTTCTAAAAGTCCTGCCCTATAACACTTTTGAATTGATTAAATCAAGTCTTCCAAAGGGGAGGTAATCCTCTTTATTGACTCTTTAAATCTAGTTTCTTCTCCTACTTCACCTTTATGTGTTGCTTCCATTATAAATTTACAAAAAATATATAATCTATATTTTGATATGTTATTATTATTATGGTACAACCATATTCCACCTTTTATGCATCCTATAAAAAATGAAATCACTACGTGTGTGTACGTACATCTTACCGTCTCCAGGTTGTGGTGTAATTTTTTTTCATCGCAACTTTATTTTTATTGGTATAATGATGGACATAATAGATATAAATGATAAATATTACATGATATTTATTTTTATAATTAACATATATTCTATTTCCTTACACTTTTAATATTAAAGGAATGATATTGTCACTCGTCCGTACATATGACCGACCATCTCCACGATGCGATGAGATACATTTTCAATGTTAACCATTTAACAATTATTATAAATATATATATAAGGATTAAATATCACATCTATTATTGAGATACAGAACCTAGTTTCCACGATTCAGTGTCATACTTCATTACATTGGTATAATAAACAAGGAAGTCACATCCCAAAAAACCAAATAGTTTAGTAGTTTTGGAAAACCAAATAAAAAAAAAGATTTATATTACCTCATAAAATGAAAAAATTATAGAAATTTATTTAAAATATTATAAACTTTTATATTATTCCTTAAATTCATTCATAATATTCTTCTTTGCATCCTAAGTAAAAACAAAATAAAGGGGTGAGATATGATGCTCTGTAATGGTAAGTAATACAACTAAAGATAATATTAAAAATAAGTCATGGTGAATGACCTAAAACACATGTAGTTTTACATAAACATGAGAATAATATAAAAAGAATAAAATTTGAATAAATAATTCCGTAAAAACAATCACATGATAATGAAGCTGAACAATAGATAATCTACTAGTCAAATATTCAAATGGATGATCAATAACTAATATCATAATGAGGGAATGCATAATGTCGTACATATGAAACATACCATTGAGGACCCAACCAAGAAATCTAAAAATAAATTGTTAATGTATCAGAAAAACCATATCCGATAATGGGAAAGGCCTCATCCAAGTCTATATCTGTTTTGTCTCATGATGCCTATCGACGTATCGGTGGGCTACAGTTGGCCCCACCTATCACTTTCTAAGTCTAATGGATTAAACATGTGTATAATTATAAGATATATTTCAATAAAAGTTTCCAAAAAAACTTTGAAATATTTGAATCATAATCATATATAAAAATACTTGAATAAAATGGTTGATAAATTCTCGAGAGAAATGCCCTTTTACTTTGGAAAGAAGTGTTCTTTTAGAAAATCAATTGAATTTTTCATAAAATCAGATTATACAAATGAATATCCTGGAAAATAAAATATAATTAAAATTAAATTATGTTTTAGGAATATATGATATCCAAATAAATTGAAAACATGTAGAAAGGGTTTTTGAGAAACATTTGAAATGATCCACCTTTGTGTGGTTTAAAGGGAAATATTAAAGAGTCCATAAAATGAACAAATGATTTATTGATTATATAAAACCCAAAATTAAATAATATAGTTTATGATTATAAAAATAGTTACTTTATAAAAATATTGGTGTCTTAAAATAGATTATAGAGTGTACTTGAAAATTTGTATGAAATTGGAAAGTTCAATTAAATCGTTCTTTTTGAAAGGGAGGAATTGAAAAGAGAGCCTTATAAAACAAGTATTATCACATAAAAGAACGATGAAATGATATGGATATATGATTTTAGGGAAAATAAAAATAATTTAGAAGAATTATAAAAAAATAATAAAGAATTAAATTTTGTTAAAGAGACGGATAGTGTATCCAGAATGAAAAATGAATGTTTAAGAAGAAACTCTTACCACATTAAAATCAATCAAATTACAATCCTTGTAAAATTAATAATGAAAAAATCAAACATTAAATACCATGAAGATAAAGATATAAAGGATATGATGAATCAATGATCAATATTTATACACTAAAAATAATAAATAGTGTTGAATAATTTATATCTCACATAAATAAAAGTGAGATGAGAAAACCATTACCTTATATCTGAATGCCCTCTGAACTTGACCTTAATTTACCAGATAATAAAATTAATTACAATAATTAATTATTCAATAACCCTTTATAAATATAAATTATTCATTATAGTTTTTTTTCATTTATGTCCTTATTGATGATTTATAGAGTTTAATTTCATTGTTTGGGATCATTCATTTTCATGGTTTTCATGATCGGTTTGTTTGTTTATTAGTAATGAAGTTCGTGTAAAATGGTTGTAATTATCAAGAATTGGAATTATATGTTATTGATGAAAATACACAAGTTTAATTGTTTTTATATATTTTTTTCTTCTTAGATATGATGGTTAACAATTAGATGATGTTTTAATAATAATTGTTTAGATTAATTTTAGCGGTTTTAAAGCACAATGTACTCATTTTGTTTCATCATTTAGTATTATTTCAATTTGTTACTTCCAAAACATATAAAGTATTCAAATATAATTTTTTAAAATATTTTTCAACCATTAAATTTGTTTTATGAATCATCATTTAAGAAGGTGAAAGATAATGAAAACTTGTATTCCTTGATGATGATGAAACAACACCTCACAGATGACGTTTCCATTTTAAAATAAATGGTAAAGGAGAAAGGTATTGATGATGGATTATTCTATTAACATTATATAATTTTAGAATATAAATTATACTAGATATATTATGTATATTTTTATAGGGGAGGTAAGGTAAGAATAATAAAATAAAATAATTTGAAAAGAGAATAAAAGAAAAGAAATATGATTTTTACCTCTGGAATTCTACTTCTTGAGAACCACATTAAAAGGGTTGGTTTTGGCCTTTTGATGAGACCAATTTCTCCTAGACGTGAGGTAGGGGATTAGGAATATTATTAGTCATAAATTTTACAAGGATCAAATCTTGGAAAGTGTGTGGGTAAGGGGTTGTGAGGGATGATATTTATAGTAGAGGAGAGGTATGTTTTTTGATATTTTATTCGTTTGTATAATATTTTGTATCAACTCTACGGATAGTATGAGAATTATCACCAAATATATAAAAATATTTATGTAAAGTTTGATATTATGGTCTTTAATCATCCATACACCACTTATGATTCAATAATTAATGTATTTAACATTTGTCGTAAATTATCATATTTCACTATTCACAAAAATTTAAGTATTTTAGAAAAATAACAAAAATTCACACTAATAATTTTTTGAAATTTAGATTTAGACAATGTACTCCTTTTTATGAAAATAATTTTCTAAATAAAATAAATTTAATTTTTAGTTAAACCATCATTTAATCAAAAAATAAATATTTTAAATTTATAATTTATTTTATAACACTCTGAGAAATTAACTAATGTATCATAAATTTATACTAAAATCATAAGACAAAGAAAATTTAATTTATGAATAAATTTTATGAATATAAATTTTCTTTTAAATAATTTTATTAATTATAAAGTCTTAATTAAATATTTATAACTTACAAAAATACCAACACTTAATTTATAATTTTTAACATATTAATTTAATGATATTGTGATATAATTATATCATAGTTTCATTTATAATATAAATAAATTTTATTTATACTTTAATAGGTGATGTTATTATTAAATTTTCCATATTATTATTCCTAAAGGTCACAATATTATTTCAACGGTCACATTACTTTTCATAAAAAATGAAACTTATCAGAAAAATAAAAAAAATAACCAAAATAAATTTTGATATTAAACCTTAAAAAATATTGTTTATTTTGTCAAATATAATTTATAAATGTGTCAAAAAATTTAAATTTAAAAAAAATCGATCAAAATGAGGTAAAACCACGTTTACCAAAATATACCATTTTTACATGTAAAACATGATTTATTCTTCTCTTAGGCCTTTTAAATTGATTAGGATAAATGTAATAATATTTTTTTGAATATACAATATATAAATTTCATTAATATATTTCACTAATTTGTGATTAATTTAATTTATTAATATAAAATTTCATTATGGGAATAAAATTGGTTTTTATAAAAATATATCATTGATGTTCAATTAGATTTCATTACTAAATAATTTCAAACCAATTATTTAATTTTACAAACATTTCTAAAATATATTATCATAATTTACATAATATCATCAGTTCCCACAATTAAAAACATCCAAGAGATAACTATAATAATTAAATAATAATATTTCAATCATTTATTATTATAGTAAACTGCCAAGGAAGTTAAATTTAAAATGATGTATACTGCAAAATTTTGGGGTGTTAATTCTCACATCCTTTAATATATTTCATCCTATCAACATGAAATTTTTCTTGAAATAAAATATTGTTACATCAAAATTATTTTGTAGAAATCCCACATCAAAAATAGGTCCAATAAAGCTTCCTCATAAAAAGTGGTAAAGAGAAATGAAAAGGTCACTAGAAAACTAATATTTAAGGATTGGAGAAAATTCATAAAGATGTAGACCTGGAAGATAAATATAACTATCATGTTTTGATGGAGAGTAACTGAAAACATGGTTGTTATAAATTCTACCATGAAAAAATTGTAATTTTTTTATTGGTTAAAAGACCATTTATTTATTAAAAAAGTAAAAATGTTTACATTTTAGTTTCAAAATAATTTTCCCATAGTTGTTGGATTCCTTTAAAATCTAGAAAAGAACTTGAGAAATTAAACTTGTATGACTAATTTCCATATTATAGGAATAATATCATCTTTTTTTTTTGTGATTCTATCTATTTTCACTTCATTCTTTATTCATAGAAATGAATGTTCAAAATGAAATTTTCACTCTTGAAGAATTAGAATTAATTTCAACATATAAAAAAACAAAAAACATATAATTATATATTCCTTCTACATTTATACATTAACCAAAACAAAAATTATGAGTATAAGATAATATCATTCCCCAAAAAAATAATCATTTATATCATGAAAACAACTTTTGTCTCCAAAATTTAATAGTAATACCCAAGGATAAACATAGTTTATTATGAAAATAAGTGTGCTTCCAAAATATATTCTCGATTATGATTGAAATCCGAAAATATAAAGGATTTGATCACATATTCTTCTGAAAAACATCCATTATTCATAAAGTCTCATACAAAATATTTAATTTTTTAAATCAATTACTATCCAAGATATGGTAATCATTTCCATAAATGACCTAAACCTCAAAATTTAAAAAATAAAATCATATTTGATTCAAATAAAAAATTAAACCTTTATTCCTCTTACTATTATGTTTACATTAATCTTATTAGATTCCCAAAATAGAGAAAATATTCTGAAATAACATCAATAACTTCATCACCAAATCATTTTTTAATATCGTGGTAATATATTTGATAAAAAACTTCCCTAAAATCAAAATAGCATTTACGCATTAGATATTTTAAATATAACAATTATCATGCTTATTAGACTTCACATAGGCTAGTGGTAGGAATTTCATACTTATCTCCCTTTGATTGTGGGTTCAAACCCTATGCCTTTTTTTGGAAGTGATAGATGGCCACCTGACATACATGTTTTCCTTTTTCTAAAAACATATTAAAATATCTTCTAAAATAGATATGATGGACATCCTTGAAATATGTTTAATCACTAAATATCCTATTTACTATAGTTTTCTATATAGCACCAATATAAAATATTTCATTCCTTTATTTCCACATAGGCTCATCCTTGGTCTAGAGTTTATCCTAAAAACGAGAATATGGACTCAAGTAATTCCCAGGATCCTCAAATATAAGGAAATGAACTAAAAATGGATTCTTAGGATGAGTTCTATTTATTCCTTTCATAATCTTCATTTTTCCTCAAAAACTCTTTGCTTTATGTCCTTCTTTCTGACATATAAAAAATTTATCTATTCCATTGAGACACTTTCCTGTGTGTCTCTTTCTATATTTCTTGAATGATGAAAATTATTCCCTCATTCCTCCATGATCTCTACTACTAGAGCTATTATAAAACTCCATTATTATCTTCTTTAGCGAGTTCGGGAGTTGGTTAAGATATATGTTGTTAATAATATTTCAAAAAAATTAATTATGCATGAACATGACATCTTTAACTGTTATCAATATCCCATTAAGAATATCATTTCCACCACCTTATCCATCATGTTCAATGTTAATAAGTCTCCCTTGAGTTCCTTCCATTTACTAAAACTATAAATCATAGAGTGAGTAATAATAGTCGCAGTGAGTAAAATGTTTAACCACTTATATAATATCATGAAACCTTATTTTAAATCTAAAACACCATTTTTTTACCTAGGTTATTTATTGAAATACTTTATAATGGTTTTTAAAAAAATTTGAATTATTATATTAATATCCCTCATGATTTCCAAACCTAGTGTGTAGTATGACCCATTGTCATGAACCTGTTTACCTAGAGTCAGACCTGGGAAACCTTTTCCGTATTGTTACCCCTAAGTACTTATATTCTAGAACTATGTCCACCTGTACTATCTAGACATGTGTGTGTTTCTATGTAGACCTATATAATCTCACCTTATCAAAATTCTACGAGGTTCTTCTATTCTTATACTCAAAATATATTGTAGGGTTATGATAGCTAATCTATGTTTTCTAAATCTACTTTCCTAAATTTATAATGAAATTCCATTGATACCAAATATAGAGACCCTGAACCAAGTTGCTTGTAGAAAATTCTTTACTTCATTATATTGGAATAATAATCACGGAAGTCTCATCACAAAATGACTGAATAGATTAGTTGTTTTTAAAAACCAGCTACAATAATAAGATCTACATTGAAAATTGGATGGAAAAAAATATATAAATTCAATTGGAAACATCAATTACAACTATATTACCCTTCCACTCATTCCTAGGGAAAGAATAAAACACAAGAAAGTGGTGATATCTAATTTTCAGTTAGGGTATGTAATATAAAAGAAGCTAATATAAACAATAAGGTGTTTTTAATGAACGAAAACACATTTCTTCATAACATGAACTTGAGCATAATATGGAATGAATAAAAGATGAATAAATAATTCCATAAAAACAATCACATGAGAATGAAGAATAAAAATTGATATTACACTAGTTTTACATTCACTTGGATTATCAATTAATAATATAATAATAAAGAGATCCATAATGCCAGACATCTGAAATATACCGTCTAGGCCTCAACCAAGACATGTAAAAATAAATTTTTTAGGTATCAGCTAAAACTATATCTAAAAATGGCCCTGACCTAAGCTAAATCCATATCATTTTTTTCTCATGAGATCTACTGATGCATCAGGGGGATATTATGTGACCCAACTATCACTTTCTATGTCCAAGGAATTCCTCCTATGTATAATTATTATTTTTTCTCTAAATAAATGTTTTCCCACACATCATTGAAATATTTGAATCATAATCATTGATGAAAATACTTTAATAAAATCATTGAAAAATTCTTAAGATAAATACACTTTTTATTTGGAAGGAAGAGTTCTTTGTGAAAATCTTTTGTATTTGTCAAAAAATAACATTGTAAGCATGAATATCCTAGAAAAGAAATTATATGGACAATGAAATTATTTTTTAAGAATAAATGATTTCCAACTAAAATTACAACATGTAAATATAGTTTTTAAGAGGATTTAGATATAATCCTCTTTAGTTTTGTTTAAGGGTAAATATTAAAGAGGATTTATAACCAAAAAAGATTAATTGTTTACATAAAACCAAAAATTAAATAATTAATTTTTCATGATAAAATAGAGATTTTATAGAAATAGTGGTGTCTTAAAATAGATTATAATTTTTTACTAGAAAATATGTATTATATTGGAATATTCCCTTAAATTGGGCATTCTTATCGAGAGTAATTGATAAATGGAACCTTATAAAACAAGTATTTTCCTATAAAAAAAGATGAAATGATCTGGAAATATGATTTTAGAACATATAAAAATAATTTATAAGTTTTATATAAAAATAATTAATAATTACATTGGATTAATGAAAGATATAGCATAACCTGAATGAAAAATGGTGGTTTCATGAAGAAACCATTTCCACTTTGAAATCAATCAAATCACATTACCCATAAAATTAATAATAATAAAATGAAACATCAAATACCATGAAGATAAATAGATTCATGATAGGATATATTTATAGTCACAATTAATCCACTAAAGGCAATAAATATGAGGGAACAAGGCATATATCATGAAAATAAAAGTCAGATGAAAAAACCAATACATTATGTCTTAATTTGCTATGAACTTGAATGTCCTGGATAATAAAATTAAATCCATTAACTATTTAATTCAGAACCTTCTATACATTTATTTTATTCATTTTAGTATTATTAAGTTCATTTATGCCCTTATTGATGAGTTATAGAGTTTAATTTCATCGTTTGGGACCATCGTTTTTCATAGTTTTCATTATCAATTTTCTTGTTAATAAGTAATGTTGTTCATGTAAAATGGGTAAAATTATTCAGATATATAATTATATGTTATTAATGAAAATACGTAATTTTAATTTTTTTATATTTATTTTTCTTGTATATGATTATTAATCAATTAGATAACATGTTAATGATAATTGTGTAGATTAATTTTAGAGATTTTAGATCATAATGAACTCGTTTTGTTTAATCATCTAGTATTTTGTAAATATGTTATTGTTGAAGTCCACATTTTTAATCATGTTTTAATGCTCACAAATCAGGTTTAACATATCACAAATCCTGTGCGAATCTTGTAAAATATATTTATTCTTGTTCTATTATGTTTCAGTATGATTCTGCATAAGTCTAATATATTCTATGAGTATTGCTTGAGTATTACTTCTTAAAAAAGTTTATAGATATTTGGCAATGTATGTGACACCATAATCTTGCTACCGATTAAATATTTTCAGAAAGTCTGTGACACCGTAATCTTGCTACAAGTTCTGGATTCTCGCAAAGGACCTGACATCAGTTCCTTACTACCATTTCCAAGACACCGTACCATGACACTGTTAAGAATTTTGACAAAGGACGTGCTACTTTATTCTTGCTACTAATTCCAGAATTTTCAAAGGACCAGCCAACATAATTGTGCTACTAGTTCCAAATCTCAACACCACCATCGAACCATTACTATATCACTGTGAATGTCTCACAGTGAGTGTCTCACCATGACTGTCTCACCGCTCAAATGCAAAGGAGAATAAATCGTTCCAAGTGAAACTATTTCCAGACACAAACTGTGACACTGTTCCATACATAACCATTTTTTATATCTTTTCCAATTTAATTTTAAAGTTATTTCTAATGGTAATATTTGAGTCATTTAATGACACTAAAATAATTAATGATTTTTTGTAGACATGTCACATGACAGTATGAGGTACAAGGTGTAGAAATTTTGATTCCTGTTAGCTCTAACACATGCACCTAAAATAAAAAAGAAAGGTGTGTCACTGGAGCATCAGTGTTTGAGAATTTAATTAAATGAAGAATAGTAGAATACCTATACACTGAAGAAAACATGAATAGATCTTGATTCCTGGAGACTAAACTACTGAGGATCAGAACCTCAAAAATCCTCCCAATAATAACTCTAAGAAGAACAATAGCTGCAAAGAACATCTCATCAAGCTGGAAACCAGAACACAAGAATTGCGATACTATATTTACACAAGAGAACTCTAAAATCACATCTTATGCATCCTAAAAGTCCAAAGCTACATAAAACAACACTCAAATCATTTATAACCCTTTCTCATTATCTATGCACTATTGTGTACTATATCATTACTTTTAGAGCAGTGTGTGCATCTGTATTAAAACACACACTAACTCTTACATTAAACTACAGGATACATGATATCCTCACTCAAATATCATTTACATTTTGTTTACCAACTAATAACTGTTGAAGAGGCCCTGTGTGGCCTAGCTATTTGTTTTCCCACATAGAATAGTGTAAGAGGTCTTGTAACCCGGACAGTCTTGTGTATTGTTGTTAACCCTAATCCAAGGTGTGAATCAAAGATTTATATAAATTTCTTGGTGGAATGTGATCACAAAGTGGAGGGGATTATTTCTCTACTTGATACTAAACAACTTGTTTTATCCACTGTGTCGTTCAGTTTAGTCTTCCTCTGATTTTTAATAATATTTCAGAAAATTAAATTTTACATTGATATTTAGTCGTGGCTAGTAGTTACAATTATTGTGCCTTATTAGAGAAGTTTTAGAAGTTGTATTAATATCTTATATCATTATAAATTAGAAATAATAAATCTTCTGATATTCTATTTAGACATATTATAATTTTATTACCTTGATTAACTAGCCTATTTTATTTATAATTGGGGGAATCTTTAAAATAATATTTTTAATAGAAATATTTATAGGAACTCGATTCACCCCATATTGAGTGTCCTAATCCTAAAAGAATTTGGTATGAGGGGAGTTTTTAAAATCCCAATTTTCAAATTTTTTTTAATCTGTTTAGAATATTTTTCAATGGTTATTTTAGTTGGGTTTTAATGATCTTTAAATTTTTATTAGTTATAAATTTCTATCTCTTTAAAAAATTATTTATTTGTAATGGATAATATATTGGAAGGTACTTATACCATCATACCTCAATTTTTTAATGGAACAAATTATTCCCAATGTAAAATTAAAATTAAAATGGACATATAAAGTATGGTTTTTCAGATTTGGTCCTCAATTATAGATGAAGATAAGATTCCTGCTACTGATAGCTTTACCTGGGATGAAACAACTAAGGATTGTTATATCAACAATTACAAGTCCATGAATTCCATATACTATTCTTTGGATATGAATATTTTAAAATAATTTCTACATGTAAAAAATTACAAGAAATTTTGGTTTCTTTATCTCTTTCACATGAAGGATCCTCTAGTGTTAAGGAAATGAGACATAACACAAATACTATTAAATATGATAACTTTAAAATGATGCATGTTGAGCCTCTTTCTGACATGTATAGTAGGTTTAATGAAATTTTGAACACTATCGTCTCTCTGGGAAGAGATTTTACAGCCAAGGAGAATATATTGAGAATACTTAGATGCTTACTATATAGATAGAGAGGAAACTCTATCTCAATTAGAGAATCTTATGATATTAGCAAGCTTCCAGTCAAGTAGCTGATATGCATGTTGATGATGTATAAGTAATAAATATAATTCAAAAAGAAATAGGAATATGAACCGAAGAGATAGTCAGTGGCTTTCAAAACCACTACTTCTAAGAATAAGAAAAAGGAAAGGATACAACCTCATTCTGAAATAACAATTAATGGAGATTAACCATCTGATTGTGATGATAAAATGGCTCAATTAGCTAGATGATTTAAAAAGTTTTATAAATAGAATAAAATTTTCTGAAATCCCAACTTCAAAGGAAGATATGATAACAAGGTAAATTGGAAAAGGAATTGAAAAAGAAATGAAATACCTAATGAAATAATATACTATGAATGTAAGAGAAAGGGACATGTAAAGGATGATTTTACCAAGTTAAAATATAGGAAGAGATATGAGGACAAAGATGGAAATTTTAAAAAGGAAATGAAGGAAACATGGAGTGCTTATAATGACAGTTCAAGTGACTTGGAGTCTTCTACATGATGAAAAGGATGAAAAATCTAGTATGTGTTTTATGAAAAAACACATTTGATGTAACCCTTGAGTGTCCTATAAAAAATTCTTATTATTCCGGCGATTAATGTGATTATGAAAATATGACTAGTGAAGAATTATTTGAATACTATAATATGCTAGAAGACACATTTAATGAGCTTAAAGATAAATATAAATATTTAAAGAAATAGAATTATTTTACTACCATAGTTAAATCAAAACATGTAGTAGAGAAAGAGAAAAATGTTCAATTACTAAAGGAGAACAATGAACTAATGTTATCTAATGAACAATTGAAAAAGTGCCTAGAAAAATTTACCAATGCCCAAAAACTCTTACAGATATTCTTGGTAAACAAATTTCCCCAAGATACAATAATGGTATAGGATACCAACCTAGGAAAAGAAATATCACCAAAGATAGTTTTGTACCTAAATCTAAAAAATCTATTCTTCTACCTAAAAATGAAAATTATGCTTCTAGTTCCAGTTCTCAAAAGTATTTTACTACTGCTATTTTTTCTTTACCAAATAAATTATATTTTTAAAATATGTTACATAATGATTATAGTAAACCCATGAAGTAGATGTGGGTACCTAAATCACTGATTACTAATGTTACTGGATCCAAAAAAATTTGGGTACCAAAATCCGTTTTTGATTCATTATTTTATAGAAAAGATATTTGAAGAGCTTCAGAAAAATCTTCGGGTACTTGGATAGTGTATTTTCAAGACACATGATAGGATATTACTCATTCTTCAAGAATTTAATAATGATTGATGGTCGGCATATCACCTTTGGTGACAATACTAAAGGAGAAATAATTGGCCTTGGCCAGATTGGTAACATTAACTCAACTTTAATTTCTAAAGTACTTTTTATTGATGGATTGAAATATAATATTATTAGTATTTCACAACTATGTTATGATGGATTTCATTTTAGTTTTGAAAATGATTCTTTCAATGTTTTTAACTCTAAAAATGAACTAATATTTTCTACTTTTAGATATGAAAATGTTAATATTGTAAATTTTGATTCTTTAATTTCTCAAAAATGTTTCATTCTTAAGTGTATTTGACAAAGTTTATTGGATTTGGAATAGAATACCAGGACACTATAATATAATCTCTTTTAGAAAACTTACTAAAAAATGTTTAGTCTAGGATCTACCAAACCTTGAGTTTCCAAATGACAAAGAGTATAATCCTTGTAAAATGTGTAAACACCACAAAATCTCTTTCAAACCAAAGAATGAAGTTTAAATTTCTCAACGCCTCTAGTTGGTTCAAATTTATTTGTTTGGTCCTTCTAGAGTCTTAAGTCTTAATGGGAATCACTATGATTATGTTCTTGTAGATGACTATTCTAGGTATACATGGACTTACTTTTTGGATCACAAAAGTGAAGCCTGCTCTAGGAATATAGAAAATATTAGTGGTATTAGAATTAAGTCTCTAAGAACTGATCGTGGCCTTGAGTTAAAAAAATAAAGAGTTAGAATCCTTTTTCTTGAAAAATGGATATAGTCATAACATTTATGCCCCTAGGACACCCCAAAAAAATAGAGTTTTAGAAATAAGAAATAGAATCTTACTAGAAATTTATAGAACCATGCTTAATGAGTATGAACTATATATCCACTTTTGGGTTGAATCTATTAATACAACATGCTATATTATTAAAAGCGTGTTAATTAGACCAATTTTTAAAAGAACTCTTTATGATTTATAGAACAATATGAAACCTAAGGTTAATTACTTCAATGTTTTTCATTGTAGTGTCTATATTATTAATACATAGGATATTCTTGAAAAATTTTCCTCTAAGAGTGATGAAGTAATTTTTCTTGGATATTCAATCTCTAGTAAATCCTGTAGAGTCTTTAATAAAAGAATAAAATGCGTGGAAGAATATGTTAATGTCAAATATGATGAAATAGATTCACAGAAACCAAATACCTCCCTAGAGAATCTTAAGGATGATATGTCAAATGCATATAATAAGGCAAAATCTTATGACCATCTAATGAAGGAATCTATTAAAACTTATTGTTTTGGAAATCTTATAGAATGTGGTCATAATGAACCCGAACCTATTGAAGAACCTAAAATTTCTAGAACCTCTTTATCTAGATTTGTTAGAACCCTTATGAACCATCCTTTATATGCTGTTGTTGGATATTTAGATAAAGGAACAAAAACTTAAGCTTCTCTAATAAATTAGGTTGAAAATCGAGCTTTCTTGTCACAAAGTGAACCTATGAATATAAATGATGCAATCAATGATGAATTTTGGGTGATGGCTATACAAGAGAAGCTAAATCAGTTTGAAAGGAATGAAGTTTGGAATCTGGTGGATATACCTAATACACTATTACCATATTCACTACATGGTTGTTCGAGAGTAAAGTAGATGAATATGTTAACATAGTTAGAAACAAAGATTGATTGGTTGTAAAATTATATAGTCAAGAAGAAGGAATTGACTATGAGGAAAACTTTTCATAATTAGTTATACTGGAATCCATTAGAATCTTGATTGCATATGCAGCACATCTCAATTTCAAACATTATCAAATGGATTCCAAGAGTTCATTCCTAAATGGGTATATATTTGAGGATGTTTTTTTGAACAACCACTAGTTTCAAAAACCCTCAGTTAACAAATAATGTTTTTAAATTAACCAATGCATTATTTGGTTTGAAATAAGATCCAAGAGCTCAGTATGATAGATTAAGAAGTCTTCTTATTTCTAAAGGTTTTATAAAAGTTATAGGTAATCCTACTATTTTTATAAAATGAATTTCGAAAGATGTTTTAGTTGTTCAAATATATGTATATGACATTTTTTTGGATCTTCTTGAAATTATTTATGTACTGATTTTTAAAAAATAAAGTAAAATTAATTTGAAATGAGTTTAATGGGTGAACTCAAATTCTTCTTTAGATTTAATTTTTTTCAAAAAAAAAATAATGTATTATGTTAAATCAATGAAAACATACAAAATATATTATAAAATGTTTTGTCTTGGATGGCACTAAAAGCAGTGATAATCCAATGAGTACCACCTGTAAGTTCGATCTTGATTTTAATGGTAAATATGTTGATCAAACCACTTATAGAGAAATTATTGGAAGTTTAATCTACTTAACTTGTAGTTGTACGGATATTATGTTTAGTGTTTGTATGTGTGCACATTTTCAAGCAAACCCCAAGGAGTCTCATTTAAATGTTGTTAAATGAATTTTCAAATACATCAAACATACAACTAATTTAAGATTGATCTATCCTAGAGGAAAATCATTGGATTTAGTTAGCTATTTAGATACTGATTTTGGTGGTTGTATGTTAGATAGAAAAAAGAAACTCTAGAAGATATAACTTTTTGGGCAAGTCACTGGTTTCTTGGTATAGTAAAAAAGAAAACTTTTGTTTCATTATCTACTACAAAGGATGAAGACAAAGCTATTGGTAGTTGTTGTGCACAAATTTTGTGGATGAAACATATGTTACTAGATTATGGGTATCAATTAGGGCATGTACCTATAAATTGTTACAATACAAGTGATATTAACATTTCAAATAATCCTATTTCACATATCAGGACTAAATATATTGATGTGAGACATCACTTTTGAATTCATTGGCATTGAAATTCATCTTACTGATATATTCACTAAGACATTAAATTATTAAAGGATAAATAAAATCATACCTAAGTTCTGGATGATAAGTCTTAAGTGAACAGTTTACAATTTCACAATTTATGGTTTCACAAGTTACTATCTTACACTTACATTCTCACAGTTACTATCTCTCAATTACAGTCTCATACTTGCAGTTTCAATGATACAGTCACACTGTTTGGAGTCACACCGTAATGCTGACACTATGACGGCATGTTCTGGTCTCATCGTAAGGACTCTGACTTCTATTTTGATAATATTTTTTACCATATTGATAAATTGATTACTTTATTGATTTTATACCACATATTTTTTTGATGTTTTAAATCCATAAATGATAAAACTCAATATTTTTCACTCCTCTCATCACTCGATCTCTCTTCTCTTAAAACTGAAACCCTTATCCCTCAAACCATTACCCCTATTTCAACATTTCATCTTTCTCAAACCCACATTGGATACCCATAATGAAGCTTATGTCTTTGTCAACTCTTGATAAGTGATGGTCATTAAAGAATGTGAAAAAGGCCTTGAAAATCATGCATGAGAAACTTCTGACCATGCTAACCAAATAGTAGTACCAAAGAAAGAATTTTTTCCAAAGTGGTTGATGATAAGTAAGACACTTATTTTGAAATTACTGGAAGAATAGGGATGGTTGGACTGGTTCAAAAAATAGAAAAGAAAAATTTATCTAAATCTAGTTTATGAGTTTTATTAGAATGTTTAGTTCTTGTTCAATTCTAAAGAAGATTATGTAGTAATAAGTTGGGTGAATAGTTAAAGGTGTACTTTTTATTTGAGGCCATGGGTTATATTCCTAGGAATAACTCATGATGGAATTTTTGAGGATTATAAAATAGGTCCTACTCCACTTAGTGATGTGTTTTTCCTAGAAGAGTCTCTTTAAATATTGACTGGAAATAAGAATAAGATAAGGGTAATTATTGCTGAGCTGGATGGTGAGACAAGACTTTTGTTTAAGTTTATTCAACATATTATTTTTCCAAGGAAAGGGGTATTCACCACTATTAAGTATCAAGATTTTTTATTGATACATATTAGGAATAATGAGACCACGATCAATCATTATAAGTATATTATACTACACATGTGTGAAACGATCAAGAAGACATCAAAATGAACTTCTCTATTTAACTCAAGGTTAATTTTTGTAATGTTCTTTTCCAATGGATTAGTTGGTTAGAATGAAGAATTAGTTGATTTTTATGAGTTTTGTATTAAAAAATATACAATTAGAAGGATGATCATTAGATAGAACCCATTGAAGAAATCTTGGGTGGAAGATAATGAAAGGATTTATGAAAGTTTTAGCTCGGATGAAAACCCTTCAAGTCCTATGACTATATCTGACCATTGTCTAGAACCTGATGAATTTGTTTAATACTCAAGTGAAGTGTTAAAAGATTCATAAGATTCACATTAAGAAGAAACTATCTTAGAAAAATAATATAGAGGAATACTTATTCTACAAGAAGTAGTTTCAAAAGATTTATCTTCTTCTAAAAGAAGTGCTGATATAGTGAAAGAGCATGCTGATGAGGAATAGATTATTGTTGAGGAAGATCCTTCTACTGAGAAATAGTAAAGAAATAGGTTTAAAGTGAAATAATTTTATCTACTGTGGAAAGAGTGGAACATGATTTTCCACTAGCTAGAAAAGAGATGAGTGAGACTGAAAGAGCTGAAAATTTGGAAATGGGTCATGAGACTGAATCTCTTTGTCCTAGAAGATATTCACCAATTGAGGGGATGTAGAACCATATTTTAGAAATAATTTAAGTGAAAAAACCTATAGATTCATGTTCAGTGGATACCTGGTATAGATTTCTAGATTACTTTTATGTTTCTCATTCTCAAGGGGTTTTAGTTAAGTCAATTGATCCCTTAATAGTGTCTAATCTCAAAAAAATATTTACTAATGAAATTGTACCTGGAATGGAATTAGACCATGTAATAGTTTCTATTTATAGATCTATCCAAGAAACTTCTACTTATGTAAGTTAAGAAGACTTAAAATATTTTTTAAACATTATGTTATCTAGATTTGAAAATATCATGAAGTCCCAACCCACCCATGTGACTAATCGTAGTGAATGAGATGTTGCTCTGTTGTTAGAGAAAATTATCTGTCAGATTCATCCAAATATGACTCATGAAATTATAGAAGTTAGGATTCAGAAAAAATAGTTAAGTGATAAAGTGAAGTCTCTAAAATATATGGTTGAAGATATAAAAGAAATAATGAAAACTGTACAAGCTTCTATTTCTCATCATGTTGAGGAAGTTAGTGATCAAATCCCACAGATGGTTATATGTCCAATTCAACAAAACATGGTTATAGTTTATGAAAAGGTCTGTGTGAGAAACACCAAGATAATCAATGAAATGTGTGCATTGGTTGTTGGAATTAATAAATCTAACTGATAAGTATAAGGGATGTTTACAAAATTTTCTAAATCATCTTATGACTCTCACATGAGCTGTTACAGCTTCATCTACCTATGGAAAACCATCTCAGCCTATGGAAAATGAATTAATAAAAACATTTTTCAATTAAGTGCTTCAGTCAATGTAGAGTGGCGTTGATAAGAAACTTTTCTCTACTATCATCAAGAATAGTGACCATGTACTTGATTTGGTGAGAATACATTCAAAAAATTACAATGATTCTCTTGAATAAATCTCTATGAATGTGGAATTATACTTCAACAGAATTTATTCTAAGCATGATCTAAACAATAACATCAAGTATCTTGTCATGAATTTGAAAATTACTCCTACCACTCAAGACTTCAAGACTCATGTTTTGAAGATGAAATACTTTAGTCCTCTGTTTGACTTGTTTTTGGAAAAGGAAGATGAATTTGAGATGGAAATGTAGTATGGAGGTGAGATCATCGTGGATTTTATTAAGTTGTTGAAGCCATATTCAAATGTGCAAATTACTTCCATTTTGGATCATGTCTCTACCCCATTATGACCTAGTTCAAACCCTTCCTCATCCACTACATTTTCTCATGCTTCCATGTATGTATCTCAGCCTCTAATCCAGATCATACTTGTTATTATTGAGAAATGATTGCATAATTCTTTTAAAAGTCCATCTCTTGCACCCTATTTCATTGAAGGAGTTCCTTTTTCTTTATCTCACAGAATTATAATTCTACACATGTGTCTCCTCCTGATGTCTCCACCCAGGGAAAAGAAAATACTGATGGCTTTGAAGAGAAGTAAAGGATGTATTTTTATAGGGATGTTTTGTATTTTTATTCATCATTGTAAAGAACTCTCTCTTTTTTGTTCAATAAAATGTGCACTATTGTTGACTATTCTCATACATTCCTTTATTCTATGTTATTTTTTCTTTTCCTTGTTTTTATAATCCCACAAGGGGAAGAAATAAGACAATTAATTTATGGAAGCATTTGAGAAATAAGGATCCTCATGGGAAAAGAATAGTTTTTATATAGCCTATCATATATATACACAAATATCTTATCTTTACTAAAATATATATCTTATAAATACCATGGATTATAAATTCCATGAATTTTGATCATCAAAAAGGGGGAATATTGTTTGACTTATCATGTTTTAATCATGTTTTGAGGCTCAAAAATCGTGTAACATACTGTAAATCATGTATGAATCCTATAAAATATGTTTAATATTATTCTATTATATTTCAGTATGATTATGATTATTTATTATCAATTATTTGAGTATTTCTTCTTAAGACAGTTTAAAAATATTTGGCTAAGTCTGTGAAATTGTAAGTTTTCTACTACTTCACGATTTTCACAAAGTGTATGACACCATAAGCTTGCTACCGATTCTGGATTCTCACAAAGGACCTAACACCGTTTCCTTGCTATCATTTACAAGACACCGTAACATGAAACCATTCAAAATTTTGACAAAGGACCTGACACCGTAGTCTCCCTACTGATTCTAGAATTTTCAAAGGACCAAACACTATAATTGTGCTACCAGTACCAGATCTCAATACAACTATAGAACCATGACTATCTCACTGTGACTACCTCACCATGATTATCTCACCTCTTTAAGGAAAAGGAGAAGACACAGTTCCAAGTTACACATTTTCATCACAAAAAAGGTGACACCATTCCATAGAAACCCAATTTTTCTGTCTTTTTCAATTTAATTTAAATGTTATTTCTAATGGTAATATTTGAGTAATTTAATGACATTGACATAATTAATGATTTTTTAGACATGTCACCTAACAGTATGAGGCATGATGTGTGGAAATATTTCTTCTTTTTGGCTCCAACACATGAACTTGAAGTAAAAAAGTAAAGCGTGGCTAGAGCATCAGAGATTGAGAAGTGAATTGCATACAAAATAGTAGAACACATATACACTGAAGAACACATGAGGAACTAGTGATTCCAGGTGACTAAACTATTGAGGATCAAAAACTCAAACATCCTCACATCACCAAATCTATGAAGAAAAATTGCTGCAAAGAATATCTCATAAAACTAAAAACCATAACACGAGATTGGAAATACTCTATTTCCATAAGAGAACTCAAAAATCACATATGATACATCCTACAAGTCTAGAGTTGCATAGAACAATACTCAGAGCATTTCTAACCATTTATCATTATTTGTGCACTATTGTGTACTATTTAATTACTTTTCTAGTAGTGTGTGCATCATATTAAAACACACATAGACTTTGGAATTAAACTAAAGGATAAATGATTTAATAACTCATATATCTTTTAAAATTTGGTTATCCATGAAGAACTATAGAAGTGGCCATGTGTGGCCTGGTTGTTTTTTTCCCATGAAGAATAGTGGAAGAGGTCTTGTGACCTAGACAGTCTTGTGTACTATTGCTAACCCTGACCCAGGGTATGGATCAAAGATTTATATATATTTCTTGGTGGCAGGTGATCACAAAGTGGAGTGGATTAGGTATCAACTTGAGATTGAACCACTTGTTTTATACATTGTGTCTTTCAATTTAGTCTTTCTCTATTTTTGACTCATATTTTAGAAAACTAAAATTTACTTGGATAGTTAGTCTTGGCTTGTAGTTATAAATATTTTTCCATATTATATTAGTTTCAAAAGTTTTATCAATATCTTATATTGTCATAACTAAGAATTAATCAATATTCTAAGAAGATATTTGAACAGTCAAAATATTATAATTTTATTACCTTTATTAACTAGCCTCTTTTATTTTTAATTGGAGGAATCTTTTAAATAAACGTTTTAAGATAATTTTTATAGGAACTCAATTCATCCCACTCTTTATTTTCCTACTCCGAACAACAGTTACATATAAAACATAAAAGGGTTGTAAAATAAATTTTAAATTTAGTTTCAAAAATTAAAATGTTTATTTGAATCAACCCTGAATATGGTGAAGGAAAATGAAAACATTTCATCTTTAAAGGATATGAAACAATACCTCACGGATGACAATTACATTTTTATAATAAATGGGAGTGCTGATGGGGATTAATGGTTGAAAATTAAATTAAAAAGATATAAATCCAAAATATAAATGATATTATAGTTAAAATGTCTATTTGGAAAGGGGATGTGAGGGTAGAAAAAGAAAATAAAAGAAGTTGAAAAGAAAATAAAATAAAAGAAGGATGATTTTTACCTCTTAAATTCTCATTCTTGATAACATAATTAAGGGGATTGGTTTTGGTCTTTCGATGTGACCATGAGATCCTAGAAATATTGCAGGGGAATTTAAAGTTAATTGGTTACAAATATGATAATGATCAATTAATGAAAGGTGTGAGGAGAAGGGGTGGTGAGGGGTGGTATTTATATTGGAGGTGAGTAGTATTTTTTGAATATTTTATTCATTTGTTTAATAGTTTGGCACAATACTATGACTAGATTGATCTTTATCACCAAATATCTTAAAATAATAATATATATTTCAAGATTGTGGATTACATTATCCATACCTCACTTATGACTCAATAATTAATTTATTTAATATTTATCATAAATTATCATTTATTATTATCCACCAAAAACAAGAGTGTTTTAAAAAAATCTCAATATTCACACAAACCATTTTTAAATGTGTATTATTTAAAATTGGGATCCATTTTATGAATATAATTTTCTAAATATGATAAATTTAATTTTTAATGAAAACTATCATTTACTAAAAAATACAGATTTTAAATTTTTATATGATTTTATAACACTTGGAAAATTTAAAATGGTATCATAAATTTATTCTAAAATAATAAGAAAAAAATGATAATTTATGAATAAATTTTATGATAGTAAATTTTCTTTTAAATCATTTTATTAATTATAAATTCATAATTAGATATTTATGACTTACAAAAATACCAACACATAATTAATAATTGTTAAAATATTCATTTACTTATAATGTGATATATTTATATCAAAATTTAATTTATAAGATACATAAATTTTATTTACACTTTTAAAGGTGAGGTTATTATTCTAATGTCCACATTACATTTCTTAAAGGTCGCATTATTATTCCAACAGTCACATTATATATATAAAAGAAGAACCTTATAAAAAAATTAACAAAACATTGTCCAATGTAAAATTTGATATTATTATTTCAAAAATAATGTTTAATTTTTCAAATATAATTTATAAAAGTGTCGAAATTTAAATTTAAAATAGGTTCACTATTAAAATATTGTAAAACCACGTTTTAAAAAATATAGCATTTTTATGTGTAAAATTGGATTTTTTCTTATCTTATGACTCAGATAATGTTTTGGATGAATGTAAATTTTTTTTATTGAATATATATTCCATAGATTTAATTAATATCTATCACTCATTTGTGATTAATTTAATTTATTATAATAAAATGAAATTGTGGGCATAAAAATGGTTTTTATAATAATACATAATTTATATTCAATTGGATTTAATTTATAATTAATTTATAACCAATTTTTTAATTTATCAAACATGTGTAATCTGTATTATCATAATTTACTTAATCTTATTCAATCCTTCCATTCCCAACATCTAGGAGAAAACTTTAATAATTAAATTATACTATTTAAATTATTTTCTAAGCTGGTAAGCTATCGAATAAGTTAAATTTAAAGAGTAATACTATAAAATCTTTGGGTGTTATATCTATGAACATAATATCATTTTTTATATTAAAAATATATATCCTAATCAAAAGAAAAAATACATACACAATAAAACATTCATTGGAAAATTAAGAAGTTAACACCCAAAACAAGGGTAAATACGAAATATTATTAAGAAAATGATATATGAGGATTATATATGATATCATAAATATAGATATGGTCATTTCATAAATTAATAACATGTTTTAAATAATTTTATAGAAGGATAAATTACACTAAACTATTCTAATTCACAAGTTAATGGATTTTTGTCTAGCTTTTATTTCTATGTGACACGTCCCTTATACACTATTTGTTTCTTATGTGTGGTTTATATACATCCCAAGAATTTATTTTATGAGTCTGATGAGAAGGATTATGTAATTTTCATATCCATTTAATTTCACCCCTTTCATGAGGCATAAGATTCCACTAATTATAATTTTTTAACATTTACTTTCACAACCTTATTATTATTCGGGAATATTTATACATAAGTATCTGCTAGGGAATACTTATTATCAATTTACATTATTCTCAAAAATATTTTCCAAAAATATTTTTACTATTATCCTAAAAAGTTTTACAGTATTTTTACCCATGTTCTCATTTTTATAAAATGGTTTTAAATGAATCTTTTTTTTCATTTTCCAAATGAGGTACTTTATGCGTTTTTTAAACAAATACAGAAGGAATTTTTTTAACTTATACATTAAGAGTATCCTTTCCTACCATCATGAAACCTTTATGTATTGAAGCTTCCTTTAAAATTTTACAAGATTCTTTTCAATGAAAATGTTTTCTTTTAAAAATTTGTGGCATTTTAAATATCTGATTTCGAAGTAAAAAATGATATTTCTCTAAAGAAATATTTAATGATTATATTATAGTATTTTAATCAATATCAAAATTCTTTGTTGAATCTTTTTTTGGGTTGAGGATTATCACTTATGATTCATTTACCATATTTCATTAATGGTTTCTGATTTAGTTAGACTATGGATGTTCTATTTTGATACCATTAATGATTTATGGTAAAATTATTCACATTTCATATGCAGGTTTTTCAGTATGAATGTGTATGTTTCTTATGTTTCACACCTTTAATATGAGGAATGAATATTACTTATAAAGTGATGGGAAGGGCCTACTATAGCCTCTCAATACATCGGTAGGTCTCATGAAAAAAACTAGTATGGGTATTGGAAAATGTATTGACCATTTATATATGGTGTATTGGATGAAGCCTTGAAGGTAGGTTTATGATTCCCAACATTATACATTCTCTCATTATGATATTAGTTATTAATATTCCATATAATTATTTGACTACTAGAATTTCCACAATTATTTTCGTTAGATTAGGAGATTATTTATAGGTAATATTTATTCTTTCCATATTATTATCAAGACATTGTTAAATGGATCGTGTTTTGTCTATTCTACTTGACTTAATTTTTATTCGTATTTATGATAGATTTTAATGCATGATTAAACTTAATGAGCATTATAGATCACCCATTTATTATGTTTTATTTTTCCAATGATGCCAGTATGTGTATTATGAATTATATGTAGGGATAATATTGGATAATATTGAAGCTATCAAATTATTGACTATATTTTATTTTATAGTTTAAATTATAATTTATGATTCATGTATGAAGTATGACTTCTAATACTTTTAATCCAATCAATACTTCTATGTTTAATACATTATAATCATACCAATTTAAAAAAATTATGCACCTTCTTTGGACTTCTGGGGTTGGGGAATTATATGAACATAAGGTGGGGAGCACCTTAGGCTGCTTGTTAATAGATATAATGATGGGATTTTGTTTCAATTAAATGATCTTGATTAATATTATTATGGATTTTTGGATTTGTTTTCAGGTGTTGGACCGATTTTTAGTGTTTTAAGCACTGTATTCTTAAAATAAAACATGTAAGTTCATTTGTAAATTCAAAATGAAATGTAGTAATTTTAATAAAACTCTACAAAACTCATAGGTTAGGTTTTTTTTTCATTATTCCCCAAGGATTATTATAGATGAGAAGTTTTATGGTGGGGAGATTGTAAGGTCCTTTGTTTTGGACATGGTCAAAAAATTAAAGGTTTTTTTTAAATTTTCATATGGTGGATGGTCTGGATCATAAAATTGGTCAAAAAATATAATTCTAAGGGTTAGAATAGTAATTATTTTTTTCATAGTCTAAGGCCTAAGGACTGGATCAATGGTTTGGGTCAGCTTTGGGAGAACAAATATCTCAAATTCCATGTTCTGGAAGACATAGATATGTAGAATAATTATATTAAAGTGTATGTATCTTCAAGTGATACCATGCAACCTGGTCCATTAGAGAAGGATTTGTCTCATTATTTAATTTATCCGTGCGAGCTAACACACATGTCCATGTAGGGTGTCCTCAATTTATTATAGAGGGGCACATCAGACATGCATGACACGTTAACCTGCATGCCCAACCCTCACCCTTAGTACTAATTATCCAGTTGCTACACATGGTTTAGATGCATGTTTTTTAAACAATGGGACCTAAATGTGTGGGTTGTGGATCCTACACAAATCTGGATGCATGGTTAGTGCACAGTTTTCAAACTATGTGGCCAAAATATGTGACTCTTTAAATAGGGATGAAATGACTATTTCCCCCATCACCTATTTTTTACCCCCTTCATATTATTTCTTCACTCTTTCACAATAGAGGATTCTGTGTGGGAGATCCTTCCTCTCCTCAACTATGATATGAAGCCTCTTACTCACCCAGACTCTGATTTATTCATCTTTATTTTTTTGGATTCATCTTAGTAAGATCTTTGATCTTTAAGCTCATTTAATTATTTATATTTACATAGTATACACTATTTTGGTGTGATCTGACATGATATATTCATAGGGCATTGGTCTATTTTCCCATTTTCTTTCATTCTCAATCAAAGTAGAATCCAATATGAGATGATGAGTCTTCATCATGCCTAAGGTAGGGGATCTAGTAATCTTTCCAAAAAAATTAATAATTTTAAAATAGTTTTTATTTTTTACCATACACCCTAAATTTCTTTTTGTTTCCTATAAATGTGTTTTTCCTTCCTACTTAATAGCACGATGTTGTGTTATTCCCATAGATTGATTTTAAACCATTAGAGAGTGTTTTAATCTTTTGATCAATGACCCTTTGGGTGTGTAAAATTAATTTCCATCCTTGAGTTAAATGTTAATCTAACCATCCATCTCCAATATGGAATGACTTGTCCTTGATTTTTATTTTCCTTGATTAGAATAATTAATGTCTTAACATAATGGATTACAAGTGGGTGGAAAGTCCATGACACATGTTGTATATTTATAAATATGGATTATTTGAATTATGACATCCATTGTTAAATTGGGTTAAATGATTATATTTGATTTATTGGTAATTCATCATGATTATTATTATTTTACCATGGATAGTGATCATTGGAAAAACGCTAAGGTTCTTGTTGAGAATGAAGTTTCATCCTCACATAGGTTGGGTGATGGGATGGTGTCTCACACCATTTAATTTTATTTGGAGGATGGGAATGAAATTCTATGTTCCCTTTTAGTAGTTATTGGGATTGAATAATCACTACACTATATCTACTGATGATCATGATGTCTCACATTTGTATGATACTCATAGCTTGTAAACATTATTGGATCCTACAACTCATTTGACTTGTCATGGACTTTTAAGTTATACCCTGTTCAATATATCATCTATTATCTATTTATATTCTCATATATTTCCTTATATATATAGAATATATACATTTATACATATTATATATGATTATATTTAAATATATGGATCTGGTAAACTGATCAGTCTTATCCTGACCTATGACAAACTAGGTAGAGTTTTCTAGGTGTTCGTCACCAACCTAAGATGACTGGTATATGATTTTAAGTATCTTTTATTATATGTGAACCTGCATACTTCTATCCTATATAAACTAGGTGGATTATTTTATTCACCATTGGTGGGATATTTAGTTTATCACACACCCAACTAGAGCCACCATTTGTAACTAAGCAGACATCATGACTATATATTTGGATAAGAGAAAGTGACTTATGATGGATTATTGATTTATTTTTCTTATATAATTGAGTGTGGGATCATAGGATCTAGTGTATGATCATTCTTCTAGTAGATCAATCTGCTGCTCTTTTTTATATTTTGTATATCATTTTGTATTTGTCTTGCATCCTATATTCCCTATATCTCCATTTTTTTATATCATCATTACATGAAATAAATTTTTATATGACTCATCCTATGGGTTTTGATTATTTTTTTAGTTTCATTGATGTTTATACTTCCTCAGTTAATTTTGGCACATATTTTCAGCGCTACATCAGTTATATCATTGTTTTGATATTTTTGTTTTTTAATGTAACCATTGTGCTACTCTGATATGAGGGTATAGTCTCCATACCATACCACCTTGGATTATTAGTGATTATCTAAATCCCTTCCCATATGGGGAGGGGATCTAGAGTCTATGTGACCTAAAGGCTCAGGGAACCATTTAGTGGCCACCGGGTCAGGAGGTTACTACTAAAGTTTCATTATGGATGTAGATTTATAGGCCCCTTTCCCATACTTACTAAGAAATTTCTAATATTCATGTCTCCTATCTACTCAACACATAGAAACAAATATAATAATATTTAACAAACCTGGTAAGATTCATCCCACTAATAAAAATTTGTAACAGACTAACCTAGTTAATCCAAATCATACACCTAAGTCATCTATAATAGTGTGAGGTGAAACAAATAGAAAGAAAACAAGTCTTTAATATGAAATAAAAAAAATGTATAACCAAAGTAAAAAGTGGAAGAAAAGAGATACAACTAAAAACAATACAATCGAAGAAAAAATGGCAAAATCCAAAACTATGAGAAATCTCCATGTGACCAACTGTCACCTCAAAACCACCCCGCTGTGAAGGTAATGAAAAAAGTGATGTTGAAATGCTACAATATTCCATTCCCTTAACTTGTATCGAACAATAAAACATCTAAAAATTCCAAAAGGAATTATGAGGGAGTGAGCCCAAATCCCAATAGGATACCACCGTAGATTCTATACAAGGTCTAATATCAAGAATACAAAAGTTCAAGATTTTCAATCAAAAATAGTTTTACAAAGAATTTTCATAAAATCAGAACCCATTTGAATATCATTTCCTTTTGTTTTTCATAAAAGACATGGATATTGTCAAATCCAAAAATATGAAAAGTTAAAGTGAAAAAATAAGAGATCATGTCCATTCATCATAATGTATGAAAGTAATAACATATCCATGAAATACCTTCATGCAATTCCATGTGATATAACCACATATAAAAACCCAAGAACAATAGTCCATGATAAAAAAAACATTGAGAATTACAAATCCATAAATGACCAAGAACACTATAATATATGATCTAGAATGTGGGAAAATATGTACTATCTTGAAATAATCCTTAACCATGCAAAATATTTGATCGAACTAATATCAAGGCTTGCCATAGTCTTTTGATATCAATTAAACAACTACTAGTTGTGCCACTCACACTATGGTTTCCTATCGTTATATGCAAACAAAAAAAAAGGTTCCAAAATTTCAATTCATTTCAAATTGAATTTAAAACCCATTCTCATATTTTATAAAAAAATTCAAGGCCAATACAAACCACTTAGTCGTTTGAAAAACCCATTTTCGAATCATAAAAAAAATTAAAAGAAACCACCTTTTAAAACATTTACCTTTCCAAGAAATCAGTTAAAAGATCAATTCTATTCAATAAAAAACACAAAATAATTTTCCAATAATGATAATAAATTCATCAAACTAACCCCTTCTATAGAAACACTAAGCTAAAAATGTTAAAACCAATCCATCATTGAAAATGGTAATTGGAAACTGATAGTTATACCCTCAAAATATATTTCTGGACAAGAAACTAAAATGGATTGATAGAAAACACTATATAATCATGAATTTAAACCATAAACATAGCCAAAAAAAATTTCATGAATAAAGGAATGAGGAATTAGAAGTAACACTTACACAGAAAGGTATACTGTAACATCTCTGGTGATCTATCACTAATCAAAAGATCTAGAATGAGTAGTGATTGCCAAAATACCCTCAGGTGAGATCTGGGTCATGAGATGAAAGTTTTACGTGGAATGATATAATAAATGCCCACAAAGCACCATAAAACCCAATCCATGAGACTTATATGTAGTTTTATCCAATTATTTAATTTAAATTTCATGAAGGCAGAAAATCCAACAAACTTATTACATTTTTATAAAAATATGATGTTATCCATTACATGATGTGAACTCCAAATAAAATGTTTGTAAACTTCCTTACCTGAATAGGATTCATTGAATCTAGTGTCACCTATTTCTTTATTTACCTACTAATGATAATCTATGCACATTGAACCTTTGAAGAACCTACCCTACTGGATGACCGAGGTCATAAAAAGTGCTACTTTAGAAGGAATCTCACACACAATATTTTAAGGTTTTTCTTTAAAAAGTATAACCAACATAATATAAATCATATTCATTTTAAATTAACAACTATTCTATGTCATGAAATTTTTATCTTCGCATGTTTTGTTCCTTTTTTATATTCCTGGTTTTAAACATTTTGTTTTTGGAGTCCCTATTCCATTTACCAAATTAATATATCTACACCACATTAATTTCTAACCCTATAAAAAATTCATATGTTTTTATTACTCACATAAAAATAGAAGAAAATTATATTCATACATATCTAATTTCATATCATGGATATGGTATATAAACTTATCATGCAATGTAATAGAGTTATTTTGGATTGAAGAACCCTGCATGAGTAAGCTTGGAGAAATAAATAGCTTACTCATCACCTTTCTAAACAAGGCATATGCTTATGGGCCTGTGGGAAGTTTGAACCCATGTTCTTATTCTTGTGGGAAATTGAATCCAAATATAATTTAATTTATGATATATAAAAACCTAATATTCTCAAACTATATTAAAAAACTATTCTATATCTTTTAACTCCAATTATAAACTGACATCATTGTAGATGAAGAGATAAGTCTAATGATGTTTCACCTTACATGTAATGAAAGGCTCAACCTCTTAGATAATATTTATTATATAAATAATAGAATACACATATTTTTATATCCTATAAAAAATATTAAAACATGTATAATATATATGAATAAACAAATAGATAATTTCCTTATTTAAAATGAGGAACAAATATAAAATTAAAAATATCTTTTAAAACAAATTATATTAATCCTAAACTTATCATTAATAACTAATTCATAAACTATAAGGGTTTTAAACCAATAAAAAATTATTTAAATTGTGAAATAATTTCGAATTTTTTATATTTAATCTAGGAATGGGAAATATCACTTTATAATAAAAATACATTGCATTTACAAAAGAGTTTAAAAATTATATTCATTTTCAAATAAATACTATAGTTAGATAACATTTTTTATATAAATAAATAAACTCTTTATTTTTTTAATAAAAAATAATTTTGTATCTTATCTGGCCCACTCAAACAACATTCTATCACATTCATAGTGGAAATTTTCAAGGAAAAGTTGACCATGTGTTAAAGTGGGTGGTTATCTTGCATTGGTTGGAATACGAACAATGAGTTTGTGGAAGTGCTTGGGAAAATACATGGTGTATGTGGAACTGTGGACCTCTGTCTTGGAGAAGTACCAAATTATTTTAATTGAAACCCCTAGAACATATGGGGTAATGAACAATATCCCTCTTGAATAGATGTTTGATGTGAGATGCGTTTGGTACGAGACTTGTTATTCTTGCATGAATTTTACCTGTATATTGTTTTTCTAACATATGGTTTAAGTAAATTTTAAACACAATACACTCAAACTACCTTTGAATTTCATTCTTATCTCATATTGACCTCACATTGACAATCATTAACACATTAGGAAGAGAGAATTGATTATATGTTTTCCATGACATGCAACATAAGAATCATTATCATGAAACCTTGTTGTTCTTCTCCCTCCATGTCTTGTTAATATATTAACATAATTTTAATGATGGATTATATGGATTCATCCTTACATTATCACATAATGTATTTACATACATGTAATGAATTAGTTTCATGATTTCTTCATTTAATAGTAAAAAACATTTTGATCAATCAAAGATGAAGTCTCTGATATACTTTACAAGTATTAACAGATCATTATATGATCCATGGATAAAAAAAATCTAAAAAACAGCCCAATATATCATGATAGAACAATATATTAATGAAAATTAAAGTACATAAAAAATAGTATACTTTTAATTCTTGTGTAGTGGCCTCCGTCTCCTTCTTCAATGAAGTAGGGTTGATGTGAACTACTAAAGTAGAGAAAACGTTCTTAATTCCTTCAAGGTAGTCACATAGGATGAAGGTTTCATGATCAAATCAAGTGGAATCCAAAACTCCAAAGGGGACCTAGAACTTTCATTGTGGAATGTTGAATGAATTTTTAGGAGGAAATCTACTTTATCAATCATTTCTTGAAACATATAATCAATCCCACACAATAGAATGGAACTGATTCTTTTATACAGCCAACCTTAGTAATCCTCTCTAAATAGAGAACACATCAACCATATATAAAATATTATCTACATTACTTCCTATTGCAAAATCCCTTAAACATATTCAAATAATTTTCATGAATTTTTAATGAAATCATAGTTTATTATAAATTAAAGAAAACATAATGGAGTGAGTTCGAAGATTCATGCATCATTGGGTTACATGACATACGACCAATCTTCATTGGGTATAAGTTATTCATAATCATATACATAATGAATCATTAGTTTGAATTGAATTATTTTTTAATATTTATCTTATGTGTATTATTTTGGGGAAATATAACTTGGTACCTCCACATGAACCTAGAATTTTCATCTTAATCTATGTGGATTTTTATTCTTATTCCAACATGATAACTTATGAACCTCTCTTAATTTTTATCCCAACATCCAAACACTATCACCCCCATATCTACCTCTTGATTGGTGGAACCTCCCAAACCCAATAACCATCCTGGAAAACACCATGTGGTATAGGGTGTCATTGCTATGAAAAAAAACCATTAGTTTTCCCACTAGACCTTAAACCATAAGCATCACCACTATACTAAAAACCATGATCATCCCTGATAGACTTTAAATTTTGATCACCCATAAGTTAAAAACATAATAGGACCCTCAACCTCGTTATATAAAGAGTATAAGAGACGATACAACCTTAGAACATCATGCATTAATAATAAATAATTTTATTTTAATATTCATTATATCTCACAATAAATCATATTCAAAAATATATAGGATTAAATAATTAAGATATTATATACATGAACAACTTATTTTACAAAAAAATATCAAAATATCAAAAAAATAATCTTCTCACATGGTACCCTTTTACTCATATTATAAATAATATTTTTCTTTATAACATGGATAATAGAAACACTAAAAATTTTGATCTATAATGCTAATTAAGGGTAAAGATGAGATAAAACAATCTAGGAACATAAATTAGCATAAGATGAGCATGTGAGTATAACAACATAATCAAGGTGAATGGAAATAACATAGGATAAACATACCCAATAAATTTTTTTATTATAAATTAGAATTCATGGTATAATTATTTTGGAATTTCATTATAAATTATTAATAGGATTGTGGGAACATGTGTAAATAACCATGAACCCTGAAAACATAACATATGTATAAGAATATGACATAAAAAGAAGTGTATATAATCATTACATATATAGAGGATCCCTTCTAAGGCTATCACCACATAGTGGATAGAGTCCCATAGTTTACTAAGATCATTCCACAATACCTTACATTTCATCTCATGAGATATAATTTTTACCCAATGCATTAATTGGCTATATAATTTTGTTCACACCCCTCACATATAAGACAATTTCCCTTGAAGGTTTTGGATTACTACCCATTCCTAGTTATGTCATGATAGATAAAATCATTACCCATTAAATTTTTGGGATATATAACACTTATAACACCTTTAAAATAATGAGAAACCTAACTTATGTGAGCCACATTTACACAAATCATTCATAATTCCATAATAACTTATTTAACCCCTAGAAAATAAATGAGGTTCATAAAAACATCTATAATCCATCATCGTATTCCATCCAATGGAAAATCATGGATGGTCTAATCAATGAATATTACTAGTAAAATATGTATTTTTAAATTATTTTTACATAGAGGAAATCAATTAATAAGAGTATTATAAAAATACATTGAAAAATAGGAAAAAATTCGCTTTTAATTTTTTAGATAACATTTATTCTAAAATAAAAATATTAATAAAAGAATTCTAAAAGAAATTAATATTAAAAAACATGAAAAGATATATAGAAAAATTTAATAAGATAACTAAATAAGATAATGGTAATATGAAATAATGGATAAAATATTTAAAATAGTCATTCCTTTCATATGTTTTAAAAAGGGAAAATTTTGGGATAAAGTGACCATACATTAAATGTTAAAATTAGATTCCTTTTGTAATTATTCTCAATTAAATAGAAAACAATAACTTAATAAATCATATAAAAAATATAAGGATATCAATAAAATAATACAATGAATATTATAAATGAGGATAAAGATTCCTAATTGAACAATATATAATGTTGTTCCAATTATAGGAATTCTTTAGTTAAAATTGTGAACCATAGGGAATTGAAAAGGAAATAAGAGATTCAAACCCCATAAATGACCATAATTTAATTAAATAGACAGGTATGTAGAGAAAAAGTATAGAAAATATCCCCAGGTATTAATTTAAATACAAATAATCCATATTTCAAACTACTATTTAAATAAGAACTTACCTTTTTTGTTTTGTTCATTGAAAGCACTCCAGTATCATGTATAATAATCAAAACCATTTAATAAATTTGTTAAGAACCTTTTTCACTTCTATTACCATTTTAATCTTAAATTATATCATTCATTACAATAATAATATTTAGTTATGTTTTGTTTTGATCATCAGATGTTTGTAATTTTTATTGTTTGGTACAAGCTTAATAATTGAGATATCAATACTAATTATTTGATACCAATTTCATAATTACAATATTATAAAGTTGTTCTAATGATTGTGTTTAAATAATTTAGATAGTCCCATGTCAATTTTATTGAATTTATAAATTTGGTGTGCAATAATGGAATTGATGGTAAACATGTTTTTGGTTATTTAATGATAAAAATGAGTTATTTCATAATGATAATTAATTATTTCTTCACTCATTTAAAACCATATTTAAAAAATTACTTTGTTATGTCTTGTAATATACTATGTATTTAAGGGTTAAAATATAAAAAAGGAATGTGATTTTTTTGAATCATTATATAGTCCAAATTTTGATCTAGGTTTTAGAATGAAAATCCTAGTGTTGTGACAACCTATTGTAAATTTTTTGAGATGGTTTGGGGAAAAGGAGTTAACATGGGTTCTTGGGTGAGTCTCAAGTGAATTAGGTTAAATTTTCAGAATTTTTTGAATCTTTCTACATATGGTTCATGTGTTTTTGGTCATATTTAAAGAGAAACTGTATGGCACCGATAACATCAGAAGGTTTTTAGTTCAATTTTTATAGGGAATGATTTTATTTAATATTTATTGAATTTTTTTTATTAAGTAATTCATGTTTTAGATTAAACATTATGAGGGGTCTTAGACCTAATCCTTGTTACAATGATTGTTCATAGTTGCAGAAAAACCATGTGCGGTGTTCTAGATCTGTTCTAGGTATATTTGGAACTATTGTCACACAGTTATTAAACAATGTATCTGAACCCTAAGTGATGGGTTTTCTAAGGAAGTGTATGAAAAAATGGATGAAACATATTTCAAGAAATTTATGTAGATAAACTATTCATTCTAACTAGTTTTATTAAAATATTGTATTTTTACCATTTTACAGTAGTAAAATTAAATGGGGGAGCCCCGTTTATTCTCTTTTCAAGTGCACTGACCATCCCCTCTCTCTATTACTTTTCATTATTCAATACCCATTATTTTTATGGATTTAGGATAATTATTTATCATTTATTAGTTTAGATATTCCACTTATCTTTCCCCTTCCATATCTTTTCTAGGTTTTGATTTTATTTTTCTTATCTTAGGTTTCAAATTCTAATTTTACTAAATAATTGTAGAATTGGATGATAGTTATGGGGCTTCTACTCTACCTTATGTGAGGGAATTCCATAACACTATCAATATGGGTTTTATTGTCATTTATAAAAAAGGTACACTATATTTAGAATTTTATTAATGTGAACTGCCAAATTTTAATTGATACTCCTATGGAATTAGTTCTAAATCCTGGGTATTTTTATTGGTTAGTATTTATGTCATGGAATGAACCTCCCATGGGTCATTAGTCTCGAATCTAGAATTAAATGTTCATGTGATGAGATTTAAATAGTTATACCTTTATTAAATTAAAATTTTCAATTAATTATAAATGTTCTAATTAATGTTTTTAGACTATGTGTCTTGAGTTAAGGCCTCATGTGTGGTAGTTGTGGTCTCATATGTTGGAAGATATTGGTTAGATATTCGATGGGATTAAGTGTAGTTTTTGAGTTGTGTGATTTAAATAGAAAATATTATAAATGAGGTAAGTGGTCTTGGTACTATAATTATGTCTTTATAAATGATTTTTATCTACATGTATACATTAATTATCTCCACTGAGGTGATTGGCACTTTGATTATTTATTTGTTTATTTTATTATATAGTATAATTTAATTTGAATTATTAAACTTTCATGACTACCTAAGTGTTAATGGAAAAAATTTATTGGTACTCTATGAACCTAATATACTATCCTAACCCCTAGACATCTAATATTTGAGGCTTGATCTAATATAAAGACATTGGTACTTAAAACACATTAGGAATGTTAATCAAATGAATTTAGTTAGATAACGACATGTGGAACTTGTTATGATATCCTTAGACACCTCCAAGTGGATGTTGTGTGGCGGAATGAGTTGGGTGAACCTAGTTGGCATTAATGGACCTTAGTATAGGGACTCTTATATCTGGACTCATGTAGCATGGTGGTGTGATAGTATTGGTTAACGCTTATAGTCTAACTTAGTTAGGTGTGAAGCCTTATACCCTTTGGTCGATGTGTGATGGAATGAAGTGTGAGACATGCCAAGATCATTCTCTTTGAGAAATAGAACATAGAACTTACCCCTTGAGTCTGATGGATTCATGCTATGTATGTGACTCTGTCAAGGATCATGATAACCCTCATGAGACATGTTATTCTTAAGTTACATTCAATAAAATAAGGACCTTGGGTAAGGTGTGTCTTTTATGAAATGGCCTATGGGGCCCCAGTGGGTGCCTTGATGACCAACGAACCCAAACCTGGTGTAGTTGGACTTGGTTAGAGAGGGTAGTGGTTATAAACATTAAACCTATCCTAAATATGTGACCTTGAGGTTCTGAGGGTAATGTAGATAGTTTTAGGCATTAATCCAAACCTTGTATTTTATTTATTTCTTCATATTTATATTTTTACACTACTATGGATACCTATATGTACTTCTAGGGACATGACCTATTGGAAAAATGAAATTTGGTGGTGACATTTTAGATACACATGGGTACTTATTAGGTTCTCGATTTTGAGCATTTTATGATTCAGATGTGATGAAACTGATGAGATGATATTGTTTTGGATGCATATATTTCCTTCCTAGAACCTGGCTATAAATCCATGTTATTTTGTATGAGAGGATAAGATTCAACCTCGGGTCACTATGGAATACCTTGTACTCAACATGTCCCTCAGACTCCTAGTGTGTCATGGATCTTGTAATTCTTACTTATGGATGGTGATTACAATTATTATTAACATTTTTATTATATTCCTTGGTCATAATTATGATCTTTCCTATTGAAACTACATATATTATATATTCTGGAATGGAGTTCCCATGATTCCTTGTATATATCCATTGTGCGTGGTGACATAGGGGATGAAATTGGTTAGAGACTGCTCGGGATGCTAGGGAATTTCTTTCTTTCCATTCATTATACTTGGGGTTGGGAGAGATCCCCAGGACTTTTGGGATTTTCATGTTGAACTATTAATGATGAGTTATTGGTCTTTTGATCTTGATAGTTAGGTATTTTTAGTTTACTACATTGGATTTAGTTCTTATATAGTTGGAATTATATAGTTGTGTTCTTAAAGAAACCTAATAATTATCCAAATAAGGTATGCTTGATCAATACTGCAGACCTGGGGATTGATAAGATTTTATATATTTATTCATATAAAACTATTTATTTACTTTTTTTAGTTAAGGATATAAAATTCACATACATCTACATTTCCTATTATACATAATACTTTATTGGGGGTTCCAAACTCAGTTATGTACTCACACCCTTTTTGGTACACCATTTTTATGAGGTATGTGAGTAGACTATCACATGGTTGTAGGTATAATTTTGAATGAGATATTATTTTTAAACTGAGTAAGATATCTCAATCTCAGAATATTGAGGGCACTCATGGCATAGTGAAGTAGTAGAGCCTCACATATTAACAAATTTTTTCATTTTTTGTGTATGTGATTTTCCAAGTGGGATATCAATTATTTATGCTAGTATGATATTTTGAGTCTAAATAGCTTCTACATTAATTTATCATTATTCGACATGTTAATTTATTCTTTAAAATATAATATGATTATGTGTATCATAATTACTTGTTTATTAGTTATGTTTCACTTCGGTATGGGGGTATAGTGTCCCTATGGTCACATCCAAGACCATAACTGTTAGTCTAATACCTCCATAGTATGGGGAGGGGTGGCTGAAGTCACATAGAACTTTGTCCTAGGCCATCGATTGAGTGGAATCTAGATTAAGACATTGAAAAGAGGTATTAAAGTTTCTTTTTATTTATATTACTATATCGGATATAGTATCCAAGAGATGTATGAATGTGTTAGATCCAAGTATGGATACCAGGATGGTGCATCATAAAAAATTGTTCTGATTGGTAGTCTAGGTTACCAAGGATGGGATTTTTGTTCTTGATATGGGATGTTGTAGTAGAATTATTTTTACCTTTTACAAAACACATGGTGTTTATATTTATGATTTCAATCTTGAATTGAATCATGGTCGCATAATGAAGTTTCATATCATGAATATTGATCAATCCCATAGAATTTGTAATACTTTTTATGATTTAGTTTGTGTAGTTATCACTAATAATGAGGTTTTTTTATATAATGAGATTGTGGAAACTTATAAAACATATTACAATATATTTTCTTCATTTTATTCTACTCATTTGGACCAACATGTATATATATATATAGATATATCCTTATGATGTTATTTCATATTGATCTATGGTTAGACGATCATTCATGATATAAAGATTTTACCCCTAAGAGTGGACATGTAGTGACCTTGGTAGGTCTATAATGCACATGATACCATAGTGGGAAACCCCTTGTGAGTAATTAGTATTCAGGTTTGGTTATTTAAAATTCAAGTAACAAACAAAATATAATTTTTCCCATATATATTGAAGTTTAATTCTACTCAACTAAGATAGTGTTTATGATTCCTTTAATATAGATCATCTTGGATGGAATGATTATATATTTAGATCCTAGCTGATGAGATGTGATTATTTATAGGGAGGTCCTATGAGGGGATTCTCAGTGAGAATTATTTCCCAAGTCAGTTAATGACTGAGAATGAGGTTTTTGTTCTGTTAGTATATGGGGCCCTAGAGTGGTCATTGACATGTTGATGGTTTTGGTTGTCAATAAAGGAACACTATGATTATTAGAAGTTATGACCCAAAAAGATATGGTTTTTGGGATAGGTAAAAAGACCCATAGACCCTTGTACATGAATCTATTTTTTAGTGAGTCAGTAACTTGTGTAGTTAAGGGAATCCCATGAGGGGGTACCCTAAGTCATAAAAGTGACTTAGTGGTGAGAATAAATTATTATATTCCTTGAGTTGAGATTGATATGTGAAAGGCTCTATCAATTATTTAGAATATTATCATTATATTACTTGGGATGTATTTAGAAAATAGCATTTAGTATTAGTTTCTTTGGATGTGAGGAACTTTGGGTTCATTGGTATTTATACATTTCATGAATCATTGGATAGTTCGAGTACCATGCCTTATAGTTAAAGATTCATTTTTAAACATGTTTAGAGCATGGGTATATGCTTGTGACTTAGAATAGTGAAAGGTGGTGGCTAAGACAATGGTTTTATTAATGAACAAACGATCCACGGATTCTGGTATGTTACTATCGTGGGACACCCTATTTCAAATATGGGTAAAAATAAGATCATTAGTCGAGATTCAGTAAATAGTTTGTTATGAGACCATACACCCATTATGTTATAGGAAGATTAAAGGTAACAAACTCTATTCTTGTGTGGGACCTTTTGAATTTTAATTGGGTGAGAATCCATGTGGAGGATGATACCTATTCTTCTTGAGGAAATGTCATAGGAATGGTTTCTTGAGAGGTGACTATAAAGGTAAAAGTCCCTCTATAGTATAGTAAAAATCTTAAATGGATTTAGTGTGGTGGAATAGTTGATCTGGGTTGATTCTATTAATATATTAGCAATATGGGGACCATAGTTTAGGAGGATAAATACATGTATAATATGGGAATGTTAGGTAATTTTTATTGGGGATCATTTAGAAAGATATATAGTGGTGATTCCACTCAAGATAGTTGAAGGGCGTTAACCTTATTTTAAGGGTCATGGATGTGTGAGACTGAATGATAGTCTATAGCTTTTTCATGGGGATTCTAATGAGAAAAAGGATTTGAATACATTTATATTCCACAGTGAATCATAGATGTAAAATTATATTATATATCATATGGAGTTTGAGAGTCAACATTAGGCTGGGTACAAAGTGATATGATGTAAGAGTTATCATGAAAGAAGGGAATGGGGGAAAATTTTTCTTAGTTGACATTTATGTTATAGAATCTCACTAAAAGTTGGTCATGGGATTTAGTGGGAATGTTAGAATGATTTTTGGGTTCTTTCTAAAGTAGGGGCATAATGAACATTTTATTTTGAAGTTTTTTGGTGGATGAAGATGAGTGTCTTTGAGATAGGATGGGCTTAGGATGATCAGTTGTATGTTTTCATGTAATAGGTTGTCGTCAGAAAAAAATTTCATATAGTGAATCATTTTGGATACTTTAGTAATGTTTTTTGAGTTGTTCATTGATTTTATTGGAGAATATTTTATTCAGGTGTTGTTAATGGATAGGGGCTAATTTTAATTGGGTTGTAAATGGGAATTTTACTTTTTTATTAGTGTTTTATGGGAACTCTCATGATTTTTTGGGTGTAGTGTGTATAGAAAAATATATATTTCATCATCAGATTGTTGAGAACATGTTTTCTTATTCAATTCTAAAACTGGGGAGGGTTGTGGTATAAAATTGTCTCTTTTGAGCTAATAACTATGATGGGTAGAACCATATTTCTGACGATCTATGGAATGATGAAACTATATTTTCTTAGGGTCATCATGTTTAGGTAATCTATATCATAGTGTCTCAATGGTTAATTGAGGGTGTTATATTTATTTTTATGGTTTCACACATTATTTTGGAGGTAAGGTTTAGAAATGCATTGGAAATTCAAGGATCAAACATAACATTTTAAGATTTTTTTGGAGATATAAGTAGTTTAGGATTTTTATTGGGTTCCCACTAGGACTTATCATGGATGCTAATTGTTATAGTGGGGTTTTTATAAGATCCACTATATATAAGGATTGATTTTTTTTGATGGAATCCCAATTTTTTGAATTAGTTTGTGAGGTTTATTTTTAAATAGGTTAGGGAATATAATTCCAAGGGTTATGAAATATTATGTTAATATTTTATGAAATGTTCTCGAGACTGGTAGGTATGTTGAGTACTCAAGTGAGGGTTGAGGTCTCCAGGATATGTTTCAAATGTTTTTATATGCTTCTTGCTAGGGTTCATGGTTTAGTGTGCACAATTTGAGAGAATCTATATGGAACCCTAAGTGTAAGGATTATATCAATTCAATTTCTACAAAGCACAGTTTTATAGTATGTTTAGAATATGGTTTTTGAGGAATGAATGAGTATTCCTATGTTTAGTATGCAAGGAGATGTAGAATTGGGGCTTGTCATATGGCTTACGTATAATTCTTGACAGACCATATGTTGTGTTATGTATGAGTTCAAGGAAAATTTGGAATGGTTGGTATGTGATTAGTAACATTTCATCCAAACCATGAGAGATGGGTTTTATTGGGTAGTGTTTAGTGCACAGTTGGAAAATATTTTGTAAAATTGTAAAACTTACCTAGTTTTGTTAAAATTTTATTTTCACTATTTTACCCATTTGACAATTAAATTGGGGATCCCTATTTATCCTCCTCCCATGCACATGTTCCCCTTTATTTCCTTCTATCCCCATGGTTTTGGGTGGATTTTTGTCAATTATTTGGTGTTTAGAGGTTTGGATATTTTTATTCTCTCTCTCTCTCTCTTCTTACATATCCTTCCTAGGTATTGATTTTCATTATATCTTCTTATGGTTTTGATCCTGGTTCCTCTATAACATGGTGAAATCATCCAATCATGATAAGGAATCATCTCTTCCTTGGAAGAGGGTGTCTCATAGTTCCATTGACCCAATATGGAAAATGTGCATCATAATTGGAATTTTCATGAGTTTTTACTAGGAATATCAATTAAAATGATTAAGAAATTGTTTTAGGTGAATTTTTCCCAGTTTTGTTCCAATGGTGTGTCATAGACCTCCCATAATTGATATTTCTTGATTATGACAGGACATAGTTCTCCCGTGAGTTTTCAAAATTTATTCTTTTTGCTAAATTAAATAATTTAGTTAAATGTAAATTTTATAATTAATCATTTTGGATTGTGAGGATTTTGTTAAGGCCTCCTGTATGTTAGTGATGTTCAGGTATGTTGGATGATCTTGGTTTGACCTTGAATGGGATAAGGCACAGTTTTAATAGATGTTATTTAAAAATAAAATATTCAAAATCAGGTAGGTGGTTTTATTATGAATTTTATAGATCTATAAATGATGGTAATCTACCTGTGTACACGTGGTCTCTCCACTGATGAAAAAAACAATGACTATATAAATTAAATATTTAAATTATATAGTTTAATTTATGTTATATTATTAAACATTAACTCTCACCTAATAATGAAATTAATGTTGTTCTAAGGATTCTATGTACATACATCAATGGATTGACTCATCAGTCATTGATGGTTGAGGATTAAAATAATAGTAAGACCTTGGTACTTGAAACCCTTGAGGGGTTTTAATGAAATGACATGGGTTATATGAGGCCTAGTTGGACATTACAAGAAATCCTTAGCCACCTTCAATAGGGGTTGTGTGATGGATTTAGTAGAGAAACCGTAGTTTTCCTTGGAGTACATTAGTATAGGGACCCATTGATATGAACTTTTCTAAGTGGGTAATGGGTTAGTGTTGGTTGTCCCTTATAGATCATTTTGGTTACGTGTGATGCCTTATATCATTAGGGATTTTTGTGATGTATTATCATTTGAGATGGTACATGATCTATCTATTTAGTCTATTACTCATATGAATTACCCCTTTTGGCCTATGAGGATGTGTTATGTCTACGACTCGATCAAGGAGAGTGACATCCTCCCTGAGATGAGTCATGTCTGAGTGGCTTGTTAAGACATAATTTTCTCGAGTATTGTTAATATCTAATTGAAATGACCATATAAACCCTAGTGGTTTTTCATATGACTAAATTTACCTAAGAGGGTGGTATTGGACTTGGTTAGATATGGTATATGGTTCCAACTTAGAACCCATACAAAACATGTGATATTATGGGGTTATATAAATTGGATATGGGTTTAGAGATTCAGAAAACCACTATATTTTATTTATTCTTTCACTTGTTTATTTTTTATACATATATGGATGACCTAGAATGCTTTTTGATACCCATAATATGGTACGTATTTGATGTCGTGGTGATAATATAGATTCCCATAGGTGCTTCATGGGATCTATCATTTGAGCCTCATGTGATACTAGTGTAATGAAACTGATGAGATGGAACGATCATGGAAGTCCATATGAGCGTACTAAGATCCATATGTTGAGTGAGATAAGATTTTATGGGATACCCAAATCCAACCTGGGGTATGTATGGGATTCCCTAGACACAATGGTACCCTAGGAAGTATTGCATTCTCATGATCCAACCATTAAGACTTGTGGAGTTTTATTACTATTATTATTTACATATTTATGAGATTCTAAGGTAATAAATAGGATCCATATAGTTAAGCTGAGAGATATAATATGTTATTGATCAGGATGCCCAAGATACCTGGGATCTAGCTATTTAGCATAATGGCATGAAGGATGACTTTGACTGTATAGGATTCCACGAAATTGGATTAAAGAAATTCATTATACATGGGAATGGGAGAGATACATAGGATGACTAAGATATGTTTATTGAAAAATTCGAAATGAGTTGTTTTTTATCCTAAGAATTAGGGATTCCTAGGTTACGCCCTAGGATTGTGTGTTTTTTTTTTCATGATATAATGACATGATTAGAGACACCCAACATGGTCCGAATTCACCCAGGATGCAGAAGTTAATGAGAAACCACCTCTTTAAGCAGGAAATGAGATCTGAAGCCAGTCCCAGGATTCTCTTTCATCCATGATTACGTTACTCATCTGGAACACCCGGGGCATTGGTGCCTGGGTGAAGTCAGATTTTCTCACTTCAGAGATATCCAAGCACAAGGCTCCAGTTGTTTCGGTGCTTGAACACAAACAACAACCCAACCGAATTGGGGAGTGTTCCAAAAACCTCAAAATGCATGGCTTCCTATATGATGATCCCATCAAAATAGTCATATCTGGATTTTTGACGCTGTCATTACATTGTGGATATGGCTCGGGAGGGAAACTAGTGCATTTAATTCATGGTGAGATAGGGTCACCTAGTTTTTTTTTGTGTCCTTTGTGTACGAGAGCTGTGATCATATTCAAAGGGGAACTCTATTGGATGACCTAAGTAGGTTTGAACCGGGGCCTTTCCTATGGATAGTGGGGGGAATTCAATATTGTAGCAGACCTAAAGGAGAGGAAAGGCAGGGGACTATCTCAGAGAACAACCATCCTAGATTTTAACCTATTTATGGCTGCGAAGGGGCTCATGGATCTCAGATATTTGGGCAACATGTTTACTTGGTGCAACAACTAGTGGGGGAATAACTACTCATGGAGCTTCCTGGACCGCTTCTTGGCTAACATGAATTCCATATCTTCTTTGTCCAATACAAAAAGTTACACACCTTGTATGAGGAGTCTCTGATCATTCATCGCTTTTGGTATCTATGTCTTCTACGTAGGATCTTCAGGAGAGGTTTCAGTATAGCCAGGTATGGGCCCTCAGTACGGGATACCCGGATCTTGTTAGAGCCTCATGGGAGGAGCCCTCTGAGGGAGATAAGTGGACTACTCTTCATAATAAGATGAGGAGCTTGAAATCGAGGCTCCAAACATAGTCTAAAGATATTATTACCCCTTATGGAGAGTTAGAGGAAACCATGAAATAAGTCGAATGCCTCGAGAACCAAATGGAGGAAACATGGGATGACCATGCCTTTGAGGAACTCTAGGAAAAAAGGACAAGATGACACACTTGCTGCTTAGATAGGAATTACTAGACAGGGAAAGGACGAGGATTAAGTGGCTTAAAGAAGGTGACAAAAACACCTCTTTCTTCCATGCTTTCACTAAGGAGAGGAAAAGGCTGGTTAAGCCTAACATCTTGTTAGAGGATGGCACTTTTACAGATGAAAGGGATGTCATTGGAAGCTTGGACAATTCCTTCTTCTTTGAACTCCTCACCAGCCCCAATGAATGCAAGGCCAACAGGTACCCCTCAGAGGCCATAGAGTTTTTTAAAGTGGTTCCCAATCACGTGTCTGATCGGGAAACTGATATCTTGGGAGCCATATCCAGTGAGAATGAGATCTTGGTAGCGTTAATTCACCTGAATCCTGATAGCTCAGTGGGGATAGAAGGTTTCCCTGGATCCTTTTATTGGTCATCATGGGATATTGTGAAGGAGGTATTAATTGAATATATTCAGTACTACTTTAGGGAGGGTGGACTATCGCATGTGGCATGCACCACTGCACTTGTGCTGCTTCCTAAATCCAAGAATCCCACTAATATTTCAAATTATCATCTAGTGAGCATGTGTAATACCCTTATGAAATCTTGGCCAGTATTATCAACTCCAGAATAACCCCTCTCATTCCGTAGTGGGTGTCTATAGAGCATCATGGTTTTATCAAGGGTCTGTCGATTCAGGAGGCAGTGGCTCTAGCATAGGAGATACTTAGGGACATCAACTTAAAAACTCATGGATCTAATAGGGCCATCAAGCAAGATATGAGCAAGTATTATGACCGCATGGAATAGAGCTTTATTAATAAAGTTATGGAATGTATGGGCTTTAATCCTTGGAACATTGATCTTATTTGTTGGTGATTTAGTTATGAATGGATTTTGGTTAATTTCATGGAGAAATTGTATGGGTTTTTTAAACCAACTTAGGGCCTGAGGCAAGGAGACCCAATATCTCCGAGTCATTTCATCCTGGTTCAGGACGTTTTGAGCAGACACATCCATAGAAGCATTGTTAAGGGTGAAATTCTGCCTTATAGAAGGAAGTTGAAGGCTCCAGTGGTGTCCCATCTCATGTTCACTGATGATACCTATCTTTTCTTGAACGAATCGATCCCTTCCATTCAGGGATTGAATAGAGTTTTGGAGGGCTACTCCCATTGGAGTGGGAAACTCATTTACAATAACAAGAGCAGTTTCTTCATCTCCAGTGGATGTTCTTACCGGTGTATCTCTACTGTGAGCAATAAGTTGGGCATGGAGCGAGGGGATTTCCCTATGGAGTATTTGGGTGTTCCAATCTAACCTGGAATAGTTTGCATTTGTGACTTTGATCAACTCCATAGAAGGATCAATGACTGGGTTCTTAATTGGAAGAAAATTTATCTATCCTTTGGTGGTCAGATCATGCTGATCATGAGCGTGTTACTTGCTACCCGAGTTCTTGCATTCTCTGTGATTAGAGCCCTAAAAACAGTTATCACATACATTGACAAGCTTTTAACCAAGATTATTTGGGATCCATTTTCTGATGGAAAAAAGCATTGGGTATCCTGACACAAGATGGTGAAATAGGTTAGAGAGGGTGGTATCGATATGCGTAATCTTGCATATACCCTACACTGAATGCATGCAAAGATCACTTGGAGTATTCTGGAGTAGCGCTCGTTGTGTGGGTTAACCATGCACACCATTGGCTCAGGAAATCATGATACAAGATAGAACCAATAATCACCACTTAGTAAGGTCTTGGGTGCCCTGGTTGATGACCTATGACCGCTATCTTGTTGGACCTTGGGGAGAGGGAACCAATCGTTTTGGCATCAGAACTACTATGGTGAAAGTTTAGTCTTCCCGGGGTGCCCTTTTCCAACCATTTCCTTCTGAGAAGCCAGTAGGTTCCCATAATTCATCAAAGCAGTGTTGAATAAGGATCAAAAGAAATTTTTTGATCTCATTGAACTCACACCGAACATCGAAAAATGTGTGTTCACACCTTCACCATCAGGATATTTCTCATCCGAAGATTATCAGTGCACCTCATTTGTTCAGTCTCATGCGAACGATTGGGATAAGATCACCTGGGTTAAGATAATCCCAAACAAATTAAAATTTCTCACTTGGAGGATAAGGAATGGAGAATTACCATGTAATGATAATATCAATATATGTGGTGTTAATATTTCTTCTAAGTGTGTGTGCTGTATGTGTTATAGTGAAGTGAGTTTGAACCATCTGTTTTTCGAAAGCAAATGGGCACGTGAGGTATGGTTTTATTTTGGGGAATTCACTACCTTTAACTTGATTAGTATGAATGATCATCACTTTCTAGAGAAATGGTACCATGTATCGGGAGGAACTAGACCAGAGAGGCTGGATCGAACTGCCCTACTACAGGCCGATTGCTGTTGTTTGTAGAGGGAGAGGAATAGAATGAGGCACGGAGTGGGAAACTTGTCGGTTGTGGTGATCTTCATGCGGATGAGAAATATATTAGTTGACATAGTCAGGGTGTTACGGAACTAGAATGAATCCCTTTCAATGTGTTGGTTCTGCTTGGGGTATAGGCTTGTCACCCACAGTGAGAGAAGGAACAATTGGGTTCACTGGTGGCCCCTGCAAAACGGCCTGAAGCTAAACACAGATGGGTCTTGTGTTCTGGGAAATATACATGGTGGTGGGGTGGTTCATGACACTAGCGAGACTTTATTCATGGAATTTACATTTAGGATTGGACATGGCTCTTCATTGACGGCAGAAGCCATGGCAATGCTTACTGGGCTGAGGTTATGCCGACATAGGGGTTTGGTTATTACAGAGGTGGAAACCAACTCATTTATTGTTCACAACACTTTACAAGACAGTGGAAACCCACCTTGGGTGATTGAATATATCATCAGGAAGTGTAAAATCATCCACATTGACATTACTAAATTTTCACACACGTGGAGGGAAGGGAACAAAGCAGCGGACCATCTAGAAGCACTAGATTTCACTGGCTCAGAGAATGTGTGGGTTCATACTAGGACCAGCCTGAAGCCCCAAGGAGTGAATTTGATTATAGGGGATTACCTTGGCCACCATTATTTCAGGCCCCTTAGGAGTGGGTCAGATTTTCATGTTTCGCCTTTTTGTTTGTTTTATTTTCTTCTAGATCACCATCTTTGAATAAAAAATCACTTTATGATGATGATATTTGGGCTGGCCTTCTGATTTCTATACTCACACCCTGCTCAGATCACCTTTACACTAGGGTAACTGAGTTTAATCTCATATGGTTATAGATACATGTTGTGATTCATTAGAGACCTTAACTTCTCATACATAGACATAATATCATTTTTTCGAAAAATTTATTATATTACCATAGATCATACCAAAAGATTGTATTATTTTAGTGCCATTGGAAACATAGAAACATTATAACTAGTCCATAAGTGAGATATATCATATCCCATAATGTTCTTCATATTTAGAATTCTTCTTAAACACATCATATATAATACCAATCTTAATAACCTAGTCAAATGATATATAATAACTTGTGAGCTAAAATGTGCAGTTGGGGTAAACAATGGAGATATGTAAGCATGATTATGCACATAAGGGTATGAGAATATTATAATAACATTAGAAGATCATACCATTCATATAAAAGATCATAAAAATGTTTCATGTAATAAATATTTTAAATTATTAATACATAAATAATAATGGAATAAATAGAATAATCCATACAGGTATAATATAGGAATAACACATAGAAGTGTCTCAGACACATAACATGAAAAATCATTCCTTATAATTCGAGGCTCATTACCACAGTTTATCCGGGCACTTAATGGGGACTAAACCTATTGATAGGGACACACCACCATCCCCAATTACATCTCTTTGTATATAGTGGATCATGTTACACTTTATTACCATAGTGGATCAAACTCATTGAATTTTCCCATTCATTTTCTCATGATATATAAATTTTTACCTAATTCATATGAATGAGATATAGGTCCCACTAATCTTATAATAAAATCATACATATGAGTGCCACAAGATCATAATCATTCATCATATAATAATACAAGAAATGAAATTGGTATCATAAACATGTAATAATTTCACAACATATAGAAAATAATAATTCTTTACAATCATTTCATCAAACCAAAACCCCTAAAATGAATTTTGATTCATAAACATAAAAATCATGGAAAAGAAACAGGTGTCATACATATCATACCATGAAAATTGAAACCATTCAGAGAATGAATATGAAGGGTAAACTTGGATCATATAACTAGAAAGTAATAGGAAACATCAATGATTTTCATCCTATATGTAAAATAATTTTAAAAGACCATTTTAAATCATTTCATGAATAATAAATATATTTCACATTGAAAATTACTTTTTAAAACATAAAACATTTTAAAAATCATTTTCTTCAAAGATAACCATAATAAAAGATGAATAAATATTGATAAAATTTGAATACTTTTCCTTTATTTTTTTAAAACATATACATAAATATTTAAAACATTTTTAGAAAACATTTTTATGAAAAAATCATATTTCTGACTGAAGAGAGAAATAAGGTTATGATTTATAAAAAATATTTAATTAATAATATTATGTACCAAATAGTAAAAATTATACCATTACATGATTATGCCATGAATAAAAATATTATTAAATTTTTTGTGATAGTTCTTTAGAGATGGATCAAAATATTTTATCACTTGAATTATAATTATAAACATTATTGATAAATGATGATATTATATCAATAAAAAAATACCACTTTGGAAACATTGAATCATGATCCCCATGAAATAATAATATTAAATGAAGCTAAAAATATCATTAAAATAATTTTATAAATGATTTAACTTTTCAATGGTAAGTATATACACCTTTCAAAGGAAGATAGGTGCATAATATAACATGTGTCTCAAAGAAGGAAAATTGTAAAAAAATTTGTTATTGATTTGGTAAAATTTAAAATATAAAACTCATGAATGGGGTATGATAAAATGGTTATGTAAATATCTATAAAATTAATGACAATAATCATATAATACATTCTTTGTTAGTATGTACACCACACAAAAAAACAAGTTGTGAATATGGGATATATCTCATAGATATAAAAAGTGAGATGAAATTCCTTTAAAACTATGGCGACATCTAAATCAGAATCCAAAAAAGTAATAATAAAAAATTGGAACATTTAAATAAAAAATAATATTAAATAATTAATTATAAAATATATCAAAATTTTCAATAGATACACAACAAAAAATAAGTAAGTGGTGAATATGAAAATTTTCTCACTCATGTAAAAAGTTAGATGAAAATTCCTTAACTTGTGTATTGAATATCATCATACTTATTAAAACCTTATTTATAATAAATTTAACTTTATTATACATATATTTTAAAACCATATTAATTTATTTAATACCATATATTATTTTATTACGACTCTATATTACCCATTTATTAACAATTCCATGTTAATGTAATGACTCGGGTAATAACAACTTTGTTTTTCGCATGTGTTTTGATTTTTTATATATTTGGTACTCTTACACAAATCATGATTTAATAATGTATAGAATTTAAAAATGATATAAATATAATATATACTTATTATATATGTATTTATAATAACCTACAAAATATTGAATTAGAAAATGAAAAACACCATTCATGGAGATGGTAGGTCGTACGTCGACATGAACATTGTTTCCATTTTATTTTTTTTATTAAATTAATGAAAAGTAAATGATATATATATATATATATTATAATTATATTATAATTATAATTTCATATCTAATACATTTATTTTAAAACTTGTCTCTAATACATTTTATGTAAAGCATGAACAAATCATATCGCTTTGAGGAGGTGGTAGTCCACACATCCATAAACGATGTTATCATATTCCCGAAACAAATCATGAAGGTATGTGGTATATAATAATTATATAATAATAAATACATAATAAGGGTCATATATATCATATAAAATACAAATTAAATAATTATTTTAAACCATGATAGGTATTAATGGAAGAACGAACAACATCGGTTCCAAGGGTGGTAGTCTTTCGTACACACGGATGATGGTTGTGTTTCCTATTTGGTGGATGTGTGTGTCAGTGTAGATCATACCAATATTATAAAAAATATAATTATATTTTGGATAAATCACGTGTTAATAATTATTGAATGGAATTAAGAAAGAAAGTAAACAAAAATTCTTCTTGAGGGATGTTACCTCTTATTTGGGTAACTCCTTTTTGTTTGAACCAAAAGACCACCATGGTATTATTTCGTCCCAAAGTGGGGCATATAGGATTAGAGGAGGGATATTGGGATATTATTTGGATATTTATCTTACTATACAAATGGATTGAGTGGTTTTAATAATCCAAGAGGAGAGGAAGACTTTTATAACTTGGTAAAAAGACACATTGGGTATTCTTGAAAATATTTGAGTTCTCCCCATGTTTTAATTATCCCCAAAGTGTTAAAAATGAACCATTAAACATAAATATAGGTTAAATTGTATAAATATTTCCATAAAGTAATTTATAGTCAATTTTATGGTCATTTGTACACCTTATATTCTAAGTTTAGTCATTAAGTAAGCTCATTTTCACCTTAATCACTGTAATTAATTTTAATTATATTTAGTAATATTTTTGATGAAAAACCATGTTGAACATGTTATAATATTATAAATTATTATTATTAAAAATATATAATCCATTATTTCATATTCTAATCTCATAATTGTTTTAAATTAATTTAAAATTATACCTACAGATATGTCGCAAAAGTGGGTTTTTAAATTGAAAATAAATAAAATAGTGAAGTGTTTTTATATCAAATTTTAGTGATAAATTAGTTATAATAAAATAAATTGGGTTATTTGTTGTATAATTAGTAATTCCCTGACCCCAGTTACCCAGAGTCGGTACATTATTACATAACATTGGCATGATCACAAAAGATCAAGTCTCGAAAGACCGTTTAGTTTAGTAGCCTTGGAAACACTAAATACATTCAGAAGTCTTACATTACATCATAAAGTAAAACAAAACTAAAAAACATCCTGTCTTCATATCCCCTCATACTATCCCTGCAGGTCATTCAAAATATACTTCATCACATCCTGGAAAAATTAAAAGATTGAAAGGGGTTTGCTCAGATGCTCAGTAAGGATAACAATACAGCAGAAACTTTCATAAATAAACATAAACATTTAAGGCAATGTATAACTAAAACAAAAGCCTTTTAAACTTGATCTTTATCATAATATGGCAAAAATAAAATGAAATAATTCCATTTACTTATTCACATGGATATTCTACTAATCAAATAATCACATGCAATATCAATAACAACTTTCATAGTGATGGAATGCATAATGCTAGACTATCATAACCACGTAGCCAAGGCCTCATGCCAAGAATACAAATATTTTTTTTGAAGGCCTCTTTCCAAGACACTAGTTTGTCTCATGAGACCTACTGATGCATCGAGGAGCTATAGAGGGATCCACCCATCACTTATTAACTCCAATGCATTCCTTATATGAAAAAGTTTAAACATATCATAAACCATAACATAATCGAATCACATAAAACATGCATAAAGGAAACATAACATTTACATATTTCAATCACAAGATATAAATAAAACACATTGATATAATAAAACCATTTTCAATACCAAAAGAAAATAAAATCAAAGCTTGATATTTATTTTTCATTTAAAAACATTTATGGCTTGTAGAGGAATCCGAAACTCAAATAATGGTCACGACGGTGGAGAAGTCGTTGTCGCTGCATACGTATGACAAAAAAACATTCCCTTTTGTCATTTAGTAAAATTATTCCTATAAAAAATATTCATTTTGAATAAACGTAAACGTCAAATGGGGTTTATACACCGTATAAAAGAAAGTTGTGTATAAAACAAAATATTCCTCAATGAAAGAAGATTGAGACGAAGTCCCTTACAAAGATCATTTTTTAAATAAAATAGATCTATTATATGCATTCACTATAATTACACATAAATAAAGTACAAATTCAATATAGGACATAATAATATCATGATATAATTTGAAAGTAGGAGATTAACCCAAAGAACGAAAATTGGGTTAAGAAGATCCCTTACCTCGTGTCCGACTTGTCTCGACCGTTCTTTAACCTCCTGAATAATAAACTAGAGTTAATTTATAATTTCTTTAGAACCTTTTTCCAGTTTATTATTCCTTTTATATCACTTATTACCATGTTATTAACATTGTGTAATAATTTATGTTAATAACGGTCGTTTTGTCGATCTTTGGTACTTGAGTCAAAAATAAACTTTTTATAATTACAAGTTGTTCATGTGGTAAAATATCCATTATATAAATAATTTTATTCATGATTTAGATATCATATATATCATATATATATATTATATACATTCATTCATAATATTAAATAACATTTAGAGGTAAGAAATGAAATGCACCGTTCATGGAGATGGTAAGCCGTATGTACGCATGAACGCTACTTTCATTTCTATTTCATATTTAATGGAATGGAATCATAATGATATAAAGGTATATTATAATTCCAGTATAATATCATATATAATATCATTTAATCCATCATTTATACATCCCACATATGGAATTAACGATTCAAATCACTTTGAGGGGGCGGTAGTCCACACTTCCTAAAATGAAATTATCGCGTTTACCCATAATGGAAATCATAAAGGTATGAAATTAATGAGAAATAAAGAATCATAAGCAAAACATAAACACAATATATATATCATATATTAAAATAGTGTCATCCTAATGGCCACCATGAGAGGTGTTAAAATAATATTGAACAATCATCGTTTCGTGTGGCAGTAATTCGCCAGACACAGAAAAAGTATGTTCTTTAACCATTAGATGAAGGTGTGTATAAGTTTAAATAAAATAATTCTACAAAAAATATCCTATTATATTTAAGATACTTTTTTTGTTACAAAATAAAGGAATAAAAAGATTTTAAGGGGTTGGAGAAGCAAAATAAAACAAAATAACATAAGAGAAGACATTACCTTAAAATCAGGTAACTCTTTTTGATTTGAGCCAAAGGATTCCTTGGGAAGACTTCTGCCCAAATTGAGGATTCTAGGAGTAATATAGAGATGTTTATAGAGTATTTAGGTAGATTTTGGCCGAGCCAAATGCCTTTGATGGTGTGAATAATGTGGTAGAGGTGGGGGCCTTTTATAAGAGGAGAGGAGGGGCACTCTTTGAAAGTCATGAAATGTTTCATTATTATGAAATGATTTTCGGATTTCAAAGGTCCAAAAATTATATATTTCGAATATAAGGTGATAAGGGTTCTAAAACGACTCATCAAATAGATTTTTGACAAGTGTAAGGCTTATATTTTACATTATCTTTTCATTTTATTTAAATTGTTAATTAATGAGGTAATCGCTGCATCATCATGGTGTGATAAATAAATTTATTAATTTAATGTCTAAAAATTATAAAAAAAATTACCATGATTTAATAAATCTTTTTATATTTTCAATTAATATTTATAGTCAAATAAATATCTTATATAACCCCATGTAATAATTGTTTTAGTAAAACAACACATGTTTGTGACAATTTAATTTTACTTTAAATAAAAAGTTATTAATGTAATTTTCTTACCCAAGTGGCTCCATGGGGTCCCCAAGTTGACCCATGGATTGTCTTGGTCGGCCATGACACATCCAATAAGGTTAGGACAAGTTTCAAGATATTTTTATTTTTTTATAATATCATTTTTACCTTAAATTTTACTAATTATCTTTATTCGCGATTAATAAAACTTAAAAGTTACTATTCAACAAAAAATTTTTTTAATCCAATTGAACCAAATTTTTCTTACTAATGACAACCATGTATGTTGGATTTTTTAAAATAAAATCACAGAAGTGGAAATGTTTAATTTACACGAAAAATTAGTTTTTAAACTACCACTTAGTGGTTTCACTATTCATCAAAATTGAAGTTTTTCAGAAAAAACCAAAAATTCACACTAAGCTATAATTGATATTCTGAATTAAAAAATGGTGTCTATTTTACAAAATTCCAAACATATAAGTTTCATTAATTAATTTTATAATTAATTCCCGTTGTCAAAATAAATAGCGTGTTTTTAAGAAACAATATCCATCAAAAGATTGACAATTGTTTGTGTCCAATTTAAAAGTGAAATTCATTCTAATGACCACCATTGGATAAAATTGTAAAATTTTATTCTAATTATAATTTAAAAACACTCAATATTATAATTTATCTCAATTAATTATTTTTATTAAAAAGTTGTTTTTAATTAAAATTTAGTAATTTTCACTATTCATCAAAATATAAAAGTTATCCGAAAAGTTCCAAAATTTCACCCTAGGCTAAATATGATATTCCGAATCCAAAAATGAAGTCCATTTTGAAAGATAAAATTTATAAAATTTCAAAAAAGTAGGTATTAATATTCATAACAGATACTTTGATTGGTTGTGGTGTGTGTTAGAAATCGAAGTTGCGTACAACACATGCTACTGTATTATTCAAAGAGAAGCGTACCGTGGAAGCTTGGGGTGTCACATTATCCCCTCATTCAATAAATTGCTTCGTCAAAATTTGAAATTGTTCTTCGAAAATAAAAGGTTGACAATAGAAAATACCTTTGTGGAAAACCCACATCGGAAATAAGGTTAATAAAAATATAACTGTAAAACAAAGAAAGAGAAGTACAAAGGTTTCCTGAGATAGCCCATACTAGGATTCTATGAAAATGTGGATATGGAGGAGAAATAAACCATCAAGGTCTGATGGAGAGTTGTAGAAAATAGTATTAGGAGGAAGTTAACTACAAGAAAATTACAAACTAGTGATTGGTTAAACGGTCTTTGATTCCCCAATAGGAAAAGTTAACCGAAAATGTTATTGTTTTAAATCACCTTTCATAAAGTTGAGGAATTCATTTTTGAGATTTACTAAGAACGTAAAGAAATATACTTACTTGTCATGTAGACTTTCATTATTCAATAAATTTTTACCACAAACCTATCTTTCACTCCAAAAGGTAATAGAACTCAAAAATATTATATTTATCCTAATCGTATAAGGTTACAAATATTAACACATACCATTTAGATTAGGAAAAATATTTTGTAATAACCAGGGACTTCCTATAGGCTAGTGGTAGGTAATAAAGGCCTGTCACACTATGGTTGTGAGTTCGATTCCTACAACTTTTTCTGACGTGACATGTTATCCCCCGACCTACAGGTTGTCCTTTTCTTAAAACTATAGTATTAAAATATTCTAAAAATAATATTCAGAAATGTTTTAACCTTAAACAATACTATCCAAAGTTAAACTTAATCCATTCCAACCATTGTAGTTATCCAAAATACCTCTGTCCAGACTTTCTCTAAAAGGTATCTAAATTCGAAAATCAATTGTAACATCATATTCCCCAAACAAAGTAAAGTTTATCTTATTGTCACATACTAAAAATATGATTACCTTCATCATATTAAAACCTTAATGAAAACAACAAGTACTTCAGTACAATCCTTATATATATCACATTATTCTCATTACCATAATATAGTTCTTGAGTCCAAAAACACAAATACAATAATTATTCCACTTCAACTGTAGTAACAACATAAGACTGGCCTTGATCACTTGGCCTTTTCTGAGGAAAGTTCCCCAGACGCTTAGGACATTCATTTTCATAATGCCCCATTTCCCTACAATTGTAGCATTTAACATTGATAGACTCTTTTTTTACCTTGCAATCACGATCCTGGTGAACTTTTTCTCCACATTTATGACAAACTCTCATTCTTTTTGGGCAAGTACTGGGGAGATTCTTCCCAAAATTATCGCATAATGGAAAATCCATCTTTCCTGTTTTCCCTTTATCTGTCTCTTGATCCACCATTGTCCTCTTATATTGATTTACTTTATTGTCATAAGACTTAGAGAATTTATTTTTCCATCTTAATGGCACATGATACAATGTCTTTGTATGACAAGAAGGATTGTGAGACCAATGCTCGAAGGAGAAATGGTTTTAACCCATCAAAGAAACGATCAATATTACTTCTTGGGTTATGTATATAATCTGCAAGATACCTCGCTAACCTTGTAAAGTTATCCTCATACTTTGCGACATTCCCATCCTTATTTTGTCTCAGACGGAGAAATTGCCTTTCCATATCTACTCGATGGTCAGGAGGAAAGTATTTTTCTAAGAAATGATCTTTGAACTCCCTCCATTCTATACTTGATACTTCTTCATCTTCCATTGTATTTTGAATCAATGACCACTATTGATCGGCATCTCCAGTGAGGCGGTAAACTACCATGACAATGTTTTCCATTTCACTACTCCCCAAGGCATTGAATATTTTCTCTAAGGAATTTATCCATTGCTCAGATACTAAGGGATTTGTACTCCCATTGAATGTTGGTGGTTGTTTTCTCATGAAGCATTCTAACATTGATCCTCCACGTTGTGGATCAGGGTGCTCCATACGAGTAAGGTTATTATTTATAACCTAAGTGAGTTGTCCCAGTATAGTGATAAGTTGATCAGAACCAGTTGTATCTCCAGCTCCACTATAATTATCTTGATCAGGAGGAAAATCCCTACATGGAGTGCGTGCATTGATACGGTTTCCATTCCTCCCACTAGGCACCATTTCTAAACAATGGAATAGACTAGATTAGTTTATGAATCAAAATACATAATTCCATAGTTGTAAAAAACATAACATAAATTGAACTATAATCATAAAAATGTTTTCTTTGAGGAATTATATACTCATAAACCCTTCATAATGGTTTGTAAAGAAAATGAGAATTATCCTAAGCATATCCCCTGGGAGTGTCGTAACCAAGAGTGCAGCAAGACCCGTTGTCGTGCACCAGTTCCCGTTCGAGTCTATCTCAAAGCGGTGTTTTTGGGTTTTACCCCTAGGTACATCTGTGCCAGAGCTTCCTCTACCAGCTTGTATCCAGACAGGGATGTATTGCTCGAAAAACTCACAAAATCTCTATAATACCAAAATTCTAGGAAGTTCTTCTATACTAATCTTCAAAGTATATCTTAGGTCTATGTGCTCTAATCAAAGTTTATCTAAATCTAGTTTCCAAGGTTAGTACTAAATTGCCTCTGATACTAACTATTATGCCCCGACCCTAGTTACCCAAAGTCGGTGCGTTATTGCGTAACATTGGCATGACCACAAAAGATCAAGTCTCGAAAGACAGATTAGTTTAGTAGTGTTGGAAGCACTAGATACATTCATAAGTCTTAGATTAAATTATAAAGTAAAATAACTAAAAAAACATCCTATCTTCATATCCCCTCATACTATCCCTGCAGGTCATTCATAACATACTTCATCACATCCTGGAAAAATTAAAACATTGAAAGGGGTTAGCTCAAATGCTCAGTAAGGATAACAATACAGCGAAAACTTTCATAAATAAATATAAAAATTTAAGGCAATGTATAACTAAAATAAAATCCTTTTAAACTTGAACTTCAGAATAATATGGCAACAATAAAATGAAATAATGCCCTTTACTTATTCACATGGATATTCTAGTAGTTGAATAATCACATGCAATATCAATAACCACTTTCATTGTGATGTAATGCATAATTCCAGACTATCATAACCACATAGCCATGGACTCGTGCCATGACTACAAATAATATTTTGTTAAGGCCTCATGCCAAGACACTAGTTTTTCTCATGAGACCTACCGATGCATCGAGGAGCTATAGCTGGCTCCACCCGTCACATATTAAGTCCAATTCATTCCTTATATGAAAAGGTTTAAACATATCATAAACCATAACATAATCTTATAACATAAAACATGCATAAAGGAAACATAACATTTCAACATTTCAATCACAAGATATCAATAAAACACATTGATATTATGAAACCATTTTCAATACCAAAATAAAATAAAAGTAAAACATGCTATTTATTTTTCATTTTAAAAAAGTTATGGCTTGTAGAGGAATCCGAAACTCAAATAATTGTCACGACGGCGGAGAAGTCGTTGTCGCCGCATATGTACGACAAAAAAAAATATTCCGTTTTTTCGTTTAGTAAAATTCTTCATATAAAAAATATTCCTTTTTAATAAATGTAAAAGTCAAAGGGGTTTATAAACTATATAAAAGAAAGTTGTGTATAAAACAAAATACGCCTCAATGAAAGAAGATTGAGACGGAGTCCCCTACAAAGACAATTTTTTAAATAAAATAGATCTATTATGTGTATTAACTATAAGTACACATAACGAAAGTACAAATAAAAGATAGGACATAATAATATCATGACATAATTTGAAAGTAGGAGATTAACCCAAAGAACAGAAATTAGGTTAAGAAGTTCCCTTACCTCATGTTCGACTTGACTCGACCATTCTTTAACCTCCTGAATAATAAACTAGAGTTAATTTATAATTTCTTAACAACATTTTTAAATTTTATTATTCCCTTTATATCACTTATTACCATGTTATGAACATTATGTAATTATTTATGTTAATAACGGCCTTTTTGTCGATCTTTGGTACTTGAGTCAAAAATAAACTTCTTATAATTACAAGTTGTTATTGTGGTAAAATATCCATTATATCCAGAATTATATTCATGATTTAGATATCATATATATCATATATATCCATTATATACATTCATTCATAATATTATGTAACATTTAGAGGTAAGAAATGAAATGCACCGTTCATGGAGACGGTAAGCCGTATATACGCATGAACGCTACTTTCAATTCTATTTTGTATTTAATGGACTGGAATCATAATGATATAAAGGTATATTATAATTACAGTATAATATCATATATAATATCATTTACTCCATCCTTTATACGTTCCACATATGTCATTAACAATTCAAATCACTTTGAGAGGGCGGTAGTCCGCACTTCCTAAAATAAAATTATCGCATTTACGCATAATGGAAATCATAAAGGTATGTAATAAATAAGAAATACAGAAGCATAAGGAAAAAATAAAAACAATATATATATATCATATATGAAAATAGTGTCATCATAATGGCCACCATGAGAGGTGTTAAAAGATGATTGAAGAATCATCGTTTCGTGAGGCAGTAATTTGCCACCCACAGAAACAGTATGTTCTTTAACCATTAGACGAAGGTGTGTGTAATTTTAAATCAAATAATTTTCCTAAAAACATCCTAGTTTATTGAATATACTGGTGTTGTTACAAAATAAAAGAATAAAAAGAGTTTAAGGGGTTGGAGAAGCAAAATAAAACAAAAGAACATAAGAGAAGACATTACCTTAAAATTGGGTAACTCTTTTTGATTTGAGACAAAGGCTTCCTTGGGAAAACTTTTACCAAAGTGAGGCTTATAGGAGTAAGAGAGGGAAGTTTAGAGAGTATTTGGGCAGATTTTGGCCGAGCCAAATGGCTTTGATGGTGTGAATAAGGTGGTAGAGGTGGGGGCATTTTATAACAGCAGAGGAGGGGCACTCTTGGAAAGTCATGAAATGTTGCGTTATTATGAAATGATTTTCAGATTTAAAAGGTCCAAAATTTATATATTTCGAATATAAGGTGATAATAGTTCGAAATATACTCATTCAATAGGTTTTTTACAAGTCTAAGTCTTATATTTTACATTATCTTTTAATTTTATTTAAATCGTTAATTAATGAGGTAATCGTTGCATCATCATGGTGTGATGATTAAATTTATTTATTTAATGTCTAAAAATTATAAAAAAATTAACATGATGTATTAAATCTTTTTATATTTTTAATTAATATTTATAGTCGAAAATTTAACTTATATAACCCCATGTAATAATTGTTTTAGTAAAACAACACATGTTTGTGACAATTTTATTTTTACTTTAAATAAAAAGTTCTTAATGTCATTTTCTTACCCAAGTGGCTCCATGGGGTCCACAAGTTGACCCATGGATTTTATTGGTCGGCCATGACTCATACAATAAGGGTAGGACAAGTGTCAAGATATTTTCATATTTTTATAATATCATTTTTACATTAAATTTCACTAATTACCTTTAATCACGATTAATAAAACATAAAAGTTACTATTCACAAAAAAACTACTTTAATCCCATTGAACCACATTTTCTTCTTAATGACAACCATGTATATTGGATTTTTGAAAAGCAAATCCTAGAAGTGGTAATGTTTCATTTACACGAAAAATTAGTTTTTAAACTACCACTTAATGGTTTCACTATTCATCAAAAAATGAAGTTTTTCAGAAAAATACCAAAAAATCACCCTAAGCTATAATTGATATTCTGAATTAAAAAATGGTGTCTATTTTATAAAATTAAAAACATATAGGTTACATTAATTAATTTTATAATTAATTCCCGTTGTCAAAATAAATAGAGTGTTTTTAAGAAACAATATCAATCAGAAGATTGACAATTGTCTATGTCCAATTTCAAAGTGAAATTAATTATAATGACCACCATTGGATAAAATGGTAAAATTATATTCTAATTATACTTTAAAACAACTCAATAGTATAATTTATCACTATTAATTATTTTGATTAAAAAATTTGTTTTTAATTAAAATTTAGTAATTTTCACTATTCATCAAAATATAAAAGTTATATAAAAAGTTCCAAAATTTCACCCTAGGATAAATTAGATATTCCGAAACCAAAAATGTATTCTATTTTGAAAGATAAAATTTATAAAATTTCAAAAATTAGGTATTAATATTTATAACAAATACTTTGATTGGTTGTGGTGTGTGTTAGAACTCAAAGTTGCGTACAACACACACTACTATATTATTCAAAGAGAAGAATACTATGGAAGCTTGGGGTGTTACATAATTTATCTAATTATAATTTTAAACCTAATTAAATTATAATTTAACAATAAAAATAAACTAAAATATAATAATTTTCAATTAAAATTCAGTGTTTTTCACTATTTATCCAACAGTGAAATATTTTAGAAAAATCCAAACATTTCACTATAAGATAGTTTTGAAATTATGAAGTCAAATTTTTTTTTTATTTTATCAAATAAAATTTGTAAAATTGTAAAAAAATTATTTTATTATTATTCAAAGAAGAACACAAAAAATTAGTCCTTTGATAAAATATTATCTTTTTTAAAACCCTTAGAGGTTACCAAAAATTATATATTTTTATTTTAAATATTTTTTATGAATATGAAGCCATTATAATTCATATTAATATATTTTAAAATACTATTCATATTACAATGATCAATGGTTATGTTATAATTTTCTTGTTTTAAATAATTATAATAATAAAATATTGTTTCATAAAAACTCAGTGTTTCTTGTAATGAAAGATGAGATGATTTTACATGTAGGGAAAGCTGAACTTGGTGTATCATATAATGAATGTTTAACTTGTTGTATCATTCAACACAAGATATAAAATAAATTTAATTTAATTGAAAAAAATGTTCATAAAGACTTTGGGTGTGACATTATACCCCCCCTAAAATGAATTTATCCCTCAATATACTTCATTATAATACAAAAAATATGGATACATCAGTCTCATAGTATCCTCATGTTCCCACTTATCTTCCTCTAATTGGTGGTTTATTCATAAAACACTGACAATTTTTGTGGTCTTTTTTCACATATAATTCTATGTATGATCTTTAATTTCAACTGGTTATTCCTAATAAAAAAGATCCTTCTCTAGGGGTATGAAACTTGAGTTTAGTACATGTGAAGAGTCAGTCATATACTTATTCTTGAGAGATACATGGACCACATCATGGATTTTAGAAAGGTTTTGTGGAATCTCCAAGTGATAGGATATCATACTAATATAATTATTAATTTCTAAGGGACAGATATACCTAAGTCATTGTTTCCATTTATTTAAAATTCTAATAACATTATTCAATTATAAAATTATTAAAAACACCTTAAAACCAACATAAATTTCATGATCATGATGATGATTATCAGAATAACCTTTCTATTAAATCTGATCTTCTTTTATATGATGTAGAATGGATTTAACCTTTTCAACCATTTCTTAGGAAATATTAGGTCCCAATAGACTTCTTTACACAAATTTATTACATCACATTGGAGATCTACATTTCTTTCCGCAGTTGTTCTCATAAGGTTCCATCTAAATTTTTGAGTGAAGGTTATTATTGTATGATAACTCAATTTGAGGAAGGTTTTGATCTCAAACACCTTTAAAATATAGATAAAAATATCTCAACATATCCTATTGTGTTTCAATTTCACTTTCAGATTTACCATCCTTTTGAGGATGATAAGCAGTGCTAAAACTAAATTATTTATCAAGGTCTACCTGAAGACTTCTCGAAAACATTAAGGTAAACCTCAGATCCTGATTAAATAAAATGTAATTTGGTACCCAATTAATCTTTACCACTTCCTTAATGTATATCCTATCATGTTTATCAAGAGATAAATATTCTCTGATAACGATGATGCATGCCGACTTAGTAAGGTGATCGACTACCACCCGTTTAGAATTATTCTGTTTAAATATTTTTCGGATTCAAATAAAAAAATCCATAGTGATGTTCTCCCATTAGCATTCTAGTATGGGTATTGTATGAAACATCCCTTTTAAAATTTTTCTTTCATCCTTATCTTTTTGGCATGCCAAGCATCGATAAGTAAAATGTTTAATATCTCCCTTCATGAAATCCCACTATAAGTATTCATTGAAATATCTTTACATCATTGTACATATAGTACGAATAGAGAATGATGGTCAATGAGCATCCTATAATAGATCCTTATTAAAATATTTTATGGAAGGAACACATACTTGGTTCATGATACTTATCATTCTATCTTGATCAAGGTTAAACTCAAGAGAATTTCTAACTATATTTTATAGCTCAAAATCTTCCTTTTATGCCTCTTTAATCTTCACTTGGATAGATAGTTTAATATTCAATTGTGAAAGATAATAATTTTCCCCTTCATTAAATATTCCCAAATCCATCCTATATAAATCCAAAAATATTGGATCTTTTGTGATCCTCATCATGGATAAACTAGCATGATAATTATGACTCAAATCATTAGCCACCTTATTTTCTTTCATAGGGTGGTAATGTATTGAGCAGTCAAAATTATTTATCATTTTTAACTATATCATATGAAACATGTTCAAATCCTTCTATGCAAATATATACTTCAAACTTTTATGATTGGTATATATATCATATTTTTTCCATAAAGATAATGTCTCCATATCATTAATGAAAAAATTATCATAGCTAACTCCAAATCATTAGTTGGGTAATTTTTCTGAAGAATATTAAATTATCATGATGTATAGAAAGTAAGCATGGTATTCTACATATGAACACATCCCAATCCATTCTTGGACTCATAACTTTATATTAAAACCCCTAATCCACTACAGGGTAATATAAGCACAGATGTACTGACTGACCTTCTCTTTAGTTCCTTGACATTTTCCCCACATTCATCGGTCTAGAAGAACTTGGAACCCATCCAAGTAAACTGGGCCATATGATTATAAAGTCTTGAGAAATTATACAAAAACTATCATTAAAATCATGTTAAACCATGAAAACAATGAATCTCAGTCACTATGGTTAGTCTGATCCAACCTTCGATATCATACGTGATTTATTTATCTAATGTTATAGCATCTCATGAGATTATGTAACCTAAAAATGGAAACTTTTTTAGCCAAAATTCACATTTTTTAATTTTTTCATACAATTTATCTTTTATTAGGGTATTCAGTACAATTATAAAGTGGAATTCATGCTATTATTTTATCTTTTAGTATATAGGAATATCATCTATAAGACCCCCAAAAATAGATCAAACTAATCTCTAAAGAATATATTCCTCAGATCCATGAATATAATCAAAATATTAGTAATACCAAACGACATCACTAAATATTCATGGTGTCCATACCTCTTGCAAAATTTCATCTTGTGGAAATAAACCTTATCACCCCTCAATTGATAATATCCAAAATAAAGGTAAATCTTAGAAAAGTATTGATCTCTAAGCAGTCGAAAAAACATATCATCAATAATAGGAAGAAGATATTTCTTCTTGATCATGATAATATTCAACTAAAAATAATCAATATAGAGTCGCACCAATACATATTTATTTTTCAAAAAAGAGTTGGTGCACCCAATTATGACACACTTGTCTGAATAAATCCCTTAAAATGGTTTTATCGTAGATTCTTCTTTAATTAATACAACTCAATTATATCCATTCTATAGGTAGTCTTTGAAATTGGTTTGGAACCAGGTATGAGTTCTATTGAGAATTTAACAACACATTTTGGTGGAAGGATAGAAAATTATTCTAGAAAGACATCCAAATTTTTTGGAACAATTAGAATATCATTAATGTTGAGTTTATCCCAAAACATTTGAGACAAAACCTCCTTCAGAATGGGATTTAAGAACCATATAATGGATATAACCTCCAATATAAGTTCATACTTATAAATACATCGATATAAAATTGTTGGTTGATTTGAAATATCAAACATAACATCCCTTATACAACAATTGATGTTGGATTTATGTAGATAAAGACAATCCATGTATAAGATGACATCAAATTAAACCAAAGGAATAATGAAAATATTTTCTGGAAGCACATTCCCAAAAACATCAACCTAAGAGAAATCATATACTTGAGATGTGATCATCATACTATTAGGGGGTTTCACTAACAATTTCACATCTAATCATTTGTGTGGAAAAATAATACCCTTAAAAATAACTAGATATGAAACAATGTGTTGATTTCAAATCAAATAATTCATTAAAAGTTCTTGAGTGAATGGTAGGTGGAACTTTCACCATGTTGATATCACACCAGTTGTCTAAAATAATGATCATATGATATTAACCCTTTTCCTTCAGCGTAAGATGTTTCTAACATCAATCATCATCATTAATCCTTGGGTTTGGTCCCTGGTTATCATAATTCTCATTCTCTTTACACATATATTGTAACACCCCCAATTTGGATCTCTCTCACTTGGCTAAAAAGGGATGGTTATGTGGCCTCAAGCCCCCCCCCCCCCACATGGTAAAGGATTTGGACTAGCATTGTGGAGTGAAATGCTTAGTGGGGAGACTATACTCCTCGGTAAGAGGTGTCATCATAGTAGAAATAATCCATATTAATAGAATCAATCAATGTATAGAAAAAAAATCCAGTAATAAAATACAACTAAATAAACAATAATTAATAATGGGAATATTATAATGAAATGTTTTAATGTAATTAAATGTCAATATGGAAAAGATATAAGTAAAATACTAGCAGACTCCAAAAAGACTAAATGGTTCTTGGTCCTAAAACCCGTGTATTTCCCACCTCCAAAATCCAGACCAATTAATATAAAAACAATCAATTACAGGGCCATTTTAAATTTTCCAACATCAATCCGCCTAATCTGTTCAGGTACCAAACTATTTCCCGAACAGGGTGTGTGTGTAAATCAGTTTTTCGATACCAATGTGTCTAAAAAAACTATTCTGATAAGTGTTGTATATAATAAAGTGAATAATAGGTGTATTAATTAATTAAATAATGAAAAATTACAACAACAATCTACTTTGGATTCATGTTGGAATAACTCTGATCTTGTCATACAACCATCCCAACCACAACCACATAACCATCGTAAAATAACCTTCTCTAATGTCATGCTGGAATATCTCGAAGTATGTATTAAAACCATTAAAACCACAAACATATAACCATGTTAAAATAAACTAATTTAATTCCATGTTAGAATATCTTGGAGCATGTCTTACAACCATTTAATCCACAAATATATAACCATGGTGAAATAAAATTCTTCAGAATTTTCCTTGAATGTCTCAGATCATGTATTAATACCATGCTAACCAAAACCATATTAACATGGTATATTCCGAAAAATATGGTTCAAAGAACTATAAGCAATAAATTATCTAGTTCAAAGCCATAAAAACATTATAGCATGAAACTAGGCATGTACCACTCAATATAAGCACTACAGCATGGGAATGGTTTGAGCCCGCTCAATATCAGCATTACAATATATTAGTGTGTCTGTTCTAATTCCAAGACCAATATATAATCATTTCATTATGGAATATAATTCCAATCATACATCATGGATATCACAATATCACATCATAAATCTCAATGGTTAATTATGCTATTTACCATTTTTCATTCATATAGCACTATATTGGATTATTTTACTCCTCATCCCCGATCTTATCCAAAAATCACTATGTGGTCTCATCAAAATAGTCTGGAAACCGTGTTTGTATATCATACTCCCTTTCTCATGTCTCCTATTGAACTCTCCCAAGCTACCACTTCACACATACAAAATTTACAGTCCTACCCTGAAGATATTTCCCACTACGACCCACAACCCTTATCAGATGCTACTCAAAAGTCAAATCAGAAAAAAGATCAATTTATACTATTTCTATCACATCGTATGGTTTTGAATGATATCATTATAGATACGACATCTGGAACATGTTTTTCATGGAATTGTAGTATGGTGGAAGGCAAAAATAGTATGCCAATTTACCAAACCTTGCCAATATCTGAAATGGCCCAACAAACCAAGGTGTTATCCTTACTTATTTCCTGATACGGCTTTTCCCCAATCCAGGTGACACCCGATGGAAATCATAATGAACAACCACAAATAATATAGGTCATCTTTAATGGTCACCAAGAAACTTATTCCTCTTTTACATGTTCATCAACCATTTTCTGATCAGCTAAACCTGATCAAATGTATCCTACATGAGACTAGGACCTACAAGTGCTGAATCATGTACCTCTAGCCAAAAAAGATGTGAATATCATGGGATTATATATAAATTCTAAATACAATCCATTTGGATAGATGAATAAAAAATATTATTATATAAAACCTTCACGAGTATCATATGTTTCTCCCATAAACTACCAAAATCCAAAACAATGGCTCATAACATATCCTCTAGAACGTGAATTGTCTTCTTAGGTTGACCATTGGACTGAGGTTCATAAGATGTGATCAAAATAACATGTGATCCTTGATCATTTAGAATATCCTAATAGAAAAAAATTCTTAATGAGGATCTCTATATGAAATGATACTCCTCAAAACACCATGCAACCGAACAACCTCGTGCATGTAAATACTACCAGTATCATTAACTGTGATGGTTTCCTTGATATATAAGAAGTGGGATACCTGTTTTAGTCGATTCAAAATCACCCATACATCAACATTGTTATGGGTTTTCCAGGGTAATCTTGTCATAAAATCCATAGTGACATCATCCCATTTACACTCAGGGATGGGAAAGGTCCAAAAAAACCCAACTTTCCTCTGATGATCGTCTCTCACCTACTAACAAGTGAAGCATCTGTCCATAATTATGTATACATGTTTCTTAATCACTGACAACCAGTACTATATACAGATATCATGATACATATTCAACAATCAAGGATGTACCACCCATCTAGAATCATGAAACTCCCTCATTATATCCTTGTATAAGCTTGTTAGAACCCATACTCAGCCACAAATAAGATAATTACCACTATTGAGAGACCATCCTGATAGTGTCTCCCAATTATATAATTTTTCTCTTAAAAAATTTCCCTTAAGGTCGGATAAATTCTCAGTCTCAATCTGGTCCAAAATCATGGGTTTAAAAGATTTCAGAGTCAGATATAATCTCTTCTAAGTTGGTAATCACCCACCACATTTCATAAGACACCCACACTTTTTCTATTAATTTGGACTTAATTAATTTTCATTGATGTTTCCCTTTCTTGGTGTATAAACCTACTCAAGGTTTAATGACTACAGATATTCAACCCACCTCCTCTACCAAAGATTTAGGTCTCATTGAGAATATATGTAATTGAGGCTCTTTTGAATTGTGTATACTACAAACCTCTAACCCATGAGAGAGTGTCTCTAACATCATAGAGAATTTAGCACTATTTATAACTTTAAATAGTGAGTTGGATAATTCCTCTCATGTGGTCTTAGCTTCCTAGAGCCATAAGATACCACTAGATCCTCCTGCATTATAAATGCTCTGAGTCTAACTATGGATGTTTCATAGTACATGGTATATGATTTTCCCAGAATAGGTAAGTTGAGAATAGGTGTTGATGTCAGCCTACCTTTTATCTCATGAAAATATTTTTCAAAAGAATCATACCAAACAATCTTCACCCTTTTCATTCTCTTCCCAAATATCGGTTCTACGAAACAAAATAAATACTAGATAAAGAGTCAATAATTACCTTATAAATCCAAAAAGGTCCAAATAATGAAGACATTCTAAGGATGTTCCCAGGTTACCATGATTGAAAATTTATATCGGTCCATTGAAACTCTTTCCTTTGAGTTGACATGGCCTAATAGGTTCACTTTGTTAATCTAAAATCTGTATTTAGTTATCCTAAAATTAAGTCGATGCTCTCTCAATGTACTCAGAACAATGTCAAGATGTTTGACATGATCATATTCTAATAGGGAGTAAACTATGATCACATTGATGAAAACCACCAAAAAATGGTCCCAAAGAGAATGAAAGATCATATTCATCAAGGACATGAATACAGTTGGTGCATTGGTTAACCCAACATAATCATTATAAATTAATACGATCCATACATGTTCCTACAAGAATTGTGAGGTTTGTTTATTAGTATCACCCTTAAATGTTGGTAACCTAACATAAAATCGATCATGGAGAAGATTTTAGTACCTCTCAACTGATCAATCATATCATAAATGAATGGAACATGATATCAGTTCTTGATCATCATATAGTTAAACCTCTGATAATCTACAAATAAATAGAAAGACCCATTAGTATTATTGGAAAAGATAATTACAGAACCAAAAGGATATGTACTCATCCACATGAAGCCATTATATTCTAGATATTCTTACTAAAATATATAATCTTAAAGCTCTGTTTGTTCCATTATGTAAGGTGGGATAGAAACTGGCTCCGCTCTAGGACTATCTCGATTGTGAACTTGATCTCTCGCTCTGGAATTAAGTCATAGAACTTGTCTTGGAAAACATCCTAAAAATGTTCTACCATTGGTGGAAAATAATCATTCTATATTCCATCATCATCTAGATAAATACTATCTATTTGAGTCCTAAGAAAATCCAATCTGCACTGAGTTGGTCCAACATGACTAGCCTAAAGATCTCACTCACCTTGGTGAGAATAGATATCTTCTTATAGAAATAAAATGGTAAATCACATCTTTTAAATATTCCATATGAGCCTGGTATGGAACTAGAGAATCCATTTAAATAATCATGTTGAACCCTATAATTTACAGAATGAACAGTTCCCAACAGAAATGGTAACCACCAATATCTAGAGAACAAGACTTGAAAAGGATAATATTCTCTAACCACACTCCCAAATGTGTGTCGATGGTGAATGCACAATCTAAGCATTCCACATCCAATCTGAAACTATTTTAAAAAATATGAAGTTATAATAGAATGTGAGAATCCTATATCATAAAAAAACAGACTAAGGTAGATGATACAATAATCTTACCTCTGATAGTATACGGTCCTTCATCCACATTTTTTAGAGTAGTCATCACAAAGGGCAACTAACATATCCCACTCCTATGTGATCCATCCTAACTACCCTGAGATATTTCCATTTCTTAGTACTGTTGCTCATGTACTAAGAGACTAGGTCTCCTGCCTTGGCCTGAATAGTCACTGGAACTCTAGATACTCTCCTGTTGAGGGGTAGTTGAGCCAATTACCAACTCAAGTGCCAATTATGTTCCCTTCCCACTGGAATTAAATGGAAAGTTTATACATAACCACTAATTATTCTATAATCATTCATAGACACGACATTCAACTGTGTGGTTAGGAAAGTGCAGGTGCTTGTGGCTGAACATTCCACACAGATATCATTGGAACAAAACATAGCCATGAGATGGTTTTCCACTACCTTAAATACACTTCCTGCCACTACCTTGGATGAATCTATCATAGTGGTAATTCTTTCTACCCAAAGAAAATATCCCTATTTTCATATCTGAAATAGTCTGGCAACGGCTTGGGGTCTCTCACAGATTCCCTTATGTGATGATTTCTTGGTTCATCACATCCAAAAAACTACCCAGATAACAAACTTCTATCGATAAATTAATCATGTAAGGAATACCATATTGAAAATGGCTCACCATAGAGATCTCAAAAGTAGACAAAGAATTCATAAATAATTATTGGTCGGTCAAATGTCCAGCACAGTCTATCACTGAAATACCCTCCCATGTCAAATGTATGAACTCATGAGCCTTTTCATCCCTTGATATTTCAAGAAAAATTGGGTCATGAATTTCTTCTTGAATTCCTTCCTATAAATATCATCTTGCTACCCATCATCCCTTATAATGTCCCACCAACAATTGGCGGGTCCATGATGTATATATGCAGTAAGCTCCACCTTCCTATCCCTAGGTGTCTAAATATTCTTGATGATTTTCTAGACTGACTTGATCCAGAACTCAGTTTCCTAGGGTCCTCCTACCCTAGTGAATGTCTATGGATGATTCAACTAAAACTCTCTTATTAACTCATACATTAAAGGCATAAAAAAATACCCTTTCCATTGATCACATGACCCTAATGAATCTAATGAGAATATGAATGTCCATCTGATCCTCAAGAACTATTGGAAGAATCAATTAAGCTACGTTATATGTTTGTTTATTAACACACTCTAGATGCTCAAGTCGAAGAGGACAATGAGGCATTTTCTCCACAAGACAAATAAACACCTTAGAGTACTAGATAGTAAAAAATTCAATCTCAATAGGTGACTACAACATAGAACCACTGACATGCATATAAGTAATTTAGCATGATATATCAAATCATTTCATTTATCCAATAAAATAGGTATTTCAAATCACAGTTCAAAAAACATATATATATCACATGAAAAATAGATATTCCCTTATCATACACAATGAATGTCAATATATCCATATATTTCTATTAAGATGCACACATCCTCATATCATGCCATATTAGGCCATGAGTGAAAATCTCAAGAAATAGTTACATAATAGAATTGTATCTTCACACAACTTGTGAATAACCTAAGGTGATGTAACATCAATAGTAACAATCAAATAGTAAAAATATCAATCATATCCCTATGACTCGGATTATCACCCATACATGTGTTTTGTACTCCCATACACAAGCTTAATACCATTTGTCGACATATCTTATTCTTGTTCCTACCTTTCCTATATACTAAAGTAGAATAAAAAAACATTTTCCATTGGTACAACTATATAAAGTCCCCAAATCTGTCTCTCACTCTCAGGTGTCCAAAAATGGTTCGTTATGGGATCTCAAGTGTGCCTACCTATATGCTAGAGGCTACCGACTAGTAGAGGGGGATTGAAATGTATTGTGGGGAGACTATACCCCTGGTAATAAGTTTCATCGTAGTAAAAATAGGCCATATAATTAGAAGGAATCAATGTATAGACAAAGAGGAAACCAATAACAATATCCAACCGAATTATCCCTAAATTATAATGGTAATAATGTAATGACGTGCTGGAATATAACTAAATGTAATTTTGGAATGAATACAATTAAAAGACTAGAAGGCTCAATAGAGACTCAAAATTCCTTGATCAAGAACCTGATGTTAGTCCCACCTCTAAACTATAGAAAATACAATAAGAAAACAATAGACAACAATGTATTTTCCTTTGTCCGACCTATATCCATGTAATCTTCTCATGTACCAAACGATGGACCAAAAAGGGTGTGAGTATTATATAGTAGGTGGAAACCACCATTTCTAAACAAACCAATCTGATAAGATGATTATACAATAAAGTGATAATTAGATTTATTAGATAATCCAACTATTAAAAAAATACATTAAAAACATGCTTATACACCATTCCATTAAATCTGTAAGCATGTATTACAAGCATTCCAACCACAAACATATAACCATGGTAAAAAACATAATTTGGTACCATGATGGAATATCTATGAGAATGTCTTACAACCCTAAAAACCATAATAATATAAACATTGATAAATAAAAATCTCCAGTGAAATGCCAGAATATCTCAGAACATGTCATACAACAACGAAAAAAATAAAAAAAATAATCATGGTATTATAAACTACTTCAACCCCATACCAAAATAGATTGAGGTATATATTATGAGAATTCCAACCAAAACCATATAACCATGGTATAGTAACAACAATCCTGGTCAAATACCTATAACAATTACATCATTTGGGTCAAATCCGTATAAGAATTACAGAATCAGACTGGACCGAGCCCACTCAATATATTCATTATAGTATTGGATTGGGTTGATCGCTCTCAATATGATCATTGAAAAATATAAGTGTACAAGTTCCAAGGCTAATCCTGATATAATATTTTTATCAAGGAATATAATCCCTATCATAGATCATGTATACTTCAATATAGAAACATAAATCTCAATGGTTAATTATGAAAATTTTATATACCACTATCAATTATATCAAAATTGATCAATAATAAAAATAGTAATATATAAGCCAACACATAAGGATTCTATTTCAAGTAATCACCTATAGTGACATGTCATTCTAAACAAAATTTAATCCTTTACCAACTCAATTATATTCATGGTTTCCTCCACAAAAAGTAACATTAATATAGGTTAAAATTAATTTGAAACCATAGGACTCCAAGAAATAACCCTATTCATTATTTAATTGATTCAGGATCAAGTTACATTGGCATAATCCAAATATTTCATATAAATGGAAATTATCAAACCATAGTGTTAAGATTTAGACCCCTACCTTTGACTAGTGTTACGATAATGCTAACAATCATGAGGTGGAAGGTGTGGTTGATCGCAAGGAGGTTCCTAGATCCAAACTCATCAAGATCAAAACCAATAATGCCCATGCTCATGGAATTTCACTGAAATAGTTGGAGAACCAAGGAAGAGAAGGTAAAAACTAGACCAAATCAACTTAGAAGGGATATAAGGCATTATTATGACATTCTATAGGAATTTTGACACTCTATAATCTCCTAGATGATTCCCTAGGGTCAAGAGGAGAAATATGTAGGTCAAATGAAATTAAATTCTTCTGCACAACATATATTCAACTGCATATTGAGGAATTACAAGGTGTGTAATGTAGTTACACATCATGCAAATATTTCTAATGGGATATGAAAAAATACCCATCACCCCATATTATATTATTAAAAACACCCAATCATCACTTGAATTTCAATACATATACATGACATTTAAATGTTATTCAGATGGATTTTTAGCCCATTTTTCAATATTAAACAACCCATTACCCTTTTAACACTTATCAACATACCAAGAACCCATGAAATTATTAACCCATTTATCCAGACTCCATTAATTAAAAAATCATACATTCCTGAACATTAATTAATTTTATTAAATAAGGATCTTCATATTTGAAATAGTATTCTCCACTATGTCTCAAATAAAAAAAATAATTAGGGGTGTCTCTAGAAAATTACGGGATATTACATGCATGATTGAAGTGTGGGATGTTCATTCTATGTAGATTTGTCTCTATTCAAATAGTTTTCCAATTTCTTCCCATCAAGTAGGCAATCAATTTTTTGAAGGCATTCCGCTTCACACTTAAAAAATTTATTATACCACATAAGAAAATTTATGTCATTCTATTTTTCATAGTAAGAGTATAAAGGAAAGACCCTATTTATCCATTCATGATTTGTAGTTATTACATTGAACTCCATAATCCATTTCTTATCAAGACCATGGGATTGATACGTAACACCAAACTCCATTTCCACCTTGATAGCACAACACACATTCTCTTTATATATAATGATATCTCTTATGGAGAACTTATTTGGGATACATGGTTCTAAGGCACTTAAGAATCTATCAACCTTACATTAAGGTTGTATGATAATACTAGACGCTTACTTCACACGTGTTGTAAAATTATCTACACAGGTACCGATAAATTCATCATCTTATTCATTAATGCAAATAAATCGTTGTCCATATTCATATGAAGACCACGGGAAAAGTAATTATTGATGAATAATTTATTCAACTCATCCAAATCCATGGATTCAATTTTATCTTTCTTCCTTATACTCTTGAATAGAGTCCACCAATTTTCTTCTTCACCTTCTTAATGATACATATCTAGATGAATTTTCCTTATCTTATACATTCAGGGATGAAAAATATATTTTCATTGGTAGAAATCCATTATTTAGCAACTAATGGATCAAAACACCCACTAAAATAATTTATATTTTTCCACTTGAAGGACTCATTAGAATTTTGTTCCCACCTTTTTACATATTTAAGTCCAGCAAAATTTATATCTTCAGAAAGTTGGGTGAGTATATCAATGCTATTATTCATTCTAGCTATCATAGCATTTGGGTGATTAGGAGGAAAATCCTTACATCATCCATCACACTGATCATTAATATGTCTCTTTCAGGTTCAAACCATTAAATATAAAAAAATCATAGAGTAAAAAAGAATTATCATAGTGTAAAACCACAAAATTATGTAATCACTTATTTTATGTCTAATTTATGATACCTTATTCAAACAATGACACCTTATCTTTATCCTAGGTTATTCATTGGAATCTTTTATTTTAATATTTCATGGTGATTCATAAATAATTTCTGAATTCCCAAATAATATCCTCTAGGAGTGACACACCATGTGTGAAACAAGGCCAGTTTTCATGCACCATTTCTCAATCAAGTCTAGCTTAATACAATGTTTCAATGTTTTTAGCCCTCTGTAAATAATTTCCAGAGCCACATACACTTGTTTTATCATGATAGGGATATACTTCTAAAAAACCACTAACTATATTATTTACCAAAAACCATGTGTATTTTCATATATTTCTTACTCATCCTTAGACTTCCCATAGAGAAATGTCGTTAGGGATCCCACAATGGTGTTATAATCCTATTTTTCAATGGTTAACTATTTGTTTTTCTGATACCAACTATAGTTACATGAAAATATCATACTTATAAAGTACATCATTTTTGTGGAAAACTTTTAAAATTACACAATAAAAATCCCAACGTCTATATTAGTTTAGTACCTTTGGAAACATGGAAATATAAACATTTGTCTATAAATAAGGTACATCATCTCCCACTATATTCTCAATATCTATAAACCACATTAGACACATTATACATTATACATATCCTCATAAACTAGGGAAAATAAATATAATAAATGGTGAGATAAGATTCTTATTAAAGGTAAACACGGAAGATATGTAATCATAGTCATGAGAATATTGGCATGAGAACGTGATCATGACAATAGATGATCATACCCTACACATAAAATATCACAAAAACTAATCAAAAAATAGATATTTGAAGTTCATAAGATATAAATCATAAGGGAATCTAGAGCATAACCCAAGATAGAATAATATAGGAATAAGAAATGGAATTATTGAACATTTATAAAAATGTAAAATCATTAAAAATAAGTCAAGGATCATAGCCAAATATTATTAGGGTACTTCAGGTGGACTGCACCTACTATTTGGGACAAACCACCATCTCCATCTACAGTTAATTCCATATAGTGGACCAAGTAACACCTTCTTCCCAAATTAGATGAATCCCATTAAGTTATTCCCATCATTATCTCATGAGAAATAAATATTTACCCAATCCATTGGAGGTAGATATAGGTCACACCCATATTATAATGAAATCATATATATATGTTCCATAATATCAAAAACATTAATCATATAATAAAAAATAAAATAAAATGGGTATCCTAAAAATGTAATAATATTATAACCTATGGAAAATATATTGGTTTCATAATAATGTCATCAAATCATAACTAGTTAAAAGAAACTGGTTTTGTAAGTATATAACCCATGGAAGAGAAACAGATGTCATTGATATCATTTCATCAAAATATAAACCATTTAAATAAATAATATAAATGGTAATATTGGATAATATCTTTATTATGGAATAGAAAACATCAAGGGATTCAATATAATATGGTAAATAATTTTGAAAGATCATTTTAAAAAATTTCTTGAGGAAAATATTCTTTCTGCTTTGAAAAATGATTTTTAAAACATAAAACATTTTGAAAATAATTTTCATTAAAAATAACATAAAAATTTTAATAAATCATGAAATAATTTGAAAATAAATATATTAAAATAATATTAAAACATAAAATGAAGTCCTGAAATTATTTTCAATTTTTTATAAAACATGGTTTTGTAAAAAACTGATTTCCCACAGAAGAGAGAAATAAGTTAAAGTTTTATTAAAAACTTTTTATTAATCATATTAAGTAACAAAGAGTTAAAAATAGTATAGTTAAATGATTGTAAAGATAATAAATATATGAGAATAAAATTATTAAGATTTTATGATATATGGATTATACAATTTCATCAATAGAACCATAATCCTAAACAATCCTGATAATTGATGAGATTGTAGTAATAAACATTTACCTCTTTGGAAACATTGAATCATGATACCCTTGAAAGAATAACATTACCTGAATCTAAAAAATATCATGAAAATTATGATATTCATGACACAAAATGCAATATTTAATTATATACACCTCTTAAAATATTATATCTGTTTAACATAACATTTGTCTCAAAGAAGGAAAATTGAGACAAAACTGCCTTACAGATTCAGTAACTTTTAAATTGTAATCCGCATGAAAGAGATATCATAAAATGGATTAGTAAATATACATAAATGTAATTATAAGAATAATATAATAAATTCATGGTAATTATATAGACCACATAAAAGTAATGATTAGTGAATATGGCATGTATCTCATGGATATAAAAAGTGTGATGAAATTAACTCACAATTGTAGTAACATCTGAATCAGAAGCCTGAAAAGTAATAGTAAAAAAATCTAGAATTGAAATAAAATTACTATTAAATAATTTGTGTTATAATATATCATAACCTTTAGTAGATACACCACACAAAATATGTAATTGGTGAATATGATGTTTATCTCACAGATGTAAAAAGTGAGACGAAAATCCCTTACCTTATGTCTTGACTATCATCGTACTCAATAAAACCTCCTATATAATAATTATAAGTTTATTATAAATATATAAGAGAACCATATTAATTTATTTTATACCATATATTATTTACATATGACCTTCTATTATCCATTTATCAAAAATTCTTTGTTAAAGTTACGTTTTAGGTAATAATTGTTTTGTTTTCACATGTGTTTTGATTTATTATATTTTGTTTACTCTTAATTAAATAATGATTTTATAATCTCAAGAATTTAAATCATGAAATATATAATATATGTATTCATTATAGTTTTATTTAAATTAATCTATGAAATATATAAATATAATATTAAATACACGGTTCAGGGGGTCAGCAGGTCATATGCACACATGAACTTTGATTCCATTTTCTGATCATATCGAAATAAATAAAAGTAAATGGTATATGTATTTATACATTATAAATATAGGTGAACTATAATTTCATATATAAACTATGTTTTTATTAAACCCATCCTTAATATATTTCATTTAAATCCTGAATGAGTTTCATCACTTTGAGGAGGTGGTACTCTACACGTCCACAAATGTTGTTATTGTATATTCAAAAAATGGAAAGCATGAAGTTATATGTAATATAGAAATTAAATAATGTTAAATACAACATAAATATCAAATATTTAAAATAAAAAAATAAATTTAATCATTATTACCATCCTTGATAGGTGGAAATAGAATAATGAACGACATCAATTCACGAGGTAGTAGTCTTCCGTACACCGGAATGAAGATAGTGTATCCCATTAGATGGATGTGAGGGTGAGTGTAGTTAGTACCAGTAACATTAAAAAATATAACTATATTTACAATAATTAGGTTAATATATATTCATATTATAATAGTAATTTGGTATTGTGAAGAAATAAATAATACAAAAGTACTCGTTGAAGGATGTCACCTCTTCTTTGGGTATCTCTTTTCGATTTTCCCAAAAAGACAACCTTGGATTTCTTTGTGCCAAAAGTGATGATTCTAGGATGATAGGAGGAATATTGGATAATTATTTGATAATTTTTTAGATTATCAAATAGAGTTTATATGTGTCAATAGGTGAGGGGAAGAGGAGTCTTTTTATAAGTGGGTAAAAGGATCCATTGGGTATTCTTGAATATATTTGAGGGTTCTCCACATTTTACTTATCCCAAGAGTGTTAAACATAGACAATTATAAATTATTATAGGTTTAATGATATAAATATGTCCATAAAATATTTTTTAGACACGTTTTTGGGTCATTTTTACACCTTATATTCAAATTTTAATCATTTAGTAAGCTCTTTTTTACCTTTATCATAGTAATTAATTTTAACAAATTTAAATACTATTTTTGTTCAAAAATTATTTTCCCCTTATTAAAAATTATAAACTATTCTGATTTACTAATATGGAATCCATTTTTACCAATTATAATCATAGATGTGTTAGAAATTTAATTATAATTAATCTCACATATGAGCTGCAAAAGATGGTTTTCAAATAGAAAATGATTAAAAGTTTGAAATATTTTTATGCACAATTTCAATGTGAAGTTGGATCAAATGAAATATAATTGATTAATTTTTCTATAATTTATATAATTATACTTTAAAGAAAATTTATAACATAACTTATACATATAAATAAATTAAACAAAAATGGAGTTCTTAATTAATTATCATTTTTTCACTATTCATCTAAATTTGAAATATTTTAAAAAAATTCCAAAACATCACCCTATGATAATATTGAAATTATGGACTATAAAAGATAAAAATTTTACAATATTTAATTTCTAAAAATTTTTAGTTTTAATTTTTTTTCTATTGTACAAAAAATGATATAAAAAAGTGCTTTTGAAAAATTGTATTTTTTTCGAAATATGTAGAATTTGCCCAAAATTATATATTTCATTATCAATATGTTTTTTCTATATAAAAAATTATAAATTATACTTAAAATTTAGTTACTATTATTCATAGTACTATGTTTAATGACAATGTTACACTTTTTTTATTCAAACAAATTATAATAATAAAATGTTATTTCTTAGAAACTTAGTGTAGTGTGTAACGAAAAAGAAGAATATGTTTCATACAGTTTTGGAATAACATCGTATATCAAATAAATAATTTTTTAGTTAATTTATCCTGAAATTAAATATATCCATGAATGTTAATTTAATAAAAAAAATTCATAAAAACTCGGGGTATTAAAACTACACCATATATTTGGATAATCAATATAAATAGATCAAATTTAGGATATTGAGGTGAGTTATGAATTGAAATAGTCATATAGACTCATGTATTTAATCTTTTTTTTGTATCTGTGGCTATCATAGTGGATGATCATTCATATTTCCTTGATGAATGTTTGAGTCTACATCGCTTCTCTATTCATTTATTGTTATTGGAAGGGTTTTATTCATCTTTATACACATTTGGGATGATTTGAATGTGAATTTTTTATTTATAAATTACTATACACTTTGATATAGGGTATAGTATCCCCATGGTGACCCCCTCAACCCCCAATACAAGTAGGTAGCCTCTAGAATATAGGTAGGTGTGCCTGAGGTAACATGACCTTAAGTCTAGGGTGTCGATCGAGTATACTCTAGATCATGATGTTAAATATGATATATTACTAGCATTAATCAATTGATACTCAGTCATGTTGGAAATAGTGTTGATAGTATAACATCATTCATATAGGTGGTTGAACCATCCCAAACAATAACATGTTATACTAATGAATGAGTAAGCATTTTGAGTTATATAATAGTAATATAATTTTCCTAAAAGCATAATTATATTGATGTAATATCATTACATAAGAGAATTTGATTTTGAAAGAGTTTATATGATGAGTTTATTGAAAAATATTTCGAAGAAATATGTTCTTTGGTGAATATCTCATTCTCAAAATGAGCTCTCTTATAATTTAGGTTTTTTGATTATTTATTATAATCTGAGGCCACCAAATTTTTAAGATGATTCTTGGAAAGGAAAATGGGTAGGTATTAAATAAATAATATAAGAAAAATATTGGTTTATAAATGGGTGAGATAGGGGTCCATTTATAGATGATTTTTTTAGTGCAAGTTTCACAAATATTCATTCATTAATATATAAGGTTTTCATTTTAAATGAAAAACGATAAAAATTGAAAACAGAATACATTTGGATCATGAATTATCTCATTCACACAATTTAGTTATAATATTTCATTATAATTTGAGACATTTCTACTTAATTTTACACTTGTTACGTAATTTCAAAATTACTATGTTTACTCAATTATTACCTTAATAACTTATTTTTATTCCTAGAAAATTAAATTAACAATATTATCAAATTTTAACTTGAGGATTAAAATTTTAGACTCATTTTAATATAATAAAATTTTGTAAATATGCGAAAATTTTCTTTTAAATGATAATATAAAATATATAGAAAAATATTTTTTATGGAAAAATAATTTTTAAAAAATTAAGTGTTATAAATCCAATTTCTTGTCGAATAAAAATTGAATGAGGGTTAATATATTTATTTATACATTGAAATATTTTTTCACAGTAATACTTTAAAAGTATAAAATTTTATATACTATGATAAAAATAAAAAACAATTTAATAATTATTTGATAAAAATATACTTTTCGGCATTCAATGATTTTAATCATATACAATTACTATTAATAATTTATCCTCTAAATATACAAATATTTATGTACCAAATGGTTTTATAATATTTCTATAATTTCTAGAATCAAATAAAATTATTATTTTTGGAAAAAAATTAATAATATTTAATACAAATAAACAATTAAAATAAAATTCTTATACAACATATTTTTATTTCATTCCCTAATTTCTGATTATGAATGAATTTTATTTAATTAAAAAAAATTTAAAAAAAATTAAACAACTTTAATTTACCTTTTCAATAAAAGTCTACACAATGACCATATATCTAATGAACATATTTTTAATAACCAATTGGCTAATGACCATATATCCAATGAACTTTTCCTTAATAGTCATATATATAATATTTATATTAAATTCATATTTATATGCTTTCATATATCTCTAAAATCATTTATATTATTCATTTACTTCATCCAAAAAATGTACATGGTATTTATAATGTTTTTCACTTATTCAATTGTTATAATGATATGAATGATCTTCAATGAAACCCACAAGGAGAAGTATTTCATGTTTTCTATCTTCTTATTTATTTGTTATTTTATTCCACATGTAGTTTTTTACTGATGTTCCATAATTCATTATCTTGACGTATTCATATTTATCTTTCATTTTAAAATTTTATCTCAATAAAATATGTTATGGTTAATTTTAGATCACATTTTCATGTAAAAATTATATTCAATATAATATTTATTTAAAGAGTAAATACGTAGTAAAAGTTTTTAGTGGTGAATTTTAAACCCCTTAAAATATTTTATCCATTGAAATTTCATTACTTAGAATAACAAAAATTCGGGTACTTATACCTCATTACATATTCTGGTACTTATGTGTCTTCTTCAAACATAGGATATATCTAAATAATTTTAATCAATTGAGTGGTATAATTCTATATTACTTTATCTATATGACCCAATATCCTTATCAGTTGTTGTTTTCATGATAGATCATGTTTTATTTGTACTATATTTGAGTTTAGTAAATGTTAAGGATCTGGTATAAACTTCCTCTAAATTGAAACATTGAATATGATATAACATATATAATGAATCATGATTCATGGAATAAATATTTTAGCAGAACATAATATTTGATTAATAGGTTCCTGGGGACATGAGTCAATAATCATGATCCATGAAAAGAAAATCATAAGCATAATAATGCGGTATATACATAAGAATATAAAACCATTCATTTTGTTAAAGATCACTTATTTGACTATTATCACATAGTGTATGGAGTGAAATATTGGAATGGGTTTACTTCTTATCCCTAACATGTCAGTTTTGGAGATATAATGTTTTAGCCAATGCATTAAATTGCTATACAATTTTGGGATCACCCATCACATAGTGGATATAGTTTCTTAAGATTCTAGGTTTATTTCTTAATCCCTATCATCTCATGAGTGAAAAATATTTTCCAAATGTATTTTATGGGTATAAAATTATTGCCCCACTCATCACATAATAAAAAACCATACATATTATTTCCACATGAATATGAAACATCCATAGTTAAAACATATCCTAATTAACTGTTGTGAAAGAAATAACTTTAATCATGAAATCTTTAAGACATGATCATAAGACTTATAGAAAAGAAAATATATGAAATAATTAGTGAATAATACCAGTTAATCATATGAATCATTAATGGATGTTTTCATAGATGAAAATCACTTTAAAATATTATTAGAAAGTTACATTAAAAAATATGATGAAATAATATTTAATATTCTGGATATATATTATATTTATATAAAAATATTTTTTAATAAATTGGTACAAAAATTAATTTTAAAAACTTGACAGAAAAAAGAATAAATTTCATAAATAATATATAAATTGGAAAAAATATGTGATCATGTTGACACTATACAAAATAAGATATTCCTTTCAGACATTTTTATAAAATATTTAATGTTTAATGAAAATGACCGAATAGAATATGTTATAAGAGGATTAATTTTTTAAATAAGTTCAATTAAATATATAAAAATAATTAACAATGGTTATAATTGGAGATAATGAAATCAATAAAACAATAAAAAAATCATAGTCAGGGTGAAAAAATATTCCTTACTAAAAGGATAGATAATGTTCATTCTAATTAATGGAATCCTTTCAGTTGAATTATGGTCCAAAGGGAAGTAAAATGGTAAAAAAAATAAAATAAACCCCATAAAATACTAAAATAATATAAAATATATTGGGTTTTATATAGAAATAACATCAAATTTCCCCATTTAGTAATTTAAATATTTACAATATCGATTTCGAAATGATATTAGAAATGAAACACTTAGCTTTACTCCCATATTATAGGAAATAACATAAAAATATTATATATTAAACATAAATATATTAATAATTTATTTCCAAATATCTTTCTTATGTTTTACCCCATTTAATATATGAATATATTCATTCATTACACATATATTTGTCATTTATTGTTTATTCTTGTCATGAGATGTTAGTAATTTTGATTGTTTTGTGCCTATTTTGAATGGGTGATGAGTATCATAAATCTTTGATATAAATTTCATAATTAAAATATCAGTCATGGTAGTATAAAAATTAAGTTTTAATTATTTTTATAGTCCCATGTTAACTGTATGTATGTTATGATCATGGGTGTTTATAAAAGAATCCAAGAAAATATAGTTTTTTGGTAATTTATTGATTATGATAAGATAAATTATAATGAAAATTAATTATGTTGTTTCAACCTTATAAAAATATATTGATAATATAAAATAATATTTAATTTCATATATTACTAGTATCAATCCCTCAATACCAATTAATGTGGGAAAAATGGAGATAGTTTAGAATAACTCATGTAGGTGGTCGAACCCACCCAAACAAGAACATGTTATATTAATGAAGGATTAGTATTTTAGAGTTACATACTAGTAGTTTCATTTTTTTATAATTATAATTATATCAATATATCATTTTTAAAGTGGATAATGAGATTAATAATGATTTCATTTGACTAGGTAATTGATAATGATAGTGGGGAACTATGCACTTTGATGAACTCTCACTTTATCAAAATGGGTTCCTTCAGAAGAAAAGATCTAGGATTTATTATTGGAACAAGGGGACACCAAAGGTATAATAATTCATTAGGGTAGTAAAAATATTTATGTATTTTATATATTACCATTAATTTTTTTTTTACTTTAGGCTTAAATAAGGGATCCTTTTATCGGTGAGTTTTGAGAGGCATTTTAATAAATATTCATTCTTTAATGTATAAGGTTGTCATTTTAAAATTAAATTTAATGACAATTTAAAACCTAAAAGATATGGTAACTCATTCCAATATCCAAAAAATTTATACATATATATTCATGATATTTTATGTCCCTACCACATCGTTTAAACCTCTTAAAGTTGTTTTACTTTTACCATGGTAACTAAATTTTTACCACAGTAACTTATTTTTATGTCTAAAAATACATTGACTTTATTAACATATTTCTATGTGATGATAAATTTTTTTGATCCCATTTAATCTAATTCTAATTATAAATATAAGAAATTTTAATTTTATATGAAAATTAAAAATTAATAGAAAAAAAGATTATAGAAAAATAACTTTTTAAATATTAACAATTCTTAATCCAATTAAATATTAATTTTTAATTGAATGATTGTTAATTTAATTTTCATACATTGTAATATTTTATATAAGTAATACCTTAAAAGTGATAAATTTAATTTATTAATATAAAAAGTTGAAACATTTAAATAATATTTATTTGATAAGAAATATACATTTTAACATTGTGGGATTTCAATTACATCACATTAGAAATAATTATTTATCCCCCAACCATAAAATTTTTATGAATTAATTATTATTATAATATTTCATTTAATTATATAAACTTATGAAATAATTATTTATAATAATAATAAAATGTAATAAAAAAAATATGTATAGTAAAATATTTATAATAACGTTTTTTATTTAATATAAAAATCATTTACTATTTAGAATTTATAGAAAATATAATTTGTTAGTAATAATTATATAACTTTAGTGTATCTATTATATTTTAATATTTACAATGACCATATATCCAACAACCATTTTTCCCAAAACCATATGTCTAACAACCATATGTCCAGCAAAAATATGCCCAATAACGATTTTTCCAATGGCCATACATACAATTGTCATATTATATTCCTCTAAATGTCATTACATATATCTCTAAAATCATTCATCCTATTCATTTACTTATTTCTAACAATTTCTATTATATTTGTAATTTTTTCATTTATTATATACTTATAATTGGATATGTGATATTATATATAAACCACGGGTAAAAGGATTTCATGGTCATGGTATTTTAATTTAATTATACTTTTATTCATCTAAATTTTTTCTTAATTAATATCTAGATTACATAATCATATTGTAAAACTATTAATCATTATGTGTAATATTTTTTATGGATTAAATATGTCACCTTTAATTTTATTTTAGAGATAAATTTATAATAATATATTTAAACGATATTTACTTTAATGAGAAACACATAGTAAAATGGAGGAGGTGTACAATTCATCAACCCTCAAAAGAAATTATCCCTTGAAATTTGACTACACTAGAAAAATAAAATAGTTGTACTTTAGCATTATTGAATCTTTCTGGTCCCATATAAATTCAACAAATCTATGATACCTCTAGAGAAGCTTAACCATGTTTATGATATTGTTTTGTAGTATAATATCTCTACAACCAAATATTTATACTAGTTTTTCCCTATAACAGAGATCATGTTCCTCTTTTACTAAACTATAGTTCAATACATTAATGGTTAGATATATACTTACTCAAAAGTCATACATGGAACACATCATGCACTTGGGTGAGGTTTTTTAAGTGAAAGAAGACAAGACATCATCACCACATGATTTGAGGATTTCAAAATGACCAATGCTTCATGGGTTTAACTTTCCCTTTTTACCAAATCTCTTAACACTCTTCCATGATGATATTTTAAGGAATACCTTATCTCTAAATTCAAAATCTAAATATCAATAATTATTATCAACATAGATATTTTAATAACATTATGTATTTCAAATGTGTCACATAATTTTATGAATAATAACTACCCATACTTTACATACATTGTCATTACATCAGAATTTAAGCACACTTATTACAACATATAACAAAACCAGGAATGGACCGTATAGGTATAGAGTCTTTAGAAACTGGGAAACATAAACAACTGGTTCATAAAGCATCTACTTTGCCTCCCATTTATTTCATCATATCTAGAATCCCTTTTTGGCGTATCCTACTTAATAACCTTCTTCCTGACCTGGGGAAATAAAACATACAAAAGGGTGAGCTCAAATGCTCAGTAAGGGTAAAAAAAGAAATATCAATCACATCATATACATAAGAACATAAATTTTGGAAATCTTAACCTGCAAAAGAAATCATAATTTCATAACATGGGATAAATCATAGTAGTGAAATGTAATCCCAATAACCAAAACTTTAAACATGAAACTTTGTGGCATACACACATAATCATACAGAATCATTTCTTGTTAGTCAAGACTCTTTGCCAAGACTATCTTAGTGGACAAAGTCCATTTCTGAACCGAGTTCACTCCTCGTTTCAGTCCTGTTTCACTGAACCGGTTTAACCTGCCGTTCCATCCATGTCTATCTCATGAGATATAAAATCTTTACCCAATGCATTGGAGGAAGATATAGGTCCCACCCATCTCATAATGATACCATTCTTATGTGTGACACAAAATCAGAAACCATACATCATAACATAACCCATGTAATAAAAATGGGAATCTTAAACATCGTGACATCATAAAACAATTCATAAAAGATAAAGGAATTCATAAAAATATAATACCATCACAACATAATCAAATCAATGTAATAATAGGGATAGAAACAGAACCCTTTATTATCTTAGATGGAAAATAATTTTGATAAAACACTTGAACACCATTCTTGAGGAAAATATCCTTTCTGCTTCAAAAACACTTTTACTTTCTTAACATGTCATACAATTCTAAACTAAAAGAAGTTGATTAAAAATAAACTTGAAAACTTGTAAATGAATCTTCTTGGAAATAATGTTTTAAAAATCCATTCATGCCGTATAAGTTAAAAAAACATTCTTCATACTTTTTTCGGAAAATTCAAAAAGTACCTCGTACGAAAAACGACAAAAGATTCCTTTCATATCCTTTACTAAAAACTCACTGAAGGGTAAAATTGGATTTAAAAAATTGTAGGTGGATGAAAATAATATTAAATATTGAGGAAACATTGATGTGGATGATAAAATACACCCTAGTAAATACTAAAGTATAAACAATCCTGGATAAAAATGAGATTGTGATATTTCCATTACCTTAGGTCTGATTTGCCTCGTAAGTGTCCGAACATCCTGTATAATGATTTAAATAATGTTATTGACTTATTCTAGAATCATAATTATTGTTATGATATCATATATGGTCATATTATTAGCTTCTTAGTAGTAATATTTCATTGCTACTTGTTATTTGGGTGTTTATAACTTTTTGTTCTTATGCGTGTTTTGTTGAATAAATTCTTATTGTTCTCTTTAGGTTATAGATACATCATTTCCAGAATGGTATTAATGTACTATATATCATATTTATTCATTAAATTCATTTATATAATCATTATGAAATGAAGATCATGTAGAATGAATCACATCACAATGTGGAGACGATATTCCGTACGTACGCACGAGCGATGATATCGTTCCCATGATCGTGGAATTGTATTAGAGTGTATGTATACTATTTCAGAATCAATATCACTTTAAAATAATCATATATAGTAATTATTTACACCATTATACCAATCCAAGTAAGGTGGTGGGGGAAAATAGATTACACCACGGCGTGGAGACGGTATTCCGTACGTACACACGCGCGGTGATTTCGTTTTCCATAGGATGGATAGATGTTGAAATAGGGTTGTTTCATACTTATAATAACATATCAGTATATTAGTGATACTGATGTTATTACTTCATAATGAAACAACTAAATAAGAAGATGTTTAAGAAGAAAGAATTTGGAAAGGATCGGTAATGGATATTACCTCTTTTTGACGTGCCTCTTCTTAACCTCCTCTAAGGGTACTAGGGTTGGTCTTTGAAGAAGACTAGAACCTCTAGGATGATTCTAGGGAAGTGGGAAAGTGAAATGGGCAGGGTTTGGCCAAGCTTTAAGGCTCAAATTGGTGTGATGAGGAGAGGGAGGAGGTGCCCTTTTATAAGGGAGGAGAGGGGCACCTTTGGAAATATAAGAAATATTAGTTTATATTAAATTCAAACCCCACTTAAAAACTTCCAAAATGACTCATATCCGAATATTAGATAAGATAGGGTTGTAATCTCATCAACCAATAAAATTTAGACATGTTAGGAATTTATTTTAAACATTACCAACTTGATTTATCCTTATTTATCAATTTAATTTTATTTGTGGTAATAATATTCTAAATTTTAAATTATTATTAATAATTACATAAGTGTTGTGAATTTTCCATAATTTGACACTTTATGACGTTTTCGACCATATAAATTTTAATTTATAATTTTTAAATATTTTTTTGATTTTTAAACAATTTTATAATATGTTATTTTTATAAAATAACAAGTGTCAATTTTGAAACTATTCATTTATTTGAATTTTAAAAAAATATATATAGAGGATATGTTCGAAATAAAAGATTTAATAGATTAATAAAATGTCATATGTATCTAGAAAATTAGTGGAGCACATTAAATAGTGCATATAATATTTATTTTAATATTTTTAAAACCACTTATTTGATATTTTAATTAATAAAATAATTTCAACATCACTATTGTGTCATAATGAATGATAATTATTTAATCCTTAAAAATTATAAATAAATTCCTATGATGTATATAATTGTATTAGATTTCTGGAGACTATTCATGTTCGAAGTTTCATTAAGTTTATCACAAAATTAAAATTATTATAGTTATAAGATTTAAGAAAGTGACATGTTGTCACATTCTTTGGTTTTAATAATAATTAAATTACTTTCATAGAAAAAAGTTTATTAAATGAATCTAATCCGACCCTTAGGTGATATGGGTCTACTTTTAGTCATCCAATAGGATTTTGGCAGGTGTTAGGGTAATTTTACAATCTTATATTTACCCTTAATTACCCGATTTACCTTTAACTATGGTAAATAAAATTTACCGTAGTTACAATTCATAATGCCCAAAAATAAAAAGTAGCCTATTAACATAATTTGTACCCAATGATTCTGAATATGGAATCCATTTTTCAAAATTCAAAACATATAAGTTGCAGTAATTAATTTAAAATAAATCCCGTTAAGAAAACGGGTTTTAGAAGTTAAAACATTGCCAAAGATTGAAATGTTTTTACCTATGAATTCAATGTGAAATTAATGCTAATGACATGAATTATATTAAATGGTAAAAATATATTATATATATACTTTAAAACCATTCGATATTATAATTTAACCATATAAATTGAAAAAAAGTTGTTTTTAATTAAAAATTAGCGTATTTTTACTATTCATCAAAATATGAAAGTTATCAGAAAAATATCAAAAATTTATCCAAAGTAACTTTTTATATCTTGATTCAAAAGAATAATTTTATTTTGTCAAACTAAACTTATAAATGTGTCAAAAACTAGATTTAATGTGGGTGCGCCATCAAAAGGCGGCAAAACTGCATTTTTTTGATAAATACTTATTTTACCCAAAAAAATTATTTTGTTGTCTTACCATGTTCTAGAAAATGTGTAAGATGAATAATAATGTTATAAAATTTAAAATTCAGTTAATAATATTCATAACTACTAGTTAATAATATTATAATAACATATCATTGTTTAGTGGAACTCAGTATTGCGTACTACACACGATATCGAGGAAGGTTGTGATTGCGTGCAGCGAAATATTCCTTTGATGATTTATATAATATAAAAACACAATATTTCACATAAAAGTCTTGGGTGTTACATTCTACCCCCCTTAAAATGAATTTCTCCCTCGAAATTCGTCACTTTGTAACAAACAGATGAGGATACCTCTCCCTCATCATATCCTCATGCTCCCATGTAGCTTCTTCTAATTGGTGGTTCCTCTATAAAACTTTCACCAAGCGAGTGGTCTTGTTTCGTAGGACCTTTTTACTATGATCCGGAATCTCTATCGGTTGTTCTCCATAAGAAAGATCTTGCTCCAGCGGTACAACTTCTGAGCTGAGTACATGTGAAGGATCATGTATGTACTTTCTCAGGAGAGATACATAGAACACATCGTGAACTTGAGAGAGATTCGGTGGAAGAGCCAATCGGTAAGATACCTTCCCAACACGATCCAGTATTTCGAAAGGACCGATATATCAAGGGTTCAACTTCCCCTTCTTTCCAAATCTCATGACCCTCTTCCAGGTAGATATTCGTAAGAACAATTTATCACCCACTTCAAACTCTAGGTCTTTTCTTCGGTTGTCGGCATAACTTTTCTGTCGACTCTGAGCTGCTTTTATGTGTTGTTGAATAAATCGTACTGTTACTACAATCTCATCAACAATATCAGGTCCTAATAGATTTCTTTCCCCAAATTCATCCCAACAAGTTGGAGTCCTGCATTTCTTTCCATAGAGAGATTCACAAGGAGCCATCTGAATACTGGAGTGAAAGCTATTATTATAAGAAAATTCCACCAAAGGTAGGTGTTGATCCCAACCACCTTCGAAATCCATAGAGTAAGCTATCAACATATCTTCTAGAGTTTGAATTGTTCTCTCAGACTGACCGTCTGTCTGAGGATGATAAGCAGTGCTGAAACTCAACTCTGTATCCAGAGTATGCTGAAGACTTTGCCAAAACATTGAGGTAAACCTCAGATCCCAATCATATATAATAGAAAGTGGTACTCCATGAAATCTTACCACTTCCTTCACATATATCCTGGCAAGCTGATCTAGAGAAAAATCCTCTCTAATAGCGATGAAGTGTGCAGACTTTGTAAGACGATCAACTATGACCCAGATAGCATTATTGCCTTGGGATGTTTTAGGAAGTCTCATGACAAAGTCCATAGTGATGTTTTCCCATTTCCATTCGGGTATGGGTAATGGTTGTAACATCCCCTTAGACTTCTGTCTCTTAGCTTTAACTTGTTGACAAACCAAGCATCGGGAGACATATTCAGCAATATCTCTTTTCATGCCATCCCACCAGAAGTACTCTTTCAGGTCCCTATACATCTTTTTGCTTCCAGGATGAATAGAGAATGAAGAACTATGAGCCTCATCCAGCAGCTCCTTCTATAATTCGGGGATGGGAGGAACACAAACCCGATTCCTGAAATTTATTATCCCATCACAATCAAGGTTGAATTCAGGAACATTTCTCACCTTCTTTTGTAACTCGGCATCTTCTTTCTGTGCCTCTTTAATCTTCACATGTATAGATGGTTGAAAATTCATTTGATAAAGATATGATTTTTCCCCTTTCATTATAATTCCAAGATCCATCCTTTGTAAATCCATAAATATTGGATCTTTTGTGATCCTCATCATGGATAAACTGGCATGGTCTTGTCGACTTAATGCATCTACCACCTTGTTTGCTTTCCCAGAGTGGTAATGAATTGAGCAGTCGTAATTCTTAATCAGCTCCAACCATCTTCTTTGGCGCATATTCATCTCCTTTTGTGTGAAAATATACTCTAAACTTTTATGATCAGTATAAATATCACACCTTTCACCATAATGGTAATGCCTCCAAATCTTTAATGCAAAGATTACTACAGCTAACTCCAAATAATGAGTTGGGTAATTTTGCTCTTGTATTTTCAACTGTCGTGAGGCATAAGCTATCACCATATCATTTTGCATAAGAACACACCCCAAACCCTTCTTGGATGCATCACTGTAGATCACAAACCTTTCTCCACTATAAGGTAGTGTGAGCACAAGTGCACTGGATAACCTTGTTTTCAACTCCTTGAAATTCTCTTCACATTCCTCCGTCCAAACAAACTTAACTCCTTTCCGAGTCAACTTGGTGAGTGGATTAGATAATCGTGAAAAATATTTCACAAAACGTCAATAATATCCAGCCAAACCAAGAAAACTTCGGATCTCAGTCCCTGATGTTGGTCTCGACCATCTTTCGATAACCTCTGCTTTTGCTGGATCCACAGATATCCCCTCTGTCGAGATTATGTGACCCAAAAATGAAACTCTTTGAAGCCAAAATTCACACTTGGTAAATTTGGCATAAAGATTCTCCTTTCTCAGGGTCTTCAATATAATTCTCAAGTGATCTTCATGTTCTTCCTTGCTCTTTGAATATACAAGAATATCATCTATAAAGACTAACACAAATTAATCAAGATAGTCTCTAAGGACTCTATTCATCAGATCCATAAAGATAGCAGGGGCATTAGTAAGACCAAATGGCATCACTATAAATTCATAGTGTCCATACCTTGAACGGAAATCCATCTTTGGTATATCCTCCCTTTTGACCCTTAATTGGTGATACCCTGAATAAAGATCAATCATGGAAAAGTATTGAGCTCCTTTTAGTTGGTCAAATAATTCATCAATTCATGGGAGAGGATATTTGTTCTTGATAGTGATCTTGTTAAGTTCACAATAATCAATGCAGAGTCCCATAGATCCATCTTTCTTCTTAACAAATAGAACAGTTGCTCCCCAAGGTGACGCACTAGGGAGTATGAACCCTTTATCAAGATTTTCTTGGAGTTTCTTCTTTAATTCCCGCAACTCAATTAGGGCTATTCTATAAGGTGTCTTTGAAATAGGCAAAGCATATGGTAAGAGTTCTATTGAAAACTCAACTTCATGATTTGGTGGGAGACCTGGTAATTCCTCCAGAAAGACATCATCAAACTCCCGTACAATGGGCATATTCTTAATCCTGAGTTTCTCACCAACCATTTGAGATAAATAACCTTCATTTAGTGGAATCAATACACATAAAATGGAAGAAATTTCCACTGGAAGGTTATGTTCATCCTTGCAACGATAGACGATCATAGATTGATCTAGAATATGAAATGTGACTTACCTTCTTTGGAAATTGATATGAGCTCCATGTAGAGAAATCCAATCCATGCCAAGAATCACATAAAATTCCACTATAGTAAGGATCACAAGATTTTCAGGAAGCACTTTCCCAGAAACTTCAATCGGAGAAGAATTATAAACTTTTGATGCGACTGTTGTGCCATTAGGGGCTGTCACAGCTAACTCAACATCTAACTGTTGAGGTAATACGGTGATATCCTTAGAAAATTATTCAAAAATAAAGGAGTGGGTGAATCTAGAATCAAATAAAACATTTTCTACTTTAGAGTGGATGGTAAGTGTACCTTTCACCACATCGTTATCGTACTCCACATCGCTGATAGAAATTGCATGTGACTTTCCTTTGTCTTTAGCCTTAAGAGTTTGTTGATGTCGACCGTCATCATCAACCCTTGGATTTGGGTATTGATTGGCATAATGCCCCATCTCCTTACACTTGAAACATTGAAGTGTAGTAGGTTCATTCTGTGTGTCCCTTCCTTTGTTTGCATAATTAGACATCTTCTTCCCATCATTGTGGAATTCAAATTCCCGATGACCTTCCTTTCCACATTTGAAACATTTACTTGTCCCTTTAAGACAAATCCCTCCATGTTTCTTTCCACACTTTGAGCATAAGGGAAAGCTCATCTTCTTTTCAGTGTGCTCTTTAGATTTTCCTTTGAATTCCATTTTCCTCTTCTTATCAAATCCATATGACTAATGGGTTACTTCAATCTCCATCTCGACTTTGAGAGCACATCGAACGATTTCCTCGTAGCTATTGAAGTCCCTTATGGCTAACGCCCTTCAAAGACTTGGTTTTAAGCCACTAAAGAATTGATCGATGTTACTCTCAAGTTGGATAATAATACCAGAAGTGTACCTTGCAAGTCTTGTAAAATTTTCTTCATAAGTACCAACAGATTCATCATCCTTTTTCTTCAGTTCAAGAAAATCTTTCTCCATCATTATTCAGAGAATACGAGGGAATTACTTATTGAAAAATAAGTTCTTGAACTTGTCCCATTCCATGGACTCAATTTCATCCCTTCTCCTCGTATTCTTAATAAGATTACACCATTGATCAACATCTCCTTACAAATGATACACTACTAGGATGACTTTATCATGTTCAGAACATTGAAGAACTGAAAATATCTTTTTAGTAGTACTAATCCATTGTTCAGCAACTAATGGATCATTAGACCCGCTGAAAGAAGGTGGACGCTACCTCATGAAGGATTCAACAGAATATTGCTCCTTCCTTTGCTCGTTTGGAAGTCCTGCATGATTCATAGCTTGAGAAATTTGTGTGATCATGGCTACAAGATTTTGCATTCTAGCTCCCATAACGTTTGTTTGCTTAGGGGGACAATCATTTCATTGCTCGTCGCATTCCGCATTAACACGGTTCCTTCGGGTTCCAGCCATTGACTAAAACCAAGAAGAATAGTGTGAGCAACACTAATTATAATAGGAAAACCACATAATCAAGAGTAAAATTTCACACCTAAGGCCTTATCATAGGTTGTTCATGGCCATTTCTAAAACACTAATATTGTGTTCTATGATTAGACTTATCCTTAGGATTCTTACTAAGGCTTTCACATCCTAGTTTCCAAAGGTTGACTATAAATTTCCTCTGATACCAACAATAACGACCCATAATTTACATAGATTTTCATTACATCAGAATTTAAGCACACTTATTACAACATATAACAATACCAGGAAAGGACCGTATAGGTATAGAGTCTTTATAAACTAGGAAACATAAACAACTAGTTCATAAATCATCTACTTTGCCTCTCATTTATTTCATCATATCTAGAGTCCCTTTTTGGCATATCCTACTTAATAACCTTCTTCCTGACCTGGGGAAATAAAACATACAAAAGGGTGTGCTCTAATTCTCCGTAAGGGTAAACAAAATAAATATCAATCACATCATATACATAAGAACATAACTTTTGGAAATCTTAACCTGCAAAAGAAATCATAATTTCATAACATGGGATAAATCATAGTAGTGAAATGTAATCCCAATAATCATAACTTAAAACAAGAAACTTTTTGGAATACACAAATAATCATAGATAATCATTTCTTGTTAGTCAAGACTCATTTCCAAGACTATCTTAGTGGACAAAGTCCATTTCTGAACCATGTTCACTCCTCGTTTCAGTCCTGTTTCACTGAACCGATTTAACCTGCCGTTCCAGCCATGTCTATCTCATGAGATATAAAATCTTTACCCAATGAAATGGAGGTAGATATAGGTCCCACCCATCTCATAATGATACCATTCTTATGTGTGCCACAAAATTAGAAACCATACATCATAGCATAACCCATGTAATAAAAATGGGAATCTTAAACATCGTGACATCATAAAAAAATTCATATAAGATAAAGTAATTCATAAAAATATAATTCCATCACAACATAATCAAATCAATGTAATAATAGGGATATAAATAGAACCCTTTATTATCATAGATGGAAAATAATTTTGATAAAACACTTGAACTCCATTCTTGAGGAAAATATCCTTTCTGCTTCAAAAACACTTTTCCTTTCTTAACACGTCGTAAAATTCTAAACTAAAAGAAGTTGATTAAAAATAAACATGAAAACTTGTAAAGGAATATTCTTGGAAATAATGTTTTAAAAATCCATTCATTCCGTATAAGTTAAAAAATATATTCTTCGTACTTTTGTCGGAAAAGTCAAAAAGTACCTCGTACGAAAAACAACAAACGATTCCTTTCATATCCTTTACTAAAAACTCACCGAAGGGTAAAATTGGATTTAAAAAATTGTAGGTGGATGGAAATAATATTAAATATTGAGGAAACATGGATGTGGATGATAAAATACACCCCAGTAAATACTAAAGTATAAACAATCTCGGATAAAAATGAGATTGTGATATTTCCCTTACCTTAGGTCCGATTTGCCTCGTAAGTGTCCGAACCTCATGTATAATGATTTAAATAATGTTATTGACTTATTCCAGAATCATAATTATTGTTATGATATCATGTATGGTCATATTCTTAGCTTCTTAGTAGTAATATTTCATTTCTACTTGTTATTCGGGTGTTTATAACTTTTTGTTCTTATGCGTGTTTTGTCGAATAAATTCTTATTCTTCTCTTTAGGTTATAGATACATCATTTCCAGAATGGTATTAATGTACTATATATCATATTTATTCATTCAATTCATTTATATAATCATTATGCAATGAAGATCATATAGAACAAATCGCATCACATCGTGGAGACGGTATTCCGTACGTACGCACGAGCGATGATATCGTTCCCATGATCGTGGAATTGTATTGGAGTGTATGTATACTATTTCATAATCAATATAACTTTAAAATAATAATATATAGTAATTATTTACACCATTATACCCATCCAAGTAAGGTGGTGGGGAAAAATAGATTACACCACGGCGTGGAGACGGTATTCCGTACGTACGCACGCGCGGTGATTTCGTTTTCCATAGGATGGATAGATGTTGAAATAGGGTTGTTTCATACTTATAATAACATATCAGTATATGAGTGATACTGATGTTATTAATTCATAATTAAACAACTAAAGAAGAATATGTTGAAGAAGAAAGTACTTGGAAAGGATCGGTAATGGATATTACCTCTTTTTGACGCGCCTCTTCTTAACCTCCTCTTAGGGCACTAGGGTTGGTCTTTGAAGAAGACCAGAACCTCTAGGATGATTCTAGGGAAGTGGGGAAGTGAAATGGGTAGGGTTTGGCCGAGCTTGAAGGCTCAAATTTGTGTTAGTAGGAGAGGGAGGAGGTGCCCTTTTATAAGGGAGGAGAGGGGCACCTTTGGAAATATAAGAAATATTAGTTTATATTAATTCCCAACCCCACTTAAAAACTTCCAAATTGACACATATCCGAAGATTAGATGATATAGGGTTGTAATATAATAAACCAATAAAATTTATACATGTTAGGAATTTATTTTAAACATTACCAACTTGATTTATCATTATTTGTCAATTTAATTTTATTTGTGGTAATAATATTCTAAATTTTAAATTATTATTAATAATTACATATGTGTTGTGAATTTTCCATAATTTGACACTTTATGAAATTTTCGACCATATAAATTTTAATTTATGTTTTTTAAATTTTTTTGTGCTTTTTAATCAATTTTATAATATGTTATTTTTATAAAATAACAATAGTGTCAATTTTGACACTATTCATTTATTTGAATTTAAATAAACTATATACAGAGGATATGTTCAAAATAAAAGCTTAAATAGACTAATAAAATGTCATATGTATCTATAAAATTAGTGGAGAACATTAAATAGTGAATATAATAATTATTTTAATATTTTAAAACTATTTATTTGATATTTTAATTAATAAAATAATTTCAACATCACTATTGTGTCATAATTAATGATAATTATTTAATCCCTAAAAATTATAAATAAATTCCTATGATGTATATAATTGTATTAGATTTCTGGATACTATTCATGTTCGAAGTTTCATTAAGATTATCACCAAATTAAAATTATTATATTTATAAGATTTAAGAAAGTGACATGTTGTCACATTCTTTGGTTTTAATAATAATTAAATTATTTTCATGGAAAAAAGACTATTAAATGAATCTAATCCGAGACTTACGTGATATGGGTCGACTTTCAGTCATCCAATAGGATTTTCGCAGGTGTTAGGGTAATTTTATAATCTTATATTTACCCTTAATTTCCCGATTTACCTTTAACTATGGTAAATAAAATTTACCGTAGTTACTATTCATAATGACCAAAAATAAAAAGTAGCCTATTAACATAATTTTCATCCACTGATTCTGAATATGGAATCAATTTTTCAAAATTCAAAACATATAATTTGCAGTAATTAATTTAAAATAAATCTCATTGTTAAGAAAATGGGTTTTAGAAGTTAAAACATTGCCAAAGATTGACATGTTTTTACCTATGAATTCAATGTGAAATTAATGCTAATGACATACATTATATTAAATGGTAAAAATATATTCTATCTATACTTTAAAACCATTCAATATTATAATTTAACCATATAAATTATCTCAATGAAAAAAAGTTGTTTTTAATTAAAAATTAGCGTATTTTTACTATTCATCAAAATATGAAAGTTATCAGAAAAATATCAAAAATTTATCCAAAGTAAATTTTTATATCCTGATTCAAAAGAAGAATTTTATTTTGTCAAATTGAACTTATAAATGTGTCAAAAACTAGATTTAATGTGGGTGCGCCATTAAAAGGTGGGAAAACTGCATTTGTTTATAAATACTTATTTTACCCAAAAAGATTATTTTGTTCTCTAACCATGTTCTAGAAAATGTGTAAGATGAATAATAATGTTGTAAAATTTAGAATTCTGTTAATACTATTCATAATGGATAGTTTATAATATTATAATAATATATCGATGTTTAGTGGAACTCGGTATTGCGTACTACACACGCTATCGAGGAAGGTCGCAATTGCGTGCAACAAAAGATTCCTTTGATGATTTATATAACATAAAAACAAAATATTTCTCATAAAAGTCTCAGGTGTTACATGAATCTTCTCAAATATTTTTTATGAAATACCCGGTCCTGATATCTTATCCTTTCCTACATCATCCCATCATTTTAGAGTTCTACAACACTTCCCATATAAATCCTTATATCATTCCATTTTAATTCCAAAATGGAAACTATTATTATAAGGGAACTCTACAAGGTTAAGGAGTTGATGCCAATATCCTCACCATTGAATATGATCTCAGTATATCCTCAAGATTTTGATTGGTTCAATTCTATTGAGAATCGGTCCATTTATGGTTACACATATCAAAGTTTAGCTTTATATCCAATTATTTTTGAATAATTCCTTAGAACCATGAAGTAAAACATGGATCTAAATGAGATATAATTGAGAGTGGTACTTCATTAAGCCTTAATAAGTTCATTTTTTATATATTTGAATATTTATTTAGTGAGAAATATTATTTAATAACAATGAAATGGGTCCACTTCATATGAATATCAAGAAGACCCAAAATTATATTTTGGTCGTTAGATGTTTTTGGAATTTATTTAATAAAATGCATGGTGATGTTCTCAAATTTCAATATAGGTATGGGTAAGGGTTACATTATATACACAGACATATGATATTCAACCATTAGTTTATGGAATACCAAGAATCAAGATATATACTCTATGATCTTTCTCTATATATTTTCCCACTAGATGTATTTGAATGAAACATTATACATCTTTATGTTCTCTAGTATTATAGAGAAGGATCAGCTATAGGCATTATCCAATATTTCCCTCTTAAAATACCATATTAATGGAACACATGTTCATTTTTGAATCCTATCATTGCATCATATTAAATTTTGAACTCTAATATATTTAGTACCTTCTTTTGTATCTCCATATCCTCCTTTTATTGCTCTTTAATATTAACATGGTTGGATCATTGATCGGTAATTTAGGAAAGATGGTATTTCTCCATTTCTATAATGATTTCAATGTTTATACAATTAAAATAAATTGGATTCGGTTCTCTTTAAATCCTAATCACATATAAAGAATAATGACCTTTCTGCTCAATAAATCACCCACCTTATTTTCCTTTCAAGGACATATTATCTAATCAACTTAAACAGTCTCCTTTGGTGCATGTTAAAATACTTTGATGGTATTCATTGTTCTTTTATGATTAGTATATATATAGCACATAAAACCACTAATAAAATTATACTATATCATTAAATAAAATATCATTTTTGCTGGCTCTAAATCTTCCATGGACTATATTTTTCCCATAGAACATCAATTTACATGAAACAAAAGCTAGAACAATGAAATTTTTCATGAGGACTCATACAAATCCCTTAATTATCACAACACTCTATATTAAAACCCCTTATATAAAACATGGTAGTGTGAAAATAGGTTTAGTGGACAACTTTATCGTAATTTCCTTAATCTTTTATTCACATTCAACTATCATAAGGTACTTGAATCCATTACTTTTTAACCATGCTTATGGATTTTACATTCCTAATAAATTTATCACTAAGGAGTGATAATATCAATCCGATCAAAGAATACTATTTATCACTATTATAGTTGTTATATTCCATTATTTTGGTAATTATTTATTTTATGTATCCAAATATATACCCTATATTATACCCACTTGACCCAAGAATGATTATTTCTATAACCATAATTCAGAATTGAAAATTTTAAAATATAATTTATCTTTTATAATGGTCTTAAAAAAAATCCTCAAATGATCTTCATGATAATACACTTTATTCAAATATATTAAAAGATCGTCTATAAGGACTACAAAAAATTGAATGAGGTAATCTTTAGAGACTCTATTCATAATATCCATGAATATTTCGGGGAATTTTTAATTAGGAATGGTATCACTAAAAATTCATGGTACCCATATCTTATGCAAAAGTTTGTATTGCTTATATCATTTCATTTCACCAATAATTTAAGATATATATATTTAAGTTCATTACTTGGGATATATTAAGTATGTTTTAGTTGATCAATAATTTTATTAATATAGGGTGAAGGATATTTGTTCTTGATCTTGATTATATTAGGTTTATTATAATCAATTCATAGATTAATTAATATAATATTCTTCTTTAAAAATGACTGGTATAACCCTTGATAAAACACATGGTCATAAGAAACAATTGTTCACATTATCTTGGAAGTGATTATTCAATTACATTAATTAAATCAAGGATATTCTATAAAGAGGCATTGATATTTATACAACATCATGTTTTAGTTCTATTGAAAAATAAATTTATGATATAAGGAAGGGACAAAAAAATATTCTAGAAATCCATTGACATATTCCTATACAATTGGCACACATTCAATAACAATATTTTCCAAAATTATTTGAGAAAATTGTTACTCAATATTTGGTAACAAATACCATTCAAATAATGTAACTTCCATATAGAGTTCACAATTATAAATAAAAAGATAGGTGATTATTTGTTAGCTTAGGATATGAAACATGACTTTCCTATCCTAAAAGATGATATTGGTTCTATGTAAATATATCCAATCATTTCCGAAAATAACGAGAAATTTTATCTGAGGGAGACTAATAATATTTATCTGATACACATTCCTACAATACTATATTAAAGAAGAGTTATAAAATTTGGATGTCGTCATCGCACAACTAGGAGACTACAATTATAATTAAATATCAAACAATTTGGGGTATGAATTAATATTCTTATAGATTTTAAAATATATAATGGAATTTATTAAAATAGTCTCAAATAATATTTTTTCAATATATATTGTACCCACCATCTACCAATATCATGATTATTTCTTCCATCCCTTACTAAATCAAAAATGCTTACTGTGACTATAAAGAAATAACAATCATTACAAAAAATAATATGATAAGGGAAATCAATCATATTATTTCCTAAATTTTGATATCTTATATTCAACCTATTACTACTTCAGTTCATCCAACATCGCTTTCTCTTTTTCATAGTCTGTTTTAGTATCTATCCTCTTATTTTTTGTCACTTAACACAAAAAAATAACTAAACCCATCTATAATAGAATCTTGAGCAACAATATAACAACATAAATTCATATTCAATAATTTTAGATAAACATTCATTATATATCAAAGTAAATCACACCTTAGAACCTATAGGTTTAGTGTCTTTATAGAGTAGATAGAAAAAAAATTATCTACAACATCTTCAATATATCCCACACATAGATTTATCACATTATAACCTTCTGTACATATCATGCATAATATTCTTCTTTATATTCTAGGAAACATAAACGTGAAATAGTCTGGGTATAAATTCCCATTAAGGGTAATCATGAGAGATAAAAATTAACATCATATGCAAGGATAATAGGACCATTTCTTTATGATATCATAATTGAGGTGGATGGACATAAAAACATATAATTATACCTGATAGAAAATATATCATAAATGAGGAGTCATTGAATAAATATTTTTGAATAAAATAATATATGAGTAATATGATTATGGGAACATGATTCAGTAATAATGAACTACGAAAACATAAAATAATAATAAGAATTATTCATATGCATATAAGCATTGAAAATAATTACTTTTGTCAATGATCACTATCAGGACTATCATCATATATTTAAAATAATACCATAGTGGATAGGGTATAATCCATAAAAATTGAAATTTCACCTCATGAGATATAATTATATGTCCAATTTATTAATGGGATATATAATTACAGCTCCACGCGTCAAATATATGAAAGTATCTCATATGAGTTTGTGTTTATTTACTTCTTCTTATCATCTCATGAGATATAAATATTTTCCCAATTAATTTGAGGAAAAAACTTATATCCCCACCCTTTTAATCTTAAAAAACATGAATATTTGTTCAATATGAACAAGAAGCAACAATAATTCCATCAATGCTAAATCATCCTTCACAAAAGAAAAATGTTTAATTAAAACAACTTTATGGAATGATCATAAGACATACATATATATAATTTGGAAGTAATTATTTGTTAAAATACTTAGTTAAGAATAAAAAAATTCAAAGGATGACTAAATTGATGAAAAAAATTACAAGATTTCTATAAAATTACTTGGAAAAATATGATGAATTAACCATTTAATTTTTTAGATAACTTTTATTTCAAAATAAAATTATTTATAAAACAATTGGTATTGATATTAATTTAAAAAACATAAAAAAAATATATTATGAATCATTAAAAAACTAAATACTATGGTTGGAATATGATATCATGAAGAAAATATTTATTAAATATAGTCCTTTCACACTTTTCTAAAAATGGAGAAATATTTGAGAAAAAGACCCTATTTAAAATGTTAAAAGAAGATAAATTGTAATGGAAAAATACCTTCATAAATCATATATGTTGAGATAATTATATATATATATATATAATATAATGAATATATACATGATGAATAAATATTCCTTATTGGAAGAAGATATATAGCCGATTGGAATTTTAGAGATCCTTTAAATTGAATTTTGAATTGATGGGAAGTTAAATGGTAAGAAGAAATTAAAACCACATAAATTAATTTTTAATAAGAAAATATGGGGGGTAGAGGAAAATAAGATTTAATTTCCACATGTGCTATTTTAAACATAAAAATTTTCAATTTGAAAGTGATGTTGTAAAATAAAACCTCACCTTTACAATCATATTACATAAATGAAAATTGACCTCATGTATATTAAAAATAACCATCTTAATCAATTATTTCGTATACATATTCATATTTATTATCATTTTTTCTATTAAATTATAATAATTCATTACACATAGTTTGTTTTTTTGTAGTTTATTTTAATCCTTAGATTTTAGTAATTTAGATTGTTTTGTATAAGTTTTGTAATGTTAATATTTATTCTCATTATTTGATACAAATTTCAACTTTTATTGATTTTTAAAGGTAGTGTAAATATTGTTTTCCATTATTTAAATAGTACCATGTTCATTTTAAGGAGGTTATGGATATGGTATGTGATAATGGGATCAGGATAAATAGGTTTTGGGATATTTGTTAATAATAGTAAGTAAATTTTTAATGATCATTAGTTTTATCATGTCAAACTTATAGAACCATATTAAAAACATAAAGTACTCATTAATATCATATATTATAATTTCTAAAATCATGATACAAATCCATGATGTAAATGATGGAGATAATATATTATTTTTATATAGGAGGTTGAGATTAAAAAAATAACATATTGTACTAATGAATGAGTAATAGTATAGAATTATGTAATAGTAATATCATTTTCCCATAAGTATAATGATATTATAAAAAAATTATTATAGTATATAATCATTATTATAGAGTGGAAATGAGGCGACAGTTGTAAAATAGGGTTATGAACATCATACATTGATGAATTCTATCCTTATCAAAATAGGTTTCTTCATAATGAAGGATTTAGGATTCATTATTGTTACTAGAGGACACCAAACTTCTAAAAATAATTTATGAGGGGAAAATAGTAGGAATTTCTCCAAATATTCACTCCTTAATGTATAAGGACGTCATTTTAAAATGAAACTTGACACAAAGTGGAAAAATAATATGTATGGTTTTTAATCCACTAATAAAAAAAATTAAGATATGTTTTAATGAGGTTTTATGTCTTTACCAGTTACTTTAACCCTTTTTACCACATTTTAACTTTACTATAGTGACTCAATTTGTAGGTCAGTAAATTTTTTTATACATAAAAATTAAATTAAAACTATTAACTAATTATTTCTTTATGATTAATTATATTGATACCATATAATCCAACTAAATTTATAAGAATCATATATTTAAATTTTTAAGGAATTTATAAAATATATAGAAAAGGATGTTTTTATAGAAAAAATTATTTTTAAAACATTATACATTCATAATTATATTTGACATCAATAACTAATTAATTGAGTTATAATATATATTTTATAAATTCAAACATTTTTTTATAGTAATATTTTGAATTCATTCAATTTAATTGATTTATATAAAAATATATAATAAATAAATAAATTATTTAATAACAAAATATCCTTTTCCCATTAAATTATTTTAATGAAATCACATTAAAATTAATTATTTATCCTTTAACAATTCATTTTTTACCAACCCACTATTATTAGAATATTTATTTTAATTAAGTAAACAAATCCAATCATTATTTTTGAAAATAATAATAATATTTATTGAAAAAAGTATTATTAAATATTTATGATTTTTTATTTCATTGAAGAAATATTTAATCTTTAGTGTAATCTTACATTTAATTTGTTTTTACAGGCGCACAAAATTAATGTACCTATTATATACCTATATATACAATGGCCATATATCCAATGACTGTATTTTAATTAGTTATTTTTCTAATTGATATATGTCTAGTGGCCATTTTTCCAATGGATATATACATAAAATTTAAATTCCTATATATATAATTATATACATTTATAGAATCATTTTCCTATCCTTTTACAACATTCTAAAAAATTTATAGTGAATTTCTAATACTTTTATTTATTTAAATTGTCATAATTAAATGTGTGGACTTCAATGAAAAACGCGACGAGAAGGATTACATATTCATGGCCCATTTTATTTACTTTTGTATTTTATAATATTATTATTTACTTAATAATGTTTCATAGTTTCATATCACAATATGTTAATTTTTATCATTCAAGATAATATTCTCTCCCAATATAATATATCATAGTCTATTTTAGTTTAGTCTTGCCTACAAAACAGATAATCAACAATGTGTTTTATAATGAAAAAAATACCTAGTAAAATTGCGGGGTGTTTCATTTTACACCACTGAAAATAATTTATCCCTAGAAATTTAATTACTAAAAAATTATCATGCTTCTACCTCATTGTATTTTTGAGTTCCCATGCAGCTTCCTCGAACCTATGATACCTCTAGAGAAATTTAACCATGTGAATAGTCTTATTTCATAGTATATTATCTCTGAAACCCAATATTTAAAGTATTTGTTCCCTATAATATATATCATGTTCTAGTTTTACTAGATCTATGTTTAGTACATTTAAAGGGGAAGTTATGTACTTAACCAAAAGTAATACATGGAACACATTATGCACTTGAGAGGGATTTGGTGGAAGTGAACAATTATAAGATACTATCCCCAAAAAATATTATATTTATATAGAACCAATTTATTGATTGTTTAAGTTTACCTTTAATCCATATATCATAAAACTCTTTGATGTTAATATTCAAAGTAATAACATATCACATCCATCATACTCTAAATATCGTTGATGATTATCAACATAGATATTCTATTGACTTTATTGACTTTTAATTTTTCTCTAAATGGTTTAAATATTCTCTAACATTTATTTAGCAAGATATAGTATGAATAATAAATGATCTACAACTTCATCCCAACATGTTTCAGTTCTACATAACTTCACATACATAGCCTCATGTAGTGCATTTAAATTATAGAATGGAAACAATTATTATTTTAGAACTCCACTAGGAAAATGTGTTGTTCCCAAAATCATTATAAATAATTTTAATAGGATCTCAACATATCATCCGTAGTTTAAATGGTTATTTTATATTAAATATTAATATAAGGATGATAAGAAGTGTTGAATCTCAGATATATATCTAATGGTTTTTGAATACATCATCCAAACATTGATGTAAACCCTAGATCTTGATTAGATAAAATTGAGTGTGATACACTATAGAGCCTTTCTAATTTATGAATATCTTGGAAGGTTGATCGAGTAATAAATATTATTGAATATTGATAAAATATATTAACTTTTTATGGTGATCACATACAACCCAATTCCATTATGGTCTTTAGATGTCTTTGGAAGTAAAATAAAAAAATTGATAGTGATGTTATCCCATATCCAAAAAAGTATATGTAATTGTTGCCTCATCCCTTTAGATTTATGATATTTATAATTAAAGTTGCATCATATCATATATTATGATATATGCTATTAACTATCACTCTTCATCTTCTTTCCAATATCTGTGTTTATTAATATCTCTATAAATATTTATGATTCAAGGTGAGTAGATAAGGATGCGCTATGTGCATCATCCAGTAACTCTATCTTCAATTTTGGTATTTATAGAACCCATGTTTTTTCAAATCATATAATTCATTCATTTTAAAATTTTAACTGAATAATATTTTATACATTCATCAACATCATTATATCCTCATTTTGGGACTCCTTGATCTTCACATGGTATATTAAAGAGCATTCATTTAGGAATGATATTATTTTTTCATTGAATATATTATTAAAAAATCTATCCTTTTTTAAATAGATGATTATTGAGTCTTCTTAAAACCTCATCATAGAAAATGTTTCGTGGTTCTACTCCTTCCAAACATCATCCAACCAATTTTAATTCATATGGTGGTAATGTATTGATCTAACATAAATTTTTATCATCTCTAACCATCTCAATTGGTGAATTTTTAACTCATTATATATGAATATATACTTTATACTATTGTGATAAATATATATATATATATATATATCACACTATTAATCAGATATATAATTCCACAATATATTGAAGTAAAATATCACCTCTTCTTGATCCAAATAATGCATTATGTAATTTTCCTCATAATAAATTAATTGACCTGAGACATGTGATATTACCCTATCATTTTTCATGAGGAAAAATATATAAGGCCCCAGACTTAAACATTACATAATGTTGAGTTATTACAAGATTACACATTGAGGATATTTTCAGGTTTAGAGTTTTAGAGAATTAGATCATAAATCATGCATTTCATTCAACATTTCAACTAAGTGGTTACATAAAAGATATTATTCACTTTTCATATAAAAGGAGACATATTTAAAATTAAACATGGATTATTTCTTGACACTTCCTCGACACTATCATCACATCATGTACTTTTCCCTTGACATGTGAAAAACATTTCCAAAACTTGGGATGAGCATAAAAAGCTCAGTAAGGGATATAAAAGTACGGAATGAAAACATTAGTCCATGTGTACATAAGAATTTATGAAATCATACATTACTCATAAAACATAACCACTTTATCATACCTCATGAAATCATAAGATTTATGAATAACTCATAGAAAATATAAGACATAAAGGTAACTTGAGGCATTCATAACATTATTACATAGGGAGTAACCCTCATGATTATGTTTGGAATACCCACCACAGTTATTCCCTAAATCTCTTTGGAGAAACCTTAACGCTTAACTCCTTCATGTTACCCAATTCATTGGAGAGCTATATCATGCTCACCCACCCTTATTTTATCACATAACCACCCGTCTTCATAAAAAATGCCCAAGAACCATAACATAATCGTATAACATAAAACATGCATAAAGGAAACATAACATTTCCACATTTCAATAACAAGATATAACAAACACATTGATATAATAAAAACATTATCAAAACCATTTTAAATACCAAAATAAAATAAAAGTAAAACATGGTATTCAAAAAAAGTTATGGCTTGTAGAGGAATCCAAAACTCAAATAATGGTCACAGTGGCAGAGAAGTTTTTGTCGCTGCATACGTACGAAAAAAACATCCCCTTTTTTCATTTAGTAAAATGCTTTGTATAAAAAATATTCCTTTTTAATAAACAATAAAGTAAAAGGGGTTTATACAATGAATAAAATAATGTTGTGTATAAAACAACATATACCTCAATGAAAGGAGGTTGAGACGAAGTCCCATACCTCTTGTCCGACTTGACTTGATCATTCTTTAATATCCTGAATAATAAACTTTAGTTAATTTCTACTTGCTTAATAACCTGATTCAATTTAATTATTCCTTTTATATCACTAATTACCATGTTATGAACACTATGTAATTATTTAAGTTAATAACGGTCATTTTTTCGATCATTGGTACTTGATTCAAAAATAAACTCCTTATAATTACAAGTTGTTCATGAGGTAAAATATCCATTATATCTAGAATTATATTCATGATGTAGATATCTTATATATCATATATATATAGTATATACATGTATTTATAATATTACATAACATTTAGAGGTAAGAAATGAAATGCACCGTTCATGGAGACAGTAAGCCATACGTACGCATGAACGTTACTTTTATTTCTATTTGTATTTAATGGAATTAAATCATAATTATATAAAGGTATATTATAATTCCATTATAATATCATATATAATATCATTAACTCCATCCTTTATACATCCCACATATGGAATTAACGAATCAAATCACTTTGAGGGGGCGGTAGTCCGCACTTCCTAAAATGAAGATATCACGTTTACCCATAATGGAAACCAAAAAGGTATACCATAAATGAAATATACAGAAGATTAAGGAAAACATAAACATATTATATATCATATATAAATATAGTGACATATTAATGTCCACCTTTGAAGGTGTTAGAAGAATATTGAACAATCATCGTTTCGTGAGACAGAAATTTTCCACCCACGGTAACAGTATGCTCTTTAACCATTAGATGTAAGTGTGTGTAACTGTAGCTCGAATAATTCTTATAAAAAAATCCTAGTATATTTAATATACTGTTGTTGTTACAAAAGGAATGAATAAGAAGAGTTTTGTGGGTTGGAGAAGAAAAATAAAACAAAAGAACATTATAGAAGTATTTACCTTTAAATCGGGTAACTCCTCTTGGTTTGAACCAAAAGGGTTTTTTGAAGAGCTTTCTGCCTAAGGTAAGGCTTCTAAGATGAATAGAGGGATCTGGAGAGATGAAATGAGCATAGTTTCACCGAGCCAATGGCTTGAGAGGTTTTTTTAAAGAGGTAGAGGTGGGGGCCTTTTATAAGAGGGAGGAGGGGCACTCTTGGAAAATCAAGAAATGTTACATTATTTTAAAATGAGTTTCAGATTTTAAAGGCCCCACATTGATATATTTAGAGGATAAGGTGATAAGTGTTTGAAATATATTCATACAATAGGTTTTTGACAAGTGTAAGTCTTATATTTTACATTATCTTTTTATTTTATTTAAATCGTTCTTTAATGAAATAATCGCTGCATCATCATGGTGTCATAAATAAAATAATTTATTTAATGTCTAAAAATTATTAAAAAAAATATTATGATGTAGGAAATATTTTTAGATTTCCAATGAATATTTATATTCTAATATATCATTTATACAGGAAAAACTAAAAATGTTTTACTCGGGTGATACATTCTTTAGTGATATTCTCCTTTCTTTAAAAATAAAATGATAAAGTGTCACTTTCACCCAAAAGTGATTCCAGGGGGTCCCCAAGTTTGTACAAGGCATCCCATGGTCGGCCATGACACAAAAAGTAGCATTAGGACACATGTTGTGGTCATTTTTTATTATTATGATATTTGTTTTATTATCCTTAACTACCTGATTACTAATTAATCAAGATAATTAACGATAATTACCGTCGTTACTGTTCAAAATGTCCAAAAAAAAATAGTCTTAATTACATAATTTGGACCTTATTATTCCAAATATGTAATCCATTTTACCAAATTCCAAGCATAGAAATTTCAATAATTAATTTATAAATAATTCTCGTTGTCAAAACAAATAGCGGGGTTTTTTAACCAATATATATGAAAAGTTTGGCACTTGTTTATGCCCAATTCCAAAGTGAAATTAATTATAATGACCACAATTGGATTAAATGGTAAAAATATATTCTAATTAAACTTTAAGACCAATTAAAAAGATAATCTACCCATATAAATAAATTAGATGAAAAAGCAGTTTTGATGTAAAATGTAGTATTTTTCATTATTCATTAAAAATTGAACATTGTCAAAAAAATACCAAAAATTTATCCAGAGTAAATTTCAATGTCCCAATAATAAAGATTAAGTTTATTTTGAAAAATATATCTTATAATATTGTCAAAAGATAGATTTTAAAATGGTTCACCATCAAAAGGTGGTAAAAAAATCTTTTAAAAATATTAGAGAATTATATGCTTAAGATTGGATTTATTTCCAATTTAAGTCTTTAAAACACTATCTAATTCATAAATAGACATAGATATGAAAATTCATAATTCATTACTTACTTGGGATGTTACATCCTTCCCCCCTTTAGAAAATTGTGTCCCTGCAATTTATTTACTTATCTAATAAGTGGGGGTATTTATCCCTCATTGAATTTTCAGATTCTCATGTTGCCTCTTCATCATGTGGTTTTTCTACAAAACTCTTTACTTTATGAATCACCTTATTCCGCAACACTTTCTCCCTGTGGTCCAGAATCCGGACCGGTTGTTCCTCATATGATATATTCTATTCCAGCTGAAATACCTTTGGAATCAAAACAAGAGATGGATCTGGCATGTACTTCCTTAACATTGAAACAAGAAAAACATTGTGTACCTGAGATAAACTCGAAGGTAAAGCCACTCAGTATGCAACTGATCCATCTCTCCACAGAATTTCATATGGTCTAATGAACCTTGGACTCAGCTTTCTTTTCTTACCAAATATCATAACACTTTTCCATTGAGATACTTTGAGAGAAACATGATCACCTACCTCAAAAGAGAGATCCTTCCTCCTATTGTCCGCATAACTCTTTTGCCTGCTCTGAGCTGTTCTCATGTGTCTCTGTATCAGCTAAACTTTTTCTGCCAACTCTTCTACGAAATCTAGTCTCATCAACTTCCTTTCACCCACCTCATCCCAAAAAGCTGGAGTTCGACACCGCTTCCCATATAATGCCTCAAATGGTTCCATATGTATACTGGAATGAAAACTGTTATTATACGAAAACTCGACCAAAGAAAGATGTTGGTGCCAACATCCCTAATAATCCATTGGAAAAGCACATAGCATATTATCCAAAGCTGTAATTGTTCATTCTGACTACCCATCCGATTGAGGATGAAAAGCTGTACTAAAATTTAATTCAGTAACCAACGACTTCTGATGGCCTTTCCAAAAGTTAGAAGTAAACCTAGGATCCTGATCAGATACAATGGAGAGGGGAACTCTATGTAACCTGACTATCTCTTTAAGATACAAATGAGAAAGTTGACCTAGGGAAAAGTATCTCGTATAGGAAGGAAATGAGTATATTTAGTCAAGCGATCAACAATAACTCATATTGCATTATTACATCGAGGTTCAAAGACCCATAAAATTCAAGGAAATTTTTTTCTTAATTTTCTTTGGGATTTTACAAGAACGTAGTTTCTGACGGAACTTGATTCTGAGGCCCGGTGTGCCCGGAATTTCTATCCGAAGTTTAGATCGGGTACGTTTAGTGAACGAATGAGTGGGGTTTTCTGACTTTTGAACCGGTGCTCGGAATCGAATTCCGAGGGCACCGATGGAACCATAGCGCCGATAATTACTTAGGAACTCCATTTTCAGAGTTGCGTTTGCACGAGAGAAGTTGATAAAAATTTTGGAAGTTTATTTTATAATTAAACTAAAATTTTTATTTTCATTTAATGGTTTAAGGCTTTGGGTGGAAGTTGGGTAACTACCCAACTTCCCAAGGGAGGTTATGAGGGTGGTGGGGCCCACACGAACCCCACCCCTTCATATTCTTCAACCCCCCTCAACTCACCTTTAATTTTTGACAACTTATGTTATTAATTAAGTGAGTTCAGTGTGGATGTTTGAATTTCAAAAGTTTTGTTGAGTTAATAAAATAAGGGAGGTGCTTATTTTATTTGGGGATTTGTTGCTTGAGAGGTTTGGGGAGAAAAGCTAAAGGAAGCTAGAAGTTCTTCATCTTCTTCGTCGAAGAACATGAAGAACGTGAAGAACACATCAAACTCCGTCGAAGAACGCCGAGTCCTCGGAGACCGACTACGCGACGTCGTATACCGCGACGGTTCTTCCGCGACGTCTTCTTCCGCGACATCTCCTTCCGCAACATCTCCTTCCGCGACGTCTCTTCCCGCGACGAATCCTCGTTCGACGAACCTCTGTTCAAGCTCGCACGAGGTAGGGAATTTATTTATTTATTTTGTTCGTGAATACTATCTTGTCATTCTTCATGAAAATACGACCAATTTCTAACGACTAACGAGAGGGGTCCAGACCGCACAAACACGGTCGACCCTCCTCCATTATTGATGTTGTTTCTAATGTGGTTGGAAAGAAATGGCGTGGTGCCGTCGCACCACGCGGAATCGTGCGGCAAGGAATGCGCGGCACCGTCGCGGCGCGCCATGAAATCGAACAAAGCTGCGACGCCATCGCGCCGCGCTAGAGAACCACAAAAGCACCGCGGCTGGAGCGGGGCCACAGCGGAGGGGTGCGGCGTCGTTGCGCCGCAACGGATGAATGAAGGCTGCGACCGGTATCGGGCCGCGGCAGTGCGTGAGAACCGGCGGACGGAAACCGGGCCACCAGTGTCGGAGCAGGGAGGGGACCGGCCGATGCCGGTCCCGTGGTGGCAGAAAACGGCCGGCCGGGGCGGGCTGGCCAGACAAGAGGAAGCCAGGGGTTCGAACCCCCGGCCTGCCAGCACAACGACCCCCTTAATGGGGGTCGTGGTTACAAACCAGGGGGCAGGCACCCCCCCACTCCAAACGGCTCGGCCATTTGGCCGAGCGCCTGGCCAGCACGCTGGGCGCACTGCGCCCATGCGGGCTGGACCCGGACTCGGTTCGGGTCTACCCGGTTTGGGGCGACCCTGGGGGTATCGGGTCGGGTCGGACCGGGCCCGAACCCCTTAATACCGAATCGTTTCTGGTCGGACACCCATAACATGTGCTACGGGACTCCGATCGACGCACCTTCAGTTGCGATGTGATACTTGGATCGAGACGGTCGTTTCGGTATATCACACTCAAGGTTTCGGAATACTTTGGGTTCGACCGGGTTGGTTCGTACATGAAACCAACCAGGCCCTCGGAGCAGAAACCCTCATATCTTAAGCTCTGGACGTCTGATTGATGTGTCGTCGACTTTGTTGTATTCCTCTTAGTGAGACAGATCTTTTGGATTACTCCGCCTGAGGTTTGGACGTAGGTGGAGTACGGTCGGGTTGGTTTTTCCTTAAAAACCAACCGGGCCCCTGGGACGAAAAAACCAATAACTCTCAGATCGGGCGTCCGATTGACGCTCCGTCTGCGACGTTGAGTTCCAGTTGACGATACAGAACTTTTGGATACATCAACTCTGGACTATGTGTCAGTTGATGTATCAGCCTCTCGGCTCGTGGAGCGGACCCTCCGGAACGAGCTTGCTATGTGCGGGAACCCTAGTGCTGGCTGCGTTGCGACTGTAACGACGACGACGACTGTACAGAGATCCTCAGTGGATTCGACGACGAAGACTACAGTACTCAGCGATCCTACGTGGATCAGTACTACCGATCCTGTGTGGGTCAGCGCTCAGCGATTCTGTGTGAGCCAGCGCCTATAGATCCTGTGTGGGTCCGATCCTGTGTGGGTCTTTGCTGGGGTTAGCTACCTATCGATCCTTTGTGGGTCAGATCCTTTGTGGGTCATTGCGGGGTTTAGTACCTATCGATCCTTTGTGGGTCTGACGACTTAGATGAATCAGTGGATATATCTATTCATCTCTATTGTCATACGAAGAAGTATACCTGTGTGAGCTGAATCCTGTTTTGATTTCGTTTGTGGATTGTGTTGTGCTATCCTATGTGGATTTTCGTTTTTCTTTCCTGTGTGGACTGGGTTGTACTTGGGATCGGATGTTGGAGCCGAATAAGAATTGATGACTTAGGTATATGTATGGGAATATACCTAAGCGGTGTCGGATGTTACTTCGTGATTGTATCTTTCCTTTGTGGGTTATCCTTTGTCGATTCTGGGAGACCTTCGGGGGTCTCGAGGTCCTTACTGAGTAGCTTATACTCACCCCTGCACGGGCTATGCCCGCACTACATTGTGTTGGTTGCAAACGACGGACATCGCTGATCGTGGTTGTGGCTTGCGGAGCAGGACAATACCTGGAGGTGGACCACTGGGCGTGACGTACTCGGAGCGGTCGGCTGGACCCGAGGAGCAGTGGAGGCTATATGTACCCACCCTTCAGGTGGGATTTCCAGTGGACAGCTCAATGATGCGGCTTTACTTTTCAGTTGCTGTTTTCCCTTCGAGTTGTACTTTACTTTCAGTTTGGGTTTGTATACTGGCCCAGTTACTTTTCCGCACTTACTGTTGTACTCAGTTTTTACTTAGTGTTTACTTCTTCTGCTTTCTTGCTCTGTGGTGTTTGTTTACTTTACAAAGGAAATGCCTTCCCTTTTTACCGGGATTTATGCCTTGGTGCTAGTCGCCAGCCCCTGGCCTATGGAAGGCGGGCTTGGGGTAGTCACGACACGGGTCCCGAGGACGGGTCGTGACAAATTGGTATCAGAGGAGTTTGGTTCTACCACAGAACATGGGACACTGATCATTTTCTATGTGAAGCAATAGTGTTAAGCGTATTGGGTGTGGCTATCAGTCCAGGGAGTCTAGTGTTGGTGCGGCGGCTGACGTATCCATACACCAGGACCCTGACTTTTGATTTCCGACTTAATTCCTGAAAACATTGACTGCATGTGTGTTTCAAGTTTTCTATGTGATTACTTTGTGTCAGCTCACCAGGTATACTGTTCTGACCGTGGCGCACCTGTTTCCTTTTCAGGATGTCCCCATGACGGCAGCCAGCTAGGGTTCTGAGAGTTGAGCGTGACGACAGCCCACCGAGCGACTAGGCCACGGTGCAGGGCCCTTTGACAGTTGAGGCACTGGCGGTACCTTTACCCACCGAGCCACCGATGCTTCCAGCCCCAGCCGCTGACGATGCACGTCGCCTTAGTGCACTGCATGAGTTCCAGCGCCAGCGACCGCCCAGGTTCCATGGGGAGACGGACCCCCAGGCATCCGAGGACTAGATGGAGGTAGTGGTACGAGTTTTCCGGTTAGTGATGACACCAGCAGACCTAATGGTGATCCTCGTGGCGAGCCTACTGCACGCGGCAGCGGGCGGATGGTGGAGCGTGATGATCCAAGTGCACGATGAGGCATCTCTACTCTGGATAGACTTTGAGAGCCTCTTCCTCTCAGAGTTCGTCCCGGCCACCCTCCGTGCGGTGCACATCCAGGAGCTTCTTCAGCTGCGACAGGGCAACATGATGGTCTCCCAGTACTCGGCGAGATTTACCGATCTCTCATGCTACTTGACTAACATGGTACGAGACCCATTCTTCTGGGCCTGGAACTTTGAGCAGGGATTGAGATATGAGATCAGGGAATCGCTGATCTCCCTCAGCATTCCGACCCAAGCAGGATTACTAGAGAGATTCCTTTTGATCGAGAGATTTCTTGCTGAGCCTTCTTCAGCGGCGAGACCTACCGCGGGGCGGCACGTAGCAGAGTCTTCTGTAGCAGGCAGTCGATGGATGATTCATGGGTCTAGGTAGACCAGACCCACAGGCAGACAACCTCAGGACACTGGCTCAGCAGTGCGGGGCACACAGCACGGAGCCAGTCTTTCGAGAGGCAGGCAGTGCTACTCGTGCGGCGGGCAGGGCCACATGGCTCGTGACTGCCCGACCCGCTGTGCCAAGGATCAGCAGACGGTTGAGGGACCACTGAGGCAGAGGCAGAGGGTTGACCATGGCGGTCAGCAGGGAGCAGGCGGATGAGGTAGAGGAGCAGGCCGAGCAGCAGGTGGTGGGTGACGCTTTGAGGCTCTACCACCACCACCACCATGAGGTCCACCCCAACCACAGGGAGCTGGCGGGCAGAGATAGGCACAGCTCCAAGTAGCGTAGGCCTATGACCACGGCACACCCGAGATGATTCGAGGTACTATCTACGTCTATTCCACCCTTGCTGTAGTACTTATAGACACAAGAGCGAGTCATTATTTCATAGCCACTGCCCTTGTTCGGAGCTCGGAGATTCCGACAGAGCCGTTGGCTCGATCCTAACGGCTAGAGACTCCTACGGGAGCAGACTCGATGATTACACACTAGTGCCGGCAGTGTGAGCTTACTCTAGGAGGCGAGAGCTTCGGCTGGGATCTTCTTGTAGCGGTATCGAGGCCTTACGACGTCATCTTGGGCATGGATTGGTTGTCTACAGTCCATGCACAGATTGACTGTATTAGGTGCAAGGTGCGATGTGTACGCACTGACGGGAGCAGGTTTACCTTCACCGGCGAGAAGGGAGCCTTTTCAGCACAGGATGGACTCTCGTAGAGGAGAGGACAACCCATCACTCATCAGTTGGCTAGCCTCATCCTAGGAGTAGTTGACGTGCGGAGTCCTGGTTTTCCTGCAGTGGTGGATCAGTATGCGGGCGTCTTTCCCGACGGCGTTCCAGGGCTACCTCCTCGTAGAGAGGTAGACTTTTATATCGACCTATACCCCGGGACAACCCCGATATCGACTCCAGCTTATCGGATGGCCCCCGCTAAGCTTCGAGAGCTATGGGTACAGTTGGAGGACTTGTAGGGCAAGGGATTCATCCGACCTAGTGCTTCACCCTGGGCTTCCCCGATTTTGTTCGCCAAGAAGTCGGACGGGAGCTTGAAAATTTGTGTCGACTGTCGTCGCCTAAACCAGGTGACAGTGAGGAACAAGTATCCGCTACCGAGGATTGATGACATCTTCGATCAGCTCAGGGGAGCACGGTGGTTCTCGAAGATAGACCTCAGTTCAGGCTATCATCAGCTCAGAGTTCGAGATGAGGACGTGCATAAGATGGCCTTTAGGTGTCGGTATGGCCACTATGAGTTCTTGCTTATGCCATTCGGCGTAACCAATGCTCCAGCAGTTTTCATGGCCCTCATGAACTGGATCTTTCATCCATACCTCGATCATTTGTTATGGTCTTCATCGATGACATTTTGATTTACTCGACGACTGAGGAGGAGCACGCCTACCACTTGCGGGTGGTGATAGACACACTCTGAGCACACCAGATTTATGGAAAGCTCTCGAAGTGTCAGTTCTGGATACGCGAGGTCCACTTCTTGGGACACATCATCTCTAAAGCGGGAGTTGTAGTGGGTCTTGTGAAGATCGAGGCAGTTCTAGCTTGGGAGCCACCCAGGAGTGTGATGGAGGTGCGAAGTTTCTTGGGACTAGCTGGGTACTACTGGAGATTTGTGCTAGACTTCTCCAGAGTTGCGGCACCACTATCAGCTTTGACAAAGAAGGGGAAACCCTTTGTGTAGTCAGACAGTTTTCAGTAGAGCTTCCAAGAGTTGAGACAGAGATTGACCAGTGCACCTATCTTGAGGTTTCCTGAGGAGAGAGTAGGGTACGTAGTCTACTGCGATACATTAGGGACCAGACTCAGATGTGTCCTGATGCAAGAGCGGGCCGTGATCATCTATGGATCACGTCAGTTGAGGCTGCATGAGCAGAACTCCGCTACCCATGACCTGGAGTTAGCAGTAGTGGTCTTCGCTCTGAAGACATGGCGACAATACCTTATGGGCGAGCACTTTACAGTCTTTTCTGACCATCAGAGTCTCAGATACATCTTCTCTCAGAAGGACCTGAATCTGAGACTGTGGAGAAGGCTTGAGTTCCTCCAGGACTATGACTTTGAGATAGTCTATACTCCTGGGAAGGGAAACGTAGTATCCGATGCTCTCAGCAAGAGGATGGGAATTCAGCTACTTGAGGAGGCGACAGAGCAGCTGGCCGCTTTGCAGATATCCTTTGTGGATAGAGATGGCGCAGCCTTCCTTCAGTCTCTCACAGTCTCTCCTGCACTACTACAGTGGGATAGAGAGGCACAGTGTGGGGACGCTGACTGTGAGACGCGGCGTGCACAGATATCCTCAGGACAGGAACCTGATGGTTTCTCCTTTGGAGCAGAGCACAACATCCTTTTCGGAGGACGTACATTGGTACCAGTCGCTTTACGAGAGGAGGTGATGAGAGAGGTTCACACTTCTCCCTTGGAGGTACATCCCAGGGTGGTGAAGATGTACCAGGACCTCAGACGACAGCACTGGTGGCCGGGCATGAAGAAGGTTGTGGAAGAGTTCATTTCTCGATGCCTCACCTGCCAGCAGGTGAAGGCAGAGCATCAGGTACCAGCAGGCTTGGTACAGCCCTTGGAGGTCCCGGAGTGGAAGTGGGATGAGATATATATGGACTTTGTGACTAGACTTCCACGCACTTCCAGAGGTCATGACTCCATTTGGGTGATTGTCGACCGACTCACCAATTCGGCGCACTTCTTACCCATCAGAGATAAGGGCTCAGTGGAGAGCTTGGGACGTCTCTACGTTCAGGAGATTGTACGGCTTCATGGTGTGCCATCATCTATCGTCTCCGATTGAGATTCTCGCTTTACTTCCCGGCTTTGGAAGGGGTTGCAGGAGGTGTTCGGGACACAGGTACGTCTGAGCACCGCCTTTCACCCTCAGACGGATGGTCAGACGGAGATGACCATTCAGACTCTCAAGGACATGTCCGCGCATGTGTCCTCGACTTTGGTCGCAGTTGGGAGGACCACCTACCCTTGGTGGAGTTCACGTACAACAACAGCTATCACTCCACCATTGGTATGGCACCATACGAGGCATTGTACGACCGACCTTGTAGATCTCCTTTGTGCTGGACAGACCCTGGAGAGTCAGCACTTGTGGGACCGGAGATGGTCCAGGCCATGACAGAGAAGGTCCAGGTCATCCAAGAGCGGATGAGGAAAGCTCAGAGCTGGCAGAAGTCTTATGCTGACAGGAGGCGGAGGCCACTAGAGTTCAAGGATGGCGACCATGTCTTCTTGCGTGTCTCACCACGACGTGGATTACAGAGATTTAGCCGAGGCGGCAAGTTGTCTCCATGCTTCATCGGACCATTCCTGGTCCTCAGCAGGATTGGCGAGGTGTCTTATCACCTGGCTCTACCACCATAGTTGCACCGGGTGCACGACGTCTTCCACGTATCTCAACTGAGGAGATGCGTGCACGACCGAATGCACATCATTTACCATGGGGAGCTAGACATTGATGATGGGATGACTTTTACGAAGGTCCCAGTGGAGATCGAGGATCGACAGGAGCGGGTCCTACGTGGATGGTCGATTCCTCTAGTGCGCATCAGATGGCAGCATAGGAATATCCAGGAGAGCACTTGGGAGCGGGAGGCTCAGATGCGTGCTCAGTACCCACATTTGTTTCCATAGCTTATGATGTATCTTTATGGGGACGTAAAACCCTGAGGTGGGAGTAATGTAAAGACCCGTAAAATTCAAGGAAATTTTTTTCTTAATTTTTTTTGGGATTTTACAAGAACGCAGTTTCTGACGGCACTTGATTCCGAGGCCCGGTGTGCCCGGAATTTCTATCCGAAGTTTAGCTCGGGTACGTTTAGTGAACGAATGAGCGGGAATTTCAAAATTTTGAACCGGTGCTCGGAATCGAATTCGGAGGGCACCAATGGAATCGTAGCGCCAGTAATTTCTTATGAACACCATTTTCGGAGTTGCGTTTGCACGAGAGAAGATGATAAAAATTGTGGAAGATTATTTTATAATTAAACTAAAATTTTTGTTTTCTTTTAATGGTTTAAGGATTTGGGTGGAAGTTGGGTAACTATCCAACTTCCCAAGGGAGGTTATGAGGGTGGTGGGGCCCACACGAACCCCACCCCTTCATATTCTTCAACCCCCCCTCAACTCACCATTAATTTTTGACAACTTATGTTATTAATTAAGCGAGTTAAGTGTGGATGTTTGAATTTCAAAAGATTTGTTGAGTTAATAAAATAAGGGAGGTGCTTATTTTATTTGGGGATTTGTTGCTTGAGAGGTTTGCGGAGAAAAGATAAAGGAAGCTAGAAGTTCTTCATCTTCTTCGTCGAAGAACACGAAGAATGCGAAGAACGCATCAAACTTCGTCAAAGAACGCCGAGTCCTCGGAGACCGACTATGTGACGCCGTATACCGCGACGGTTCTTCCACGACGTCTTCTTCCGTGACGTCTCCTTCCGCAACATCTCCTTCCACGAGGTCTCTTCCCGCGACGAATCCTCATTCGATGAACCTCCGTTCAAGCTCGCACGAGGTAGGGGATTTATTTATTTATATGTTCGTGAATACTATCTTGTCGTTCTTCGTGAAAATATGACCAATTGCTAACGACTAACGAGATGGGGCCGGACCGCACAAACACGACCGACCCTCCTCCGTTATTGGTGTTGTTTCTAATGTGGTTGGAAAGAAATGGTGTGGTTCCGTCGCACCACGGGGAATCGTGCGGCAAGGAATGCTCGGCGCCGTCGCGCCACGCCATGAAATCGAACAAGGACGCGACGCCGTCACGCCGCGCCGGAGAACCGCAAAAGCACCACGGCCAGAGCGGGGCCACGATGGAGGGGTGCGGCGCCGTCGCGCCGCAATGGATGAATGAAGGCTGCGGCCGGTACCGGGCCGCGGCGTTGCGTGATAACCGGCGACCGGAAACCGGGCCGCCGGTGTCGGACCAGGGAGGGGACCGGCCGACGCCAGTCCCATGGTGGTAGAAACCAGCCGGCCGGGGCGAGCCGGCTAGAGAAGAGGAAGCCGGGGGTTCAAACCCCCGGCCGGCCAGCACAACGGCCCCCTTAATGGGGGCCGCAGTTACAAACCAGGGGGGGCAGGCGCCCCCCCCCCACTCCAAACGGCTCGGCCGTTTGGCCGAGTGCCTGGCCAGCGCGCTGGGCGCGCTGCGCCCAGGCCGGGCGGGGCCGCGCCCAAGCGGGTCGGACCCGGACCCGGTTCGGGCCGACCCTAGTGGTATCGGGCCGGGTCGGACCAGGCCCGAACCCCTTAATACCGAATCTTTTCCTGTCGGATGCCCATTACATGTGCTACGGGCCTCTGATCGACGCACCATCAATTGCGATGCGATCCTTGGACCGAGACGGTCGTTTCAGTATATCGCACTCAATGTTTTGGAATACATTGGGTTCAGCCGGGTTGGTTCGTACACAAAACCAACCAGGCCCTCGGAGCGGAAACACTCATATCTTAAGCTCTGGACGTCCGATTGAAGTGCCGTCGACTTTGTTGGATTCATCTTAGTGAGACAGATATTTTGGCTTACTCCACCCGAGGTTTGGACGCAGGTGGGGTACGGTCGGGTTGGTTTTTCCTTAAAAACTAACCGGGCCCCTGTGACAAAAAAGCCAATAACTCTCAGACCGGGCGTCCGATTGACGCGCCGTCTGCGACGTTGAGTTCCTGTTGACGATACTGAGCTTTTGGATACATCAACTCTGGACTATGTGTCAGTTGATGTATCAACCTCTCGGATCGTGGAGCGGTCCCTCCCGAACGAGCTTGCTGTGTGCGGGAACCGTAGTGCTGGCTGCGTTGCGACTGTGACGATGACGACAACTATACAGAGATCCTCAGTGGATTCGACGGCGACGACTACAACACTTAGCGATCCTACGTGGATTAGTGCTACCAATCCTATGTGGGTCCAATCCTGTGTGGGTCACCGCTCAGCGGTTCTGTGTGAGCCAGCGCCTACAGATCCTGTGTGGGTCCGATCCTGTGTTGGTCTTTGCGGGGGTTAGTTACCTATCGATCCTTTGTGGGTCAGATCCTTTGTGGGTTATTGTGGGGGTTAATACCTATAGATCCTTTGTGGGTCCGATGACTTAGATGAATCAGTGGATATATCTGATCATCTCTATCGTCATACGAAGAAGTATACCTGTGTGGGATGAATCTTGTTTTGCTTTCCTTTGTGGATTGTGTTGTGCTATCCTGTGTGGATTTTCATTTTGCTTTCCTGTGTGGACTGGGTTGTACTTGGGCTCGGATGTTGGAGAAGAACGAGAATTGATGACTTAGGTATATGTATGGGCATATACCTAAGCAGTGTTGGATGTTACTTCGTGATTGTGTCTTTCCTTTGTGGATTATCCTTTGTGGATTATGGGAGACCTTCGGGGGTCTCGGGGTCCCTACTGAGTAGCTTATACTCACCCCTGCACGGTCTATGCCCACACTACGTTGTGTTGGATGCAAACGACAGACAGTGATGATCGTGCTTGAGGCTTGCGGGGCAGGACGATACCTGGACGTGGACCACTGGGCGGGACGTACTCGGAGCGGTCGGCTGGATCATAGGAGCAGTGGAGGCTATCTGTACCCACCCTTCAGGTGGGATTTCCAGTGGACAGCTCAACGATGCGGCTTTACTTTTCAGTTGCTGTTTTCCCTTCCAGTTGTACTTTACTTTCAGTTTGGGTTTGTATACTGGCCCACTTACTTTTCCACACTTACTGTTGTACTCAGTTTTTACTTAGTGTTTACTTCTTCTGCTTGCTTGCTCTGTGGTGTTTGTTTACTTTACAAAGGCAATGCCTTCCCTTTTTACTGGGATTTACACCTTGGTGCTAGTCGCCAGCCCCTGGCCTCTGGAAGGTGGGCTTGAGGTAGTCATGACATGGGTCCCGAGGACAGGTCGTGACACAAGGTGTCTTCAGCAATCCCACAATGAAGTCCATGGATATATTCTCCCATTTCCACTTTGGTACTAGTAAAGGTTGAAGCATCCCCTTTGGTAACTGCGACTCTGATTTAACCTATTGACAAGTCAAACACTTCACAGTAAAATCAACAATATCTCTTTTCATTACATCCCATCAGTAGTACTCACGAAGATCTTTATACATCATAGTACTGCCTAGATGAACTGAAAACAGAGAACTATGAGCTTCACATAACAACTCTCTCTAAAACTGTTATTAACAAGGAACACACAATATCTTCCCAAATCTCAAAACATAATCATTATAAATGTTGAATTCAGGAAACTTACCCTTCTGAACTAGCTCTACCTTTTTCTGTAACTCACTTCCTTGCTTCTGTGCTTGCTTAATTCTATCTGACAGAAAATATTTCACTGATACGTGGAACAAAACAGAAGAACATCCTGTACCAACAACTTCTATGCCAAAGTTCGTCAAATCCTTAACCAAAGGATCACATTCCAAACATAACATGGTTAATGATGCATTACTTTTTTGACTCAAAGCATCAGCCACTTTATTTTCTTTTCCCGTATGGTAAGGAATTGTACAATCATAATCCTTGATTAATTCCAGCCATCTCCTCTATCTCATGTTCAATTCTTTCTGAGTGAATATATACTTTAAAACTTTGTGATCGGTATATATTTCACACTTTACTCCATACAAATTATGCCTCCAAATTTTAAAAGTGAAAACAACAACAGCTAATTCCAAATCATGTGTAAGGTAATTTACCTCATGAGTTTTCAACTGACGTGAAGCATAAGTAATTACCTGATCATTCTACATTAGGACGCAATCAAGTCCTTTCAATGAAGAATCATTATAGATAACAAACTCACCATTCCTGGAAGGTAGTGCCAAAACTGGATCATTCACCAATCTTCTTTTCAATTCTTGAAAACAATCATCACATTATTTTGTCCAGATAAACTTAACACCCTTCTGAGTTAGCTTAGTCATTAGACTAGATAATCGTGAAAAATTTCTAACAAATCTTTAGTAATAGCCTGCCAAAACAAGAAAACTAAAAATCTCAGTTACATTATGGGTCTTGTCCATTCTTCAACAACCTTTGTTTTTGTAAGATCAACATTTATTCCATCTTTAGAAATAATGTGACCAAGGAAAAAAATTTGTTGCAACCAAAACTCACACTTGCTGAATTTCCCATGAAATTTTTTTTTTCTTTTAAGGTTCGCAAAATAACCCATGAATGACTTTCATTCTCCTCTTTACTTTTAGAAAACACCAAAATATCATCAATGACAACAACCAAAAACTTATCCAAGAAATCGTGGAAAATTCTATTCATAAGGTCCATGAATACAGTAGGTGCATTGGTTAGCCCAAAAGGCATAACTACAAATTCATAATGGCTATATATTGTACGAAATACGGTCTTCAGAATATCTACTTCCTTTACCTTCAACTAATGGTACCCCGATCTCAGGTCAATCTTTGAAAAATACTGAGCTCCCTGCAGCTGATCAAACAAATCATTGATATAAGGAAAAGGATATTTGTTCTTAACAGTGATGTTATTCAAGGCTATATAATCAATAAAAATCCTCATTGAACCATCTTTATTTTTAATAAATAAGACAAGAACACCCCATGGTGATGTGCTAGGTCGAATGAAACCTTTCTCTAATAAATCTTGCAATTTCTCCTTCAACTCTAAAAGTTAAATTTGAGCCATTCCATAAGGGGGTTTTGAAATTGGCTTAGCATCAGGAAATAAGTCAACAGTAAATTCAACTTCCCGATCTAGTATTATTCCAGGAAAATCATCAAGAAAAACATCAGGATACTCATTTACCACTGGCACATCATTAATCTGAATGGTTCCTTTGTTTTCAACAATATGTTCAAGGTAACATTCATTTCTATATTTTACAAGTTTCTCAGCCTCTTGATATGTTATCAACAGTAATGGTTCATTCTTGTAGAAAAATTGAAAGTCTTTCTGAAAAGAAACTTCTTTAGATCTACAATCAATCTTAGCATGGTAAATAGAGAGCCAATCAATACCCAGGATAACATCAAACTCTACTAGAGGTAAAACAATAAGGTTTGAAAGTAGGTTCTTTCCACAAATAAGGATACGAAGACTCTTAAATCTTCTTTTTGACTCAACATTTCCCCCAGGTGTTTTTACCATTAGTTTAGGAGTCATTTATTGAGATGGTATTCCCAATTTACTAGAAAATTTTTCCGAGATGAAAGAATGTGTAGACACCAAATCAAACAACACATTAGCATAATTTGATAGAATAAACAAATTACCTGATACCACTTCATTTGATGGCCCAACATCTTCTGAAGTAGTTGCAAAGGATTTAACCACACATTTCTTCTTGTAGTCTGATTGATTCCCATCATTCGAGCTCTTTGATGAACACTCGTTTAAATAATGACCCATCTCATTGCACTTGAAACATTTCACTAACTGTAAATCAAATTTGGTCTTACCATCACCCTGATCTTTTTCAGTGCAATCACGAGCCTTATGTCCCATCTTACCACATCGGTAGCACTTTCCAGAATTTAGAAGACATTCCCCAGTATGCCTTTTACCACATTTATCAGAAACTAGAAACTTAGTTTTCTTACCATCAAACCTTTTTTAAGAATTATTCCCTTTCTCCTCACACCTAGATTTCTTCTTCTATTGGTTGTTATAGAACACTTAATCATCAGAGAACTCCATTTCCACCTTCTCAGAACATCAAACAAGCTTTTCATAACTTTTGAACTCACTAGAAGCCAATGCACTTCGATATTTTGGCTTTAATCCTGAGTAAAAATGATTGATTTACTATCAAGGTCTCAGATAAAATTTTTAGCATACCTTGCCAATCGATTGAACCTTTCTTCATAATCAGCCATTGAGTATTCCTCTTGCCTCCATTCCAAGAATTGTTTTTCCATCCTAAGTCGAATAGCCTTAGGAAGATATATCTCAAGAAACATACATTTGAATTCATCCCAGTTGAGAGCATCAATCTCATCAGCGTCCCTGATATTTTTAACAATCGACCACCACTGATTTTCTTACCCTACAAATGGTAAATAGCAAGACTAAACTTTTGATTGTCTGAACACCCCATGACATCGAAAATATTCTCCATTGCTTTAATCCACCCTTCAACTAGCATAGGGTCAGATGATCCTCTGAATAATGGGGGATGTTGCCTCATGAAATGTTCCACTACTGACATGTTCCTCTACGGTTGATCTGGATGATCTCGTGCATGGATACCACCACCATTTATCGCTTCATTCAACTACTCCATTACTGCAACAAACTATTCAGTTCCAATTCTGACCATCTCGAGATGCTGATTTGGAAGGTCATTCCCTTCTGTATGCCTTCATAGCACTGCTTCCCTGTTTCATCTACGAAAAACCATTCTGATCAAACATGCCTTAGATGAAGCAACATGGTAATCTTAAAATGCTATATCACTTCAATTTGACCATGAAAAAAATATTTTTGGATAATAATTTAATAGAATTATAACTCCTAAAGTAATCTAAACCGACCTCTGATACCAACTATAAGGCCCTAGCCTTAAACATTACTTAATCATGAGTTATTACAAGATTACACATTGAGGATCTTTTCAAGTTTAGAGTTTTAGAGAATTAGATCACAAATATTTCATTTTATTCCACTTTTTAACTAGGTGGTTACATAAAAGAGAGTATTCATTTTTCTCATAAAAGGAGACATATTTAAAATAAAACATGGATTATTTCTTGACACTTCCTCGATACTATCATCTCATCATTTACTTTTCCCTTGACCTGTGAAAAACATTTCAAAAACAATGGATGAGCATAAAAAGCTCAGTAAGGGATATAAAAGTATGGAATGAAAACATTAGTCCATGTATACATAATAATTTCTGAAATCATAATTTACTCATAAAACATAAGAACTTTATCATACCTCATGAAATCATAAGATTTAAGAATTACTCATAGAAAACACAAGACATAAAGGTAACTTGAGGCATTCATAACATTCTTACGTAGGGAGTAACCCTCATGGTTACGTTTGGAATACCCATCACAGTATATTCCCTAAATATCTTTGGAGAAACCTTAAAGTTTAACTCCTTCACATTACCCAATGCATTGGAGAGCTATATCGGGATCACCCACCCGTAGTTTATCACAGAACCACCCGTCTTCATAAATAATTCCCAAGAACCATAACATAATCGTATCACATAAAACATGCATAAATGAAACATAACATTTCCACATTTCAATCACAAGATATCAAAAACACATTGATATAATAAAAACATTATCAAAACCATTTTCAATGCCAAAATTAAAGAAAAGTAAAACATGGTATTCAAAAAAGGTTATGGCTTGTAGAGGAAGCCAAAACTCAAATAATGGTCATGATGGCAGAGAAGTCATTGCCACCACATACGTATGACAAAAACATTCAATTTTGTCATTTTGTAAAATGATTCATATAAAAAAATTCATTTTTAATAAACAAAAAAGTCAAAGGGGTTTATACACTATATAAAAGAAATTTGTGTATAAAACAAAATATGCCTCAATGAAAGGAGATTGAGACAATGTCTCATACCTCGTGTCCGACTTGACTTGATCGTTCTTTAATCTCCTGAATAATAAACTTGAGTTAATTTATACTTGCTTAAGAACATTTTTCAAGTTCATTATTACTTTTATATAACTTATTACCATGTTATGAACACTATGTAATTATTTATGTTAATAACGGTCGTTTGGTCGATCATTGGTACTTTAGTCAAAAATAAAATCCTTATAATTACAAGTTGTTAATGTGGTAAAATATCCATTATCTCCAGAATTATATTCATGATGTAGATATCATATATATCATATATATCCAGTATATACATGCATTTATAATATTACATAACATTTAGAGGTAAGAAATGAAATGCACCGTTCATGGAGACGGTAAGCCGTACGTACGCATGAACGCTACTTTCATTTCTATTTGTATTTAATGGAATTAAATCATATTGATAAAAAGGTATATTATAATTCCAGTATAATATCATATATAATATCATTAACTCCATCTTTTATACGTACCACATATGGAATTAATGAATCAAATCTCTTTGAGGGGGCGGTAGTCCGCACTTCCTAAAATGAAGTTATCACGTTTACCCATAATGGAAACCATAAAGGTATGCCATAAATGAAAAATACATAAGCATAAGGAAAACATAAAAATAATATATATAATATATAAATATAGTTACATCTTAATGGACACCTTTGAAGGTGTTAGAATAATATTGAACAATCATTGTTTCGTGAGGCAGAAATTCGCCATCCACGGAAACAGTATGCTATTTAACCTTTAGATGTAGGTGAGTGTAAGTGTAGCTCGAATAATTCTTATAACAACATACCAGTATATTTAAGATACTAGTTTTGTTACAAAATAAATGAATAAAAATAGTTTAGGGGGTTGGAGAAGCAAAATAAAACAAAAAAACATTAGAGAAGTCTTTACCTTTGAATCGGGTAACTCCTCTTGGTTTGAACCAAAAGGGTTTCTTGAAGAGCTTTATGCCTAAGGTAAGGCTTCTAGGGTTATTAGAGGGATGTGGAGAGATGAAATGAGCAGATTTTGGCCTAGCCAATGGCTTGAGAGGTTTGTGTAAAGAGGTATAGGTGGGCGCCTTTTATAAGAGGGAGGATGGGCACTCTTGGAAAATCAAGAAATGTTACTTTATTTTAAAATGCGTTTCGGATTTTAAAAGTCCCACATTGATATATTTCTAGGATAAGGTGATAAGTGTTCGTAATATAATCATCCAATAGGCTTTTGACAAGTGTAAGTCTTATATTTTACATTATCTTTTCATTTTATTTAAATCGTTCATTAATGAGATAATCACTGCATCATCATGGTGTCATAAATAAATTAATTTATTTAATGTCTAAAAATTATTAAAAAAAATACTATGATGTAGGAAATCTTTTTAGATTTGCAATGAATATTTATAGTCTAATAGATCATTTACACTGACAAAACTAAAAATGTTTTACTTGGGTGATACATTCTTTAGTGATATTCTTCTTTCTTGAAAAATAAAATGATAAAGTGTCACTTTCAACCAAAAGTGATTCCATGGGGTCCCAAAGTTTGGCACAAGGAATCCCATGGTCAGCCATGACACAACTAGTAGCATTAGGACACATTTTGGGGTAATTTTTTATTATTATAATATTATTTTATTATTCTTAACAACCCGATTACAAATTAATCAAGATAATTAACGATAATTACCGTCATTACTATTCATAATGTCCAAAAACAAAAGAGTCTTAATTAAATAGTTTTTAACTTATGATTCCAAATATGGAATCCATTTTACCAAATTAAAAATATAGAAATTTAAATAATTAATTTAAAAATAATTCCCGTTGTCAAAATAAATAGCGGGTTTTTTTGAAACAATATATATGAAAAGTTTGGAACTTGTTTATGCCCAAGTCTAAAGTGAAATTAATTATAATGAACACCATTGGAATAATGGTAAAAATATATTATAATTACACTTTAATACCAATTAAAAAGATAATCTACCCATAAAATTAAATTAGATGAAAAAGCAGTTTTGATGTAAAATGCAGTATTTTTCACTATTCATTAAAAAAATGAACATTGTCAGAAAAATACCAAAGATTTATCCAAAGTAAATTTCAATGTCGCAATCATAAAGAATAAGTTTATTTTGACAAATAAAGCTTATAAAATTATCAAAATATAGATTTAAAAATGGGCCTCCATCAAAAGGCGGTAAAACAATCTTTTAAAAATATTAGAGAATTAAATGCTTAAGATTGGATTTATTATCATTTTAAGTCTTTAAAACACTATCTAATTTATAAATAGACATAGATATGAAAATCAATAATTCTATACTTACTTGGGATGTTACCTCCTTCCCCCCTTTAGAAAATTGCGTCCCCGCAATTTATTTACTTATCGAATAAGTGGGGGTATTTATCCCTCATTGCATTTTCAGATTCCCATGTTGCCTTTTCAATCATGTGGTTTTTCCACAAAACCTTTACTTGATGAATCACCTTATTCCAAAACACTTTCTCCCTATGGTCAAGAATCTGGACCAGTTGTTCCTCATAAGATAGATTCTCTTCCAGCTGAACTACCTCTGGACTCAAAACATGAGATGGATCTGGCATGTACTTCTTTACATTGAAACATGAAAAACATTGTGTTCCTAATATAAACTCGGAGGTAAAGACACTCAGTATGAAACTGATCCAACTCTCCCCAGAATTTCATATGGTCCAATTAACCTTAGACTCAGCTTTCCTTTCTTACCAAATTGCACCACACTTTTCCATGGAGATACTTTGAGAAAAACATGATCAGCTACCTCAAAAGGGAGATCATTCCTCCGGTTGTCCGCATAACTCTTCTACCTACTCTGAGCTATTCTAATGTGTCTCTGTATTAGCTGAACTTTTTTCTGCCAACTGTTCTACCAAATTTGGTCCCATCAACTTCCTTTCACCCACTTCATCCCAAAAAGATGAAGTTCGACACTGCTTCCCATATAATGCCTCAAATGGTGCCATATGTATAATGGATTGAAAACTGTTATTATAAGAAAACTCAACCAAAGAATGATGTTGGTCCCAACTTCCCTGATAATCCATCGAACAAGCATGTAGCATATCCTCCAAAGTTTGAATTGTTCATTCTGACTACCCATCTGATTGAGGATTAAAAGCTGTACTAAAATTTAATTCAGAACCCCACGACTTCTAAAGGCCTTTACAAAAGTTAGAAGTAAACCTGGGATCCCAATCAGATACAATTTAGAGGGTAAATCCATGTAACCTGACTATCTCTTTAAGATGCAAATGAGAATGTTGATCTAGGGAAATGGTATCTCGTATAGCAAGGAAATGAGAAGATTTATTCAAGCGATCAACAATAACCCAAATTTCATTATTACCTCGAGGTGTCTTCAACCATCCCACAATGAAGTCCATGAATATATTCTTCCATTTCCACTATGGTACTGGTAAAGTTTGAAGCATCCACTTTGGTAACTGCCACTCCACTTTAACCTGTTTACAAGTCAAACACATCATAGTAAAATAAGCAATATCTCATTTCATTCCATCCCACCAGTAGTACTCATGAAGATCTCTATACATCTTAGTACTGCCTGGATGAATTTAAAATGGAGAAATATGAGCTTCACATAATAACTATCTCTTCAACTATGATTCACAAGGCACACACAATCTCTTCCCAAATCTCAAAACACAATCATTATCAATGTTGAATTCAGACAACTTACCCTTCTGAACCAACTTTACCTTTTTTTGCAACTCACTGTCTTGCTTCTGGGCTTGCTTAATTCTGTCTGACAAAGAAGATTTAACTGATACCTGGAACAAAATAGAAGAACATCCAGAACCAACAACTTCTATTCCAAATTTCATCAAATCCTTAACCAAAGGATCACATTCCAAATGTAACATAGTTAATGAGGAATTACATTTTTGACTCAAAGCATCATCCACTTTATTTTCTTTTCTCTGATGGTAATGAATTGTACAATCATAATCCTTGATTAATTCCAGCCATCTCCTCTGTCTCATGTTCAATTCTTTCTAAGTGAATATATACTTTAAACTTTTTTGATTGGTATATATTTCACACTTTACTGCATACAAATGATTCCTCCAAATTTTTAAAGCGAAAACAACAGCAGGTAATTCCAAATCATGTGTAGGGTAATTTATCTTATGAGTTTTCAACTGAAATGAAGTATAAGAAATTACCTGATCATTCTGCATTAGGACACAACCAATTCCTTTCAATGAAGCATCACTGTAGATAACAAAATCACCATTCCTAGAAGGTAGTGCCAAAACTGAAGCATTCACCAATCTTATTCTCAATTCCTAAAAACAATCATCACATTATTTTGTCCAGATAAACTAAACACCCATCTGAGTTATCTTAGTCATTGGACTAGATAACCATGAAACATTTCTAACAAACCTTTGGTAATATCCTGACAAAACAAGAATACTAAAAATCAAAGTTTCATTTGTGGGTCTATGACATTCTTTAACAACCTTTGTTTTTGTAGGATAAACAATTATTCTATCTTTAGAAACAATGTGACCAAGGAAAGAAATTTGTTTCAACCAAAACTCACACTTGCTGAATTTCCCATACATTTTTTTTCTTTTAAGGTTTTAAAAATAACCCCTAAATGGCTTTCATTCCCCTCTTTACTTTTAGAAAACACCAAAATATCATCAATGAAAACAACCACAAAGTTATCCAATAACTCATGGAAAATTCTATTCATAAGGTCCATGAATACAGCAGGTGCATTGGTTAGCCCAAAAATCATAACTAAAAATTCATAATGGTCATATCTTGTACGAAACAGGGTCTTCGGAATATATGCTTCCTTTACCTTCAATTGATGGTACCCCGATCTCAGGTCAATCTTTGAAAAATACTGAGCTCCCTGGAGCTGATCAAACAATTCATCAATATGAGGAAAAGGATATTTGTTCTTAATAATGATGTTTTTCAACGGTCTATAATCAATGAAAAGGCTCATTGAACCATATTTCTTTTTAACAAATAAGACAGGATCACCCCATGGTTATGTGCTAGGTCGAATGAAACCTTTCTCTAATAAATCTTGCAATTGTTCCTTCAACTCTAAATGTTCAATTTGAGCCATTCGATAAGGGGTTTTTGAAATTGGCTTAGCATTAAAAAAGAAGTCAACAGTAAATTCAACTTCCTGATCTGGTATTATTCCAGTAAACTCATCAGGAGAAACATCAGGATACTGATTTACCACTGGCACATTATTGATCTGAATGGTTCCTTTTTTTCAACAATATGTGTAAGGTAACATTTATTTCCATATTTTACAAGTTTCTCAGCCTCTTAATATGTTATAAAAAATAAGGGTTCATTCTTGTACATAAAATGAAAGTCTTTTTGAAAAGAAACTTCTTTAGCTCTACAATCATTCTTAGCATGGTAAATAGAGAGCCAATCCTTACCCAGGATAACATCAAACTCTACTAGAGGTAAAACAATAAAGTTTGAAAGCAGGTTCTTTCCACGGATAAGGATTGGAAGACTCTTATAAATTCTTTTTGCCTCAACATTTACCCCAGGTGTTTTTACCATAAGTTCAGGAGTCATTTCTAGAGATGGTATTCCCAATTTACTTGAAAAATTTTCAGAGATAAAAGAATGTGTAGACCTCGAATCAAACAACACATTAGCATAATCTGAGAAAACAACCAAAGTACCTGATACCACATTATTTGATGGCCCAATATCTGCTGAAGTAGTTGAAAAGGATATCACTACACCTTTCTGCATGTAGTCTGACTGCTTCCCATCATTCAAGCTCTTTGACGAACACTCGTTTGCATAATGACCCATCTTTATTGCACTTGAAACATTTTACTAACTGTAAATCAAATTTTCTCTTACCATCACCCTGATCTCTTTCAGTGTAATAACGAGCCTTATGTACCATCTTATAACATCGATAGCACTTTCCAGAATTCAGAAGACATTCCCCAGCATGCCTTCTACCACATTTATCACAAACTGGAAACTTAGTTTTCTTACCATCAGACATTTTTTAAGAATTCTTCCCTTTCTCCTGCCACCTCAGTCTCTTCTTATGTTGGTTTTATAGAACACTTGATCATCGGAAAACTCCATTTTCACATTCTCAGCACATAGAACAAGATTTTCATAACTTTTGAACTCACGAGAAGCCAATGCCCTTTGATATTTTGGCTTTAATCCCGAGTAAAAATGATTGATTTTACTATCAAGGTCTTAAATAAAATTTGGAGGAGACCCTTCCAATCGAGTGAACCTTTCTTCATAGTCAGGCATTGAGTCTTCCTCATGCCTCAATTCTAAGAATTATTTTTCCATCCTATGTCGAATAGCCTTACGAAAATATTTCTCAAGAAACATACCTTTGAATTCATCCCAGTCGAGAGCATCAATCTCATCAGCATCCCAAATATTTTTAACCATCGACCACCAATAATCTAATTCACCCTCCAAACGATAAATAGAAATACTAACCATTTGATTTTCTGAACACCCCATGACATTGAAAATCTTCTCTAGTGCTTTAATCCACCCTTCATCTAGCACATGGTCAGATGATCCTCTGAATGATGGGGGATGTTGCCTCATGAAATGTTCCTCCACTAACATGTTCCTATGCGGTTGATCTTGCTGATCTCGTGCATGGATACCACCACCATTTATCGCTTGAGTCAACTGTTCCATTACTGCAAAAAATTATTCAGTTCCAATTCTGACCATCTCAGGATGATGATTTGGAAGGTGATTTCCTTATGTATGCCTTCCTAGCACTGCTTCCCTGTTTCCTCTGCAGAAAACCATTCTGAAAAAACATTACTTAGATGAAGCAACATGGTAATCTTCAAATTCTATATCATTTCAATTTGACTATAAAAAAATATTTTTGGATAATCATTTAATAGAATTCTAACTCCTAAAGTTATCTAAACTGACCTATGATACCAACTATAAGTCCCCAGACTTAAACATTACATAATCTTGAGTTATTACAAGATTACACATTGAGGATCTTTTCAGGTTTAGAGTTTTAGAGAATTAGATCATAAATCATGCATTTCATTCCACATTTCAACTAGGTGGTTACATAAAAGATGGTATACATTTTTCTCATCAAAGGAGACATATTTTATATAAAACATGGATTCTTTCTTGACACTTTCTCGACAATATCATCACATCATGTACTTTTCCCTTGACCTGGGAAAAACATTTCAAAAACTTGGGATGAGCATAAAAAGCTCAGTAAGGGATATAAAAGTACGGAATGAAAACATTAGTCCATGTATACATAAGAATTGAAGAAATCATAATTTACTCATAAAACATAATCACTTTATCATACCTCATAAAATCATAAGATTTATGAATAACTCATAGAAAACATATAACATAAAGGTAACTTGAGGCATTCATAACATTCTTACGTAGGGAATGACCCTCATGGTTATGTTTGGAATACCCATTACAGTATATCACCTAAATATATTCAGAGAATCCTTAAAGTTTAACTCCTTCACATTACCCAATGCATTGGAGAGCTATATCTGGCTCACCCGCCCTTAGTTTATCACGGAACCACCCGTCTTCATAAACAATGCCCAAGAACCATAACATAATCATATCACATAAAACAGGCATAAAAGAAAAATAACATTTCCACATTTCAAACACAAGATATCAAAAACACATTGAGATAATAAACACATTATCAAAACCATTTTCAATACCAAAATAAAATAAAAATAAAACATGGTATTCAAAAAAAGTTATGGCTTGTAGAGGAAGCTGAAACTCAAATAATGGTCACGACGACAGAGAAGTCATTGTCGCCGCATACGTACGACAAAAACATTCCCATTTGTTGTTTAGTAAAATTATTTTTATAAAAAATATTCCTTTTGAATAAACAAAAAAGTCAAAGGGGTTTATACACCATATAAAATAAAGTTGTGTATAAAACAAAATATGCCTCAATGAAAGCAGATTGAGACAAAGTCCCATACCTCATGTCCGACTTGACTCGATCGTTCTTTAATCTCATAAATAATAAACTTGAGTTAATTTATACTTGCTTAAGAACATTTTTCAATTTCATTATTCCTTTTATATCACTTATTAACATGTTATGAACACTATTTAATTATTTATGTTAATAACCGTTGTTTTTTTGATCATTGGTACTTTAGTCAAAAATAAACTCCTTATAATTACAAGTTGTTCATGAGGTAAAACATCCATTATATCCAGAATTATATTCATGATTTAGATATCATATATATCATATATATCTAGTATATACATGCATTTATAATATTACACAACATTTAGAGGTAAGAAATGAAATGCACCGTTTATAGAGACGGTAAGCCATACGTACGCTTGAACGCTACTTTCATTTCTATTCATATTTAATGGAATTAAATAATAATGATATAAAGGTATATTATAATTCCAGTATAATATAAAATATAATATTATTAACTCCATCCTTTATACATCCCACATATGGCATTAATGAATCAAATCACTTTGAGGGGGCAGTAGTCCGCACTTCCAAAAATGAAGATATCACATTTACCCATAATGGAAACCAAAAAGGTATTCCATAAATAAAAAATACAGAAGCTTAGGGAAACAATAAACATATTATATATCATATATAAATATAGTTACATCTTAATGGCCACCTTTGAAGGTGTTATAAGAATATTGAACAATCATCGTTTTGTGAGGTAGAAATTTGCCATCCACGGAAACAGTATGCTGTTTAACCATTAGATGTAGGTTTGTGTAAGTTTATCTAGAATAATTCTTATAAAAACAATGTATTATATTGAATATACTAGTTTTGTTACAAAAGTAATTAATAATAAGATTTTATGGGGTTGTAGAAGCAAAATAAAACAAAAGAACATTAGAGAAGTCTTTACCTTTAAATCGGGTAACTCCCCTTGGTTTGAACCAAAAGGGTTTTTTGAAGAGCTTTCTACCTAAGATAAGGCTTCTAGGATTAATAGAGGGATTTGGAGAGATTAAATGAGCAGAGTTTGGCTGCAAATATTTCTTGAGAGGTGTGTGTAAAGTGGTATAGTTGGGGGCCTTTTATAAGAGGGATGTGGGGCACTCTTGGAAAATCAAGAAATGTTACTTTATTTTAAAATGATTTATGGATTTTAAAGGTCCCACATTGATATATTTATAGGATAAGGTGATAAGGGTTCGTAATATACTCATACAATAGGTTTTTGGAAAGTTTAAGTCTTATATTTTACATTATCGTTTCATTTTATTTAAATCGTTCATTAATAAGATAATCGCTGCATCATCATGGTGTCATAAATAAATAATTTAATTTAATGTATAAAAATTATTAAAAAAATACTATGATGTAGGAAATATTTTTATCTTTCCAATTAATATTTATAGTCTAAGAGATCATTTAAATTGACACAATTAAAAATGTTTTACTCGGGTGATACATTCTTTAGTGATATTCTCCTTTCTTTAAAAATAAAATGATAATGTCACTTTCACCCAAAAGTGATTCCATGGGGTCCCAAAGTTTGGAAAAAGGCATCCCATGGTCAGTCGTGACACAAAAAGTAGCATTAGGACATATTTTGGGGTCATTTTCTGTTATTCTGATATTATTTTATTATCCTTAACTACCCGATTACTAATTAATCAAGAAAAGTAACGATAATTACCATCATTACTATTCATAATGTACAAAAACAAAAGATTATTAATTAAATAATTTATAACTTCTGATTCCATATATGGAATACATTTTATCAAATTAAAAACATAGAAATTTCAATAATTAATTTAAAAATAATTCCCGTTGTCAAAACAAATAACAGGTTTTTTTAAACAATATATATGAAAAGTTTGGAACTTGTTTATACCCAATTCCAAAGTGAAATTAATTATAATGACCACCATTGGATTAAATGGTGAAAATATATTCTAATTACACTTTAATACCAATTAAAATTATAATATAACCATATAATTAAATTAGATGAAAAAACAGTTTTGATGTAAAATGTAGTATTTTTCACTATTCATTAAAAAATGAACATTGTCAGAAAAATACCAAAAATTTATCCAAAGTAAATTTTAATGTCCCAATCATAAAGAATAAGTTTATTTTGAAAAATATATCTTATAAAGTTTTAGAAATATAGATTTAAAAATGGTTCTCCATCAAAAGGCGGTAAAACAATCTTTTAAAAATATTAGAGAATTTAATGGTTAAGATTGGATTTATTCTCATTTTAAGTCTTTAAAACACTATCTAATTCATAAATAAACATAGATATGAAAATCCACAAAAGGCGGTAAAACAATCTTTTAAAAATATTAGAGAATTTAATGGTTAAGATTGGATTTATTCTCATTTTAAGTCTTTAAAACACTATCTAATTCATAAATAAACATAGATATGAAAATCCATAATACATTACTTACTTGGGATGTTACAAAATATCAGTCCATATTTTTATGAATCACAATATATTATAGACACTTATCCGCTCAAGGGTACATTAATTGAGTTTTAGTAACCAAATTTCTTTTAATCACAATGAAATTTTGTTAAAATTCAATTTCCCAGAGGAACATGACTCCTTTATAAGTAATCTTGGTTAGTGGATCTAATAGTGATGATAAATTTCTCACAAAGGGTTGATAGTATCTACCTCATAGAAGAAAATTATAAATCTCTATTAAATTAGTTATTCTATTCCATTATTTAATTACCTTCATCATTGAAGGATCAAAAAATTTACCCTCACTTGTGATTATATTAACCAGGAATGATACTTTATGTAGAAGAAAAATTAAAGTTTATAATTTTCTCATACATTTGATTATATATTATAACTATTAGTACAATCATCAATGGATCTTAATGGTCTTAATTTATCAATTAATATATATGAATATCATCAATAAATACCACTAAAAATTGATTGATCTAATCCCTATTGACTATGAATCAAATCCATGAAGATAACTGTGGAATTTGTATGTATTAATGAAATCACTATGAATTTATAATTCCAATATATTGTACAAAAGACTGTATTTCATACAACCTCCATTTTCACCATTTATGAATGATATCTAGATTAAAGTTAAATCATTGAGAACTATTTACCCCCTCAAAGTTTATCAAACAAGTCATCAACATAGGGTATATGATAATTTTTCTTTATCTTGATCTTATTTTGTTTCTGATAATCAATATAGAGATGGATTGGTCAGATATTCTTCTTAAGGAAAAGGATCATTTGACCCCATAGTGAATCACTTGGTCTAGAAAATAATTATCCAAATTCTCTTGAAAGTTCATCTTAAATTCTTTTAATTCAGTTTGTCCTATTTTATAAGGTTCCATTTATATTTTTATATCAATATGTATTAGTTCTATTAAAATCTTATCCTAATGATCTGAGGGAAGGCATGTAACCTATTCTAGAAATACATTATGATATTATTGAAAAATATCCATATCTTAAATATCAATCTTTCCCTAACTATTTTATCTAAATATTACTCATTATTGGGTGATAATAACCATATTAGGGAAGTGAATTCCATTTAGAGATCGTATCATAACTTACATTGATATATGATCATAAGTTGATATGGGATATGAAATGTGATTTCCCAATCCCTGTAATTGATTTCGTATCTCTATTGAGAGATATAGTACAAGATAAAAAACTCATCTAAATGGAAAAAGGACAGGTTAATAATATTTATAAGAAACACATTCCAATAAACATATATTAGATAATATTTGGAGACTTTGGAGGCAATCATCACTGAAATTGGAGTTTTCACTGATAATTAAATATAAGTCCATTGGGATGTAAATATATTGTATTAGATATGTTTCATTATATAATGGAATTTATATTATTATGATAAAATAATATTATTTCAAAATTTAGTATACCTATCACAACACTAATTTCATATTTTTATCTTTCATCCCCTAATAAAACAAAAATGTTTTATATGAATTCGAATAAATAACAATCATATTAATAAATTATTTGATAGGGGAAATCAATCCTAATATTCTATATATTATGGAAGCTTGGTTTAAAATTTTGAAATTTTTTGTTCATCCAACATACATTTTGGTTAAGCATAGTTGTTTGAGGTACCATCATCATATTATACTAATTCAAATCCACTAAAATAACTAAACATTACTATAATAAAAAATAAGAAAAATTGAGTGTATCATATATGAATATAATAAAATTTTAGATGAATATTAATTATATCTCAGAATAAATCACACCCCAGAACATATGGTTTAGTGTCTAAAGAGATTATAAAAACAATCAGCTTATTCTACAACATCATCAATATCTCCCTTCAATTTCCTTCTAACATGATGGTATTTCAAACATTTCATACAAAATATTCCTCTTAATAATATATGAAATCAGAATATTGAAATTTATAATCTCAAATACCCAGTAAGGGTAAACAAGAGAGAAAGAAAATCAAAGATCAAAATTGATTGTAAGATGTGAATATGGCTATGAGGACATAATTAGGTTGCATGGACATAACATAATAGAATAATACCCTAAAAAACCATAGATCATAAATCATGATTCACATAATAAGTCTTTTTTTATAAAATAAGAAATGATTAATATGAGTGTAATAGCACAAGTCAATAATAAAGAGCTATGAAAAAATATCATATATATATATATATATGAATTTGGGGGACACATAAGCATATAAATTTAATTTTATCAAGGATCATTTTTATGACCATTATCTCATAGTATATTAAATCCCATGTTGGATTGGGTTTACTCTGAAATCCCTGACATGTCATCTCATGAGATATAATACTTTACTCAATGCATTATGTGGAAAAATAATTGATACACCACCCATCACAAAGTGGATAGAGTCCCATTGGGGTTTGGGTTTACACACCCTTCCTCTCTTCTCATGAGATTTAAATAATTAACAAATGTATTGGATGGATAAAAAATTTAGTCCCCCTAATCATATAGATAAACCCTTTCCATATGTTTTCCACATGAACATGAAACATTCATAACTCCATAAAATTTCAATTTACCATTAGGAAATAAATATTTTTGAGAAAAAAATTCTATTAGGCATGATCCTAAACCATTTAGAGAAAAAAGTGGATGGTATTATTTGATAATATAACTAAAACTTTTATGAAAATTTAAAGGACATTGACATTAAGGAAAAATATTTTATAAGAGTATTTGATAATTTTTATGGGAAAAAATAAAAAAAAATACCTTGTTCATTTATTAGATAATTTTGAAATTTAAAATTTAATTATTTATAAAAAAAGTGTAGAGAAACTATTTTGGAAATCCATTAAAATATGGAGTGTAAAAATCATGAAAAAAACACAAGAATGTGGGGAAATTTTATCTTGTGAAAAATGTTTTGAAAATATATATCATTCAAATTTTGTAAAAAAGTTCAAAGTTATGTGAAGGCATAGATAAGTTTAGATCTAATTATTGGCATCCTTTTTGTTGAATTTTCAACCAAATTAAAATTAAATGATAATAATAAATTTAAATACTTAAATAAATATAATATATTTAAATAGAAATTGATTTATAGACAAATAACCTACAATTTACCAAATTATTAACTTAAACATATATAAAATTGATTTTATATGTGAGATTAGAATAAACACCCTTATCATTCTATCTAACTTTCACTAAAGTATATTATCTTATTAAATAATAAATATAAACATATTAAAAATTTATTTAAGAACCATATTCATACCTATTAAATTTTTTAATCTTAAATTATAATCTAGTTTTACAGATATATTTGTTTCTTACTGGTTATTTTCATCATTATATTTGAGAAATTTTTATCATTTCATACACATTTCTGAATAGATAAATAGATCAAAAAATATTGATACTATGTTCACCATCACTAGATAGAAAAATGTAGTGTAAAATTTTTTTATCAATTTTTTATGGAATCTATTTCCATTTTATTAAAGATATTGTTATGGTATATGAAAATGGATTGCATGACAAGTATTTTATAGTAATTTTCTCATAATAATGAGATACTTTATAATGATCAATAGATTTTTCTATCACCATTCATGTTTAATAATTATAAAATAAATTAATATTTAATATCTTATATTATCGATATTAATCTTCTGATACTGATTCATATTTAAGACTATTAAGATAGTATAAAATTTTTCATGTATTTGGTTTAACAAACCATTACAAGAACTAATTATACTAATGAATGAGTAAGAGTATATAATAATATAGTTTTAATATTATTTTATCATATTAAATATGATATTAATGTAATATCATTACAATGGAAATTATATTAATGAAGAGTGGATATTATCAGGTTATTAGAAAAAATGGTGATGAACTAGGTACTTGATGAATACTCTCATTCTGAAAACATGTTCTTTATAAATTAAGGATTTTGGCTTCTTTATTAGAACTGGAGACTAAAAAACATCTAATAAGAATAAAGGAGAATAAAAATGTGTAATAATACATGTTATAACTAGATAATAAGATTTATTTATGGGGTGTAGAGTATGGGTCCTTTTATAATTTAGTTTTGACTAGAATTTAAACAAATATCTATTCCTTTATGTATAAGGTTGTCATTTTAAATGGAATGTGGAAAAAAGTGAAAAATATAGTAGGTGTGGGTCATTAATCCCCTCATTGACACAATTTTTAAATATCTTTTCTTGATATTGTTTGTATTTACCTCTTAGTTTAACCCTTTTGACCACATTTTAGCTTTATCATGGTGAAAACACTTTATTCGTGAAAATTAATTTTATCCAAAAAAACGAAATTAATATTCTTAAATAATTTTAATTTAATAGTTATGAAACATGACTACAATTAGTATAATTTTATTTCCAAATTTGGGAAATTTATCTTTTAATTGAAAATTTAAAATACATAGAATAAACTGTTTCAATAAAAAATTCTCCTTTAAACATTAAGTGTTCTTAAGCTAGTTTTTTATGAATTGAGGATTACATAAGTGTTAATATATTTTATTATATAGTAATGTATTTTATTATAATAATCCTCAATATTGATCAATTTAAATTATTAATATAAAAATAAACAATACTTGAAAAAAACATTCTTTAAAAAGAAATACCATTTTTTTTCATTAAATGATCTTAATCAAATCCCATAAAAAATATTTATATATCATATAACCATTAAGGTTTTTTGAAATACTTAGTATTAAATTATTTCCTTAAATTTTAAAAACATATCAAACAATTATATCTGACAATAATAATAATTATATTAATATGTAATGATAAAATATATTTTTAATAATATATTTTTATTAATTTTTTATCATATTTGAAAATTTTGTATTATTTGGTACTATAATAATTATACTTTTTGCTAAAAATCTCATAAAATAAATGTACTTATTTTATATCAGTATATATTTAAAGACCCAGACATTAACAAATGAAATTCTTTATTGAATGAATAAATTCTTTATTAAGTAATGTAGCTACTAAAAACTCATGAACTATTTTGTTATTTCAGACAATTATAACATGTCAGATTTAACAGTCTATTAAGAAAAATAACTATTAATAATATATACATTGTATAGTGATGATTATGATTAGAATATATTAATTTTTGTGATGATATCTAATTCAAACAGACAGAAGAAGCAATGGGATCAACCAGTAGGATCACAGCCTATGAATCCCATTTATCAAAGCATATATATGTAATTGAATCATTGGGATTTTCAGTTGATTAAACCCAAGATAAAATTCAAAAAATAACGAAAAAGTTAAATAATTATATATTAAACCTAGTAGTAAGATTTTTTATATTTTCTCTTTTAATAAAATAATATTTAAATTTATCAACTTTCATTATTAAAATTTTATATTAGTTGATAAAAATAAATTTTCATGAAAAGATACCAAATTTTTTTTGGAAATATATTGTATTTATTTCAACAATATTTTTAATAAATTATAGAATTTTAAAAGAAATGAAATTTTAATTAATTTTTCTTATTAAATAATATTTCTCTATACAAAACTGATAATATAATTTAATGATGTATAATATAGTATTTATAAGGATCATTAAATTTTTATTGTTATATAAAATATTAATTTTCAATATATTTATATTTTTATTTAAAGGAATAAATTTTCATATTTATAAAATTACATTGATAAAATAAATATTATTTTTGAAATCAATGCATTGAAATTATTCAATGGTGACTATTTCATATGTTTCTGAAATAGTTGAGTTTCTGTGAAAAACTAAATATGGTATTAAAATATAATAAGTATTATAACATCATAAAATCCTAAAAATTATGTATTAAAAACCATATAAAGAATAAAAATACAAATAAAAAATTAAAAATTTATAATAATTATTTTTTGATGTTTTTTATCAAATTTACAAGCCATTATTAAATAATCTAAAACCTATGTTATATTTTATGGTTTTAAACCAATTATTACAGAACAAAAATCACTTCCACATCACCACTAGTATATTTTTATTTATACTGATCCTTAAAATTATCAAATAATTAAATCGACACCTATTTTTAAGAAACTGTGGTATAAAACAATGGGATTGACTTTGGTTTTGATTATTTTATCATATAACATTTGAAACATATGTTTAGAAATTATTAATGAATTCCCTTGGACTTTTCTATAATTATACACCTAACTTCCCTATACTATTTACTAAAAACAAATTGATAGTGAATTTAATCTCCCTATCATTCTATAAATTCTTCCCAAGATGTTCTAAAGATATTAATAAACTCTTCGTAAGCTTTTAGAATCTCTCTATCAATGTAAGTGATCCTTTACTCAACTATATTCATGTACTCTCTTTAAATTATTTCCTTTTTATTTAAAATTTTTCATGTTGTAACGCGTTTTAACAAAACCCTTTACTATACATATGATATTTAAGTAATTATAGACCAACTTATACTCTCATTAAACCCTTCCTTGAATCATTATGTAAACTCATTATGTTACTACAATTATCTTAGGATTTATTATTCCAAACATTTGTGTAGTGAATACCCATAATCATTTCACCTCTATAGTGATTAACTAGATGTACCTATCCTTCATTGATTTGAGACATCCATTTATTTAACATACATCCATCATCATGGGGTTAAAATTTATAAATTTTTTTCCTATTTCATATGATCTCTATGGAAAAAAAATGCAAATACACAATATGAATGTGACTGGTGGGCCTGAAATTATATATCCCAAAAATTCATTGGGTAATTATTTTATCTCATGAGATAACACGTATGGTTCATATGTTTTTATCATAATAATATTGTATTATGATGTCTCAATGTTAATCCATGACTTATGTTTAAATATTCATGTTTATATTGTGTCTACATTCCTATGGTTCTATGATGTTACCATCTTATATCATACTTCAATGATCATGTTTATGTTTCTCGACCCTTTTTTGCTACATTGATATTTCTCTTCAATACCATGTAATGCATTTATCATGTTATACTTTTATTATTATTTTATTAGGATTTATAGCTCACCCTTTTATTATATACATCCCTAGGGTATCCTATGAAGTATTAGAATATAGATGTAATGTAAGTGAATACTTTAGAGTATTTAAATAATTTTTTGTACCCCTATTTCATGTGTTATGTACCTAATTTCCCAAATCAAAGCAGCCTCATGTACATATGGTATTATATTATGTGAATGCTTATATAATAAATCATGAACTATGGTATATTAAAGATGAGGTTTTTCATAATATAAAATAAAAATATCTCTAATGGATATCTGTGTAATAACCATATATTTAGTGATCATACATTCCTACATATTTCATTACATGTATCTCTATAATCATTCATCCAATTCATTTTTTTATTTAAATAAATTAGAGAATATTTTTAATGTTTTACCTTCTTTCAATAGTCATAATCAGAGGTATTATTATCAATGAAAACAATAATGACTGGGATTTCTGGTTCTTTTCCATTTTATTTACATATGGTTTTACTCTAGTTTTAATTTTATTAATGATTATTTATATTTCATTATATGAATTTATTAATATTTATCTTCAATTGTAATATTTTATCTCAATAAATTATCTCATATTTTGTTTTAGAATAGTGTTTTGTGTAAAATAATTTATTAAATGTATTGTTTCTTTAAAGGGAAAATACATTAAAAAATCAATGGGTTTTAAAATATTACTTATGTGATGAGAATAGGGTGACCCACCTTCATGATACATCCGAAACACATCCTATATTTTTAAACATTCATAATTTGTTTTTTATGACGAGGATATAATTCCACATGTGACAAACATGATATTCCTCTTATAATGAGCGCATGATTCTTCATATGATGAGCATGGGATACCATAAGTGATAAAAATTAAATTTATTATTGTATGAGAATAGAATGACTCCTGTGAGAGAATTTTTTGCCTCTCATGATGATCACAAGATTCCATCATGTCCTTACATGTAGGGATCCTACCTTCCCTATGTGACAGTAATATGATGACATATTGATTCCTTATGTGATGAGCTTAATATTCCCTCATGGCCTAATGTGAAGAAGACGCAAAAGTCTCCCTATATGGATCTGAACCAAAAAGTGTAACATCTTGTTACTATTTCAGGTATTCCTAAACCATCTTGTGTCAAATTATTATTACGTTATATAGGGAGAAAGATTTATTAGTGAAAATTTTCTTTTTTTACCCTTCGTGGAATGGTAAAACACCCAATTAATACTCTGGAATGTTTAATTAAATATTTTCTGAGTTAAACACTGAGTAAGTATGAGTTTTTTATTACGGAAAAGTATCAACGAGGATGAAATAAAAATAATAAATATTGTATTTTAAGCATGAGAAATTTATTAAAAATTAATTGAATAACTCCAAAAGGTTCCGTCATATGAGAAATTTGAGACCACGATTTTATCCAAAATATTTTGTTTACCCTAGGAGTGGTATAATATTCGATGGAGCCGAATTTTAGGATGCCTCTCTCATGATATAAGTTTTTTAAATGATATTTAATATATTATTTAATAAAAATAACTAAATATATTCCAAATAGTACATCGTATGGGAAATTGAAGGCCACCAAAGGGTACGAAATGAGGGATTTACCCTAGACGATGTATAACATTTGTTAGTGTCGGGAATTTGGATTCATCGCTCGCAAAAATAACTCTTTTTATTTTAATTAATTAATTGTTCTTATTTTTTAATAATAAATCATTAATATCGTTTAAATGGTGCGTCTTATGAGAAATATGAGACCACCATTGGGTCTGGAAAGTGGTGTTTACCATACATGGGGTTTAACTTTTATTATCAATGAGAATTTGTTCACATTACTAATTAATTGAAGTCTTTAATAACTAAATTAAATAATCAATTAAATTAAATTCATATAATTATTAAAAAAATGTAGTATTGTTCACCTTATCCCCCAACAGAACGTTTCACCACCATTTCCCATGAAGGGGACCTTCAAAAAACTCTGTCTATTTCCCGATTTTACCATTTAAAAATTTTAAACTCCTTAAATGGATGAATCAATGAATTCTCAATCAGTTTTAGGTTAAATCCTAGATTTAATTATCCATTTCAAAATGTTGGACGGTTTCACGGATATAGGGTTTTGAAATACCCCAACTCCTTCGGTTCTTTGGTGTCATTTGTTCTAGATGAGTCTGGTAGGCTGTGAATCTCTCATGCACACCTTAATCAAGTTCTAAACATTAAATTCAGATCAGTACTTCTTCCATTAACTGGTGTGCGTACCCCTCCTTGCTGGTGTGTTCTTATTAGGTTTGTTTTCTTATTATTTTTTATAAATATTTTGCCTATTTTTTTATATGCATTATATAATAATAAAAAAATAATAGGGACTTTAATAAAGTGAAAAAAATATAATAATAATGGTAATATAAAGTTTATCACATGATAAATTTTATATTAATTATCTAATGATATATTGATATATATATGTTTGTGTGTATATATATATACATCTAGATATATTTACAAACTCATTAAGAGTTCTTTTATTTAAAGTAACATCATCAAAGTGTATTTTAAATGATAATTTTAAATGACCATAAAGAGATAATTACATTAAATTATCATAAGATAAATTTAAAAAATGATAATTTATAAAGAGTATTTATTAGAATATAGTTACTAAATTTAATAAATTAATAATTATAAAGTAATAATGTAAAATTATCTAGGAATAATTTGTTAGATTTTATTACAATATCTAATTATTCTTGAAGGAAAATAATGAATGCACATACTTTGACCTAAATGTTAAAATGGAATTTATCTAGGAAAGGGAATGTACTAGCACATGCAAAATTTTAACTTGAAATAAAATAACTCACATTGGTTCTAGTACACCTTGACCAATTTTGACTATTGGTGTGTTGATGATTATGTTTTTAAGGTTGTGAGGTGGTGTATTGAACCACATAGGGTGGTTTATCCTTGCCGTTGACATCTACGATGTTGAGGTGGGTGGTTCTATCCGGATTTTCCAAAAAAATGATTAACATTAAATTGTTTAATTTATTCCAATTGATGATTTAAATTATTGAATTTAAATTGGAGTTTTTATAGAAATGTTTTCCATTAAATTCTTGAATTTAATTGAGTTAATCAACCATGAAATTATGGAGTTGGTTTTGAATGGATTTAAATCATGTGAACATGGATTAAAATGTTTTGATAAAAACCATTGGTTTTATCTGGAAAAAGAGGCATGTTTTTTTATTAAAATCTGTTTTGGTTTTAAATGAAAAATTGACATGGAATTGAATGAATGAGTTTCAATTGTATTTTTAAAAAGTCTTAAAATAAATTGACCATAATTGATTATGTAAGATCACATGAATTCCTTAGGTAGTTAGTGAGTTATGCAGACACACTCTAAGGTATTACAACATCCTAAAACATACATGCAGTGGGTCACATCCCCAACGAGTTAGTGATGAGTCACCTTTGGCCATTATCATCGGGACGTGTGTATACACATTTTGCTAAGTTCACGTAGATAGTGTGGAGTACTATAGCTGGTAATATTATCGTACCTATTTAGAAGAAAACCATTTCCCCTCTTGTTGTTTTTATTTGAAATATAAATGTATGCCAATGTTTTAAATAGCTTTACATAACTTTTTAATTTACAAAAACTGTTTTATGTAACTATTTTTATTTAATCCATTATTGTAGAGAAATTTCAACATTTCCAAAAATAATTGCTTAAAATGTTTATTTCCATTATTTTAAATATATAGAATGATTTTTTAATTATTATTTAAAATTTCAAACATGTTTATATTTTAAAATTGAAAGTACTTTCTTTGTTAATCTATTATTGGCATCTCTTATGGAATCCTTTGTGAGACTCTACTGGGTTTTTTAGATCATACCATAGTTTTTCCCTCGAGTTTTTGTAGACCTCCTTCCTCTATGTTCAATCAAGGTAAAAGGATCACTTAGAGGTGGATCCAGCTATTGACTGTCGGTCTTGTTGAGTTGTGTCCTCTGGGACTTAGGTTGTGTTCCCATATTTTTGTACTTGGGTTGTAATGCGTTGGGCTTTTTAAGCCTTGTTGTATTATGTTACTTCACTCCCAATGGATATTATTTTATTATGCATACTTCCTTGTTTTTTTTTATTCCACATTATTGTGGAAAAAATCATTCCCAATTGTATGTTGTATGATTCCAGGTTCTAGTCGTCGACCGTGTGGATTGCGAATGCCATTCAGGCTATGTTAGGGTGGGCTTGGTTATCGGTTTATAAGGGTACCCATGTTTTTTTGTGACATAAACCCATAATATTTATTATGTGATGAGAATAAGATTAATTCATGGAATAACATTAGTAAGACAAAGCGAAATACAATATTCCTAAGATTCCAACAGTTCAGAACAAACTCACCCTCTAGAACTGCAAGCTCTTTACTTTTTAAAGTAAGTAATTGATTTAAATAACAAATTTTTAGAAGTATATCATCAAGATTAGTATTCATGATAATTTTATAAACCTAATACAATGTCTCATACAAGGAAATAAACTCCGTACACTACTGGAAATTGCACCTATACCCACGGTTTGAAACCGTGGGTATAGCCCTTGAAACCGTGGGTATAGGGTATACCCACGGTTTCGCCAACCACGGGCTGGAATGCCGTCGCAATAGCCCTATACCCACGGTTTTTAAAAAACCGTGGGTATAGACCCAGAAATTTTTATATTACCCACGGTTCATTGAACCGTAGGTATATATGTATACCCACGGTTTTATAACTGTGGGTATAGTTTTTTGCAGCTCCGGTATATATGTATACCCACGGTTTTATAACCGTGGGTATAGTTTTTTGCAGCTGTAGAATATACCCACGGTTCACTTGAACCGTGGGTATATATGTATTCCCACGGTTTTATAACCATGGGTATAGGTTTTTGCAGCTCCAGAATATACCCACGGTTCACTTGAACCGTGGGTATATATGTATTCCCACCCCCTGCCCACTGCCAGCCCCCCTGCCAGCCCCCCCTGCCCACTGCTTGTCCCCCTGCCATCCCCCCCTGCCACCTGCTTGTCCCCCTGCTAGCCCCCCCTGCCACCTGCTTGTCCCCCTGCCAGCCCCCCTGCCCCTTGCTTGTCCCCCTGCCAGCCCCCCCCGCTTGTCCCCCTGCCAGTCCCCCCCTGCTTGTCCCCCTGCCCCTGCCAGCCCCCCCTGCCCCCTGCTTGCCCCCCTGCCAGCAACCCCCCCTTCCCCCTGCCAGCCCCCCCTCCCCCCTGCTTGTCCCCCTGCCAGCCCCCCCCCTTCCCCCTGCTTGTCCCCCTACCAGCCCCCCCTGCCCCTGCCAGCCCCCCCCCTTCCCCCTGCTTGTCCCCCTGCTTGTCCCCCTGCCAGCCCCCCCTGCTTGTCCTCCTGCCAGCCCCCCTGCCACCTGCTTGTCCCCTGCCAGAACTCACATGATCCTAAAACTAGAAGGATTCATGTGAAAGGGGTGCCCCAAGGCAAGGTATGTACTGAAAATGCTTGCAGGGACAGTCCAAGCAGAAAGGTGATTTGGAGAAAGAAAAATCAACCTATAGTGAAAAGAAAAATCCTTGGTGGTAAAGCTGTCCAAGGAAAAACAGGTTGTGTTTTGGGTTGTGAAGAAGAGAACAAACCTAAAGAAGTGGAGACACAATCCATGGGGTAAGTGTGCTCACAAAGCATATATTTTAGAGCTGAAAACAGATCTGGTTTAGAGCTGGAAGTTGCATGCAGCAATGGTATCAATTCATGCTAAAAGTGGACACCCCAGGACAGACCCCCCCCAAACCCAGACCCCCCAGGACAGACCCCCCCAGACCCTGGACACCCCAGGACAAACGCCCCCCCCCCCCTCACTGGACCCCCTAGACACCCCATGGACAGACCCCCCCCCCCCCCAAAACCAAACCCACTCCCCACCCTTGACACCCCCCTGCACCCCCAGTACCACCTGCACCCAGCCCCCCCCCCCCAGGATATTATTTGACATTACATCTACAATTGGCATTCCCATCAAAATGGATAGAGCAACTGAGGAGGCACATTATGGGTATTTTGCTAGAATAATGTGCATTTTGCTAGAGTTCTTCTAGAAGTGGACCTTAATTCCACCCTCATTGATCGGGTTGTGTTATCCACAAATGAAGATGACTTGTTTTTGAAAATTGAGTATGAACAACTACCTCCCCCCCCCTGCCCCCTGCTAGCCCCCCCTGCCCCCCGCCAGCCCCCCCTGCCCCCCGCCAGCCCCCCTGCCCCCCGCCAGCCCCCCCCCCCCCCCCCCCCGCCAGCCCCCCCCCCCTGCCCCCTACCAGTCCCCCCTGCCTGGACACCCCCCCTGCCCCTGTAGCCCCCCCTGCCCCCTGCTAGCCCCCCTGCCAGCCCCCCCTGTCCCCCAGCCAGCACCCCCCCTGTCCCCATGCCAGCCCCCACTGCCAGCCCCCCCTGCCCCCTGCTTGTCCCCCTGCCAGCCCCCCTGCTTGTCCCCCAGCCAGCCCCCCTGCCACCTGCTTGTCCCCCTGCCAGCCCCCCCTGCCACCTGCTTGTCCCCCTGCCAGCCCCCCTGCCCCTTGCTTGTCCCCCTGCCAGCCCCCCCCGCTTGTCCCCCTGCCAGCCGCCCCCCCTCTTGTCCCCCTGCCAGCCCCCCCCCCCCCCCCCCCCCGCTTGTCCCCCTGCCCCTGCCAGCCCCCCCTGCCCCCTGCTTGCCCCCCTGCCAGCCCCCCCCTTCCCCCTGCCAGCCCCCCCCCCCCCCCCCCCCGCCCCCCTGCTTGTCCCCCTGCCAGCCCCCCCCCCTCCCCCTGCTTGTCCCCCTACCAGCCCCCCTGCCCCTGCCAGCCCCCCCCCCCCCCCTTCCCCCTGCTTGTCCCCCTGCCAGCCCCCCCTGCTTGTCCCCCTGCCAGCCCCCCCTGCCACCTGCTTGTCCCCTGCCAGCCCCCCCTGCTTGTCCCCCTGCCAGCCCCCCCTGCTTGTCCCCCTGCCAGCCCCCCCCGCCCCCTGCTTGTCCCCCCACCCAGCCCCCCCTTCCCCTGCCAGCCCCCCCCCCCTGCCCCCTGCTTGTCCCCCCCTGCCAGCACCCCCCCCCCACCCTGCCCCCCTGCCCCCTGCTTGTCCCCCTTCCAGCCCCCCCCCCCCCCCCTGCCCCCTGCTAGGCCCCCTGTCAGTCCCCTGCTAGGCCCCCTGTCAGTCCCCTGCTAGTCCCCCTGCCCCCTGATCTGATAACCATGTTTATCTGATCTGATAACCACAACATCTTCAGCACTTCCAGATTCAGGTTTAACAGGTACCAATTCACCAATTCTGACATGTTTAGCAGCATGAGATAAGACAGGAACAGACTGAACTACATCAGATTTACAGACCATGTTTAGCACCCCTTCCCCCTACTGGACACCCCCCTGCTGGACACCCCCTCCCTCTGCTGGACAACCCCCCCTGCTGGACACCCCCCCTGTCGGTCAGCATTGCTACAGTTGCGGGCCACAAGCATTCGGCCCAACCGGATCGGGCAACACCAATCCAACAAAATCCTCATCCGCGACAGTTGCAGGCTACAAGCATTCAGTAGGGATTAATGGAAGAAATCAACATGAATACAACGACAAATATGTTCCTTTGAGGAACAGATTTCAGGGGCTACATGTAGAAAACTCCTATACTGAGAGTAATGTAAAAAAAATCCAAGACTAGTTCTAAAGCACAAACCTCCTGGAAAGACACAAAAAGGGCTTGGAAGCATGAGAAGAACTCACATGATCCTAAAACTAGAAGGATTCATGTGAAAGGGGTGCCCCAAGGCAAGGTATGTACTGAAAATGCTTGCAGGGACAGTCCAAGCAGCAAGGTGATTTGGAGAAAGAAAAATCAACCTATAGTGAAAAGAAAAATCCTTGGTGGTAAAGCTGTCCAAGGAAAAACAGGTTGTGTTTTGGGTTGTGAAGAAGAGAACAAACCTAAAGAAGTGGAGACACAATCCATGGGGTAAGTGTGCTCACAAAGCATATATTTTAGAGCTGAAAACAGATCTGGTTTAGAGCTGGAAGTTGCATGCAGCAATGGTATCAATTCATGCTAAAAGTGGACACCCCAGGACAGACCCCCCCAAACCCAAACCCCCCAGGACAGACCCCCCCCAGACCCTGGACACCCCAGGACAAACGCCCCCCCCCCTCACTGGACCCCCTAGACACCCCATGGACAGACCCCCCCCCCCAAACCCAAACCCACTCCCCACCCTTGACACCCCCCTGCACCCCCAGTACCACCTGCACCCAGCCCCCCCCCAGGATATTATTTGACATTACATCTACAATTGGAATTCCCATCAAAATGGATAGAGCAACTGAGGAGGCACATTATGGGTATTTTGCTAGAATAATGTGCATTTTGCTAGAGTTCTTCTAGAAGTGGACCTTAATTCCACCCTCATTGATCGGGTTGTGTTATCCACAAATGAAGATGACTTGTTTTTGAAAATTGAGTATGAACAACTACCTCCCCCCCCCTGCCCCCTGCTAGCCCCCCCTGCCCCCTGCCAGCCCCCCCTGCCCCCTGCCAGCCCCCCCTGCCCCCCGCCAGCCCCCCCCCCCCCCTCCCCCCTGCCCCTACCAGTCCCCCCTGCCTGGACACCCCCTGCCCCCTGTAGCCCCCCCTGCCCCCTGCTAGCCCCCCTGCCAGCCCCCCCTGTCCCCCAGCCAGCCCCCCCTGTCCCCATGCCAGCCCCCCCTGCCAGCCCCCCCTGCCCCCTGCTTGTCCCCCCGCCAGCCCCCCCTGCCCCCTGCTAGTCCCCCCGCCAGCCCTCCCTGCCCCCTACCAGTCCCCCCTGCCTGGACACCCCTCCCCCCCCTGCCTGGACACCCCTCCCCCCTGCTTGTCCCCCCTTGCCACCCCCTGCTAGTCCCCCCTGCCCCCTGTTGGTCCCCCCTACCCCCTGCTAGTCCCCCCTGCCACCCCCCCTGCTTGTCTCCCTGCCAGCCCCCCCCCCCCCCCCCTGCCACCCCCTGCTTGTCCCCCTGCCAGCCCCCCTCCTGCCCCTGCCAGCCCCCCCTGCCCCCTGCTTGCCCCCTGCCAGCCCCCACCCCCTGGCCCCCTGCTTGCCCCCCTGCCAGCCCCCCCCATGCCCCCTGCTTGTCCCCCTGCCAGCACCCCCCCTGCCCCCTGCTTGTCCCCCTGCCAGCCCCCCCTGCCCCCTGCTTGTCCCCCTGCCAGCCCCCCCTGCCCCCTGCCAGCCCCCCCCACCCTGCCCCCTGCTTGTCCCCCTGCCAGAGTTATTCTTTATTGGTTCATTTCTTGAAGCATTCTTAATTGAGTTTGTAATGTTCATGTTATATAGCATCAACGAAATGGTATTTTGGTTAGATAACAGGGATACAGGCTGTTCATAATAGTTCATATTATCTATAGATTTAGCACCAACAAAAGTTAAATTAATAGAATGAAGAGTAGGTGTACCTGGGTCCTTTGAATCATCTATATTCTGCATCTTGATAGCGTCCAGATCTAATGGAAGGGGCCTCTGCCCGATGGGTTCAAAATGTGCCTGCATTAGCGTGGGGTCTTGTACAGAGGTTGTGCTTCCTTTTGTATGTTTTATAGGTTTCAGTGTCAAGGTACCTTGTTTATCAATGTTAGTGTGTTTTGTTTGTGCCTTAGCCTAAAGAGACTTTAGAATAATATGAGGATTCCTATTTTTTATAGGACAACCAGTGGTATGAATGACGTTTAGATTAGTGGAGAGTTTTCTGGTTTTTATAGCAGTGCCAGTGGCATCCAGAGTTTTAGAGTCATAGGTGTAGTGAGCAGAGGAAAAAGAACCTAAACCATTTGTCTGATTGTTTGACTCATTTATTATCTCTTGGTTTGGTGTGAAATTCAGTCAAAAGCAGACATGGAATTTCTATCACAACAGGCTGATCCGGTTCAGACGACATGTGCAGAGGATGAGGATGATCTGGTTCGAACAACATGAAAGGATGTTTTCTCAGAAGATTTAAAGAAATGAATGCTAATCTGGGATGAATAGAGGATTGGATGACCCCTGATATACCTAATTCGGTGAGGTTTGGAGATCTAGAAATGTGTAGGAATACCTAGAGGAATAAAATATGCCAGACAATTCCAAACCAATGTTTTCAGTTGAATTGAGCTTTTGTACCACCTGCTATGCACGTTTTGTGGAAAGATGGATGAGAGGCAGCGCTGAGAGGAGATATAGTTTAGGAATGAGGAAATACGAAAAATTATAGAGCTAACCATTCAATGTTTCTCTAAGGAGGAGTAACCGCCGCAGGGTGTCGTCCTGGAGCAGGGCCAAATCGCGGCGTGACCGCGGCGTGACCGCGGCGTGACCGCGGCGTGACCGCGGCGTGACCGCGGCGTGACCGCGGCGTGACCGCGGCGTGACCGCAGCGTGACCGCAGCGTGTTGGCCCGGTCCAGCGACATCCGCGGGGCAACATCTTCCACTTAGTTTCAAATAGGATGATATGGATGGCATGAGAGGATGTTTTCTCAGAAGATTTAAAGAAATGAATGCTAATCTGTGATTAATAGAGGATTGGATGACCCCTGATATACCTAATTCGGTGAGGTTTGGAGATCTAGAAATGTGTAGGAATACCTAGAGGAATAAAATATGCCAGACAATTCCAAACCAATGTTTTCAGTTGAATTGAGCTTTTGTACCACCTGCTATGCACGTTTTGTGGAAAGATGGATGAGAGGCAGCGCTGAGAGGAGATATAGTTTAGGAATGAGGAAATACGAAAAATTATAGAGCTAACCATTCAATGTTTCTCTAAGGAGGAGTAACCGCCGCAGGGTGTCGTCCTGGAGCAGGGCCAAATCACGGCATGACCGCGGCGTGACCGCGGCGTGACCGCGGCGTGACCGCGGCGTGACCGCGGCGTGACCGCGGCGTGACCGCGGCGTGACCGCGGCGTGACCGCGGCGTGACCGCGGCGTGACCGCGGCGTGACCGCAGCGTGACCGCAGCGTGTTGGCCCGGTCCAGCGACATCCGCGGGGCAACATCTTCCACTTAGTTTCAAATAGGATGATATGGATGGCATGAGAGGATGTTTTCTCAGAAGATTTAAAGAAATGAATGCTAATCTGTGATGAATAGAGGATTGGATGACCCCTGATATACCTAATTCGGTGAGGTTTGGAGATCTAGAAATGTGTAGGAATACCTAGAGGAATAAAATATGCCAGACAATTCCAAACCAATGTTTTCAGTTGAATTGAGCTTTTGTACCACCTGCTATGCACGTTTTGTGGAAAGATGGATGAGAGGCAGCGCTGAGAGGAGATATAGTTTAGGAATGAGGAAATACGAAAAATTATAGAGCTAACCATTCAATGTTTCTCTAAGGAGGAGTAACTGCCACAGGGTGTCGTCCTGGAGCAGGGCCAAATCACGGCGTGACCGCGGCGTGACCGCGGCGTGACCGCGGCGTGACCGCGGCGTGACCGCGGCGTGACCGCGGCGTGACCGCGGCGTGACCGCGGCGTGACCGCGGCGTGACCGCGGCGTGACCGCGGCGTGACCACGGCGTGTTGGCCCGGTCCAGCGACATCCGCGGGGCAACATCTTCCACTTAGTTTCAAATAGGATGATATAGATGGCATGAGAGGATGTTTTCTCAGAAGATTTAAAGAAATGAATGCTAATCTATGATGAATAGAGGATTGGATGACCCCTGATATACCTAATTCGGTGAGGTTTGGAGATCTAGAAATGTGTAGGAATACCTAGAGGAATAAAATATGCCAGACAATTCCAAACCAATGTTTTCAGTTGAATTGAGCTTTTGTACCACCTGCTATGCACGTTTTGTGGAAAGATGGATGAGAGGCAGCACTGAGAGGAGATATAGTTTAGGAATGAGGAAATACGAAAAATTATAGAGCTAACCATTCAATGTTTCTCTAAGGAGGAGTAACCGCCGCAGGGTGTCGTCCTGGAGCAGGGCCAAATCACGGCGTGACCGCGGCGTGACCGCGGCGTGACCGCGGCGTGACCGCCGTAAGGTGTCGTCCTGCTTGTCCCCCTGCCAGCACCCCCCCTCCCCACTGCCCAGCACCCCTCCCCACTGCCCAGCACCCCCCCTCCCCAGCACCCCCCCTCCCCACTGCCCAGCCCCCCCCTCCCCACTGCCCAACACCCCCCCCCCCTCCCCACTGCCCAGCCCCCCCCCCCTCCCCACTACCCAGCACCCCTCCCCACTACTCAAATAAAGATGAAGTGATATAAAGAAGAAGAAAACTGATTATTCCTGGGAACACCATAATATTTCAATTCCATTATGAGAAAACACTTACCAAATTCGGATCCTAAGGAGATAAGGGGATAGGATAGACTTGGTCAAACAGAACGTATCGAGACACACCCACATACTACATACATAACCATTCAAACAGTTTCAACTGTTCAAACAATAGATGGAAAACATATTCAGCACAAAAGTGATGGGAAATGCCAACCAAATGAAAGAAGCTAGATTAAAACCAATGACCGAGCAGGAAAAAAAAAATTGGACATTCAGAATTCATGTGTGTTCAATGATTCCAATATCTAAAGTGCGTTTCAGCTAGACTCATAACTCAAAGAAGAATTCACATTGATGAGTCATGCATGAATAAGCTCAAATGCCGTGTTAGATTGGCACATAGATTTGTCAGCTCACCTTGATAAAGATCGAATGGCAAACCACTGATTGCTAATCATACTTTAATTTGCTACAATCTGTACATGCAACAAATAAAACCATGAATTATTATTAATGAATATATAAGACTCATAAGCAATGAAATGTCATATATAACTAAAACAAATGCTGAAAAAAAGTAGAAAAAATGAAAGAAGAAATTGCATAAAGAAATTTTGTTATTAGTGCAGGATTCCCACTTCCCAGCCCCTCCCCCTCCCTCCCTACTGCCCTCCCCACTGCCCAACCCTCCCCACTACCCAGCCCGCCTCCCCCCTCCCACTGCCCAGCCCCCCCCCCTCCCCCCTGCCCAGCCCCCCCCCTCCCCCCCTGCCCCGCCCGGCCACTGCCCAGCCCCCCTCCCCCTCCCCCTCCCCCCCTCCCCCCTTGCCCAGCCCCCCTCCCCCTCCCCCTCCCCCCCTCCCCCCCCGGCCCAGCCCCCCTCCCCCTCCCCCTCCCCCCTCCCCCCCTGCCCAGCCCCCCTCCCCCTCCCCACTACCCATGCACATTTTCTCAGTTATCACACCCAAGGGAACAATATCTACGATCAAAAACAACATGTTGGCCTTCTTATGGGATGCCAACTAGCTAGGGAGATGCCATTGGGCCTCCTGGAGCCGCATGAAAAAACCAATTGACGAGGGTGGTGTCGGTCTTCATAATGTTACGGAGACCATGCAAGGCATGCAGGCAAGGCTTGTGTGGAAGATCATCAAAGGGTCCTCTCTCTGGGCTAGGTTTATGCTCAGTAGATAAGGCGCTAAATGGGAGGATTGGCCACGCAAGAGGTGGACCCTGTCCAACCTGGATAAATGAATGTTGTCTCATCTTTCCATTTTGTAAGAGCATTCTCACTGGGTGATTGGAGTGGGGAAATAAACTGATGGAATGTTAAATAGGTAGGCACCAAACATTACTTTCTGGGATGCCCTATTCCAAACATGACCTCCAGGGAGGCCAGTTGCCATCGAGGCCTCATTGAAGCCATTATCATCCCCGAGAAGAGGTAGATATTTCACATTATTTTTTTGGTGGACGAATCGGATAGCTGCTGTTTCATAGCTTCTCCATCTGGAAAATTCTCGAGCAGTGGTTACTGCTCCTCCTTGAATGAACGAACGGAACGCGACGAGATATCGGAAAACCGGTGGTGCAAAGGTATCCCAACCAATCACAACATCCTAACTTGGCGCATTCAGCATCGGGCACTCCTGACAGATGAGAACATCCAGCGTAGAGGCGTTAGCACTGTGTCACACTGCCATTGTTGCCTCTCCCCGGAAGTGGAAACCACA